>CAVLEF010000265.1:1828957-3125414 GCA_963661955.1 Leptosia nina
TTCTGCTAAGTCCAAAACAGATATACCATACTGAGTCCCAATTCTGCTAAGTCACAAAATGAGAATCCACTCTGAGTCCCAATTCTGCTAAGTCACAAAATGAGAATCCACTCTGAGTCCCAATTCTGCTAAATCACAAACAGAGATACCATACTTAGTCCTAATTCTGCTAAGTTACAAAATGAGAATCAAGGCTGAGTCCCAATTCTGCTAAGTCACAAACAGAGATACCATACCGAGTCCCATTTCTGCTAAGTCCAAAACAGAGATACCATACTTAGTCCCAATTCTGCTAAGTCGCAAATAGTGACATTCCACAACCAGTCATCGAGACACCATCGCTATAGGCTAACAGTTTACCATCCATCAATAAACTCCACTATAATTCGGAGATGTCCTCAGAGATGTATCTCAAATGCATAGGTAAATGTTTAGACAGAAATATAAACCACATCTTAAAGGAAAGACGCAAATAACATTTAAATGTGAAAAATGTGATATATATATCACGCAGATTCGAATTATAAAAAAAAACACTGTTTGTGTTGTACTGTACAAGACGCTGTTTAACACCGTGATTTTTTTTTAATTTATATCTTACAATGTTCTCAGCGAAACTTGTTATGGCAATGTCTTTGAGTATGTACATACATTTAAGAAAGTTATCTATATAGCCTATAAGAAATTGTTTTATTAGTTTTATTTATAAGGGACAGTGCTGTTGAATTTCCTAACAATAAAAACATCTAAACCACGAACTAACGTAATTTTACGATCTTCCTTTTTTAATAAAAACTATTGTACATGATGGCATTCACAGCTTTACGTACCGCGAGAGGAGCTTGTAACAATAGGTTTAAGAAAATCTATGATGTCGTGGAGGACACCAGCTCGGATCACAGCGTTTTTAGAAAAATCTATCTATGCCACGAACTCAGTGATAATACATCGCCTAAGTGGCATTCTAAAAATAAATTTAAGAAGCACTTGGGAAACTGTCAAGTGACTTTAAATTAAAAATCGATTATAAACTGAAAAAAATTTTCGACACGGTCAGGACTTGAACTGGCATCCACAGCGTTCCGTGCTGTTGCTCTCACCAACTGAGCTACCGTCATCGTCGTATTTTGCTGCAGACCTTCAGTAATTAGGGAATCATACCATGAGCATACTTCGAAGGAACCAGCATTATATTGTCAGACGTCACCTCAAATAGCATCAAACTCATGACACAGTTGTGGGCTTATCGCATCACTAACTGGGCTGAACTAGGCCAAGGAAGCGAACGGTCTATTCGAGTATTGTTTGGAGCAATAATTTTTATGAAGAGGACTAATATTATTTGCCCAACGTTATGACGAGAATCACTCTCCAAAATTTCCATGTACGGAGAAGTAGTACAAATTTGTATACAACTTTAGATCTGGTAAGGAATGGACCTGCGACTTGGCTAACTGGAAGGCCATGTTGGGTAAAAGGAGAGTGATGGCATTTCAAACGGACAAGGACCGCAGAATTCTAACACTGAATAATTTCCTAATGTTTGATGATAGGTATTTGGCTTTGGTCATTCGCAGACTGAAACCGAACCGCCATTAAACTCCATGGCTTTTTGATCTGTGGGCGGTGGTAAACAGTCACGTTAGTGGTTGCAGATAAATAATCACAAAATTTAGGACAGATTCAGAGTAAAAATAAAGAATTAAACCGTTAAAATAAACGGGAGTATGAGTATAAAATACAGTAGCCAATATCAAAATTTTAGGACCATGACCTTTACAACGTATGACCTTGTTATTCAAATGAACTGATCAAGTGAGTTAATTTATTTGGGGTTGGTATAAGAATAAAGAGTCACAAAGACTTTCGTTCTTATAATAATATTATGGATTCGGTTGTAAATATTTTTGCATTTTATCACTCTTTAAGTAATTGGCGATGTTAAACTGGCTCGCTATAAAACATCGCTATTCGGAATTGAGAGACCAAACTAAAAAGTGTGTCAGTTACTCAGCTCCGTATTTTTCTAAACTATTTGCGTTTTGATATTTTTAGCGACACCATTTATTCTTTCATAGATTCTTTTTCTAACGTTTAAATTAGAACGATCATCGAATATAGCGGAACAATACTAAATGACGTCAAAAATGTTATTTAGAAATGTGTTAAAAATAAACGATTGGCCATTAAGAGGCGAGAACGTTGATGAGATGGGAGCGCACGCGCCGATCAAATGTTGAATTTTATTGGGGACACTATGAAGGTGTAACAATAACCCAGAATTTATAGTGATTAATTGAGTTTGTTAGCGTTTGGCTAACCTAAAAATCAGCTGTGAATCGTTCATATCTATCTACTACCCACATGTGTTACCAATACTGGTGTATTATGAAAAAATTTGATACAAAACATATTTTAAATCATTTGTTCAATATCCTTTCTGCCACTTGATCTTCTGTTTGTTAGAGCACTTGCTGTGGCCGCGACATCGTCCACGTGGAAGAGATATTTTGCTGTATCATATTATTTTTGCAAATAACCTTTATAAATTATCGTTATTACCCACGACATCATTTGCGGCCCGTCGTTTTTGCTTTTGCTATCTTAAAAGATAGAAATATACTATCGCGTAATTTTTTTTAGTTGTCTAATGAAGAATCATTCTTTTGTTTTTGAACCGGCGCACGCAACGGAAGCCCTCACAGATAATTTTCCCCGATTTTTCCACATTATCTACCTTTATCCCTGTTGCTCGCAGAGTTATATAGCATAAAACTTTCATCTTTTTTAAATGTAAATAGTTTCATAACTTATGTAATGCCATCAAGTGAAATATTAAAGTTTTAAAAATATTAATTTTTATCATAATAAAGCAAAAGTTTTGCGAAAATTTGCCACTCATTTATCTCCTTGTGAACATGCTTTGGTTACGGAGTTATTCAGTTAGTCTAAATCTCTTATGCAAGCTGCTTACGTCCACGTAAAAAACCTTTAAAAATATTTTCTCTAGCATATATTGTTTCAGGAGAAAATTTGTTCACAAATTATGAATCCCACATTTATCTACAGACCTTCTCTCATAGGTGAGGGTTTAAAAGACCCACCAATGTTCCAGGGCGGCCATGTGCGTTTGCCTATATTTGAGTACATAGACTATAGATCATTTCATTTTTTTTCATGAGTATAAGGACGCTTACTTCCTCACTATCTTTGCATTTAGGACATAAAGGTTGGTCCTGTAATAAACTCTACAGTGGAATATTAGATGTTATAGATTATAGTATTTTTCCTATTCATGTTTTTTTTTACCTGTGCATATAACTTATTAGTATTATTTTATTCTTAAGCTTTAATTTATTTATACATATATATTTATACATAGTGCGATGTTTTTGTCAATTCATCAATTATATCTTATTTTATTTTTACACAAGGGTTGCTTGGAAGTGATCGCTTTATAAGGCTGCCCTTTATAAACTAGTAATTATATTGTTTCCCAATTAGTTGTATTTTTGAGGTAACTTTTAACATACTTTGTGTGTTCCAATAAAGAGTTAAATACATTTTCGATTGAAAACTTTAATATTTTTCACATCGTGGCACTATATACATTAAAAATTGAAAACATTTACAATATGTCCTGAGCGAGTCGTATTTTTTAAAAAGTCCGTTTCGATTTATAATTTAATTATACCATGTATGAAGATGTTTGTCACACGCCCGTCTATAACAAATTCTTGTCATAGTCAACTATGTGTGCGTGTATATTTTACTGTGGTTTTAAAACAATGGTAATTATCAAAGACTGTACAGCTCGTCCGCCTGCCAAGACCGACAGCATTGATGCGCGTTGTGCAATAGTTTTCATTTGTGTCTGTTAGTCGCGATCGCTAAATTGCAGTCCAGTCTCAGTCCGGTTTGGTCTCCTAAATATTCTTCGGTTATATATGAATGGAATGAAATAAATTATACTGAAAGTTTTAATTGCATACGTGTATCCTAGGAAATTAGACCTTAATGCGTAAGTTGTATGGTCGATATTAGATTGCCCAGTTGTGGGTATGTAATAAAGGGTAAATTACAGTATTGTTAGGCATAATTTTTTCCTTTAATTATTTATTTTATAGTAATTTACTAAAGGTTACAACAATGCTTGGTTTATAACTAAATAACGAATATATCGAGTTTTAAACCATTAAAGTTTTTATTTAAACGCTTGGCTTGTTCTACGTTTTATTTATTTCAAGTAGTACAATAAAGTTATAAACAAAAAAAAAGACTGGACCGATAATGACAGAGACCGGTGCGATAGTGGAGATCTTTTATTAACTAAATCCCTATTCATTATACCGCAACGCGCTCTAACTATTCTGGTACACGATCGTTAAAGTTCGCGATGATTTGTTGCTCTACGCTTCTTGTAATGTATTTGTTTTAGCCAAGAGTTTTTGCAATGTCAAACGTCGACTACATAACTGAGAATGACAAATGCGTGGTTCACACACTTTATATTGTTACTAAACGGGTAAATATTTAAAAAATAAATGAATTCAAATTTACGACCGCCTCAGTCGTTAATGTTATATACGCTAATTGTGAAAGGTTTGAATTAAAAAAAAGTGGTTTTTTTTTTTCAGTAAATGTGGAAAAGTATGCTTTTAAATACATTAATCAGTGAAAGACATAGACAAATGTCTGCCCCATTACTTAGACTGTCTATAGTTTACGCGAGTAGTACACATTTAAATAAAACACTTTAGCGGTTTAAAACGCGATATATTAGTTAAACTTATTTGAAAATGATATTTAACTTCGGCCCGACGTTTCGGATGCTTTGCAGCAGCCGTGATCACGGGGAGACAACGTCGGGCCGAAGTTAAAAATCATTTTCAAATAAGTCTAACTAATATCTTTCTCTTTTGATCCGGTACGCTCTTGACAGAGCGGTCGTGATCGCTATGTACTCGTAGTCTTAGAGGGGGCAGATGTGATCCGTTTCACGATGTTTTTCCATTGCTGCCTGCTAGAGGTCATTCGGCTGCACTCGTTCAGCGAGCCTCCAACCGCTGCCTTGATCTGGTCAGTCCATCGTGTGGGTGACCTTCCGCGCGGTCTAGTGCCTTCCACCTTTCCTTGGACAACAAGGCGTTCTATAGACTGGTTGTCACGCCGGGAAACATGTCCGAAGAATGTCAGAATGCGAGATTGTACTATAGAAAATAGACGCTGTTTGATACCGAGTTCTTGAAGTATCGAGACGTTCGTGCGAAACTCGGTCCACGAAACCCCAAGCATTCTTCTCCAGCACCACATTTCTAGAGCGTCCACCTTCTGCCTTTCCACATCTCGTAAAGTCCACGTTTCAGCCGCGTAGAGAAATATGGGGAATATAAGCGTCCTCACAAGCCTGGTCTTCGTGGCTTTAGTAATGTCTTTATTCCTCCATATTTTCCGCATCTTGTCCATTGCTGTTCTTGTGATGCCCATTCGTCTTTTGATTTCGTCGATGCATCCGCCATTATTTGAAATCAGAGCCCCAAGATAAATATAAGATTGAACTACAGTGCAATTCGCGATTTGGGTTACTTCAGGCGAATTATTTCTGGCGCGGTGAACAATCATCACCCTGGTCTTGCTGCGATTAATTTTAAGTCCAAATTCATAGCTCACTCGTTCCATCCTTGACAGTAGCTCTTCCAAGTGTTGCGCACTGGTTGCAAACAAGGTGGTGTCATCCGCGTAACGCAAATTTGCAATCTTGTATCCACCAATTGTTACACCGTCCGTCCAGTCCTCCAAAGTGATACGCATTATCAGCTCTGTATACGCGTTGAATAAGAGCGGTGATATTATACATCCCTGGCGTACGCCGGCACTAGGATGAAAGTCACCTGAAAAGACATCATCTGTGCGCACTGAGGCTGTGCCTTCTTCATATAAGCGTCTTAAAAGGTGAACGAGGTGTTTTGGTGTGCCCATGTCCAGCAAGGTTTTCCATAATACTGGCCATTTCACCGAGTCGAATGCCTTGGAGAAATCCACAAAGCAAATAAATATGGGCTTATTGAATTCTCTTGACTTCTCGATGATCTGACGTATGATGAGAATTTGTTCCCGAGTGCCTTTCCCCTTCACAAAACCGGCTTGCTCCGGAGCGATCTCTTTTGATAAGTAAGTTTTCAATCGCTCGTTGAGGATATGTAACATTATTTTGCTAGCGTGTGATATTAGAGCAATGAGACGGTAATTGTTACATTTCTTTGTCGAACCTTTTTTGTGTAGGGGTGTGAAAACAGTGTGCGTCCATTCCGAAGGCCAAACTCCTGTCTGCCATACCTTGTTGCAGATAAGATGAAACATCTGGTCGCCGCGTTCTCCTAAGGCTTTAATTGTCTCTATCGGAATTGCATCTCTACCAGTTGCTTTTTTGTTCTTCAAGTGTTTTATGGCAGCTCTTACTTCGGACAGGAGGATGTCTGGTTCCAAATTCTCCCGTTCTGGGTCTGTGCTTGCAAATTGTTGCGACTGTGGGTCTCGGAATAATGACTGACAGTAGTTCTTCCACGTTTCAGAGATTTGTTCCAGCTCTGTTACCACTTCATTTTTGTCGTTCTCAATAGCCCAGGTTTTAGCCGGTAGAGATTTGGTAATTAGACGAATTTTGTGGTACAGATCTCTAGACTCATGCCTCATAGCGTGTTTCTCAACATCTTCACAGATGCTACGAAGGTGACAGTTGTGGTCTCGCCTGCAGCAAGCTTGGATTTCAGCAGACATTTTATTTAACTCTCTTATGTCTGTTCCTGCAGCTTTCTTAAGACGCCTCTCTTCAATTAGAGCAAGAGTACTGTCCGTCATCCAATGTTGACGTTTGCGTGTTTTTGTCCTTGGAATAGATTCCGCTACTGCATTTTGGATTAGGTATTTAGCTTTATTCCATAGCATGTCTGGTGTAGCTTCATTTTGGTTCATGTCCGTCCATTCCTTCCATTTTCGCTCAAACACTGCATTGAGTTTTTCGTTATCTGCTACTTCAAGCCGTCTTATTTTCATGGAGGGTCGGGTAGCTTTGAGTTTCAAGCGAATTTTTGCGATCAGGAGTTCATGGTCGGAACCACAATCAGCTCCAGGAAGTGTGTGAGCATTGAGAATGGAAGTACGCCAGCGTGATCTAATTAGTATGTAGTCGATCTGGTTCTTGGCTCTACCTCCAGGTGAGGTCCAGGTGAATAGTCTGCGTGGGTGGTGTTGAAATAGGCTGTTTGCCACCACTAAGTTGTTTTCATCTGCGAACTGCATAAATCTTTCGCCTCTTTCATTGCGTACTCCAAGTCCGAAATTTCCTACACACTTGCTATACTGGGCAGAGTTTGCTCCAATCTTTGAATTAAAATCACCCATGATTACAAGTAGCTCTCTGTTGGGGATTTTGGCAATTGTTGTCTGTAGTTCTTTGTAAAAACTCTCCAGGACGGTGGGTAGAGCTTCACTGGTGGGAGCATATGCCTGTATTAGGTTTAAGTTTACGGGAGACGCTTTGAACTTCATGGTTATAATGCGGTCGCTAACTGCCTCATACCCAATCACACTGTTATTTAGATGCTTAGGAACAAGAATTGCAACTCCGTTTTGGCTACTGTCGTCATTGCCGGAAAAGTAGACTACACTGGCGTCGGTGAAAAAGTGCCCGTTATTTCTCCAGTGCGTTTCGGCTAGTCCACAAATGCATAAATTACACCTGGTGACTTCCCTCTCAACGATGTCAAATTTACCGGGTTTTAGCAAGCCGCGGACATTCCACGTGCCTATCTTCTGGATATTTCGCAGCTTGATGGGGTTTCCAGTAGCATTATTTCCATGCGGGGCCTGGTCTCTTACTCCAACATGGCCGGTAGCCAATTTCCCACCGCACGCCCCGGACGCGGTGCGGCGCCGCTCGCTAGGCGGTTCGCAAGGCAATCGTGGTCTTTTTGTATCTACTTCCATAACGATTTTCTCGGGAGATTAGTTGCAGTGGTTTCCCGTTGCCTTCTGCACCAGATATTTTAGGGGTTATTTGTACCCCAAGGCCCCTGCGGCCTCTTCTGACCTCTGGTCAGGAGTGTGGTTATACCGCCACTGCTCGGTCGCCATTGCCTCGTCGGTTATCTAGCAGGGGGACCGCGGTATAAATACCGCCGCGGATGTGTTGACCGCGCGTGCAGGTGAGGTTGACAGTTGGGGCCGGAAAGATGTTAAATCCGTTCTCCCCCATACCCCCCCAACACTAACTAATATATCGCGTTTTAAACCGTTAAAGTGTTTTATTTAAGTAATTTCAATAAGTTTTTTATCGTTTAACGATAAAAATATGACGGATTCGCTGGTGTAATGGAAGCTCATAATCGAAGGGGTTTGATCCCTACAGGCTCTAACATGCTTCTAATCAATTTATATTCTTCCCGAAACAGTTATCTGGACTCTGTCTGGAAGTTTGGATATTAAAGCGGTGGTAGAAATATCGAAGTTCCGTCTGGGTCACGGAGTACCAATGAAAAAGCACCACAGATGAAAAAGACGTGAAGTTTAATAGCGTTTCGGTTTCAATTTGTGATTGAGTATGTAGAGTCAAAATAGGTCGATAGCGCAACTTGTTTAGATGTTATAGACCTGAGGTTTTTCACCTAGCATCGAATGAACCACGTGCTTGTCTCTCCTCCTCTTAAAAAACCTATTAAAATTGGGCAGACTGAACAATAAGTTAAAACAATCTCTTGCGCATCAAGTTGTGTTAACGTTAACGTTCCGTCGATAGTAGATTATCGATTATTAGCAATATTGAGCCATTTTCTGAGTAGTTCGATATTTTTAACAACAAACAAATAACAATATTGTAAATTGTGCAGTATTGTCTTGAATTCTGTCCATGCGCCGTCATTAATTTGCATACGTATAATATGCGCAGAGGCAATAAAATCTAAACTGGTCACCGACCGCGTATTGCCAACTGTTTTTATAATTTTATTACCCGAAGCGACTGCACTTGTGTCTCTAAAATAATCTCATTATTATTGTAAATACGAAAGTTCGTGTGTTTCGACCGATTTAATATATTACCGATATAATAAAGTATTTTTTTTTTTAAGATCAACTGGTTTAGATTTATAGATTAATTCGCCATGTTACCTAGTGCTTAAAAGTCTTATTTTCGGGTCTTCGTTTTTAGTAATAGATGATAAAGCATACCATTAAGTACTCAAATGTAGTCTGTCAAAAGTGTTGTTACAAACAAAGTGTGGATGAGACGGCAAAGTCATATTAACTACGCAGTAAGCCATTGATTAGCAATTACCTTGTCCATCGAGGAAACTGCAGCCTCTAAACGATTTCACACCGAGCGCTCTACTTGATGTGAGAAACAAATTGACACTTATACGCCTGTATTTACGTTTACATATAGCTTATTTATGAAAACTTAAATATTTTTCACATGTTATTGCGCATGATTATGATAATCGGTGTTTAATTTTTATAGAGCCATAATGTGCAACATGTGAAAAATATTTAAGTTTTCAAACGCTACTTTTGTAGTTTCTTCTTGAATGATTTTCTTAAGCTGCAAAGCATAAGACATTGGATCTCTAAGTTAAGGTTGAAATTGCATTGCGCGAGAGGTGAAAATTCGACGATGACGTGTAGGACTCGGTCGCTTAATTGGTTAGAGCAATAGCACGGAACGCTTGTGGTTGCCCGTTAAAGTCTTGCTTGCTTGCTTGAATTTGATAGAAGGTGAAGTAGCACAGCCATATAACAACTAAACAAAAGAAATGAAAAGAACTTGCTAATATTTTTTTTGAAACAAAAAGGTTCTATTTGCCATTCATTAAAAAATATCAAAAGATGCCAACGGTAAACCGCCTGGAGCGATCCTCGTTAAAATTACTGAGAGTAGTGTCTCCAAGCAAACAATTACTTCGTCTCTATAAGATTACTAATAAATAAAGTTGTAAGCCTTTTTGTAAAAATGATTTTAGTTCTGACTGATAAAATTAAATCAACGCAAACTTATCACAAAGCAGCGATCTCTTCCAGGCAACCTGTAGTACAGGAAAGAAATAAAAAAGACGTATTAAGTCAGTAGGTGTTTCGTAGTAATATAGCGCTATAAAACAAGTTAATTGCTTCATAGTGGTGACACTATGAGGATAGAGCGTTTTAGCATCAATTAATGTAAACAAACGCGCTGACGTCGCTCGCGCCGATACAATTGTTTTTGTGACTACATCAATGAAACCGCTCTTTTGAGTTTGATTGCGCAATACGTGTAACGTTTTACGTTTGTGTACATTTGGATCTAGCGATTGTATTTGTTAAGAGCTTCGCTGTGGTTCGGTCGGGCAGGACTTGAAAGGGCAACGCTGTGGTTGCTCGTTCAAGTCCTGCCCGAATCGTTATGGTTAATTTATATTGCTAATTTTTCACGATAGAGGACAGTCAAGCTTAGGGCTCACTGAAGGTGACATACCTATATAACGTGTGGAGGATGTGCCATCGACCTGTTGACTTTGGATATTCGGAAATCCATAGACTGATACCGAAACGCGATTTAGCTTCACAGACCTTTCAACTGTGGTTCGTGATCCACGTACCAACCATATGATATCCGGATATTCAGACGAAGAAAGCATGCTTCAATTTTTAATAACTCTTTAACGGTTTAAAACGCGATATGTAGTATAATCGCGTTTTAAATAATAATTTGTATAGGTACACACTTTGATAACGCGTCGAGTCAATGCGGTTTTAAAAATATGAAGATGTAATTTGATCAATTCGTAAGATAACATGAGAATTGCGTGGGGCGTGTTATCTTTGACATTATCACTTTACAACGAGTGTTCACTGTAAAAACACAATATGATACTCTATTGAAACACACAAAAATTTTCCGTGACCCCTGACATTGGGTCCAATCCAGATTGCACCATTCGGTTTTATATAAAACCGAAATTCCAATAAACATTATCTGTAGTTTACGCGAGTAGTACACATTTAAATAAAAAACTTTAACCGTTTAAAACGCGATATATATTAGTTAAACTTATTTGAAAACGCTCCGTGCTGCAAAGCATCCGAATCGTCGGGCCGTAGTTAAAATATTTTTTCAAATAAGTTTAACTAATGTATATCGCGTTTTAAACCGTCAAAGTGTTTTGTTTGAAGATAAGTGCCTGGAAACGTGTTTAACTCATGAGCTTCGGAGGCCTTTTGGTATACTACTAACTACTAATACTGCCTCTAGCGGCCTCCACGCTAGAGGCAGAGTAGCCTAACTTTAATTTCATGACTCGAGTTATTTATACTTTCATGGTCTAAAAATGTTAATCTACAAGAGCACAGTGACCGCAAATTGTTAACATAATTCTCAAACAAATAATAGTACAAATTCATTTTCGCCTAAGGTAATTAATTGCGTACTTTTATTTTCCTCCTGATTGGAAAGCATGTTTTTTGTTATTAGGCCACTCTGTCTCTAGCAGACTCATATAGCTTGATAAGCAAATATTTTTTTTATTATAGATAAATACCCCAGTCATATAACATCTAAACACGTTACTCTTATGCTGTGGTCCTATTTTCGCTTTAGATATCTTAGACTGCAACGCAATTAAACTTGACGGTATTTTCATCTGTGGATCAGTATCTCGATTAGTCCTGAGTAGCGGCAAATTGGATAGAATCGAAACGGAAAGCTTATATCGTTATAAATACAGTAGCGGCCGTTAAATATCGACTTTAGAAAGAGACAGGGGATCTTTTTCGGGTTTAGTATAATGTTTTCTCTGTCGCACATTACAATGTCGTCTGTTTCTTAGTAAATTAGGTGCTTATAACTAATTTCGCGGATAAAAAATATCAATGCCGTAGCTATCGCAGGGCCAGTGCACCAGGGTCCCAGAACTTAGGGTCCCTCTAACTCTTAGAAGATATATACCCAAGCGTAGAAGTACAAAATAAATCATTTATAACGATTTAAAACGTGAAATATATTATTTGCATTTATTTTTAATTTAACTACGGCGAATGTTTGGAGAAACTAATTATAAATACAAATTACTACGAAACAGGTAGATCTAGCATAGGAAATTTGACTTTGACGTTAGGGCCACCCACCGTCCAGCCCCCCATGACCACAGCTGCTGGAAAGCATGCTAAATACTAAAGAATATACTAATGCTAAATACTAAAGAAGTTAACTGATATATTTCGCGTTTGAAGCTGTTAAAAGTGTTGTTAAATTGATGACACGTATGAATGTATTTGGGTGACGCCGACGTGGATATTTATTGCCGGTAGCTGTCATTATTTTCGTTCAGAAGCGGCTTATTGACGCGATTGGCATTTCAATTAAAAGCTCAAAACGAAATTCGTTTATCAAGAGTTCGGGTTACAAACGATTCGCGAAAAATACGCTTAGCTGTGCTATTCGATATTGAAGCCGCGTTCATCTATAGATATGAGCTCTCTTAATGAAGTCGCAAGCTCGATTCTTTGTCGTGCACCAACATATTATGTTTTGTGCTCTACAGTTGCATAGTAAAGAAATAGTTTATAGCTGAAAATATTAAGGTTACAGACTTTTCACATCAATCTACTTTTGTTACCTACGACGTCGTTGGAGTCCCATCCCTCTTACAAGGTAATATTAAAACATGTTATCGCGGACATTTTTTAAAATAATTTAATCATTTTTTTCACACATATCTTTGGGTATCTTGCACGGTTTTCTCAGCGCACACAACGGAGGCTCACTAAAATTTATATTTTTTCCCAACAGCATTTATCGCAGCGTGATGTTTCCTAAGATTAGTACGTTAAAACAACAAACACAAAATCTCTTCAGCTTTATATATTAGTATAGATTAAAGTTTTAGCAATTGTTTATAAGTTAATTGTCTAAACTCAAAAAACCTTTTTTAAAGTTCTATTTAAAAAACGCTTGCAATAAAACGTGTTATATTCCGTAATTGTTTCGTCAAGTTTATCGAATATTTCGAATGACAGCATGCAATGCATGTTCACTTGATCGGTTTGGTGTAGGTTGATTTCCCGGGCGAGTCAATGTTATTAAATTACATTAAATATTAATAGTGTACGTTTAATAGTGCAATACAACTGTTTGCCCTATTCACATATAGTTAGTCGCATACACTATAGAAGATAACCTCGCGACTTTTATAACTACATATTATAGATATATTATTAATAGTAGATATTATTTACACATTTTAAGACGTCGAACAGATAACATATATAAAGGAATGTCAAATGCGTGACCTGTGTCCTTAGCCTCCCCGTGACCACGGCTGCTGCAAAGCATCCGAAACGTCGGGCTGAAGTTAAAAATCAAATAAGTTTAACTAATATATCGCGTTTTAAAGCATTAAAGTGTTTTATTTAAATGTGTACTACTCGCGTAAACTATAGACAGTGTTTAATTGTTCTTGATGTTTGAATTTTTTTAGTTCAATTCTAAATTACATGAAAATAGTTATTTTGGGTATCGAGTTTATTTTTGCAGAGAACTCTTATAAATTTAAGGTTTTACCCACGACTTCATCCGCGTCCCATCGTTCGTGTAAAAAATAGACATATAGCGTCATACTTACATATTTTTTGGGTATCTTGAACCATTTTTCAACGTGCGCTTCGGTAACCCATAATAATGAATAATTTTCCCCATTTTTTTAAAATTACCACTGTATTACACACATCTTCGCCTGTATTAACCACAGGATAATGTTTTATAGCCTTTCTTGATAGATGCTCTAACCAACACAAAAACAATTTTTAATTTTTTTTTTTGATTTTTTTTGTTTCTGAGATTAGCGCTTACAAACATACAAACAAACTCTTCAGATTTATACATTAGTGTAGATTCATTATGTTACACATTGCTCTTAGTAACGGTATTGGGGTAGCCGTGTCAGGTGAAGAGTTATTCGCCATTGTTCGAAGCGGTGTCATGGTGTCAAGGTGTCATATGCCCGCAACATAAGCGTCCCTTACTAACGACGTTAACACACTGGATAAATAAAGATTGAATGCAGATCGTTCTGCCATGGGCCCGCTTTGATAAATATTGCAAAAACACTAATTTAATATTGACTTCCGTGCATTCTAATTTCAACTTTATTTCTTTAACACAAAGATTGAAATTTCAATGTGGAACTGCACATTCAAATTTGTATTTTGGGCCCAATTGAAACGTTATATTTCTCCAGTTTACAAATCTGGTCATTACATTAATGTTATGAATGAACGCCTCCGTCCCTAAGTAATGAAAAGTGTTGCCTAGCGTTGCGTTTAGACGAGTGATCCTGGGTTCGTTGTGCAGTCCGAACAACTTTGCCTGTAAATAAATTCGTAAGTAAAATGTTTTCAGTCCATAAAAACGGTCCTTGTAAGTTAATCTTAAAAGATAAGAATAATGACGCGGGTTTTATAGAGTAGGTATTTAATTTCACAGCGAACGCAATAAAAGATTTCCCCCGTTTCTTCCACATTTCCCACTGTATATTCGATCCTATTGGTCGCATAATGATGATATATAGCCTAAAGCCTTCATCGATAAATTCGCTAACTAACACAAAAGGCACTTTTTAATTCTAATCTGTAATTCCGGAGATTAGCGCGTTCAAAACAAACTTTTCAACTTTATAATATTAGTATAGATTAATATAGTGTTTTATTTAGAATACCTTATCTTATATATAACACCAGCAAAGCCATCGGAAGAGTCTAGTCTTCACAAATGAACGATAACACAGTGGAGCTTGGGGTAAGGTGGACCTTATCAGCCGACTCACCTACTTATGTTATCTGCACTCGAATAATTTAATTTGTTTATTTTAAATTTTATCAACGATTGGGACACGTCAGATTTACTAAGCGACTGTTTCTGATAGCAATCGAGAGCTTTATAACATCCTCTATGATTTAAATAAAAGATTTTAATGGTGTTAAACCAAAAATATTAGTTATACTGCCTTAGAAATAATTTTCAACTACAACCCGACGTATCGGGTCCATTGAAACAGCCGTAGTCACGCAGGGGCTACGGCCACGATTTTCACAAATTATCTGTACCCGCCGTAGTTGAATAAAAGTTAAGTAATAAGTTTTATTTAAATTTGTGTTGGTACTACACGCGTTAACTTACCATCTTTACTTACTGACAATACTTACCTTCAAGATGGTCCTGCATAATGGTTATATAGCCCATATGAGGCTATCCATTGTTAGAATTATAGGCCGCTACATTTTAACGACGCTGTTGTGTTGCGAACACGAAATCCACCTATTCGATTGTTATAATATTACTACAATTAATTTCTACTACTCGCGTAAATTACAGACAATACCTATATTTATGTTGTCAGATAATCAAAAATCTTATAGCAGAACTTACAAACACCTAACAGTTATTTTCACGAGAATCTATTGAAATTGGTCTCGCTTTGGAGCGTAAATGTGTAACAAATACCCATTATTACCAACGTTTAAAATATAACTTCGATATATTGATTAAAACCTTTCCGTTCAGTTCAATTATATTTGATCGCCGCTTGTGACCTTTTGATTTAAATGCAATCGGTTGCATTTATCCACTTCCTATATCATTACGTGAATCGGAGTAGATCGATATTTACCACTATATTTACCAAACAATAGAATAACTGTGTTTCTAAATATAACAGTTAACGGTTTAAAACCCTAAATATATTCACTTTTAAATACGAGGATACTTTCGGATGCTTTGCGGCAGTCGCGTCACTGTTTCAATCAATGATTCGCGTATTAAACGGTTTAAATTACAATTGCGTAAACTGTAGACGATGTTTGTTGTTATTATATTTATATGCTCACAATAAATATGAGTGTTTTAATTTAACAGTTTGAACTTTGGTTAAACACTTTCCTGGGGCATTAAATGTATAAATCGAATACCCGCGGACAAAAAGAATACAAAATAAAGTTAAGAAAATCGCGAGAGATTGTACGAGTAACAAACTTTTATATAGAGGTCGGGAATTCGATTCCCCGTTACACACACTCTATGTTTTTTCTCCCTCGACACTTTGATTGCTTTCCATAAAGGCATAACATAGTATTTAGACTTCAATTTAAAACCAATCTAGCGAATAAAATTATTTCATACGTGCGCGCGCCACCAAAAATAGTTTTTAAACGAAGCCGGATGCATCGTATAAACTAAACAAGACCACGTGCGTTATATTATCGTTTTCATTCGTAATCACGCGCTACTTTATTAAAGTACATTGTACCTACCTACTTTCGAAATTATTGTCACAGATGGCGCTTCGATCTACATTGATAAACTAATTAAAGAGCCCACCCTTCCATAGATTATAAATAAATAAAAATTATAAATCCGCCCCGGCTTCGCTCTACAAAAATAGTTTGAACGTTGAATTTAAAAACCTTCACTCTATCTATTAAAAGATTTAACCGTACATAGAGACACAAGAAGCGACTTTGTTTTATACTATGTAGTGACACATACTAAAGATTTTAGTTAATAGTGAGTTCGAATTTTAATATACAACTCTATCTCCTAAATTTGAGTTTACCTATCGTTCTATCATACACAGTTACTTTTAAGACCCTTATAAAATCAAGCAAGAGCAATTGCGACGACACAAAGTTTAAAATACCTTCAGCTCTTGGATGTGTGGAATGATGTTTTCCTAATTACGAAAAGTATAACATGGCCGTGTCTGTATAAATGATTTTTGAAATACACACCCATCCGATGGATATAGCGTAATTCTCTTTTGTTAAGTCAAGAGAACCACCAATATTGTATGTAATGAGACGCTACGAGTCCATTAGACATTCGTTCATCTAATGTCATTGATGACAAGAATAATATTTTTTAGTTCTATCGAAATGTCTTGGAAGCAAGAGTGAAAGATTGGTTCTGCACTATAAATATGACGAAAGTTTGAAGCAGGGTCGCTGCTCAAGTATAAAAATACCGCGAGCGCGTGGCGGTCTCTAGTGGCCAGTATACTAAAATTAAACACGACACCGGAATCCCTTCACTTCACTTTGTTATGACAGAATAACTAGACCTTAGGTACTAGACCTCAATATGTTTTTACTTAATTTAACGGCCCAGAAAATCATACTACAAATTTAGGATAGTAACTAACAGACATGTTTTAAATGTGATTTAAATATTTTATTGTAGTACATATTATCATTTCTTTTAGTTGTTTAGAAGTTTAGATAAAGAGATTATCCCCATCTATTTTGTTTAATTAACTTATTTCATTTAGCCTTTTCAATGTTGCATTAAAATAACTAAAGCTAATTATTCAAATTGCAGGAAACATTAACAAAAATGTAGTGTAATTTCATAATGTCTTGTCATCAATACTGATAAAGATTACCGAAAATGTTGCCTCTTTAGTCTTTACCAATAAGATTCTTGACCATTCTTCTCGAATATCTATACAATATGCGCTATAAATTTCAGGTTTCAATGAACAGTATTACAATGCAAGACATTTTATATAAATATATATAGAAAGATTATCAAGTGATTATGTGAAATTATGTCACAGTGTCACTAGTTATAATAGTAAACAACATATACTGTGCTGCCATCTTTCTCAGTCGCTTAGCAGCATCGTCGGTGCGTGTTCGTCACGTGCGATCAGCCGCCCTGTTTTACCGACGACAGAGCGTTCGACCAATCGCGTCTCGCCCTACCTTACCGACTGTCAGCTGGAAACCAATAGCGACTCGCAATACGTCTCTACTTGGCGCACATGTGACTAAACTATCCGCGACAATATTACGAAAATATAAATAAAAACTTTTTCTTTAAGTTATAATTTATAGAGTGTAACGCGTGTTTACTGAGCAGGGAGGGCAATGAGTCGCAACGGTGAGTCGACAAAGCTATAATACAGCTGATCATTAAAGTAGAATGTAGTTTTATCTTCGCACACCAGCGCTACAGCACGTGTGGCGGCAAACAGAACTACGCAAATTCTCGACTTCGTGACCTACGGTGTAGAGCGTAGATGGAACGCTTTAGAGTTCTTGATTAAGCTTGTAGATGGCGCTGTTTTACATTATACTTCAATATTGACACATTTTTCTTACACAAATTGAATCAATAACAATTATATTTCTAGTAAAAACTACAATACAATTACTATAAGTTATTTTTAATTTAGGAATACTTTTCATAAACTGTATATTGTAATTAACAATATATCGACCGTTTAAAATTTCGTTTCACAGTTCTTAGTTAAACTATAAGGAAATATGTTCCAACAAGGAAAATCTCTGAACTTAAACTACACTACTTTCGTATGTTATGCGCAGGTATGCAAGTTACGTACAACCAATCATCTAACAATGCCAAGTGTGGAGTAAATGTTATGTTTTTCTTCGTATTGTTTCAAAGTTAATTAGCTGTTTCTTTTAAGTTAACGTTTACAATGACATATATAACTAGAATTTTAATCAACACATCATCAAAAGAAGTGGACACGTCGCTGTTTATTTTGCTTATTGCTACTTCAAGTATCCGACAATAAACATCAAAGCGCGAAAAGGGACAATTGAATGCTTTTAATTGAAAAATATTACTCAGGTGTGACTCGAACTTTCTTTCATAGCAACAGGTTATATGAACTGAAAAAATAATTTAAATAAAAACGCTACGTACGCTATCGTGGGTTCGAGTCCTATCCCTTCCTATAAAAGATAATATATCAATTATTCATATTCATAAAATAATTCGTTAATCATTTATTGCCGGATACTGTACCTTTTTTAAATTTTTGCCTACTGCAATTTTATTGCTATTGACTGAGGGAGCATTATTCTAATGAGGGCTTGTTTGTTGGCAGATTTCCTGAGTCACGGGGCTAGCTTCAACAAAAAATACGGTTAGTATAAACGCTTGATTGTACCTATTGCTTTAAATGGAATACTGTACAAATTTTGGCTGTACATGAGACTGTCTGCTGACTTCTGTCTGCGATAAACGTATAGAAGGTATAATTATAATTATAAAACTAAGCACATTGCTAGGTTGATATATTTTTATGTGATACATTTTGAATTACAAGTTATGTAACTGTTTATATAATGCTCTATAAATTTCAATCACAAACTTACATCAACACTTAACTAAGGAAGGATATTTTTTCTTTACAATATTATGTTAAACGGTCAGACTAAATGCATATATAAAAAGATATTGTTCTATTATATGTATGTTGTTTTTGTTTTATTTTACATAACTTAAATAAAAATTTAATGTGAAATGTATTTGTTAACTGATTCTACTGAAGGCGTATGTATTAATGAATTAAAGAAATTCGACTAATGTGTAGGACACGGTATCTCAGTCGGTTAGAGCAACAGCACGGAACGCTGTGGATGTCGCTTCACTCCTGCCCGCGTCGTTCATCAAACTAAAATTAATTTATACTTATAGAACTACTGTTCTTTAGTTTACGGTAGTTCACATTTAAATAAAACGTTTTTAACTGATTAAAATGCAAAATATATACGATAATTTATTTGAAAAAAAAATACATAATAAAAAATAATAACAGATACCGTGGTCACGGGGAACATAAATAACAGTAGATAATTTAACTAATATATTTGGACTTCTAAATCGTCGAAATGTTTTATTTAAATGTGTACCACTCGCATAAATACAAAGCGTACATCAAATTACGTATTAATATAAATAAGTACGCGTATTGTAGAGTTTTTTATTTTTCCCTGTTTTTGTTTCGATGTCAAAGGTGAAGGTTAAGCCTAAACGACAACTTACACTTTCTTGTTTTGTTTCAATCGCCAACTTTTTTTTTTCATTTAGCTGCGTGTTTATATAAAACCCATTACGAAATTTCTTCCGGGGTACAACAGAATCGCCACGAAGATATTGCAAAATAATTTAAGTTACTTGTAGTAACAAGTATTTTTTAAGTTTAAAGAACAAGAGTAAGAGAGAATGAGTATGTTTGCGTGAGGACACTATATCTATAATAGTTACTAATATATAAAGCTGTAGAGTTTGTTTGTATGTTAGAACGCGCTAATTAAATCGCTCTTTAAATGATATAGAGTATAGATATATAGAGTATATATGTCTATGTTTTAAGATTGGGTACCCTGCAAGAACGACTGGACGCGGACGACGTTCGCAGCAGACGAACAGCTTAAATTTATATTGAACAGGAGGTTTGCAAAAACAAAAGTTGATACCCAATTAAATTAACTATTCTAGCTAGTATTTTATACTCTCTACCTGTCTAAGACTTAGTTTTTACATAATACCATACATGCCATATGAGGCTGCTTGAGCCAGAGTAGCCTATCTACAGTTTTATTACTTCACTTAATTATATTTTCATCGTCTAAAAATGTTCTACAAGAGCACAGTGGCCGAAAATGTTATGTTAATGTTAGACCGAATATGTTACACAACTAATAGTACAAATTCATTTTCGACTTAGTTAATTGCGCATTTTCATTTTACTCTTTATTGGAATTCATGTTTTTGTTATTCGGCTGCTGGCTCTCGAAGCCATAAGGCTATATAATACAAAATACAGATACTATAATGAGTTATTTTCCGAATGGAAATGTTTATATTTAGAGTTATTAAACATATTCTGTAATAAAGCAAAATATTATATATAGCTTGAATTTTAACAGAGTGGGTTTATAGAAACAGTGATAGAAGAAGGGTCTGTATGTAAAGGCTAATCTCCGAAAATTAGATAAAGTACGTACAGTACTTTATCTAATTTTCTGTACTGTACTGTATTAGTACCACTGTACCAGCTTAATTATATATTACAATTCAAAGTTTACACTTAAAAAATATTATTTTTAAACACGCTCTTTAGCTTTATAAATTATAACCAGTGCCCAAGAACGACTCAAGACGGACAAATACTGTTGTAGACATATTTTTCAATCCTTTAGAGAGAAATGATTCTTTGAAAAGTATTTTCGGATTGTTTGAAACCGTTTTCGCAGCCCACGCAACGGAAACCCTAAAGATGAATAATTTTCCCCGTTTTTTCTACATTTCCTGTTGTTCCTTCAATACTTTCTTTTTAACTGATGATGTGAATGCCTAAACGCGTACGTGCGTTGTAGATCGTATAGCAGAGCTGTTCCTTCGGTCCTAAGGCAGCCAGTCTTAAGCCTAAAGCAATCCTGGATTAACGGTCTAATCAACACAAAAAATTCGAACCAGTAGTTCCTGAGATTTCAGCTTTATAATTAGTAATTACTATAGCTTGTGAAATTACAATATACAAACATTTTAGCTTGCATTCCAAGCTAATTATAGCGTGTATTTGTCAATGATTCGGCTCAATTGGAGAATGTATCACGTGTTCTTGCAGCTCAAGCTTAAATCGGAATGTATCACGTTTCGCGTTCTCCATTTGAATGTCAACAGTAGAAAAGTGAAACGGGATAATCCTTAATGCAGCGCGCGAGTCGTCAATGCATATTAATGGAAGCGTTTTAAATCGATGCACACTCGTAGGGCGCTACGAGGTGCTACGCGTTAGGGTCTCAGCACACATATGGGATCGGAAAGGGATCGTAACCGTAACGCCTTTCGCCTAGCCGTCAACCAGGCGTCAACCTACCGTACGCACGTAACGTAAGCGTATCAGCAGCGCCTGTACGTCAACTCGGCTACGGCTAGGCGTCACCGCGCTTACGCCTCGTCGCCCGCTGGCTTCAAGGAGGACGCAAGCGCGGGGACGGAGAGACGTAAGCGCGGGGACGATGAGCCGTAAGCGCGGGGACGATGAGCCGTAAGCGCGGAATTGCAAGTTCCGAGGCGAGGCGATTACGTTACGATTCCGATTAGTGTGCGTTGCAGTAGGGAGTTTAATACAAACCATTCTGAACGGCTCGAGGCGTTACGGTTACGATCCCTTTCCGATCCCATACGTGTGCTGAGACCCTTACGTTACACGTTACTGGAAAGTTGGCGACGTATGAAGTCACAGAGACGTCGGGCGTGACGTCATATGACGAATAACGAGCTCGGTAATCTGGTGTTTTTTATCGAATCCGAAGAGATTTATGTAAAGGGTCTGCATTTAAATGGATTTGTGAGTTTAGCCTATAGCCTATAGGTATAACCGTATACTTATTCATTCTACAACTTTGACTATTAAATATATATATATCAGCTCATTAATTTCTTTTGCTTTTTTTAATGTTGGTCTTACTTTATGCTCTAGATGTAAACATACCTACGTGGCCTGACAAAAATAAATCATAACTTATGACTCAATCGTTGTCAAGTAATAATATTTTAAACTATTCTTTAAAGATAAGGAAACCTTTAAAAATAATAGATTGATAGTTCGATAATTTTAACAGGTCACAAAACTATGTAATCTATTGATTACATAGTTTTGTGACCTGTTAAAAACTATGTAACTATGTACGGATCAAAACTATGTAATCTATTGATTACATAGTTTTGATCCGTTGACCGTTTTCGCAGCGCACACAACGAATTCTCATAGCTGAATAATTTTCCCACTATTTCTTCGCTCATCTCAGTAGCAACTTGATGTTTTATAGCTATATTTGACTAACACAAAGAGAATTTTTAAATTCGAACCAATAGTTCCTGAGATTAGCTCGTTCAAACAAACACTTCAGCATTATAATATTAGTATAGCTGAAAATATTAGCCGATTGATTGCTACCGCCGTTCTAGTTAGTACCCTCGATCGATGTTTCAGCACGTTGCTATCAGGTCGCGCCAGCCCCCACGTGACAAGCCCCTTACCGATACACTGCGTCAAAACTATTAATTAGAATCGATTGAACGGGTTGAAACGCGATATATAAAGATCGCGTTAGAATTTCATTTCGGAACGATTTATGGTTGATTAATTTTCGTCATTATCCTTAGTCGTTTCTTGTCGTTATTTATATCCCTATATATCTACTAAATAGTCGTGTTGACGTATGTATGTACCTAGATAGTGTTGATAGATATAGTTCATAATTATTATGATCTATTTGTGTAAACAAACATAACATGATAATTTTATATGTTGTTACAATATAAAAAGTGAAATCCAAAAGAGGTAAGGTCTGTACATTTTTTTCGCAAGTAGTTCATCGATTGAAAGATAAGATTATATTCCCGGAATTCGATCACCAAACATCTCGCTTGTGCTACGGAGTGTACTTCGGAGTGGAGTTGCCATTTAATTATCTATATTAGTACCTAAATTATTTTCTTGTACATTAGTATGCAGCCAATACAATTAGTATGTTCCAATTGTCGTAATCATATAATTATATATGTGTACGTTATTCCAAAACACTAGTTTTGCATTTAAAATTACTAATGGTTCATAATACGCTACTTTATGTGTCATATTTGAGTATAGAATTGGACCGGAAATACAAGGTTCTTTTAAATTCAAATTCAAGTTATATGCAAAACGTTCCAAGTTTAAAAAGTCTTTTAAATGAAAAACTTTAACTGTTTGAAACGCGATATATATTAATTAAATTTGTTTGAACATTTTTTTAAATTATGCTCCGATGTTTCGGATGGTTTGCAGCAGACAGTGACAAGATTAACTAATACATATCGCGTCTTAAACCGTTAAAGTGTTTTAGTTAAATGCACTACTTGCGTAAAGTATACTCAGTAACAATATGTCTAATCAACGAATTCCCATCGCAAATCAAACGGACACAGAGGTGTGTCTGCTCAGTTCTATGTCAGCAACAATCGTGACGTGTACAAAAACGTAATTGTTACCGTCCAACAGTACTCACGTAGATGCAATGAGATTAGCATGTCAATCCTTGGTACTTATGTATAGTTCTCTTGTTAATGATATTATTGGTACAGTACTCGCTGTATTGTCATATATAAATAGGTATAAAGCATGCGGCCTTGTACCGGTCGCGTCCTGCGACTCACATACGGTAATCCTCGCTTGTAATATCTATGTGTATTGTCCTCACAAGAGCATCGTTGCTTAGAAGTGTCGCTATTCTATTTATAGCTCTGTATTACATAGCTATCCGAATTTGTTATCAATTCGTTATTTTTTTTGAAGGCGCGATTCTCATAGAAGTGATATCGGCTTGTACATGGATCAGCTAATTATTATATTATATTTCTCCATTTCGTCCTCGTAGGTAGCTTCACTCGAATGTAACTTATGGCGAGAGTGAGGAAACAATCGTCCATCTACTTACTGAATGCTCTGCGTATTCGAGATTTAGGCAAGTACATATGGGTTCGAAGTAACAGAAGATGATAAGAATGAAAGGTGGAATAAATAGCAAGATTCTGCTAACAAACAAAATAAAACAAAGTGAGAGTTGGATAACCCAAAAATCCTCTGCATGTAGGAATTGGGGAAATGGGTGAAATGGTCGGCTGATGGTGTGTCCTGATCACCCGGCCTTCTATATGTGTCGATAGAATACCCGATAGAAAATAATGGCGAGTTATGTCGTCGCAAATGTTTGTTAATTTTGAGGATCGTCCCCCGTCGCGGGTTGTTTTTCGAATGGGAGCGAGCGATTTGAAATTGTAATGCGGCGTGCAGCGCGGGCGGGCTGCGGGGCACGTGTAGCGGCCGGCGCTGGCACGTTTTCCGGCGGGCGCGGGGCGCCGCCGCACGCCGCCCGGCACGTGGTGCGTCGTGATCTCCTCAATCCCGCCTCGTATCGCCCCGGGATCGGTCGTGTCCTCCGCCACGATTGAGCTCGTTACGGACGCGCGCCCGAGATGCAGCTGGCCAGCGCGCCGCCTGGACCGACACGGCTACATCGACATGGGCATCGACACTATGCCCGTCCCGCTACCGCCGCAACCGCTGCAGCAGGCGCATCCGCCCTCCCGTGCGGTTGACCGTTGCTTTCTAGAACCCCCAGCGCCCGCGCATGCCCGCTATTACTCAGGTATTTATTTCATTCCTAGAGATCTTCTGAGGCATAAGACGGTCACTTCAGCGTTCAAGTAAATATCTAGTTCGAGTTGTTTGTTTATTTGTGTAGGTGCTAATATCTATGTATATAGAAGACAAGTATTTAAATTTAAACGGTTGGTTAATGGAATTAAAGTTGACGTATAACGCCCACTCGAACCTGCAAGTGATAAGGATTCTCTACATCACATTCTCGTTTCACGCGTTGAGGTATAAAGCCTCTTTCCTCTAAAGCCACCTAAGATTTAACAAACACCTTACTCCATGTTTCTCTAAACACAAAGAGCACAGAATAAACATACATACAAATATAACAAACATCTTATTCTTTATATCACTTATTTTAAGCGTTCTATTATTTTTTCCTCCTACCTTAATGAATTGAGATGTCGTTAACTGGCTGCAAAATAAAGAGATAAAGTAAACGATATTTTATATATACATACAAGTATTTTTACTCCTATAATTTAACGCAAGTTGATTATAATGAAAAACTTAAAAAAAACATTACTTGCATTTTCTTCGCCATTTGATAAGTAATTACATTCGTACCGTTAGAAAATAAATTAAAAACTGTTTCCATCTATATGTCATATTAAAACGACATACGAGTTATGCACGAGGTTAGTTTAATTTCGGCTGACCGAGGCACAGTCTACTGATTACCTAGGTATATAAATCAGTCAGTGGAAGTGACAGAAATAAACGTGTCTACGCCACACCGTAGTTCACTTTGTGCGGTTTTTTGCGATTTGAAAAACTTAAGACATTCACAACAAATGAGTTTAAGAACAAGCAATGACGTCAGTTAAGTAAACTAATGGTAGAACAAATAGTACAATTAAGTCGATTATTAATTTCGAGCCACATTTTAACTTGATGGAAGGGCAATTCTCAAAATCTACACATATATATAAAGCTGAAGAGTTTGTTTAAACGCGGTAATCTCAGGAAGTACGAGGTCGAATTTGATGTTTTGTGTTGGTTAGAGCATTTATCGAGGAAGGCTATATATAGCCTATAAAACATCGCCCTGTGACAAATACAAGCGAGAAATGTGAAAAAAAATGGGAAAATTATTCGTCATTACGGGTTTCCGAGGCGTACGCTGCAAAAACAGTTCAAGATACCAGATAAATATGTATGAAAGAATGATTCCTCTTTAAATGATCTAAAAAATTTCTCCGACGCTATATGTCTATCTTTTAAAATTAACTTGCAAGAATGATAGGAAGGGATGCGACGGACGTCGTGTGTAACAGCTTAGGTTTACGAAGTCGCTGACACAGCTAGTTTGATATAAGATTGTTGTAGACTTTTGTCACTCCATTTATTCAAACAGGGAGAAGTAATGTAACGAACACAGCCTTTTCAAAAACGTGTAAGCTACCCCCTTTTTACCTCTCAGCTAGTATCGCCTCTGTAACTAGTTGGGTAAACGTGTTGCCTAGCATTGGGTCAAACAATCTATTGTAGTCTAACCCAAGACCTGCCAGAAGTCAGTGAAGAAAGAGAACGTGTTCGCCCCACGCCCCACGAGGGTATTATTTATATTTCTATTGATAATCTAGCTAATTAAATTTGTCTACCAATAGAAATGTTCACACATATATACACATATACTATTTTCTTAATATAAGAATTTTTAACCCACAAAATGACACGCTTTAGTGTTAATCGTACCGCATTTAAAAGTGGTAGGAGTTTTTGGTGCATAGCATTCGTTCTCCAATGGGTATATAAAAAAAACTTATTTTTCGTACATATCTAAAGTCATTCATCAGTCTAGTCAGTGAACTATGATCAATAGATTTTTGAAACACTCAATTATTTCAATTACTCGTTGTTTTTTCACAAATAAGATAATATCTACCTAATTAACATAATTTTTTGGTTGTTTACGACCGACCAATGTTATAATCCTGCTAAAATTATGAAGGACCCTTTGTAAGGATGTTTGTTCCCCTATCACGCCGTTTGATTGCATTTGATAAATTACGTACTCTGAAGGCCAACAAAATATCGTTGTTGTGGGATGAACTAGGAATACTGTCTTTAGTTTACGCGAGTAGTACATCAGCCGTGTCTATAGTTAACGCGAGTAGTGCAGCAGCCGTGTCTATAGTTAACGCGAGTAGTACAGCAGCCGTGTCTATAGTTAACGCGAGTAGTGCAGCAGCCGTGGTCACGGGGGAGACGGGTCTCCCCCTTGACCACGGCTGCTGCAAAGCATCCGAAACGTCGGGCCGAAGTTAAAAATCATTTTCAAATAAGTTTAACTAATATATCACATTTTAAACCGTTAATGTGTTTTATTTAAATGAACTAGGAATTCTAATAAAGTAAACTATTATTAATAACTTCAATCAAAAAATAAAAAATTATCATCATCTCATGTTCTCTATTGTATAAAGTAACAAAGTAAATTGAGTAAATAAAATTGTTCTGAATTTTGGCTTCATTAGCTTTTCATAAATTAATAATTACATATCAATGCTTACCTTTATATTTATTTTGACCGAGATTTTTAAACATACGTAAGAAGTCGTTCGCAGTGGATTGTGTTCCAACCTCATATTAATATAAATCTTCATAACATTATATTTTTACAATTAAATTAGGCAAACCACGTAAATGAAAGAAACGAACAAGCAAGTGTTTTTTGTGAGTAAGTAAGTAAGTTTTCAGTGAGTATAAATAATATAAGCCAAGGTCCTATTCTTACAAATAAGTAAAATATGTTTTACATCATATTTTTATTGTCTATTACTTATGATATTTGTATGTTTATAATATTACATGGCAGTGCATATTAAAGCTAAAATAAATTTTATTTCGAATTCGGAAAAAAACATTACGATACAGATACTCGAACCCACTGTGTATCGCGATCGGCTTTAACACAGTCCATCTTATCACACATATTGTGAAATTATGTTAAATACAATTCTAAATAAGATTCATACATTTCGCGTTTTAAACAGTTATAAGTGTGTTAAATGTGTACTACTCGCGTAAACTACAGTACTGCACGCCTGTATCTATTTCTGTATATGATTTTCGTCACTGTTATTTCGTATTTTTGTAACATAGATTTAATAACACAGATAAAAGTTATTACAATGTTTATTTTTTGTACATATGTTTATGCACTCTTTATTATAATAGTTTTACCTGGCCTTTAGTGCTTACAACTCGTAAATATTAATATGATCATGAATTTATTAGAAACCTTCTCAATAACTGTATCTAAGTGAATTAAAATAAATCTTTAGTTATCGGTAAATACATTCTAACACACACGCGTAGGGTGGAGTTATATTTTTCATTTTAATTTAGTTAAATGATACTATTTTATTCAAATTTTCCGACTCGAGAAACAATACAAAAACATGCTGTGCTTTAAACATCTCAGCAATGTAATAACCCCAAAAAAGCAAAAAAAAACGACCGTTTTATAATGACACTTTGAATGGGAAACATGGAGCGACTGAAGTGAATGAATTTTAACTAGTCTCCACGTGCCGCGTGTCTATAGAATTATATATATAAATGTGTATTTTGATGTCATAGCGATAACAATAACCCGCTTACTGTGTGTATACCGCCTAAAACCTGAAACACCTTTCTGGAAAATGTTAAATATTAATATGCCTAAAGGCGGGTACTCACTGGCAGGCCATAACAGTATTTTTGTCTGCGCATGCGCTAAGAACGATTCATTGTGTGCTAAAAATATGCCACATTTTTTAAGTTTAAAAAGCAAAGGACTAACATAGTGGAAAGTGTAAGGGCGTATTGTCCACCGGCTCGTTGGTTTGATATCCATCGGGTTCGACATGTTCCTAATCAATGATTATTATTTCTGAAACATGTTAGACTTTGTCTGGGAATCTGGTTATTTTTTAATAACAAAATACCGGACGTAAATATGAAAAAAAACAGTAAAATTTAACTATGTTTGAATGTTAGTCTGTGGATTCCCAATCTAAGGCCAACATAAGTCAACTGTGCATCCTGTTTCGATGTTATATGACTTGATTACCTTTACATTCCATCAAGGGAAATCCACGCTTTTCTGTCGTCCTGTATCATTTTCAGACAAAATATTTAAATCATCAATAAATAATTTAAAAGCCAAACATGCTACTTCGGAACTAACGCACTTTTAAAATAAATACTAGTATACACCTCGACTCCTACACATGAGTTACGTTACAATCGAGGCGCGCTAGTGAGAACCCGACGTTACGTGTATTATACAGCAACTGAGCTCTCGCGGAACGGTTAGCTAATGACGTCGATTGTCGCTATTTAGAATAGGACGCAATGTGAAAAACATATCGAACTTCCTATAAGACAATTTTTGACAGATAAACAACATGGCGGATAATTTTCCGCAACTGCTTAAAAAGTTTAACTTCACTTTTTTATATAAGAGGAGGCACAAGTGTGGTAGACTGAAACCGAAACGCGATTAAACTAAACGACTTTTTCAAGGTACGTGACCCGGACGCAATTTCGATATACCTACCATCCATTTAGAATCTTAATTTTCAGACGAAGTCCAACACGTTTGAGAAAATATAAATTGACTTCAAAAGTTTAGACCCGGTAGGGCTCGAACCCACACCCGTCGATTATTAGCTAAATACCCTTACACCAACGCCCGTCCGTGGGTTTGAATTTATATTTTTACTTTGTTGTGTAATACAAAAAGTAACTTAACCCACATTTTACCCTGCTGAAGTTTGTTAGACTTGTTTTTTTTAATTGAAGCGACACTAACAGGTTTTCCATTTAATTGAAATAGATGAAAAAACTACATGAATAAATGAAAAATAAAAATGATTGACAGTCATAAAATTACCAATCGTTGGCTTATTTATTAATATCAGCTATTCTTTTAATTCTTTGCGCAAAAGCGAAAAAAATTAACTATAAAGTACAATAACTATAATGTGACACATTTTATTAATCTTTTAATTGCACTATCTGATATAGAAAACTCGTCTACATAATAATTATCGGAAATAAGTTTTCATATAATATATGTTGCTATCGGTACTTTAATTTGAACGTATAACTTTTCGATTTCGTTTTGAATATATTCGTTTTAAACTTGCTACAAGTATTTTATACGCTGTATTCGGTCGGTACATATATAACAAGATGTACAACGTGACGGGCTCATTGGTCTATTGGCAACTAACGGGTTTGATCTCCACCGGGTCGAACATATTTCTAATGAAATTATATATTTTCTGAAACATAGACTTCGTTTGGAAACCTGATTATTAAATCAAAATTCTATACGGTATAGATGAAAAAGAAGTGAATTTTAATCGCGTTTCGGCTAATCTAAATCAAAAATAGATCAACAGCGCATTGTTGAGATGTTAAATGTCATGAGGTCTTCCATCTCCCATCAAGTAAATCCTATATATTCTTCTAATATATAAAATTCTCGTGTCACAGTGTTCGAACTTGAACTCCTCCGAAACGTCTCGACCGATTTTCACCAAATTTGATATGTGTATTCAGTAGGTCTGAGAATAGGACAACATCAATTTTTCATCTCCCTAAGTGATAAGGGTTGTTCACCCTTAATTTTTTTTTTTTTTAGAAAATTTCTAATTTCTATTTTACTATGATACAACATACAAAAATACATACAATCCTCAATTTTCACCCTTCTACGATCAACCCTTATTTTTAATAGACATTTTAGTAAAATTATTTATATGGCAAAACAACGTTTGCCGGCTCAGCTAGTATCCTATATATATTTATTACTTATTTAATAATAGAAACGAAGAAAGAACCGTACATCCCACTACGTCCGTTGCAGGATAGTTTTACGTTGAAAGGAAGGGCTGGACTACAACAGTATAAGCTCTAAAGTATGATCATAGATGTCCTTAAAAGTTCTGCCTACATTGAATACTCGTAGGTACATCCTAGGATAGGACGAATGAATACTATCTAATATACATAGAATGGTTGCAGTAAAGGGAGGGGGGGATTATAATCACCACTTTTCGGCAACGCAACGGTGAAAGTGCTCGTGTTTTTGAGAAAGGAAAAGTAGTTTATTTTTTATAGTAAGAGGCTGTTGGTGCTTTTGATACCTCGCGCCCCGCGCCCCGCGTCCCGCACCGCGTCAGCTGATCGCATGAAAGTGAGAGCTATCACGGCTTTCGTTCACCCAGCGTGAGTTGTGTACTTAGCATATAAAGTTTTTAGTTATTTGAATCTTTACTAAGAGAAGAAAACTTAGGTAATTTGCATAACGAATGCTTTCATGTAGTGAAAATATTTCTCATCTAATATTCAACTTAAAAGTTTTGCTATATATATACTTAGTAGTATCCTAAAATGAAATCCTTGTAACTCATAGGATCATGGGGTTTGAATAGAAATAGATATTTTTATTGTAATAAGTCTCTATTCAGTTAATTTTTAACATTTTTCTAGTTAATGGTCTACAATGCTCGAATCCGTACTGTTTGTAGTTACGCGAGTAGTATGCATTTAAATAAAAACACTTAACGGTTTAAAACGTGAAGTGTATCTGTTGACTTGTTAAACAAATTATTTCAACTACGATGTTTCAGATAGATTAGCCGTGGCAGCAGCTGTAAAGCTAAAACACAAAATACATTTCGCATTTTAAACCGTTAGAAGTGTTTTATTTAAATGATCGAATATAGCTAGAAGATTTTTAAATGTAGATTTAAAAAAGTAAAATAGAACACCCATATAAGAACCAAGTTTTGTTAGCGGTTTTGACCTTCGTTACGGAACCCTAAAAAACTGCCAAAATCGTGTCCACAGCGGCTCGAACATATATAATAAATCGCTAAATATGTTTGTTAAATTTTAAACAAGTTAACTAGTATATATTCGCGTTTTATACCGTTAAAGATTTAAATGTTTACTCCTCCCGTAAACCCCAGACATGCACTATCGTTAAAATTATCTTTTTATTTGCATATACCTACTCAGGTCCATGAAAGAATGATGCGGGGTTTCCTCATATATATATATATGCAAAATATGGTAATTCCTCAAGTTCATCAAATTCAAGACAAGTTCACTAACGTGAAGTTAAGACCTGGATTTGTACCTGAATTAAGATCATTAAAGAAGGTTCTAGATTAGAATAAGTGTGTCAAAACGTTACGTCGCAACTTGATCTTAATAATGGGGATGTTTAACCATTTTTAAAAAGATTGGGAGGGGGCTGAAATATCACCACTTTCAAGCATTTCCTCACCAAGTTAATATCGAATTAGTGTACATGAATTACCTCTCCAAATGGACCATAGACCCATCATCCAGTGACGTTTGACGAGCCTTTGCGTCTTCCCTAAAATTAGTAGAAGGAAGAAGATGAAGGAGGGGGGTGACCTCCAGGATCTTCCTTCATTTTTTTTCTTCCGATTCCTTGATTTAGTCACCCACTATAGCAATAATGTCGAACAATCGTTTTCAATGTAAACTTTAGCTTTTTAGATCGTTGTTTAGAAAGAGAGCAATTTGCAGAACGCACCTGCTTCAAACAAAACACTATTGTTAGGTTTAATGTGATTTGAACACCTGTTCTTGGCCGAGTACTCCTTGGTCTTGATAAAGATATTGGGGTAATTCCTTATCGATGTTCGAAACTTCTTGAACATACTAAGATGCAGTATGGGCGGTTAAAGAACGTTGTATGGGCTATGGGCTAAAGAATGGTGCTCGAGCGCTAAATAGATATGAGTTATATTTGGCATTCTGGATTTTTACTATCTATTTATATTAAACAGTAGTTGGTCAGCAGAAGTCTGCCTCGCATAAACGTAATTATCTGATCTAGCTGGTAGGGGTATTCCCCTACCAGCTAGATCAGATGTGATGGGTGTTTGCTTTGATTCGGAAATCCACAGACGGAAACCGCCATGTAACTTCAAGGCTGGACGGTGGTTCGGCTCACGGACGGAACTTTTTTATATACCCTCAAATCTAACCCCAGATTTCCAAAATGTTTCAGAAAAAGTCGGTATCGTACAAACCCGTTGATTTTTAGCCAAACATTGTTACAATTACACCAACGAACCCGTCAAATATCTATTCTCTAATTGCAACAGTTTTATTCTGCTCGGGCTTAAAAAATAAGACGCAATTCTATTTATTTTTGAGATGAAACAGATTATTTATCGTTAATTAGTTGATTAAAACGTATAAAACTAACGTTTTAACGTCACGCAAACGGACTTATAACAATAAGATATAGGTAAGTATAGGATATAATAGTTTTAACACGTAACAAAAACAAAGTGACGGTTTGTCAGAATTTACAGACATCTTCAACCGTAGTTTAAAGGGATAACTGTGTTTGCATTAGCAATTTTACTATTTAGAAATTATGCGTAGAAAATGAAGTTTAAATAAAACACTTTAACGGCTTAAAACGCGATATATTAGTAGCTAATATATAAGTTTAACTAATATATCGCGTTTTAAACCGTTAAAGTGTTTTATTTAAATGTGTACTACTCGCGTAAACTATTAGACACTATTTAAATGAAGTTTGTTAGATGTTTATGAACCACTATCGAATGAATAACACTCAAATCCACGCTTCTTCGAGCGAGCTATGTGGAAAAACTAGTGTTTTTCTCAGCTACATAGCACATACACACATATACACTAACATATATATGTGCAGTAATAATAACAATTGAGAGACACGACACGTGTAGCAGATCTAAACAATCTATTTCACAGTGTTGAATAATGTATCGCATTGATATTGTAAAAAATTAATATTTATATTAGGCAATTATATAAAAAAATATCCATCTATTCTAGTCATATTAGATAGGACGAGTAGAGAAATCGTTGGTTTTTTTTAAGATTTTAATCTTACACTACCTACATATGACAAATATAGAATTGAATACTGTCTATAGTTTACGCGAGTAGTACACATTTAAATAAAACACTTTAACGGTTTAAAACGCGATATATTAGTTAAACTTATTTGGAAATGATTTTTACTAATATATCGCGTTTTAAACCGTTAAAATGTTTCATTTAAGAATATAGAATTGCTCAAAGTTATTTAAAATATTCAATATACGCTGTGTAAAATAATTATTTAAAAATAGAAGCATTATGACTACACGAATTGTAATTACATAAAGCTTAGATAACAGCTTCCATGTACCACAATTAATTTACTTTTTAATCATTTTAAATATGATTTAGTGAAAAGTATCTACCTACTGTCTAAACTTTAGTTCGTAATACAGAACAATACAATAGTTCCCGGTATCGAAAGAGCAAACATTATTTGTATTTTACTTGAAAAATATCCAGTACTGTATTCTATGATCAAGTGATCGCTTCGTTGTTGGGGAGATACATATATATTTTCAAAATACTACAATTGGTCCTTTGAGTAAGACACGACGTACATAAGAATTCAACGCGTTTAGCGTCAAGCTGGGCGGGCGGTGATTTGGGCAGGACAATTTTTATGTATCTCTAAGCCCTAAGGTTTTTAATTTTCTGTTCGTTACACATTCGTTGTATTATAATTGACTTCAACAACGATCAAACAGATCGGTCGATTGTAAATATGAGATAGGAACGGTATCAGCTGAAAATCAGCGTAGTGTTTGGTGTTTGGTCGGCAAGGTACAGTCATCGGTCAACCAATTGCTGAGCTGATAACCTCGCGCTTGTAGGTTATCGTTGGCTGGACTCATGTTTGTATCATCAAATCCCTTAGTAGTATCTACTTGCCCACCACGATCGACCAAGAACGCGTGTATCATATACGGTACAGTGGAATCTTGAAATGCTAGGCTAGGGCGGCTGCAGAAACTGTACGTAATTGATATCTGTATGGATTCTGGTTCCGGCCGGGGGTCATGGTGGGGAGGTGGGGCGGTGGGGCGCGGCGTGGGGAGCGCGGGCGTTGCGCGTGCGCGCTGACTCGCGAGTCGGTCGCCGCCGTCGCACGACGCCCGTGGCTCCTCGTGCCAGCGCCGCGATGTTTCTGTTGTGACGTGCTACCAGCATGGAGTATCCTCATCCGCAGCCCGTGCAGCCGCTGGGCCCGCCGCCGCCGCCGCAGCCTCTGCCCCCTCTGCCCCAACTACAGCACGCACACCTGCAGGACGACGACCGCTGGAGCCAGTACCACATCTGGAGGCAGCACGTCTTCGTCAACGGTCAGTGGCGCGCTTGCGATTCCTGGTTCTGATCAGATGTTGTGAGATGACGTGCGACGTTTCCCGTCACGTGCATACGGACGCGTCTAGCTCAATTAGCTCGCTTCGGTGTTTCGCCGGTTCGCTCCATCTAGATAAACGGAACAGTTCCTTAATGCCCCGCTGTCTGTAGGTCGCCTTTGCTGTTCATTTGTCATTTCTGGGATTATCAGGCTTGGAGCCTGTAATTTAATATATCTTGGAGTAGGTCCATCAGGCTTAGAACCTGTAATTTAATATATCTTGGAGTAGATCCATCGTTGAATTTGGTGATGGCAACTGTCTGTTGCTCTGTTTCCAAAATTGATTCTATCTGAAAGGTCCATATTTGCTAATATTCATTTATTTATATAATTATCAGCAATAATTTCACTTTTAATAAGTCATCCTCTTAGTTGACGTCTATCTAGTTGTCCAGGTTATTTGAACTTACATTGGAAACGTTTTTTTTATTTTTACAAGAATACCATCGTAACTTAAATTTCGACTAATCAATATTATCGATACATTTTCCGTGACCTATTGAATTTCTGTACGGCTCTTGTGACCTTTAAACATTAGTTTCTCGGAAGTAACAGCATTCCTTATAATAATGTAAACATTGGTGTATATTTTCAGTCGATATGAGATTTTTACAGGTTTTCGTATATCTGGTGTAAAAGTATAGTATATTTCGATGCCATACAAACTCAAGCAAAGGTTAGACAAGTACAACGCGGACTATTGATATACCTAACCGTGTCACTTATACGGATTATCGCAACCTTGAAAACTACGAACTGCTTAGGCGAAGATGCCGAAGCAATATTTTTCATTTCACTCTTACAAACTATTCTCCAATACAAACAATTTTAGGATGCATGTTAAATTTAAAGTATTATAGATAGACATTCGTGTCACACCCACAGACAGGGTCACCTAGAGTCATCGCTCACTAATGAAGTACATAATTATTCAAACAAAAATTGCTCTATTCTTGATTCATACACTTGTTTGTGAGCCTTAACTATTTGTAATTTAATCGGAAATTTTGTTTGTTCTTCTGTCTTGTAGCTGTATTGTATAGGCTTATGAGTCGGTTTCAAAATCGCGATTAATCATATAGCAGATAGTGAGTGGCGCCGCGGGTCGCCGCTTGTGCAAAAACGTGAAAAAACCCGAAGAATCCGTGGGTCTCAATCTTTCGTTTACGATCACGTCGACCGATCGCGATGCATGGAACAAACTTTCACTTCGAATATTTGGGAAAAAGTAGCGACCTTTTCGCGACTTTCTCCCGCCGGAGCCCTCCCCCCCGCCACGCCCCGCAGCCACGTGCTTTCTTCCGCATAGGCGACCACTTTTACTTTTCGAACTCGACAATACGCTCTCGAGATGATATTACAGCCTTTAAGCCGTTAAATTATACATTCCTTATTTGAACGCGGAAATTTCTAAACTTGTAACCTAAACGGCTGAATTGGATACGATGAAATTTTTTATAGACATTCTGTCACATAGTTCAAGTGAAAGTCGAGTAACGACTACTTGAATGGGCATTTTTGGGTCTTAGGTTTGATTCCGAAAACTGAAATCTTCTACGTCGTAGTAAGACAATCTTATCAACTTATGGTACGAGTAGTAATTAAAGATTTTAATAACAAACATATCAGTATGTTTTTATTTTAGCAATGTCATTAAGTACGGTTTGCTATATTTGATAAGGGGTCGGGTCAAAGCGGAAATTTGGGACGTATCGATAACTATTAGTTTTTAAATTAATCATCGTTATTCTTGCATTTATTACTTAAAAACGATACTGACTACAATTACATACAAGCACATACTAACTAAAATGTCGGTAACACATGATATATTACTAATTATTAAGAAAAAAAGTAATTATTAAAAAAAAGCCATAGATTAGTATTTAATTATTTATTTTTTTTGCATTTAGTTTGCCTGGAACATTATTATTATATTAAAATCACAATTATAAACAGATTGATTGTTGTAGTCTACATCTCTCTATCTATAAAATGTCTAAACATAAGAATGACAAAGAATGTTTATGTATAACAAAGTTTTTATATGAATTTTGTTTATATTCGTCTAATAAATTTATCTCTCAAAGTCCGTTAGCTATATTTCTTATATGAAAACGTTTCTAAGATTATATGAAAGTACCGTAAAAGTCAGATACGATCCATGGTTACTTATAACAGTTTTAAAATTTTCATTAAATTCATAAGAAATTTCCATATTTTTCTAACCTACTTTAAGTATAGATTCGATTCTTGAACAAATAGTAAATATTAGGATCTAAGTCAGAATTTCTTTTTCCCTGTATTTTGTTGAACATTAGTATAGTGGTTATGTCTGTAGTTTACGCGAATAATACACATTTAAATAAAACTTAACGGTTTCAAATGCGATATATATATTAGTATATCGCTATACTCATAGTGGTCATATCTCGACATCAAAGCCATGACCCGTTTCCACACATACCACTAGACCTACGGGCCACTGTAGTAGTCCAATTTACATTGTTATGTGGCTTATCACTTGTTCAAGTAATAGATCTCGCAAGCAGCTAGAGTAAAAGTGATCTTCGGCAAGTTCTTCCGCAACCCGCCTCACCCCGCACCCCGCCCCGCGCTCTTCCGACTTTTACTTTTCCGCTGACGTACGTGCTCGGTCTGTTGCTTAAGGCTTAACCATATCTTATAACCGTGGAAATGATAATTCATTGCTATCATCTCATCAACAATATGGAAAATTCGTTCTAACAAACAATTTCTTAATAGTATTATCGTATTTTTATTTAACTGTGAAGATGTAGCGTCTAAAAACTACACAGTACACTAAAAATTAAATAAAACACTTGACGGTTTGAAATGCGAAATATTCACTTATTTACAATACGTTAACTAAGCCATGACATTTCGGATGCTTAGCAGCATCAGGGGAGACTGAAGATGGAGGGTGTCCCAAGTGTCAAAGTTAAATCTACTACGCTAACGCCATCTGTTTTGTTGTAGTTGGTATTTAGAAAATTGGATACTTAATGTTATAAATGCTAAAGTTTAATGTATTAATGGAACCGTAAGCCTAAACCAATTTTATTAAAAATATTGTTTTGTACACGAAAAGTTAGAAAATTTTCATACCTGAAAAGGCATATTTATTTTTTTATAATCATTTCTATACACTAGTTAAAATACATAATAAACATGCCGCGAATCTTGTATATAAACGATACATAAGCGGTTCTTTCTATAATTATTTTTATTTCAGCGTAATTCAATATATCTTGGACGGCGAATTACGAATCCCACCGTTGCAGTAACCCGATACAATAACAACGACAATTATATGTATTTACGCATAATTCGTTATATAAAGCACAAATTCTACGAAATAAATATATGAATTTAAGGCAATGTTGAATCACAGTTAGGCTCTGTTTTATCGAATGTCATCGAATTTTCGCTTTTTAATGTAAGTAACAAAATAAACTACAAAAGATACTATGAAACAGTACAGCATTGTGTATGACATATCCAAAACGTAGTAAAAATCATCTGCAATTAAGTAAAACTAATACATATCGCGTTTAAATCAGTTAAAAGTGTTTTATTCAAATGTGTAGTACTTACAACTTAATAGTAATTTTTTTTTTATTAAACTTCTTTAAAGTACAAATTCAAGAAAGGTACAGCTTTCGAGCCCCGGAAAAATAATACACTTTCAGTCCCTTGCCCCCATATAAGGAAAATGGGAAATCATTTCATACATTAAGTGTTGCACTTAATTGTTAAGATTTCAGTCCTACTTCGACCATTTAGTTAACTTAGTTAGTTAACTTATGTCCTATGATATATATAATTAGATCTAATAAAAAACCTCATTGTTTCGTATACCATATCCTCTCTGTTTTATGATTGAGAAATTAACCCAAGTACTTACGGGGCATGGCGGGTTCTCGGCCTACTTACATAGGTTTAAATGTAAGGAGAGCCCGACTTGCCCCTGCGACGACGAGCACACGGAAACTGTGGAACACATTCTATCGGAATGTCCTATGGGCATGACGGCTAGATTGAACCTGGAAAATTATGCGGAACTCGAGGCACGCAAAGAAAACTACAATATAATGATAAGCAATACAAAAATAAGACCTCTTAGTTAGTAGAGATAGTTTACAATCTTAATGGAGTTGACCAGCTTACTTCTATAAGGGTTAGTGGACAATAACAATCTTATGTAACGAATGTCAACGCACTCCGCTAAAGGATTCGTGTCAACCAAACAACCTTGACCCTTATGCAACAGTCATTGTAAGCGATGTTTATTGGACAACCGAAATAATCGGTTAAACTGAAATTCAGTTAGAACCGATTTAGGAATGTTGAATAAAATTAAAACTTTATTATTTGGTTAGAAATATACATAAGTGGTATAACCACTTGTTAAAAGACTAGCTGCGCCCTCGACTAAAAATTTGTGGGAAACCCCACTGTCGTCTAAAGCCTTCCTCGATAAATGTTTTAATAAATCGAACCAGTAGTTCCTGAGACTAGCGTGTTTAAACTAACTCCGAAGCCAAAATAGGACGACAGCGCTTTGTGTTAGATGTTACATGACTGTTATAAGTAATGTAATTGAGCACCGTGCTTGTCTGTATTTTTCTGTTATTAAAAAAAAAACTACTTTATAATATTAGTACATGTTAAAATCAGTCTTTCACACGTAAACCGAATTTCGGTTACGGTTCGATCTACATTCGGCTCATCACTACTAAATATGTTATCGCGTGACGTGTCGTGACGTGCTACGCTGCACTAGTGCCCCCGTGCCCATGCGCACTGGTCCGTCGCTCACTTCCTAACTCCGCAAGAATATTTCACTTTTTACTCAGTCAATGGAGCATGATGTTCAATGAATTATTAATGGTTCCGATTTATTAATTCTTACTAATTGTAAAGGTATACGTCGATTTTAATATCTACTGGGGTGCTATGTTGTTTATTTAATAATCACAGGGTAGAGTAAGGGGTGGATAATACAGATATTTGTAAAATAAAAGAAGATAGAGTGATGGTGAGTTGATAGCTTTTGTTTATTCTACGCCCTTCGAGGTAGCAAAGACTTCAAAAATAACGTTCATAAGTGTATTTGGGTACTTTAAAATATTTTTTTGCTTACGGCGCAGATATCATTTTATAATTTCGGTACATATTGAAATGGAGTCGTGTTCACACTTTCTCGTTAACTTTCGCTCAATTCGCACGTTTACGAAAATGCTCGCGCGCCGGAAAACAATCGCTTTCTCCGTTGCGCAACCGCCTTTACTTCCCGCTTCCTCCCCCCCACTACCCGATCTACACTCCTTACCTATATACGAGCATGAGGAAGTTAATCATTGCGCAACGCCAATAATAATTATCGTAGAGCCTTACTAGGTAAACACGTTGTCTGCCAAGTCTTAGGCCCTTTGTACTCGGAGGTATGTGGTGCCTCTTAAGTTCCATATGTCCACAATTCTGTGTTCGTTTAAATAATAGATTTACATGCGAATAAGAATGGCATATCTTAACAATTAAGCTAAAACATTTATAACACGAAATGTATTAGTAATATAGTTAGTTTCACGTACAATTTAGTTTACCCTACGACGTTTTAGATGCTTTGCAGTAGCCATCGTCAAGAATTTTTCAATTTCCCTGAGATTAGCGCGTTCTAACAAACTCTTCAGCTTTATATATTAGTATACACTAGGTACTAAATACACTACACAAATACTGTGAATAATATGAGTATATATTATATAAACCGTGTCTATTGAAAATACGTTGTGTAGTTTTAAAGATTTAAGCTGATAGCTGAAGTTAGCGCGACCGCCATCTTGTGCAGGGCAATGTCAATTTTAAGCAAAAAAGTCGAGTCCCCCCCCCCCGCACCCGTGCATCCCCTTTCTCCCGACTGATACCTGCTTTTCAGCCCGGCCGAAAAAATTGGAGAGCACTGTAGATATGAAATATGTAAAAAATATGAACAAAGAATGTCACAGGTGGGCTGGGGTTTGAGGTCGAAGCCTGTGCGGCCGCTTTCTAACGCGCGGCAAGAAAGTGAGAGTTCACGTCATCTTGCCCCCTTCGCCCCTTACCCCGATCACGCCTACAACTTATTTGGACAACACTTTCTCTGATTCGGTACTTTGGGCAACCGTTTCGGAAAGGGGAATATTCAGTACAGAACAGTACTTTAAAATGTTTTTAAACCACTAAAAACATAATATACATTAGTTAAACTTATTTGAAAATTATTATAACTATTATATAAATTAACGATACAACTTAAAAAAATGGTAATGGGGGTCTAGTAATACTTAGGTCTAATCTTGAGCTATAAGTGAAATTTACCCGTGGAGCATAGAGCGAACACATTTCTGTGTCCACTTCACTGAAAGGTTTTTTACAGGGTTGGTCAGACTTATGTGCCCAAAACAAATTGTTTCCCCTGGATAAGAACCCACCACTCACGCTTAACACAATGCTAGGCAACACCTATAACCATTTCAAATCTTAAGTACGGCCAATGATACACAGTGTCTAGACTAGAGATATTGATCCGAAACAATTTTTCATTGTGTACTATTAAATTCGAAGAATTATTTCACATATACGTTTATTAACAGTTAGTTAAAATTGTTCACTATCTTCTACGTTCTGAAAAATGTTAAAATAATAATCTATCGACACAAATCCTATATCGTTATCGTTGCATGCCTTAATCTCGTCTAACGAACGCTGACTAGCATAGCTTTGAGCCAAAATCGACCCATACTTCATACATACGTAAAATGTATATGTCATATGAGAGAAAATAAAAAGCGTATTGTTAGACTGAGATAGCCATTGTACCAATTTTTTTCTTTATCACTTTGTACTATATCTAACAAATGGTAACATTTTTTGTTCGTCCTCCTCTGTAGCTAAATGTTTAACGTGTTGCATTATACACTCCAGAGGTCCTCATATCCCAGGGGAAACTATAGATTGTTTCGATCGGGCAGGGCACAGTCTGACTAACGACTTGCCTGTATATACAACAATCAGTGCAACGGACACAGAAGTGTGTTTGCCCCATGCCCCGCGAGGAGAAACGTCCACAATTTTCCTTTAATCACACATATAGTACGGATTTGAAACGAAATATATATTTTTATTAATGTTCACTGTACCAAATAATCATGCTTATCTTCTTCAGATACTATAGTTGGATTCTAAGTTCCGACTAATTTAAATAAATCACTTTAAACTGTTTAAAAGAGGAAATATATTACTTTAATTTATTTAAGATTGAATAATTAGTCAAAATACCGTCCGTAGTTTACGTGAGTAACACATTTAAATGAAACACGTTGAAAGGCTTGATACGTGAAATATATTTGTTCGGGTTTTAAACCGTTAAAAGTGTTTTAAATGTCTTCTACTCGCATATCTACAGTGTTTCGACTAATCATTCGATTTTGTTGTGTATAGTCTATCAATGCGGATAAATGTGTCATCATAAAAGATAGTAATATAATATTGCGAACAGCGAGACTGTATTGGATTGGGTATTGTAGTTGGATCGCATAGTGCCCGACGCGGACGTCGTCAACGACCACTTTCTCCGATAAAAGTGAGAGCCGTCGCTGCGCGGCCCGGAAGTGAACGCTACCTGCGCCCGCGGAGCCCACTCGCGGTCCGTGTCTTTGTTTCGTTGCTTATTTGTCGGATCGTCTAGTTAGGCTCTCAGCTTGCATAACTAGGCTACTTCCTCAGTTCCTACGTTTTTCTTGAGGAAGCAGCGATTGATCGATTGAATTGCCTTACATTGCGTCATAGCTTTTTCCTGCGCGTGAGACTTCCCGTCTTGTGCCGAGCTGTAATATGTTGCGTCTGTTTCTATCACTTTCTCGAAACCTTTCGACTTGCTTTCAGGGTGTATTCGTGCCTTAAAAATTGTACTTAATATCCTAAGGTTTGTTACAGTGTTGTAATATACATATTATAATGTTGTCATTCTGTTGTCAAGCAATTTTTGTGTATAGCACTCGACCGAGAGACCTGTAAAGGTATTAAAATGTTTTTGTCGATTTATTGAAGTGGTACCGAGCAAAAAATTATATTAAAAATGTAATTACTTTATGATCTTTGCGTGACTTTAAACTGCATATTTGTTTGTAGAGTGGTTAACGATACGTTTATTTGTATACTTACTTTTCTATATATTTCTACCTAAGACGAAAAAACGTCATATACTAAGCAAAGGTCACTAGAGATATTTCATAATTCGCCATCAATTTAATTAATGACGTCGTCAAAGTATTATAAAAATAGTATCAGCAGTATAAATCATTTGTACCCGGGCCTACGAGATGCGATGTCGAAGGCTGTACGTACAGAGGGGGAGGGGGAGGCAAACTCGCGCCGCGCCGCGTGACCGACATCCGACGAACACGTGCTCATCTCTGCGAAACTTCAATTCTAACGTATGCCAGTAACAGGGGGAATAGGTACTCACAGTTGACGTTACGTGGAATATGTTCCAATTGATACTAAGAACTAGGTTGGGCCCTGCTGTCCCCACAAAATTTACGAAACGCGGTTACTACATCTGTTAAAAGTTTGTTGAAGGAAAATGCAGCTAAATAATTTTTGCTCCACTCTAAAATTAATTATTTGAAAACAACTTTTTTGAGTTAAAAAATAGTTTTAAAATACTAATTAATCGTTTGATACTTCTGTTGTTAGCTATTAATTTAAGTAGATCAGTAATTTCTTACTATACAGATGTCTTTAAATGCTCAAATGTGATGTAATATTTGCAAATGCGACATGCTCTTTATAAGTGAACGCTGAGCGAATATTCCTTTAAGACAGCAACGGCCTGACCCCTGCGGCCGGCAGCTAGCTGTTGTCGGCCGGCAGGGGGGAGCCTGAATGACCGGGCCCATGCCCTTGTTGTTGCAGGCAAGTCGGTGAACAGTAAGGATGTGCTCGAAGACAAGAAAGATGACAGCGAACTGTGGGAGGCGCAGGCGGCCTTCCTCGGGCCGAACCTGTGGGACAAGACACTCCCCTACGACCCAGATCTCAAGGTATAAGAGATTTGTACTCGGCACTAAGCCTATCTCGGTTTAAGTAGCGTTAAGGCTATGCGAAGGTGGCTAAGCGATGCAGCGTGTGGCGAATGTTTCTGAAGTGAGTCAAGCGCTGCTCGGCGTAACTGGTTTGGTGCGTGGTTTCAGTACGTGGACCTAGACGAGTTCCTGTCGGAGAATGGAATGCCAGGCGAGGCGCTGGGGGGCGGTGCGTTCGGGGCGGGGGCCGGCCTGGCTCTTGGCCTGCAGCCGCCGCTCACCAAGCGCGAACGCTCGCCGTCCCCGTCAGACTGCATGAGTCCAGATACCATCAACCCGCCGTTATCGCCCGCCGACTCCAGTGAGTGACTTGAAGATACTTTTCAGTTCCATCCTCACGTGCACTACGAAAAATCTCTTGTCCCTGAAATTCTTCGTGTCACGCCAATCCAATTACCAGAATTCACTGCACCATATTTTCTTAGTATACATTGTCTTGTGAATTAATAAATAAAGTTATCTGTCTGGTGATTTCAGCATTTTCAATGGCGTCCTCTGGTCGCGACTTCGACCCCCGGACGCGCGCATTCTCCGACGAGGAGCTCAAGCCGCAGCCCATGATCAAGAAGTCGCGGAAACAGGTAAATGATGTTAGTGCGCTGATCATTCCTAGCGGCATGCCACTGCCTCGCCACCCGGGAGCGGCTTCACTAACACACACACACACTTGACAAATATTCAAACAATATACGTCGTCCGTTTTATAAATGCAAGTATTATATGAAAAAATATTGCACTTTACTGGTACCTACATAACCACTGTTTGTGCCACAAACCACCCTCAAAGTGACTATGGTACTATGGTAAACCGAATTGAGAAGTTCGTTACCTCATTCGATTAGTGGAATATTCAGAACATCACTAAATTAAAGCTGTAAAAAAACAAATGGACAAAAATTCTATACTTTGTTGAACTGACAAGCGGTTGACTTCAATGTCAACCATTTTTAATTTTACACAAAACGCACACAGACAGAAAACAAAATACAACATCGCTTCTTAACGCTTAAGACTTACTAACGGTGACTGGTGGCTAGTTTATAGATATTTTCTGAATAGAATGCAAAGGCACTGCAGGTATATTAAATAAAAATCGATTTGAATTGAAAAAAATAACAAGAGATAAATATTTGAAAGTGGCTTTGCATTTTGTCAGACACTTGCATATTGATGCATGCATCTATGCTATCTTAAGAATTTAGTAAAAACAAATAATCTCTTCCCCTTTTCATTCATTTTTCTCTCTGATCTGACTTCTGGAACTGTTTCAAGAACTTTAAAAGTTCCGCTCTTAGAGAAAGAATATCCGTTTTCTTTAAAAATCAATGGAACATTTTGTCTTCGTAATAGGGTTTCTTTTTAAAACTTTACGTTAGTTATGAGACGTATTTATTATTTAAAATTATATCTTGAGGTAAAATTTTTGGCGCCCGTTCTTACGCATTTGTGACCAATATAACCGTAAACTTCAATATATATAGGTACCTATTTCATTTCTGAGAATCGAGATTTTTTTTAATATCGAGGGGGACAGATAAACTTGGGATCACTTGATGATAGGTGAAACACCCCATATAACATATAAAGAAGATGTGCTTTCGATCTATTTTGACTTTGGATATTCGGAAATCCACAGGCTGAAATCGAAACGCGATTACGCTTCCCGCCCTTTTTATCTGTCCATTTAATATCCAGATCCAGACGAATTGCAACATGTTTCAGAAAAATTATAAATTGGAAAATTTGATACAATGTTGGACCCAACGATCCCAACGTCCAACGACCCGTCGTTATAGCAATACATTGCTACCGTTAGACCAACGAGCCCGTCGAATGATATTGCGGTTATTTCTTCTAAAAGATATAATGTACATGAGTTAAGCAGATAGGTGGTGGATTTTGCACAGTTAACTAGACATACAACAGACGTATAAAAGATATATATTTGAAATAAAATATTGTACCATAGCTTCACTAACTGGTAATTAGAGTGCACAAAATATTAATTGTATTATTTATTATAACACTCTTGCGTTACTTACGCACTTTAATTAATTTGTAACACTTTGAATGCAGTAGTCCCAAAATACTAGTTAAATTTGTTTAAAAAAATATTTCTATTGTAATGCCATCTTCGTATTATTTAAATATGTGATATTTAATTTTGGATTCAAATTGTTATTTAATTAAATCTTTTATTTTTTAGTACTTAATTTTTTTAAATCGTTGCGTTCGACAAGTGTCTGGTTTGCCGAAATGGGCTTTAAAGAATAATACTCAGCGGCTTAACTTGAGCACTTGTATCGTGTAAGTACATAAAAATAAATTAGTTAACAAAACTAGACCAAAGCCTATCCTATATTTTAAGAGCAATTCGACGGTTTGGTCTGTACAGTATTTTGTAAGGAAAGAACTAAATCCTCATTTATTTTCCAGATGTTTTGTGATTGGTGTCTAAAAATATTTTCACCAGTACGTCCCTTATCTATCTAATTGGTAGAACATCATGGATGCTAAGGTTGTCGGTTCGAGTCCCTGCCGTATCACAGTTCAAATTGAACAAAACATGAACGCTTTCATGTGCTTTAATTGTGAAGATAATTTTTTAAATAAAAGAACATTTGACGGTTTCAAACTTGAAATATATTAGTTACTTGTTTATCATTTATTGTGTCTAGTGTCTGCCTTGTGTTACCCTTCGGATAAGATTTTTAAGTGTTACTTTGAGAACGGCGATTTTGCTAGGCGCTACGAGTTCCAATGAGGAATAGTCGGGTTACTTTTCAAAACAAATACCAAAATCGATTTTTAAAAAAGTACCTAAATAATTTTTAAAATCTTTTTTGTCAGAGGAGGACAGAAAAGCCACATAACATCTAAACAAGACGCGCTGTCGGCCTATTTAGGTTTCGGATATTGGGAAATACGCAAACTGAAACCGACACGCGATTAAACTTCACGGCTTTTATCTGTGGACGCTGGTTTGTGACCCGGACGGCATGCCGATGTTCCCCATTTAATGTCCAGGATTTCAGACGAAGTCCAACATGTTTCAGAAAAATTAAAAATTAGAAATATCATCGGTGGAAATCGAACCCTCGACCCGTTTATTTAGCCATACATCGCAATTATAACACCAACGAGTCCGTCAGAATCTTCGACAGTTAAAACTTCTTTAAAAGCATACTTTTCCAACACAAAATTGGTTGTAACTTCAGTCATACGAGTAGAATGAAATTTTTACTAAATATGCCCGTCCTGTTTAGTATTAAAGGACAAGTTATTTTAAAAGCTTACTTTGTAACTAAGTGGTTTTAAATTAGGTCTCTGTTGAAGTTAGTTTTAATTGCATATACAAAATTAGCTCTGAAAATAAAATAAAAATGTGACCGTTACATATAATATTTGTACATTTATGTCTTACATGTTATAATGTAAAGTTATAGAAGATAAGAATGGTCTACGCACCTGTCGTTGGTTCTAGTGCAACCTTTTTTTTAATAAATACCTTAAATATTAATAATCTTAGCAACAACTAATGTCTTCCATTGATTTTTAAATATACTCCGTATTACCCAGCATTGGAAAACGTCTCCGTCCAGCATCAAAGTTCCCCATTTTATATATAACAGTGTAAAAGTTCCATTAAAAAGTGCTCTTCACGATTCAAACGAAACCGAATGGTGCATTATAGTTTGTCCCGGATGACCTCAAAGACGACAAGTACTGGGCACGCAGACGGAAGAACAACATGGCCGCCAAAAGATCAAGAGATGCACGCCGCATGAAAGAAAACCAGATCGCGCTCCGAGCTGGCTATCTGGAGAAAGAGGTATGAGGGAGGTCTATTCGATTCCCTGGTGATATGAAAACATTGTATCATCGGTGGGAGAAGGATTAAATCAGGAGAACTAATATTATCCCCATACTAGTACGCGATAGAAGTGTGTAACAATGACAATATTTATATATCAAGCTATTTAGATTTTAACCATTATATTTGGGCGTTCTACTGGAACGTATCCAAAATAAATAAATTAGGCATTTACACCTCAATCTATCGGGCATATACATTTTATCCTTTAATTTATTTGACCATACAATTTACAATTAATATTTTACAAATAATTTTAAAAATAAATTGTGATATAATTTGCAGAACATGGGCCTGCGACAAGAAGTGGAGCTGCTAAAAAAAGAGAACCACATCCTGCGCGAAAAGCTATCGAAGTACGCAGATGTGTAGGCGGCCGTGAGATCCGCACAATACACGCAACACCATGTAGGTTTCTACTTGTTATTGTTAAAACAGCCCTTGATTTTCGTAATTAATAAAATGCTTTGGTATCTTGTGTCTGGATTTCAATGGTACTTGTATTCGTGTCCGCAGGTGAGAAGCGCCGCCGCCCGCCCTCGGCTCCCCGCCCACCGGGACCTCTTGCCCGTCGGTCGGCCACGTCGCGTGGCGCGCTCGGCCCGTATTACTGGACCCGCCTCGAGCGAGCGATCGAACCGATCTCAAGACAGCGACTAAACCCGGGAGGCTTCTCCATCGCCCGAGAGCGGTCCACTACTGCGGGCCCGAGCCGACCTCTGATGTTTCCCAGTTTATGTTCAATGTTAATATTGTTAAGAATCGTTATACAGTTACCATAAGTTAATGTAGCGTAGGTGATAACCAAAGTTCCCAGCTGTTTTGTATCGGCACGCGACGCGGACGGCGGCGGCGCATTGCTCAAGTGGCGTCACGCAAGCGTAGCGGCTGCGTCTGTACAGAGATGGCGGTAGCAGTGGCCCCACAACGAAGCCTCGCGCTCGCGTCGACGAAGCGAATATTTTAGAGGATATTTTGAAAAGACTTATTTATAACGATTGTAGTAGGGGTCTGCCTGGCCAAGTAGCGGACTCGCGGCACGTGGCGGGCGCCTCCCCTCCCGCGCGCTCCGACCCCGTCCGTCTGTCCCCTCGGAGTGCCGCACGCCCCGCTCCCCGCGCCCCGCGCCCACCCGCTTTCTAACCGCTCCCGGCGCCGTTGAGATTAGCCGCGCGACGCTGCGGTCGTTTTAGTAATCGTAGCAATAGTGAGTAAGTAGGCCGGTAGGTAGTGTTATTAGCGTAGTTGTTATTAGAATATTTTTGTTATGGCTGTAGTCGTTAACGTTTCGAAAGTTTATATAATATTATTATTATTGTAATTCGGTTTAGTTGTAAAGCCGCGGCTAGCGCCCACTGCACGACCGCATCTCCGCACTCTATACAACTCTCGCTAATCTTATTATATATATTATATTTTTGTAGATTTTTGTCGTTGATAAATATGAGTCAATTGTATGTTTATTGAATCGATAAAATTAATGTTTATGAAGTTAAGACTAAGAAGTTGTTGCATTTGAAAGTATTTTATGACTTGGAGCGAGGACAATCGAATGATTTTTATAAATGTTTACATGAAATGTATTGTATACTCGGTCGCGCTCAAAGCGCGGTCGAAGCGGCGAGGCGTCGGACACCGGCGCGCGCGCACCGCGCCTCCGCACCGCGCTCCGTGACATTTGATATTTCCATTTGTTCGTTGAACCTATTAATACTGTATACATTAAATTATTATCCAGATATTATCATGTACGATACTTTTATAAACATAATGTTATATGAAGGTTTTACCAGACAATTGTAATAAAGTGTATAAATAAAGGTAAACGGTGTAATGTGTCGCGTATAGGAGGAGTCGAGTGTACGACCTATATTTATTTAGTTGTGATTCGCAAATATTCGCCTTCTGTGTAACACATTCGCGCAGGGCCCGACTGTCCCCAGTCGCGTCCGCCCGACGCAAACCATATTCATGTACGAGTAGTATTTGTTTTATTTAATTTATATGGTTCTATGGATTAAAATAAACGTTAATTGTTGTATTCGTGTATCTCATTGCCCTTTATCGCGATAGAGCTGGACAGTGGGACGTGGGGTCCCTACGCTTGTCCGTCCAGCAAAATCAGAACTGTTAAAGTCAAAACTGCCACGCTGGCGCCATCTGTTTCGTCTTGTGGAAAAATATCAACTACGACGAAAGTGGTGGATGTTGAAAGTGTTTTGTTTAAATGTGTTCTACTCGAAGGTAAAATACCAGCTGGTATTCGAAGATTAACAGATTGAAACAGAACCGTTTTCAGCTGTGGACGGTGGTTCGTGACTCGGACGGAATTTCGGGATTCCTACCATTCTTTATTATCCAGATTTCCTGACGAAATCCATCATGTTACAGAAATATTAAATCAATAATTAGAACCATTTTGAACTCGGTGGAAATAGAACCCACGACCCGTTTTAGCCATACTTCACTTGTTGTTAAGCCAACGAACCCATCAATGCCTTTGTGCTAAATGCCAACCCAGGTGCAGCGGACTAACGATCTCATATACAGAGAGAGGGCTGTAAAACGTTTCAAATTAATTTTGACCGTACATTATATTTAAATAAAACACTAACAGTTTAAAACGCGATATAAATGAGTTAAACTTATTTGGATTATTAAGTATGGCCCGACGTTTCGGATGCTTTGCAGCAGCCATGGTAAAGGGGAGACTAAAGCTGAAGGGTGTCTCTGACGTCAAGGTAAAACTGCTACGGTGGCGCCATCTGTTACGTCGAAATTGGTATTTGACTAATCGTCTCTTCGCGTTTGCCGCAATTGCGAATCCAGAGTTTTTTTAATATGAAATCCCAGGTGGTATATGAGACACGGCTGTCGTCCTTATTGAAATGTTTGTGTCGTACATTTTACTTATTCCAAACTCAAATTCGGCCGATTGTGATGAAGTTAGTCAAATGTGCTCGGTACCTATCTAGTATTACATTAAAAGTTGACGGCAAGGTATTACGTAACAATCAATTTAGATATATAAATAAATTATTTTTAACTCCCCCCTCGCCCCTATGACGGGTGCTGCATTTCATCTAAAACGTCAGGCCATGGTAAAATAAATTGTAAATAAGTAATTTAAATCGCATTTTAAACCTTTAAGTGTTTAAATAAAACACTTTAACGGTCTAAAACGCGATATATTAGTTAAACTTATTTGGAAATGATTATAAACTTCGGCCCGACGTTTCGGATGCTTTAAAAATCATTGCCGAAGTTAAAAATAATTTCCAACTAAGTTTAACTAATATATCGCGTTTTAAACCGTTAAAGTGTTTTATTTAAATGTGTACTACTGGCGTAAACTTTAAGTGTTGTATCCATATATTTGTGTGCGTGTTAGTACTACAATAAAAACGATACGGTATATTAATAAAATTTATTTAATAAAATAACAATAATATAGCAAACATTGTATATAGAGGGAATATGCATGATACATGTGGTTCAAGACTATTTTTCTAAAATTAATTTATAAATTAAATTAACAGTTTATCGAAGAATTTAAAAACTCTATCTTTGATCATAGCTTAAACAATTCCTTTGTTTATTAATTACCTGCCATTCTTGTGTTTTATTGAGGAAAAATACTCTTTATTAGAGTTATTAAATTAAGATACAAATGCACATATACACTTCTTCAGCGTTAACAATAAGGACATTAAAATATATAATAATACCAGAGACATGATACTAAGAGTCGTACTCAAAATAGATACATTGATTCTTCGTCCATTTTCCTAGAGGAAAAACACCAATAAATAAACGAAAAGTGTTATAATAGCAAGTTTATCTCTCCTCTTTCTCGCCTACAGCCGGAAGACTGTACCACAATTGGTGGGAACACCAATTGTGGTACCGACTTCGTAGTAGAACCAAACACGTAGAACCGTGTTTCTTGTATATACTAATATTTCATGAATATATAATGGCGCTTCATGTGGAAGGAAAAGAAAGACAATGTGAAAATCTTTGGTAACAAATACTTAGATTTAAATAAAACACTTTAACGGTTTAAAACGCGATATATTAGTTAAACTTATTTGAAAACGATTTTTAACTTCGGCGCGACGTTTCGGATGCTTTGCAGCAGCCGTGGTCACGGGGAGACTAAAGATGGAGGATGTCTCTGACGTCAAAGTAAAAATTTGCTACGCTAGCGCCATCTGTTCCGTCGAAGTTGGTATTTGGCGAAACTGGCCGGGTCCTTACATAATTGACTAACGGTGTCTTCGCGTTTGCCGGTATGCTGTTTATTGGGATCCAAACTCTGGATCTAAATGTGTACTACTCGCATAAACTATAGACAGTATTTAAATACTTAGATACTAAATATTTCTTAATTTATAATTGGTTTCCTTTTTTTTAAATTGACTGGTCGTGAGATGTGTTATATTAACAAAAATTCAAACTTTGAACACTATCGGTGCATTGTAACCCAACCATGTTCATGAGTCACTTGACTTTTACACCATCATATTATATAACACAGCAAAAATTTTAAGAGATTACAAATGTATGTTCTATTAGCTCCTACAACTAACCAGGGCCCCAAGACTGTTATTAAAAAAACTTATAGCACAAGAATTTATTTAACGAAAATAACAATAATAATAATAATAATAAAACACTTTATTGCACAAACAAATAAAATACAAATATAGTAAAACTAAAATAATTATTTACATAAAAGAGTTAGTGCAAAGGCGGCCTTATCGCCTATGGCGATTTCTTCCAGGCAACGTTTGTATAAGAAAATGAGGGTAAGGGTTCTGAAATGTATATTTCAATCGTAATTAAAAGCGGACTAACGGGCTGTTATAGTTTTTAAATACAATTTATACGTTTCCAACTAAAGAAATAACAGACTTGGGACCCAGATTTCTGTGCGCCCCGCTGGTGGTCAAAATTTGGCTCTAGAAAAGTGGGACGGATACCTACGCGGGTGATCAATTTCCAATATACTATCTAGATATTATCTATCAGGAGGCACATTATAAAGGCTAATTAAAATAAGGAGGACATATCAATAATTAATTGATGACCTCATTCTCGTACGCCTATTTCCATCACAACAATTTATATTAATTATCGACTGAGTTGGTTCTTCACAATAATGACAATACATTGCAGGTTTTGCTTACTACAAAAACTTATGCGCAAGAGTTGAATTTTTACTATGAAAGAAAAAATAATGTATAATGCAACGTTTTTAAAATCTTGAGCTACTTATAACGTTAGTATATATATATACATAAAAATATATATTAAATACATATCTGTGTAACTATAATCAGAAGCGTAGCTAGGTGGACGAGGGCACAGGAGCATAAAGAACCGGGCCCTATCAACTCTTTACGCGTTTCAACTTATATAAGCATCCAAAATTATAGATAAGAACAAGAACAGTTCATAAAAAAAACTTTTTCTTATGACGTTAGGATCCCTAAGCTCAGGGCCCTGGGGCCCTGCGGCCCCCACCACTTGGCCTAACGATAGCTACGCCACTAGATATAATACAAACGAACAAAGTAATCAAAGCATGAGTATTTGAACTTAAATAATAATATATTTACGTAAAATATAACAAACTTACAAAACTTCAATAACTACAATACTTACACTTACTATTTCGTTTTTTATTGATAATGAACACAGAGTATTGCGCCTTCCTATTTGTGGGTTTACATAAGAATTCATTCAATCAACAAAGATCCTAATTGTCCTTGTAAAGATCCCGTTGGTATTTGGAAAATGTAAGCTCAAGCATTCTACTATACCCTAACTTAATAGTGGCAGCAGCTTATCATTCAGTTTGCTGTGGCGCGAAGGAGCGTACGATGCTGGTAAGCGCTGTGTAAGTTCCAGCAACCAGTGCCAGCATTCCAATCGCTCCAAGAGCCACATCCTTTAATAGCACCAAGTAAACAACACGTGAACCAGTTCCACGCCTCCCCCACCATAAGCAAGCTTCCATCAGCGCTGGGAAGCAGATACCGAGGGCTGAGAGGCACAAAGCACCAAACAACGAGATGAATAGGCCCAATCTTGGAATTGACACCGCTAGCACGACTGAAATAAAAGTACCGCTATCAAAGAAGTATCGCACGAAAAATGCATATATGAATAGTGATATTGTGTAACTAGCTGACTGAGTTCCTTTGTTATATGAAGTACTAGTTATGCCCGTAACTTCGTCTGTGTAGAATAGTTATTTTAGTGATCTATATTTATTTTTGCAATATTTATACATCATAGCTGTTACCCACGACGTCAGACACGTCCCGTCGCGTCGTTATGTCGAGTTAATCTTAAACGGTGCACTAACGGACTAAGACATATACTAACGGGGACATTTTTGTGGATCATTTAGAGAGAAATCATTCTTTCATTTACATATCCGACCAATACAAAAGGAATTTTCAAATTCGCAGCATTCGTGCAGCATACATATAGACATATAGGCATAGCACACATATAGGCTCATATAGACAATAAAATTAAATATTCTCAAAAAATTTTACCAATTAATGTAAGGAGATACAATTTTTTTATATACGGCAACACAGGTCTTTTCGTCGGAATATCAGTAGCCCCCAGCGTTTCGGGTATCAATTCTTACTAAATATATAATTGTTATCACCCCCCTTTTCACAAGTTTCTGTCACTGTAGCCCGTTCTTTACTATAAGGTACATTATTTGTTGTTTCAATACTAAGGGATACTCACATGTCAAGAGGCAAAGAGCGACGCGTAGGCCATATTCCGCCAAACGAGTTCGAGATGGCGACACTGAGGCTTTCTCCAATCGTGGCAACAGGTAGCCGCGCCAAACCACTTCCACGGGCACGTAACAATGCAAACCGTAGCTGATGAAAATTGCCACTGCGAACATCACTATGACACTCGCCGACAACCTGACAACAATTGACGATCGCGTTTTTATATAATAGATGAGAACAGACAAGCATGGGTTCGCTGGTGAAACACCCCTTATAACATTTTGACTAGTTGCGCCGTCAACCCATTTTGGCTTTGGATATTTGAAAACCCACAAATTGAAATCGAAACGCGATTAAATATCACGTACTTCATAAGGAGATTCGTTTTTGAACATCCGAAGCCAAAAAGTTGGACATCCTAATTACATACTGGCCTTAGTTTACGCGTGCAATTTAAATAAAACACTTTAAGCCAAAGACACTCTCTTGACATTAAAGACACCTTTAAATAAAACACTTAACGGTTTAAAACGCGATGTATTAGTTAAACTTATTTCAATTTTTTTTTAACTTCGGCCCGATGTTTCTGATGCTTCGCAGCAGCTGTGTTGACGGGTAGATCTCCCGTGACCCGTTAAACCATTAAAGTGTTTTATTTAAATGTGTACTACTCGGGTTAACTATATATATAGTAGTAGTATTTAATTAGAGCACCCGAAACGCCGCGCCTGCGCCGTAGTTAAAATAATGTTAAAATAAATTCAATATATATCACGTTTTAAACCGATAAAGTGTTTCATTTAAACATCCTTAATACATTTTTTATTATATAGAATAATGTACTAACGGTCCCTTGGGTAGATCCAGGGTGATGGAGTCACTGCAGTCAGAGACACAAAATAGGTAGCCAAGCACGCCCAGGGCAACATACAAAAGCACGATGAGCAACATGGCTATGTCCAAGACGCCACACGTTTGTACAAAACTTTTTGGTGTCTTCATGTTGTTCTCCACAGCTATCACCTAAAACAAGGAACTAGACATGGTGGCTCAATTCGTTACAGCAGCAGCACGGAATGCTGTGGATGCTCAGCTCAAGTTCCCGTGTCTGAGCTTATCCCTTTAAAATATGATGAGCTATGCTGATATATTTTCTCTCAGAAGACAACAGATGGCTTATCATCTACCATAATATAATTTAATAAGAGTTTCAAAGTTAATTATTGAAAACCCTATCCTTACAGATGGCGCTAGCAGAGCAGTTTTTACTTTGACATTAGAGCCACTCATTTTTAGTCACCCAGTGACCACGTATAGGCATCCGTTGCGTCGGGTCGTAGTAGATTGTAAATACGTTTAATATATTGTAATTAGCCGGTTACTTACGACTCCAACGGCAGTAAGAGCGAACAGTATAGTCCCGAAGAAGAGAGGAAATGTGTGCGGAGAGCCCCAGAGATCCAGTGGCTTCGAAGACTTTTCGCCTGACAGCAGGAAGTATACCGTGATGCCTATACCCACGAAGATGAGAACGTTAGCCAGCGCAGAGAACGGTGCTAAAATCTTCAGGTTCGGTATCAAGTTGAACGCGATCAACGGCAACAAGATAAATAACATATGCATCTCCACAGAAACTTCTAGAACTGGATCGATTACCTGTAGAATAAGTGTCATCTGTAGTTTAGTGTACATTCAAATAAAACACAATTAACGGTTTTAAATGCGAAATTTATTTTTTTATTTAAGTTACGGCTCGAAATTTCCGATGCTTTTCTTCTCTCGTCTTCTTTTAGAGCACTAATATAATATTTATTTTTCAGTATCAGTTTTGTTGTTTGGTTACATTTTTATTAGTTTTAATTATTATTTACTTTGTACGATTAAACTTTATCTGCATGTCGTGTCTACATATTTATAAGCTTAATTTTTAAGATTTTTTACTTGTATAAAGCCATTTATATCATGTCTATATATTAAAGCTTAGTTTTGTAGACCTTTTAAATAAAAAATAAAAAAAAAATATTGAGACGGACCACTAATAGATAATATTATTATTTATTTTCAGTCTTGTCAGTTACAAATAATTATTAAAATGATGATAGCTATGTTTTAAAACCTTTTATATTTCACATGTTATTTTACAAAATGGCATTGTATAGATTAAAAATTCATTTACTTTGAAAGGAATAGATTGCGCGCGTGGTACTTGAACTGGTGTCCACAGTTTGTTTAATCCAAATAGATTTTATTTTATACAATGCCATTATGTGCAATATCTTTTTAGCTATGTATGTATATAGATGAAAAAATGGACGAGCTTTGACCGCTTAGGAATTTCCTTAACTGTTAAGTACCAATTGAGTGAGCGCAATCATCTATTGATAGTCGTCTCTACAACTGTTCTCTAGCGACACTTAGTTTCAAATTATATTGGTATATACAGATTTCCAGACGGAATCCAACGTGTTTTAGAAAAATTATCAATTGATTAGAAACATATTTAAATAAAACACTTTAACGGTTTAAAACGCGATATATTAGTTAAATGTGTACTACTCGCGTAAACTATAGACAGTATTTAGAAACATATTGATCACGTAGCGATCGAATCTACGACCTGTTGATTATTAGCCATGCATCGCTAACAGTAGACCGCCGAGCCGCCATTTTTACTTAGTGTTCTTGTTTTTTCAAATTAAGAACTTTAAGCGCGTCGTATACTATTCTCACATTTTGACGGTTTGAATTGAATAGATTGTATGTATCGGAAAATTGTGTCGTTACAAATTGCATCATCAAGCATGGACTTATAATGTAGAAGATTTCTCCCTTGAAATAAATAAACTATCCAGTATCAATAACATTAATTGCGATCGTATTTCGCAAGCAATAACTGCCCTTCACTGTCAATTTATATAACAAATGACGATTTAATATGCAAAGCTTCGTAACAATAAAAATGTACCATCACACATTATTAACATGTAAGAAGAAGCATGTAGCTTTGTCACAGTTATTAAATTATTTACATAAAGGTAAGCTTACGCGTATATTAGGTATACCTTAAATGAAATGCATGCTACCAATGTTAAGCAATAATTAAATTATAGAACTAGATGATATATACATTTTTACTTTAAATAATTGGTCAATAAAATATATTTTTGAAGTGAATACTTCTGTAGCGGTGTTGTATGTAAAAGTTCACGAATAAGAGAAAAAAATAATATGGGTGAAATTTTTACACGCGACATAAATAATTCACTTTTATACTGTTGATTAAACCAATACGTTTAAAAACTTTAATGCTTTTTACATGTTTACATGATGGCACTATATAGATTAAAACAGAAAAAAAAATAAAAAAAAAATTCGTCTCGGACAGAACGTGAGCCGGCATCGTCAGCATTCGGTGCTGTTGCTAGAGGAATGACGATGCCGGTTCAAGTCCAAGCCCGAGTTGTTCATTTTTCCATTTAATTTCAATTTTTAATCTTAACCAATACGTAAAATACCACTACCACTACTAGTACAAAATAAAAAAACTGAACAACGGTAATATTTAAAATTTCACTTCTTCCCATTACCCGTATTTTTTAAAGCTCTATCTTTACAAAATCCATTTACACCTCACCTTTTTCAAGTTATCCGCAATAAAGACGATATACACACAGCAGATGCCGAGCTGGTAGACCACCAGAAAGAGATCCACGGTCAAAGCTGCAGGTCTTGCAAGACCTGCCAGTACACGAGGACCCTGCTGAAGTGCTGCTGCGGCCGCCTCCGGGTACGGCAGCTGGGGCACTCGTCGTGAACGGCAAACAGCGTACTGCGCCCGTACCAGGACGCGCAGGCAGTGAGTCACCAGTAATCCACCGATTACAGTGCCGAGTATGCCGGGAATCAAACCGGCACGGGCGAACGCCTGCGGCATGGCCAGGATCCCAGTACCCAGGCTACATTTGAGCAAGTGTACGAGCGTTTCTAGGTTGCTGTTGATAAGAAGACAGCATCTATACTTCTATACTAATATATAAAGCTGAAGAATTTGTTTGTTTGTATGTTTGAAAGCGCGAATCTCAGGAACTGCTAAGTTGCATTGAAACTTTATTTTCGTGTTGCTTAGAAAAGTTACGTGCGCTGCGAAAACAGTTTAATGTACCCAAATAAAATATGTATGAAAAAATTATTCCTCTTGCCCAAAGGATGCCCAAAATAACGACGAAGTCGCTGACACAGCTAGTAATTTATATAGATGAAGAGCTTTTCAAAAACAAAGTTTTATCGCTCAAGTCTCACTCTAGTGAAATTAAAAAATATTTGTTGTAAAAATAAAAAAAAAATATCTTCAAAATACTCTGAATCAACTTACTTAGTTGGGTTGGCGAGTTGCCGATGCAGGTGTGGGTCGTAGTCGTCATCTTCCGGCTGGTCTCTATGGCAACAGGCATACTTATATGTACTTATACGTATTATGTCAAACGAGCTCATAAATATGTCACAGTAACATCATAACAATTGAAAACTGGACTCCATGGTGATACCCTCAACACATCAGCATTATTAAAACGTGACGGCCTATTAATAATTCTAATAATTGATTGCCTCATATATTCTGCGGGAAGATCTTTAGGATAAGTATTGTCTGTAGTTTACGAGAGTATCACACATTATAATAAAACCCGTTTACGTGACAACGCGAAATACGTCGGGCTGTATTGAAATTACATTAATAAGATTACTTGACATTAACTTACCAATATTTAAATGTTGTACTACACGCGTAAATAGACAATACCTAATGATTCTTAATTATAAATCAAAAAGTTTAGTTAGTTAATTGGAAAAAGTCTAAATCGATACGAAAAGGATACAAGAATCCATGAAATGACATAAAAGAGTAAGTTTTCATAAAATATAATACCGTGTATAAGACAACGTCTATTAAAGATGGCGTGTACAGAAGATTTATGAAAAATATCTCCCCCTGACCACGGCTGCTACAAAACATCCATTGGCCCGTAGTTAATAATTTTCAAATAAGTTTAACGAATATATATCGCGTTTTAAACCGTTAAAGTGATTTATTTTAATTAGATCTATAATTATTTAGATTTCATCTCTGTTCACTTTAACAGTATTTAGACAATATTACCAGCGAGTATTTGGCGTTTTATTCCGGTAAAAATTGTTTATACATATTTTGTCGTATACTCACGAGTTACGAGCAAGAGCTGGGGGGAGAACGGGCGAATCCGTATCGGAGACAGCTTGGAGTTGAACGTGCTCCCCTTTTTCCTCCATCGTTAACGCTGGCACAAATCTGTAATAAATAGAAATACTGTTAACCGGGCGCGACAGCGTTCCAAATAATGTCTCGCGTATTCTATGTTATTGTTAAAAATAGCTGTCTTTCGCAAATACATATTTTTAACAACGATCGCTCGCGCACGGTTCCCGAACATCGCCTCGTCATTATGATTAACGGGGACCTCGCTCCGGGTGACGTTACGACACTCCCACGGCGCCAATCAGTTCAAGTCTTACCGGACTTAGTGGTGCGGTGAAGGGGGGGGGGGCGTAGTTCCTCTGGGAATTTTTTACATCTCTCGCGGTGCCTTAGTGCCACTCGGACGAGCGCCGCTGCTCTACTGGGCTGAATTGATAGCCCTTGCTTCAAGTAGGCGTCGTCGGGACGTCAGCGGCCTTTGCGACCTTAACAATTGATTGATCATACTCATTGAATGTTTCCGCTCTTCGATATCACAGTTATATATATCATCGCTGATATAAAAGGGAACATCCTACTATCCTATTAGTTTAACGGTTTAAAACGCGATATATTAGTTAAACTTATTTGAAACTGATTTTAAACTTCGGCCCGACGTTTCGGATGCTTTGCAGCAGCCGAGGTCACGGGGAGACTGCTGCTGAAAAGCATCCGAAACGTCGGGCCGAAGTTAAAAATCAGTTTCAAATAAGTTTAACTAATATATCGCGTTTTAAACCGTTAAAGTGTTTTATTTAAATGTGTACTACTCGCGTAAACGACCTATTGTGATAAATTCCAAGCTTTTACTAGAAATAATACACATTTTTAGTATCCAAAGTGAAGACCCAGATCGTGTATAAGATATACTCCTGAAGTATTTATTTTGAGCTCCCTGTTTTAACGCTTCCATTGGGTCCAGGTTTATTAAACAGGCATTATCTAAACAAGATGCACTCTCCACCTGCATTGAATTTTGATATCCGGAAATCCAGACTGAAATCCAAACGCCATAGAACTTCACGGCTTTTTCATGTGTGAACGGTGGTTCGTGACCCCGACGGAATTTCGGTATTCTCACCAATTTAATATACCAGATATACCAGACGAAGTCCAACGCGTTCCAAAAACATTATAAATTGTTTTGAAAATATTTGGACGCGGTGGAGAACGAACTGACGGCCCGTTGCTTATTAACCATCCATTGCGACCAATGAGCCCGTCACAGCATGGTTTATAAAAAATTCTACGTCAAACATCGAACTGTTAAACAAAATGTTGAATTTAACTAAGTAAAAACAAAGAAGGAGCGAGCGAGGCCATTCGTAATTTCGTACCTGTCTAGCGTCTAGCGTGTATCGATCGCGAACACGGTACCGTACACTCATCCACACTCAGCTCCTGGTCATTGGACCTCACCCACCTTTGTGACGTGTAAAGAACAATTGAATAGCAAGTATCCCTTATAATACAATCGGCCATACAAGCTAGTGACGTCACATGTTTTTTGCGCGGATTTCCCGAAAACATATTACTTGGTATCGTAAACTAGGTCGCGTCGGCGCGGGACACCGCCGCGTCTCTGCCGACCGTTTGACGACTGCAGCAAATAGCATAAAATGGGTGGATGGTACGTGGATTCCGACAACGAGATAATCACGAAGTGTACCGTATATTGTTTCCTGAAATAGTATCGGTTGGGGAAAATGCGGTCGCTCCGATACTAAATTTATTTCAAAGTTTGAAGATAGAAATGGTTAGACAAGCGTGGGGTTACCTTGGTTGAAGGTGTAATACCCCAGAGATATAATATCTCGAGAAGGTACGCCTACCTACTTACTTGGTAGAACAGGAACAGGGAATTCTGTAGTACTAACACTAGTATTTACAATATAAATTAAATTTTATTTATTTACAAAACTCGAAGGTTAACATAGTGCATTATTATTATTTAGAAATGGTTAGGGAAAAACAAATTTACGAATTGCTCAAATATTTATAATCTTTATACCTAGTAGCTATCGCCCAAGGGAGAAACTTTCTTTTGCCATCCTACTAATATAATAAATGTGAAAGTTTGTATGTGTGGATGGATGGATGTTTGTTACTCTTTCACGCAGAAACTACCGAATGGATTTCAATTAAACTTTCCAATAATATAGCTTCTACATCAGAATAAAACATAGGCGCTACAATTTATAAAGATATTGTGTGAGCTGTCCAAAATATGACATTAAGTGTCAAGTAACTAGGAAAAAACCTACCCTTCTGCGAGCTATTCTGGCGTGCGCTGCCATAAAAGTTACATATAATTATGTAATGTATGATGTGATAGACATCATTTAGTTTAAATGCGCGATACTACGTAATCCTAATCCTAATCCTGCGTAGACGAAGTCGCGGGCACCAGCTAGTATGAAATATTTCGAAAAAAATAGATTACCATAAGAACGGTTTCTGTGGGTTAATCTTGAAAGATTGAAGATCAAGGATCGCGAACATTTTTTTTAAGATTATTAAAAGAAGTATTTTTGTTTCTTGGAAAACAATTATTCTTAAATAATACCCTCTATTTTTCTCCGTTTATTCACAGCTCCCACAGTTTCTTTGCTCCTATTGATCGCAGCCTGATGTTTTATAGCTGAAAGCCTTCTTCAATAAACGATCTAACCAACATAAACATTGATCAATTCGAACCAATCCTGAGATTAGCGCGTTCAAACAAACTTTTCAGTTTTTATTAATATTGCAAGTACTATTATATGGTAAAATTCAGTTATTAATTGTGCTAGCTGTAACTTAAAATAAGTAGTCGATAAAGAAAAAACTAAATTTTTAAATAAAAGTATATTTCTGACGACAAAATGCGATCTATAAACATAATAAGTTGACAATTACTTGAAAGAGCGGACGATTCCCAAAATGGCGGTGTAAGTCCCCGCTACTAGTCCAATTAGACCCAATATAAATAGTACCGTGTCTTTGAAAAGCATGAGAGACCTCGATGACCCCTTCTCTCGTCTCCACCATAGGCACGCTTCCATGAGTGCCGGGAAGCAAAAACCCAGCGCTGACAAGCACAGCGCACCGAACAAGGAGATGAACAAACCCAATCTTGGCACCAATACTGCTACGACAACTGTACAAACGTGTGTATTTTACAAAAGGATATTCTATACAATGGCATATTTTATGTTTCTTTTAATGTTTAAGGTGATATATCCCATGTCACTGTGTGCTATCGACCAACTTTGGCCCGTTGATTAATAGCGCATATTGCATTAATTTCGCTTGTTAAGTAATATTTAGTGATTTATTTAAAAATTATTAATAAAAAATGTGTGACACTGGCGGGATTTGAATCGGCACCCACAGCGTGTATCTACTATCAATCGAAATAGATCTTTAATTGCTTCCTTGTGTACTAAAAACGAGGTCTCTTACAGGTCAGGATACCGAGGCACACCCGCAACGAGTACTCAGCGATGCGCAAGCGCGTGTTCGACGCTGACGCCCTCTGTAGACGAGGCAGCAGATACTCATTCCATATCATGTCTACCGGCACGTAGCAATGCAGACCGTAGCTTATGAATATCGCGTAGCCGTATAGAATTATAGCGACTGTTGTCGCCCTGGAGAGAAAAATGTAGAAGTATTTTTATCATACACACATACGACCATCAAGTTTGCCAATAAATAAATCACTTTTAACCGTTTAAATTAAAATTCATACACATATAGGTAGCTCTGAACATCAATACAGTTAAAAATTAAAACCCTAACATTTACTACTAGTTCCCAAATTAAGGGCGTAGAACGAACAAATAAAAAACGCGATATATATTAGTTTAGTTAAAAAGCTGCAAAGCATCTGGAACATCGGGTCATGGTACAAATTATATAGCGTTTTTAAACCATTAAAAGCGCTATATAACTTGTATCGTTCTTGTCCAGCCCGTGGAATAGTAGTTCATTTCGCAAAGCTTGAACTTTTATCTTTTCTTGTCTTTAATGCACAACTCTCTTACGGGCCTCTAGGTAGATCTAGGGTGATGACGTCACTGCAATCCGACACGCAGTACAGGTAGCCCACATAACCGACAGCAATGAACAGCACTGTCACGAAAGACATTCCTATGTGTAACACACCGCAGGGCCGCCCGAAAGACTTGGGGGTCTTCATATTGTTCTCTACAGTCACCACCTGGAAAAATGTGTATAGGTGTGGGTGTATAGGGGGAGGGTATACAATATATTTCGCGTTTTAAACCGTTAAAATATATGTTTAAAAATCGCGTGAACTCACATAATCTGATTTTTTTTTATTTTAATACAAAATACGCGAAACGTTTACATGTATATACACATTTCAAATCTATATGGTTTTATTCCACACCGACATTATAATATTTATAATAATACATAAATTATACGATTATTAAAATAAAAAACAAACATACACACATACATTCCCAGTTAACAAATTATAGTCTATAAATTAACTGAATACAGTGAACAGTGAATAAAAACTTATAAGATCAATAATAGGCACATTTTTTTAACTCACCACTCCAACAGCCGTCAGCGCAAAAACAATAGTGCCGAAGAACAGGGGGAATGTCGCAAACGACCCCCAGAGGTCCAAGGGCTTGGTGGACCGTTCCATGGTGAGTAAATAGTACACGACGATGGACAGGCTCACTATGGTCGCGAGGTTTGCTACTCCGGAGAACGGTGCAAGCACCTTCAGGTTGGGGATCATGTTGAACGCGATCAGCAAGGGCAATATGAACAGCATGTGCATCTCGACAGAGACCACGAACAGCGGGTCGCACAACTATGTTGAGACAGAGAGATATCGCTTTGGAGTTCATCTGTGTTGAAGATTATAATATGGGAATGTAGGTTACACCCTTCCCCAACACCTCACCGCCTTCTTCTTTCCCAGAAATTGACACGAGCATTCTTTGTCCGGCAATAATGCAGTAAAATTATCTTCCAAGTAATAGTATCGTTATTAACAAACATGTAAGTTTTACGACATAAGGCCTATGTCGTAAAAAAACTTAGCAATTCGAACTAGTAATTTTTGAGATTAACTCGTTTAAACAAACTAGCTTTTCAGCTGTTATTAGTATATCAATATTGAATCTATATTAAAATCGATTCTGACTTGAACCGGCATCCACAGCGTTCCGTGCTGTTGCTCTGCTGTTGGTCAATATAGGGACATCACGAAATATTTGAATTTCCTAGCTATTTACTTATAGTTATTCGCATTCAAAGTAATTTAAGATATTAAAAACGAAATCGTAAAGTATTGTAAACATTACTGCCTAAGATAAGTTCAATGGTTCGTAATGGCTATATACATATAATTAATATTTCATATCACCTTCTTGAAGTTATCCGCGATAAACACGATGTAGACACAACACACGCCAAGCTGGTAGGTGATGAGGAAAAAGTCGATGGCGACTGCTGAGGGAGTGGAGAGCGGCCGCAGACTTGCCGGGCCGATTCCGAATGCGACACGAGCACTCTCTGGGTACGACAGGAGAGGCACGCGGCGGATGCGGCAGGCCGCATACTGAGCGCTGATCAGTACTTGGAGACAGTGCGTCACCAGGATGGCGACTAGAACCGTAGCAATGATGCCAGTTATCAAACCAGCCCGTGACATGGCCTGTGGCATCGCCAGGATTCCGGTGCCGAGGCCGAGCCGAAGAAGATGGAACAGAGTTTCCAGGTCTCTGTATAACATGCGCCATTAATCAAATTGTACAAAACGAATTGTTACGAGTCCAATACATGATGTTATTATGTATTTGAATTATTATTTTGGCCGTCCTGTTTGTTCCTCCACTACTTTAAAAATTATAGCTATTACCCATGAGGTTCCGACGAATTTCCGCTATTTGTTCCACATTACGTACTGTTTCTTTGCTTGGTCACAACGGGATGTTTTATATCCTAAAAACTTCCTCGATAAATCCTCTAACACAAAATGTTTTCAATTGGAAGCACCAGTTCCTGAGATTGGCGCGTTCAAACAAACAAACTCTTCAGCTTCATAATATTAGTATAAATTCAGTTGTAAAGCATTTACAACTTTTTTTAAGGAAGATAGGCAGTTACGCGCCCTTTCTCGGTCATTGGTCAAAAAATATTTTAACTTATACTGACGTAGTTGGATGTGGATTTTCCCGGTGTTGATGGGGATCGTAGTCGTCACCCATATCAGTTCTGTAAAAAGTTTTGTACTTGCTTATAATATATACGTGTACGCTGCTTAAAACGTAAATCTGTATATAACATTTGAAAACTTAACTTTTTTATTCGATTTTTATATTAAATTAAAAATATATTTAATAATTAATTTATATAATGCGATCATGTGCAATAATAAAACAAGTTTTTAAACATTAAACTCTGTAATTTCATCTCCTATGATTTCTTTAGCTATAAAATTGGTTCAATTGGTCACATACCAGCACGGAACACTGTTAATATTAGTTCGATTCCCGTCCTGTACATTTTTTTCATTATACATTGTTTCTTTAGATTTAAAATATATCAGTACCGTGTTGCAGGCGTTGGTGAATCATTATCGCGATGTGGCAGCTGCTTGCCGCGTTTGGCAGATCTTGAACCTGTATCCTCCTCCATCAAGTCAGACCTTGCCTGGTTACACCGCAATCCATAAGATTGTTTAAAACATAGAGACGCAACACGTACTCTACTTTTTATTTTTATAATGATCGAAAATCGGACTAAACCCGATACGCGATTAAAACTGACGGCTTCTTATTAGCGGATGATAGTTCATAACGCGAACGGAATTTAGATATTTCTACCACTTTAATATCCAGATTTTCGTACGAATCCAACTTGTTTCAGCAAACATTTTGCACCGGGTGGGGATCGAATCCACGACCCGTTTGCTATTTGCCTACTTTACAATACAAATCAATTTTCACTTGATAGGTTCCTATCATCGGTAGGGTGAACAGAAGAAGCCTTAAATTCCGTACTGACCGAAATTAAAAAGTGTTTTACTTATTGTTACTCACTTGATCATACAAAGAATGAATTTATTTAAGTTAATTAATTTTTGCTGTTTATTATTTTAACAGAAAAACACAATAATAATATAACAATATCTTTGTGACATATAGTAGTTACAGACAAAGCTAAGTAGAATTATTTACACTGTCTACCGATAGATAGCTTACGTCAGAGAAGAAATCAAAGAGAATAAATCGGCTATAGAATTTATTATTCTGTAACAGTCATTATGTACTCTTCTACTCTGTATGCAAACATATGCAAGTCTCTGTTCAAATACATGAGTTAAAAAGGGACGGAAAGCTGAAGAAATTGAAGATATGTCAAAATATCAGTCCATCAAATGTCAATTTGCCCAAAAAAAGTCCTGCATAGTGTGTACTCTGATCGTGTGTACAAAATGAAGTTAAACTGATTTATGAAGAATCCAACATCGCAGTATGACCTTGAAATAGTTAGTCCCAAGCGCGGAGAAGACAAGCACCATGTTCGTGTACGAGTTTATGGCTGGTCTCGTAGACACCATCACAGGTAAATCTCTTAATCCAAATATTGAAATATCTTTTAAAATAATCTCAACTACATTATCTGGGACACATATAATATATAACAGTTCACAATTAAAACCTCACAATTTATCTGTGTCTCTTGGACTCGTTGGTGTGATGGTACAAATTTACAATTTTTCTGAAATATGCAGGACATCATTTGGGAATCTGAATATTAAATGGGTAGTCGAAACCATCATCAACTTTAATCGCGTTTCGGTTTAAGCCTATCCAAATCCAAAATAGGTCGACGGCGCATTGTTTAGATGTTATATGGCTGGGGTATTTCATCCAATATCAATTCATTTTTGTCTGAGCCCTTTCTGCTATAAAAAAATGTTATGCATGCTTCCTCTTAAATCATTACATCTTTAAAACAACAACTTCAGAATCTGTTGCGTCGTTTAAAGATATAAGCATACATAGAGACGGAAACACAGAGGTGGTGACTTTCTTTTATACTATAGATAATTATTTTACGAAAAAAAATATAGATACTGTCTATAGTTTACGCGAGTAGTACACATTTAAATAAAACAGTTTAACGGTTTAAAAACGCGATATATTAGTTAAACTTATTTGGTGGTTGGTTACGTGGTCCCGGGGAGACTCTCCCCGTGACCACGGCTGCTGCAAAGCATCCGAAACGTCGGGCCGAAGTTAAAAATCATTTTCAAATAAGTTTAACTAATATATCGCGTTTTAAACCTTTAAAGTGTTTTATTTAAATTAAAAAAAAAACATTTTAGAGCTGAAACCGTTATTTAGCATGTCCTTCTATGAACGCTGTCCGTTTTTCAGGCGATGACGATGAATCCTACGACCCACATCAGCATCGAAAAGTCGAAAAACCTACGTCGTAAGTATAACATTTACAAAGATCACTTTAAAATGTCTATATCATATATCGTCCTGTATTGTAAAGTATAAATTATACTCGTAGACGTCGTCTACTAACCAACACCGTGGTGTTTCTTACGCAGTTGTCGATAATCTTACTATGTCGTATTTGCTCTTGACAATTTTTTCCTGAAAAATTGGTGGTTTGGAAATTTAAGCATTATTTTGACAACCTTTTTCGAGATAAATCGAACTTGTGGCCGGCAGTAGTTGTATGAAAAGCCATATCTGTTGTGTTCGTGGTCAAATAAATAACTGTGTAAAATCATACTTGTCGTGTAATTTAAAAATGGAACGATCTACTCCACAATATGGCGGCCAAAGCGGTAACTCATCAAAGGTTTAATTTGAATTTCGAACTGACTTGCACATAGAGAGTTGTTTAATAAAAATCCTTTGGCGCGTAAAAAACTATTGTTATTAGTTTTTCTTAAACTTCGTCATTTGTTTTAAAGTTCTGATTTGTACTACTTAGTTTTATTTTCTACGCATGATCGGATGATACAAACCTTTTCGCGCAACTAAGCATGTATGTACTTACTACGACGTTAGTAATTTACTTTAGTGTCTTTAATAAATATTGAATAAAACAGGTACTCGGACACGATGATCCACCTGCTAAAAGGCAGCATAGGTGCGGGGGTGCTGGCTATGCCCAACGCTGTGCAGCGTGTGGGCATCTTGGGCAGTATATTCATGATGATACTCATCGGCGCGTTCGCTGCTTATTGTATGCATCTTCTGGTCAGTAATACTTTAATTTACTTTAATTTAATTTTATTACTTTGTTAATTATTCAACTTCTAGGCTGTAGTCTTCTGTACTGGCTGTGGTATTATGTACCGTATCTTGTTGTTTTTTTCAAAAATATTTTTCCCGCTACATTAGAACTGCAATCGTAAACCGTTAAACATTTTCCAACCAAAGGCATGCACCTCAAGACTAATTCAATCTTACAGAGTATTTTGATCGTTTATCCTCTGTAGCCATCTATATCTATACTAATCAACTTCTGCGTCTAGTACTAACTGTTTGCTTGTTTGAATGCGCTAATCTTAGGAACTACTGGTTCGAATTGAAAAATTTCGAATGCTTGTTGTGTTGGTTAGATCTTGCGTGCGCTTCAAAAACGATTAAATATGCCCAAAAATATGTATAAGAGAACTGATCTCCTTTAAATAAGTTTAAGCTTCACAAGAACCATTCTTATGGTAAACGACTATCAGTTGAAATCCTTACTAATATTATAAATGCGAAAGTAACTCTGTCTGTCTGTCTCATTGTCTCTTTCACGCCAAAACTACTGAACGGATTTGAATGAAATTTGATATACAAATGGTCTAGACCCTGAGAAGGCTACTTTTTATTGCGAAAAGGGGGTTGTAAGGAGTTAAAAGGGGGATGAAAGTTTGTATGGAAGTTGCTGGTTTTTGAAGCTAGAATAATGAAACGTTCTTCTTTGGCTTTTTTGGGAATAGGAGTGGGAGTGGGAGTAGGGGTGGGCGTGGGCGTGTTGGGGGTCCTACAGTCACTGCCACTTGATAGTGTAGGAATGAGACTGGGAGTTAGAGCAAAGTAGCACTTACAAGTTAGATTGGCCTATTCTATCCCAAGTCACTATTTCACGCGGACGAAGTCGCGGGCACAGTTAGTATTGCAAAAGAACGTTTTCCAGTTATTTTGCAGAAAACCTTTTTTTTGTAGATCAGCGCCCAATACACTCTATGTAAAAAGACGAGACGCGGATACTTAGCGTACCCTCGTTCAATGTATTTAGCGGTTCAGGACGGCCCACCGTGTCTCCGGTGGGCGGCGGCGCCCCTCTATTACTTTGTGGATGTAGTTCTCATCATGTGGCAACTTGGTATTTGCTGCATCTACTGCGTTTTCGTCTCTGAAAACGTCAAACAGGTACCACAGATTATAAACCACAAAGTCAAAAAGTATCCTCTCTGCGTGTGAATTATGTGAAAACTAAAAGTCGTGTTTAGTCATTTTATAAATATTTTATCTGGAACATTTTGAAATTCGTCTGGACATCTGTGGTAGGAATATCGATGATGCGAAACGCGATGTATATTAGTTAAACAGCAGCAGCCGGCTGCTGCAAAGCATCCGAAAAGTCGGGCTGTAGTTAAAATAATTCCCAAACCAGTTGAACTAATATACATCGCGTTTTAAACCGTTAACGTGTTTTATTTAAACTCCTGTTTTCTTTTTGTTCAAAAGGTGTTTGACTTTTACGGACGAGAGATGTCGCTGCGCGCTCATCTATGCGTTCTCCTGGCCCCTCTTGCATTACTAGGCCTGCTGAAGGATCTCAAGCTGATGACGCCACTGTCCACGATCTCGAACATCGTAACTATGCTTGGCTTCATCCTGGTCTTTTTCTACCTAATAGAAGATGACGTGCAGGTGGACGAAGAAAAGCTCAACTTCAAGAGCGTAGAAGATGTACCCGTCTTTATCGGTATCGCGTTGTTTGCCTTGGAGGCTGTAGGAGTGGTGAGATTTCTTTCTTATATACTAATAGGTATAATACTAGCTGTGTCAGCGACTTCTTCCGCGTAGAATAGTTATTTTGGGCAAAATTTGTTTTTGCAAATCTCCCTCATCATTATAAATTATAACGGCGTTGTTCGTGTCCCATCGTTCATAAATAATAAAACATACGCAGATACTGTCTGTCACATTTTTTAGATCATTTAAAGAAGAACAAATGTTCCATATACATTTTTTGGGTATTTTAATTTTCCTCAAAAATTGGTGACTTTCCCCTTTTTTTTCACATTTCCCACTGTTTATTCGTTCCTCGTTAATCGCAGCGTAATGTTTTATAGCCTTCCTCGATAAATGCTTTAACTGAGATTACCGCGTGCCAACAAACAAATAAACAAACTCTTCAGCTTTATACATTAGTGTTATTAAAACGTGGTTACAGGTCCTTGCGCTTGAATACAATATGGAGAATCCAAAGCGATTCGTCGGTATTTGCGGATTATTCAATATCGGCATGATTATAATTCTATCTCTGTACATCAGTATGGGGGTGTTTGGATACCTAAAGTACGGAGAAGATATAAAACCTTCGATCACTCTTAACTTACCGCAACACGAAAAGTGAGTATGTATAAAAATAGTCTGTCTATAGTTTACGCGAGTAGTACACATTGAAATAAAACACTTTAACGGTTTAAAACGCGATATATTAGTTGAACTTATTTGGAAATGATTTTTAACTTCGGCCCGACGTTTCGGATGCTTTGCAGCAGCCGTGGTCACGGGGAGACGGGGGCCGAAGTTAAAAATCATTTCCAAATAAGTTTAACTAATATATCGCGTTATAAACCGTTAATGTGTTTTATTTAAATAAAAAGCTTTCAGCTTTCTATAAGAGGTTGCTAGAGGCAGAGTGGCCTAATAACAAAATAACAAGGATTTTCATAAGGAGGAAATAATGCATTATTAACTTAGGCACAAATGAATTTGTACTATTATTGTTAACAATTTTCGGTCAATGTGCTGTTGATAAACAATCTAAAAAAACTACGAAAATATAAACAACACAAGTCATAAAATTGCGCTTAGGCTACTCTGCCTCGCCTTTGACGACCGCGATGTGGATGAATTTGTAAACTTAAAAAGCTGGACAGAAGCTATTTGTATTGTAGCAGTAAGGACTATTATTTTGCAGGAAGGCGCAAGCGGCAAAGTTGACTTTTGCGTTGGCTATATTCCTATCGTTCCCCCTACAAAACTTCGTAGCTTATTCCATTCTCTGGCGGAAAATACAAAAGAAAATCCCTGTGTCAGAGAGGAGTGTTTTGTTCTTCGACTACGCGTTAAGAATCCTTCTTGTGATTATACCGTGTAAGTATAACTAATTAGGATACAAATAAAACACTTTTAACGGTTTAAAACGCGAAGTATATTCATTTAAATCGATTTATATAGATTGAAAAAAACTTACGATAGTGATAGTACTTGAAACGGAGAATACAGCGATTCAAGTTGTTGCTCTTTTGAAAATCTTTTGAAAAAGTTTTCAAATGAAATATATTAGTTAACTTATTTACAATCTGTTTCAACTATGACCCTACGTTGTAGGGTCTGAACGTTATAAGATAACAGATTTGTCAAACATAAATGTTGCTGTTTCGCATTTTAAATCGTTAGTGTAACCTACATCACCCACTTAAAACATCTCGCGTTTTAATCAGTTGTAGCTAAAATTCTTCATGGTGGATATGTGTATACGCAGGGCTATTAGCGGTGCTGGTCCCACGGCTGGGACCGTTCATCTCGCTCTTCGGTGCATTCTGTCTATCGCTGCTGGCGGTGGTGTTCCCGGGTATTATGGACGCGTGTCTCCACTACCCGGAGCACTACGGCCTGGCAAGATTTCGCCTGGTCCGCGACATACTAATAGTGCTCGTCGGCGCTGTCTGTCTACTCGCCGGTTGCTACACTAGCGTCCTGGAGATTTTCGAGGCAGACGAATGAGGGACCAGACAAAATACATATTTATATAGTAAAGCATTTTATTAAATTTTATTTTCAACTTGTACAAATCATTGTTTATTTCACTAACGCAGAAACCCACGTTAATTTACACATATACTGTCTTCGATAAGTACTCTATGATAAATCAGATCGAGAGATAAAGTAGAAGCCCAAGGAAAGGGAAAAATATATTTACGAGTGAAAAATATGACAAGTCCTGCCCAACTTGAGCCGGCATCCACAACGTTCCGCGCTGCTGATTTGTAGAGCAACACGAGACGCTGTAGATGCCGGTTCGAATCCTGCTTGTGTCGTAATTTTTTTTCAATCTCTCAAGAATATTGTATAGAGTAAGGGGTTATGAAAAAAGTTGAGCTTTAAACGTATGTACTGATTGTAAGATGTTATACTGAAGGGCGGATTCAGTGATTTAAGCGGCGCTTGCGCATCGCTCTGTTGAGGCGTTCAATATGGTGCAATTGGCGTACATGGCGCAGTAAAAGACGAAGATGTGAGGCCCTTAGTGCCGCTATATCTCCCGCGCAACCACAGAGTTCCACACAGCATTGACATTCCTCCTTACTGTCTATGCGTTGTGCTCCTTCGTCACTCCTAGCGAAAAAACAAAATAAAAAAAAATTAAAGTAACCACGGCCGCAAAGCGAAACGTCGGGCCGTAGGTAAAATAAGTCAACTGATATATTTCGTGTTTTTTTATAATGATAGAGTGGACATGGGGGTGTGGGATTAATTTCATGGTAGTTGAAATGCCCCACCTTATAGCATCTAAACAAGATATCCCGTCGACCTATTTTGACTTTGGATATTCGGAAAACCACAGACTTATGGAGATGATTGAACTTCACGGCTGTTTCATGTGTGGACCGTGGTTCGTGACCCGGACGTAATTCGATATTCCTACCACTCATACACAGATAGGTAATAGTCTCAACTTATAACTTATTAGTTTAAAAACTTACATTTGTTCATAAGCTTGTACAGCACAGCTACGGCTCATGGAATTGGTAACTCGGTCTGTGGTTGTCTTCTCCTGAACTTCGTTTTCATCACCTTGGCTATCTCTAGACCCCCCACTTTCTTTAGGGGTGTGGCATGTTGCTTCATTGTTCCCACTGACATCACTTTGCGCTTCCATCTCTCCGACATTGGAAGTATCTATTCCATCTTTTCTATAGAGGCAAAATATTAAAATAATTATTACATCACACACTAGCTGTCCTCGCGAATTCGTCCGACGGTTGTAAATAAAGGTAGACATAGAACCGCAGACTTGTCTAGATCATTTGGAGAAAAATTATTCTTTCATAGATATGTTTTGGTTTCTTGAATCGTTCTCGCAGCGCACTCAACGAAAGCCCTCAAAGATGAATCATTTTCCCGTTTTCCACATTTCCGCTTTGTTTCATCGCTCCTATTTAATTGGACGCAGCTTGGTGTTTTATTGCCTAAAACATTCGTCGATAGATCCAACACCAAATATTTTTTTAAAATGTAAACCAGTAGTTCATGAGATTAACGCTTTCAAACAAACAAAGTCTTCAGTTTTATAATATTAGTAGGAAAATTAAAAGCCATGTCTTCATACTATTATGAATCAAAGCTCTAAAGTTTACTTACCAAATTAGCCTTACCAAAAAGAAAAAAAACTGAATTGAAACAACTTAAATACTGTCTATAGTTTACGCGATTAATTCTAGTAGTACACATTTAAATAAAATACTTTAACGGTTTGAAACGCGATATATTAGTTAAACTTATTTGAAAATGATTTTTAACTTCGGCCCGACGTTTCGGATGCTTTGCAGCAGCCGTGGTCACGGGGAGACTCAAAGTCTCGTATAAAAACTAATATATCGCGTTTTAAACCGTTAAAGTGTTTTTTTTAAATTGAAACAACTTATTAACAATAAAATCTAATTAAAAAAAACTTATTTAGAATCTATTTACAGTGAAATTTACGAAACGGGTGGGACTTGAACCGACACACACAACGATCCGCGCTGCTGCTCTCACCTTGGTGCTTATTGATAGTTACCGTCATTTATTTTTATATAAACCTATAGGTACCTTAAACCGTATAGCATACACATAAGCAAAAATAATGTTTTATAGGTTGCTGCTGGGAATAAAATAAAGCTAAAGGTGGATTATCATAATCTTGTAACCATCATTATTACGCCTGCCAGCGAAAGGGACGACAACACACGCCACGAATCACGTAACATAAAGGCCTTACCCGCGATGAGACGAAGTGGTGGTGGATGCGCTGCGGATGAGTGTTGCCCGTAGAAGGTAACGCAGGATGTACCGAGCTGCCCGGCGAGCAGATCGCGAACCCGTCCCAGCTGGTTTCGGCGAAGGCAGAACAACTAACGAGACGGGCTGACCAGGCGGAGTGTAATAATAGAAGGCCATCGGTCTCGGTGATCTAGAAAAAGTGAAAATTAATATTCAACACTGTTTATCGGCCTTTCACCGTTACATTAAACTTATTAGTAATTGCGTAAAATAAAATCACATAAATTGTGTCTTTTTTCTAATTTGGCAAAAGACCACAAGAAATATGGCCGACTTCAAAACCATAGAAAATCTGTGATGCCCTTAAAGAGTGTTGTCGCTGTCACAGATGACACAGGGTTAAAAGAAATATCCATTAAATAGACCAAACGATCTCAATATTCAAAATCACTTTTCTGAAGACTTATTTTTTTATGTCATAATTTTTAACTCGACGTTTGTAACGCTATTCAGTGATCGTGCGTGGTTGGGACTTCTACCTTCTTCCTTATGTAAATGTCAAACGAAAGAAAACTCAATTTCGTCAACTAGGCAAACTAAATTTTAATCTGAGCATTAGCGTAAATTAATTTTTAGGATTTTATGAATTTTAGCATGAAAATGTGGTTTTTACTTAAGTGAATTTAAGTTAGCTTATTAGTTTAATATATAATTAGTGTGTAAGTATATAAGTAGTGTAGTAAGTTAGTGTATGAAAAAATACAATATAAGTATACTAATATTATTTAGGCTGAAGAGTGTTTGTTTGGACGCGCTAATCTCAGGAACTACTGGTTCGAATAGAACATCTATTTTGAGTTTTAATTTAATTTAATCAGAGCATTCTTCTAATCAATTTATATTCTTTCTGGCACACATTGAACTTTGTCTGACGAGGAATATCGAAATTCCGTTAGTCACAAACCATCCACAGATGTAAATGCTTCAACCTTAATCGCATTTCGGTTCGTGCATTTCCGAATATCCAAAAACAAAGTAGATCTATCAAACATGTAGTCGCACATACTCGACAACTTTTTTTGTGCGTCGAAAAAGTTAAAAAAAGTTGAACTTGCGTGAAAACGAAACCGAACGGCGGATCCACGGAGTGCAAGTGAGTTTCGACGGGAGTCGTGGGGGACAAAAGGGGGGTCCGACTGGCTGAAGGACTCCGCTGACGTAGGGGGCTGTGTACTTCGTTAGAAGCCGGACTCTCACACCTATAACAATACATACAATTTGCTTTAGAATCCGTCATTTGTGCGACAAGAGATCTTGGGTTCAAAACTCAGTGAAAAATTACAATTTAGAAGTGGGTAAGATGAAAAAGCCGTGAAGTTCACCAAGTAAACCTTCATCTTATCTGTCGTCTTCTAGCATAAGTCGTCTTAAAGCATTGCGCAGTTTGATAATCTACTTGCATTAGATGGAGATAATAGCACCCGTACTCACCGTAGTCGAACAGGAGACGAACGCGAGCGACGTCGTCGCATGTGTGTATGATCTGGACCTGTGAGAAGATGGAAGCTAATAAGCTAGTTAAAATAAATTCATAATAACTTAACTGAAATATTTTGTGGGCTAACAATTTTATTTATATTCGTGCGAACCACACACAAAAGTTAGGTATCTATTGGTGTAACGAATTGTTTGAAAATATTTAAGAATACCTTTTTTGGTTAGAAAAATATTTTCTATAATAATTACTTACAATATTCTCTTACTATGTTTTCAGTTTTTGTTTTGACTCGAGGTATATTTTCAGCGTTGGCGGGCGTTCGCGCTTCTTTTCTACGTTGTCTGTAATTGTCCGAATTTGGTTAGGGTCTTTGACTTCTTTTAACTTAAGATAAGTACTTAATTTAAAGTGATCATAAACATCGTCATGTGTTTATTGAATTAATTTCCATAACTATTTACAGTACAGACAAACAACCAGACAATGAAGATTTGACTTTGAAATAAGATTTAATTGATTCAATCAACTAAATCAATCAGCTGGGACTGTCATGGTCCTATCTTCCTACGTCGTGACGTCAGGGTCGTTTTTTCCCTAACCGAAGGGAACATCTCACAATTTATATAAAAATCTGTTAGATACACAGGTAGACCGCCTCTGTAGCCAATTGGTTAAGCATATTGCGCTAAGCGCGAGAGGTCCTGAGTTCGAATCCAAGGGAAACAAACAATTGTTTCGGTCGGGCAGGGCACAGAAGTCTGATCAACTACTTGCCTTTTAAAGAACCGATCATTGGAACGAACACAAAAATATGTTCGCCCCATGCCCCAGGTAGATTACTTTAGAGACGACTCACCTGCCATTACGACCAACATTCGACATGGTATAGTATTTTTCTGCTTTCTGGCTACGTTATACAAATAATTTTCATTTAAAATAGATTCGGATTCGCTCTGGCGAATAAGTCACATGAAGTGTCAAAAAATGTATTTGAATCTTGTACATGTGAATGTGCTACTTATCTGCGGTAACGTCAAATGTGTAGCAGACAAGCATCGGGTCACTTGACGTAAGGTAAATACCGCATCCACTCGTTGCTGTAATGGCAGCACTATACGACTAATATCCAACACTTTTCTGAAACATGTTGCCCTACGTTTGGAAATTTGGATATTAAATGGGTAATCCGAAATGAAAAAGCCGTGTAGTATAATCGCGTTTCGGTTTCAGTCTGTGGATTTCCGAATATACAAAGCCAAAATGGGTCGACAGCGCATCATGTTTAGATGTTATATGACTATTCACCTACCTCTCTCTCTGTCTCTTCTTCTCCAGCATAAAAAAAAATATAACAATATCTTACTATTTACCAAATCTCGTGTTTAAAAAATGAATACTACGTACCAAAATATTATTTTTACTAAATAATGAATTTAAGCAATAAAAACAAGCATTTATTTAGTAATTGTTTATTAAACTTTAAAACTAACTTTAACTTTATCTAAAATGAGAATACAAGACCAGACCAAAATTTTACATTTACATGAAAAACTATTGGTTATTTTAATAAAATAAAATAATAATCACCAAAAAATATTTTATTAAAGCCAAATTTAAATAAAACACTAACGGTTTAAAACGCGATATATTCGTTTTAAACCGTTAAAGTGTTTTATTTAAATGTGTACTACTCGCGTAAACTATAGACAGTATTTAAAGCCTTAAAATGTTTGTAGATTATACATTTTAAAATGGACATATACCTGTCATATATGACAGTTTGTAATTATTTGTTAAATTCAAAATATAAACATATGTATATCAATATTTCCTTTACACAACATTTAATAAAGAAACTTTTAACCTATATTAATTTTTATTGTCTGACGTGGTGAGAGGGGGCAATAAGTATAATTTAACTAAAACGTTTTATGAGTTTCATAAAAATATATACTACTCGAGTACACCGTAGACAATATTTCACTGGCAATGTTAAAATTGTGTAAAATTATGTTATGATAAAAATTATTAATATTTCGAATAAGATTAAGGCCGAGAATAAAATAATTCGATAAACAGAATTAGGGAATACAAAAGGCCTTAGCCGGTAGCAACTCGCTCAATAGCAACATTAATGATATAGTAATTTCTTTCATATATACAGTAAGGTGCCATCATCGATCTATTATCATAATAAAATACATTTTTTTTATTAGTTATATCAGCTGAGAGTCCACTGATAGTTATTGACATGTCACTACAGTTGTTTTAATATCAGCAATGCCAATGTATGAATAAGGTTTTAGATATTAAAAATGATGAGTAGTCTTTACAGGACACCCAGATATTAACCACATCCGCAACCACCCATGGGTGGAGGTGGAGGTCCCGATGCCGATGGCCCGAATCCACCGAATTTTCTAGATGGCGGCTTTGGTGGGCTGTGAAAAAGAAAAATGTACTAATATATAAAGCTGAAGTTTTGTTTGTTTGAACGCGCTAAGGGACCACTGGTTTGAATAAAAAAATCTTTTTGTCTTCGTTAAAGCATTTATTAATTAAGGCACACATCGCTGTGACTAATAGGGACGAAAAATCTGCGGTAAATGTGATAAAAACTACGAAGTTATTTGTGGGTTTCAAAGTAATGAAAAAGCGACACGATATACCTAACTTTAAGACGCGATCGCAACCGACGTCATGGGTAACAGTTTAAATTTATAAGATGAAAAGGAGGTTTGCAGAAACAAATTTGGAGCCCAAAATGACTATTCTACGCGGACCAAGTCGCTGACACAGCTGAGTGAAAAGAAAGAAAAATACATACCCACTGCCTGGAGGACGATAGTCCGTCACATATTTATTGCCATGTTTGTTGAAATTTGGATTGATTAGTGTCTGAAAGCTAAAATAAATATTATTATAACAAACTTTATTTTGAGAAAAGTGCAAAAAGAATTATGTTTTTTTTTATTAAATACAATATATGAAATGTTTGTTGTTAGTTAGAGGCCAAAGAAACAACATTTAATTTAAGTATGAACATTGTGAAATTTTCTGTTTTGTTCGATAGAACTAATTATACTGTTACATCCATGATCAAACATAATTGATCCTGCCGACGTCTATGTTCCTGGTTTATAAAGATGATCCAGGGCAGATGTAAATACTTCAGTACCAATGGCCTTTACAGAAGTTGTAAAATGCTATTTATATAAATAATGAAAGTAATTTAACTATATTTGTTTGAAAAAAGGTTTTCATTAATGATTTATGACTATTGTATACCAATATGCCTCTAAATCAGGAAAATCATTACTTACAAGAAATAGAAGAAATTCAAAAATCCCCAGAACCACTTGAATGATATAAACGGAGCACTATCCACGACAGATCCATCTGAAAAGACATTCAGATAAGTATTTACTTCATTCAGTATTATATATGTCCACATAATTACTGTTAAAAATAATTATATGTATATTATTTAGAAAAGTATGTTAAAACGTAATAATGCAGAATATTCTCATAGTTTTGTCACACATTGAAAATTTGAAATGAAAGATAAGTCTTTAAAAGATTATAAAAATGCACAAAATATAGCAAAATCATATGTTTAAAAAAGACTATGCCCGCAACTTCATCCGCATGGCATAGTGACTTAGCGTAGATTTTTTTCATCATTTAGGCTGATTATTTATTTATTTTATAAATTTAATAAGACACACATGTAAATACAGTGTTGCAGTGTTTTAGAGTTACTTTTGCATTTATAATATTACTAAGTTTTATTAAAATTAATTATGATACATCCACACAAATAGGATCATCCCTCATTCAACCCCTCACTACCTTTTTTTTGGTACAGCAAAAGGTTTTACAATGCATGTCATTGAAAAGGGCAAGCATTCAAGGCAGCCAATCTGTGTTGCAAGTGCTACTTTGCCGCAACATTCTCACCTCACATCACTCCTACTCTAACTCCCACTCGCACTCCTACACTGACTCCCATTCTCAAAAAGCCAAAGAAGAACGGTTCATTGTCCTAGCTTCACAAATCACGAATTTCCATAAAAACTTTTATCCCCTTTTTGAACCCCTAACAACCCTTTATTGGCATTAAAAACTAGCCTATGATACTGACAGACAGACAGAGGCACTTTCGCATTTATAATATATATGTATAGATTAGATGTTAAACCATGACATTACGACATAGTGGAAATGTGAAAGTAAATGTTAAAGCATTATATCTGTGAAAAAAACAAGTTGGAAAATGTATTTAAAGGTCATTTAACAATACTTGGCGTTTTCCTCTGAACCCTTCTCAAATCTTCTCAGACATTGAGACTTTTTGACTGTTGTATGGATGAAATAAATTGATATATGAACTGGTAAATAAATGTAAATGTAATGTTTTGTTTTTATTTATAATGAGCCACATTATGTTTTTACACTTTTTATACTATACTTGATTAAATAAGACGTAAAGGTGACTAGTATTTTAACTTTTTCCCTATATATACATATTAATTTCCATTTCAAATACATATTCATAGCTGCATCATTTCTGACCCAACTGAGACATTGTCCGTATCAGTGCTACATTCAGAAACATCCTTTAACCTTTACTACAGGAAGTAGCAAATCATTTACAAATAATATTTCATTTAAATCAGTTTAACTAGCAATTTCGAGAAAATGTAAAAGAAACCTACAAAGATGAACATATAATATGTCACTAAGCTAGAAATATTTCGTTTCACAAATTTATATCATAATAAACATAACAAGGAAGAAATGACGTGGCCCAGAAACAAATTTTTGTACTACTGTGTTACGTCTTTATTGGAAGTATATTACTAGAACTAGTAGATACGTTTGTAATACTTACCACTGTTTACGTACACCATTTTTTTAAATTTAAATGTTAATTTGTGATTGAATTTGAAAGCAAGAAGTTATATTTTATTATTACTAATGAAACAAACTGATTAAGACAACAAGTAAGCACAGACCGTATGTAAAACTAGCACAGACTGAATCAAGGAATATCTACAGAGTGAGTTTCTACAGATGGAAACTGCGCTTGCGGAAGGCAAATCACACAATATTTTTATATTTTTAATACTAAGGTGATATGAGAAACGGCAATATAGGTAGGATAGTAGTTAGCTGAAAATGAAAAAACCTTTTTTTTTATTAATTTGGCAATAATAAAAGTGAAACTAAATACCTGCGCAATTATGATGAAGCGTAAAAATGTATAGCAGGGGAAAACATCAAAATAAACATGCGTCATATAATCATTTAGTATAATAATATTAATTTTCTTATGATAATAATCTAAGTTAATTCAAATTCAATAATAATTGAATCCAATCTTCAGTATAAATGAACCTTAATGTATTAGGACAAAGCTTATTTTGAATTGAACGTACTCACAGCGAAATCTCTAGAATGTCGCTAATCGTTATTCCGTTATGTGTATATTAATAATTAGTTACGTATACGTGAGCTTTACATATTTGTATTGTATACTTTGTCTGTGGCTCTTCCCTATAATTCATTATCGCATTTTATAATTCTCGAACATTCGTTCGAAATCAAATGCATTTTCCTTATTTGGTTATCTGTGATGAATACAGACGTAAATATATTTTTTCGTCTGTGGTATATATGTAATGTGCACTATTCTGTGTTTAAGCTTCTTATGGAATATGGATTGATACTCTGTGCGTGTTCACTGTTGAGTCCTTTACTTTGGCTTGAAGATCTCCTTACCAGGCCATTAAATATTGTCCTTACTGCTTTTTGTGTGCTGTCTGTGGTCACAAACGTGCGTTCTGCTTGACCGCTTTGACTTACTTGCTCAAGCTTCATTGTGGGTTACTTGCTTAAGCTTGGAACGTGTGCGTATCCTCTCCTGCTTTTTTATAATTCTTTTCGGAGACATAATAATTAATAATGGGGATAAACAACCTTTTTATAAGTGAAATTATTAAATTAGACAACACAATGGCGCTTCCTGGGTTTAAGGGTGACGTTCGGGAAGTTCGGTAAGAATATGTTCATGATTTTTATGAGTAATGGCGTTTTCTTTAAGGCATTAGTACACATCAAATTTTATTTATATGTTTTTTTTTACTTTTGTTCTGCATAATGAACCTTTGATTGGCTTATAATTGCTACTGCGAAACGGGCTAACTGCGACTTAATTTATTTTTCGGTATTTAAATCTGCTATCATTATTTTGGGTACCTACAAAAAAAAAACGGGCATAATATAAATGTCTTCAGAAACACGCTTGCGCGCGCGGTTTCGCAGTCAAATCAACTATATACCGACTAAAACTAAAAGGAAGCAAATATTTTATTGACTAGATACATCATCTGATCAACAGATGTCTCTTTCCCATCATACATGGGAAATATATATGTAGGTAGTAAAATAAAAAAATGACAATTTAATAATATCCACCCTCAATCTGATATGACGCTGGTAAAGGCAGAGTGGCCTAATAAAAAAAACGTTTTTCAATGAGGTGGCAAATACAATGTGCAGTTAACTTAAGCAAAAATGAATTTGTGCTATTATTTGTGCAAAATTATCTTAACTATATGCGGTAACTGCTCTTGTAGATTAATTTAATTTTAGACTATTAAAAGATAAATGAGTCAAGTCATAAAATTGCAGTTAGGTTACTCTGACTTTAGTGGCCTCATATCCAATAGTGGTTGGTAGTGTGGTTGGGTTACTAGTCTGAGCCTCTACACAGGTGGCAACGCTAGGCAACAAACCAATCAATAGTGTCTATATCATAGTACATAAAATTTCCTGTGTCAGTCCCATTGTCTTAAATTGACATACAAACTAGCTGTGCCCACGACTTCGTCCACGTGGAATAGTAATTATGGGTAGAGTTTTTCAATTATTTAGGCTGTTTATTTATTTATTTTGTAAATTGAATAAGACACATGTTAATACAGTGTTCCACTGCAAAGAGCTTATTAAGGTATTTATAATAAGTATGTGTATGGTATAGTGTATTTTTATATGCTTATTTGAGTTTTATAGTTACTTTCGCATTTATAATATTAGTAAGTTATATAAAAATTAATTACTATTCATCCTAACAACTTTTCATAGCTCATTCAACGCCTTAGTACCTTTTCGTACAGTAAAAGGTTTTACAATGCCTGTCATCAAAAAGGCACATTCAAGGCAGCCAATCTGTGTTGCAAGTGCTACTTTGCCGCGACACTCCCACTCGCATTCTCACTAATACACCCACACCCATTCCCAAATGTAGATTAAAGATAGTTTCATTGTTCTCGCTTCATTCAATTCAATTTCCATACAAACTTTCACCCCCCTTTTCAACCCTTGACATCTCTTTTGGGCATTAAAAAGTCTATGTCCTCTTTCAGGCTATATAATATCTGTGTACCAGATTTCATTTAAATCGGTTCAGTACTTTGGGCGTGTAAGTCGGACAGACAGACAGTCAAGAGTTTGCTTTCGCATTTATAATATTAGTAGTGAAGTAGTGATTGTTGATTAGGTTAAAAATATAGGTAAATATAATACACTGAGAGTAAAAATTAGTTTTGATATATTTAGTACATACCTGAATGAGGATTCATGGTTAAAATAGCCTTTTTTACCTATCAACTTGAATATATATAATACAATATAATTTAAAACTTTAATAAAGAAGTAGCACATATTTATAAACAAACAAACTCTTGCTTTTGTGTAACACAGTAACATACAAGGGTAAAAAATAGAACTATCTATATATATACATAAAAAAGAGACATAATTTCCAAGATGAAAATCATATATAAATGATAAAATACTTAAAATTGATGGATGAGTTTATTGTTATTTTAATTTATGTATAATAATATGTTTTAGTACATACTCAATCTTAACTCTAACACATAAACTATAAGGCATAGCATAATATATGTAAGACTGGAAGTTTGTATTCTTTACCTCACTCATTCTCCACCCTCTCTCCATCTTAGACTGTGAAGAGTTGAAACCTTATAGGCAAAATATTGTATTATTCATAAAAGTACTACGCATTTGATGTGGGGCATACACCTCTTCATTTTCACTTGTAGCTTATATCAACAGCACTTCAACTTTGTTTTATATAGTTATCCAGTATACTCTGTATTTTCAGTGTCGTACAAGATTACTTAAAAAGGAAAATCGATCAGATAGGAAAAAAGTCTGCAGTAGCACAAGGGCTCGCCGAGGCAATCACTAGTGTTGAGAAATTTCGATTCTCCAACCAGTTACTGTACTTGATAAAAGATTCTGATGCTAATAAGTAAGTTTTTGATAGTTTTATATTTAAGTGCATCTTATTTATTTAAGATCTAAGAAGAAGAACAACGGGTTGCTGTTGTTAGTATTATTTCTATAGTATAAAATTGTAATTTACAGGCTTGTCGACTTAACATCAATTTATTAATGTATTTCTATGATTTTTCATATTGTATTTAGAATATATGTGATACACCCATAATTATTATATTAACATTCATTACATTTACATACTGATATATGTAGAAACACAAAATTCTATGGAACATAAATATCCTCTGTGTATGTCCTACCAGCGACAAAAATTTATGAATTGAAAACTGTTTAGTGATAATTAAGTATTAGTATATATTTGTAAATGAGTAACAAGACAAGAACCTGTTTGAATATTGTCTAAAGTAAAGCAGTGGAAGGGACTGCATTGCGCCTTATCTGTGTTAATGCATGCTTTTGTTATACATAACCCCGTTCATTGTAGATCGTGATAAGCAATCTTGCCTCCCACCCCTTCCTTAATCTATCTTTTTTGACGGGTTCGTTGGTGTAATGTATAGCTAATCAACGTGTAGTTCCTTCGTCTGGAAATCTGGGTTTTATAGTAATATGGAAAATTCCGTACGGGTACTCCGTACGAAAATTCCGTACTACCGTCTATAGTTTACACTAACGGTTTAACGAACACTTTAACGGTTTAAAACGCGATGTTATATGGCTGGGGTATTTTCTCGTTCCGTCGTGTAAACCCCATGCTTCTCGGTCGTCCACACATCGAAGATTTTTTTTTTATGGGTATATTGATAGAGGAATTAATCATAAAGAACAACGTTGATATTATAAAACATTGGTAAGGACCAGTGGCGTAGCTATCGTAGGGGCAGGTGGTGCAGTTGCTTAGGGCCCCGGAACTTAGAGGGCCCCTATAATCTTATCTTTGAGAAGATCTAAACGATAGACAAGGATTGTTTAACGTTCTTGTTGCTATTTATAATGTTGGCAGTTCATTTAATCCAAGGTATGCTAAGAGAGAGGATGAGGACCCGATTCTTTCTTGAGCTTTAGGATTAGGTAGACCGGGGCCCTTGTCCACCTAGCAAAATGGTACTGGTAATGACAGCATTTAAAGGTTATCAAAAATCTAAAATTTATTTTACCAAATCTATAAAAAAAATAGGGATCGTATTGCTACTGTACAATCTCTGAAGATTTGCTGAAGCTAAAAAGAATAAGTTATAAGTTACAATTGAAAATAGATAAATGTTACTATGTAATGTTTAAATAAAACACTAACGGTTTATAACGCGATATATGTGCGTGGAGTGTGTCTCGTGACCACGGCTGCTGCAAAGCATCTGAAACGTCGTTACAAAATCATTTTCGAATAAGTTTAACTAATATATCGCGTTTTAAACCGTTAAAGTGTTTTGTTTAAATGTGTACTACTCACGTAAACTATAGACAGTATTTACTATGTAATGTGTTAGATATTTTTTGCCGAATCTGTTTTATCTCGTTTGTGAAATTATTATGAAATGTTTTAATGACTTCGCTATTTGGGTTGAGTCTACTAAGAAAAGCTGTCTGTTTGTATTTTTTGCCTTGCTCTTCACGTAACGAAACATCGATAACTATTTCACAATAACATCATAGAGATAGAGAACTAGTGATGGCCTTTTGTAGACTGAAGATGTTGCCACAGGTATAAGGAAATATCGATTACTAGCTGTGCCAGCGTCGTCGTCCGCGTAGAATAGTTATTTTGGGCATCCAAATCGTTTTTGCAAACCCTTTCATACATACATCTCTATAAACTTAAGCTGATTTACTCACGACGTCGGTCGCGTCCCTTCCCGTCGTTCTAGCAAGTAAATAATCTTAAAATATAGATATATAGCGTCGCGGACATTTTTTTAGATCATGTAAAGAGGAATCATTCTTTTATACATATATTTTGGGTATCTTGAAACCCAAAATCGAAAACCCATTATGATGAATAATTTTCCCAAATTTCTTCACATTTCTAGCTGTATCTTCGCTTGTATTCATCACAGGGCGATGTCTTATAGTCTATAGCCTTCCTCGATAAATGATCTAGCCAACACAAATAATTTTTCAATTTTGAACCCGTAGTTCCTGAGATTAGCGCGTTCAAACAAACAACAATCACTTTTATAACGACTTTTGTTTTAATTTGATTTTTATTTATCTTGTCGATAGTTACGCGTTTTAGCAATCGTGCACGAGTGACTTCTACTATCGTTGACTATGCTTACTTCCCACCCTTACTTATTTTTAGATGTAAAATAGTGGTTTTTACTAAGAGATTTTGAGTATGATCAAAGTGGTTTAAGCGTATATCAATCACGTGGGAAAATCACTATTTCATGTATGCACATTGCGTGTTTGTTTACCAAAAAGCCCGAGTTAAAAAATACAGTATAGATTTGTTTTTATCTTGTGGAAGAATGTGTGCCTCTCAAAATCATTATTTCGCTTTCAGTGGAGATGGCGAACTCATTGGGTATCTGAAGATAGGCCAGAAAAACCTTTACCTGAACGATGACATGAACAAAGTGCGACAGGTTGAGCCGCTGTGCGTCCTGGATTTTTACATAATGGATGAATATCAAAGAAAAGGTTACGGCAAGAAACTCTTCGATTACATGCTATCGGTTAGTTTTATCTATACTAATGTTATAAAGCTATAGATTTGTTTGTTTGAATGTGCTTATCTCGGACACTACTTGTTCCAATTGAAAAATGAGTCTAGGCTATAAAACTTTATGCTGCGGCCAATAGGAGCTAAGAAACGAAGGGAATGTGACAAAGAAAAACTGTACAAATTATTCTTCCATCGGGGATTCCGTTGCGTGGGCTTAATGGCAGATCAAGGTACCAAAATGAATGCAAGAATTATTCTTACAATTATGCCATATGGCAAAAGAGCGTTCGTCAGGTCAGCTTGTTAGAAGACAAACAAGTGTAACACAGTAGTATCATCCTGGAGCTAAGAAATTGGAAGTGTCACCACCTCCGCGCCTAAGTGGTGGCTAACAACTGTTACACGAGAGACTACATGTTCCCAGCTGTACGACGTTCATATTTATTAATGGATTCTTTACTTTAAATACTCTATTGTGTGAAAGAATACTTTTCGCGCTCATATGAACCAGGGTTGAACCACGTTGTAAAAAAATTCTCGTTCACTAACGGAACGCGTGACTATAACTTTTCAGGATCTCAAAATGACCGTCCATCAAACCGCATTAGATAATCCATCGGTGAAATTTCAAAGCTTTCTTAAAAAGCACTATAAGGTCAAGGACATCGTGGTTCACGCGAACAAGTTCGGGGTAACCTCCGAGTTCTTCCACAATCAGGAGTTAAGGTGATATGATTCTTAAGTTATACAGATAATTTGTAATTCTTATTGAAAGTGACATCCAATTTCCCCACGTGGGGCATGGGGCAAACTCTTTACTGAACGGACTCCTATGCCCTGCCCGACCGAAATAATCCATTGGTTCCCTGGGATTTGAAACCAGGACCTCACGTGTTTAACACAATGCAAAGCGAAATGGTTAAACGCGTCGCCATGCGCATTACGAGGCGGAACTCAACCCTTTAAAAAGTAACTCCATTTTGTACTGGCACATGATGACATTGTATAAGTTAAACATCTAACTAGATTGAGAAGGGTAAAATATCTGGTAGTTGTCCATCCCATACAATATAACCAACCAGTAAGTATGGATACCAGTGTCCCTGTTGTTTCACAGACACATCAGCCAGACCAGGCGGTTATATTATTGGGACTGAATATTCGTTACGTTATGGTAACTATGGTAACGCTTTTCTAATGTTATGCCTAACGTTTCAGTGCTCCTCGACTGCCACAGCGTGAATACCTACACGCAGGTCGTTACACAGCTCATCATCGCGAATCTTCGATTGCCCGCGTAAGTATAGAAACGCTTTGGACCGATTTTAATGTACTTTGTATTATTTTGTAGATGTTAAACCCTAGATAAGTGATATTTTTGAATTATGATACATATTTACTGAAATATATCAAACTAGCTGTGTCAGCGACTTCGTCCGCGTAGAATATTTATTTTGGGCATCCAAATTTGTTTTTGCAAATCTTTATAAATTCAGACTGCCCACGACATCGGTCGCGACCCGCCGCTCACGACCCATCTTTCGGGTCCCGTCGTTCTTGTAAGTTAATCATAAAAGATAGACATATAGTGTCGCGGACATTTTTTTAGATCATTTAAAGAGAAATCATTCTCTCACACATATTTTCTTCGGTCTTGAACCGTTTTAGCAGCGTCTCAAACCTACAGAGATAAAATTTTTTAATTTGAACTATTACAAAAAATATACTTAAACCAGAACTGCGGAGTCGTGGTTCAACTCTTAAACCATGGTCTAAATGAATCTAAGTTAGTATCATAGTCAGTCCAGTTCATTTACAATGTACAAGTCCAGTACATTTAGAGTGTACAAGTCCAGTACATTTACACTAGGTTTGAGAGTTAGTACTTGTTTCGTAATAAGAGTGTAACAGTTTAAACAGATTCAAGCATTCAAGGAATTACAATTTTGTTTATTTATTAATGCAGAGAATAAAACAGTTTTAACACTAGGAACCACGGTGGTTTATAGCAGTGTTTCTAAGCAAGTGACGTCGTCACAAACGCGACCAATCAGGAGCGTTTTGTGTCACGTGACAAATAAAAGAAGTTTTATTTATTTCAATTGTCATTTTTACGTATGTGACTTTTTTCTAAACTTTTACTTAATGCTGATCACGGTAATTAACGTTCACGCTATATTTTTTACACGCAAGTGGTAGGCTTTACATCTGTTGCCTCAGGACTTGCAAGTTGACCTACAGGGGCGGTAACGATCAATAAATATAATTGTTGGTCTAATGGTAGCGATGTAAAAATCAACGGATCGTGGTTTCTTACTCCCCCAAATCTCCCTTCCCCCCCTCGGGTCCAACCTGTTTCTCATCAATTTAAATTTTTGGAAATCTCGATATTAAATGCGGGTGGAAGGAATATTGAACTATATACACATATAACCCTCAAAGATACATTTTTACACATTTCTCAATACAAAAATAATGTATTATTTTCTTTCGCTTAATAATATTACTATAGATATGTTCTTTGTTACAGGTTATACATGGAAGTCCCAACACTAGGTAAACACATTTTATTTAAATTTGCTTTATAAATGTTTTTAAAATGTAAATGTAATAATTTAAGGGAAAATATACGAAAGGTGTCCAAATTTTTTAACAAATATTTTACCATGTCTTACAAGTGGTATTTTGGTTTACAAAATCACTCAGTCTTGTTTTTTGGAGTTTATTACATAGATCGCCCTTTTGAACTGTTAGTCGCGAGGCCCTGGGCGTCGTGATATTGGCCCAGGGGCGTCGCATGTCGATAACCAAATTAAGTGACCGCCACGTGCATTCTTTCATTCAAATAAAATTAACTGGGATAACTGTTTGGGCGTGAATAAGGATGCCAGAGCGATATCTGGACTCTCATCAAAACCAAAGCTTTCAAATGTAAAATGGACTCATGTCCTACATAGAGAGAGGCCTATGAAGCACAATTAAGATTTTTCAGAAACTTTAAAGAATTTAGTGTCAAGGAGGTGGTAATTTCCAAACTGGAGCCCGAAGCTATGCTCGTAAATCAAACGCATCCTTCAAATTAGCCAACCTTGCTGGCTTCTTATGTAAAGATCTCTTTTTTTTACATTTTTTATTATGATCGGTTCATAATGAGGCAGGTAGCTACAATTTGCGAGTTGACTAGGTTGAGGGGCGTTGTTAAAAAATAGCAAAGACCAATATTTTATTTTTCATAACATAGTCCCACTTACTCTATTGACACCTTTTGTAATTTTATTTCCTTCTCGTTATAATCCTTCGTGCACACAAAAGTATTAATATCGTCACTACTTAACCTTTGTGTAAAGTTAAACATTTAGTATTTGAGTCTCAGAGCGTATACTTACTACCACCGTCTACTACCGTCCTTCTATTCGACTTTCATATGAACTCCGGAAGATTCTTTTTTAATATTATAGATTTCTTTTAATATGTATTAGTTGTTTTGTTGCTAATGTTTTATCTTTTGCCTCAATAGGTTGGATTGATAGCCTGATCACGAACATACTTAAAAGGTGCTTTTTGTTCATTTTGATCATTTTTCTGCTAAACGTTTTCTTTGACTCGCCATAGAATGCCCACATTTAAAACCTACACACGTTTCGGCTACTAACTAAAACTATTTATTCTGGGATGGTTTTCAAAACATTAATTCGTTTGAAAAAAACACTTTAACGGTTAAAAACGCGAAATATATTCGTTGAAATTATTTTAACTGCGGCCCGACGTTTCGGATGCTTTGCGGTAGGTGTCTTCGTCTTAAAGTGTTTTATTTAAGTGTGTACTACTCGCGTAAACTACAGTATTTAACACATCTCTAACTTGGGTGAACATTCATCTAAGTCTTCTTTCGGGGCACCCTTGGTCTAGCCGCAAGCTCTCTAGTCACTGACATTTAGGCTATCCATACAAATATAACTTTTATTGAATATTTTACAATTATAGAATTAATGCTTGAATTAATTCCTCATGAAACAGCAAATACAGTGGCGGGATACTAACATCCGGTGCACCTTTTGGGGATAACATTGTGCATTGGGAATGATTAAACATATAATTATTCTATGCCTTAATCTCTTTACATGTTACAGCATCCAGCAGCCGCAGGTAGATAGTCAATCCAAAATTAAGCCCTTGCCCGAATCAGAACCAACTAAAGTGGAACCAAACGTGTCTCCACCAAAGGAAATCCAACAGGACTTCAACACCGAAGACCACGAGGATGCGGCATCTGTATCGTCATTACCAGACGAAAGCAAAAATCACAAAAGACCATCCACTCTTGAAGTGCGGCCGATGTCGGAAGTGGAAGGGGAGGGAGATGAAGTGCCGGCTGGTTCAGTGGCGTCTCACCCGCCCGCCTCCCTCACGGACCGCGGCTACTTCGACGTCAAGTTCTACCACAACCAATTGTGGTGAATTGTCTTTTCCAAAAGTGAATTCTGAAATATCGACGCGCTGTAAAGTACGTCGATATATATTTTTTTTCAATCCGACTGTAGTTGCAGTTATGCGTGACTAGGTCTCAACATTCAAACGCAATGAAACTATTTCTTTAAGATTTAACGGCATTTAACAGCAATTCGTCTGCGGGCCTAACATACTTATAGTTAAATAAAAACACTTTACGGGTTTAAAACGCGAAATTTGTTACTAATTCAATTCGTTTTAACTATAGCTCGACGTTTCGGATGCTTTACAGTCTGTCTCCGTGGCCACGGCTGTTGCAAAGCTTCCGAAGCGCCGGGCTATAGTTCAAATGAAACGCGAATGAGTTAACTAATATATTTCGCGTTGTAAACCGTTGTAATTGTTTTATTTAAATGAATATTTGCGTAAACTAAATAATGCTAATGCTATAAATTAAAATCGAATTTTTTCAACTCTCGAGCAAATGCAATTTCAATCTTAACTCTTGCTGATTAAGGTCTAAGGTCTATCATGTGCTTTGCAGCTTAAGAAAATCATTGAATTTGAAATTACATAGTTTAACATTTTTGAGAACTAACTCTATATTAAAAATTATCGTAGTTTTATTTCGTTCGTAGCGTTTTGACCTGTCCATACGTTTCTACAGTGAACCGTATACACGTAGTCCCCGGATTAGATAGGCTTCTCATTACATAAATTAGTTGTGAATTATTTAACTTAGAATCTCTTATTCCTAAATGCTTTATTAGTTTTAGTTAATGCATAGTAATTTATTTCAAGACTATAGATTATTTAGTTAGTTTCGTTCTATACTTTTTTCTAAGGGCCCAACGTACCTTATTGGACATTAAAATCGATGTCGAGTTACGTCCCAATAACGTGATGTAAAAATTCGTTGCATTTAATATTATTTATAATTATTGTTAATTAGTTAGTTCGGAGCGGAGCTCCAATACCAAATATTTTCTTGGAGTTTTTATGTTTCGTATTTTATATAAATTTCTAATTTAAGGCCTTGATGAGCTAAATTCTGGGCAGATAGTATTGTTGCTGTAGGATTTTTGATAAGTATTTTCGTTTATTTATATTAAAATAGTAAAAAAAAACTTACTGTTGCGAGTTTTCGAATATCTACAAAAATATTTTGTTTCAACTAATTTAACTTTCTTTTTATTCTCTATTATTACTTTACGGCTGTCTTTGAAGAGGTCTTATGGTAGCAGGTGTTTGGATCCCCGATTGGTCCATGCCTAACCTTTCGTAATGTTGGACTTCGAATTTCTTCCAAACCACAAACCGTCATCCACAGATAAAAGCCGTGCAGTTTAATCGTCAGTCTGGATTACGAATCCCACAGCTGATAGCAAGATAAACTTGTCACTTGTATCACCCTGCAGCAAAAATACAACTGTTTTAGCAATAACAACGATAAAAAAATACTTATTCGCGTTTTTCCAGCACTTAAATGTTAAGTAAACGTAAGGCAAGTTTAAATTTCCTGTAGGTAGCCTGGAAGTGCACCTATTCATTCTACTTTGGCTTTATTGCAAATTGTTTTAAGTTATGCTCGCACTGAAAAGCACAAAGCTTTAATTTGTTAATTGTTAAGTAAATGTTATAGTTCATATTCGTATCGCGTAAAACAAACAATTTTTTATTTATAACATACAACATACCTTGTGATGGCATTTCGTAGTTAAATTTGTTTGTTATCTTCCTGTATCATTTTTTAATTAAGAATATACACGTCTAATATATGCTGTGAACCAAATGTTTGTTTAATTTTATATCCCATTCAAGAGCTAGCTTCGGATTCGAGACCGGGTTAAAAAACTAATGTTTGATTAGAGAAACCGTTATAATAAATTTACGATCCCTTATCTTTTATTGGTCTTCGTACAATAGTCAGACGCTTGTCATACAACAAAACTCACTGGACTAACAGTCGAGCTCATAACTTACTGTCAGTTAATGATAGATAGCTATTCCAGTTACATTTAAACTATCTTTAACTGGTTTATAGTATTTAAATAAAACACTTTAACGGTTTAAAACGCGATATATTAGTTACACTTATTTGAAAATTATTTTTAACTTCGGCCCGACGTCTCCCCGTGACCGTGACCACGGCTGCTGCAAAGCATCCGAAACGTCGGGCCGAAGTTAAAGATAATTTTCAAATAAGTTTAACTAATATATCGCGTTTTAAACCGTTAAAGTGTTTTATTTAAATGTGTACTACTCGCGTAAACTATAGACCGTATTTGGTTTATAGTATGTTGAATATTAGGACCGGCCGGTGGTGATCTTATATGGTCGACGATTCTTAAGAAATATAGTTTGCCTTTTCCAAAATTACCAAGTACTTACTAGTGTTTAAAAAGCTAGCGTAATTTGCACCTATGCCTTTTCGTAATCAATTTCAAGTCCTTTGAAAGAATATACCGAGTTGAAAACCGAATGGCACGTTGGTGTTCTAGCGATGTATGTCTAAAAATCAACTATTGGGTGCGATCCCCACCGGGTCCAACACCCCAGTCGAAGTCCAACATATTTCACAACGGTGAAATATGTTGGACTTCGACTGTAAATACATGTATGGGTGGTAAACATATCGAAATTCCACAGATGAGAAATTCGAAGCCTAAGTTTGTCTGTCCTCTATCATAAAAGAAACCCGTATTAAATAGTGGGATAATATAAGGCCGCTAGAGGCAGAGTAGCCTAACTGCAATTTAATGACTTGAGTTTACCATAGTGACCGAAAATTGTTAACATAATTCTTACACAAATAATAGTACAAATTCATGTTCGCCTAAGTTGATTGCGAGTTTGGTTTTCCTCCTTATTGAAAATTATGTATTTTCTTATACCACTCTGCCTCTAGCAGCCTCATATATGGATTTATTTAACGTGCAATACTTAAATTACTGTATATGTCTATAAATGGGACGAAAAATTGACAATGTCAAGAGTCAATTCAAGCAAAGTTACACAAATTTTAAAAGCCTTACTCTATAAATATTAAATGATAAGAATATCCCTCGCAATTCCATTTATTATCTTAAGCAGATTTTCCACTATATGTTTTCCAATTAAGGGACCAGGCACTGATCTGGTAATAAAAGCAGATGAGTTAGTAAACCTTGTTGCTGATGAGAATCTTAAAGCTGTGAAACACAGAATTTGGAGCCGAAAGTTTTCAAAAAGGCAGACCGCTATTGTACGTTTTGCTTCAGGTATTGTATCCATTTTGAATTTAACAAAATGCAGTTGAAATTAAACTAAGCATAACTAAAACATAGTTATAACGAAGACAAAGAAGTTGGTAGTCTTACTTGCTTAAATATATATTGAGATTTTTTTGTTATTACAAACCTGAGATGAACAAATGTTAGTAGCCTTATTCCTTATATTTATTACATTCATAGTAATATATCGTTAAATGCAATGTATAACAACATACTGCCATACAGTATGTACAAAACATATTTTTTGAAACCTTAATACTATTATGAGAGTATGTGTCAAGCCGACTTTCGTTTGTAAGGTTACGAGTTCGATTTCTGATCGTGAACGAGAGATATACATTATTGTGTTCATCCTAAGGTTCTCTCCTCTGAAGAACATGGGAAAAATATGTGTTACCTATATCTTATTGGAAAACCATTTCAGCCCCAACTTTAGGTCCACAAGAAGATCTACCCAAGCGTCATAAAATTTGGAGTCGATGGGGAAAGTGGGGATCTTGCTCTGTCTCGTGTGGCGACGGGATTATCACCAGACGTCGTATATGTGTTGCCGGCCGATGTGCACCAGGCGAAGTCGAAGAACAGCACCGGCCATGCTCAAAAACACCATGTTGTGCAACCACTGTTGATATGTTGGATGGAGAATAATATAATTATTTGAAGACAGATAGTGTCCATGTTAATTTTGTAGGATTATGATACTCAAATTAAAAAATAAAAGTGTTAATTGTAGCTATACATATATCTATCTATTTATATCATCATATATATATCTATCTATTTTATAGAGATTTAAGTATTGTCCGTAGTTTACGCGAGTAGTACACATTTAAATAAAACACATTACGGTTGAAAGACGTGACCACGGCTGCTGCCAAGCTTTCGAAACGTCGCGGTAGTTAATATAATTTTCAAATACGTTTAACTAATATATATCACGTTTCAAACCGTTAGTGTTTTTTTTGCAAGTTAATCTTAAAAGATAGACTTATATTGTCTCGGACATTTAGAGACGAATTCTCTTATACATATTTTGGTACAACATAATCTGAATCTTGCAAAGAATAGAACAACGTATGCCGGCTAATTCAATCAGCTAATTCTTATATAAAATTGTGTGTAATTCCGTTTCCCCTCGTGGGGCATGGGGCAAACACATTTTTAAGCCCGTTTCACTGATCTGTTCTTTAACAGGCAAGTACTTGATCAGACTTCTGTGCCCCGCCCGACCGTAACAATTTTTGTTCCCTGGGATTCGAACCCAGGACCTCACGCGCTTAACGCAATGTTAGGCAATACGTAACCATTTAGCTACAGAGGCGGTCATATTAAATTATGCGTAATATTAATTTATATTCATCAATAAATAGTCGCTTATTTAAAAATAAACCAGACAAACTTAAACACACATTCGATCACTTGAACAAATATCGATTCAGAATAATTATTACAATAAACAAAAGTCTTCGTTTCTTTTCCATTAATGAAAGTTGTATGTGGTTATTACAGCTGCGTTACTACATGCGAATACGACAACTTGTAAAATTGTATTTGTTATTAGAAGAGGGCAGACAGGTCGTAATACTAGTTCAATTGATAGACGGTAAATCACCACAGTATAACATCTCAATAAAATGCACAGTCGTCCAATTACGGGATTTGGATATTCGGAAATTGATAGACTGAAACTGGAATACGATTAAAATTCTCGGCTACTTATCTGTGAAGGGTAGTTCATGGCCCGGATGAAATTTTATTTCGTATTCAAATTTCCTGATTAAAATAATAAGAAATTATTTTATAAGATCGACATGTTGTGATAAAATTATTGTAAATAATTAGAAATAATATGTTGGACCAGGTGGGGATCAAATCGATATGTTGATTGTTAGTCATACTACATATTGCAAAGGAATTCATCAAAATTGATGCTATTAAATTTTATATACTCAACAATTAAACATGTTGGCTGGCATTGCGTTAAGGGCGAGAAATATTAAATTTGAATCCCGGGAAAACAATAGATTGTTTCGTTCAGGCCAGGCACATAAGTTTAATCAACTGCTTTGTAAAATATGATATGAGAGAAACGGGTTACTTAAAAAAAAACTTAAGAATTTAAGTATTAAAAAAGTTACCTAAATACCATCTATACTTTACGCGAGTACTACATATTTAAATAAATCACTTGAACGGTTTAAAGCGCGAAACATTTTACGCAGGCTTCGTAAAATAGTATAGCAAGCATCCGACATGTCGGGCCGTAGTTTAAAATAATTTAAGTAAAATATATTTTGCGTTTTAAACCGTTAAAGGGTTTTATTTAAACGAAAGTTACTTCTTAATCTTTTAATTAGTCTACAACATTGACCGAATGGATTCCAGTGAATATCGAAAGAAAGCTGTCTTTTTGTTAGTTTTACCGCGAATCGAACGGTTGGACTGTCTTCAGTTACATCAAAACACTCAGTTCTTCGAAATTTGAATAAAGAACGACAACTGTTGGAAGTCCTGCCATTCTTGTGGAAAGTGTGGAAGTGTTTTGTCGCTATACATAATGAAACTGTGTGTGTCTGTCGTTTTTTCGATTTGCACTCTTGAGTGTTTCAGCTTAGAGAGTGGGTATCTTTTTCTTTATTCATCCATTATTATATTAAAATCGCTTTAACGGTTTAAATCACGATACATATTAGTTGAACTTATTTGAAAATTATTTTGACTAATGTGTGTACTTGCGTAAACTACAAACAGACCATTCTTATATTTTCTCTTCTATGTTCTGGTTGACTGATACAATTAGTGCCCCAGGAATTAGAACCCAAGCCCTTATTATCCGCTCATGCTTGGCATACGAAAGCTACCTTCCTAACAAGACGTTAAGGAACTAAGCGCGATATTTATAATCCATGAAACTAAATTTTATAAACCAAACAATTAAACACGTTGCCTAGCATTGCGGTACGCGTGAGAGGTTTTGGGTTCGAATCTCTGGGAAAAAAAATTGTTTCGGTCGGGCAGGGCACAGAAGTCTGATCAACTACTTGCCTGTTCAAGAACGTATCAGTGAAACGGACACATAAATGTGTTCGCCCCATGCCCCACGAATTTCAAACAGGATTTCACACACTTTTAGAATAGGTGGTGTAGGGGTAAGAAGTACCTAGAATATATCCTCCGTACAACTTATTAATATTCCACTATTTATCTTTAGTTAAGTTTTTAAATGAAGCCCAATTATGTATATTTTAGGTATAAAGACGCATGTATTTTGTTGTGTGACAGTATATAATATTTATATTTTGTAATATCCTAGATCTTTATTTATTTATCTAAGTCTCCAAGTAACTTGTCTATGTTTTTGTATTTATATAATTAGACTAATTTGAAGACAAGTAAAATGTTTTTCACAGCAACAAAGGAGCCAGTAAAGGATGCTGCACAGAATACATCGCATACGGTGCCCTTGAACGACCTTCAACCGACGACATCTTGGGATTTGAAGCGAGATATGAAATCTCTATGGGTTTATAGACCACCATCTCTGGTATCGCATTTTTATTTATCTTCTCTTTAAATGGTACAACGTAGCCTTAGTATTAGTTGATGACATAATATGTCCAATTTTTACTTCTACGAGTATGTTGAAAAGTCCACTCTTATTTTAAACCTTAACATTTTTCACACGCTATCATATAAAATAAACCTTTCTTATAAAGATGAGAAGGAGGTTTTTAAAAGCAAATTTGGATGTTTGAATTATTAATTCTACGCGGACGAAGTCGCGGTCACACTTAGTGTTTAATGTACAAGAAAATTATCAGCCCTCATTTGTAAAGATTATGTTTTCCCAGGTTACACATTAGGAATTATACTAGGTTCTTTCATAATTACAGCAGGCACAGGATCAAGAAAGCGTTTTTCAGCAAGCTGTGTTCAAGGCACCACACCTACTCACGAGACTGGCTAAGCCCTTCAACTTTAGAATTGACCCTTATTTTAGCAAGGTATATACGTTTTTGGCGGACTCGTTGGTCTAATGGTATGAATATATGGCTCGTGGGTACGATCCCTACCGGGTCCGACGTGTTTTAAATTTTTTTATGTATAATTTTTCTGAAACACGCCGGACTTCGTCTGGAAATCTGTATAGTAAATGGGTCACGAACCACCACGTCCACAGATAAGCTGTGAAGCGTAATCGCGTTTCGGTGTCAGTCTGTGGAATATTCAAAGCCAAAATATGTAGGTCGTTTGCGCATCTTGTTTAGATATTATAGGCTGGGGTGTATCACCCACCATCAAGTGAACGTTATGCTTGTCATAATTAAATAAAAAATATTAAAAAAAAACTATCGTAACAAAAAAAAAACTATTTCATTCACCTCTTTCGTATAAAAATTAATTAAACCTTGGTATGTACTACAGCTACTGATTACTGCACAAGTGCACAGCAAAGCAAGCCGTTATTAAATTCAATTGTCAAGTTAAATAGTATTGCGCGTTTTAAACCGTTAAACTGTTTTTTAATAAGGTGTCCTTATCATAAGGATACAGAGCTAAATTTTGCACTTACCTGTGGTTAGTGGATTTAAAGGACTACCGCCACAAAATGTTCATAAAGCTAGTTTTAAAACAAAGACCCATCGAAGACTGCGCGATAAAAAGTGGCGCGGGCGCTGAGTTATATTCTGTCTCCACGTTGATTAGTATATAATCGTTATTATTTATAATCCACCTCTGTAGCGAAATGGTTAAACGCGTTGCCTAGCATTGTGTTAAGCGCGAGGTCCTGAGTTCGAATCCCGGGGAAACCATAGATTGTTCGATCGGGCAAAGTACGAATCATTGAAACGGACACAGAAATGTGTTCGCCACGTGTAATATTTGAAGCACTAAAGTGAAACGTAGTACATACTGACAAAATCCTTTGTCAGTAAGACCTTTTCCTTTGGAGTCGTCAGTTAAAAAGATTATTTTGAATCTAGAATAATGTGAATTGTAACTTGTTATTTATTTTTACGACTTCACTACTACATTGTTGGGTTATTGTTCAATTTAACTACAAATAAGTTAACTTTACGTGGAACTAAAGTTAAAACTAATAAAAAAGACAATCTATGCAAAAAAAAACGTTTCATTTTTTTGGAGATTCTCTTTAAGGTTATAAACTTTTTACTGGTTGGGCGATGCCATAAACTTCACAGGGTCTTAGTATTGAACTAAAATTGTACTCATGCATGGTAGTGGATTCTATTACCACGGGGCTAACATATTTGAAAATTACTTCCTGATGTTTCAGGTTCTCTTTGCTAAAGAGAATGGGACAAAATTCATTTTTAAAGGATCCCGTTACGTGCGCTGCGAAAACGGTTCAAGATACCCAAAAAATATATATGAAAGAATGATGCCTCATTAAATGATCTAACACAACAACAGTACATGTCTATCGACCGACGTCGTAACAGCTATGATTGACAAAAAATTGCCCAAACAAATTTGATGCCCAAAATAAATATTCTAATATAGGTATTCGCTTTTCATTAATTTACTGATGACTTGATTTTAGGACCACTTTGAGCCCTTCGAGAGGAGGGGGAAACCGGTTACACTCGTGGCTTTCAGAAGGAACGCCCTGATGCCACGCAGAACTGTAAGTAATTTACTATATAAATATACCATTATAACGATCATAGAAATTGGATTGTCCACTCTAAGTATTAAACTCGGCCACATATGGACCTAGATCTTACATTAATTCTTTTGCCGTTTAGTACATTAATCACGTGTTATTTAAATGTTTTATATTCTGATCTATTTATTATTATGTTACCTCTTTTTATATATCTTGTATTAATGGGGGTTATATGTTGTTTTTATTAAATTTCAATTCCAATTGGATTGTGAAAATGTATCGTCGGGAGAGTCGAGTTAATTGCAAAACAAGGGAAATCAAGACATAATAGCTAGAACACTATTTCATTTAAATTTTCATGTAATTAATTGAATCCGTAAGACGGACAGAGAAATGAGTTCGTGCCAAGCCCCACAGGGGTGAACAGGATTTAATATGCCAGAGAAAAGAGGCAAAGTTGATTAATCTTCACGGCTTTCTTTTCTATAATGGTTTGGAATCCACTTAATATCCAAAAAATGTTTCGGAAAAATTAATTTTATTTGTCCAAGAAAACATGTTGGAATCGGTAAAAATCGAACTCACGACCCGTTGCGCGTACGTCGCTACCATTATAGACCAACGTGCCTCTGTATTTCTTAAAGGTCGAACGAAGTGTGTCAGCCGAAATTGCCGAATTACAATCACCCTACAACGAAATCGGAAGTCTATGGCGAGAAGAGCCAGATGTATTTAATGTTTAATTTTAAACTGTAAAAGCTTTAAGATAAATAAAGTTTATTATTTTTACTTCCTTTGTTTTAACCTTGAATTATGTTGTACCCGGAGGAGATCAAACCAACGACCCGTAGACTATAAAAAACATATTGTTGGTATGAAAATTAATATATATTCTACTAGCTTTGCCAGCGACTTCGTCCGCGCCCCGTCGGTCTTGTAAATGAATTGTAAAATATAAATATAATATACTGTCGCGGACGTTTTTTTAGATCATTTAAAAAGGAATGGATATTTCATACATATTTCTCTAGCCGTTCCAGAGAATCCTTCGTGCACGCGTCCGACTTTCTTTTTTTTTCACTTTTATTTTCGGCCAAATGCGGGCCAAAAATAAAATATAGGCTTTTATTTTTGGCCCACATTTTACTCCCTATTACATCAGCTATCTGTCAGTGAAAGGTCCGTTTTAGTATGTGTACCGTGCATACATCCATATGCATTTAGTAAAAAGCGGTTATTTTAATGTTACAAACAGACACTCCAACTTTATTTATTTGTATAGATATACTAATATATAAAGCTGAAGAGTTCGTTTGTTTGAACGCGCCAATCTCAGGAACTACTCCGTATTGAAAAATTATTTTTATGTTGATTAGAGGATTTATCGTGGAAGTTTATAAAACATCGTGCTATGACTAATAGGAACGAAGAAACAGCGGGAAATGGAGTAAACTCGAGAAAAAGTATTAATCTTATTGGGATTCCCGTACGTACGCTGCAAAGACGATTCGCGATACCCAAAAAATATGTATGAGAAAATGATTTCTCTTTAAATGATCTAAAAAAAAGTCCGCGGCGCTATATGTCTTTGTTATCTTTTAAGATTATCATGCAAAAACGATGGGAAGGAACGCGACCGACGTCGTGGGCAACAGCTTAAGTTTATAAGGGCATGCGGTTTGCGAAACGAATAACGATTCTCGCGGACGAAGTCGCTGACACAGCTAGTAATTAATAAATAAAGGAACTTTTACGAACGACAAATGACATTTAATTATGTTGCCAAATGTTACGCGGGTATGTCACAAATATGGTGTTCAAATGGTTTGTTATTTAAAACTCAATATTGCGACACCTTCCAAATGCATTTTAATAATATACAGAATATAATTTGCTGAAGCATATAAAATGTAAGTCTTTGTATATTTTCTTGTCTATTCATGCATTCCACGAAGTATTGTTCCGATTTTGTTAACACTAGTTACAAATACAACGGAACTGCAACAAATACGTTCTTTGTATAACGGATGTCCTTGAGAATTAATAATTGGGGAATATATTTTCCTGAAAATACACACACGTACACATTCTTCGAACTCTTTCAAAATTGGTTACGTAGACAAGCTTTTGAAACTGTATGAAAAACACAATAAGATCGTTTTAAGTTGTGTGGTACTTTTAAATAAAACACTTTAACGGTTTAAAACGCGATATATTTTAGTTAAACTAATTTGAAAATTATTTTTAACTACGGCCCTACGTTTCGGATGCTTTGCAGCAGCCGTGGTCACTGGGAGACTAAAGATGGTGGATGTCTCCAACGTCAAAGTAATTTTCAAACAAGTTTAACTAAAATATATCGCGTTTTAAACCGTTAAAAGTGTTTTATTTAAATGTGCACTACTCGCGTAAACTACAGACAGTATTTGTGTCTCTCGTATGTCACTCGAAGCCGTTTTCAAAAATTTCTTTGGAATTGGCGTTTCAGAATGCTAAGACGAAATCAAACAGATGTATCATAAACATCCGTTAAACTCTGAAAATGTGTTACCTAGATATTAATTTTATATATATGTGTGTAATGTATTTTTTTATATATTATAATAAAATCACACGAATAATTTACACCCAACTACTCAAAAAAAAATAGCTTAATGTAAATATCTACATGTGTTTACTTGATGGTAGGTGAATACGCTAGTCATATAACATCTAAGCAAGACGACCTACTTTCGTTCTGGTTATTCGGAAATCCACAGACTGAAGCCGACGATTAAACTTGACGGCTTTTTCATCTGTGGACGTTGGATCGTGACCCGGAAGGAATAAATCAAAATCAAGATTTCCAGACGAAATCTCACGTTTTAGAAAAATTATGTTGTCGTGGTGGACCTGGTGGGGATCGAATCCACGACCCGTTGATTATTAGCCAGACATTACACCAACGAACCAGTCGAGCCGATGTTCATGCTTGTGATATTTCAAGGGTGAGAATTATTCAATGAAACTATTTAACTTTATAATTTAAAAATCGAAAATAAATTGAATTTTTTTTCGACTCGAGCAGGACTTGAACCGGCATCGTCAGCGTTCCGTGCTGTTGCTCTGCCAATTGAGCTACCGAGTCGAACATTTTTTCAATTTATTTTCGATTTTTAAATTATAATACTGCCTTCATGTGCAGTAACATGTAAAAAATATTAATGTTTTGAAACTATTTAATAATAATGTATCTCCAAGATTGCATCTAAGTAAGAACCAATTTTATGAACGACCTTTAGCATTTGGGGTGGAAGGCTGAGGGGTGGCCGGCATGCCACCTGCGTACACACGTGGCTTGTTCATTCGTTGTAAGTGCCTCCGCAGACACAACTGCAACAGGCAGCTAACGGAGCGTTCTGTATTTAAAAACAGATTCTAATTTTAAATTTTCCCAAACCTGTATTTCATCATATTATGAATATACCCGAAATTTCTTTGACCTAAAGTGCTGTCACGTATTTTCTGAAAGGAGATAAGAGAGAAGAATGTTGCCTGAACAGTACATAGCTTTACAATAAATTAATTTAACATTTATTTATATTTTAAGTTAGTTATGTGTGTTAGATTAGATGGAACGATGAGCTGAGATGTGTGATTACACACATACGGGAAAGGTATACGTAATAATTTTTTTTTATGACAGAGGAATACAGACAAGCATGTGTTTCACTTCACGGAAGGTGAAGTACACCAACCAACATAACAATTTCTCTGCAAGATGTGCTATCGACCTATTTTCGCTTTGGGTATTGAGATTCCACACTGAAACCGAAGCGTGATTATACTTCACAGCTTCTGTTGACGGTGGTTCACGGACGGAATTTCGATTTATCTACCACCATCCAGATTTCTAGATATCCAACATGTTTTAAAAATATAAATTGATTTATTGTACCCGGTCAAATACACGTCCCCTTGATTGTAAGCATACGTCGTTACTAGTAGACCAACGCACCCGTTTCTATCTCAAATCAGGGTCACGCGCATGTTGACAATAGGGATTGAATTTCTTTTGTTTTTAGGCTAGTAAAAATTATTTGTGTAGGGTTGCCCCAATTAAGCAGATTAATGACAATATTTAGCGCGGAATCTCATCGGCAGTATCGCAAAATTCGGTCGCGATATAGCGTTGTATAGAAAGATGATTCGCAAATATTTTAGTTATAGATGTGTAAAGTTTTTGTGGGTGGAACGGTTTTCGTTTACATCATACATGTGTTTTGTTCGGAATAGTGGATGTTGATTTGAGTGTAAAGATGAGCATTGTGATGCTGATTCGTATGGAATTAAGAGAGGTACGCGATGGCTGTCTAGAATCTAAGTTGTTTAGAATCCTATATAAACCCTCTGTAGCCGTTATCTTTTTAATACTCTACGTAATATATAAAAAAAGCTAAAGAGTTTGTATGTTTGAATGCACTAATCTCAGGAATGGTTCCATACTGTCTATAGTTTACGCGAATAGTACACATTTAAATGAAACACTTAAACGGTTTAAAACGCGATATATTAGTTAAACTTATTTGAAAATGGTTTTTAACTTCGGTCCGACGTTTCAGATGCTTTGAGTGGACACTGGGAGCACGGCTGCTGCAAAGCATCCAAAGTGTTTTATTTAAAAGGAATGATTCCAACTAGAAAAATATTTTTCCGTTGGTTAGAGCATTTTTGGAGGAAGACACAGGGACTATAGTCCCTCTGTAGTCGTTAACTTTTTGAATTCCATATAGATTGTCAAATGGCGCAATACTATTTGTTGTGTTGTTAATCTGTTAGTAGTATTTAATTAATTATTCCTCACTAGCTGTGTCTGCGACTTTGTACACGTAGAATAGTTATTTTAGGTATACAAATTAAACTTCCTAAAATCTTAATAAATTTTGATAAAAGCCGAAGAGTTCGTTTGTTTATTTGTTTGCTTGAACGTGCTAATCTCAGAAACTACTGGTTCGAGTCGATAAATTGTTTGTATTGGTTTGAAAAATTATTGACGATGGCTTTAGGGTTTAAAAAACCAGGCTGCGACCAATAGAAGTGAAGAGACAGTGAGAGATGTGGAGAAATAAAGAGGAGAAATATTTATCTTTGGGGGTTACCGTTGTGCGATACCCAACCGTGCGGTACCGTTCAAGAATTTGGGTATCTTGAACGGTATCGCACGGTTAAATATGTATAATAAAGATATGATTAAACAATATAAAAAATGTCCGCGACAGTATATATCTTTTGAGATTAACTTGCAATAACGACGGGACACGACCGACGTTGTAGGCAACAGCACATTAGTCATTTTGGAAATCAATGACTACTCTACGCGGACGATGTCGCGGACGGAGCTAGGTTTTAATAAACTAAAAACATTGTACACACAACGCACTTGTAACGACATTTGCGAGGAAAGATACAAAACCTCGAGAGGTTGTCAATAAAACGTTATAACCATTAATATCTTTAAACCCTGCGTGGATTAAACTTATATTTCTCTCGTCAAAATTCGAGATAACTGAATTTAGTAGCTGATAGCTAAAACCCCTTGTCTAACTGTTTTAGATAAGGCGATATATCATAAATTTATCGACAGATATTAAAAATATTGCTTTAAAGTAAGGCAAGCTAATTTAAAAATAAGAAATTCCTATAGAACGTAGAAGTCGTAACATTTTGATTTCTATTAACATAGCAATTGAACTTACGCCGTTTGAAACTAGATGGCGCTAGTTATATTGACAGTGACGACTAGACATAATATTATGAGGCTGCTAGAGGCAGAGTGGCCTAATAAAAACATGATTTTCAATAAGGAGGAAAATAAAAATTCGCAATTAACTTAGGCGAAAATGACTTTGTATTATTGTTTGTGTAAGAATTATAATAACAATTTAGTCACTGTGCTCTTGTAAATAAACATTCTTGGAATATAAAAATATAAATAAGTCAAGTCATAAAATTGCAGTTAGGCCACTCTTGCTCTAGCCGCCTAATATTACTTCAAAACTGAGTACAAGAAAAAACATGCTGCATTAAAATTACATAAATTGTGATACGGACAAGAAAACAATGACGTTTTTAATTATGTCTAATATAGCTATATAGTGGTACACTGTCGCCCATTTTACGCCTGTGGTAGGTGTTTTATTGGTTTTATAAAACTCGTTAGAACTGACCTCCGCTGTGCAGAGAAGTCTTCTCGCATAGGAGAAGGTTTTTGCACCCACCATGCTCCTCCAGTGCAAATTGATGAGGCTTTAAATTTCTCCTGTTAGTGTTAGTAGTTAGGTGATAAACGAGACTGACATCATTATAAGAGAAAGAATTCTTTCATACATTTTGCAGTGATGTACACATCGGAAACTCACAATAAATTTTCCGTATTTCCCGCTGTTTCTTCTCTCCTTTTATTCACAGCGCCTTTCTCGATAAACGCTTAGATCAATACAAAAATAATTTTTCAATTCGAACCCGTAGTTCCTGAGTTTAGTGCGTTCAAACAAAAGAACTCTTCCGCTTTATATATAACTTTAAACTTAAGCTATTACCCAAGACATCGGTTGCGTCCCTTCCCGCCATTCTTACAAGTTAATCTTAAAAAATAGACATATAGCGTCGCGGACTTTCTTTTAGATCATTTAAAGAGAAATTCATCCCGTGATTGTTTCAGCAGCCGTGAGTCTCCCATGGCTGCTGCAAAGCATCCGAAACGTCGAGCCGAAGTTAAAAATCATTATCAAATAAGTTTAACTAATATATAGCGTTTTAAACCGTTAAAGTGTTTTATTTAAATTAAAAATTATTCTCTCATCCATATTTTTTGGGTGTCTTGAACCGTTTTCGCAGCGTACGCATCTGAAACCCACATAGATTGTGGAATTGGGGCAATTTAAATTTCCCACTGAACCGTTGCTTGTCTTCGTTACAGCGCAATGTTTTATAGCTTTTAGCCTGCCTCGAAAAACGCTCTAACAAACACAAAGAGATTTTTTCAATTCGAACCAGTAGTTTCTGAGATTAGTGCGCACAATCAACTATCGTTGACATAGTTAGAAACTCCCATACTTCACACCGGAGGTGCAACAGTGATGTTCAAACGATAACTCGCGGCCCATAGTTATGTAAATGCGTAATCAGATATATAATCCACATTCTAAGTATCGTATTTGTAATTCAAGAATCACAATGCACTTGATAAATATCGACTACGTACTTGTCATTTGTATCTTCGAATGAATACAATGGTGAGGCTATTTTCGTTACATTCTACGAAAATTTGCATTGCGCAATTAGCGTTCTTTGCAACTACGTTGACTTATAAGATAACTAGATGTGTCAGAGACTTCTTCCGCATAATATTGTAATTTTGGGCATCCAAATTTGTTGTTACAATTTACAGGGCGTCCCTTCCCGTCGTTCTTGCATGTTAATCTTAAAAGATAGACATATAGCTTCGCGGACTTTTTAGTTCATCGAAAGAGGAATCATTCTTTGATAGATATTTTTTGGCTATCTTACACCGGGTAACCTTAAACTTTGGGTAACCGTTTTTATAGCGTTCGCCTCGGAAACCCGCCAGAGATGAATAATTTTCCCCGTTTCTTCCACGTTTCCCGCTGTTTTTTCGCACATTGCGCACGTTTAAACCTATAAACTTCCCCGAGAAATACTCTGACCAACAGAAGAAGAAGTTTTCATGTCGAACCGGTAGTTCCTGAGATAAGCGCATTCAAAAAAACAAACGAACTCTTTAGCTTTATATATTAGTATAGATATGCTTTTTGTATGTACCTTTTTCAATGATGGGGACAAACAAGCATGGGGCTCACTTGATGGTAGCTGATGTGCCCCAGCCTATAAGCATCTAAACAAGTTGCGCTGTCGACCTATTTTGGTTGATATTCAGAAATCCACAGACGAAACCCGAAACACGATTAAGCTTCACGGCTTTTTCATCTGTGGATGATGGTTCGTGGTTATATTCCTACCAATATATACGTATATATTGGTAGGAATATAATATACGACCTACCATAATATACGATGTTCCTACCAATTCTTACAAATTGTAAACATTTTGGACCCACTGGGGAGCGTACCCGTGACCCGTTGATTTGCCATAGATTGCTACAATTACACCAACGCGGTCGCCAAAACTAAACGTTACGATATATGTAAAAAAGATAGTGTTACGGTATTGTTAAAACGAGACTCCTACATCGGAAACGGAAAATTCCTAAAATTTAATTTAACTCGGTGGCACAATGTTGGAACAATACACCACCACGCACGCATAAATAATTTAGTTAGACTCAAAGAATAGCCTTAACGCACTACCAGAGCACTTTGCAGCTGGGCGAAAGAATTTTGCAATTGTCCTTAACAAAAATTACAAAATACTTACTATACTACACTAGTTAGTTTACAAATCAGTGTTTAACAAACAAACAGCACGGTTTTGCTGAATATCAGTGTTGTAGCGTATCTGCGCTGCAATTTATGTCGACGGAAGACCCTCTTGGCACCGCTTTTCTTCTAGTTTAACTCAATCTCTCATATCATTGTTTTTCGGGCTGTTCGGCCGATGTGAGCGAGAAGAGGTTCTCGACGTTTCGCCATCGCGTGTGGACGGCATCATCAGGAGATGTTGACTCCCCGATTGCTCGAAGAATTAAGTTAATTCTCTATTCTTTATTTGTATATCATTTTCTTAAAGATAATTGCAGTTAATTAAAATAATTTCACGGCTATAAATGCGATGTGTATTAGTTAAACCTTTAAATAAAAACACTCCCAATTTAAAACGCGATATATATTAGTCAAACTTATTTGAAAGTTATCTTATCAAAGGCCCGACGTTTCGGATGCTTTGCAACAGCCGTGGTCACGGGGAGACCTAATGTATATCGCGTTTTAAACCGTTAAAGTGTTTATTTTAAATGTGTACTACTCGCGTAAACTACAGACAGTATTTAGTTAAACTTATTTATTTACGGCCCGACATTTCGGATGCTTTGTAACAGTTGTGGTCACGGGGAGACTCCCCCTAGGTAAAATAATTTGTGTTTATTCACGTAGGTGATGTTCATATGTGTACCTAGTCGGTAGTTCATACTTATGAACGTCACACCCAAAGACACTAAATTTACATTTACTACCAGTTCTCAAATGAAGGGCGTATTACATATTCCTTAAAGAAAACGTAGGTACGTAACCTACTTCGTTTTTTTTTTATTAGGCGTGAAAATCGCAGCATCGCAAACAGCTGATTATAATTACAGCTCGGGTATTGTTTGTTGACAGGTAAGTGCAGGGTCGTGGGAGGTTGCGTCCGCGCAGCGAAGTGTTATTTTTACGGAGACGCAGTCCGTTTAACTGGCTGTAAGGTTAGCTCAGTCGGCCGGCGTCCAGCGTTCCATGTGGATGTGTTGAGGCAGATATGAGCAGTGGGCGACGAAAACTATCCTTCCTGGGCTTTGCGCCGCAGGTTAGTTCGTTATATATTTGGTATATCGTTTAAATGTAAATATTTAGATTCTAAGTTTTAATAGACGATTTAAATTCGATTTCTCAACGTTTTTATAAATAATACGCAAATTTTAAATTTATCGTTTTTTTTTATATAACGTGAAAGTAAATATTGTTCTATAAATATTTTTTTAAATATAAAATAATCGAAGGTATACTATTTGTTATTATTTTATATCTCAATTAATCAGTGTTACGAGTATAATACACAAATTGTAAATTTATGTGCGACACTATTTTTTTCACCCTACTTATGTTTCTAGTAATTATTATTTTTTATTGTAAGGTCAACGATTGTATAACATAATGTTTGACACATAAGGGTTATTCAAAGAATTTTAATGAACAAATAATAAAAAGTTAATTACTTGATACTAGTTTCTTAAAATAAAACACTTTTAACGTTTTAAAACGCAAAATATATTTAAAAATTATTTTAACTACAACTAGTCACCACATCTACTGCAAATCATCCATGGTCCGCATACATCTCGCGTTTTAAACCGTAAATAGTGTGTTATATAAATGAGACCGTTTGCGTAAATTGTATTCTCCTCTATACGAGTTCAATTATAATATAATATTAGTTGCAACTATTTAAATAAAACACTTTAACGGTTTAAAACGCGATATACATACCCTCCATCTTTAAATAATTTTAACTAATATATAACGCGTTTTAAACCGTTAGTGTCTTATTGTAATATGTAGGTACTACTCGCGTAAACTACAGATAGTATTTAGTTGCAACAGTAATGCCAACATCTGATAAATTTGCAAAACTAATTGATTATATATATAATTTAATTTAATCAGAGAAATTAATTTGAAGTGTCCTTTAAAGTTGAGTAGTACAATACAGTTTTAGCCTTTGATTCTTAGTTGTAAGCGCGTGCGCTGTATTGCGGGAAATGCCATACGTTCACTACGATTATTGGGATAAAATTACATACGTCCAAAGCCGTAATAGATCAACGGCACATCTTAATTAGATGTTACAGGACAACTTCTGTCAACTAAACGCGAAATTTGTGTCTGTGCTCTGTCATGAATTTTGAATGAGGAACCCGCTCTAACAAGAAAAAATATACAGTGCACTTAAAGTACATAAATAATTTAAAATGAAACTTGGCGATAAAAGGAGTGACGGCGAGTTTATTGCCAGTTCCTCTCGTTCGTTCTACGCCCCCGACTTGAGAACTGGTCGTTAATGTAGAGTTAGATTCTTTAATTTTTTTTTTCCGTTCATAGTTACCTATATGAATAAATCATTTTTGACTTTGACTTTGACTTGACGTGATAAAGCCGTGAAGGTTCATCGCGTTTCGGTTTCAGTTATATTCCCGATAAGTCAAAATAGGCCGACAGCGCATCTTGTTTTGTTGTTATATAGCCATCATGTAAACCCCATGCTGCTCTGTCTTGCCCTATCATAAAAAATTGTATTAAGTAGTTGGTAGTCCAATGAATTTACTTATCTCTACGTCCAGGTGCTTGGTATACTATTCATATATCTAGATCTGATAACTATTTTATAACAATGATATCGCCATATTAATTTACGATCGCGAGAATCATTGATGCCAATTTGCTTCACTATTGCGTATTGAATGGCAATGTTGCAGAAGTAGAATGATTTTTTTAATCATAGAGAATGACTGAAATACCCCAGCCAAATAGCATATACACAGAAGCGATTCATTTCAACTTTGGATATTTGGAAATCCACAGAATGAAACCGACACGCGGTACCGGCTTTTCCACCACAATATTCTCACCACCAACTTAATATCAAGATTTCCAGACGAAGTCCAACATGTTTCAAAAAAATTACTAACCTCATTCGATGCCTTCTAGATTTTTCCTTCGTCGTTCGATCCTCGGAACGAGTGAATCCGCGGACGTTCACTAGTCGTTTCACCTAACCTCTGATATTAGGTTTTTCTCGAACGCTAAATGAATATATTAGGTTGTTTATTGAGGTGACATTAGTTTCGCTGTTATTACCTACTTGCGGCCGTGATACCTACTTGATCGGAATTTGAAACATCTCTAAATTTACTTAGTTATTTTGCACACACCTCTGCATACAAATATGTACAATTTTAAATGTCCAGCGGTAACAGTAGACTTTAAAAGTTGATTAATATGTTATAATCTTTTGCGTGGTTCATTAATTTTCGTCAAATAGAACGATCTTGTTGTTTATAATATTACTAGCTAACATCATAGGCTGTTTTGCTACATTAATTCTAGATATTATTTTGGCAGAAAAAATTAACTAACTTTCTTCGAAAATTTAGTATATAAAAGTGAAAGGAAAAATTAGATTAAAACCTATTCTCATGCTTTAAAAATATATGTATATACAAAATTTCATTAATATCGGTTCACCAGTTATTATACAATGTATTCCATCATGTATTCCAAAATTTAACGGGTTCAAACACAAACTATATTAGACAATTAACTTAACACCACTTCCTATGTTTTCGGTAGAAGTTATAAACAGCGCGATTTAAACAGTTTAAATTTTAATATGCAACGCAGTTTCATTTAAATTTCGTTTCTTTTCAAGTATTTAGTACTATTCAAATGGTGATGTCGATGTTTTTGTTGTTATTATACTGTTAAGTGCAAATAATATTTATAGCAGACCGCAGCCTTAGATCCACTAGTGCTTGAATGATTGTCACTTCCGACACTTGTCTCAGTATCGCAAAGAAGCTCGTAACAAAGCAACAAGTAGTTAGGGAGTTAATTAGTATATTGTATGTAATTTTCATTTGTTACTTGGCACGTCCTACAGACATTAAAGTTTCACTTCAAGTAAGACGGTTTAAAAGGCAACAATGAACAAAGTCGTGTGATTTTAGTATTCTGATTTGATTTAAATAAAACACTTTAACGGTTTAAAACGCGATATATTAGTTAAACTTATTTGAAAATCATTTTCGAATAAGTTTAACTAATATATCGCGTTTTAAACCGTTAAAGTGTTTTATTTAAATGTGTACTACTCGCGTAAACTATAGACAGTATTCTGATTTGATGTCCATACTTGAAGCAAAATTATTTAGACCTGGATTTTTAATTTAAAAGGAGTCTAATTCTATATTTTTTAAATCTAAGTATTCGTAACTTCAATACCATTAATCATACCAAAAATAATAATTATTCTAATAAACAACCAAGGAGAAGGTAGAGCAATAAACATTAAAGTATTACTAGAATTAGTCGTGTCATACAAGGAACAGGTTGATACATTTTTAATAAACGACTAGTAACGGTTTAAAATAAAGCCGTGGTCACGTGGGTATTGAGGATGGAGGGAGCGGCTTTCATTTAAATAACACTTTTAACTGTTTAAAGCATGAATTATATTAGGTTTAATTTTTTTTAACTACCTACTAACCTACTATTCAAATGCTTTGTAGCAGCCGCGGGGTGCCTGAAGGTGGTGGGTGTTAATAATGTCAAAGTAAAATGCTACGCTAGCGCCATCTCTCATTTTAACAATCATTCCTAAAAAAAAATGCAATATGGTCGTAAAGTCCATTTTATACCTTCTTTAACTTGTTATTGCACAGGCACTATATAATAGGACTCGGTAGCTCAATTGGTAGAGCAACAGCACGGAACGCTGACGACGCCGGTTCAAGTCCTGCTCGAGTCGAAAATTTTTTCAATTTATTTTCAATTTTTAAATTACATAGTGCCTTCGTTAACCAAAATATGTAAATTTAATATTTAAGAGAGTTCCAGCTTTGTTAGGTGTATTTTCTCGAAAGCATAACGTAATGTAGAATGGATTCCAAACTATACATAGATCCTTATAAGTGTTACTAAGGTCAGAACACTGGTGTACCTTCATAAATTATTGACCTATATTGACAAGTCGATTATATATGTGAATAGAATTCGATAAGAAAAAGCGGTTAGAAAAAAAAAACTTTATCTATTAACCGCCCCGTAGCTCAATGAAACACCCTTTGCATACCGTTAAGCAAAAGTTGTCGCGCGTTCTGCGCTCGGCAAAATATAATAAAAAAAAAAATATATTATTTTAATAATTTTTTTAATTTAATTTCGATTCAAAACACGGTAGTCGGGTGCTTGACAGCATCCGTGGTGCGGCGAGAGGGGGGGGGGACGATCTCGGACCATAGTACGCTTTTCAAACCGTTAAAAGTGTTTTATTGTTTTATTCAAATGTGTACTACTCGCGTAAACATCCAATAAAAAAAATGAAGAGGATATTCGATTATTTTTATTTAGTTTACTGATTTATTATTGAAGTGTTAAAGTATTTTTTGTTAGTATTGTCTATCTGTTGTTGAACACTTTCTAGCAATCCTAGTTCCTTAGTAAAAGCGTTTTAAGCGTTCAAAATAAATAAGAATGAGTTAAAGGTTATACCTTTCCGTTTATTTATACCAATATACTTTTAAATTGAATTCGATGCACTATAATAAATAACAAAAGCTAATAATAGAATACTACAGGAGATAATCAAAGGCAATTATTTTTAAATAGATTTTTTATTGAAACATAATAGCCGTGACATACAGAAAAATGATCGTTATATTTATTATCTGTATTGTTATTTATTCAGTAACAGAGTTGAACGCACTTAGAAAATTGACAACGTTATAATATTATTCGGATTCTACACAATGTGAAATCTATACTAATATATAAAGCTGAAGAGTTTGTTCGGTTGAACGCGCTAATCTCGGAAACTACTGGTTCGAATTGGAAAATTATTTTTGTGTTGGTTAGAGCACTTATCGAGGAAGGCTATAGGCTATTAGAAGCGAAGACATGGGAAGCATGAAATGTAAAAAACGGGGGAAATTATTCATCTCTGGGTTGTGATGTGCTGTGGAATCGGTTCCCAAAAAATATGTATGAAAAAATAATTTCTCTTTAAATTATCCAAAAAAATGTCTGCAACACAATATGTCTAACTTTTAAGATTAACTTCCAAGAAGGATGAGATTCGAACGATGGGTCGCGAGCGAAGGGACGCGACTGATGTCGTGGGTAACAGCCTAAATGTATAAGATGAAGAGATTTGCAAATACAACTACATTGGAGAATAACTAGACTACAGTGGGCATTTTTCTGTGACACAAATCTTTCAAATCAAAGTGTACTGATATTTACATAACAGTATTATCTGTTGTCGTGACTTATAATACCATGACTAATGTAAGGCCGTAAACGATTTTTATAGAACCTCGAACACGGCCTGCTAGTGACGTTCTTTACTGGGCGGTAACATCTATACTGACATAAGGCTGAAGAGTTTGTTTGTGAAGTAACAGTGGAAAATGTGAAAAAGGTGGAAACGGTGCGCTGCGAATACCAAATAACATGTGTGCAAGAAGGATTCTTCAAATTATCTAAAGAAGCGACAGTTAGTGTCTTTTAAGATAACTCGCAATAATATTTTTTATGGGAATTAAATTTCGTCGAAATTAATGCAGTTCTACCAACCAACTAACATACTAATATTAATCTCGCCAAAAACTTCACAACGTTTGCTGGTTCATTAGATAGTTTTTACATCTGTGTTCAACAACACCAAACATTAGTCAAAGGTGTGGTCGAATTTTGCCACTGCTGGGACTTGAACTGGAATTTCTGCTTATTCTCGTTTAACAAGTCAAGTGCGTTTTGGCATGTTGTCAGAAGTTGTCCTTTTTCGTCTTAGATCAATGCCGGATTCCCACTCGGGTTAAGAAGGTACACTTACATTTTTAGGATAGGGGTTGTCCATTAATCACGTGATCTTTTTTTTTTCAATTTTTTAACCCCCCCCTCCCCATTGGTGAGACGTAGTGAGGTTTAAGACACCCCCCCCCTCCCCCTTCTAAACATCACGTGTATTTTTATTACCTACAAAGAATCTTAAAATTTTCTGAATATTATCTTAATTTAAATACAGGTATAGGACTATAATCTTATTTATTTCTGAAATTAAGGACCATAAAAAAAATGTCTACACCATTTGTTTTAAAAATCGCGCGTTTGACAAAAATAAATACACGCGATATCTTATTACACTCCCCCCCCCCTTGTGTTATTTTCGTGATTTTTTTAAACTCGAACTCCCGACCTCGTTGCTCTTATAATGTCCTCATGTAATTTTTCTGTCCGCGATTTTATTAAGGTTAAACAACGTTATTAAAGTACCCGATTAGTCAGAACATGGAAAATACTTTTATTGCTCTTATCAATTGAAGGCAAAAGTATTAAACACACTTCCTCGCTGCAATAAAGGGCTTAGCTGTGCGGTACTTTTTAGGGTGCCGTGTTAAATAAAAAAATATATAAACCAAACAATATGTAAGAAATAATTATTCCTCTTTTAATTATCTAAAAAGTTATCTAGATATATCTTTAAATACTGTCTGTAGTTTACGCGAGTAGTACACATTTAATTAAAACACTTCAACGGTTTAAAACGTGATATATAATAAACTTATTTGAAAATTAATTTAACTATGGCCTGATGTTTCGGATGCTTTGAAGCAGCCGTGGTCTCAACACGGACGGACAAAAGATGGAGGATGTCTTTGGCGTCATAGTAAAAAACCTGCTACGCTAGCGCCACCTGTTCCGTCGAAGTTGGTATTTGGCGAAACTGGCCGGGTCCAGTATATCTCTATCTTTTAAGATTAACTCTCTAGAATGACGGGTCCCGGACGATATCGTGCGTAACAGTTATTTTTTACATGGTGGCGCTATATAATTTAAAAATCGAAAAAAAAATGAAAAAATTTCGACGATGAGGTGTAGGATTCAGTAGCTCAATTGGAGAGCAACAGCACGGAACGCTGACGATGCCGGTTCAAGTCCTGCCCTGAGTCCAAATTTTTTCAATTTATTTGCGATTTCTAAGCTGTAAAATTTTTGTTTTTTTTTTAATACAGATTTTTAAGTACCAACCCTAATTTTAAGGTCTCAAAGTTTGATTTTTATTTGGCTCGTGCGGTTGATACACAAATATACTGGTCGAGCGACATACTTTTGCACCAAATATGTCTTATCATAATTTAAGACAATTTTACGCTCGAAGTTGTCTTAAACCTTAATGTCAGTCATAAATGGATATATTTAAGAGTTTTAAGTTAGACGTGCCCGGTAACGTCTGTTTGCTGATAAAAAATGTTTAACTTCTCATTTATTAAAAAAAAGGTGTAACAAGCTCGTTGGTCATTAGACCATTAGATACCAATAATTTACGTTACGTTTTATATATTTCATGTTAAAAATCAAAACTTTTATTGCCATAATAATATATTTACAAACTTATAACTGAAATGTGTGCATAAAAATAATAATAATATAGTAATAAATACATATAAGAGATGGCAATCGATACCAGTCTCAGCTATGCTGCTGAACGCTTGTCACACTCAGCAGAGCTGGTTTGCAGACTGGCCCGGGATGTTGGACTTCTGGAAATCTGAATATTGAATTTGTGGTAGGAGTATTGAAATTCCGCCCGGGTCACAAACCACCTTTTTTATTTCAGTCTATAATCTATGCATTTCCGAATATCAAAGCTAAAGTACAACAGCTAATTTAGATGTTAAATGGTGGGGATTTGACCATCCATCTAATGCACCCCGTCCTCGTTCGTCCTCTATTATAAAAAAAAAATATATTTGTAAAGTTTTACAAGTTTTAATTTCAACAATGTACATTAATTAATAACAAAAAAATATCAAAAGATTTTGGGCTCATTCTGAATGTCGTGGTTCGGTTCGGTTCTTGCATGTTTGTAATCCTTCTTTTTTAATATAAACTTATTTATATCCATTTAATGAATTTTGGATGCACAAGAATATCGTCAACCTAACAATTCTGGCTAAGGCTTCGATTTCTCATGACATCATGACCTTATTAGCGATTAACTATAGACACATTTTATCATTTTAAAAACCTGGCATAAAAAGGCACATCACTTGAGTAATTATAATCTGTGGTTAATAATGCGGCTATTGTTTCGTATTTAATCACGGATCAGTAATTAGCAGTAACTCGTAGTAATACGTATCATATAAGTGCTGCCCCGTTTCCCCCCGTGGGGCATGAGGTTGTGTGTCCGTTATATTGATCGGTTTCTTAAAACTGGTGATATATTAGTTAAACTTATTTGAAAATGATTTTTAACTTCGGCCCGACGTTTCGGATGCTTTGCAGTCTTTGCCTCCCCGTGAACACGGCTGCTGCAAAGCATCCGAAACGTCGGGCCAAAGTTAAAAATTATTTTCAAATAAGTTTAACTATATATCGCGTTTTAAACCGTTAAAGTGTTTTATTTAAGTTAAAATTTGCACCCAAGCGAAGCCGGGGCGGGTCGCTAGTAAATAATAATCTCCTCTCAATCGTGCATTCAAGCTAGACTGGTTGTGGTCTGTGATGATGATGTTGTGGTTAGCGTCTTCTGTGTTGACAGTCTTTTGCATCGCGACTACATTGTTCAAGGGAAGATTCGGTGGTAGCACTGTTAAGGACGGCCCAACTGGAGCACGACCACGTGAAAGCTTTCCTTCAACTCTTGGATGACTTGGCAGAGAATTCTCGTTTTTTCAAAAAATATAACCTTAAGAACGGTCATTAAATTCGAGATCGAGAACGATAAATAACAATGTTCCAGTCTCAAAAACGCTCTGTCCATCTCAACTACTTCTCAAAAGCGATTTTTGTCATTATAACGACCACTTAGTGTCCACTTAGCGACTTTGAGCATTATTTACGCTTAGCGCGTCACTTTTTTCATTTGTCATTAACATATTTCATTCAAACTGAGTTTCCGGTTTCGAAACAAATTTGGTTTTTCTAATAAATACAAAAAAGTAAAGAGTTTGTTTGTTTGTTTGTGTTTAATGCGCTGATCTCAGGAACTTGAATTGAATAATTATTTTTGTGTTGGTTAGAGCATTTATCCAGGAAGGCAATAGGCCGTGAAGATTACAGACACATCGATATAACTAATAAAAGGCGAAGAAACAGCGGGAAATGTGAAAACATCGGGGAAAATTATTTATCTTAGAAGGCTTGAAATCCTGCTTGATACCCGAAAAATATTTTTGAAAGAATTATTTCTCTTTAAAGAATCAAAAAAATGTTCGTGACAATAAGTGTCTATCTTTTTAAATTAACTTGCAAGAATGACGGGACGCGACCCACGTCGTGAGTCTTAAATTCATAAAGATAAGGTTTGCAACACCAAATTTTGATGTTCAAAATAACTATTCTATGCGGACGAAGCCGCTGACACAGCTAGTAAAAAATATAATTGGTGTAAACCCAAACGTTTACATGTCGTGATGTGTTTGTTTACGTCATGTATTCAACAAATAGAGATCTTTGAACGAAAGACATTCGATAACCGAAAAATATGTATGCTCGCGATGTATATCAACGGATCGAGGATTCGATCTTCACCTGGTCCAGTACGTTTCATAAACATGTTGAACTATATAATTTAAAAATCGAAAATAAATTGAAAAAATTTTCGACTCGGGCAGGACTTGGACCGGCATCGTCAGCGTTCCGTGCAATAACATGTGAAAAATATTAATGTTTTCAAATATTGAACTATGTCTGCAATTCTGGAATTTTTGAAAGGGTCGACATGAAAAGACGTGAAGTTTAATCACGTTTTGGTTTCAGTCTGTCGATTGCCCGAATATTCAAAGCCAAAAATAGGTCGACGGCGCAACTTGTTTAGATGTTATACGATTGTAGTATGTCAACTTCCATTAGGTGAACTCAATGTGTGTCTGTCCTATCATAAAAAAATAGCAACGTTATTTATTTGATTAAAGTTTGCGAAATAAATGAAAAAAGAATTATTTTAAATAAAACACTTTAACGGTTTAAAACGCGATATATTAGTTAAACTTATTTGAAAATGATTTTTAACTTCGGCCCGTCGTTTCGGATGCTTTGCAGCAGCCGTGGTCACGGGGAGACTAAAGATGGAGGATGTCTCTGACATCAAAGTAAGAAATTGCTACGCTAGCGCCATCTGTTCCGTCGAAGTTGGTATTTGGCGAAACTGGCCGGCGAAACGAAGAATTATTTTATCAAATAAAGACACAACCATATATGGTGATTTAAATACTTTTAATAATAAAGTACGCATTTTAAACTGGGTGAATTACTTTTAATATCAAAATTGCTATATTTTTACGCAAAAAATCATCTTTTCTATATCTATTTTTGAAGTGATAACTTCTTGGAATCTGCCGTTACGTAACGCGTTACGTTACGGATGTCTCAACTAAATATTACTCAACTAAGAATAAGCTTATAACCTCTGTTGGACACCTCCAAAATCCAATACATTACAATTGAAACTAAAAAACGCCGTTTAAATCAGTATTTTAATGCAATACACTGACTGTTACACCCTGTATATTGTATCGCAATAAATGTCGCTAAATGTCGGATTTAATAGTCGATACACGTATTCACAGCTTTATTTACCGTCAAAATGAAGTCCGAAGCGTAACAAAAAACATGTTTTATTAAGCGTTCATATTTATTAAGAACGAAAAAAGTTATAGAGATATATTATTACAGTGGTCTGATGGTAGAAGTGTATGGCTAATAATCAACGGGTTCGATCACCACCAGTTCGTTGTACCAGTTTCTCCAATATCCAAATAGATGCTATAGGCTGGGGTATCACCTACCATCAACTGAAACCTATCCTTGTCTTTCCTCCTCTAATATGTATCGCAGGTTCGATTCCCAATGCGTCCGATATATTACTAAACGATTTTGAATTATATCTGGATTTAATGATTAGCAGGTATCCCGGCTGATAAAAAGTCAAATAGCCGTGAATAATTTCTGAAAACAAATCACTACACATACTAGCAAAGTTAAACACTCTATACAATGTACTGGAATTTAAATTTAAAAACCTCATTAGCCACAATGTATTTTACGATTCTACTCCATAATTACCACTTGTAGCGCTCGTAGTATTATTAGTAGCATGACTAAACTATCTTATATCAATTTTAGTAGAGCATTTGTTATGAAGAGCGTCTTAAACTTCAAGATTCTCTAAGTTTTATGTCAATATTTAAATTGTTACCGCATTGTTCTCATTTGTTTTAACTTCACGAATTATCGGATTATTTGTTCGTTCTATACAGGAGTTAAATATATTTGCAGTTATAATTATTTGAAACTAATTGTTCAAGTAAAGTAACGAAAAAAACGGAAGATTTGTTCATAAGTCAAGAGGGTGATTTTTTAACAAAGGGTTGCTATGGCTACGACTTAACAAATATGTATCAGGTATAATATACCTACATTTATATGAAATTATGTTGCAATAACATTTACTTCAATAGTATTTAATTTGTAAGTAACAAATATAATCTATACGAATATTATAAAGCTGAAGTGTTTGTTTGTTTGAACGCGCTAACTTCAGGAACTACTGGTTCAAATTGAAAGAAATATGTTTGTTATGATTATACTATTTATCAAGGAAGGCTTTAGTCTATAAAACATTCTCCGCATCCATCCGCAGCCAGCTGCACAGGGAAATGTGGATGCAACGGCAAAAATAGTTTACCTTGGATGGTCCGTTGCGTGCGCTGCGAAAACAGTTCAAGATACCAAAAAAAGTATAAAAGAATTATTTTTCTTTAAATAATATAATAAAGTAACCGCGATAATACGAGTATATATCTAAAATAACTTCATAAGAAGTGTTTTATGGTAATCAAACTGGGTTGAAAAGAACCCAGGTCAAAATATAGTGTCTTAAAATTTGAAGTAAATAAAGATTTGATACACGTAAATTTTTTTGTCTTAAGAAACGCATTTTAATTTATAAATAAAACCTTTAAAAACCCGAGCATCAACCACTGTCAACAATTGCGTTAAAGCTTATTATTTTTCACAACTTATGACAGTTTGTAAACTTGCTCAAACACTTGGTGGGACACTATTATAAATATTCTTACACCGTTCGCTGTAACCTTGACCCACGCCATTGAAACACTGTACTAGTGCCCTGACATTTTTTACGCATAGGTCAATCGTTCATGAATTTTTAAAAGCCTCGTACACTCGAAGTAAACAGAGCTAATACAACAATTACTATACGATCGCAGTTACTACCAGAAAGATAACAAGCTTTCCTAGATGCTTTCCAGTCTATTAGTTTGATTAATATTTATTTAATTCGACCATGTCTCCCCGTGACCACGGCTGCTGCAAAGCATCCGAAACGTCGGGCCGTAGTTAAAAATCCTTTTCAAATAAGTTTAACTAATATATCGCGTTTTAAACCGTTAAAGTATTTTATTTACTACTCGCGTAAACTATAGACTGTATTTAATTCAACCTTGTTTTAATTACAAATTTACAATAAATAGTGTCTGTAGTTGACCAGAGTAGTACACATTTAATTTAAACACTTTTAACGGTTTAAAACGCAAAATATATTAGTTATTTTCCCCCCGTTGAACACGGCTGCTGCAAAGCGTCCGAATCGTCGTGCCGATATATTTCTCGTGTTAAACCGTTACAGAGTTTTATTTAAATGACAAATCGAAACATACAAAATCTAGGTCTGTCTGTCAAGTGAGAAACACTCAGTCAGACAACGTTTATATTTATTGGTACTGTAAATAAAATATAATACAAATGAACAACTAAAATTAATTTTACCTTAGCCGACGAAAATGTTTATTTCCCAGTATTCGAAGCGAGGACTTTCCGTTAAACGCAATGAATTTAACTATAAATAAAAAAATGTATTACAAGTTAAAAAAAAAATTACGACTCGGGCAGGACGTGAACCGGCGACCACCAAGTTCCGTGCTTTTGTTCAAACCAATTGAGCTATCGAGGCAATGTAACTCAACTACTGACAGTGTCCATTTCACTTGAAGCCAACTCAATGTACTTATGTGTGGTTTAATTATTAAATTCTCTCGTAGTCTGTTTTGCGTCTAAAATTCTGCATTCAATATGTTTGAATGTACTATGTTGTAAACGGTTCCTCGAACAGCTAACACCACTGTAATGAATTCCGAAATGAGTCCATATTAATATTTGAAAAGCTTTGAAAGTATTAAGGACAAAATATATTTAGTAATGTAATGAAGATGCCAATGAATACTATTAATATAAAAGATATTATATATAAAAAATATATATATGTTATATGATGCTCCAAAGCTTACGAAACGTCGGGCCATCGTTAAGATATGATTTTACAGTATGTTAACAGACAAATTTTAAGTTTTAAAACGTTAAACGTGTTTTATAAATGCGTACTACTCGCGTAAACTACGTAGAATATTCGATAAAGCATTTGAATGAAGTCACAACCGTTGTTTTCTTATGATAAAGAAAAACAAGCACTTGGGTCTACAAAATAATATTCTGTATTTTTTATAAGTATGTAAAACCTATATATTGCATAGAACCCAAATAAATAAATAAAAAGCCCTGTCGAGTTTGGATATTCGGAAATGCACAGATTGAAAACGAAACGCGATTAAAACGACGTTTGAAAACTTTATAATTTGTTATTGAATGAAGGCACTATACAATTTAAAAATCGAAAAAATGTTCGACTCGGGCATGACTTGAACCGGCATCGTCGGCGTTCCGTGCTGTTGCTCTACCAATTGAGCTGCCGAGTCCTGGTGTTAGGAGTTAGGACTCGGCAGCTCAAAAAGAACGCAAAAACAACATTTAATGGGCAACAGTAACACAATAATAAAAATACTATTTAAACACTCCAACGGTTTAAATGCGAAATATATTAGTTAAACTTATTTAAAAATTATCAGGTCATGGGGGGACCACTGCTACTGCAAAATACTTTAATACAAATTTAATCACAATAATACCATTAAAATCGTGTGTTTAATTTAACTCAAAAATTACATCAATACGATTTTATATATGTTAGGGAAAGATGTAAAAAAAATGTTTGCAAGATTGAATTCCTATTGACAACTGTGAACCGGGAAAACCAATATTTACTGTGTCTCTGTGAAATCTTGTTGTCACCATCACATTTTAGTGTCTGCTTCATTTTTCGATGAAATTTAGTCTTTCGAGTCAAGTAGAGGACTTCTGTGTTCTGCTCGTCTTATTTTGTTTCCTGTAGTATTGTGTCCATGACTGTCACTAGTAAATGGTCCGCAGAAATTCAAAACAAATAACCTCTCTGTATTAAAAAAACAAGTGATCCGATTACCACACGAGCGACGCCATAGGAAAATTGAAATTAAAATTTTAGCTGCTCACCGGCTGCACTTTTTTAGTTAGGTATCCTGTTTTAGGGTTCCGTACTCAAACACTGATCCACTATAAGCTACAACTTTGTAGCCTTTCTTTTTAAATGTTACTATCTTTAACGCTAGCTAGATAAGAAATTGATTAAATAGGATTTTCTTTCAAAATATATTACTGTTTAAATAAAACACTTTTAACGGTTTAAAACGCGAAATGTATTCGTTATCTTACTCGCGTAAAATACAGATTTTACTTAAATATATAACCGCTTTAACAAACAAATAAGAATAAAATAAATGTCATTATTTATTAAATATATCACTTTTATCGGTTTAAAAATGAAATATATTATAACTTCTTTTTAATTAAATTTAACAACGGCCGGAAGTTTAACATGCCGTTTTAGTCCGTTAAAAGTATTTAATTTAAATGTGTACTACTCGCGTAAACTACAAAGAGTACTTCTTCCTATCATATCCTATAATCCTTCTCTTTTCCACTTTAAATGTAATATCCCTATTGTAATATCCTCCAAAAAATCATCTGTTGATAACTAGGCTTTAACACCTGGTGCTGTGAGCCTTGGATTCGTACAAATGTGTTCCCAAGACTCCGTCTAAACGCTCAACTTCGGTGGTGATGGTACAACCAGCTCGAACACTTTACATTGGGACAGAACCTATCAACTGTGATGCTAACTACCACTTGGCAATTTTTTGTGCCACTGGCTGGTACGCTTTAATTGAATAACGTCCCTGCTAGATCGGGCAAAACATTATATGACCCGAGGGCCTAAGCTTAATTTTCCGGCAATATGTCGAATCTGATTATAGATTGATTGATTCAACGTATTTTGACGGCCACGTTGCTCTTATGATAGACGCGGTAACAAAAGATCTACTGGATATAAATTAAAAATCGATTATAAATTGAAAAAAAGCCAAAATTTTTTCAAATTATTTTATTTATTTAGTGCCATCATGTGTTAACATGTGAAAAATAGTAATGTTTTCAAATGGATATTTGTTTGTTTTTTAATTTAATGCATGTTTATTCAGGAGCACAGCCCTCTTTGGTTAATTATAGTCATTTGATGATTATTTTATATGAATATGAAAACATTCAAATTATTTATTGATGTACCTTCTTCAGTACTTGTTATTTTTTGATTTCTTCTAATGTCAGCGATCATCTCTTTCTTGCGTGACAAATGTTTCATATTATCTCGGGACTTGAACCTGGGACCTCTAGCAGTACAATGGAAGGTAACGCGCTAATGAGCTATTGAGGTCATACTGTACTAAGTATAATTTCTGAAAGTCTTTGACTAGTAAAATATAATTTTAAATTTTCACTTAGGCAGTTATTTTAAGATCTGTGTTCTAGTTAGTTAGTTAGTTAGGGTTAAACCCCGGTCGTGCAAAGAAATTATTTCTATACATAGTAAAAACCGCTTTCGGTATTCAAAATAAAACGAATAGTACACATTTGAATAAAACACTTTTAACCGTTAAAAACGTGAAATATATTGTTCACCTTCCCTCCCGACGTGGATGCTTTGAAACGTCGGGCCGTAATTAGAATACTTACAAAAAAAATAACGTGACTAATATATTCCGCGTTTTAAACCATTAAAGGTGTTTTTATTTAAACGTCTTAAAACCAAAACATAAACACTGCTGACTAATTTAGCTAGCTGTTTGACATACCGGTGAAAAGTAAATGTAGGTAAAATAATAAATAGCTTATTGTGATAAGTTTTGGAAGAAGAAGTACTAATGCGCTCTGAAACATGTATTCTTAGACGTATGAAGCGAGTTCAAAAGAAATGAAAGCCTGTAAATGCAACGGTATTAAAAGTTACTCACAGTATGAACACATATCAGTATAGTATACTATTATAAGAAGTAGATGAAACTGTAAATAAAATATCTTTAAGTAAGGAATCGATATTAATACTTCGTAGGGGCGCAATTCAATGTACTGAAGTTGTATAGTTTCGCGTATACAGGTAAAATGGAACTGTAAGAATTAATATATTATATTTTACTTCGGTCCAGTGGTTAGTACAAAATACAGACTATTTTCACTAGAACACGACAGACAAGCACGGCTGTTCACATTAGGTGAAATACTCCAACTATATAACATCTCAATAAGATGCGCCGTCGGCCTATGTTGCTTCGGTTACTCAACAGACTGAAATCGAATCGCGACTAAACTTCACAACTTTATCTCTGGACAGTGCTTCGTGACCCGGACGAAAATTCAATGTTCCCACCACGCATTTAATATCCAGATTTCCAGACGGAGTCATGTTTCTGAAAAATTATAAACTGCTTCGAGAGCCATATACTGCTAGCATTACACAACAATTGATTGTCGATTCTAAATTGTAACCTTACAGTTGAAATTAAAAACACACTATTTATAAATTAAATTTTGTATGCTTAATGAAATGTTTTGCGTATTTAAGGGAAAAACTACAATGCCTGAAATTTGAGCTAGCGCATGCGTCGCGCTTTGTATTTCGTTAGCTGCTGACCGCACTCGCAGTTGCGTTTCACCTTGCATAGAGTGCAATGGATAAGCCCAGGTGTATTTTTCGTATTCAGGAGGCGGCTGAGGATGAGATCCATCTTGATGATGAGATGGACCGCGTGGTCTGGGGGGAAGGGAGCCAACCCCCGATCCTTCAAGCGACTGGGGAACCACTACGCGATGTTGCTGCACCACTGCCGTACAACCAAGGTAGGCTTTTAAATTTTAACGGTGAAGTTTTCGAATTTAAGAATGGAATAATAATTTTGAAAATAGAATTAACGCATTTTGAAAAATATAATTTAAGGGCCTTTAGAATTTTTAAAGCGTTTGCAAATTATGTCCGGTACGATCTCTTTGTTCTTCCGTTGCGAATATATATATATATACCTATTGCGTTGCCTATATGCGAATGAAAAGCCTATATCCTGTTTTAATGTTAATACATTTTAAATATATGCTCTACTCACATAATCTTCCTCTTGGCTATCTTTTATTTCAATAAGTTATATTTGTAAGTATTTATTTATCTTAAGTATATTTTAACATATAAAGTACGTTTAACCGGTTTAGCATTTTATTAAAGATTCTTGTTCACAAAGCAGATTGTTTTAAAACACTCAAAAGCGTTTAAAACGCGAATTGTGATCTTTTAACTCCCCGTAACCACGGTTGTCGCAAAGCTTACGAAAGGTCGGGCCATTGTTAAGATACGATTTTAAAATAAGTAAACGAATTTCGAGTTTTAAACCGTTTAAAGTGTATTATTTCAATGCGTACTACTTGCGTAAACTACGTAGAATACTCAAAAAAGCATTTAAATGAAAACTCAACCGTTTTACGATAAAGGCTACGTAGGCACGCATACGATTCACTCGACGATAGGTGAAATAAGCTATTATAATATTTAAACTGTGGGTTGTATTTTGGCTTTGGACATTATAATCAATAATGCTCTTATTTCAATTTATAAGTAATAAATGTTATATATAGACGATGTATATTATTCCACACACTGAAAAGCGAGAACATATTAATTTCAAACTAGCCTCCAACAAACTCGACCCGTTTAATTTCTACGTGTTGGACGTAGGTGTTTATAATAGATGATTTGTTGCAGATGTCACGAGCAGCTCTGATATGTCCCCAGTTAGCGGACACCACTTCAGTACAACAGGATCGGAGGCCCAGGTTAGTTGGACTTCCGTTAAAGCAGGTTGACTATTCAGCGCTTGTTAACGCCCTAACCTTATTGGCCAAGGCACTCCATGCTCTCATTGTTATGCTTATACTGTACTAGCTGTGCCCGCGACTTCGATTGGGGTAGAATTTTAAACTATTTAGGCTGTTTATTAATTTATGTAATTGCGCATTTATCGTAGCCCATCTATCACTCCTACTCTAACTCCCACTATAACTCCCACTCCCACTCCTAGTCCTATTCCCAAAAGCCATAGAAGAAAGTTTCATTGTTCTAGCTTCAAAAACCACGAATTCCCATACGAACTTTAACAGCCCCCCCTCTTAACCTCCTACAACCTCTTTTCGTAATAAAAAGTAGTATTTCTCAGGGTCTAGACCATCTGTAGTTTTGGCGTGAAAGAGTAACAGACAGACAGAGTTACGTTTGCATTTATAATATTAGTAAGGGTGAAGTGTATGTATGTTTATAAAAGACGTCAGCCTGAGCCATTCTATACTAATTGTATAAGCCTGACTGGAACGTAATTTTTTTTTATTGATGAGTATATATAAGCATGCGTTTTACTTGATGGAACATTAGCCATATATCGCCTCAACAAGATACCGCCGATTTCAGTTTAAGTCGCATCTTGCTTAGATGGTATAGGCTCTATATTAAGAAAAAATGTTGGCTTTGGACATTCGCGATTCAATAGAACCGTAACGCGATTAAGCTTTGTCTTTTTCACCTGTAAAGTGTGGTTCGTGATCCGGATGAAATTTCATTATTCCAACCATCCATTTAATATTTTGATCTTCCAGACGAAGTCGAACATGTATCATAAAACTTATAAATTGAGGATCGAACCCACGACTCGTTGAATAGAAGCTTTACATAGTACTATGGATCAAGCAGCCACCATCTCAATTTCTTTGACTCGTCAGCGTTTAATTTTTCGTTTATTACATGCTAAAATCTTGCGATCCTATCAATACGTTCCAATTTTAAATCCCGGGGAAAGATGATGAATTTCCCCCTCTCCCCCTCCTACCCCCGTGGATAAAAATGTCCTCTTTCGTAGGTACAGAGAAGTCCTGTAACGCGTATAGAATCGGCTTATGCCCGACCAACTCGGTACCGTCTAAATATCCGTGGTTATTGCAACCTGTTGAATTTAAGTTTTGTATTTGTAACCTGTTGACGCTGGTTTTTAGCTTCTTTCATCGAAGCTAATTGATTGACATGTTCTTCCAATAAGTGTTTTAAAAAGGAGATTAGTTAACGCACAATCGCTTTATTGTATTTTGTATCTGTATATATTTATATGTAGGTAGTATTTGTTATCTGTGAAACGTTTTTAGGATGCGCATTTATTTAAGTTTATTATTTCTATAAAATAACTTTCCTCGTGTGTTCCTGTTATGTTTCTTTATTGGATAAATACAAAAATTAAACTCTTTATTATCAATGTACGATTCGGCGTTACGAATGTTTTTAAAAGTACGGAGTATTCGCTAATTGACGAATCGATTCGAAAATAAAATACTTTTAACAGCGTAACGATTTATTAACAGCTGGATTGCCAATGTACAAATATTTTTACAATTCAGGCATTTTGTTTATGATAAACGAAGATTAAGTAGGTAAAATACAACATAACATCTAAATAAGGTGTGCTGTCGACCAATTTTGGCTTTGGATATTCGGAAAACCACGGACTAATGGTGAAACGCGATTCAACATTTACAACTTCTTCATCGGTGGACGGTGGTGTGTAACCCGTGTGGAATTTTGATATTCCTACCGCCTATTTAGTTTAGATCTCCTTAAAAACTTAACAAGTTTCGTTTCTTTGCTGCTAGTGATCGCAACGTGATGTTTTATAGCTTAAAAGCCTACCTCGATTAGTGTTCCAACCAACACAAAAGTTTCAATTCGAACCAATAGTTCCTGAGATTTACGCCTCCAAACAAACAGACTCTACATTTTTTAATATCAGTATAGATTACAAAAATCCAAATTTTATGCTATCGATTTTATTCGGCGTCAGTACTAAAAAAGTCAGTTATGGCACACGTAAGCCAGTCCAGCCCTTTTATGTTTAGTCTAGGATTTAGAGCGGTGAACCGTAGGCTCTGTTCGGACACAGGTCTATTGCCCAGAGCGATTTCACGAAGTGCGTTTGACAGCAACCGACGAGAACCGGATATTACACTAACATCCACATGTAACAGTCTAGCCAGGTTACCTTTGTAATATTTTAGGTGATTTTGAACTGCATTGCTTACTTCTTTACAATTGGTTAGGTTACACTTTTTAAAAGGTGACTTTAAGGTTATTTTTCCAAATTTGTACAATTTATATTTTCTTACATGTGGACAACGTGAAATGGAACGGTTATTTTATATTTTTTCTTGTTAGTATGTTACTGAAGTGAATTTTATTTACCAGAATCACTAGTTGATTTTGAATTTTGATATTATAACTATATATAAATTGAATTCTGCTCTGCTCTGCAATTTATGACACGCAATTTTATAATATAGAATATTGATACTAAAATTATAAAATTGAATTCACTGATTGGTGTTACCGAAATTCACTATCTACCTTATCAACTTTTACGCCAGTACCAAAATAAGTAACATTTTATACAAAAATATTATTTCAAATATTTCAGATAATTTCCGACAAAACCCGCTACAGAACATCAATTTTGTAACCAATATACCTCGTCTGTCGAGTGTATTGCAGTACTAATTACACCGTCTTTGATAGATTTTCTCGACCTTTGTAGCAATCTGTGTAGGTTGTAGATATCGCGTGGGAAAAATAATGATAGCCGATAGGTAGTAGTTATTTTATAAGTTAAACGTCTAAAACTATTTTACTAATATTAACAATTAGACCGAGTCGTTTTCTTTGACTAATAACACACACACATTGTTATCGAGTGTCTCATTTTAATCCAGAATGAGTAGAGTAGATATCAATATCTCAAAAACTTAGATAAGAATAAACTTAACTCTGCTTAACTCAACAACATTTTTCAGGTTTAAGGCCTATCGCTTTGCGTAAAACGCAATAAGGTTAATTCTAAAATAACAACGATAATGAAAATAAAACACATTTTAACGGTTTAAAACGCGAAAAATATTTAGTTAACTTAATTTTAAATTATTTTAGGAACGGCCCGACGCCTCCGGCGTTCGTAGCTAAAATAACTTTAAATTATATAACTCATTTTGAAGCCGTTTTAATGTGTACTACTCGCGTAAACTACAGACCGTTGTTAACGACGTAATTTGCTTTTTTTACTGGCATAGAGCTGATTAAGAGTCCAAAGAAAATGAAATCTTAAAAATGTGTTTGTAACTAGTAACTGCGTAAAAAAATTTTAATGCCCTTTACTTTCAACAGGTTTCCACTGATATAAGAGGGATGCTTTATTAACTCAGGATCGAGAAATTTAAAATACTAACTAACATTTCTTCCACCTGGGATTCGAATCCACGACCCCAATGTGCGTACCACTAATACCACTATCGAGCACTAATTACTATAGACAATATTAAAAATAGTTCTGATAACTAAATTAAAAGTCCTTTTGCGTTGTATTGTCTACGACATCGTCGCGTTATCCATTAAATGTCTCTTTAAAAACATTCCTTTGTTTTTCGCAAACTAATTAGCGATCCATAAAGTTGAGCGTGTTCATAGGAAACGCAGATAAGTAGTGGGATTTTTCGAGAAATTCTATTTGCAATACGTTCAATGAACAAGTAATATCCTTCAGTGGCTATGAATCTCACCTTAATTAGTAGTAAGCAGATATAAATACTGTCTACTGTTTACTCATGTTTGCACATTTAAATAAAACACTTTAACGGTTCAAAAACGCGATATATTAGTTAAACTTATTTGAAAATGATTTTTAACTTCGCCCCGACGTTTCGGATGCTTTGCAGCAGCCGTGGTCACGTGTCTCCCCGTTCTAAACCGTTAAAGTATTTTATTAAAATAAGTAAGTAGATATTCCTGGAAACTCTCGAGTGCGTCATCATATCATTTTCTTCTATAACATAGGCTCGTTGGTCTAACGATAGCGATGTATTCCTAATTAACAGGTCGTGGGTTCGATTTCCACCTAGTCTAAAAAGTTTCTAGTTAATTTATAAATTTTCTGAAACATTTTGGACTTGACCTTGATATCTGGATATTAAATGACACAGATGAAAGAACAGCCTAATCGTGTTTCAGCAAAAATAGGACGACAGCGCATTTTGCTGATATGTTATAAGGCTATATTTGTTGTGCGCTTGTTTGTTTTCCACTATTATAAAAATTGTATTCATATTCTGAAACATCCAACGAATTTGAAACATGAGACGGCAGCAAACCCGAATGAATGAAGTAAAAACAATACACAACGTGTAAATTTAACTCCACAATATTGTTCATGAAAATGTGATTAACTATTATCAACAATATTGAATAAAATCATTGTTCCTTTTAACACGAATATTATAACAGTGTAACACGAGTATTTAAATTTCGATAGATCAATTATCTATTCGATATTTACCACCAAATAAATGACATTAGGCTGTCAAATACTATCTATAGTTTACGCGAGTACACATTTAAATAAAACACTTTAACGGTTTAGAACGCGATATATTAATGAAACTTATTTGAAAATTATTTTTTTCTTCGGCCCGACATTTCGGTCGGTTCGACCTTCCCGTGACCACGGCTGCTGCAAAGCATCCGAAACGTTAGGCCGAGTTAAAAATAATTTTCAAATAAGTTTAACTAATATATCCCGTTTTAAACCGTTAAAGTGTTTTATTTAAATTAGGCTGTCATGTTCACTTAACAAAGAATGCATAAGTCAAACATTAGTTATTATTTTAAATGCAAATGAACATGCCACTTTTATCGATCGTCCTGAAACGGCGGCTAATTCAAGGGCAATATGCTTTTATAGGTTCTGTTTTACCAGTTCAGTGCCTGGCTCCACAGAGACCGAGTCGAAGTCTATTTTTTTTTAATATTTTTCCTCTTATAACTGGCCAGTCTCAAGATGTCTCTGTAATTCTATAACAACGTAAGATTTAAAATTTTATAAAACTCACACAAGAAACGTGGTGTTTATTAAAAAGGTACCAAAACAAATAATAGTCGTGCGCAATCGTTTGTGTCGTAAAAGTTATGTTCTAAAGTTTAAATATAATCAATACTCTAAACCCCACTTTTATTTTTCCTTTAAGAACGAGGCACAGCTTTTTTTTTAATTCTGTCTACGACAATAAAGCGAAGGCGTGAATTTATTTTTGATTTTAACTGCTGTAAATATAGAAAATAAAGCTTTCATATCATTTGTATCTACGTTCGAATGGTATTAAATAACTTGTGTCTTGATATTGTAACGAAATTATATTGTCATATCATAGTTATGTTTTACGAATTTCGTCATCTTTTCTACGTTTATTGCATTAAGCAAAGCACTACATAGCTATAGTTTCTCCAAAGCCAAAATAGGCCAACGACACAATACTTAAATGTCGTATGGGTCGGTGTTGACTTCTAGAAAGTGAGCCCCGTGCTTTTCTGGTCTCTGTCAGAAGAGAGTATATCTTTTTACCCAAATATTAAAAAGCTTACATGCCCCTTAAGCTTTACGGTTGGTGGGAATCGTGTAGTGCTTCTGAAGATCACATATACAGACAAACAACATTGATTTAATGTTTAAAATTCTGTAGCTCTTTCTATATCCATCAGCACTCAGTATGATTTTGGTGATTGTAACAAATATGCGGACAAACTATATCTATAGTTAATTAAACTATATTTTTTGGTTCAGATGTCTGGCGGTTTATCTGGATCTGGCTCCGTCGGCCCAAGGGAAGATGATCGTCATGTGAAGTTCGATGGTGAAGAAGAGGAACCGAAACCTGATCCCATAGACGATGAACGACGTGCTCAAAGACATAAGTAAGCACTTGTTTATAATTTACTTTTTCATATATATTTATATCGATCAAGTTTTGACCAGAGTCCCTTCCATTTTAAATAACTTGCAAATGCAATTATATATTAGAATGAGATAAGCGATAACATGCAAATGTGGTTTTACATGTGGCCTTGTATTTATAAGTATGTTTATGTGTGTGTTTCAAAGTGACTAATGGTGAAGTTTTGCGATGATTTAGCTGGAATCCTTTATAAAATCCTCCAGCTTACACTTTTTAACCATTTACTAGCTAACTCTAGCTTCTTCTCTTTTTTTTAATATCTTCAAAAATAAAAGTACGTTTTTTTTATTTAAAAAATTCCGCCCTCTAACGAAAAGCAACCCGCACTGATATCATATTGATTTCGTAATCGGTGGAAATCGTGTTATTATGTCATTGAAACTTTTATTCGTGTGCTGCGATCTTTGAACTGTGCGAGCTCGATAGATAAAGTGTATAGGTCGAAAGACATTTTTGTTGCTGTTTACCTGTGCACCTATTGTGAGGATGTGTTTGACCGATGTAAAATTAAAGATCATTTTGTATGAATACTGAAACGTGGGGAAAACAGCAGCAGACATTGATTTGCTAACATATGTACAGATAATCGTAATCTTTCTTCTCCAGAACCATTATATACAGTTAAAAAATCAATATATAAAGAGTAATAAAAAAATTTAGACATGGGCACGACTTGAACCGGCATCCACAACGTACCGCGCTGTTGCTCTAACCAATTGCGCTAATCGTCACCGTTAAATTTTTACAAGCTATCGATACATGCACCTCTCGCGCAATCTAATATAGTATTGTTTTCAATCTAAAATCTATTTTTAATTAAACAATAATAATTAAACTCTTATCAACATATTCACATGTAGAACATACTTAAAATAATATATACAAATCAAATAGAATTGTGTAAATGCGGCTTTATCCCGTATCATGATTTTGTCCTTTGCACGTAGAACGAAAAACCTAAATTATTAAAGAAGTAAAAGTCATTATGGAAAATAAAAATATGCAATAAATGAGCATTTAAAAAATTTAACACTAACACACGTAAAACCTAGAGTACTCAATCTATACTAATTTCTAAAGCTTTGTTTATTTGATCGCTCTAATCTCAGGAACTACTGGTACGAATTGAAAAATATTTTTGTGTTAGTTAGAACAAAATATCGAGGAAGACTATAAAACATTGCAATATGACTTTTAGGAACGCAGAAGCAACGGAAAATGTGAAGAAAACGGTTCAAGATACCCAAAAAATATGTATGAGAGAATGATTCCTCTCAAAATGGTAAAAAAAAATGTGAGCGACAGTATATGTCTATCTATACAGATTAACTCGCAAGAACGACGGGTAAGAGCTTAACGTTAAGAGTTGAACAGTAGGTTCGCAAAAACAAATTTTGATGCCAAAAATAACTATTCCACGCAGACGAAGTCGCTGACATACCTAGCGTATATGCAATGCCATCATGAGAAATATATACAATTTCAATCCACTTTAAAAAACCGTTCACGATCTCTGACTTCAGAAATGTTTACGACGCCTCACTTTTCCCTTCAACCAGTGCCAATTGATATACATATACAAATAGCTGGCAATTGGTTAATTATTACGTGGGAAAGTTGGCGAGCTCGTCTCCAAAGTACGTTGTTACGGAAGTCTCTATGCATTAGCCGAACGACAGAAATAGAGTAACAGCATCCCGTGATATTGGCATTGTCCCGAGTCCGGTCGCATAGTCTTGAACTCGTCGTTTTTTTTTGTATTATCGAAAAACAGCTAAGAGATGCGGTACTGCGCCCTTGGGTTCGAACGGTATTTTTGTGGTTCGAGAAATGCCTGTTACGTACAGCCGAGCCTCAGATGTTTTGCATCAACGGTGAGTGGGATAATGAACACATAGTTGTGCGGAGACAGTTAGTGATTATGAAACAGTCAAATAAGGAACATATTCCAGCCCACGAGCGGATAGTGCACTAATAAAACATATAGATAAGTTAAACTTATTTGAAAACTATTGTAACTACGGCCCGACGTTTCGGATGCTTTGCAGCCGCCGTTTTAAAACTCGGTTTAAAACTTTTTTTTTATGTGTAAACAACAGACATTATTTAACGTTAATCTTATTATTAATTTTTATATAAATATACTAGCTGATCCGGCAAACGTTGTTTCGCCATATAAATAATTTCATCTATTAAATTGTAGCTTATATGACACGTTTGTCGGTTTACAATAGCAGTGCCATCTATCGATTACTTACTCAATCCATTGTAACTGTCAATTATTTATAGACAAATAATTTGGAATAAAATAAAATTGCGACTATAATTATGATCTAAACTATCCTATGTCTCAAGTAGGACCAGACTCCTCACGGTATGCCAATTAAATTTAAAATCGGTTCAGTAGTTCAGGAGTCCATAGCGGGCAAACATCGTGACAGGTGATTTTTATACATAAAGAATATATATATATATATATATATATACTGAAAATAACTGTAAAGCGAACTCGAAGATCGCTTATCAAATATAGCCTTGAATTCATTAGGGTTCCGTAGCAAAGGGGTAAAACGTCTACTATACGTCCCACTGTTCGTATGTTGCATGGTCCATTAGACGACACCACAGTTTAAATTCAAACATCATTTATTCGCGTACGTAGGTAGTGTGGAACTAACTAGAAGAACTGGGCACTCCTTTCACAGCCAAGTTTTGTACTATATATATATTTTTTTAATGTCAAAGACAAAAATTATATGCTTCTAAACATAAACAAAGCAAAAAGTTGTTTTTGACTGATTAGAGCGTGGTAAACAGATTATTCGCTTGACTGGAGATTGAGCTGTTGGATCGTTCCGGCCACCTGCCATAGTCGCGGTTATTGCATCCGTCCTTGCTTATGGTGACGGGTCAAGAAGATTGTTTTTATGATAGAGCAGGACCGACAAGCACGCAGTTCACTTGATGGAACCCCAGGCATATAACATCTCACCAAGACGCGCCGTTGACCTATTTTTGCCTAGGGTATTCCGATTTATTGAGATATAATTCACATACCGATAAACGCGATTACATTTCACGCCTTTGGACGAAATTTCAATAATATCAACCATTTAATATCCATCTATCCGGACGAAATCCAATATGTTGCAGAGGTATCCAAATATTAATACTAAATGGGCCGACAGCGCATCTTGTTATAGGCTATACATACCCATATATATACCCTTGCTTGTCTGTCGTCGTCTTGATACATGCAAAAACATCATATTGGTAAAAATTGATTTTTCTAATCATAAATAAAATCTATTTCTCGTTTGTTTCGTTATAACTACCTACATTAGTTTACAGTGCCTATACATCTAAAATACCAGAGTATAAACTTAAAGATTAACAACACACTTTAACGGCTTATAACGCGATATATATTAGTTAAACTTATTTGAAAATTATTTTAACTACGGCCCGACGTTTCGGATGCTTTGCAGCAGCCGTGGTCACGGGGAGAATTTTCAAATAAGTTTCACAAATATATATCGCTATTAAACCGTTAGTCTTTTATTTAAATGTGTACTACTCGCGTAAACTACAGACTACACAGTTAAAAAATACGTAAATTGATTTCATACAATATGGATTACCGATTCGATAGTGGCGCATTCACTTAATTGATTTGGAGTGACATTTATGACGTCACGAATCGCATTTTTGGCAGATTGCACGCGAATCCTTTCTACTGTGCATAACAAATGACAAATTAATGTACATTGAAGTATTAACGGTTTGAAATGCAAAATATATTCCTCAACTTATTTTAAATTTAAATTGTACAGTAATCGCGTAGGGTAAACATAATACAATGGGCAAGTAATTTACATAAATAATTTTTAGAAGTAACTAAAACCTCAAAATTATTTCTTTCTCTATTTGTTTTGTATGATATTTTTAAATTTGATCATAATTATTTTTTTGCTTTTGGTATTAGTTTTGTGTTAATTATTATTTTGGGTTTCGTTATCTTCGGCTTCTTCGTCTGCGGGCGGTAGTTCGTGACTGAGAATTTTCCATCTACCAGCATTTTAATATCCACATCTCCAGACGAAGTCCAACGTGTTTCAAAAAAAATATATATTGATTAGAAAAAAAATGTTTTGGGGATAGCACCTACGACCCATTATTTATTATTTTATTAGCCATACAACCATTACATCAACGACCCCGTCAAAGGTTTTCACACAAATTAAACCTGACAGACCGCAGCTAAGCTGTGTTTGTTTATCTTCACGTGTACAGTCGATTGTTTTGAACGGTTAATGATAATTTTTCTTGACAGTTTCAACGTAACCTAGAAGAACACCTAATTATCTTTACTACTCTCTGTAGTTTACACGAGCACATTTCAATAAAACACTTCAACGGTTTAAAACGCGATATATATAGTAAAGTTATTTGATAATTATTTCAACTACGGCCCAACTTTTCCCCGTGACCACGGCTGCATCCGAAATGTCGGACCGTTAAAATAATTTCCAAATAAGTTTACTAATACATATATATCATGGTTTGAACCGTTAGTGTTTTATTTAAATTTTGTAAATGTTTACTTTCGTTTGCAATTAATTAGATAACAGTTATCAGAATTCCCGCCCAATTGTGTATTTTACCGATCTTTCTAAAAACTGACCTCGTATTGTTTTACTTGGCAACGAATTCGAAATTATAGTATAAAAATAGATAAACCGTAGTGTAAACTATTTTAAGTTAGTCAAATACGTATTACTTTGTGTGTTTTTTTTATGTTTCATATTATATTTTGTTAGGTGGAAAAAAGGGACAAACTCAACAATACGACAACATTCGAATCGTTCCTTATAAAAAATATCTTAATCTAAATAACACGTGTCTTGGCAACTCAAAAGCACCTTCATCGTAGTGACTAAATAAATCGCGTCAACTCGTCTGTCTGTTTGTTTTTACGTAGAAAACTACTGGATTATTTTAATAAGGTTTATAATAATTACATAAATCGCTTTCATATTACAAATATTAAATTTTTCACTTAGTTATCAAAATCACAAACTAAAAATGTTCCCTAAATAATGTCTGTAGTTTACGCGAGTAGTACACATTTAAATAAAACACCGTTAACTGTTTAAACAACGCTAAATACCAACTACGACGGAACGGATGGTGCCAGCGTAGCAGTTTTTACTTAGACATTAGAGACACCATCTTTCGTATCCCCGTGATCACGGCTGCAAAGCATTCGAAACGTCGCGCCTTCGTTAAAGTAATTTGTAATTAAGGTTAACTAATACATTTCGCGTTTTAAACCGTTGAAAGTGTTTTATTTTAATTCTGGCAAGCTTATCATACCACAGACATCTATAATCATATCATAGACATATAAATGAGGTTTCTAATTATTCCTAGAATTGTCTCCACTATAATTTTCTACGTATGTAGTGATTGCGTTGCGTAGATATATTAATGTAGTAATGAATCGTGATGTCCGCAAGTACTCGTAGGCGATCTCCATTTACACTCGGCTCGAGGATATTATTACCTTGAACATGATTTCTTACATATATTATGTAATAAGACATAATGTAATATATTTCCTACTGGAAAGGCATTTTCAAATGTATGGGTGTAATTTTTAAAATATCAATCACGAGTGTCATCCCTTCACACTTCCAACTTTTAAACTCCAAAACAACTGCCAGTTTTTGCCGGGCTGGTTGGTATCATGGTAGCAATGTAGGTATGGCTAGTAATCAAGGGGTGCGATCCGCACCGAGTACAATATTGTTCTAATCAATTTATCATTTTTCTGAAACATAATGGACTTGGTCCGTGTCGCGAATCAGCGTCAACAGAAGGAATCGTAAAGTTCAATCGAGTTTCGTTTATGGATTTCTGAATATTCAAAGACAAAAAAGGTCGATAGCACATCTTACTTTTATATTACAACACCCATCATCAAGTGATTTGGTTCACTTGATGATAGGTGATGACGCTCTTCATCTATCGTAAAATGAGAAAGAATTCTATTTATTAAATTTTCTTATCTGAAAACAAAGAAAACACTGATATATCATTTTGTATCTGCGCTTGCTTTGGAGCGGAGCCAAGTAATATTATTACAATAAAACACATTGGGCATCGATTGACAGTCTATTAAAATCTTATTAAATAAATGGATTCGTAGTATCTTAAATTATATAAATATAAGCAGGTCTGCACGTAATTAATTAGTTTAAATAAAACGTGTTTAATTTTTTAAAACGCGAAATATATGAGTTGACTTATTTTTATATTATACGTCACGACGTTTTGTTAACTAATATATTTTCCTTTAAAGCCGTTAAAAGCGTAAAATTTTTACTTTTTGAATTTTGAACGTTGAATTAAAGTCTATACTAAACCAATTAGTTTACAATTATACCAGTACAATGGGTGACGATGTTAAAACTGCCTTTTCTAGCCCAGGAGTGATCGAAGCGGAAATATAATTATCTGTCCAGACTTGAGAGTAATGAAATCAAATAAGATATCGATCGATAGCTTATTGAAATTCTTTATTTAGGATTATTATTTCGCTAACACAGTTTATATTTAAAAGTATTGAGCAAAATGATTTATTATTAATATTATTGATTAGTCACTGAGGATAGAAAATACTATTTACAATAATCCAAACGAATGTAAAACAGTAATAAAACAGTTTCAACGGTTCAGACGTGGTTTAAATTAACTACGGCCCGACGTTTCGAATGCTTTGCTCGCACATGACCACGGCTGCTTCGACGTCAAACCGTAGTAATTAATAAGGTTTCCTCGGAATCAAAATTCAACTTCACGTCAGTTAAAAACTAAAGACTCTAAATTCACAAATCAAGCGCGTAGAAGGAACGAGAAGAACTGGCAATAAACTCGCCGTCACTTTATCGTTCATCGCCAAGTTCCACGTACTTTAAACCCCGAGCTTTTATATCGTTTAAACATTGATTAACGACGTAATGACCCGTACCAAGCAGTATTGTTTTACATACGATTTGAACTTATTCTCCTGTCTGTGTCGTATTTTTTATCAATTGATAATCGATGTTTATTAATATAGTAATAACTTTCACGCATTTTTTTCGCAGTCGGCACCTACACCCGCATAAAACCCGCAAGTACTCCCTTCAAGAGGGCGCGAGAGGTGGTGGGCTATTACCAAGTTTGTCTATCGCCGAACGAAGGATTCTAACAGCCGCTGCCGAGGAAAGTCTACCAGAAGCCGACCTAGACGATCTACGAAGCCATCGCAGCGACGACCCGAGAGCTTTGCGCCGGCACAAAATACAACCCAGGGTAAGTTATAGGTATAGGTTTATTTCAATTACTCTGCATTGAAAATTTTATGATAACACAAGCCAACGAACTTCGTTAGTTGCTAAAACGTAAGTCCTTTCGGGCAGTCATACCTCAATAGATGTAAAATTGAAAGTAAACTTACGTCGATTAAACTAAGAACTTAAACAAAGAACAGTTCTTCCATTCGTTTATAAAATACTAGCTGTGCCCGCGACTTAATCTTTAAAGATAGATACTGTCGCAGATCTTTAGATCATTTAATGAGGAATCATCCTTTAATACTCTATATTTTTGGGTAACTTGAACCGTTTTTGCAGCGGTCGCAACGGAAACCCTCAAAGATTATTCCCAGTTCTTCCACGTTTGCCATGATAGCTGGATATCTAACCAAAAAAAATTCAATTCGAACCAAATAGTTCCTGAGATTAGCGTGCTCAAACAACCACTTTTACTCTTCAGCTTAGACTAGTTATATTAACGCACATCATAGAATAATTGGAGATCTGACAGAATAACATTTTTAGAAATTGATGCGCTAGAGACGAAGCATCAGAAGTTGCCCGAGATTGATTTATCACCAACAAAGAACATATCTTATATTCTGCAATATGTCTGCAATTTGTTAAATATTGCAAGGTGATATGCCATGAATCACTATTGTTCTACTTGTTGTTAGTATACAAACAAAACAATGCTTATAATAGATGTCAAAATAGATAGACTATTATTATTGTTTTTAAATGTGTTATCTTTGCGTACTAAATTTAAATTGTCCAGGTTTCGACCATCCACGTCAGCAGGAAAGATGGCGGAGACAAAGTTCACAACATCCTCTCCGACGCGGCATACAAGAAAATGTACGATCATAGCCCACACTCGGTAAGGAAACAGTCTCGTTGAGTACTATCTGAAACAATCCGATTATTATAAATTCTTTCCGTATCAACTGGTAGCGATACTGATAAAGAATGTCAAATCACAAGATAGAAGTAGTTTTTATAAAAAGGATTTACGAGGAAGTGATTTTGCAGTCAAGCTCGATATGTCTGTTACAAAGGTCTTCGTACAACTCGACGAGTTGTTGGCGACCGAGGACGGTGATGCCGAATGGAAGGAGACAGCTCGCTGGATCAAGTATGAGGAGGACGTGGAAGAAGGGTCGGCGAGGTGGGGAAAGCCCCATGTTGCATCGCTTTCGTTTCACTCCCTGCTGAATTTGCGACGATGCCTGGAAACCGGTGTTGTGCTGCTGGACCTCGAAGAGAAGGACCTTCCGGGGGTAGCATACAGGTACAGTGGAATAATACGAAGGTTAAACTTTCTACCAAGATCCAGCTAAAAGTTTTGTCCTAGTCTATTGTCTATTTGAGCAAATTGAGCATTTTTTCTTATTTAGGGTGGTCGAGAGTATGGTGACAGAAGGTTTGATAGAAGAGGACGATAAACCAGTGGTGATGCGTTCGCTGCTTCTACGCCATAAGCATGTCCACGACGAGAGATTTAGGTTTTCAATCAGTGGAAGAAAACAGTCCTCGTACACAAGTTTGCAGGTAACTTCTTCTTCATATATTTATTTATCTTACAAATTTCAATGTCTTGGTGTGAACACAACACTGAATTCAAGACACATTTTATTTAACTTATTATTATATTATTAAATTAGTTATCACTATGTACTTTATGTGACTGTAAATATTTCACAAGCTCACTCCATGTATTGTCTTTTTGTCTTTAAAGTAAGTTTGAAAGTTTACATATTAATAAGTCATAAAAAGTTGCAATAATAGTTAGTCAAAAGTTAATAAGACACTTTTAAACTTTAATCGCGAAAGCTCGAATAGTGATTTAAAATAAATAAACTAAGATTCACTTTTATACTGTTCAAAGTTTGTACTTGCATACACTAAAGACGAGACTTAGATCTTAATTTTCCACGGGAAAACAAAGACACGTGAAACGTAAGCTTTTTTTTGGACGCTTTGAAAAGATTAAGGCGAACGATATTTTTGCGAGAATTTAAATGTACTTAGCATATATAATTCGATTTTAAGGTACATGAAATCTGCATATATTACAGTCCTATAACACTATTTTACGTACTGATAATCTGTTACATTTTTTCTATATATTGATACAAATTGGTGGATGTTATGTTTATATAACTGGCATATAACATTGTTCTTAATTATCACAGTCATAAACATATACAACCAGGCCTACAAATGATTTTAAGGAATTTGTATATTTTCGCTGTTTTCACGCTCTATTTAAATTAATGTTTGTGCGAATTTAGTGCAAATTACACGTGCCATACAATCAAATGAATTCAAGTCAAGTTACGATAAGTGACCTAATCGCTTATCGTAACCAACGTCGCTTATTGCCAATTGATACATTCTAGAGACCAGCTCATTTCCAAAGCCCCAATAAATACGTTTTATAGAGTCAAATAAATAATTAATTAAAATTGTATTATTAATCTTTAGGTGCAATAGAACCAAAAAATTAACGCAAGCGATTCTTTTAATTTTAACATTTGTTCTAGGATCTTACATTTTGTCTCAAAAACATTGAGGCAACATGTAAGATCCTAGAGCTTTGATAAACTCTACACTATAGAAAACAAAGGAAAGGGTAACGGAAAAAAGTTAACTTTGTTACTTAATTATTGATTGGTCTACGAAGTCTACATATTCAAATAAATTAACAAGCGTATTACTTATACTAAAATTATAAAATAATACTTATATTTTATACACTTAACATAACAATTGTCAAGCTTTACAAAAATCTATTTTGTTATTATAGATAATTATTGATTAAAGGTATAGATTTAGATATAGTTCATAATGCTTTGTTTTAAATAACACACACGACATCCGAAATGTATAATCTTTACCCTAATTCAAAACAACAAATAAAATATGTGTGAAATCCCGTTTCCCCCTTGTTGGGCATGCGGCGAACACATTTCTGTGCCCGTTTCACTGATCGAAAGATTTTTTTTGTTTCCCTGGGATTCGAACCCAGAACCTCTCGCGCGTAACGCAATGCTAAGCAATACGTAACCATTTGACTAGAGAGGCGGTCAAATAAAATATAAGTAATATAACGACGTATGTCGCCAGAAATCTTGTTTATTAAAAACCGTTAGGTATGTTTATGAATTTTGAAGTGTCCGTGAGAACTTTCTGATCAACTCAGGCCTTATCATACACTGTAATAGTTTTCTATCACTGTTGATTCTTTTGCGGATTATGTATGGCAGTTAAATATTGACATTATACACACAATTAGTAAATATCTTTAGTGTCCACGTTAATTGTTTATAATTCTATCGTACATGACTGCAGCGGCCGGTAATGCCTACTTGTATTTTTTGAAATAATTCTCGGAAATGAAAACTAAGTACAGTTGAGCGATTATCCGAACGTCGCTTATCCGAACAGTAGTAACGCGCGGTCCCCCGCCCGACCCAAATGATTGATATGCCGACCACACCGCTAGCGACACATCAACTACAAGTTCAGATAATGAAGATGAAAACGTAGTGAGTGCTTCTAAAGCATTTACTGGCTTAGAAGTCTTGCGTTGGTTTGAAACACAGGCTGAAAGCGTTTAGTATCAAATATCTGTTCTTAAAAAAGTACGTGGTCTAACCGCTCGTAAGCGGCTAGGCATGCTTCGGCAGACGATAATTCAAGATTTTTTAAGTGTTAATGTACCAAGTACACACAAAAAAAATGCTGATATGTAAAAACATATCTGAACCTTTTTGTTTATTTCATATTTGTCATTATGGATATACGTAAATATGTATGCCTGAATCAATATACATATAGGTAGTTCAATTATCCGAAAATACCGGTTTTCTGAACACCCACGTCGCCTATTTAATTCGGATACTACTACTGTAGTACAATTCAAAACTTTAAAAATAACATAATTGATAAATAAGAATAGTTTTTATTACTAAACAACTTTCTATGTGCAAGCCAGTTCGAAATTTAAATGAAACCTTTGATAAGTTACCTCTTCGGTCGCCATGTTGCGAAATAGATCGTTCCATTTTTAAATTACACAACAAATATGGTTCTACATAGTAATTTATTTGGCCGCTAATCACGACACATTTTTATACAACTATAGCCGGCCGCTGCTCGACCAGTACAGCCAGGTCGATTTATCGTGAAGAAAGCATATTTAAGAAAAGTATATAATAATAATAAATTACATAAAATTATTACAATGTGTCATAAAGAAACAGATTTAACGACACTTTTATCAGGAACAAAATCTTATCCGTCGTTTCGTACAAGATAAAATAAAATATCAAGTACTCGCTATTTCCCTGTTAAAAAAAAATGTTCAAAACATTGATAATGTGTAATGTTATCGATTTTATTGTCAGCTTTTCTTATCAAAGATTAAGGTGATATATATTATGCGTGGATTAGGTTTTTAGGAACGAAGCTCAAAGGATTTATAGCCAGCTGGGGTTTTTTTATGATTAAATATCTGGACCATTTCAGTAGGCCGAACGTTATTTTTCCATTGAGATAATCTTTTACTGAAAACAACACACGATCGTATCGTAAGGGATAATCTGTAATTAGAAATAATAATTTACTGTTACTAGAACAGTAAATTATAGTTTTCCTCGTGCGGTATGGGCGAGTTTCTGTGCCCGTGTTACTGATACTGATAGGTTCTTTTACAGGCAAGTAGTTGATCGGACTACTGTGCCCTGCCTCTCAGTCTCCCAGGATTCGAACACTGAAGATTCCACGGTTAATGCGATGTTTGATATTAGGTTTAACCATTTGGCTACATAGGTGGTCTAATAATACTAGTTATGACAACGTAATTCTTTTATCGATGCTCGAAAATTGTGTCTTCACAAGATCTACATTAAAATAGTGACAGTCGGGTCGTGATGATCTCAAATCTGAGAAATCGAAGGGAACTTTAAAAATCGCATGAACGAATATTGCGTCTGTAAATGTGTTCATTCAGATCTTTAAAGCACTACAATTTCACAAAGATTATTACACTCACAAATTACTTTGTACACAGTATTAGGCATATAAAACATATAATAATAAAACAATTTTAGTAATAGAGAGTCAAGAATCGGTTTCGACACCTATTAGTCACTTTTAAATGTACCTAAGTACTGGCTTACAAAATACTACTAAATGAAAGCAACTTATACAGTGTCAGTTTTTGGAAAGATTAGAACGATAATGTATGTACATAGTTACTGTCTTACTTGCTACGAAACACCTCTATAGTACTGGTAAATGCATTGTGTCTGTAAGACTATAACATAACAGCGTAGGTAGGTACAACATACAATATAAAAGTTACAGAAAAGAAGATATACAGTTTCTGCAATGTTAAAATTATCAATAATAAATAATTTCTCATCTACAAAAAAAACAAGGAACGCTACCAAATGACACATCACAGCATTTATTTGTAGTAAAAATGGTAATATATGACAAGTGTGACATGCCGATGTTATGCAGTCGCTGTGGCTAGACGACGGTGCCCTGGGTCAGCCAGGACCTGGTGGGATGCGAATCCGGTGCTCCTTATGCTCAACAACCGGATCCTGCAGACGACACAGCGCCCATCTTATCGTACGGAACACACCTGTGCGCTTGAGCCCTTGTATATGGCCATGTAGCGGCAGTTTAGTCTCATCTCATATCAAGTGATATTCTGATTGTCGTACGTTGACTAAATTCTATTACATGAACAAAAAATAATAAAGAGCCCATACTCTATTAAAATAGCTCTATTTACAACCTGTCCTTTACTATTTTGGATTGTATTTAAAATTACTAAATACAATAACTTTACTAAATAAATATATAAAAGAAAGCAGATATCCTCAAATTCCAAACCGCCTCTCCGATTTGACTTTTCGTGTAGTCAATGTTAGCTTATTATTCTTTTGAATGTGAAATTTTCAGCGCATCTTTACCCTTGAAATTCAATAAGATATATATATAAGATATTTAGTGAACGCACGACAGCACGAGTTTGCCAAATGTTTTTATTTTTTTATCCACTAGAGCAGCTATTGTTTTTCACCGTTTGCGTCAAGAGTCAAATCATTTTTAGCGAGATTGACAGTAGAGGGCCATCAATCATCTTTGCTTAGATATGGTTCTCATACAACGAATTCTCATTTTAGAATGCACGTTGTAAATAATATGACCAGCGATATCACGTAGATATAACCTTTTTGATTTAAAATCATTGCAAGTGGTTTCTTCATCTGCGTGTTTTTTTATGTTTAGCGTGAATTTAAATAGATATACCTATGACGGTACTGAGATTCGAATATACAACAAAAGCTAGGTTAGTCAATTAATTAGCCTGTTAATATCAGAATCTCGGCAGAACTGAGTTCTAATATTAACAGAGCGAAATTAATTTGACTAAAGACGTATACGATATGAGCCTTTCCAAACAATTTGCAATATGCAATATGCTTTTGAGAAATTAGATACATTCTACAGTCAATTAATTTGATGCTTGCAGAATCTATCCGATCAAAAGCGCCGTCAGAGTTCACACGCGATAGCGGATCGCTTGGAAGCTCGTAAAAAGTCCTCAGCAGCCGGTCTAGACCCGCGCGAAGTGGAGTACCTTGCAACAGGCACCGTCGGCTCGCAAGATGAACTCAGGCGAACGCACAACGACTCCATTATGAAAAGAATCCCAGACGACGCCGAAGCGACGACGGTTCTCGTCGGGGCTGTGGGTTTCTTGGACCAGCCGACCATCGCCTTCGTCAGACTTGCTCAAGGCATCCTTATGCCGTCGATCACGGAAGTGCCGATCCCAGTCAGATTCATGTTCATCCTACTGGGGCCGACGACAGCTGATCTAGATTATCATGAAGTGGGTCGCTCGATTTCCACACTCATGTCGAACCCGTCATTCCATTCTATTGCGTACAAAGCGGACGACCGTCGAGAACTGCTATCCGCTATCAACGAATTCTTAGATGACTCTATCGTTCTCCCGCCTGGGGATTGGGAGCGTCAAGCTCTCCTCCCCTTTGAAGAGCTGCGGGCAAAGAGTGAAATGATTCGCCGTCGTAAGCGCGACGCGTTAGAAAGGAAACGTGCTGCCACCAAAGATACAGAGGCACCAATTGATGAGAAGAAAGCTCTATTGATCGCGGAAAGCGGAGGTCCACCGGACAAGGAACCGGATGATCCATTGTCCAAATCTGGACGTCTATTTGGAGGTAAAAAGGACGTGCTCGTTGATCTAATGGTAGCAATGTAACGTACATATAATAACAGTATAAAAATATAATAATCAGCGATGTGTGGGTTCGAACCCTACCGGGTCCGACATATTTATAATCAATATGTATTTTTTCCGAATCTTGCTTGACTTCGTTTGCAAACCTGTATAGTAAAATTAGTCCCGATAAATTGCTATGACAACGTATTGACGGGTGAAAAGGCTGTGAAGTTTAATCTCGTTGAGGTTTCAAAATTCACTTCTCATAAAGTCACTCTTTAACAAAAATAACTAAATTCTGTATTAATACATTTGTATATAGTATGTTAGTGTAGCTGCATTGTCGAGTTAAGTGTGCACATGTTCCCTTAAATATTATACAAGAGAGAAACATTTATTTGTCCACTACTTCATTTTAACTTAAATTTATTCTAGGCGTGATACGTGACATGAAGAGGCGGTATCCCCATTACATGTCTGACTTCCGAGACGCTCTGAACGGTCAATGCGCGGCCGCTACAATATTCATGTACTTCGCTGCCCTATCATCGGCCATCACCTTCGGAGGCTTACTTGCCGAGAAGACATATAACACAATCGGAATATCGGAAACATTGGTACGTTATGACTTTACAATATCATTTTAAACAATTACATAACGCCATATCAATCGATAAAGACGTTTTTCCTTAGATAAGAAATTTTGCGTACTTTTCTCTTATCACATCGATTTATGGCGTCACGTGTTTTAAATTTTATGGAACATTTGATTTTACAATTTAATAATTGCTACTGAAAGATGTATAAAAGACTCGTAGTGTATTTTTTTGTAACTTTGTAACAGACTACAACAAATATGGCCGATTTCAAACCATAGATAAATAGAAGTAGGGATGCCCTTTTATAGAGTGTAGTCGTTGCTACAGTTGATGCAGGGTTAACGAAATAACCAATATATAAAATAGACAAACGAATATAGGACCAAACGATTTTAATATTCAAAATTACTTTTTTGCAGGTTTTTACATGTATTGGTGGAGTGTTTTTCGCTTTGGTAGCTGGCCAACCGATGATGATAACAGGCGCAACAGGACCCCTTCTCTTACTAGACGAGTCTTTGGCTAAGTTCTGTCACTCTTACGGTTTTGACTTCTTAGCAGCCAGGATGTATTGTGGCATATGGATGATAATAATTGCAATACTTGTAGCGTCTCTTGAAGGAAGTGTAGCTGTCAAGAAAATAACAAGGTGAATAATGCCTTAGATAAATATTTATTATACGTATCATTCAAGAAATTATTTAGAACTATACCAATGCTGAAGAGGCCGGAGGTTTCGGCTTGAAGTGCGCAAGAAAAGTCGCGTTGCTATACGGTCTCAGTGTGAACACGCCCTTATAAAACACATACTCTGCAACTAGTCTGCCTTTACGAGATTATTCTAATGCGATAGAAAGTGGTAACATTAAATATTTACACATCTCATGAAGTGATAAATTTAAACGTCTTCTTATGATAGAGCAGGATAGACATGGCACGGAGTTGCGTTGTCGACCTATTTTGGCTTTGGATATTCGGAAATCCACAGACTGAAACCGAAATGAGATTAGGCTTCACGGCTTTTCATCCGGGAACGGTGGTCCGTGACCCGGACGGTATTTCTATATTCCTACCACACATTAAATTATGTTACAGTTATTATCAAAAACATGTTGGACCTGGTGGGGATCCAACCCATGTCCCATTGATTATTGACATTGCTATCATAAGGCCAACGAGCCTATCAAATCTTAACTAATTCTTTGATTTACATCTATTAAAAATCGCTTGAATACTTCAACACCTGTCCATACAGTACGATTATCTAATAAAGAATAGTTAACATTATTATGTCAATAGATGACAGTGAATTTGTAAAACGCACCTGAGCAAACGCTATTATTATAATACCAATAACAGAGCAAGTGCTTGAATGATACAACCGGGTACATACCTAAGAATTTTAAAAGTAACGTGTAGTAATTACTTTTTTATAGACCAAACCTGATAACCAATTTTCGAATCGTTTGATTCAAATTTGTCTAGCGGTTATGTCATTGATATGTAAAAAAAGTCTAAAGTAAGAAAAAACTACTTTTAAAATAGATTCACTTATGTTTTTATAATAGTGGACAGACAAGCGTGACTTTTACTTGTTGGAAGGTAAAATACCACATGTAATACCTTGACAAGATTTGACATTTTACAAAATATAACAGAACAGTGATTAAACTTCACGGCTTTTTGATTTGTGGACGGTGGTACCCGGACGGAATTTTCGATATTCCCACTATCCATTTAACGTACAGATTTTCAGACGTGAGCCAAAATGTTTCAGACAAATTATATACCCAATGACCTATTGATTATTAGCTATTCCTGCCATTAGACCAACCTATATCTATGTCTCTCGTTCTAAGTTATTCTATTTTTAAGATTTCGTTCACAAAATTATTTCGACCTATTCGATTCTATACTTTTCACATACAATATGTAGAGATTAGTCTTTTTCACTAATAGATTTTTTACGAACATTATAGTCTAACGTAACGCACGTCAAACGTACGCACTAGAACTTTGTTTGTTTGTTGTTATGGTTACTGTTCGTTAGTGAGTACCCGGCACAAATACTTGAATGTTAAAGCCATCTATTAAACTTATTGTACTCATTAAAGCGAATTGTTATCAATAAGTACCACTTAAATGATGATAAAATTTTCAGATTCACCGAAGATATTTTCGCATTTCTCATATCGTTAATATTCATTTCGGAGCCGATAACGAATATAATCAATTTGTACCGGATGCACCCACTGGGATACGATTACTGCGAGAAAGAGAACATCACTACTGATGCGCCTATGTTGAACTTCACTATTTCGGGTAAGTGGCGTCAAAGGTAAACACAGAATGCTAAATTTACAACTTAGACACAAACTAATGGTTAAGACAAATTTTAACGGCTGAAATACATTCGAAGCCATAATTAAAACGAATAAAAATAGGTTAACTCTAACTTTGCGGTTTAAACCGTTAAAAGTGTTCACAAACTAATAAATAAAATGCATTTTAACTGCTGCAAAGGATTCGAACTGTCGGGCCGTAGTTAAAATAATATAAGTTATTGTAAAATGTTATTTAGATAACATTGAAGTTGAATGTATGGTTCTACGACATGTATGGTTATTTCACGCTGTCGGTTTTGATTTGAAAAAAAAAGTCGATTGGACATCGTGTTCAACATGATGGACTCTGTGGGGATCGAGCCACGACCCGTTGATTATTAGTCCCACATGCTACCATTAGTCGAGCCCGGATATTTTTATATATTATATCGATTTATATATAATATTTATTTGCTTATTTTCAGACAATACAACTATGAACGCCACTGAACTGCTGCCTTCAACCTCGTATATACCACCACAGCCCAATACAGCACTCTTCTGCACGATCCTGACTTTGACCACTTTTATCATCGCCTACTACCTCCGCATCTTCCGTAATGGCAAATTCTTAGGGCGCAGTGTGAGTATATGAATAATCAGAACTTTATTTTCCCTTCCTAGATCAGTAGACAGGCTTCGGTTCGAATTTCGAATCGATCGAGGCATAGTAGTCTGATCTACTACCTTGTAAAGATGACGGTAAAACGGACACAAAAATATGGCGAATACGGGTTTTCACTCACCGAATATATAGTTTGAATTTATCATACTTTTATTTACATTGATAAAACGTAATATGTTTATTAATTGATTGGTTGTTCCAGTACGTGTCTTTATAAACAGAACGGACATTTCTGTGTCCGTTTTACAGTTCGGATTTTTAGAAATAGTTGTTCGTGCACTACCTGTCAGAAACTGTGTATTCTTTACCCGGGTTTCGAATGTAGGACCTCTCACGCTTAACGCGATGCTAGGCAGCGCGTTCAACCATTTAGATACGGAAACGGCATTTTTTATAAACCATCTGTTTATTATATAACGCAATTTAATGTAAACTCCAAAATGTAATCGCACAGTATTGTATTTTTTCAAGTCTTAGATCCAATTTTGGCCAGAAATAGACATTCTTTTTCAGTATAAAACAAATATTTATTTCTAAATCCAGGCTCGCAGGGCGCTCGGTGATTTCGGCGTGCCTATCGCTATCGTGGTCATGGTCCTAGTATCCGCATTCGTCCCCGTTTGGACCGAAAAGCTGAAAGTGCCGGACGGCCTGAGCCCCACAGCGCATCGCTCTTGGCTCGTGCCGCTGAACCCTGGCCTGGAAACCATTCCCATGTGGGCTGCCGTCGCGATGGCTCTACCGGCTCTCATGGTCTACATCATTGTCTTTATGGAGACTCATATCGCCGAGTAAGACATTTAATCTTCCACTATTTCAAGGGAAATGAGTACTCATAGTTTAAGCTTTGCGTAATTATAGTTACAAATAAAAGTAATCAGGATAGATTTAATAATTTTATATATTTAGAATAAAATAATTATAGTTTACGCGAGTAGTACACATTTAAATAAAACACTTTAACGCTTTAAAACGCGATATATTAGTTAAAATTAATTTAAGTAAGCGAAACATAAGTTCAACTAATATATCGCGTTTTAAACCGTTAAAGTGTTTTATTTAAATCTTCCTGATTGTTTTTTTCTGTGGCGAATGTTTATTTTCAACTTTGCATTGCAATTTTAGCGTTAAAATACCGTTGTACAATAAATTGTTTTGTTTGTAATATGTTTTGATTTAAAAACTTTTATTGTGAAAATTACAAAAATACAAATTAACTTATGACTCCTACAGTGTTGCAAGAAAAATATAATTTCAATAGTTATAGAGCAATATAGCTGCGACGCGCTTTATTCCAATTACAGTATATTTGTTTTTTTTTCATCCCCTGTTCGCTTATGGCCGGACGTTTGATCTAATGTCATTCTCTAATGTCTAGTTATTTATTGAACAATGTAACTTTCCAATAGGTTAATTATTGATAAGCCCGAACGGCGGCTGAAGAAAGGCAGCGGTTTCCACATGGACATAGTGGTGATGTCGTTGGTGAACGCGGTGTGCGGAATGTTTGGGGCTCCGTGGCAATGTGTCGCGACAGTGCGCTCTGTCAGCCATGTATCTGCTCTGACTGTCATGTCTACCACCCACGCTCCAGGAGACAAGCCACATATCGTCGAAGTTAAAGGTAAATAGAGCGTTCCAGTAGATTTCCTATGATATATTTGGATTAACGAATTCTATAACCGACTCTTCATTATAGCACCATGGTTAAACAAATTATACAGTACTAGATGACCAATGTTTTTTATTTAAATAAAACACTTTAACGGTTTACAACGCGATTAACTAATATATCATGTTTTAAACCGTTAAAGTGTTTTATTTACATGTGTACTACTCGTGTAAACTATAGACAGTATTTTTTTTTTTAACCAAAAAAAGTTATGACCAAGTATTTCATCCAGTCGATTGTTTTAAAAACGATTCCTGTGATTTACTAGTAAGAGATTTAGGTCACAGTGATTTTTTTGACCATTTAAAGCGGAATCACTCTTTTATACATATTTTTTCACATCGCACACAACGGAACCCCTCAAAGATGAATAATTTTCCCCGTTTCTACTGGTCGTAGGGCCTGTTATGGCCTAAAGCTTTTCTCAATAAATGGTCCAATCCAACACAATTTTTTTTTTAAATCGATCCAGTAGTTCCTGAGATTAGCGCTATCAAACCAACAAATAAACAAAGACTTTAGCTCTATAATATTAGTAAAGATTACTTTCAGGTTAAGAGGTCTAGGTTTAGAATCCCAGCGCATTATAGTTTCAATCGGAGCGGGAGAGAAATTTGATCAACTATTTATACTTTACAACTAAAAATGTGTTACTAAAGCAGAAATTAATGCTTGAATATTCCACGGCTACGGCTAAACATCGTTTTCCGCGTCATCTAGATCTGTACATATTTGTTATCTGAAACATTAATTTTCAGAACAACGTCTAACCGGTCTCCTGGTCGCCATCTTAGTCGGTGTGTCGGTATTGGCATCAGGATGGTTGCGCTTGGTACCAATGGCAGTGCTGTTCGGAGTCTTCTTGTACATGGGTATTTCAGCCCTTGGTGGGATACAGTTCTGGGACAGATGTATTTTGCTGCTAAAACCTGTGAAACATCATCCACAAATACCTTATGTGCGACGGGTGAGTGCAATTTTTTATAATAATAAATCTCTCTATTTTGCATTCACTTAGTACAATATTAGAAAGAAATAAATTTAATAACAATAAAATAATAAATACAAAAATATAAGTGATGCCAAAAGGGTCTTTGCGCTAGCATAAATTGCAGCACACTTATGCTATAAGACTGATTTTCAGCAAAACTATTTTCTTACGTTGGGCACTAAGCTTTCTTTGATGTAACTTTGGAATCGTACAAATGTGCTCCCAGGGTTCCCTTAAAAGTACCATAGTCGGTTGGTGTGATGGAGTAATGCTCGAACGCGGAGGGTGTAATGCAAACACTTCCAACGTCAAAAATGTCTGACGAGGGCGTAGATGATGCATTTATACCATCAATTGAAATAAGGCCTTCTTTGAGAGTAAAGACACTAGCTAGTTATGTTGCCAGATGAAATATCTCGCCGATTTGTTTGCTCCTAGGATCATCTATTTAACTAGCCCTGTACCTTTTGCGCAGTATAATTTCAACGCAAGCGTTAAGGACACGGTAGCTCAATTGGTTAGGTTCAAGTCCTGCTCGTAACGTAAATTTGATAATGTATAATCGATTTTCAATTTAAATCTCATACTTCAAGTTATATTTTATAAAATATATCTTGGTTTTTCAGGTACCCACTATGAAGATGCATCTATTCACGTTTATACAAATTATTGGAATCTGCGTCCTATACGCTGTTAAGTCATCACGGTTTTCTCTTGCATTGCCATTCTTCTTGGTATTGATGGTACCGTTGAGGATGTCGCTGGTTCACATCTTCACACCCTTGCAGTTACGAGCGGTATGTTATAAAAGATTGTCAATTTTTTTTCAAAATTTCGAATCTACGAAAATTTTATCGGAAATCTCACGACAACTTCACTTCAATTTCAGTTGGACGGTGCTCAAAAGGACATCGACAAGGACGACGAGCCTGACTTCTACGAAGAGGCGCCCCTACCCGGATAGTGGTTAAACCCCTGCTATGAATACCCCTTCACAGAAGCGGATATACTTTAAGATGTGCAGTGCTTTAGTTAATGCCCGATCCTCACTCTTGCACATCATCAAACATCAGATATTCCTCTCCAAATCCAACCACCCCGCGTCAGGAGTCAGAGGCGACGGGAGTTGAGTGAGTCTATCGGGCATAGCGGTACAAAATGACACAGTGAAATATATGTACGAACAGTGATTAGTTTTGGAGCTATTTATTGATTTGTATGAAGAGTTAAGTGGGCCGATGTTGATGTTGTTCGTTATGTCAAGTTCGATATTTAAAAATAGTGTACACAATGGCAGCTACAAATAAGGGCTGTGTGGTAGATTTTTATATTCGAATTCTGAATTCGAAAATAAAGTACAACACTACTGTGTGTTTATTATCAAATGGAGCAATTTTTTTCTGTGGAGCGAACAAGTTATCTTGTAGGTTCGTAGATTTTTGCAAGGTTAGCTATTTAGAGCTTAATAGGACATTTCATGTTTGCAAGCTATTAAATATGTACTTAAAGTATTAAATACGTTACCAGTTGTTAGACTCACTTAAGAATAAGAAGTATGTGTTAAATACTGTCTATAGTTTACGCGAGTAGTACACATTTAAATAAAACACTTTAACTTCGACCCGACGTTTCGGATGCTTTGCAGCAGCCGTGGTCACGAGGAGGAGAAAACGTCGTTACAAATAATTTTCAATTAAGTTTTACTAATATACCGCGTTGTAAACCGTTGAAGTGTTTTATTTGAAAGTATGTGTTATTTAAAATACAAAATGTATTAGAATAATATTGACTAAGTACTTACAAAGCTTCAATTCAAAACTGTTATAATATTAAAAGTTAGCTCTAAAATATGGAGCCAAAGCGTAGGTGCCAAAGATATAAGTTGCATTGTGAGTTATTTGTTCTATGTAAATTATTTAAAAATAATTGTCGTTTGTAGTTAAAATGTATCTTTTACGCTTTAGCAAAAATAGTATTAATGTATCGTTACCACAAATATAGATAAAATAAATTAAGACGAAATTTATCACGTACAAACTAAAACATACTGTGTTATTTATAACTTTAGCTTCCTGTGGCTAGTGTACTTATCACTGTTATAAATTCAAACTAGTGTAACAAATGTGTTGGCACATTCCATTTATGTGTTTCATTATAAATTTAATGATATTTTAATATTCACGTAATGATTGTTCTAAGGTAATGAAAAAGTTGTATAAATCAATGTGTAGTTTTCTAGAAGAGTGTTTTTATTTTTAAGTGTTACACAATTGAGGTAGACGGCATATTATAAAGTATTTGGTACTGACTTATTTAGCATATAATTTTATAAGGCGACATGCCGCACCATGGTAGACATCAAATGTCTTTTTTTACATAAAATAACAAAACTATTGTATCAATAAAGCATAATGTTACCTCACAAAGATACGAAGCGCATTAATATTTTGAGAAGGTTTAATAAATTTTGTAAAGTTTCAAAAAATATATTTTATACAATTACATATGGCTGCAATCAAATCAAGAAGTGTTATATGAGAAATTGATATTAATGAAAACATGAGAAAGTTGTTATTAGTAAAAGACAACATTTAAGTGACTATAAGTTATTTTTCTTAAACGTTATCTAGAATACTAGTAAATTATTTTAGTGGTATTTGAGGATGTTTCTTGTATTATCGAGATTGTTTTTTAATTTTTAATAGTTGTTAAGTGTGTAGAAATTCATGTTAGCAAAACCTTAAATCAAAAGACCAATAACTTAAAATATACTTTTGGATTTAAATATTATGCTGTGTAAAAAAAAATGTATTTTAATAAATAAATGTTAACCGCTAATTCATTATAAATGTTGCTTATGTGAAATAGTGATAAAAAACGTAGTGTTCTGTAACTTGTATGTTCTTGGTATGTTCACAAAACTGTTCTATTAATAAAAGTGTGAAACAACTTTCATTTGTATCTTTTAGCAAGTAAGGACTATATATAACGGATATATAGGGGGGGGTGGGGTGGGGGGGGTTGATTTTCCCCGTTTCGCTCTTTTCACTACATTATCCGTTTGTAAAAGCATTGCGAAAAGATATTAAGCTACTAAGATATGCTATCAGTGCATCGTCTAGCCCATCCAAACAGATGCAAAAATTTCTCCGTCCAGTAAAAGACCGCGTGCTCTAAGAATGCGCATAGGATCTAGAGTACAAAACAAAAGAACACAATGTTTTAAGAAAACCTTTTATTTGCCATTACAATTTTACTGACTTCCGCATGTAATTGAAAAACTATCTTTGGATTTTATAAATTACTACAATCATAGAGGGAAGTGAAAGATCAAACTGGATATTTGCATATGGAGATGGCTAATGATAGTTCGAGTACAACAATAATAATAAAATATTTTGCTTACATTCAATAACCTCTTTTGCTTTGTGATTGGATTGGTAAAAGCTCTGCCTTATAAGAACCAGTGTACGTCAACTTTAACAACCCAAAAAAAGTAAAAAAAAATAAAATAGTAATACAAGTATCAAAGTTAGGAAAAATATATAAAAAACAATACAAGTAAAACAATCATGCGTTTAAAATTACTGACATTAAGCACAGTTTATTTACAACAAAATCAATACGAAAATGTCTTTTAATATAAAGCAATATTCGACAGTTTTATAAGGCAGAAAGAATTATTAAGACTTAAAAAAAACTAGCTTAACTTTATTATTATGCTCAAATTTGTGTGATCCGAATGACTAAACTGGAATGTACCGAATGAAGACTGGTATCGTGTTGCGATTTCGAAGATTTTGTTATGCATTGCCACAAAAGTTCATCCATAAAGCGCAAGGCATAGAACTATGTACGTTTAGACAACTTATAGTACAATTTAAGAAAATACTAATATATGATATTTTATAGAGTAGGTATATAATATTAGCTCTGAACAGTCCAATAAACTTTCTCGTGTTAAGGCGTCACGCATCAAATCACTGGTTTGTTCTGCACCTTTGTAAGCTGCATTGAGTTTTACGAGCGAGTTGACTAATCGCTATAGCTTTTGCAAAGTATAATTGACTGTACTGAAGAAATCCATTTTATTACATAAAAAAAAAACTATATTTTTATATAATTCCATCTGTATCTGAATGTTGAGAGTGGCAAGGTCATTTTTGCACACTTGAAAACATGTGTTATGACGTCATATGGCGGGATGTCACGTGATATCTTTGCAGGACTGCAATTATAGATGAATAACATTGGTGATTTAAAAAATGCATCAGAACTCGCTCGTCCAAACTCATTATACGACGCTTTAAGTTAAACCGATCGTACCGCCCTCTATAAATTCGTACCTTGAGCTTCGCCGTCCGGCCGCATCAAACTGGTTCAGAGTTACCTATATTATATTAAACGCAAACGTTCCATTAAATATTTCCTAATGCCGACAACGGCGTATACATGGTAAGCGATATCTACAAAGTCTTGGATTTATATACCTCAGAGGACGCGAGCGACACGCCCCTAGCTAATACAAAAACGCTTAACAATACAAACGAATCAGTGGTGTACGCGTATATATAAGAAACCTTACGTATCCATCGTTTCCTTACGAGAGTTACATTTTATAATAAAGACTAGCATATACTGTTAAATAACACTAATAAACGGTTCGACACCTAATAGTTTATATAGCATTCCATTAGAGTACCTTAAAATAATTTTGTTAAATATATATTCAATAAAACGAAAACCTGTTGAGCATGTTTATACCGATAAGCCGTATCACAGTACGCTGACTTAAATAATGTCGCATTAGAAACATTCGCAGAAAGTAAATTCGACGACAAATAGGCCGACAACCGATCGCCGATGTCAGTCTTGAAGCACGTTTCGCTGATAACGGACGTGGTGTAACGAAAATCGCTATTGGTCCGAAAATGTAGGCTTAGCGTAAATAGACAGACTAAAACTAGATGGCGCTAATGTTTTATACGTAGGTAGAAGCGATAGGAATATATTATGTGGGGTTCGGAAGACGCTACTCCACCTCTTGATCGCCAGACCTGAAGAAACCTGGGTTGAGGTCAAGAAGGTGAGTTCGCAAAAGTCGAAGTCGTTCACACATCAAGCGACCTCTAGTGAACAATTGGGAAAGCTAAATGCACTATCGTATCAATAACCACTTATATCTAACCACTATGGAATGAACAGATTAACCACGAAAACTGTCTAATCTGCTACAAATCACATTTAATACCAAACGTAGGCAGTTCGCGGTTCGGAGATATTTCTATCTCGCCGTAACACAACAGCGTATAGGCTGGTACTACTTATTGAACGTCGAAAATGTGAGAATATTAGCGACTCTTAGACGCACCTAGACATTTTTGGCACAGAAAAGTAATAAATTATATGCGACACTTCTTAAAAGGATTGTGAAAATACGCGGGCAATACACATGTAAACAAAAACTTTAACGGTTTAAAACGCGAAATATATTAGTCAAACTTATTTAAACTACAGTCCGAAGTTTAGAATGCTTTGCAGCATCCGTGGTCACGGGGCGACTAAAGGGGTGTCTCTAATTTCGAGGTAAAAACTGCTCCTGTAGCGCCATCTGTTTCATGGCCTGTAGTTAAAATAATTTGTTAATAAGTTTAAATAATATATTCCGCGTTATAAACCGTTACTGTTTCATTTAAAAAAGGACTGTGAGTTTAGATAGACGAACATTAGACTACTAAACTAGTTATAATTTCAAAGTGAAAATAATTCGGTAAATATTACAATGAAAGTGAGGAGTTTCCAAGAAATCATTCTTCAGTCTTTAAAAGGAATAGGTTCGGATAAAAATCCAATATACCGTTATATTACTTGTACATAATTACATACATCTTGTACTAAACTTCAATTTTGTAAATCGTTCGACGTTTTGTACTAAAATACCTCAACGCACTAAATCTAGGAGTATTCGCTTCTAAGCATAGAGTTTTCAAACGAAATGGAACGGGTTTCTCTTTGGTTTGAATAAATGAGTTAATAAACTATACTGGGTGATCGAACATCGAAGTTCTCCTTCACCACAAAAGTGCGTTTGGGGGAAACCTTTTCGATTCACGATTTCGACACATGTTTGGTTCGAAAATTAATATTTGAGGTTATGTTGATTTTGTAATTTTACGAATTCAAAGCACTTCGTGGGTAGTTAGTTACATTCGATGCTCCTGTCCGATAAGAATACAAAATATAAAGAATAGTATTGCAAGTTCTTGAATTCGCTTTTCCATGTGATGTAACCACGTAGTGATAAGCTGAAGTAAGGGTAGTTGCTTATTTATCTGAAATGAAAAAAAGAAATGTATATTCTTGAATTCTTATATTAGTGCTTTCCTCGTACATCTCTTTTCTTTCCCAGCCACCATGAAAAAAGTAATCATGACAAACGTTATCAAGGAAACAGGGGTTTGTCGGGCTTATGGTATCAATATATGGGTGATAATCATCACTCGTAGGTTTGATTGCCACCAGGTCCAATATATTTCTAATTAACTTATAATTTTGCGGAGACGAGTTGGACTTCGTTTGGAAATCTGGATATTAAATGGGCGAATATCGAATCCTATCCTTATGAATAATTTTTCTCGTTTTTACCACATTTCCCACTGTTTCGCTCTTATTGGTCGCAGCGTGACGTTATACAACCAACACAAACATCATTTTTATTCGAGCCAATAGTTCCCGAGATTCGCGCGTTCATGCAAACAAACTCTTTAGCTTTTTAATATTAGTATATATGTGAAGCATAAGTAAGTCTACCCTGCTTGGCGTACGTACGAAGAAGGAATTTCCCTCACCTATGCACTATATTAGCGAGATCTCTTAGCGCCTGTTCAACACCATCAGCAAGATGATGGCTGTGGGGAGCTGGTGAAGCGAGGGCGCGTGCCTCATTTTCCAGGCGGGTCGCAGCCGCACGTAGCTGGACGCGCATCTGCGGCGCGCATCGACTCGCTCCCGCCGCGGATGTGCAGGCGGCACTTAGACGCGCAAGCCGCTCTGAAGTCTGCAGACGCCAGAGAGAACCGCGGCCGCCGCTACCACCACAGCCGCGACGCACCTATAAAATTGAAACGTTGACATGTATTTTACGCGAGTATTTAAATAACGGTTTAAAACGCGAAACGCGGATGCATCCGAAAGTTGAAAATAATTTGTAATCAAGTTCACCAAATTTCTCGTTTTAAACTGTTAAAAGTTTGAAAATCTTCATCACTAGTCAGGGAAGTGAAACGAAAGATACAAATTTTATAACCGGAATCATTGTACAATATATCAATTATCAATCACCAGATAACGCCTGTGCGAACGGAATGCATGAACTTTAGTTTAATAGATTTAAAAGTCTAATTTGATAACCGCCTATTCAGATTATGATATTAATTTTGCAAAAAAAAACTTTATAATTTACCTCATTTGTACAACATTCCAAAGAAACTCGCAATGCGGCGAGTGCGTCATTTTCCTCGTTATCCATATTCGCGGCTAGCGGAGTAGCATAAATACCGCTCTTGCCCAACGGCCGGCCGCGAATCGACGGCTTATTGGCAACGGCCGGCTTATCATCACGTCGGACCTGCAGGCTTCCGCTGCGACCTAGACCCGATCTATCTTCAGGTGATCCATCTTCACTCTCGTCTCCCTTCGGCTTCATTTTTGGACTTAAACGTTCATCTGATTCTTTGTTCTCCCAAAGCTTCTTGAGGCTGCTTATACTGCCTGTGCTTCTGCGCTTATCGTCTTCATCACCACCGCTCGTGTCCAGGGACCCGCTCTCCGATCTCTTTTTATCCGAATCGTCGCTCTTGCTTGAGAGGTCCTTTCTAGAATCTTCCGGCGAATACTCGACCTTCTTAACCTGTCCATTCGTCGCTGGCAAATTGCTGTCGACTTTCCGCAGTCGAGACTTGAAGTCTATTATCGACCGGCCAGATTCGTCGGCCTCTTTCGCGTTCGCTTTGTTCGTCTCGACCTTTTTTAGTTGCGATTTGAAATCGGTGTTCGTCTTGGTGTCGATGCCAAGCTTCTTGTCTATGTTGTTGTTATATGATGTCTTCCTGAGACTCGCTTTGAGATCGATCGGAGAGACCTTCTCCTTTCCTTCGGTGGGTTTCGTCTCCTTCTTGTCTGCCTTGCGCAACGCTTCCATGTTGAGACTCTCCGACAATTCGGAGACCAGGCGCGTGACTGGATCGCCGAAGGAAGTGTGCATTTCGAGAATTTCGTGTGGAGGTGAGTCTTTGAGTTTTTGTTTCTTTTTGTCGGCGCGTTCTTTAATTTCGGCGACAAGTTTGAGTTCAAGCATTTCTTTCATGATTTGTTTGGCTGGTTTTTCTTCTGTCAATTCGCACGGAGTCTCTAGTCTGTCTGCGGTATCTGTACCAGCGTGACAGCAATCCGGCGGAGGAGGCGGTGGCGGGGGCTGCATCGTGTCCTCGGGCGGAGGGGGGAGGTCCGGCGGAGGAGGAGGGAATTCTAATTCCGCGAGTCGGGGCCGGGGTTTTACTGGACTGTTAGTGAATGATCGGAGGGGCGGGGCAGCGCGCGAGGCACGTGGCGACGCAGGCGCTGGGGCTGTGACGCCCCCCGATGAATTAGATCGGATCATGTGGGGTTGAGCCCTGGCTGTTCTCGGGGACAAAGATCTAGCTTCATCCTGTGGGGGTTCGCGAGGGGTGCTCGGGGCGCATGGGGCGCCACTCTGTCGCAGTGACTCCAAATAGGCGCCAATCCGGGCGCCCTTGGGCAGAGTGCCGTAGCGATTGATTGCACGCTTCACGTTTTGTACTTCGAGCGCCGCTACTTGCACCCCCTGCTGTGAAATAAAAAAGTTATGATTGTAATGTAATGTAATTGTAACTATTTTATTTTGAATTCAATCCAACAATCTTATAAAATTAAAAGAATCTTTGTTTCTTCAATCTTCAAGTAAGTTTTAAACTTAAGAAACATATTCTTTACAGATTTCATTATTTACAGCCCCCGTATCTTATCCGTATCTCGTTTCTATTGGCCAATTATATTTAAATGAAGATGTTAGAGCTTATATAATTTATTTTCGATTTTTAAATTATATAGTGCCTTCATGTGCTATATAATTTAAATAAGCTCTAACATGTAAAAAATATTAAAATTTTCAAATGCTGCAAATTTTAAAACTCTCTAACGAAATATACAGAGAGTATAAATCTGACCTTGGGAACGTCGTGCGACGCTTGATGCTGATGAGACGGCGCGTGCGCATGGTGGCGTCGCTTAGGCCTGTGTCGATGCTCGGCCGCGCCCAAGCTCATGCCGACAGCGCCCGCAGACTCGTCAGTATCTGGGGTCGCCTCCGCCAACGACCCCTCTGACGACGCCTCGCGAGCACCGACACGACCCCCACCTGAACCCACAACGAATCAACATAAACGATTTGAAATCGAACCGCACATCCCATCCTTCGAATTCCTTTGGCGTAAAGGTACCAATATATTATTAATTAACGTACATATGAAATGACGTTGGATAATAATGAACAATTACACGATTATGTAGTACTACATAAGTTGTTGAATAAAAAAATGGTATGATCAACTATAATCAACGAGAGTACGTAAAGATCGATAAAAGTAACTACGAAGTATGTATCTAGGTAACCCTTAACTCAAGAAACCACGCTAATCATATAAGAGTAAGAAAAATAGTTACTTCGGACTAGAAACTGAAAGATATATAATCTAAAAGAAATGAAATAAAAAAGCGGAACCTACGGCTAATAAACAACGTACACTAGACGGAAACGTAAAGAACAATTCACACGACTACCTCTTTAATCGGAATATATTAAATTCGGATCAATGTATGGATAATAACCGACGGGAATGTTTGTATTCAATTTAGAATTTTTCTAACAAAACATGTTGTGCTTTGTCTGGAAATCTGTATAATAAATGGTTACCAATATCAAAATGCCGTCTCTAACACTAACCACAGTCCACTGAAAAAAGCAGTGAAGAATCGAGTTTCGTATATTTCCGTATATCAAAGCCTAAGTAGGTTGACAGTGTATCTTGTGTAGATGATATATGGCTCGGGTATTTTACTTTCCATCAAGTAAACTTTCCCCTTTAGAAAATATAAATAGAAAAACCTATGGCTCTGCCTAACATATGCCTATTATTATATTGTTTCAACAACAAAAAATAAGTCCATCTTTTAAATAGAACACTTTAACGGGTTAAAACGCGATATATTAGTTAAACTTATTTTTAACTTCGGCCCGACGTTTCTTTTCTTTTTAAACCGTTAAAGTGTTTTATTTAAATGTGTACTACTCACGTAAACTATAGACAGTATTTAAGTCTATCATTTACAAAACAGAAGTCCATACTCTGTTTACTTAATCAAGACGATCAAGAGGTCATGTCGTGTAAATTGTCCAAAAGCCTCCTCATAGACCATCCAAACGCAATAGAGAAAAAGAATCACGATAAAACGTAACGTAACGTAACTCTAGAAGAAACGAACGAAGACATCACAAGCGACCTCTATGTAGGTATTAGCATAAGTTATACCGAACCGCAATTGTACAGTTGCCAAGTGTCAAGATAAACAGATAGTAGAATAATTTGTAAGGGCAAGATTTTAAGATATATTCATATAAAGATACATATATGTGGCTGCTAGAGGCAGAGTGGCCTAATATAGAAAACATGAGGAAAGTATAAACGCGCAATTAACTTAGGCGAAAATGACTTTGTACTATTATTTTTATAAGAATTATGTTAACAATTTTCGGTCACTGTGCTCTTGTAGATTAAGATTTTTAGACTATCAAAATATAAACTCATGTCACGAAATTAGCAGTTAGGCTACTCTGTCTCTAGCGGCCTCGTATGTCGCCATAGTTATTGCCGCCCTTTTATCGATAGAAACTTTATTTTGACACTTAGCGCAGAATATGCATACAACATATAATCAAGCAATTGAACCGTTCTACAAAATAAATACTTTTAAGACGGTCTCATACCACCACGAATTAAGAAACAACTAAATCGAACATTTATAATTATTATTTTATTTAAAGGATATATAGGTTGGTGCTTGAGTCACGTTTTGTGATGGAAAGAGAGAAAGATACTTTGGCGTGACTAGATGAACCAACCTGTATATAAAGAGATGTCAAAACAAAATACATAATTAGAATAGAGAAGGCAGGAACACATCTACCCTTTGCGTATACTTACGAAATCTCTGACCCTATCGCTATACACCTGAGCGAGCGGACAAAGACAAAAAATGCTAGTTTAAAAGATGCATATTATAAATATAACTTAGATTTAATTTCATCGATAACAATTATGAGGCATAAAATAATAATTATAAACAAAACGTTTGACACGAAATGCATTGCTTGCCGCCTTCGGAGTCACTCTCGCAAGACAATCCACTAATATATAACATAACATATACAACAGCCAATAGCGGAAGCGATATTTTAATATAAATAAAAAATATATAAACAAAAATACCGACAATTTGAAAAAAAAAACATTAATATATAAGCTTATTGTAGCATCGCGTGGCGAATGATTTTTTTTAATATTTACAGAAGCGATGTTGTAAGTGAAAGTATACTTTGTAGAAACAAATAAATTTCCATAGCGAATCGGTTAACAATAAATAAAAATACCGACCAAACATACTTACGAGTCATTCGCTTACATATAACAATTTGTTGTTAAGTAATATTTCTATTCCTTTCTTCAAATACAAAAATACCACGTGTTAGAGAGAGACGACGTTTCTTGGCTTTATAACTTAGAATGAAATTCGTATTCTATTTCTTTCTGTACGTGAGAACATAAATATTATAAAACGCTTCCTTGCCTAAAAACATAACCATGATCTGTGTGTCTATGGAAGCAAAAAAATATATACGACACAAACATCTATTCTGTGCAGTCTAAGTACGTTCAATGTCTGATGGAAATGTACTGTAATGTTACTATATCGACAGTGAATTTAAGCTTTACGTAATACGCAAGTCTCTATTCATACAAAATTACAAATCCTTATTTGTGTATAGTATATAAGAATTGACGTCAATATTGTTACATCTTATGGAAGTTGTCTCTAGAACGATTTCTGAACCTGAATTTTGAGAACGGCTACTGGTTCTCTGTTAGTTGAATTACAATATTTACCGTTGAGAGAAGCTAGCCCATCGTCGTGGGCGTGCTCCTCGGCAGCGTACTGTGACTCTCGGAACGAGCTGCACGACGACAGCAAACTGAAATGGTTATAAAATTAATCAGATCTTTGAAAATTACATTTTTATCATGTAGCACATGATGGTAGTATATAAATCAACAATATTTTTAGATTGAATTAATTAATACACGGGCGGGGCTTGGCCAGTATGAATAGCGTTCCGTGCTGCTCTAACCAATTGGCTACCGTGTCCCCGTGTTGTTGGTTAGAGCAACCGCACGGTACGCTGTCAAGTCCCGCCTGTGTCGTTAATAGATTTAATCAAAATAGATTTTTAATATAAGATAAATATATTTTTGACGAATTGATAGCCCAAGATTTAAATTAAAACTGTATTATGTCGACCGGTGTCTACGTGTACTTTGGGGGAGGCTTAGGACCAGCAGATGTCAAAAACATTTGATTTTTCATAATATGTTTATCTTTATGAAATGCTTCTATACCCACTTAGGCCAGAACCCAAGCTGTGGGAACTGTCCAGAGCTGATGAATTTACCTGGTACGCTTAGGCGGCTGCGGGGCTTGTTTCCCGCGTCTGTTAGTAGGGCGACGCATTTGAACACCGCGGTCCGCGGGGGCCGAGGACGCACCCATACTGGCAGCCTTCTTGAGGGACATCTGTGGCGTGCCCGTGCATCCCTCCTGTAGTTGCTTTTCCACTTCTAGACATAAATTGCTTATTAAACTACTAGTTCGTTTGACTATATCACCTTTTACAAATACTGTAAAAAATACAGCAAAGAAGACCCTTGGTAGTTGAGGGTAAAAAAAAAGTTACTCTAACGCTCGGAACAGACAAGCTTGAGATTAAGTTGATGGTTGGTAAAATACTCCAGCCATATTTCTAAACGAGAAGCGCTGTTTATCTATATTGGTTTTGAATTTTCGAAAATCGAATTTTCATCGGTGGTATGAGACCCGGACGGAATGTCAATTTCAGACGAAGTCGAACATCTTTCAAAAACCTATAAATTGATTAGAAAAATGCTGTACTTAGTTAGATCGGACCCACGACTCGTTGATTATTAGCTATACATTGCTACCATTAGAAAAACAAACCCGTTGAAGTCGGTCCTACCTTCAGTGATCGAGTTGTCCTGGAACATGTGCTCTAGAGCGTGGTGGATCTCGCGGAAGGATGGCCGGTCTGAGGCGTTCCATTGCCAACAGCCACGCATCAGCTCGTAAACAGCAGCTGGGCAGCCGGGGGGGCACTCCATGCGGTAGCCCTGAAATCACAAATCAACCCCTAAAGAATAGTTTGTTTAAATAAAAAAAATAACGCGAGTTGACTAATACATATCGCGTTTAAACGCGATATGTATTAGTCAACTTATTTACAATTCTACGTAACTAGGGCCAGACGTTTCGGATGCTTTTCAGCAGCCGTGGCACGGGGGGCGTTTTAATAAACAATACTGGTTCAAATAAGTTAAATCCTTGTATGATTGATTGCAATCATACAGATGTAGTCATAATTGAAATCTAAGGAAATGTATATTTGATAGAAACGTGGTTTAAATAAGATTCAAATCAATTAGGATTCAAGAATGGCTCAGTTATGATAGAGAAAAAATTACCAAAAGCTAACATATTTTTCGCAGCCATCTCTCGAAGCACACGACAAACTCAACGAACACTACTGTAAGTGTATTGTATTGTTAATTTAGTAAACAGTAGTACTATTGTAAATAGCCGCATAGTTTCCTAACAAAACAATAATATTTGCAGTTTATTAAACGAGATCGCAAGACCGCATTGACAAATATACAATTTCTATGTATGTAAATACAATTATACGTCGTGTTTAACAAACTTTGTATGAAAATTACAATTTAATTTAAAAATCGAAAGTAAATTGAAAAAATTTTCGACTCGGGCAGGACTTGAACGGGCATCGTCAGCGTTCCGTGCTGTTGCTCAGAGCTCAGAGCAACAGCACGGAACGCTAACGATGCCGGTTCAAGTCCTGCCCGAGTCGAAAATTTTTTCAATTTATTTTCGATTTTTAAATGATATAGTGCCTTCATTTGCAATAATATGTAAAGAATAGTAAAGTTTTCAATTACAATTTATTCAAAATGTTAAACAATGTAACATAAAATACTGTCTGTAATTTACGCGAGTGGTACACATTAAAAAAAAACACTAACGGTTTAAAACGCGATATAGATAAACTAGTAGACGGATTCTCCCCGTGATCACGGCTGCTAGCGAAACGACGGGTCAAAGTTAAAAATATTTCCAAATAAGTTTAAATAATATATATCGCATTTTATACAGTTAATGTAACAACAATGTAACATAATTACTAATGGCGATCAATGTACATTGTTGTCGAAAGTTATTATAAAGTCGTCGACATAACATGCCCTATTTTAGAATTGAGAGCGATAAAATAAAACACACCATGTATATGAATTTGAGGAGGCAGGCGTCATCGTTTCAGCGTATAAACGGTCTAGATTGCGAATTATAAATCATTCAAAGTGTTGAGTTTGAAGTGAGCAGTTATTAATATATCGTATATACCACTCCACAATGTCTGTGTTAAAAAACTCGATTATTTACGTCCTGCTCATCTCTATTGCTGTTTACGGTAAGAGCTAATAACGAGTGAAATGGCTTATCATTTTTTATATCATATGAGGCCGCTAGAGTCAGAGTAGCCTAACTGCTATTTTTTATGATTTGACTTATATATATTTTCATAGTCGAAAAATGTTAATCTACAAGAGCACAGTGACCGAAAATATTTAACATAATTTTTACACAAATAATAGTTAAATTCATTTTCGCCTAAATTAATTGCGCTTTTTTATTTTCCCCCTTATTGATAATTATGTTTTTTGTTATTAGGCCACTCTGCCTCTTGCTCATATCCGTTAATAATTTAGAATTGGAACTTGAATTTAAAATTGGAACATATTAGACTTCTTTGGGCAAACAGAATGTGCAGCAGCCGTCACTGGGGCTGCTGCAAATTATTCGAAAAGTCGGGCCGTTATAATGTTTTTTTATGTTTAACTAATAATATATTCCGTGATTAAAACCGATATAAGTGTTTTGTTTAATATATACTGACGTAAATTACACACAAATAAATTAACGGTTTATTTAACTTTTTAGGCAAACATAAGAAGGTGAAGCCGAAGAAATTTGTCTCCCCAACCGCAAAAGGCATTCAGTGTTATAACTGCCTATCCTTCGACCACCCGGGATGCTGGGATCCCGATCATCCAGATTACGCTAATATAACTGTAAGCTGGGACTTATTAGCCACTGGTTTAAAGAAAAAACTTAAACGTTGATTTGTATGCCAAAATTAGGACTACTATTAAGTTATTTTATTATTGAAGAGGTATTAATATATGTAATTCTAATAATAATTAAAGAAATTGTAAGAATATTGGAACTATCCTGGCTAAGAAGCTAGCCATACCGCCACTCGAGATTTTTAGGAAATTGTTCTTATTTTTAGCGAGTACATACTAATTCTTAGGTGGTTTTGCTTACATCGATAGAAAGGTAATCCACGATTAAATCTTTGACAGGTCCCAAACATTGACTGCTATATTCCCGGTATGGGGTTCTTGTGCATTGTCATCACCTCAGAATCCGCTAAGCTCGGTAAGATGCTTTTTAATATGTATATCTTTACTTTACTCAATTCATCTATAAAGTTATAATTCGCGTTTTAAACCGTTAAAAATATACTATTTGTGTAAAGTCATTTTCAATTCAACTCAATTTTCTCTAATCTTCGTAATACATACTTATTTACATAATGTTAATATTGGTTGTATTTTTTTTTAAATCGATTTTAGTAAAAAAAAATGTACGGCACGGGCAAGACTAGAACCGGCATAGAGTTACCTTACCTTAAGCTCAATCGTTTAGAGAAATAGCACGGAACGCTATGCCGGTTCAAATCTAGCCCAGGTCGTAATTTTTTTTCAATCTAATACCAATTTTTAATTTATATAGTGCCATCATGTGCAAAGAACATCTCTTTTTTTACAATATTGATGATATAAGTATATAAAAATTGTGTGTATTAAACAAAATAAAAGCTGAAAGAGCAGTCTTAATCCTTCACGTTCCAAAAAATACTGTTGATTGTGGTAATCATTCAGAACAATCTTCTAGTTGAGACCGGCCAAGAGATCGGCCCGGTCAGAGCCCGTACATGCGTACCGGCGAAGGATTTCTCCAAGAAAACAGTATCGTACTCCATGTGCAGCAAGCTCAGCAAGGAGCTCTCCGCATCAGAGATATTCTCACGTATCGCCGTGAGTCGACCCCAATGCGCACTTTGCAAGAAACATCTATGCACCGAAGCCTCCCATTGTTAAAACTTAACGACATTTTTAGTCCAGCCAAATTAGTACTTTAAAGTTACAAATCGGTATGAATGTTCAGAATTATAAAACTGTTAAAAAATCTCCATCGACCCTTGTCCAATTTTTTATTGAATAAAAGTTGCCAAAATGAGATTTACAGCAAAAATAGTTCAAACTAAAAATGTAGATCTACCGATTCTCTACAAAAAAATAATAATAATTAAATACTGTCTATAGTTTACGCGAGTATTACACATTTAAATAAAACACTTTAACGGTTTAAAACGCGATATTAATTTTATGAAATAGAAAACTAATATATCGCGTTAAAGTGTTTTATTTAAATATGAATTGTTATTTCACAAATATCGTAATATCCGTGATATAGCGGCAGAAAAAATTGCATAAGCTATTTTATTCGTAATATGCACACGTTTTCACCGGTATTTCCACGGTAGTGAGCTTAGCGCTTTTTTGTCGATTATTGAACTTTTGCAGTTGTTGGAGCCGATGTACCACTGAAACAGCAGTCAGTACTTATGAAAGTGTAGATACATTATTTGTAAAATCTTATTTTTGCAAACTTTTGCCATCAATAAAAAATTGCACAAGAATTGGACTCCTCCCAATACATTTATAATATTCTGACTATTCATATAAATGTTTAGTTATATGGGAAATTATTGTAAGTTTGGAAGTCTATTTTGACTGGGCTATATAATTACTAATTTTATGTCCATACTGTAATATATAACTATTAATGTTCGGCGCGTTGAAATGTTTGTTTCGAGCCACCAACGAAATTTGTTATCGTTATTCGTAAAACAAAGTTTGCGCTTACATCACCACTGTTTTATAAACTACGAAGTCATAATTTCGCACGTAATGCAAAAACTCTTATTGTTTTGAAACCGGAGCCTTGTTAAAAGCGGTTTGTTGAACCATATTTGGTTTGTTTTTATATTTCGAACGCGGAATTTGTTTCAGTTTTTCCCAGGAGATTAAATGTTTTCGAAAACATTCCACATTTGTTATTATTTATATTCACGTGCAATACGATTTGAAACAATAACAATTATAAACATTAAGTTATTTATTAATAAAAATATTTGCGTAATTATTAATGTACGTTTATAATGGGTTTTTTAAAATCCTAAAGGAAATAGGAGATTACAGCTACTCTTAGGTGAGTCATAAGCAGAGTGCTTTCTCCCTTTCCACCAACACATAATATAACAATTTTTATTAAAATAATTTGTATAATAGCATTTTTTTCGATAGATGAGGACAGACACGTATGTTTACTTGATGTTAGGTAAAGTAAAGAAGCCATATAACATCTAAACAAAATGCGCAGTCGACTTATTTCGGCTTTAGGTAATCGGACATCCACAGATTGGAACCGTAACACGATTAAACTTCACGGATTTTTATCAGTGGACGGTAGCTCGTGGTGCTCATGGATTTTCCACCACTTTATTTCCACCACCCATTTAACATCTATGTTTCCCGACGAAGTCCAACGTGTCTCAGAAAAACTATAAATTGATTACAAACATGATGAATTATTAACCATAGAAGATTTCCATACTATTAAGATAAGCTTACATAATCTTTGATAGCTGATTAGAAAGAGATAGCGAGCACGTGTACCTTTTCCAGCATATGGTAGACATCGGCCAGGTCCACGCCGGGGTACGGGGACATTCCGTAGGTCGCTATTTCCCATAGAAGGATACCAAACGCCCACACATCTGACTTCGTACTGAAGGTGTTGTACGCCAGGCCCTCGGGCGCTGTCCATTTGATGGGAAACTTCGCTCCGGCGTGAGCGGTGTATGTGTCGTCTCGCATTAGTCTCGCGAGACCGAAATCGGCCACTTTTACCAGGTGGTTCTCTCCGACGAGACAGTTACGGGCGGCTAGGTCCCTAGAAAATATATTTTTTTTAAATAGACGCATCGAACAGCGAAAGATTCATAAACAATAATATTAAAATGTATGACTTAGTACGTAAGATTCCTCCTGTATATTTTTTTGTCTGGGGTATGTTTTATAAATAATTAGGCTATAATAAATAATCGTAAACAAATGACAATCGACACGGGATATAACAGCGAACTTTAAGTAATGTCTGTAGTTTATGGGAGTATATAGATCACTTTTAACGGTTTAAAACGCGAAACACTCAACTTATTTCCTATTTATTTTACCCACGGCCCGAAGTTTTGCATGCTTTACAGCAGCCGTGGTCACAGGGGAAGCTACAAACGCTAAACAGTTATTGAGAAAATGTCGAGCTGTACTTAAAATCAAATAAAATAATTTAATCAATATATTTTTCGTTTGAAACCGTCAAAAGTGATCTATTTACAGGTGTACTTATTTAAAAACCATTTAAGACATACCACGTATGTATCTTAGTTTGTATAATGTGACCTAAGAACACAGTCTTATAACATATTTTTTGCATGTGTATAGTTTTTTAATATAAGTTATTTCAGATGGTTGGTTATAAATTCAATAACTCCGTTAATCAGAAACTTTAACATGGCATGTACTTAAATTAAGTATTTTATTTTGTCTTTTGAAGACAAAATAAAATACTTAATGGATAATTTAATTATCGAAAACATGTTTTTAATATGAATATATATATAGTGGTTGTTCTAGTCATATATAGATATATATATATATATATATACATTATGACTAGAATAACCACTTGTATATGTCTCACAAGACAATACATACATCTAATCGCGTTCGTAACATTTATTTTTTATTAACCATAGAGAAGATTTAAGATGGGACGAGTATGGTGTCCATTTGGTGAAAAGCTCAAAACCCCAGCCATATATATTAAACAAGATGCGCGGTCGATCTATGTTGTCTTTGAACATCCCGATATCCAGAGAGAAAACGGAAAGTGGATAAACTCACGGCTTCATTTGTGGACGGTGGTTTGTGACCCCTGAATTCGATAATCCTACCACCCATTTTAATATACAAGTCTCCAAACAAGGTTCAACATATTTTACAAAAACATCTCGGACCCGATGTCCACGGAACCCACTACGTTTCTAACATCACACCAAAGAGATTAAGATATTCACCTGTGTATAAACGAACGACTCTCCAGGTAGCTCATCCCAGAAGCGATTTGTGTCGCCATGTACATAAGCACGACGGCATCAATGTGATCTCTATTGCCCGTGCGCAAGTAGTCCAAAAGATTTCCCCTGCTCATGAACTCAGTGATGATGTAGAAGGGTGGTTCACGGGTGCATACGCCCAGGAGTTGCACCAGGTTCGGGTGTCTCATCTCCTTCATGATGGCGGCCTCTTCGAGGAAGTCTTTGAGCGCCATTGTGTCGTCCTTTAGCGTCTTTACAGCGACCTGAAAACATTTTAATAATATTAAAACTCTTTATTACACAAACATATTTACTCCGTAGTATAGGTACTTAAAATAAAACATACAAATAAAAACTGTGTGTAGGCAGCCTTATCGCCTATGGCGATTTCTTCCAGGCAACTTTTGCACGTAGAAAGTGTTTAAGTTAGTTATTTTAGAGTTTAAATAAAACACTTTAACGGTTTAAAACGCGACGGCTGCTGCAAAGCATCCGAAACGTCGGGCCGTAGTTAAAAATCATTTCCAAATAAGTTTAACTAATATATCGCGTTTTAAACCGTTAAAGTGTTTTATTTACATGTGTACTACTCGCGTAAACTATAGACAGTATTTTATTTTAGAGTTAACACCTAGCCAAGACAAAGAATGAATATCCGTTGATATTGTAGTGATATTAAATTAATTAAACATTTTAACTTTCGAAAACGGGCAGGGCAAGAACCGACATCCAGCGTGTGCAGAGCCGTTGCTCTAACCAATTGGGCTACCGTGTCCTACACGTTACAGACAAGTAGTTTTTAATTTTATATCGATTTTTATTTTAATCACTGCCATCATCAATAACATTTGAAAAATATTAAAGTTTCAACAAAGAAAAAGTTCTATAAAAACTGTACATCCTAGAGAGACTGTCAATCTAAATTTTTCTATTGAGCAAAATTAAGGTCTGCACCAAAAGAGATGAATGGCAAAGAATGTTTATTAAAATTACTTTTTTAAAGGAAACTCTGCACATGCCCCAAACATTTCTGTATATCGTACCGATCGAATTCACACAATGCAAGAAGTTGATCGAATAGAAACTATTATGTTCCCACGAAATTCCAACCCAGACCTCTTAACCAAGAAAGGCTCGAGCTTCTAAGGATCTTCTTCTAATAATCTTTTTTTTTTCCTAAACCATGGACTAAACAAGATGCATAGCAAGAGATGACGTAGCTTTTCTGTAATGTGTAATGGTGCAATGGTAGCAATGGTAGGGCTAATAATCAACGGGTCGTGGCTTCGATCCCGAGTGGGTCCAACACTTTTTGGACATTAAATAGGTGCCAAGACCAAAATAGGCCGACAAGGCATCTTGTAGACGTTATATGGCTATGATATTTCACCTAACATCGAGTGAGCCCCACGCTTATCTGTTCTCCTTTAACATTAAAGAATCTCGTTAGGTTAGAGCAGCAGCACGCTGTGGGTGCCGGTTCAAGACCCGGCAATGTCACCGAATTATCTAAATTAATTCTGAACTTATAATATAATAATAATTCTTAATTTAGCTTCTCTCTTACTTGCTACTTCTACGAAGTACCTTTGCTTTTTGTTTATTATTCCTTACCCACTTAATAAGTCTTTTCGCTAGTCTTTGTACTTCAGAAATCGAAGAAAGAAGAGAAGAGACCGCTGCTTAGCGATAAGGCCGCCTTTTATTTATAAGTTAGTACGTAAGATTTTATTTTTTCTAGTTCATGTGGTTATTATAAGTAATAAAGTAGAAATAAATAATTCATATTAATAATCTTCTTACGGTCATATTACAACGTTTCCACGCCGCTTCGTACACGTCGCCGTACTGTCCACCTCCGAGCTTGTGTTTCATCACAATATCTGTGCGGTCGATCTCCCACTCGTCAGGTGGAGCGAGGGGGAATACGGTCGGCTTGTTGCGCTTTGGCGCTGGGTAGAGGAGCTGGGTGATAAGACCGTCGCCCAGCACGGAGTGGTGATGAACCAGCTCAGCCAAAGTGCCGAACTTTGATTCGGATGTGACGTATACCTGAAGAAAAAATACCACCATGATATATTAAAGATCACCATCAGCGCCTCATAAGTGAAGGGTGGAGGTACATTCCTAATACAGAATATAGTTTCTCATTTTTTGTTAAACGATTGGTGAAACTGGTACAGCAGTTGCAACTTGTCGCACGACGGTTTAAAACGTGAAAAATATTAGTTAACTAGTGAAAGTTTAACTACGGCCCAACAGATGCTTTATGTATACTCGTTTAAACTAGAGACGAAATAGTGTACTTAAATATACACATGTTGATTAGCGAGATGACAATTGCTAATTCAAAAAAAAAAAGTTCGTTTCTTTGTTTCTATGTTTGAACGCGCTAATCTCAGGAACTACGGGTTGGCATTTGATTTTTTTCTGTGTTAGAGCATTAATAGAGAAAGCCTATAAGGCTATAAAACAGCGCACTGTGACTAGCACAAGCGAAGGTACAACGAGAAATGTGAAAAAAAGGGAAAATTATTCATCATTATAGGTTTCCGAGCAAAAACGGTTCAAGATACCCAAAAAATATATACGAAAGAATGATTTCTCTTTGAATGGTCTACAAAAACACCGCGACGCTATATATCTATTTTTTAAGATTAACTTGCAAAGACGACGGGAAGGGACGCGACCGACTCTGTGGGTAACAGTTTAAGTTTATAAAGATGAAGGGATTTACAAAAACGAATTTGTATGCCCAAACAACAATTCTCGCGGACAAAGTCGCTGACACATCTAGTAATTAGATATATACCAAGGACACCATCTTAATATTTAGAATTTTGTATATAACCATCTCTCTCTAAAGTCGCTGGATAGACGGGGGAGCATTCTAGCCGTCGGACAAAGGACTATCGTTACAGCGACTCAGCCCTCAGGCGAAGCAAGGAAAACGTATACACAACAATTTACAACATCTTAATTACCAGATTTCTCACAATGACTAATTAATAGTTACTTTGCTCTGAACCAACGTTCATTGGATAGTCTCGAAGCTTTCGTATTGTTTATTCTAATAAAGAATTCGAGTTTCGATTCGTTCTATCAATTTTGTTGTTATGAAGCAATATTTATTTGAAATTTTTAAAAAACACTAACTGTTTAAAACGCGATATATTTCATTTAAACATGTTTGTAAATTATTTTTAACTACGGCCCGACGTTTCGGATACATTGCAACAGCCGTGGTCACGGGGAGACTAAGATGGAGGATGTCTCTGACGTCGAAGTAAAAATTGCTATGCTAGGCGCCATCTGTTCCGTCGAAGTTGGTATTTGGCGAAACTGGCCGGGTTTTAAACAAATTTAACTAAAATATATCGCGTTTTGAATCGTTAAAGTGTTTTATTTAAATGTGTACTACTCGCGTATACTACAGACAGTACTATTTGAAGTTCTAAAATGATCTAAGACATTCCTTATACAAATTATTATTGTAATTTGAATACCTTCTATACAGATGTCTTATAAGAAACAAATACGATTTGTCATTAAAGAGCACAGAAGAACAAGAAGGGCACAAAGCAGCCTTCGAGGGATCACAGTATTGCTATGGACGTGGGTTTGTAGCCTAATGTTATAACCGTACATAAATTCAATTAATGTTTAAGTAAGTACAAAAAAGTCACTTTACCCCCTTACCTCCTTTATTTGTTACATTGTTAACGATACAAACAAGCATTATTAGGTTTACCTGTTGGAAGGTAAAATACCCCCGCCATATAACGTCTCAATAAGACTCGCTCACCTATTTTGGCTTTGGATGTTCGGAAATCCACAAGATGTTCAATTTACTGTGTATTATTTTTTACGGAGCTATTTCAGTGAATTCGGAAATTTGTGTGCTTTTTAAATTATGTTTCTAGTGATTTGCCAGGAACGACTGGGCCTCCCCTTCCTTTCGTCAGAAGAGAACTGGGTTACTTATTTTTAATTACCGCTAGTTGTTGTAATGCATAACTATGTTAGTTAGATGGATGTGGGGGGGCTGAACATGTGAAAGGTAGAGTGTAGACGGCATAACTTAGCGACCCCTGTTTAAGCTCCCTTCATTTCTCACCTGAACTAATACGGTGTATTGCCTTCACTTTGCATGACTCAAAAGCGTGATAAATGATTGTACATGTGTAACCCTTTTCTACTGAAAATTCAGTAAACTCGAAACGATTTCGTTAAAAGCTCTGTAATTATTTGAACATCCGTTACTTAATCGTCGATTATAAGAAATGTATCATTAAATAATAATGTGAATGTTGAATACTGTCTGCAGGTCTTACGGGTTAAAAACGCGAAAAATATTAGTTAAACCTATTTGGAAATTATTTTAAATACAGCCCGACGTTTCAGGCAGTACAAGGAGGCTCCGTGACTTAAATAATAATAATTTATCTATAACGGCATTCTTTAACTTAAATAAAATCAATTAAAATATTATTGATTTAGCTTAGGCGGTATACAACGCGGACTTGTTTTTAACGACTCGATGTTTCAGGTTTGCTTTTTGTAGTGCGCTTTGAAATATTTGTTTTTTAATAACAAAAGTCATCGGTACTTATAAATTCACAGAAAGAGCAGCCAACGACAACAAGCGGGACGTTTTATGGGTCAATGAGAGAAACATTATTTAAAATTAAAAACATTTAAATAGAATATACTTTTTCAAAGATCCTCATTAATTTTCTCATTTAACTGAATTGCATGAAGCCCGCTCAAAGCTATCGTGGGGCTGTTTATAAAATTCATTGAATATGTAATTAAATCCGGGACGAGATAGTTTATTAACGAGAAACTGAGTCACGTTTTCAAAGGAGCATTTTTTTGAAAAAAGAATTGAAAATGGTCGCTAATAAACTTCAACGGAAAGCTTATTTTTCTTTTTCTTCACTTCAAGGTAAAGGGTTCGCTAGATAGTAAATTATTTACCAGAGCGACGTTGGCTTTTGCTTCCGTGGAGAGATAGGAAAATAGTTACCTCTAACGGGAAGTTCTCGATATTGGAATTAACTAAATGAATAAACTAATAAAGTAACAATAAGTTAAAATTAATTGAAATGAGGAAACAGCGGATTTATAGCTAAATTTAAACCTATTTCTTCCAAGCAACCGCGGTGAAAAAAAGAAACTCATTAAAAAGTACGCGAGACAGCAGAAAAAGGTACTTACTTAATCTATAATATATTAATTAATTACTTAACTAGTGTTTAAAAATTTAGCAAGAATTATAATTTCAGATAACACGATCTATTAAAAGCCTTTTGTGATGCAAGACAGATAGCGTGATTAAAGGCTTTGCATCAGTGGAATCAAATGCCACAATCATTCAAAAATCTATTGCAGATTTAGTTAAGAATTTTAATTGAAAAGAACTTAAAACGCTAATGACGTACTCAGACGATAAGAGCTCGTGCCACCAGGAACGACACACGTTAAGTATTATATAATATTTACTGTATGCACAGTAAACATGCGTATACAATTCCATGTTCAAAATTCGTTACCCACGTCCGACAGAAGTCAGAAATTATCAGTTTAAACTCTATATAGATTAAAAATCGAAAATATATTTTTTTAAATCGACTCGGGCAAGACTTGAACCGGCATCGTCAGCGTTCCGTGCTGTTGCTCTAACCAAACTCTACAGAGTCCTACACACGAAACTGGTTACGTTGCAATAATTTTAGTAATTATTAGAAGAAAATCTTACTTGGCTGAGATATTACTCTAGCACGGAATATTTTTTCGCTTAGATATAACATTACACTAATTACAGTTATATTTTACAAACAAATATTATACGCATAAAATAAACTCGAAAAAATCTGCTTGTCATCTGACAAAGACTTCCTTTTAAGATTTTCACGCTGGCATAACTTTTGCAAGTCTAGACTCTGGGTCCATTCTTACGAAAATAATATATTTAAGCGTTCTCATTCTCGTTAAGTATGGGTTACGTCAAAGAAAAGGGAATAAATGCCGCCTGGACAAAAACTATAATTATAACCTATACTCATAAAGCTGCAAAGTGCGTTCATTTGAGCGCGCTAATCTCTCGACTACTATTTCGAATTTATAATAGCTCTTTTTGTGTGTTGGTTAGAGCATTTATCGAGAAAAGCTCTACGCTATAAAATATCAAAGATGAATTTCTTTCCACGTTGTTTCACCACACCACTGTCTCTTCGCCTTCATTGATCGCAGCGATAAATGATCTAACCAACACGAAAATAATTTTTCAATTCGAATCAATAGTCCATTAGCGCGTTCAAAACAACAATCTCTTCAGCTTGATAATATTAGTAGAGATAATGTAAATCTATAATCATTAAATAAAGGCTTTCATCTGTACCTTGCCATCCGAGTCCTCGTTGATGCGGTAATGATAAACTCGGCCCTCGTATCTCAATGAAATACTTCGTTGACCTGGACTCGACTCGGACTCGCGAACCTGAAAATGAGAAGTGGAATTGAGAAAACCAAACTAAATGGTTAGTGGTTTATTCATTAGAACCATGGCTGTAGTTAAAAGAACGGCATAGTGAACGCTTTGACGAGCTCGTAGGTGTAACGGTGGCAATGAATGACTGATAATCGTCGAGGAGTCGCGGTTTTGATCGCCACGGGATCCAACATTTTTCTAATTAAACATGTTGGACGTATGGAAATCTGGATCTTAAATGAGTGGTAGAAATATCGAGATTTCATCCACCATCTACAGTTGAAAAAATCGTGAAGTGTTATCGCGTTTCCGTTTCAGTCTGTGAATTTCCGCATGTCTAAAGCCAAAATAGGACGAGAGCGCATCTTGTTTAGATGTTATATGACAATATATATCAAAAGAACTCCTTGTATATCTGTCGTCGTATATCCTGCCTATCCTCTTGCCTACATTTATATATCCTTCACTGGTTGAATTATTCCTAGGCGAGTAGGAGAATTGACTATTACCGACCGAAATACGCTATTATAATCAGCCGATATTCGAATCCGGCACCTATCTCGTTTCACAGTATCGTCGCGGTATAAAAAATCCTTAATGACTTCCACATTTATAACGAAGCATTTTACATTCAGATGAAAAGTACAGCTTTTTAATATCACGAACACACGCCACGAATAACATTACACGTCGTTGAATAGGTGAGGCTCCATTTAAAAATGAAAACCGTGTTGGGACACTGACTTTTAAGGCTACTATAATTTATGAATTCGCGAATAACTGATATCATTCAAATCCAAAAACAATTATCAACTTAAAAAACTTTTAAGTTAAACAGTTTTTTAAGTTGATAATTAAATATAGATAAATAAAGTTTTTGTATGAAAACTACATTTTTTTTTAAATTTTGACTTAACTTTCGTGTTTTACTAGTGTATCCCTTTCATTTGATACCCATATTGAAGGGGTTAAGGAAAAATATGTAATCCGCCATTTTGTATCGGCGGCCATCTTAGATTTATAATGTGTTGATTTTATTATATTGTATTGTCATCTAAATTGAATGTGTGTACCAAATTTCAGATCAATCTGACAACGCCATCCCGTTGTCAGATTGATCTGCTTCAATTTTAATTACTAATTTTGTACCAAATATATAAATTCCGTACGGTTCGAGCTAAATAAAAATGTTTGAAAATCATTTAACTAAATAAAAGTCAAACTAAGTAACACGAAAGACGCTAAATTTACATTTACTCTAAATCAAAGGCGCAAAATGAACCACAAGAAATGGCAAGAAACTCGCCGCCACTCCTTTTAATCGCCAAGTTTTATAAGAGACTTCACGTACTTTAAGGGTAAGCGCTTTCCGCCGTGGAACATGGGGCGAACACATTTATGTGTCTGTTTCACTGATCCGTTTTATTTAAAGGCAAGTAGTTGTTCAGATTTCGATGGCCAGACAAAAACTATTTATAGTTTCCCAAGGATTCGAATCCAGGACCTCTCGCAGTGAACGCGTTTTATTTTTTCTAGCTGAGCTGGTTTTTGGACCCAAAGCATTTTTATCGTTTCAGAAAGTTTAAATTCTGAATTCAAATTTGACTCCGGCCGAAATATCTGAGTCAACTCTACACTACAATCTCACTAAGCGGCAATATTAAGCTGCCACACATAATTCGCCTTGAATCAACAGCGATAGGAAACTATTTAGATTAAATACTGTTTGTAGTTTACGCGAGTAGGACACATTTAAATAAAACACTTTAACGGTTTAGAACGCGATATATATTAGTTAAACTTTGGCGCAAGGGGAACTTTTTTAAACTTTGCAGGAGTCGTGGTCGCGGGGAGACGGCTGCTGTAAAGCATTCAAACCGTCGGGCCGAAGTTAAAAATAGTTTTCAAATAAGTTTTAGTAATATATACCGCGTTTTAAACCGTTCGAGTGTTTTATTTAAACTATTTAAATTTTGAGGTCATAATTTCCAAACCTTATTCGGGTCTTGGCAGGGACACGGAATATTTAACCACTTTCGGTTTTTTAGGCTCTTTATTCCCGTCGCTTCTTACATGAATATTTAATTCGGTCCAGAATTTCGTGGTTACAACAAAATCCAATTCCCCGTTCAAACGTAACGAAGCCAAAAAAAATCTATCCAGTACTCTCGGCGCTGCTAAAAATGTGTCAATTTAAACCTGGAGCGATGATTAATTGAATGTGAACTAAATTCTCTAGTTACGAGAGTTCATTTTTGTCCGGCAGTCCAATATTTGAGTGAAGCTCACGTAAGTAATTAAAAGAGGATGATCCTGGACTCGCCCGCTTGAACTTTGCGTGGCTCTGTATAGCATCCGTTATAAAGCTGTGTAAATCAATGACGGAATAAAATAATATCTATTCAAGGTAGAGAAATAGAAATTATTTGGTCGTTTAATTAATAAAATGTTTAGGCTGTGTAAAAACTATAGCCATTCTAATTATTCTTTGTCTAAATAAACATAAACTGTAATCGGTTCGGCAATTCATAGAGCTATCTCATTAAAATCGGAAGTCAGTTAAAAATACTCAGCAGTCAGTTAAATAATTTATTGCACATCGCGGGTAACTACTTACGCCAAAGTAACAATATTATTATTTGAACTAATAATAAGTTTGTTTAATTTTTTATTTAATTAGTTTATGTATTTATTAGTTAAAAAACAATTGACTCGGCTAAAGCGAGTTACATTAACTGAACCGTGACACAAAGAATTGAGATTTATAAATAATAGTATGAATACAAATTACATTGAAACAATTTCAGGGTCATCTTAATACATTAAACCTTTTTTTAAGTACTTCGTACAGACAAAGCCGAAACATTATATAATATTATTATTGTTTTTTTTTCAATCCTATGTGGTAAGTATATTATAATCAATAATCTATACTAATAATAAAGCTGAAGACTTTGTTTCTATGTTTGTATGTTTTAAGCCCGCTAATTTCAGGAACTACTGGTTCGAATTAAAAATAAATAATTTAAAGAGAAATCATTGATCCAAACATATATTTTGGGAACCCACAAGGATAAATAATGTTAGCCGTTTTTTCGACATTGTCAGCTGTTACTTTGTTCCTGTTTGTCACAGCGCGATGTTGCCTTCCTCGATAAATGGTCTAACCAACACAAAAATATTTTTTCAATTCGAACTCGTAGTTCCTGAGATGAGCGCGTTCAAACAAACTCTTCAGCTTTATATATTTGTATAGATAAAGAATAGTGCCAGTATAAGTTCCCAGGGAGTCGAATCATCCGTTTTACTACTTACGATAATTAAAATGTGTATCACCGCAGTAAAAATGTTATTAATATGTTTCGTTATTTTTGTATCAAGACATATGCTACTCGTCGTTTTTATGACTAAAGTGGAACGATATCGGGGTATTATTACATAATCGTATACATATAGAAATTCAATGTAACGCAGATTCTGTTTTTTCTTTTTCTCTTCGGTATTTATCAATTGTAGTAGTTGAATATTGTACTAGTTGGTTATTGAATAATAATCCCAATATTTGTTATAACAATCGATATATTTTTAATTAAACGGTTTAAAACGCGATATATATTAGTTTAACTTATTTGAAACTTATTAGCCGCGGTCACGGGGAGGCTGCTGCAAAGTATCCGAAACCGTAGTTAAAATAATTTTCAAATGAGTTTACCTAATATATATCGCTTTTTAAACCGTTAAAGTGTTTTATTTAAATGTGTACTACTCGCGTAAACTACAGACAGTATGTAAGTCGATATAAATTTTTATTTCAATGAAAATAGACGGCAGGCCCTAGGTAAAAAACTATTTTTTTTAAATATTATGAGACACTTTTAATTATTTGTTGCGTAATTGATATATCTTAACAATTAATTTATTAAGCTAATTGGTATGTAATACGACATTGCTCTGAATTAGGTAAAATCCAACTAAACAGTTTGTTTCCAAATCGGGTCAATTCTTATGTTCCGATTTGTGGATACACAAGCATTCAAAACAACCACATTGTTTCTCACGTCGCGAAGCAGTTCCACTTTCGTTAGAGTGAGCGACTTAAAAATTCTTAGAACATCAGAGCATTTCACGTAGGGAGCCTACCGTTTGTTTGTAGAATTAATGAACTGCATACATTATTTGTATACTACATTTTCTAAATTATAGCAATAACTTTCCGATAAGCTGCTAAAAAAAAAACCATCTTATAATAAAACACAGAGGTTTTTTTTTGAGCAGCTTATAATATAGACCAAAACTTAGAATTTAAAACACTTTTTGTATTTTAAAATTTAAGTTTTGGTCTATAATTTTGAAACTTGTAACGGTTGTTCTTTACAACCTGCAGCGTACACGCACACCGGTTGAAAACACGACATTTACGGGATATTTTAAACTAAGACTCGACGATTATAATACTTCACAGCCGCCGTGATCCGACTGTGTATGTGCATCGTAGTCATATGAATATATTTAGTGTTTGAAACCGTTTAAAAATATTTACTTCAATATAATAATTTTGGACTAAGTTGTGAACCTAATTGACTAAAAAATGCGCCCTGGTTTGAAAGGAATCAAGGTTTACTTTTTTTTTAAGATAAAGGACAGACGGTAGTTTGTGACTCAAAATTTTCTACATACCATCTTTTTTTTATGTTTAGGTATCCAGACGAAGCCAAACATGTTTCAGGAAAATTATAAATTCATTAGAAACATTTTGAACCCGATAGGAATCGAAACCACGTCCAGTTGATTATTAGCCAGACGTTGTTACCATTACACCAACCGTCATACCTTTTATTATATCAACGTCACTAAAATGTATTATCATTCAAAGCGCATAGGTTACTCGTAAGGTAGATGTTAGCCGGAATACGATGGAAGCTCGCTCGAGATCGATCCGTACTTCGAGTGTCCTCGAAACAGTTCCCCAGAGTCGTGTACACTCGCGTGCAATTTTGAATAACCTACAATATTATATCTACACTAGCTGTGCCAGCGACTTCGTCCGCGAGAATCGTTATATTGGGCATCCAAATTAGTTTTTGCAAGCCCCGTCATCCTTATAAACTTCAGACGTTAGCTACGACGTCGATTGCGTCCCTTCCCGTCGTTCTTGCAAGTTAATCTTAAAAGATAGACATATAGCGTCGCGGACTTTTGTTTAGATCATTTAAAGAGGAATCATTATTTCATAGGCATTTTTTAGGTATCTTGAATCGTTTTCGCAGCGTACGCATCTGAAACCCACAGAGATTAAAAATTTCCCCCGTTTTGTTCACATTTCCCGCTATATCTTCGCTTCTATTAGTCACAACGCGATTTATAGCGTACAGCCTTCCTCGATAAACGCTGTAACCAACACGAAAATTCTCTATTTTTTCAATTCGAACCTGTAGTTTCTGAGTTCAAACAAACAAACTTCAGCTTTATATATTAGTATATATTCGTTACATACTCAAATAGCTTAACATATTTCGATAAGATCCGCAATTATAAATGATGAATACTTCTACATATCGTCTACCAGCTGTTAGGTTTAAAAAGTGTGGTAACCAATTCTTTTAGAGACAAGAAGTAGGATGATTCACACGAAAAATAATCCAGATTCCCACAGCTAGAAGCCTGTTTCGATTTTTTTTACGTCTTGTTAAAATTAATAGGAGGGTAATGTCACTCTCCGTAATGGTCAATAACCAACAAAATAAAAAATACTTGTATTCAGATTACTGTTGCGTTATTTTTTTTATGATAAAGGAGGTAAAATAGCCCAGGCATATGATATCAAGATGCGCGGTCGACCGATTTAGGCTTTTCTACGAAATTAGTATAGTAGGCTTTAGAATTAATCACATTTAGGATCTTCATATGCTTCTCTAGGTGTTAAGTGTGATATTTTATCTATTAAGTATGTTTAGCTTTAATAATTTAGTGTTAATTTCCAGTTTAAATTATCTTTTTATTGTATAATTTAATTTTTTATGTTTACTTTTGATTGTTTACTAAAATTATCGTTTTATTTCTTATTTCTACATGCAAAGGTTGCCTGGAAGAAATCGCCATAGGCGATAAGGCCGCCTTTGTGCAATAAAGAGTTTATTATTATTATTATTATCATTAGTATTTTTCTCAATTATTCTGCGTTGCTGGCCAAAATTGGTCATTTTAGTAGTTCCCTAGAAGTAACTATAATATAAAGGTGCTATCACACTCAGCCACTACTATTCTATTCATTGCATCGCCGATGCACCGGAGAATCAAATCAGCCGTACCGATGTTGATTACTTACGTGGAATGTTGGAATTAATTCGCCCTACGATCTGACCAAGACGAACATCGAAATCCACATGTAAATTGCGTATGCACTGGAATCTCCCAGTTTAATTAATTTATCAATCGCTAACAGATACATTGCAGAAGGCAAGAATTGATTAGACGAAGCAAAATTAAGTTTACACTTACAAACTTAATTTCGTTTTGTTACCTTTAATATTTTTACAGATATTATATAAAAGGTTGTTCTGTCTTGATCTTATTTATCAATATTTAAGTATTATTTAAATTAGATGACATAAGTTGAAGGTAGATTTAATTACCCTCAAATACCAGAATAAAGATATCAATTACCAGACCAAAACCGTCTATTGAGGATTGTCCTTTTTACTCGCTGAGACAGTATACTGTTTTAAAGGACCATTCTTTAAATCTGAGTTCACACCTTGTCACCACATTAGTTACTTATTACGTACATTGTACATATTTTTACTCGAACGAAGTAAAAATAATTTAATTACGTGGTATTAAGACCCCATTGAAAAATATTATTAAATAAGTAAAACACTTTTAACGGTTTAAAACACAAAATATAATAATAAAACTACGGCCCTTCGTTTCGTTTGCAGCAGCCGTGGTCACAGGGGCAATGATGCAAAGATTGCGTTTTAAACCGTTAAATGTTTTATTTAAATGTAATTTTAAATCCAGTATTTTTTTATTATTGGTGACATTGCTTTTATTATCCGTTGCTATTCTTTCCTTTTCGTTTTTTTTTTGTCTAATTCTTTTATGCATTCTAGATTTACTCACCTATATTTATACTAAAGTTATAATAATTTGAAAGATCGTTTCTTTGTTCCTACATTGTAACTGGTAATATAAGTGGCTTTATCTTCAGATTCGAAAACTACTTACTAGAAAGCTCCCGTTGATACCCGAGGACAGCAGATATTCGGCCGCGTTCCGAGCAATCGGGCCGTGGTACCACGAGTGCTTCTCCAGGGAGTTAACTGGTGTGACGTAGTTACTTGGTACCCAGCCCACACCACCGCCGAGTGTGTGCGCTTCGCACCATTCGCCACTCTTGTTGTAACTCATTATGCGCACCTGTTCGCCTGTGGGAAATTCATTTTCTATTTATCGTTCAATCGAACATTAAATTCGAGTATGAGAGTGCTATACTAATAAAAATAGGGAACGCCCATTTCAGACCAAATAAATTTAACTAAATAACCTGGCAAACGTTCTATTGCTAAGTGTTTTGACAAAATTTTATTATAACAAAAGGGATCATTTGTTTAGATCGATTAAAGACGAATCATTATTTGATACATATTTTTTGAGTATCTTGAACCGATTTCGCCGCGCACGCAGCGGAAACCCTTACAGATAAATAATTTTCCACATTTCCTTATGTTTCCTCGTTTCTATTGGTCGAGCCCAAATGAATTATCACCAAAAGCCTTCTTCACACAACTTGAACACAAAAATATATTTTCCGTAGTTCCTCAGCTTTATAATTTTAGTATAGATATGTACGCTTACTTTTGACATACAATTATATAAGGAAGCAAAAAGTATTTTAACAACATCACAGACAAACTTTTTGGTATATATAATTATCAATTGGTATGTTATAAAATACTATAAGTGAAAAAAAAAACCATTTTTTATGAGTGGACATTTTCTCTTCCTACATTGGAAATAATAACACATATATTCAATAACCAACAAGGTACCACCCCAATGGCTCAATGGCAAATTCTCCTGGCTGAAAATTATATTCCCAATGACATACACGTAGTAGTTAAAACAGAGAACGCTACATAATGTTCATGGCGAGTGCTTTGTTCTTTTTCTAAACAGTTAAGTACATTTCTTTAAAACGTTTTCGACTTTCATAATTCAAGGAATAACAAAACACTGCTAAAATGTACATACGTCAGCATTTGTGCCAAATAGTCATTTCAAACAAAACTGTGCTGGCGTATCAAATTTCTTCAAGACATTATTTAATTTCGTTTCACTTGCAAAATACTCAAATTACCCAAATTGCTAACGAATTAACTCGAAAGCAAATAAGCAAAAAAACAATTGCTAATAGCATTACGTAATAGAAGTATAGAAATGACATTGCCTATTTGAGTTTCGACGTAAAATCAATTCGCTGAGCGGGAGGTTGAGAAAAGTGCCTAGTCCGGACAATTTGCAATGCGTTTACTAAGGGAAAGAATTCCCAAGTGGTAGATTGTCCTGGAAATGGGGCGTAGTTAAATTAAAGTTTAAAATTGGATATTCGATTTTTAAAATAATACAATTTTAGTTTTATCAAATAACTGAACAGGTAACGTTGTTTGCAATTAATATTATTGTTTCACTATAACAAGTACTTGGTAATAATGCATTAATTTTGATCAAATTTTATTACCGTAAAACCGGTAAGTTCAAGATAAAGACAAATAAGACTTATACAATTGTTATTTTCGATCATTTAAAGAGAAACAATTCGCTCGTATATATATTTTTTGGTTTCTTGAACAGTTTTTGCAGCACACGCAATAGAATTGGTCGCCGCCTGATGTTATATAGCCTGAAGCTTTCTGTAAATTCGAATCACTAGCTCCTGAGATTAGCGCCTTTTAACAAACTCTTTAGCTTAAATAAGTATTCATTTAGTATCTCCAAGCACTTAAATGGACGCAATTTCCACTTGTACATATACTGGACAAAAATATTCCAGCACAGTATAAATTTGAAAATAGAACAAGTAACGAGAACCGGCATTATTAGGTCCAGCGAAGGCTTAGTTGTATGAGCCTATTGTACGCTGAGGGAAGCACTGCAAGTCCTTTGACAGAAATAAGTCCAATTTCAAAACACGGTTCGTGAATGTACGCTTTTCACTTTAATGGGATTACATTTGCTCATATAACAACTTTGTACAGCGGACACTTCCATGTAACATGGGCGACAGTTTCTACGAATGTTTTAGATGTATAACGTTTGAAAACTTTAATATTTTTAACTAGCTGAGTCAGCGACTTCGTTCGCGTAGAATAGTTATTTTGGACCGTTGAACCGTTTGCGCAGCGTACGCAATGGAAATTCAAAAGGATGAATAGTTCTCCCCGTTTTTTCGACATTTCCCACTGTATCTTCGCTTCTATTAGTTACGTGTTAGTGTTCTAACCAACGCAAAAATAATTTTTAAATTCGAACCAGTAGTTCCTGAGATTAACGCGTTCAAACAAACAAACAAACTCTTCAGTTTCATAAAATAAAATATACTTTATTATCATTAAAATTTAAAAAAATATTTAGATTCGTCATTTTTTTTTCGTTTGTCTGTTCATTGTGTTTCTACAGAGTGTTCAAAAGAGCAACATAACAGAGAAGAACACCCAAGAAACTCAGTCCGGCTTTTTTAAAATATTATATATTAGTATAGATAATAGAAGTAACGATAATAACGGGCAAGATAAAATCCTACGTCCACAGCGCTCCGTGCTGTGTACTCTAACCAACTGAGCTACCGTGGCCTTGACGTCATCGTCGAATTTCTTCTACCTTTATATAATCAAAACATTGTATAATGTCTGTTATGAAATATTAGCACTGCTTTAATTAATATAGTCGTAGGGTAAAAGACGTGTTGGAAGGAGGAAGAAGTCATGGCTGCCAACACCAGGGAATAGACGAGGATAAAAACGGTTGAGCCATTGCTACATCTCGCAAAGGACATCAGTCGCTTTCAAAAGCTAACGGCCAACCTTCAGTAATGGAGAGGCACAAGAAGAAGAAGAATTAATATAGTCGTATAGTCGATTTTTGTAACTTGTACTCGGCGGATGATAAAGACAAGACAAGACAGCGAGCAAGCCTGCCATACAACCCAAGCCAACTATACCAACCATGGCAACTGCTATTCAGCTTGTTAGCAGCAAACCACAGACAATACGATCTCGATGTTCATTTACGAATCGTCGATCATTGGCGAAATCGACCGCGTCCCGTTAATCGTTAAAGGTAAACATTTACCGTCGCGGCCATTTTTTTAGATCACTTTAAGAAGAATTTTGCTTTCATTTGTATGTTTTGGTTTCTAGAACCGGTTTAGGAACGGAAGCCCTCAAAGATGAATAATCCCCATTTTTTTCATTACACTTTTCCTTCGCTTCCATAAGTCGCAGCGTGATTTTATATAGCCTAAAGCCTTCCTCGATAAATGATCTAACCAACACAAAAATATTTCTTTCATTCGGGACCACTTGTTCCTGATATTAGCGCATTTAAGCAATCAAACAGAGAGAGTAGACACCACTAGCACCTATAGGATATACCTTTCTTTAGGCTCAGCTGATTTTCGCCTCCCGCTTGAAAGTCGTAAAGCGCGACGAACAGCTGCGGGTCGTCTTCTTCGTGATGTGCCAAAAGGTTTTCCTTTGAAGTCCATCTGATGAAGAAACATCGTTGTATTAAGGGAAATATTGTTGTCCTTCTCATAACAAGAAGTAAAAAGGGACAAGAATATTTTGGGAATGTACCTTCGCATAATATTATACCTCATCGTAGAATAAACGAGTATTTTTAAATACTGTCTTTAGTTTACACGAGTAGTATACACATTTACATAAAACACTTTACCGGTGTAAAACGCGATATATATCAGTTAAATAATAATTAATTACGCATAATATTTAGTTATATACGAATTTTAATTAATTAATTAAATAAATATAATGGTTTTCACCGTGAACACGGCTGCTGCAAAACATCCGAAACGTTGGGCCGTAGTTAAAATAATGTTAATATATCGCGTTTTAAACCGTTAAAATGTTTATTGTAATCGAGTATTTTATTTCAGTAGTCACTATGTTTGTCTTACTAAAAAATATCGTTAAGCCTATTTGTAATTACTTCAATAATTGCGCTGCTTTTGTAACTCACTGTTGGTCTGTGGTGGATATGAAATCTATATTTGGTTTCATTTATTGTAATTGTATATTCAGACGCGGTTCCTGCAATTAGCGCCATATATATGAAACAATGCGGTATGAAATATGGCTAAACTTGGACGAGAAATTGGGTAAACGGTGATATTGATTATTTTTATTACATATCTTTAAATTAATTTGACTCGGGAATCTCGGGGTCCACATGATTGAACCAATGTGTCTCTGACCTTTAAGATCTAAATATGATGCGATGTCAATTAAGGCTTTAGACAATCAAAAATCTAGACTGAAATCGAAACGCGATTTTAAACATCACAGCTCTTCCACCAGACGATGATTCCTGACTTGGATCGAACTCTAACATTCCTACCACCCTATTTGATACAGGATTATATCCACAACCAATCGGTTATAAAAAATACTCGAATGCAGCTATTTTTGTGAAAGAGCGTATTGTTTTTGCCACAGCACGCTTTTTAAGCTAAAATTCTATGAATGTCAACTTGCATGGCTGCCATCAACGGTCATAGAGAATCAAGAGTACAATGGTTGATGTAGGCATTTAAGATGACCTAAAAAAACAACTCGGCCTATTTTCGTAGGTGGAAGCCATTGGACTAGTGCGTATTTCGCGGCAACATTAAATACGGTGATATAACACTGATACACTAACATCCGTTCTAATAGAAAGTTGTATGTCATCGACGCTAATAACTTATGAATAAAATTAAAACTTTTAATTGGTTCTGAGAAAAAAGTAAACTTTCGCAGGATCGTCAATTGTTGGTATTTTATTATGGCTCTTGGTTTATTATTATTGCTTTGTGATGTTTTTATTGCTAATGATTCCTAGAATTTTGTAGAAAACTGGATTTAACCTATGTAAAAGATGCAATTACTGAAGTGTTTTTAATTATCTATAATCTACGGTGTCTGGCGGCCATATTGTTCTAAGAACTACGAAGCGACAATTGACATTGGCATTTGACATGTGTCAATTAAACTGATAGTGTTTGGTTGTAAATTTCAATTATTATAAACAGATACATAATTAATGGTTGATATTTTTTTTTACTTTGTATTTAGAAATTGAATGTTTGTATGTGCGCTTTTACTGTCTATACTACTATTTACTATCATATTTCTGCCCTATGGAAACTATGTATGATGTCATAAAAACAAGACTCTCTTAAACATTTTCAACGGAATACCACGCGATGTGTTCTTAGTTTATATTAGCTCAGCTTTGCGAATAGCATTTGCTTTAATTATATAATTATTACGGTACATTTTTGAAACGTAAAACTGAACGCACGCGCTATCTAGTAGAGTTGTTTATCTGATAACGGCGTTTGTCGGAAAGGTATGTGTTTCTCGTTATATAACTCGTATGTCACTCCCACTGTCATAGCCAAGGCTGACTCCTGACAGGATGCAAATTGGAGTTGTGCAGGCGCGATACTATTAAAATATATACATAGTAAACTCGAACTGAGGTTTCAGGGACAGAGGAAATACGATAGTTGCAATCAATTGCATCGATGCAAATGTGCGTTCGTAATTCCTTCCTTCGCCCTGTAACTAAACGACTTAGCAAACTTTTAAATGGCATACTAATAATACAATTGAGAACAAACGACTGGAGGAAACGCCACGACGATTTTTAAACGGTTTTATCTAAGTCGACCCGTACGGAATTTATTTATTTTGGTCAAAATTAGACATTGAAATTTAAGCACCTTCCCATTGTCAGATTGATTTGAAATTTGGTACACACATTAAAAGCAGCTGTATATTTTGTAGTTTAAAAGATAAATACTACTTAAACATTATTATCAAAGATCATTGCGCATGAGTTTTTATATTAGTAAAGGATTTGTAAATACATTTATACACAAACTTCGATCCAGGTTAGGGGTCATCACGTACGTCATAAAGTACGTCACACTTAAAGGGGGTGGAGGAAAATATTAATTAAACTAAAAAATATTTTCAACTCTATGGAATAACGAAATAAAACTAATTTCAGAACTGCTGTTTTAATTTAATAATTTTCGATGTGAAATTGCAAAACATGTGACGTCACATTAGGGAGGGGGTCTTAGAAATGTGACCACCTGTACTTCATGGATGACCCCTTACTATTACAGGACTTTTACTTTCCGTGCTTTTACATTTACCAAGTAAGAACTCAATGTTTAGATTTTTAATGGTAAGAAATTAATTATTATGATAAATTTACCTGTTAGCCGAGTCCAGCGGTTGTGGTAACGCCGGTGCGGTCGCCTCTCCATCTGGTAGGTCTGGTATATGGGGAAGCGGACGGCTTTGCAAAAGGGCTTCTGCAAACAATAAACCATCCCCAATGAAGATACAATAATGACTTACCAATTTTAATTAGAAGTGTTTAAATAATCAGAGATTGGATTACATGAACTTCGGTATTAATCGCGTATATCGATATTCAAAAAATTGTATGATTTTTTTATGATAAAAGAGGACAGGCAAGCATGTGGTTCACTCGATGTATACCAGCCTATAGCATCTAAGCAAGATAAGCTGTCGACCTATTTTAGCTTTGGATATTCGGAAATCCACAGACTAAAACCGAAACGCGATTAAACTTCACGGCTTTTCCAATTTCTATATTCCTACCACCCTTTTAATATCTAGATTTACATTTTTATATTAATTGCATTCAGGAAGACATTTATTTTGTGTGGTGTAGCATAACTTATAGCTAAATAAATGGCATCTATCGCACTTCAACGCTTGTTTCTTTCTTAAGCAACGTCGCTCTACTCTGATGAAGCCCTTTTTGATTTAAACTAGAGAGTATTTCCACTAACGATTAATTCCACAAAACTCAATACGTTACTTATATTAAACAATATTTACAAGTACAGGTTTCCTGCCCCAATTGCAGAGAGGGGACAATAACTCCAGTGAGCATTGGCAGAGGTTAACGACTATCGCCACTAAATAAGCTAATAACTAACTAATAACTTTATAACAATGTAAAAAGTTTCAGCTAAGCGACACCTCGTAATCTTTGGCTGAGTGCACCAACTAGGAGACCTAAAAGGTAGTTAATCAAAAACTCAATACTTAACATCAATCAGACGGGATCGAGTATTTCAGCCTATTTGTGCAAACAAAGAAATGCAATTTATAAACTCGCAGTACTGACATCTGTTTAATTGCATTCCCAAATGAATTTCAACCCCATTGGTAAAAAAAAGCCAAAAAATTATGAAAATCCATTTGTTGATAAAAATTAAAACGTTCAAAGGACACGGTCTGAAGTTTACGTGAGTAGGTAGTTTAAATTAAAAAAAAAAAACTTTAACTGATTAAAACACGATATATATTAGTTAAACTAATTTGAAAATTATTTTAACTATGGCCCGACGTTTCGGATGTTTTGCATTAAAGGGGGGGTCTCTAATGACAACGTACCTGCTACGCTGGCGCGATTATTTCCAAATAGGTTTAACTAATACATTTAAATGTTCAAAGGACTTCAATGCTATATATTGTTTTTGTATATCTCATTGCTTGCAAGGCATAGGGCCGTTTTAGGAGAGAGGGCTTAAGAGATAAGACCCGGCAGTCTGCTCCAGTGTTGGTTAATGGGCTTTAAGGACTACAAACGGGGGCAAACGCAAAATAATACCACTTATTATTAGCCATGGCAACTAAAATTAACCAATACAACGAATTTCACTATAAACTAAAGTTATTTCTATCAATTCAACCATCAGTTTAATATGTTTTATAATAATATTAATCACATTAAACCATATTTCTGAAACAAAACGTATTTCTGAACGTTTCAAATTCTGAACTTAATGTGAGACATCTGAATCCCAGACTTGAAGGGATAAAGATAGATTACACTTAGCCGTCATTGTATTGAGTTAATTCTTAGATAAGCTTTTAAAGAAGAACGAATTCGAAGCCATTAAGCAAGTATGTTTCAACGTTAATACGATTAGATACAAGTATTATGTAGTACGTTACATTGAAAACGCCATATAACAATTCTGAAAATAGATTTTATATTACGGACATCACGCGGGTTTTGAAAAAACACTTACATTTAAATAAAACACTTTAACGGTTTAAAACGCGATATATTAGTTAAACTTATTTGGAAATGATTTTTAACTTCAGCCCGACGTTTCGGATGCTTTGCAGCAGCCGTGGTCACGGGGGCTGTTAAACTGTGAAACGTCGGGCCGAAGTTAAAAATCATTTCCAAATAAGTTTAACTAATATATCGCGTTTTAAACCGTTAAAGTGTTTTATTTAAATGTGTACTACTCGCGTAAACTATAGACAGTATTTAAAACACTTACATAGAATAAACGGCGGACATTGCGAATTAGTCTTAGTCAGTCAAACATCGAATTGATTGAAAGTAGTCTGTGTTGGGTTTATTGCCATTAATTTCTTTAGAAAAACAATAAATTAAAAAATAAAGTTCTTTCTTTGCTTATATAATAACAAAGAAAACTAATAAGGCAAATAAATATAATACAGCTCAAGCTGTTATGATGCTATCGTATTAAAGCGTTGGACAGCAAGAGCAAGCGCTTTGTCGAGAACTAACAGCGTATAATAAAGAAGCGTAAAACAATCCCTCTATACAACAGGTATTTCTTCTTAGGCGACGGAAACACCGCGAAAACTTCGACTTCTAACAAACTCGCGCCGCTCCAACTATAAAGTCGATATAAAATTTATCGTCTTTGGAGTTTTTCCTTTGGTATTTTTCAAAAACTTTTTCAAACTCAACTACAGTACCGCTCGTTATAGAAGTTTGTATTTTTCGTATCGATAGATCGCAATCAGCTTATGAGAGAATGTAAGGGAGCAAAGTTTCTATAGTTAAGTTCTCCTGCTAAGTGTAATTGCCTCACAAAAGAAGACACAGAAGAACATATTAAATTTTGAGTTGTTCGTAATAGAAGCCATAGGAAAACATGTATGTTAATGTTGAAATTCATAACCCAAAAACCGATACATACATACATAATAAACCTGTCTATACCAATATTATAAATCTGAAGTGGTTTTTGTTTGTTTGTTTAAACAAACTAGTCTCAGGAACTACTGCTTCGATTGAAACTTTATTTTGCGTTGGACAGAACAACATCACACTGCCACCAATAGGAGCGAAGAAAGAATGGAAAATGTGAACAGTTTATATCCATCTTTTAAGATTAACTTGCTAGAACGACGAAACGCAGACGAAGTCGTGGGTAACAGCTAAAATTCATAAGGATGAGGAGGTTTTGCAAAGAACAAATTTTAATGGCAGCAATGAAACTAGAAAATGGTGTTACCTTTTTTGTAATTTCACCTTAGGTAAACCTATGCTTTTCTGTCATCCTATTACAAAAGTAATTCTTAAATATTGCTGACTAGCTGTGTCAGCGACTTCGTCTGTAAGAATCGTTATTTTGGGCATCCAAATTCGTTACCGTTATGGGTAACGTCAGTCGCGTCCCTTCCCGTCGTTCTTGCAAGTAAATCTTAAAAGATAGACATAAAGCGTCGAGAACTTTTTTTAAATGATTTAAAGAGGAATCATTCTCTCAGACATATGTTTTGGATATTTTGAACCGCTTTTGCAGCGTACGCCTCGGTAATCCATATTGATGAATATTTTTTCTCAAAATTTTCCACATTTCTCGCTGTATCTTCGCTTGCATTAAACACAGAACGATGTTTTATAGCCTTCCTTAACAAATGCTCTATACCAACAAACAGTTTTTAATTCAAACCCGTATTTCCTGAGATTAGCGCGTTCAAACAAACAAACTCTTCAGCTTTATATATTAGTAAAGATTGGTATCAGACACTCGGGGTACCGTTGAGCACCTTCATATGACGTTCAATGTACAGCTATAGAGCAATCCGGTTGCTACTACTGGTATTCTATAGTAATAGCACTCACACGGAATTACTCGTAATTTGTAATGAATCTACTCTCACCGCAGCATCGAACAACCATAACAAAATTGCTTTCAGAACTATCCATATATCGATCAATTGTTTCTTGCCAAACAAACAAAAAAAAATTCATACAAATAAGGGACAGTTATTAAACTAGCGAAATCAGAAATATTGTGTTGAAACTACCAGAAGATTAAGCATGTGTAAACGAAATTTATACTTATATATAAAGCTGAAGAGTTTGTTTAAACGCGTAAGAACTACTTGTTTTAATTGAAAAAAATATTTTAGTGTTGGATAGATTATTATTATCGATGAAGGAAACATCGCGCTGTGACTAATAAGAGCAAAGAAACAATGCGAAATGTGAAAACGGGGAAAATTTTAGTTTTTCGATGCGAACGCTGCGAAAACGGTCAAGTAGCCCAAAAATATGTTTGAAAGAATGATTTCTCTTTCAATGATCGAAAAAAGTCTCCGATACTATATAACTATCATTTAAGATTAAGTCATATATATCAGTTAAGTTAAGTTTTAAAAACAAATTTGGATGACACAGGTAGAAAATGATAAAATTCTAGAAAATTTATTCTCCTAAATGAAACCCAAAACATATACATTCGGAAGCAGCTCCAATCTGTATGCCGTATACATAGAATATTTTGCCAAAAGCATCTAAGCGTCGTTTCTAATGGAGGTACTCAAATAATGAACTGCGTGTATCACGACATCAAAAGTGTAGCTCATACGTCCACGAAATGTAAGAGGTTTAATTAAAATCAAGTCACACACGTCGCCGGCCCTCGCCACATATGGCTACCGTTGCGCCGATACAAAGCCGATTTGTGAGTCACGTGACGTCGTCATTCTTTAAACCGAACTGACAATTACCAACTAAATATAAAACAGACCTGCACGTGTTTATCTCTAACCATTTATAAACGCGGTGATGTAAAAAATTTCGCTCCGAACTGTTGATTTCTGAGTAAGTGACGAGTGGATTCTTACTGGCCTTTCGAGCTTTTCGTTAAAAGTATATTTGGAGTACTTAAGTATCTAATCACAACATAGTATAAAACGACGTCGCTCTTTCTGTCCCTGTGTACGCTTAAATTATAACTTAGTTTTTATATTCCATGCTTTGAAATTTTTCAATAGACTAGGATAAGTATTTAGCACAAAGGTATTCTAGTTAATTCCCTTTTTCGCGTCGTCAAATACTATTTGACAGAGATGCATGATCCTTTCGGACGTTACTTGAAGGATTCGAAAAACCCATTAACTGAAGCCACATTTACTTTACCCGCGATTGATTTTCGAACTATTAATTATTATAGATGGCTCGAGACTTGTATAAAAATTAAAGAACTTTCTTAACGTCTTTCGGGTGTCTAACATCAGAAATTGAGGGACTGTTGAAATGGTAAACAGTTTTATGAAGATGGATAAGTGTAGTCCTTAACAGAAGACTTATAAATAAATTTAATTGCATATGCTCTGTATATTGTGCATAAAAATCGATATAAAAATGCGCGTGACTTGACATGGTACCAAGCATCTATATCTATACTAATATATAAAGCTGAAGAGTTTGTGCATTTGTATGTTTGCACGCACTTTGGATACCCGAAATAAGTATTATATGCGGACAAAGTCCCTGACAACTAGTAATATATGGAACTGTAGAGTTTGATTGTTTGAACGCGCTTATCTTAGGAACAGATTGTTCGAATATTTTTTTATTTTTGTGTTGATTAGAGGATTTATTGAGGAAGGCTACAAAACAATATGTATCGACCAATAGGGGCTAAGAAATAGTGGCAAATGTAAAAGGAAAAACGGCGAAAATTATACATGTTTACAAGTTTCCGTGTCATGTATGAAATAATTATTTTTCTTTACATATTATTTATACAAAAATCTTTTAAAACGTCGTAGGTAAGGATAATTCATAAAGATAGTTCATAAAGAATGAAGAAGAAGAAAAAAGAAGAAGGATAGTTCATAAAGATGTTGTTTGCAAAAACAAATTTTGACGCCAAAATAACTATTCTACACAGACAAAGTCGCTGACACAACTACGATAGATTACGGAAGTCCCATTTCGAAAAATAAAGGTATTTACAGTTAACTGAATTTAGGAAATAACATTCGATTCAATACTAGCAGTCGTGAGGTCTCGGAGTGTAAATGATATCGGAAGAAGGGGAGGTCCTAGCCTAGCACCCCACTACTGGCGTAAAATCAATGCGCTCAGTTCATTTACTTCGGTCGTATGCCGTATCATTTTTACAACATTTTTTATAAATAACCCGTTAAGTGTGGGGTTGTATTCAATTCAAATCTTCCTTAAATGGATGGTTATATAACTAAGTATGGTCTGTAATTTACGCAATTCAAATTTAAATAAAACACACTTGCGGCTGTTCCTAAGCATAAAAGACGTATCTAATCTAATCTAAGTTAAAATAGATTAAATATAAATTAACAAATATATTTCGCGTTTAAAATCGTTTTATTTAAATTATTATAAACTGTAAAATACTAAAATCTAACCTAATCTAATCTAATCTACCCAAGTATTATGGAATTTTAAACAAATTGTTAAAGTGAATATTTATATTACTTACAGCTCGGATTTGTGAATCGTTAATTTCTGTGAAAAGAATTTTATGCTATACCCGGCGCATCATTTGTCTGGCTGGCGACAATTTCAGCTACATTTTTTATAATGAATGTAAATGTTACTATTTACCTTAATTAAATTACAGTCCGCGGCAAGAAAATACATTTTTATGATACTTTGAAATTTAACTAAGGCAACGTTACAACATAATAAATAAAACCTGATATACAATTAGAAATTATTATTGATATTTGAGGAAGTGAGGTAGCTCTAATTTTTTCCAGAGTTTACAAATTACTTTATGTGTGTATATAAATAAAGAAGACATTAAGATACGGAGCAATTATCTAAAACTACGTGTAATGTAATTTATTTACTGGTTAGAATTTTTATTTTGTAAAAATCGATTATAAATAATAATAATGAAGAATAAGATAAATCGAAAAAAAAATACCACTCGGGCAGGACTTGAACCGGCATCGTCCGCGATCCGTGCTGTTGCTCCAACCAATTGAGCTACTGAGTTCTATCGATTTTAAATTGAAAAAAAAATTCGACTTGTAAGACTTCAAGGCATCTTCGGCGTACTGTACTGTTGTTCTCGTTTCATTCGCATTGTTAGATATGTATTCGAATATTACCAGTTGAAGAATTACGTAGTTATTATAAAATGGTGGTGGACATCACCTCTAGCTGTAACACAAGTAGCGAAACCGCTATTGTTCAATGACACGGTCCAGCCGTGATCCTAATGACCGCGAAACAATACAAGGAGATGTATATCACTGCAAAGATGAAGCGCGATCTCTTTCGTACCTATACTATATTTATAAAGCTGACGAGTTTGTTTGTTAGCTCGCGCTAATCTACTAACTACTTGTTTGAATTTTTAAAATGTGTTAGTTGGATCATTTATTGAGGAACAATGTATGTAAACTACCAAGTAAAAAACTAAAATTTCTTGTAGGACGGTGACTAAATTATGGTCTATGTGTTATTTATATAGGAAGAGACAAGCATATGGTTCAATTGATGCTACCATCAATCACCTACGTGAGATACCCCACCCTTATAACATCTAAACAAGATCCGGTGTCGATTATTTACGCTTTGATATTCGAAAATCCAGACTGAAATTGAAACGTGATTAAACTTGATGGATTTTTCACCTGGACCTGGACGAAGTTGGACATGTTTCAAAAAAATGTTAATCGATTATAAAAATGTTGGATCGGGTGGATCGAAGCCACGACCCGTTGATTATGAGCCATACATCGCCACCATTACACCAACGAGCCCAAAAGACAAAGACAAAAAAATCAATTATAAATTGAACAAATATTAACTCGGACAAAACTTCGAACCGGCATCCACAGCGTTCCGTGCTCTTGCTCTGAATGCCGGTTTATGTCCTGCCAGAGACGTAATTTTTTTTTTGAATTTATTTATTCAATTTAAATTTATATAGCGCGATCATCATCAAGTTTTCATTAATTAAGATTTTTTACTGAAAAATCACTCTTGTACTGTCGCAGGTATAACATTAGCGGGACAGTACCGAAATTAGCATGACAACGGGGATTTCCCTATTTAGCAACTAGCAATATAGGTCAAATCGCACTCGGTAAATTTTAAATACGACACGTTCTTGAGTAACATCTACCTATGCGCACACACATCCCGGGAGAGATAATTGATGTTTAGCGAATTAATTCCTCTTGTGCGCGGAATTGTACTCGTGCCCTTGCAAGCAACGTTTTTGCCGTTCGAATTTTTCATCGAAACATCTTCACCCATATCGAGTTTCACGACAGGTTATGTCTGATAAAAACTAGCATTGAGGCTGTTGGTAAAATGCCATTTAAAAGATATAATAATAGGTACAGTAATTCATTACATCTTTATATTTCACACGTTCTTACACTACATAAATAAAAAAATATCGCTATATATTTTTTATTTATGTAATGGTAAAATTTAGCGACACGGACGGGACCTGAACCGGCATCCATAACGTTCCGTGATATCAAACTTTAAACTCTGTAATTCAATTTTCAACGAAATTAATTACAGATTAATTAATTAATTAATTTTCAATGCGTTGAAAAATTTAATGATAACGAAGAAAACACGATTCCTCAATTGGTTAGAACGGAACTAAATAGATTTTTAATTAATAATACATACATGTGGTACTTATCCACAATTAAAGCAAGAGTTATTATTTATTGTCTATAATAAATATTATAACAATACATATTTAAGCTGAGCACTAAACCATTTTTATAAGCTTAATTTGATTAAAATAGGTAATCAAATGATGTCAGAAGTAAGATTAAATTTATTGTGAATCTAAAAATCGATTTTTTATTTATATAAAACCATTATGTGCAATAACATGTGATAAATATTGAAATTTTCAGAAATAAGAATCTTCATCTTAATGACATTAGACTTTGGAACTGGCCAAGAAGAACTCGTACCTATAAAATATATTACGTCTTATAAATATAAGAAAAACAGTAATTTCGAAAAAAACGTCATTGAGCATTTAATATCAGCTAATTACTTCTATTTCTCTTCTCAGTATATCAATGAGGGGTTATTGGCAACCGTACTTTAAGAATGTGTTTCATCTATCACTAAGTAACAGATATGAGGTAACCATTTTAGAACATAACCAGACCTAAAAAAAATAATAGAAATTTACATATACATAGAAACAATTACCAATATGTTTTTGGGTCTGAACTTTTAATGTTTACATATCCAACGCAGTCTGGCGTCTGACAAAAAGATACCATGGCGTTTAATTAATGGTGTGCGGGAAAGAAAGTGGTTGTACCTCCGCGTGAGAACAAGGAACTGGGTCGCACCCTACCTCTTGTGGTTCGCATAGTTTTCTTTCTCGTACTATGTCAGACCTAGTGTAGTACTAACATTTGGCTATCTTTCATACTGCATTAAACCCTCCGTAAGTAAACTAGCAAGTCTACGAGTATTACTCATTATAAAATACATGACGCATTTGATTGTTAGAAGTGTTTTGTTTGAAATTATGTCTAGAAATTAAAAAAAAAAAATGGTGAATAGTGTATGTAGCTAACGCGAGTATTACACATGTAAATAGAACACTTTAACGGTTTAAAACGCGATATATATTAGTTAATTTTATTTGGAAATTACTCGCGCTAGCGTAGCAGTTTGTACTTAGACATTAGAGACACCCTCTGTCTTTCATCTCCGAGTTTCCCCGTGAACACGGCTGCTGCAAAGCATCCGAAACGTCGGGTCGTAGTTAAAATATTTTCCAAATAAGTTTAACTAATATATTTCGCGTTTTATTTAAAAAATGGTTACATAAAATATCTGCGCTAATAAAAACGTTCTCGAATATTAATCGTTTGTATAAATGTAATTACAACAAAACGTATAAAGCTAGCTTGCTACTTATTAAATGTAATAAATATAAATTTTGCTGATGGATTCTCGCTGTCAAATGAAAACGTACGCCGAATGAAATCGCGACATAAACACCAGAACGGAAATGACTCAAACATGCATATTGAGGCCAGGTGCCTTCTATAGTGAAAACCTGTTTTCGTAGGCTGGACTAATTTAACGAAGAACACTTTTTACCCTCACAAAACTCGGGATAGTGAAATCCGAAAAATTTACCTAAGGAGAATTTTATAAAACTAACATCGACGGCTTACGATTATAAATCGATTAAGTATTTTAATGTGTTGGGAATGATCGATAATATAATAAAACTGAGGATAACAATTTACAACGTGTATTCTGCAATATTTAACTGAAACTTTTTCACGATGACGACCGCTATTCTAGATACTCTGAATCCTTAACTAAGTTAGGTGCGCTACAAATTTTTTGAGATTAAGAAAAATTATTATAAAAATCGAAAATAAATTGAAAAAATTTTCGACTCGGGCAGGACTTGAACCGGCATCGTCAGCTATCCTTGATGTTGCTCTAAAAAAAAATATTTTCGATTTTTAAATTATATAGTGCCTTTATGTGCAATAACATGTGAAAAATATTAATGTTTTCAACTTTAATATTTTTACATGATATCACTATATAAATTTAAAATCGATTTAAATGTTATAACTTTGTAATTTCATATTTAATGATTTTCTTAAGCAAAGGATAAGACATTGAATACGCAAGTGTAAAGGTTGAACATTGCGCGAGAGGTGGATGAATCAATAAGTTAAAAAAAATCGACAATAACGTGTAGGACTCGGTAGCACAATTAGCACGGAACGCGGAGGATTTCGGTTAAGTCCTGTCCGAGTCGTAATTCTTTTCAATTTATAATCGATTATCAATTTACCGGAAGAATAATTGTTATAAATAACATTTTAATATTTAAAGTAAGACATCAGCAATCCGAGATAAAGGCTGCATTAGAGGAAAAACTAATAATCTAAGATTAAATCTTAAAGGCAGATAAGCTCTTTGCAACTTATAAAAGTGGAAATTCAATAATAGGAATCAGTTTATTATAACTTATCTGATAAAAATAAGGCTTTAGATTAAATTTAATTTGCTCAGTCCATTCGGATAAGCGATTGTTTCAGATCTCTGCATTATTAATAAAGGAGGCAGTTGAGATTCCATGGCTTCACTGTGTTTCACAAATGATATTTCTAATTTTGAAATAAGAAAAGAGAACATAAGGTAGCTAACGCTAGGTTAATAACGATCTCGATTGCGAAAGATTTATTTATCTCTACTAATATACAAAGCTAAAGAGTTTGTTTGCATGCGCTTATCTCAGTAACTACTAGGTCGAATTGAAACATTATTTGTTGGTTAGAATATTTATCGAGTAAGGCTATAACATCGCCCTGTGACATGTAATAGAAGCAAAGAAACAGTGGTAAATGTGTACGAGGTGTGTGTGTGTTCGAGGCGTACGCTGCGACAACGATTCAAAATACCCAAAAATATGTATGAAAGAATAATTTCTCTTTAAATGTTTTAAAAAATGTTGTACACCCTATATGTCTTCAAAATTAACTTGCAAGACCGACGTCGTGGGTATTAGCTTAATTGTATAAGGATAAAGAGCAAAAATAAATCTGGATGTACAAAATACGCGAACGAAGTCGCTGACACAGGTAGTTAAAAAATAATAAATAATACGGAATATGCACTAGGCACTAGGATGTCGTTTCATAGTTCTATTGAGTTTACATACGCCAGACAAAATTTCATTTCAAAGGGACGATTCAAATTGAATTTGGCCAGCTCGATTTTTCAAAAACGTTATTTTACCGACACTATTTTTACGATACACGACGACATTGTGCATATGTGCAGTAAAATATCTTGTGATACTTATTACGCAAATTATAAATCATTATTTTGATAAAAACAAAACTTAAGTGACTGGTAAAATTAATTTAGTAATGGAAATAGAGAAAACCATGTAAGTAGCACGATGTTGAAGTATAAAGCCGCAAACTAAATTGTCTCGAAATCAATTTGTAATTAAATAAATTCTCCACATACATAACATGTGTTCCTTTACTTATCACGTTACCTGTTCTGCTATATTGGTACAATTTTAAAATATATAAACATAAATGAAAAACCATAACTCTGCTTTTGTATAGTCGGGTAACAAATAGGAATAATGACATTGATAGGCCCGTACGCAACTATCCATTGTCCGAGCGTCTACATACGCAATGAAGGCTGCAATGCGTTCTTTCTGATAAACAATATATCGAGACTATTTAATATAACTAAGTGTATGTAATATGATACCTTTTTTACTATGATATATAGTATTAAACTAATTGTGCCCACGACTTCATCCGCGTGTATTAGAAGACTTTATGCAGCATTATTGAAAACATCAAAGAGAGATCTCAATACTGTGGTAGAGTTTAAGTAGTTAAGTATCAATAGAACCTTATGAAACTAATGTAGCCAGCCCATAGTGACGTCAAGTAATATGTAAATTAAAACATGTTAATATAACTTGTAAGCAATTAACCTAAACTAAATTAAACATAACGCTATGCTTCTTAATTGTTAATTGTAAAATGCATAACCTACACCAATGTAATCAATGAAATTCAATTTATTTAATGCCTCAATAATAGAATATATATTATTGATAACCATACCCAGATAAGAAGAGCCGTTTCTGAGATTAGTGTGCACAGACATACAGAAATTAATTCCAAAGATCACAGTTTTAGTACTATTGCATTGATAAAGGTCTCAAGTATTGTTTATTATCGTATATTACCCATGTAGAGATAGCAATAGGTTACATTTTTATTATATGTATACATTATATGGGACTAGTTAGTAGTAATAGGGTTGTTAGACTCGTTTCTGGCTGACTTATTTGATAAAAACTATCGAAAACAAAACTCTTATAAATAAAACTAAAGGAAAAATCTTGCAGAATTTAGATGTTTTTTATAATATTTAACAATAGGTCTTTCAGAGAACAAGAGATTGTCCCTGGAATAAACTCATAACTTATTCCTTAATTAATGTAGGTGTAGGAGGTAGGTTTATGAGTTTGTTAAAATTAACATAAATAGCGATTTGATTCTGATAATTGTTGGATAACTATTTTCCTACAATCTGTTAGACAGTATGTAAATTTCCAAAGGTCCAAAATCTAAATTAGAGGCAAAATGGGGGGTTTCACATTCCCAAATATCCTAATGCTTATCAGTCCTCAACTGTCAAATAGGTAAACATTGAAAACAAATTATCATAGCGATTCATATAGTGGGCAAGCAATCAATAACTTTGGAAATAGAGAACATATAGATGTATGTATATAAGCGAGGGTTATCTGTTCTGCAATATAATAACCATGTCTTTTATAACCATAAGACTCAATGTGCATCAATCAAGTAGTATAGGACATACAAACACACTGACACAAACTCGTTTGTATTGTAAAAGGCAATACATCAATGTGTTATTAATAGTCATTGAAAGATGAAATACATAAATTTTTTTCGGCAAATTTTAGTCCTTATAACCAATAGCTTATCAGTTGATATGATGGAAATGTTGTTGATGGAATTGCTGATACTGGGTTTAGTAGGTACAAATTATTTCTTTAAATATACCTAAGTAATGCTTAAACAGTTAACAAATTTCATTATATAGATTCTCTAATCCGGCCAAATTACGAGATATTACATTACTTGTATTTATTGAGAACTATTTTAATTTTGTCATTTGATTAAGTAACATTTCTTTATGGTATATGCCTACTTACGATTTTCGCTTAATTGTGAGGGGTATAAATTAGTAAGTGTGTATAAATGATTTAAAAGCATAAATAAATTAATTCCATCGCTTTGCCAAATGTTTACTTCAGCAGTGCAGTGAGAAATATATATAAAAACGCTAGCATGTAATATATACTCAATAGTTTTGCATTTCATTATATTTATATGACCTGTTTTTTCTATTTATACAAGAGAAGTTTTATTCTCTTAAGTGTGGAAATAATAGTAAATTTACCTTGTTATAAATCACCCTTTTTAAATCTTCAGTATTAATTAATTATTATTATTATATGTTTAACTGTATAACTACTTACATACAGTAATCTAATAGGAAAAGCTTCATATATGTTTTGTAAATGATAATCCTGTAATTGATTGATATTAAATAAATTTGATTTACTGTTTCAATATATCATTAAAACAGACATAAGCTAATGAAAATGTTTTGACTGCAACACCTTTCTCTCAATAGACTTTGCTTGGGTGTAAGCATCCTCTTTTTAAACATTGTCTTAGAAGCTGAATAGTGAGAAACAGAGCACATTATTTCAAACAAGCAAGTTAGTTGTGATGTTAAAGACTGGGTGAAGGATGTTTGCACATCAATAGAGTACAGAAATAACAAAAATCCATGTGACACAAATTATTAAACTGATATAAGATAACCAAGATATAGGTATATCACTCATAACATTATTTAATCTTATCTTAATTAAAATTATGTGTTGCTATTAACCTCATCTTGTATTAAAATAATTATTATTTATACTAGGAAATTTAAGAACAAACATATAGCCCTTTTAATGAGGACATAAAACTATGATCAAACAAGCAGTATTTATAACTCAAAGTACTTACAATGATGAGATAAAAAATGAATGATTTCAATATGAAAAGTAATTCTTATGGGGCACTCCCCTTTGTTGTTGCCTACAAGATATTTCAGGAAACAATATTAGGAATTTATATTTAACAGCAACATAATGAAACTTAACCCTACATAATAAATTGTTTAAATATGTAGAACTCTTTCACTACCCCTATAGTTACTAGAAAATATAACTGATATGAATAGAAATAAGTAACACATTTTAGAATAATATTTAATTATATTTACATTTCACATTTTTAGAAGCAATTCAGAATCCATTTCAGTAATTAATTTATAATTTTTTATAGATGTATAAACAGCTTAAAACCCACAGCTTATTTACTTAATGTACAATATTGTTTTTTGTTTTATGGCAGGTATATAGGTAGATGATATACATCATTATATAAAACGTATTGTACATTTAAAAGATAAGAGAAAATGTTTTGGAATGGAGGAATGTTATTCTCAATGAAATAACATTCTTGAAATGAGAACACCGGTTCGAATTTAAATTTTTAGGACTCACCACTATGTTCCGTGAAAATGTTTGAGCCAAGAACGCGAGGATCCTTTGGCACCCGCGGCTTGTTTCGAGCCGATCTTATAGAAGCTCCACTGGCTGAGCCACGCTCCTTCGCCTGCTGGGCCCCCATTCTTGATGTAGGGAGCCACAACCCTCACCCCGATGCCGGTATGCGACACTTTGTCTTGACACTTTAATTCAATAAGTTTATTACCATTGATAGCGCGACTGGAAAATACATTGTCAATACGGAGGTAGCCACCGCTTAAAATAGTGAAATAACAATTTAAAGAAACGAGGGACTTAAGAAGACGAAATAAAAAGCACGCGTCCGTTTCGAAGGATATACGAAAAGACATTACCGGAATTTAAACAGTCATACAAAAAACAACCTCCGCCATTATGTGCAACTGACAAGATTGGTTTGACGTCGATGAATACTTTTAAACATTACCGACAGGGGCCGCTCAATAGAGATCATTATGTTTTACTACCACAGACAAATACTCTTTATATAGCTTACACAGATTATATAAAATTAAAACAAAGGTTATAGACGTAAAACGTGAGTGAAGCACAGGCAAAATTTATATTTTAATTATTTCTTCCTCAACTATTCTCAAAAAATGTTGCAAAATAAGTTTTTCATTAAATATTTTAAGCACAACATTTTTGTAAAGAATGAAGAGCCTATTGTGATCATTGTTTATATTGTTTAACATTTACTTTATATCTTTATATAAAATTATTCAATATCAAACGAAAGCTAGTGCAAGCTGAATAGAAATTTGGAGTTTAAGCATCAACGAAATTATTATATATAACAACGAAATACGGTCAACAAAAGTAAACACTAGTGTATTTGAGAAGAAACGGAATCCAACGATTAACGTTGGGTTTTTCCTTATAATTTTTAAAAAAAAAAGCCCCCCCCAAAACCAAAAAAATTAAAAAAAAACACATTTTTCTTCTAAATAATAAAAAAAAAAAAAAAAAAAAATAATAAAATTGTGTTTTTTTTTTAAAAAAAAAAAAAAAAAAAAAATTTTTTTTTTTATTTTTTTTTCTCCCCCCCCCCCCCCCCCCCCCCCCCCAAAAAAAAAAAATTTTTTCTGTCCCCCCCCCCTTCTCCCCCCCCCCCCCCCCGCCCCCCCCCCCCCCCCCCCCCCCCCCCCCCCCCCCCGTGTTTTAATATTTTTTAAAAAAAAATTGGGGGGCGGGAATTTGAAAAAGGGCGGTCGACTATTTTTCTTTAGCACAAATTAATTTAATGTTTTAGTATTTCTTTGTTCAATATAGCATAAATACATTATTCATATAGAGTGTTATCAGTAAAAATGGAGGAGGGCGTGGATAGCCCGCCCACCTCCAAAAAAAGACCACGACGGCCTGATGATCACCAGAACGGATCTGGTCTTGGCGGCGGAGGTGGTGAGAAAGACTTTTTGCCATATTTTAAACCAAACTATAAAAGACTTTATTCTGAAAATAGTATAAACACAGAATTCAAAGTTTTTATTGAAAACAAAAACGGACAAGATAAAATAGGAAATAAAAGTCCAGTTTATTTGAACCATATATTTTCGAATATAAAAGGAGTTGTAGCGATCAGACGAATCAATGCAAACAAAATTGTAGTGATATTTAAACAACACAATACGGCAAATAATTTTTTAAACAATAACAGCTTCCTTGAAAGCCACGACTTGAAAGCATACATACCAGCAGCCCAAATAGAGAAAACAGGTATTATAAGATTTGTTCCTGCAACCATATCAAACAAAGAGTTATTTAGTAAATTGACATCTACATTTGAAATAATAGCAGTCAGGAGATTCATGAAAAAAGTTGGTCATGAATTGATAGCAACTCAAACTGTTAGCATCACATTTTTATCTAACTTTTTACCAGAAAGTGTGCAGTACGATTTATTTTCATACAGAGTTTTCGATTATGTCCCCCCTCTCCAACAATGTTACAAATGTTTTAAATTCAACCATCATGCAAAAATTTGTAATGGCAAACAGCGGTGCTCTATTTGTTCCCAAGAACATTTTTATAAGGAATGTCCTAAACCAAATGAGATTTGCTGCGTAAACTGCAGTGGACCTCATTTGGCTATCTCGAAACTATGTCCCATTAAAATGAAAAAAATTGTGGATAAGAAAAATAAAATTACATATGCAAGTGTTGCCAATTCAAAATTAAATATTGATTTTCCCCCTCTGCCAGTATGCTCCATACCTGTAAATAAAAATGATAATACTATTACTGTAAATAATACTGTATCTAAGAATATAAATAATTCTCTATCTAAAAATGTTAATAAATCTATAATAAGTAAGCCAGTTTCACAGGCTAGTAACATTAAGTCTCAAATAATTGAGAACAGTGAAGTACTTATGGCCCTGGTACATACACTTGTTCAAATTGGAAATAAAACAGACGACACTCCTATAACAACAACATTTATCAAAGATATACTTATTAAAAATTTGCCAAGTTAATGGAGAACCAATCTTGCATGTCATCCTCTTTGCGCCTTGCGCAATTTAATGTTCAAGGCGCAAACAATAAAAAACCTTTACTTACTAAATTTTTAAATGAAAATGATATTGATATTTGTTTACTAAATGAGACGTGGTTAAAGGACAATCAGTCTTTTTACATTTCGGGTTATAACTTTTACAATAAAAATTCTAAAAACCCTCGAAATGGTGTTGGAATTTTAATAAAACCAAATATAAAGCATAGTATTTTAAATACTGTGTTTTTAGAAGATATACAAACAATAGCTTTAAGTGTCAGTACCGGTAATACCTCTTTGTCAATTCTTTGTGTATATTGTCCTCCTTCTAATGGACACATAAGAATGCATAGATTACATAATATTTTAAGAGATTTGCCAAAACCGATTTTTATAAGTGGTGATTTTAATGCACACCACATTGCCTTTGGATGTTTATCCACTAAAAGTCGAGGTCAAAACTTATATGACATTATAGATGATTGTGGTTTATGCATTTTAAACGATGGTAGCTCTACAACAGTTAATTATCCTAGACATAATCCCTCAGCAATAGATGTAAGTTTTATAAGTCCCCAGTTGGCTCCATTCTGTGAATGGTCAGTATATGATGATGCTATGGGTAGTTATCACTACCCAACTATCACAAATATTACTATAAACCCTGAAAGATATACAGTAATATATGGTACAGAAAAATTTTTGTATAATAAAACAGATTGGAATAAGTATGCAGAAGTCTCTAATAATGTCTTTCAAGACATGATAGTTAGTAAAGAGAATCCAGTTGCCTCTTATGAGGAGTTTTGTAACAGACTTAATAAGCTTAAACAAATGTGTGTTCCTAAATTTACTAAAACCAACTTTAGAGGCAGACCACCAGCGCCCTGGTGGAATAGTACATGTGAAGAGGCTGTTATAAAATCTTACAACGCACTTAAACTTTATAGAAACGATCCCACGGTAGATAATTATATAAATTATAAAAGACTAGACGCGCTAAAGAAACGCACTATAAAGGAGCAAAAACGAATTAGTTGGAATAGTTACTGTAACAGCTTTAATAGAACTACTCCCATTAGTCAAATTTGGAATCTCATTAAAAAGTTTAAGGGTGTCAGAACTGGTAATAAGTCGTATAGGGATGATTTTGTGCAACCATTCTTAGACAAACTATCTGATAATACAAATTTAGTAAACTCCAATTCATTAAATGATTATTTTATATCTAACAATGAAAACCCTCAATCAAGATTTCTTTTAGAACCTTTTTCATGGTCCGAATTTATAATGAGTTTACAATCCCGTAAAAATACTAGTCCCGGTTTAGATGACTTTCCCTATTTATTAATAACATATTTACCTGAATCCATAAAATTAATATTTTTAAATGTACTTAACAGTCTCTGGCATAAGAAATTAATTCCAACATCATGGAAGACTCAATGTGTTATTCCAATTCTTAAACCAGATAAATCACCAGAAAATGCAAGTTCTTATCGTCCAATCTCACTATCATCGTGTCTTGGTAAGATATTTGAAAACATGTTGAAGACTCGCCTCGACTGGTATGCGGAATCAAATACTATCATCCCTCACATTCAATATGGATTTCGTAAAGGAAGAAGCTGTGCAGACAGCTTTATTTCTCTAACAAATGATCTGAAAAATGCGAAAAATAATAAGATACATACAGTTTGCGTATTTTTAGATGTCCAAGGGGCCTTTGATAGTGTAGATCCTGGCATACTGGTCAAGGTACTAAGTAATGCTGGGATACCAGGACAGTTGTGTAAATGGATCTATGATTTTCTAAGTAATAGAGTTCTATATGTTAGGCATAACAATGTTCTACATGGACCCAGAATTGCCTCAAAAGGTACCATGCAAGGTGCAACTTTGTCACCATTGTTATATAACTTGTACACATGTGAAATATGTAAATATGTAGATACCAAAAATGTAAATATACTTCAGTTTGCTGATGATTTAGTTTTATACAGTTCGGATTTAAACTTAACATTAGCTGTAGAAAAAGTAAATACTGGATTAAGACAATTGAATAACTATTACCAGCACAGACTAAACTTAAAAGTAAATACTATGAAAAGTAATGTCATGATATTTGGAAAAGACCTACCAATGATAAATGTTACTTATAATGGTGATGTTATACAACAAGTAAGGTCACATAAATTTTTAGGTGTTATCATTGACCAAAGACTTACCTTTGAAGAACAAATTAAATATATATCTAAACATGCATTAAATGGTCTTAATATTTTGAAATGCTTAGCAGGTGTTACATGGGGTGCAGATCCTAAAATACTTTCAGTCTTATATAAATCTATTGTTAGGAGTCATTTTGACTATAGTTATTTAGTCTATTTAAATAGTACTCATATCCAAAAATTAGATGTAATACAGAACAGAGCTTTAAGGATCATATCAGGGGCTATGTGTTCAACTCCCATAAGGGCCATGGAAGTTGAAACAAATATTATGCCTTTGGTTTTGAGAAGATTTATGCTTGCACAAAGATATTGCCTTAAATTATGCTCATCAAACAATTTACAAATTATAAATAAAATTAAACCTCACCCAATGACTACTGATAGTCCTCTTTTTTCTGCTATAAATCTTCTTAGAAACATATCTCCAACTTTATGCCAAATTTTGTTAGACATACAGTCTCAATATTCAAACATTTGTAGGTACTCCCACTGGCCATGTTACACTCATTCATACGCCAGTATAATGCATCCAATAGTAGTTTTTTCAATGATAATCAATAATAACACAGACTTTATTTCCTTCCTAGAAGAAAATAATAGTTATTATACAATGTATACTGATGGCAGCAAAGGTAATACTTATGTTAGATGTGCAATATATGATCCGCAAAAAAAATACACTCAGAGCTTTGTACTTAATGAACATTGTTCCATATATACGGCAGAGGCATATGCAGTTTTTGAGGCTTTAAAATTCATCACACATATTGATACTTGTAAACATTTTTTAATTTTAACAGATTCTTTGAGTCTTATAGAAAGCCTCAAACATATAAATCTTAATTTTAAAACCAACTATATAATTTATTATATCAAAGATTATGTGTGGCAGTTACATAATAAAGGAATAACAGTTGCCTTTATGTGGGTTCCTTCCCATAAGGGTATTTCTGGTAATGAAATAGCTGACAAGACTGCATATGAAGGAATCAATGCTAAGAACGTTAGAAATGTGGTGTCCGTTCCTATGACTGACTATTATAACGATGTAAATATCTCCTTAAAAGATATGTGGCTAAAGTTCTGGAAAGAAGATCAAAAATGTAAAGGAAAATGGTATGGAACTATACAAGAGAATTTACCAAACAAACCCTGGTATGACGAGCTCGATGTAGCTAGTCGTGAATTTATCACTACAATTAACAGATTGAGATTTGGTCACAATGCCGCACCCGCACATCTTGCGAGGTTCAATATAATAAATAGCAATATTTGCAACTACTGTGACGAAGAAGGAGACATCGAACACATATTTTTTAAGTGTCAACACCCTATGTTTATCTTTCATAGACTTATATTGGCAAGTGATATTATAGAAGCTAGTGAAACCTCCCGCCGCCAGTTGTGTAATTTACTTAAAAACAAAAAGTGTTATAGTGCGTTATACAAATACATTAAAAACACTATAGGGTCCATATAAGAAGAAAAGTGTGAAGTGAAAATAAGACTTGGCTTAAAGGTCTCGTTACCAGGCCATTAAATATTATTAAAAAAAAAAAAAAAAAAAAAAAAAAAATAAATAATGGATGGTTAAATATTTGCCCTAAAAAATATATAATATAAAAAATATAATTATTTCTCCCCCACAAAATAAAAAAAATTATAATAAATAAAGGAAAGGGGGAAAAAAATTAACCCCCCCCCCCCCCCCGCGCCCCCGGGGCCAGACACAAAAAAAAAAAAAAAAAAAAAAAAAAAAAAAAAAAAAAATTTTATAAAACACACAAAAAAAGAAAAAAAAAAAAAAAAAAAAAAAAAAAAAAATATTATTTTTATTATTTATAACTTCCCCGGGGGGGGGGGGGGGGCCCCACCCCCCCCCCCCCCCCCACACAAAATTTTAAAAAAAAAAAAAAAAATTAAAATAATATTAAATTTTTTTTTTTTTTTTTTTTTTTTTTTTTTTTTTTTTAACGTAGACTATTCTTTTGTCACCATAGCATAGGAATAATAAAAAGATAAAGGTGTGCTTAGACCCATAAATGATTATTTATAAAACATTATCTTTTTTGGGTACTTAGGGCTTAGTTGGACTTGTGACTGGAGGGGCGTCAGGATTGGGGAGGGCAACAGCTGAGCATTTAGTCAGGCAAGGAGGCCGAGTTGTTATTTGTGACTTGCCATCAAGTCCTGGTGTTGCTCTTGCCAAACAATTAGGAAATGATGCTGCGTTTGTACCTGTTGATGTAAGTTTGTTTGTTACTATTTTCTCCTACACTTTTCTCAATATAATAGTGAAGCTGGGGGTGCTAGTTGCACTTGCTTAAACATATTTGTAAATTTAAATGTGGCTATGCAAATTCAGTTAAATCTTTGACTTTTATTATGCCTCCTAGTAAATTTAAAGGACTTTGTAAAGTTTTGGTATAAATATACCTAAGTGTGTTAGTAACATGAATTGGTCATTTTTTATTTATTAGAAAGATATTTATTTAAAGATATAAATGGTTTTTATTTAATTACTAGCGGCCCTGTCCCAGCTTCACACGGGTAGACATAAATAAGTACAAATATTTAAATTATAAGCGTGCTAATTAAAACGACCATGAATCACAAAATTAGAAAAAAATTGTATTGCCAGTCCTCTCTATTAACGACCGTGGACTGACTCACTGGTTCAGGAGCCGCTGCTAGCGTTCAGTGTTAGTGTCCCGTGCTAGCTCTATTTCCTTCAAGTCGCTGCGACAATCTTGCATTTTGTTCTGAAAGACGAACCTGAACGTTCGACGATAGAATCTATGGCTCGCGATTGGGACGCGTTCCAGACGAAGAACAGATGACAGAAGAAGACTCTCCAATACGACGAACTTTTGCTAATCTCGCTTGGAAACTATTCTTAGATAGCTGCGACCTTCTTCTTCTTCTAGGCTTATTGCTATGAAGGATATTTATTTTAAATCAGAGAAATTAAGAATAAACTAATAATAATACAAAAGAAAATATTCAAGTTCAAAGCGATAGTTCCGAAAAGAACTTTGACAAACATTATGCAAAGTGTGATTCTTAATACTAAAACTAAGTAACTTTGAAAAAAACTTTTAAGTGAAGCATAAAAATGTTTAAAAAAAAAAGTAAGGAGCCCACTGCTCCTCTATCGTCGAATTAGTTACTCAATGCGCGGCGTGACGGCCGCCGCCGGCATGTATTTTTAAAAAAGTAATCATTAGCTTTTGAGACAGTCTTGAATATTAAATTATTTATTTGGATAAAAATTTATAAACGGTATAGATGACACGGTCTGATTTTCATCGGCATTTCTATCAATTGGTTAAATGTAAAAAAGTAGTTATAGCGACGTAACTACAATAGTTAGACATATGCTCTCGGGATATTTTTTGTAGATATTAATATAATCTATAATATTGTCCTATCATTAATACTTTTTGCAGCGTATGCGAAGAAAGACATTTTACGGCTAATTTTTTTACGTCTTCCGTTGGTTTTAGTAAGAATTTCTATAGATGCCTATAGTAATCAAGTACTAAATATAGCCTATGTTACTCAGTGATAATGTAGCTTTCTAATGAAAAAAGAATTATTGAAATCGGTCCAGTACTTTTTGAGATTACCCATTACATACAAAAATACAAATCTTTCCTCTTTATAATATGAGTATAGACTAGTACTAAAATGTTATCAATTTACCTATTTCCTTAGAAAATAAGTGACATAGTTATCATAGTTGGACTTATTGGCTTGCAATAGCTTTCCCCAAATGAAAATCATAATAATAACACAAGTAGGTAGTTAGTAAGATGCCAATTTATTTCATTTGTAATAATTTTTCAGTTAGAGTAGCCTTTTGTTGGATTTTTTCAGTTTCTCATATACCTAGTGAAAACATAATCAATTCAAATTAAAAGCTATTATTGTCCTCTTGCATCAAACAAAGGCTTTATTTGTTTTCTACTTATAATAAGTGTACATATACCAAGGTCCATACTAAACAGACAGAAGAATTATTTGAATAATTCTTCTGTTTATTTAGACTCAAGCTTTGCCACATTCTTTAGAACTATTTTATAAATAAGAATTAATTTTGAGAATATATATGCATTCATCACTTTTTTTTCCTTCTATTTATTCAATAATATTTAAATCAGGTTACTTCAGAGGTAGATGTCAAGAACGCACTACAGACAACTGTGGACAAATTTGGAAGATTAGATGTTGCTGTCAACTGTGCTGGAATTGCCACAGCTTCCAGAATATATAACTTCAAAAAGGAACAGCCCTTTGATTTGAAGTCATTTCAAAAAACTATTGAGGTCAGTTTGTTTCCTTAAAATGTAAAATGTAAAGGCTCATAATACATTGATTTTTTACTTTCAAATTAAAACAGATTTTCAGCCTTTTGTCTGTTTAATTTAATAAATTAATGATTTAAAAAAATGTTTCACCATATTCTGCAGATTAGTATTTCATTAGCTCGTAATTTAATATTTTTAATTTAAACAGATTTTGTTGTATCTGTAATTTATGTTCATGACAAATATCAAGGCCCTTTTGTGTTTAATTCAATAAATTAATTATTGAAAAAATTAATTAATGTTTTAAACATATTCTGCGGATTATTTCATTCAGTAATTTTTTTTGTATGTAATTTTATAGGTGAATTTAGTCGGCACATTTAATATAATCCGTTTTGTCGCTGGACTTATTGGAAAGAATGCACCAAATGCGGATGGTCAGAGAGGTGTCATCATAAACACTGCCAGCGTAGCTGCCTTTGATGGTCAGGTAATGCAACTAATGATAGGATGGTATAACCTGGTTCTATAGGTTGTTTTCATACCACTAGATTAATTATGCATTTTTTACTGTATAGCAATAATTCAAAATAATAGTAAAAACGTTTTCAATGTGTAGTGTTGTAAATTTTTTAATTCAGATACCTATCTGTAGAGAATCTTACTTGTCATAAATGTTTTAGAGAAATTTTTAATGTAAGAGCAATTTTTTGACAATTGTGTAAAGGAAATTACTATATTAAAAATATCTGTTTTTTTTTTATTGTAGAGGAGGAAAGACCTGAACCAAGAGAACCCTATCACTCGATGGTAGGTGAAATATCCCAGCCACATAACTTCTAAGCAAGATGCGCTGTCGACTTATTTAGGATTTGGTTTTTCGGAAATCCACAGACTTTAACACAAACTACACGATTTTCTTCTGTGGACGGAATTTCGCTATTCCTATCTTTTGTGTGTCTGTTTCTTGAAACAGATTATTTTTGAATATAATTCAAAAGTTATATTATATTTCAGATTGGACAGGCAGCATATTCGGCCTCAAAGGCAGGTGTTGTAGGCATGACTCTGCCGATAGCCAGAGATCTTGCTAAGCAGGGCATTCGCGTTGTTACTATAGCACCAGGTAAGAGTAAAATCTTGCTTATGCTTACTATTGAATAATAGATGCTAATATATTTTTTATTTGTGATCAGTCTCGGGTAATCAGTCCACGCCATTTGTTAACCACTTCACCTTCCGGTTTGTTTGTAGAGTCTCAACAACTGCTCCATTTTTAATTCTTCGGTGTTGTCTTCTGTTATATTTTCAGTTCCCATGTATTAGATGCTTACACATGAGGCTGCTAGCGGCAGTGTGGCCTAAAAATGCGCAATGAACTTAGACAAAAATGAATTTTGCTATTATTTGTGTAATAACTATGTTAAAAATTGTCCGTCACTGTGCTCTTGTAGATTAACATTTTTTGACTATGAAAATATAAATAAGCCAAGTCATAAAATTGCAGTTAGGCTACTCTGCTTCTAGCAGTCTTATATAGAGAGTCAATAAGGAGTAGTTAGAGTACACGACCGTTTGGCAATAAAAAAACCTGCTCTTTTTTACTGGTCAGCAGATTTATAGGCAAATCTTCTATATATATTATTTATAGCAAATCTACAGCCAGCCGCATTTGCTGCTCTTCATGGAAATACCCCAGGCTTTGGATATTCAGACATCCACAGACTGAAACCTAAACGCGATTAGCTGTTTCATCTGCGGAAGGACGAATTATAATATAAAGAAAAAATCCAAACATTTAATGTCCGAATTTCTAGACAGACTCCAGCATATGAAAAATTATATATTGATTAGAAACATTGGACCAAGTGGGGTTCGAACCCCATGTTTTAATTAAAAATCTTATTAAATAAATTTCTGTTTGAAATCATACTGACCTAAATTTTCAGGTTTATTCAGAACCCCCATGATGGAGCAACTACCAGAACCCGCTATAAAGCAGCTGGAAGCATCGGTGCCTTTCCCATCTCGTCTGGGTCACCCAGAAGAATATGCATTACTCGTACAGAGTATTATACAGAACCCAATGCTTAACGGAGAAACAATAAGACTAGACGGATCCCTAAGGATGCAGCCATAATAATTATAAGTGCAAATTGATTTATGACTTTTATACATTATAAAGAAATACGTTATAAAGAAATACGTTATAAAGAAATATATATTTGTTGAATTTTTTTTGAAATTACTTTTTTTTACAAAAGCAATATATTTTGAACAAGTTTCAAATTGACTATTAAGCATGCCTAGGCAGTCAAGGTTTCTCGTCTTCAGACAAATACTGTCCTCTCAATATGTTTCAGAAAAATAAAAATTAGAAAAATGTTAGACCCGTTGTAAATCGAACTCAGGACCCGTTGAACGAACGTATGACGATCACAAACATAAGGAATGGAGAGTTTTTATGTATTAAGGTTGTCGTAACATAAAATTCGCACCAATACAAAATTTTATTGTAAAAGTATTATTAAATTAAGCATAATGTCGTGGACTAGTAAGGGCTAGTTCCTTGTACATATGATATAAGAAATTGTTTTTCGCTTGGATATTTGAGCCTTATTGTGACCAGCATCTTCGAGATAAATCGATCTTGCTGTACTGGTCGAGCAGCGGCCGGCAATAGTTGTGCGAAAATTCACACCTGTCACGTTTAGCGGCCAAATAAATTCCTATGCAAGATCATTTTCGACGCGTAATTTAAAAATGGAACGATCTTCTGCTCCACAACATGGCGACCAATGAGGTGACTTATCAAAGGTTCAATTTAAATTTGGAACTGGCTTTCACGTAGAAAGCTATTTAGTGAAAAAAAACCTATCGTTTTTAGTTGTTACGACTGACTTTTAATTTTCGGGCATTATTTGAGTGAAGTACTATAAAAGTTTTAGCCGCAACTAACATACGTATGTGTGCCTCTACATGTACACATTCTTCCATTAATTCCTATCATGTAACGTACTATTTACTCTTATCAAGGCCTAAAGTCTGGCAAGAACACACATCTATTTGATACTCACCTTTCTCTAGATATATCAATTTGCAAGTCGGAGGGCAATAAGAGACAACTTATTATTATTTTATTTATTCAGAGTACACATTTAATACATAATTCTTCGCTCAATCCGTGCGCTAATCCTGTCACCCCTTTACAAGGTTTCGCACAATCCGCAGACAGTCTTAGATCATAGACTGAGCGAACATTACAATGTGGGTAACAATATTAGACGATTATTTTCTTTACAAACGCCAGTCCGAAATATTGGGATATCACTTATCACTAAAAATCGACAATATGTTAAAATCAAATCGTGCTTTCCATAATGACAAAATTCACCAAACCTTTTGAGCGCATTCTTCGTTTACCATCTCAATATAATCTGTATTAACTATGACACCGCTTAAGGGGCGAACATCAACAATAAGGGATTTAAATAAAACACTTTAACGGTTTAAAACGCGATATATTAGTTAAACTTATTTGAAAATGATTTTTAACTTCGGCCCGACGTTTCGGATGCTTTGCCGAAGCCGTGGTCACGGGGAGACCTTTTTTAAACTAATATATCGCGTTTTAAACCGTTAAAGTGTTTTATTTAAATGTGAACTACTCGCGTAAACTATAGACAGTATTTAACAATAAGGGATTTTAAATCTAACATATAAAATAATTAAACGACTAAAGCGAAAACGTGCGATACCGGACGTCCCTAGGCCCAACGGTGAATCGTACTCGAGTTAATGGAATACTATGTTACAAAACCTAAACCTACGCGATTGTGCAAAAAAAAAATCTTTAAAACGAGATGTTAGCGAGAGACAAGATCTACAACATCCATTCTACCCACTACTTGATGTATAGTATTACTGCCATTACTTTATTTTACAATTACATCGGCAAAATAGCTTCACGCTTAACGATACTAGCTAATCAATATTATTATGGTCTCATTGTTTGAGCGCCGAACACTAGTACGTGTTCAACGCGTTATTATATATTATGAAATTGTCAGTAAAAGGTCGTTGAGGTAAAGTTCTGAGTTGGTGGAAAGTCAAAATTTTACCTCTTGCGTAATAATTGATTTGTACGCCTGAATGGTGATTCCGCGACTCGATAACCCCAACGTAGTAACTGCATCTAATGTTTCTACGTTGTTGTCGAGTTTTATGTCTAGAGAATAAAGCCGAAACTTTTTCTAAGACGATGATGGGCACTCATTGCGAAAAGGGCGCTTTGGTTTCGCACATTCCGACACCGCGTTTAAATAAATAAGCGTGTTTATTTAAATAAATAAAAAAGTTAACGTAAAATATGTGCAATGTTAGGAGATTGCTAAATGGTTTGATTACGGCATTTCTTACAAAAGTACAACTTTATATTTAAAAAAATATGGAGTTTAAAAAGTGCAATAACCACAAGGAGTGTAAATATAGAATTTTATGTCTATCGTAATAAACACCTAATAAATGCATCGAAAAGTTTACTAACGAATTGTAACGAGATTCTGTAGAGTCAAATGGGTGTAACCTCTCTTAGAAATTGCTCATATATCGAAGATTAATTTAAAAGACTATCAATGGGTAAGCAATAGAAATGAATTCTAAAGTAGCAACAGTGTCGGTTAAGAGCGAAACATCGTACGAATCCGTGTCTTAATAGTTTCACCTCTCATAATCGAGGTTTAAGTCAAAATCCAAGTAATTGTTTATAACGACAAGATTTTTAAATTGTGTTGTCCAATTACGTTTCCTCAATTTTGAGTCAAAAAACATAATTATATTATTATCACACATAAATAATAATATAATTATGTTTACAAATAGTCCATAATGTATTGTAAATAGCTCCAAGTGGTGGTAGTGACGACTGCAAAAATCTGCTTTTAACGTTGACATCTTAACATTAATAGAATCGTAAATGTTAAAAAGCATCGCGCTTATTGTAATAAATATGCAATATACATCAAGATAAGATTGGTGGAAGATTGTAATATTAGTTGAAGAATTATTATTAGTTCGCTTTGAACGTTCATAATAGTTTATAATCGGTATATCAAAGATACCATCACATCGTACCGAGACGCACTCAACTTTTTTCGTTGAAATCACGTGGCTATAACGCTTGTCACGTGTTTTCATAAGAAAAAGATAAAAAAGGTAAGTACATCTCTAGTACGTTTGGACTTTATGTATTTTGAATAACGTTAGTACATTTATTCCTTATTTAAGAGAACTTAACTAACACTCTTAAATGGTTGGTAAGAAATAATTGCACTGGTCGATTCGAATTACATAAGGTCGCTTAAAAATTAATGATCCTTAAACAAAAACATATAAAGTACTACTATATATAAATGATCCTTACAATAAAATGGGGATGCAATATTCTTTTCGATCGTACGTTTAACTTATCAATATTATATACATTTAAATTACTTAAAAGAAAACTGCATCCCTGTAAAAATTTACAATATTTAGCATCCCTAGTATCATCCTAGTACTAAGTTAGATATATTAGAATTACAAAGTATTAATATATGTTCGATAAGATAGGATTGATTAATAGAGTGGCAAAGACTGTCAAACGGCCTATGACGCCGCAAATACATTGGAGTTGTAACCAAAGCACGATGGAACATGCTAATAATTTTACAGGCTACAAAGGCTCCTATTTATAACAATAGAGGACTGAGTTGATCGCCTCTTTATTTTGTCCTTTGTGTGTCGGCTCCTACACTCTTCAGACTGGTGGCAACTGGACGTCGCTCTCCAGCGGAAATAAGCGTAGGGGTGGTACTCTAACCCGATAGAACCTGGACTAAGTTCTCCCACCTCATTGCTTGAGGTCTGAGTTGGTCGCCTCTTTATTTTGTCCTTTGTGTGTCGGCTCCTACACTCTTCAGACTGGTGGCAACTGGACGTCGCTCTCCAGCTGAAATAAGCGTAGGGGTGGTACTCTAACCCGATAGAACCTGGACTAAGTTCTCCCACCTCATTGCTTCAGGACTGAGTTGGTCGCCTCTTTATTTTGTCCTGTGTGTGTCGGCTCCTACACTCTTCAGACTGGTGGCAACTGGACGTCGCTCTCCAGCGGAAATAAGCGTAGGGATGGTACTCTAACCCGATAGAACCTGGACTAAGTTCTCCCACCTCATTGCTTGAGGACTGAGTTGGTCGCCTCTTTATTTTGTCCTGTGTGTGTCGGCTCCTACACTCTTCAGACTGGTAGGCAACTGGACGTCGCTCTCCAGCGGAAATAAGCGTAGGGGTGGTACTCTAACCCGATCGAACCTGGACTAAGTTCTCCCACCGTGCGTCATAAAGTAGTAGTTTTGAGTTGTTAAACCCTTTCTTCGTCCCAAAATAGGTGAGTGTCGAATTTAGTAGTCTAGTTGTCCATACAGTATATTAGGCAGCGCCCTATGTTATAGATATCGACTACCCTGTACAGGCAGATACGACAGGATAACAATGGACTGGACTTGATCGTGTACTTGTTGCTTGTTCCTGGTGTTCCGTTGGACATACAAGTTGCAAAGGGTTAAATTTTACTTTTAAACAAGTTAGTAATGATTAAAAAAATTATTAGTAACAAACATAATTAGTATTGAAGAGTACTTTGCGAGGGATATCTAAAAAAGGAAATAGTTTTGCGAATTCGAACATTACGAGTTGGGTAGGGAAAAGCCTCTCGATCGTTATTTGAACAATTTAAAAACGCTGCACGTAGTGTGGAAAAGCGCCTACTCTCAGCGGTTTTAAATAATAGCACCAGTAGTACTAATGCCGAAAAATTTTCGCCGATTCATTGAACTCGACAAAAATCGTCATTTGGTAAGGGATATTATGCATTTGTTATAGGCTTCGAATTCAAATGCACTTATTTGACTCTAGGTGTGAGAGTCAAGACGTCTGCGTATACTCAGACGCTTTCTAACGACATCACTCGCGGTAATGCCAGAAAATTCCTCATCAGTTTAATCATCAACAATTTCCATTGCTCGGGAGTCTCACAGAACGACCAATACGTGACTTACTTAGGAAGGAGTATATTCTAAAAGACAAGGTGAACGCTTGAAGATACATCAGAATTTATTGCATAGATACACGGATATATTTCGTCCAAGTAAACGTGAATGATTAGAAGAAGCTAGTGGAAACGTGGAAGTGAAGACAATAATGTCCGTGTTAACTTACCTACCTTACTTGATTATTCTGACAGACAACGGAAAACGTTTGCACACTACAGATATTTTGTAGTCGTCACAACCAGAAATATATTACAATGAATGTTTATACCCGGTTAGTTGAACCTTATTTCCTACTTACTAGGTACCCAGGATGAGACCCGGGATTTTGTTACACCTAACTACTACACGGAGTTATTTATAGAAAGCCTCAAATGGAAAAAGTTTCTACGGAAACTAATGAAATTGCGAATGTTATTTCTTGTTAACACTACTCAACGGTGCATATTTGAAAAGTGCATTGACATACACAAACGTCGCATAAATGTCGAACGTGAATAATATTTTAAATAGATTTAATACGCAAGAATTACTTTAAGCTTTAAAAGGATTAGCTATGCGAAGTATTAACGCCACTAATATAAAATGCAGAGTTGAGCTTTTAACTACCACGAGCTGAGCAACAACGACGACCTCGTCGAGATAAGCTTTAGAACTATAAATGTGATTGAAAACCGTTAATTCCAAGAAATACAGAGCCATATAATTTTCTAACAGCACCAGTGCTGACAAAACTATATGAAACACGCACGCTATTAACAAGAAATTCAATTCATAATCTATCCACTACCACTACTTTTCTGCGCACCCTTCTGCTTAGATTCTAAACCCGATTTTAAACCGTACTTATAGTTAAAGAACATGTAATATTATATTTAAATGTTAAATGTGAGTAAATATTCGTGAACCGTAGATATATAAATTTTTAATACTAGCTGCTACGAAATGTTAATAATAAAGTTATTGACTGCTCTATCGCTTACTTATTCATATACTATGGGTAAATTGTAGGTATAATCTATTCACTGTTAGTTTTACTTTACACGATAAAAACTATAGACAACTGCTCTATCGCTTACTAATTCATATACTATGGGTAAATTGTAGGTATCAACTATTCACTGTTAGTTTTACTTTACACGATAAAAACTATAGACAACTGCTCTATCGCTTACTAATTCATATACTATGGGTAAATTGTAGGTATCAACTATTCACTGTTAGTTTTACTTTACACGATAAAAACTATAGACAACTGCTCTATCGCTTACTAATTCATATACTATGGATAATTGTAGGTATCAACTATTCACTGTTAGTTTTACTTTACACGATAAAAACTATAGACAACTGCTCTATCGCTTACTAATTCATATACTATGGGTAAATTGTAGGTATCAACTATTCACTGTTAGTTTTACTTTACACGATAAAAACTATAGACAACTGCTCTATCGCTTACTAATTCATATACTATGGGTAAATTGTAGGTATCAACTATTCACTGTTAGTTTTACTTTACACGATAAAAACTATAGACAACTGCTCTATCGCTTACTAATTCATATACTATGGGTAAATTGTAGGTATCAACTATTCACTGTTAGTTTTACTTTACACGATAAAAACTATAGACAACTGCTCTATCGCTTACTAATTCATATACTATGGGTAAATTGTAGGTATCAACTATTCACTGTTAGTTTACTTTACACGATAAAAACTATAGAAAACTGCGCTATGGCTTACTCACATTGTAGGTGCACTGTCAAATGTATCAATATAATTATATTTAATGTAATGACTAGGAATCAATATCGCGGTATATACATATCTACATTTAAACACAAAAGGAAACGCTATTAGTATCATTAATTTTTCATTGTAAATACAATTACGTTCATATAATGTTATAATAACCCATGTTTTAGAATTGGTGTAGCTTTTATCGACTTAAACCTTGTAACAAAATTTTTTAACCCTGGGCACTATAAGCAAATGAGATCAAATACGTGTCGTACATAACACTCTAACCTAAAAATTTAAAAACTAAAAGTAACTCTACAAATAATGTGACTAAACATGAGATCAAAATCTTTGCTTTTACATTTAGTTTGGTTACACGTAACGTACACGTTCAATTAAACGACGTAACTAGTACACGTTCAATTAAACCCACTTTTAACAGCTTAAAACGCGAAATACTTAACTAGTAGTTAAACAACAAATGTCGCACTTTGAACCGTTAAAAGTGGGTTTATTTGAACGTGTACTAGTTACGTCACATACGGAAAACACTTAACATCTTTTACGCTGGATAAAAATAGCAGCAAATAACTTTAGGCGCCGCCATCTTTCTAATCAGAATTTATCATAATTGAGCAATCAGAAGGATATAGCGACTAATGGTTTAAGCGTTTTCTAACATACTCACAAAATGAACCACATTCCTAAAGAACAATAAAAACAAAAAAAACAAATAGTAATAAGGTTCTTCATGATTGTGCTCAGTAAATTATAATTCACAAATACTGGCTATTGATTGTCTAATTGAGCTGGATTCGCTTTTAAAAAACTGGAGGTACGGAAACGCTATATTATAATATGCCATGTTAACCGCCGAACCGGACGAACTAAAAAAAAAAAGGAAATCTTTGCAATAAATAAAATCTCTATAAGACCTATACTGACTAGATAGACTAGACTAGACTAGACTTTATTCCTACTCTTACTGTACCCACGAAGCTGGAACCCAAAGGGGCTCCGACTGGACCCTCCACGAGGTCTTGAGAAGCTGGGTCAGCGCACTTGCCAGGTCTTCGTTCACAATCTCCTCGTCAAACATGTAGCCGTAGAGGAAATTGATTCGCGTCGAAGAGCGAACAATGTCGTGGAACTCTTCTTCCTATTAAGCGAAATAACTGTCTGTAGTTTACGCGAATAGTAAACATTCAAATAAAACACTTTAACGGTTTGAAACGCGATATATTTTAGTTAAACTTGTTTGAAAATTATTTTTAACTACGGCCCGACGTTTCGGATGCTCGTGAACGGAGGGTGTCTCGTGTTTTATTTAAATGAAAAATACAAGTAGTAAATATAAATGTGACCGCTCATTTATAAAGTGAAATTCCGTTTCCCCGTGGGGCATGGAGCGAACATGTCCGTTTCAATGATCCGTTTTATGTATCGGCCCTTTCCGACAGAAACAATCTACCGTATACACGAGTTAGGCTACACTATCCATTAGCTACAGAGGCGGTTAGGCAAGAGCCCTTTTATAAGGCATTAATGAATATATACCGGCATGCACAGCAATCCATGTCTCTGTTGTAACTAATCGAACTGCCGAGCTTTTTCAAACCATTAATACTTGCGCCTCTCGCGCAATGTAATTTCAACTTTAACACTTGCTCATTGAGGTCTAATATAAAGAGATCATTGTAGGTGAAATTCCAAATTAAAGATACATGTTCTGTCTGAATAGATATTTAAGAAAGTTAATAAAACTAAAAAATATCCTTACCGTAAAAGCCCTAGAGCTCTCTTTGTCGAAGGTAGACCGAGCGTTTGCATTTGTTCTCGTGTCCACAAGACGCTCGAAGGATGGTGGCTTCACGAACACAATGTAGGGGCGCAAACGGGGAGTGCGAAGCATCTTCAAAGCTTGCCAGTGTGGACTTAAGACGCACACTCGACCTGGGCGATTAAGTCTTACTTATAAATGCGAAACTATGTAAACTCGAACAGATACTATAGGCTTAAGGATAGGACATTACTGCAGCGGCTAGCAAGAGAGGCATGAACGTGTGAATAAGTCCATCAATGCCTAGTTGCGGCCAATGCTTGTAAAGTACTTTTTCAAATAATGCGCGGAAATTTAAAGTAGTACAATTCAGACCGCCTCAGTAGCCAAATGGTTAAACGGGAGAGGTCTAGGCTTCGAATACCAGGGAAACATAAAATTGTTTCGGTCGGGCAGGGCACAGAAGTCTGATCAACTACTTGCCCGTTAAAAGAACGGATCAGTGAAACGGACACGGAAATGTGTTCGCACCATGCCCCATGAGGAGGAAACTGGTTTTCACTTCACAATTCAGAACTTTAAAACCAATGACGAAGTTAGTAAATATAAATAACTATATATATAATGTTACTAATTTGAAAATGGAACGATCTTATGTTCCGCAATATGGCGACCAAAGAGGTAATTTATCAAAGGTTTAATATACATTTTAAATTGGCTTGCATATAGCTGTTAGGCAAAAAAAAAACTTGGCGCGTACAAAACTATTGTTATTAGTTGTTCGTCAACTTTTACATAAGTCAGGTATGAATTACTTAGTTTTTATTTCCGCGCATTATTTGAGACGTACTAGGCATTGATGAACTTACGTCTGTGGGCCGATCAACTAGTGATCTTTGTCACTGGTTTGCGAGTTGTATGTGAATACCAACAGATATTAAACTCACCAGAATTAACAATAGTTTCGACACTCTCCGCTGACGTCCCGTACAAATTGCCCTTATACTCCCCATGCTCAATGAATTTTCCCTCAGCTATATCTTGTTCCATTTTCTCACGCGTGACGAAGACATATTCCTTTCCGTTCTGCTCACTCGGTTTCTGGGGTCGAGATGTATCTGGAATAGAAAAAATAAAATTTCGAAACTTGTTTTATGAACGACAACATAGAAACAACAGGGCCGTACTAATTAAATTAATAAATATGTATTTAATTTTAATCATTTAACAATGTAGCTATGCGGCCAGACATGCAACCTCAGCATAGTATCTTTCCTAAGGACTGATATGAGTTCGGAGAACATGTTATCGGCCGGATGCCTCCTGGCCGGTGTTCTAGCCTCTAATTTTAATATACTTTAGTCTTAAGCAGATCATTCATGTGAATACACGCCAATAATTAATCCTTTTTTTTACTTTTTAAAGATGCGTTTGCGCGCTCCCGACTTTTGACTATGTGTATCTTTTGTTGTTGTTGTTTTTATGCGATAATAAAACAATGTTTTAATTAAGGAAGTCTCTTCGAAAATTGTTTCCCGATCATTAATTATAAAGATAGAATTCTAGTGACATAACAGATGTATGTGATCGTCTCGAATCAAAGTTTGAAAACGATGGGCCTGAAACGTCAAGAAGAAAATCAATACTCCTGAATAACGTAGCTGCGCGAAGTTCAAGGGCGGCAAGCTCAACCTCTAACCCTCACCTTGAACGTATTGAAGGGAAAGATCCTAGGGGAGGGAGAGAGAGAATAATTCTGTTTGTGTATCTCGGTCATTAAAATAACCTGATGGAATATGAAAACTGGTCATAGTACATGTTAACTAGAATGACCTTATAATTTCCTATGTGTGAAAGTTTCCTAAGCGACCACTTTATATTTTCATATAATCCATGTCATGTTTGGTAAATCAAATTAAAAATCGCTACGTACGTAAATGATGACGAATTCGAATACTAACGCTCGAATAAAGAATCTAATAACGACAAGATAAAGTTGCAGAGAAACCAGTCTAAACTTCGACTAGCAAGCCTATTCGGGGCGAATTTTACTATTAAGTCTACTAAAATATGACTAAGAGAAAAAGTAACAGTCATGCAAAGTTTTCGCCGTACCTATGGCGACTTTGAAATTAATAACTCTTCGAAACTTAAAAACGAATTAATTACTGTTTAAAAAAATGTGTGAATTTAAAAGTTGTTTAAATTCCTATTTTTTTTAGTTGAATAAAAAAGCAATTAGTAGTTTATCACTTAAGTACTGCCATTGTTAAATCATTTAAAAAGAAAACCTTCTTTCATACATATTTTTTGGGTTTCTTGTACCGTTTTCGCAGCGTTTGTGTACGCTGCGGAAACGATAGCCCAGGAAGAAAAATAATTTTCCTTATTTTTTTAACATTTCCCCCTGTTTCTTCGCCCCTATTAGTCTCAGCGTAATGTTATACCTATAGCCTTCCTCGATAAATGCACTAATCAAAAACAATTTTTGAATTCTCTTCAGCTTTATAAAAAGTATAGATTGATTTTAAAAAGCCCAATTAAATTTACAGTTAAAATAGTGAACCATGTGTTATGATTAAGCCGACAAATTCAATCGTATATTAAAATAATATTCTATATTCAAATACAACGCTAAAATCACAAAATGTTTGAATGAATTTAAAGTACATCAAACACTAGCTCATAGTGTTTTTGTTTTCTTAAACCGGTCTTGCGCATCCTAAGACCTAATGCAATAAAACCGAATTTCAATTTAAAAAAAAATAATGAAAAGTCGCTATCTCATATTCCTATCTAAACAAATTACGGATATCACAGCAAAAATGAAACAGGTCTTGAAATATGATTTCTAAAAATCTAAAAATATTTTGTAAATATGAACAAAAGCAGGAGATATAAATTTTAGGATTAAGATATTTTTTTTAAGTAACAAGATTTAAAAAATCAAGATGACTAAGAACTTTATAAAATTATTAATAAATAGCCAAAGAAGCAATACCTACAGTTTGATTGTCAAACACTTTACACGCACAACTCCCAATCAATACTAATAAATGAACAAATGTAACGACTCATCAATATGACTATCTGATTTAAATTGCTGCCTCCGTTTCATGATATCTATAAAGCATGCGCTGTGCACTGCAATTTAAAATTTCTAGATCTCTAGGATGCCTATAGGGCATGCGCGGCCCGGATGAAGCTAACCTGGATGTAGAAGCAATTAATCAATACAGGGAATGCAAGTCCTTGAATTGAAAATGGGCAAAGTGCATGCGCGACCCTAGGTAAAGCCTAGCAACGCATCTGCGTAATAACAAAATTTCAAGATCTCTCTAGGATACCTATAGGGCATGCGCGGTCCGGATGAAGCTAACCTGGATGTAGAAGCAATTAATCAATACAGGGAATGCAAGTCCTTGAATTGAAAATGGGCAAAGTGCATGCGCGACCCTAGGTAAAGCCTAGCAACGCATCTGCGTAATAACAAAATTTCAAGATCTCTCTAGGATACCTATAGGGCATGCGCGGTCCGGATGAAGCTAACCTGGATGTAGAAGCAATAAATCAATACAGGGAATGCAAGTCCTTGAATTGAAAATGGGCAAAGTGCATGCGCGACCCTAGGTAAAGCCTAGCAACGCATCTGCGTAATAACAAAATTTCAAGATCTCTCTAGGATACCTATAGGGCATGCGCGGTCCGGATGAAGCTAACCTGGATGTAGAAGCAATAAATCAATACAGGGAATGCAAGTCCTTGAATTGAAAATGGGCAAAGTGCATGCGCGACCCTAGGTAAAGCCTAGCAACGCATCTGCGTAATAACAAAATTTCAAGATCTCTCTAGGATACCTATAGGGCATGCGCGGTCCGGATGAAGCTAACCTGGATGTAGAAGCAATAAATCAATACAGGGAATGCAAGTCCTTGAATTGAAAATGGGCAAAGTGCATGCGCGACCCTAGGTAAAGCCTAGCAACGCATCTGCGTAATAACAAAATTTCAAGATCTCTCTAGGATACCTATAGGGCATGCGCGGTCCGGATGAAGCTAACCTGGATGTAGAAGCAATAAATCAATACAGGGAATGCAAGTCCTTGAATTGAAAATGGGCAAAGTGCATGCGCGACCCTAGGTAAAGCCTAGCAACGCATCTGCGTAATAACAAAATTTCAAGATCTCTCTAGGATACCTATAGGGCATGCGCGGTCCGGATGAAGCTAACCTGGATGTAGAAGCAATAAATCAATACAGGGAATGCAAGTCCTTGAATTGAAAATGGGCAAAGTGCATGCGCGACCCTAGGTAAAGCCTAGCAACGCATCTGCGTAATAACAAAATTTCAAGATCTCTCTAGGATACCTATAGGGCATGCGCGGTCCGGATGAAGCTAACCTGGATGTAGAAGCAATAAATCAATACAGGGAATGCAAGTCCTTGAATTGAAAATGGGCAAAGTGCATGCGCGACCCTAGGTAAAGCCTAGCAACGCATCTGCGTAATAACAAAATTTCAAGATCTCTCTAGGATACCTATAGGGCATGCGCGGTCCGGATGAAGCTAACCTGGATGTAGAAGCAATAAATCAATACAGGGAATGCAAGTCCTTGAATTGAAAATGGGCCAAGTGCATGCGCGACCCTAGGTAAAGCCTAGCAACGCATCTGCGTAATAACAAAATTTCCAGATCTCTCTAGGATACCTATAGGGCATGCGCGGCCCGGAACAAGCTAAAAAAGTAAAACCAGAAATTTCAAGAATAAACGAATAAATAATTCATCGCAAATACTAGATTTAATGTTTGATGCCGATGAAAAATCTGTATTTATATGATCCAATTATATGAGCAAGAAAATAGAGCAGAAATTACTTACAATTTGTATGCACCCGCGTTGAAACACAAATCAATAACGTGTAAAACACATATGTAATCACATCTTATAACTGTCAAAAGATAAATGAACTAGCCAGGATGCCCCAGGTTACCTACAGGGCATGCGCGGACCCAGATCAAACTAATAATAACTGATTCGCCAAATCACTCACTTAAATTCACTCCCTTTCACAAGCAAATAGAACTGCAACCTAAAGAAATAACAATTGACACGACTGCAACCTATGACTGACAAAAATGAAATGATGTATCCAGGATATATCGGGATACCTGTAGGGCATGCGCCGTACCGGTAAAGGTTAGATTATAAATATAGTACTAAGAGTAAATATAGTAATAACTTTAAAGATATTTACAGAAACAAGTTTTACAAACAAATTTTACCAACCTGATAAAATTGAAGAATATATAATTCCCCTTTAGAAAGAAGAATAATTCTTCCGAAATTCACACCCGGGTAAATTATTCATTAAAACGCACTTTCTCACTTCAAATCAAGAAATATTAAAACTTTCTGTTAAAAAAGAAATAAAGAAGAGTGTATTCTCAAAAAATTTACGAATGACACGATAAAAGTCTACGACTGACAAGATTGAAATGCACTATCCAGGACCCTTCAGGATACCTATAGGGCATGCGCGGACCCGGAACAAGCTAGATTATAAATAGACCGAAGTTATTAATCAATATTGCAAGTCCTGATATCTGGCTAGATACAAAATGCATGCGCGAAGCCTAACAAAGCCAAAATGAAGGTCCCATGTTCTAGAACGCGATCTTAGGGCAAATATGCAACACGTAATATGTTTGAGTATCTAGATATTATTCAATTTTTTTTCTACGGTAGTTTTAAAAATATTTATAGAAAAAAAAGACATTTTATCAAACTCAAACTCAAACCATAAACCATAATTTCATCAAACTGATAAAATTTAGGAATTATATATAGAAAGGAAAAAAGAATAATTTACAATTTAAAAATCGAAAATAAATAGTATTATATAGTGCCTTCGTGTGCAATAATATGTGAAAAATATTAATGTTTTCAAACAGAATAATTTACTTTAAATTCTCACCTGGGAAAATTTTCTAATAATAACTGATTCACCAAATCACTCACCTAAATTCACTCCCTTTCACAACAAATAAATAGAACTGCAACTAAAAGATATAACAACTGTAACCTATGACTGACAAGAATGAAATTATCTATACAGGACATTTAAGGATACCTATAGGGCATGCGCGGACCCAGAACAAGCTAGATTATAAATAGACCGAAATTATTAATCAATATTGCAAGCCCTGATATCTGTCGAGATATAAAATACATGCGCGAACCTAGACAGAGATAAAATGAAGGTCGCGTGTTCTAGAACTGTCTTCAGGGCAAAGATACAACAGGTCATATCTATTGTCTTTTATGTATCGAGAATTTTTTTGGTCTATGAAAATATTTTACACAAACAATTGTCAATTTAGAAAAAATAATGCGAAATGATTTAATTGGTCACTTTTAAGATACGATCTTATAAAAAGCAGAACTATTAATATTTAGGATCTCAACTTAAGATTTTTCGAATAACTAATTTAATTCACCAAATAACTTACTTTAGTAGCCGATAAATAAATATTTTCACTTTTTCTTTGACAATCATGAACAGAGAAAAATTAAGAACGATTGCAACCTATGACTGACAAAAATGTAATGATAAATCCAGAACACCCCGTGGTCCATGTAGGGCATGCGCGGACCCGGATCTAACTAAGTTATAAATAGACCGAAGCTATAAACCAGTGTTACATGGCCTATGGCCGAAATGCTTGTCTTGTTGACAAAGCAAAGAAAGAATCTAGCCTATCTGAAAATTCGACGGTATAAAGGAAGTGATTTTACATATTTAATATAATATAATAATCAGAAAACTCTGTTAATTGTTGAATCAGTTCACACAAGTAAAAGACAAATAAAACAGGTGAAACGATGAAACCTGGGGACATGCGCGGGCCCGGAACAAGCGAGATTATAAATAGACCGAAGTTATTAATCAATATTCCAAACCCTGTTATTTGTCGAGCTACTAAATGCATGCGCGAATCCAAACAAAGCCATACCAAGATCGCATGTTGCAACCAAGATGCAACAGGTGACATTTTTAAGTATCTAATTTTTTTTTGTCTAAGGTAAAGATATTTAGAGAAACAATGATCAATCCAGACATAACAAGACATTTTATCAAACTAATAAAATTGAAGAATATATATGGCCTTATAGAAAGAAAAATAATCTTTCCGAAATTCTCACCTGGGTAAATAATTCATAGAAACTCACTTAATTTAAACCAAGAAATATTAAAACTTTCTGTTAAAAAATAAATTAAGAAGAGTGTAACAACACGATAAAAGTCTATGACTGACAGTATTGAAATGCACTATCCAGGACCCTGCGAGATACCTATAGGGCATGCGCGGGCCCGGAACAAGCGAGATTATAAATAGACCGAAGTTATTAATCAATATTGCAAGCCCTGATATCTGTCGAGCTACAAAATACATGCGCGAATTCAAATAAAGCCACACAAAGGTCGCATGTTCTAGAAAGCAGCCTTAGGGTAAAGACGCAACAGGTGACATTTTTAAGTATCTAATTATTTATTTTTTTGTCTAAGGTAACTTTAAATATATTTACAGAAACAAGGATCAATTCAGAAATAATAAGAAACTTTATCAAACTGATAAAATTGAAGAATATATATATGTCCTTATAGAAAGAAAAATAATCTTTCCGAAATTCTCACCTGGGTAAATTATTCATAGAAACTCACTCACTTTAAACCAAGAAATATTGAAACTTTATGTTAAAAAATAAATTAAGAAGAGTGTAACAACACGATAAAAGTCTAAGACTGACAGTATTGAAATGCACTATCCAGGACCCTTCGAGATACCTATAGGGCATGCGCGGGCCCGAACCAGGCGAATTTTTAAATAGCCCCGGGTTTTTTTTCCATTTTGCCCCCCCCTTTTTTTTTGGGGGCCCCAAAAAACCCGCGGGGTTTTAAAAAAACCCCCCCCAGGGGGGTTTTTTTTTGGGAACCCCTTTTGGGGGGAAAACCCCCGGGGGCTTTTTTTTTGTCTAAGGTAACTTTAAATATTTTTCCAGAAACAAGGGTCCACCCCAAAAAAAAAAAAAAATTTTTTCCCCCTTAAAAAATGGGGAAATTTTTTTTTTTCTTTTTGGGGGAAAAAAAATTTTCCCCCCTTCCCCCCCCGGGGGGGTTTTTTTTGAAAACCCCCCCCCCCCCCCCCAAAAAAAAAAAATTATTTTTTTTTTAAAAAAAAAAAAAAGGGGGGGGGGAAAAAAAAAAAAAAAAAAAAGGGGGGGGGGGGGGGGGACCCCCCCCCCCCCCCCCCCCCCCCCCCGGGGGGGGGCCCCGGGCCCGGAACAAGCGAAATTATAAATAGACCGAAGTTATTAATCAATATTGCAAGCCCTGATATCTGGCTTGATATAAAATGCATGCGCGAACCTAGACAGAGCTAAAATGAAGGTCGCATGTTCTAGAACTGTCTTAAGGGCAATGATGCAACAGGTCATATCTATTGTCTTTTTTATCGAGAATTGCTTTGCTCTTTTTCTAAGGTCTATGAAAATATTTTACATAAACAATTGTCAATTTAGAAAGAATAATGCGAAGTTATTTAATTGGTCATTTATAAGATACGATCTTATAAAAAGCAGAACTATTAATATTTAGGATCTCAACTTAAGATTTTTCGAATAACTAATTTAATTCACCAAATAATTTACTTCAGTAGCCGATAAATAAATATTTCCACTTTTTCTATGGCAATCATGAACCGGATTATAACCAAGAAAAATTAAGAACAATTGCAACCTATGACTGACAAAAATGTAATGATATATCCAGAACACCCCGTGGTACATGTAGGGCATGCGCGGACCCGGATCTAACTAAGTTATAAATAGACCGAAGCTATAAACCAGTGTTACATGGCCTATGGCCGAAATGCTTGTCTTGTTGACAAAACAAAGAAAGAATCTACCCTATCTGAAAATTCTACGGAATAAAAGAGGTGATTTTATATATTTAATATAATATAATAATCAGAAAACTCTGTTGCAACCAAGATGCAATGATGCAAGAGGTGACATTTTTAAGTATCTAATTATTTATTTTTTTGTCTAAGGTAATTTTGAAGATATTTAGAGAAACAATGATCAATCCAGAGACAAATTTAAGAATTATATATGGCCTAATAGAAAGAAGAATCATTTTTCCGAAATTCTCACCTGGGTAAATTATTAATAAAAACTCACTTATTACAAACCAACAAATATTGAAATTTTCTGATTAAAAATGAGTAATGAAAAGGCAACCTCAAAAAATTTACGAATGACACGATAAAAGTCTTTGGCTGGCAAGATTGAAATGCACTATCCAGGACCCTTCAGGATACCTATAGGGCATGCGCAGACCCGGAACAAGCTAGATTATAAATAGACCGAAGTTATTAATCAATATTGCAAGCCCTGATATCTGTCGAGATATAAAATGCATGCGCGAACCTAGACAAAGCTAAACTGAAGGGCGCATGTTCTAGAACTGTCTTATGGGCAAAGATGCAACAGGTTATGCTTTTAAGTATCGAATTAATTTGCTTTTTTATCTGAACTCTAACAAAATATTTTACGCAAACTTTGCCAATTTAGAAAGAAAAATCGGAAATAATTTAAACCAAAAATTCATTGACAATTGGTGACCTACACGATAGGATCTCATAGAAAGCAGGATTATTCATTTTTAAGATCTCAACTTTTTTGGAATACCTAATTTAATTCACCAAATAACTTACTTTAATATCCGATAAATAATTGCTTCAACTTTTTTCCTATACCATCTTGGACTTCATTGTAAAAAATTGAAAAATCAAACGATTGCAACCAATGACTGACAAAAATTAAACGAACTAGCCAGGATGCGCCAGGTCTATAGGGCATGCGCGGCCCCGATCAAACTAAGTTATAAATAGACCGAAGCTATAAACCAGTGTTAAATGGCCTATGGCTGAAATGCTTGTCTTGTTGACAAAGCAAACAAAGAATCTAGCCTATCTGAAAGTTCTACATAATAAAGAAAGTGATCCTACATATATATAATATATATTTATAATAATCAGAAAACTCTGTGAACTATTGAATCACCAAAAATAGAAAAAAAAAGTTGAACAATATTATATAACGCAATCTTAGGAGAAAGATGCAACAGGTAATACTTTGGAGCATCTGGTAAATATTTGTTTTTTTTTCGTCTACAGTAATTTTTTTTACAGAATCAATGACCAATCTAGAAACAATAAGATATTGTGGCCTTATAAAAATAACAATTTGTACGAAATTCTTACCTGGAAAGTTAATCAATAATAATTCATTTACTAAATCACTTTACTATTTCGATATATTTATTTATTCACTAAAAGGGGACTACAACCTAAAGAAATAACAATTGAAACGATTGCAACATATGACTGACAAAAATTAAATGATCTATCCAGGACATTTCAGGATACCTATAGGGCATGCGCAGACCCGGAACAAGCTAGATTATAAATAGACCGAAGTTATTAATCAATATTGCAAGCCCTGATATCTGTCGAGATATAAAATACATGCGCGAACCTAGACAAAGCTAAAATGAACGTCGCGTGTTCTAGAACTGTCTTATGGGCAAAGATGCAACAGGTTATACTTTTAAGTATCGAATTATTTTGCTTTTTTATCTAAAGTCGATCAAAATTTTTTACACAAACAATTGTCAAGTCAGTAACAATAATGGGTATAATTTTAACCAAATATGTATTCAATTGGTGACTTATAAGGCATGGTCTTATAGAATTATATGGTGTCTTAGTCTTGAAGTTTTCTTTGGACCGTTAAATTTGATTTTATTTAATATATTTGTGGCATCAATGTAAATTTAAAAAAAAATAATTGGATAATCGTTCATCGTCTATCCGATAACTAATTAAGTTTAAAATAAGTGCACCTCTCGTGCAATGTAATTTCAACCTTAGCTCATGCGTACTATTTTTTATTAATTTATTACCGATTTTTAATTCATATAGTACCAACAATGTACAATAACTTGTGAATTTAAGTTTTCAAACGTGAAGCGGCGCTTTCAAAGTATCTATAGTACAGGCGCGGGGCCGGAACAAACTAAATTATAAATAGACTGACTGATCAAAGCAAGGGCTATTATCTATGGAAGCACACAATGTATGTTATAGGACGAGGCACGAAATGCACCCAGGAAAAGTTAAAATTAAGGTCGCCTATTCCATAACTAATCCTAAGAGATCATTCCCCACCCACATTGATGACGTTTAAGATGAGACCATGACCACCCTCTGGGGCAACCTTGCACGACATCCGGCCCCGGACCAAGATATATAATAATCATTCAAAAAAGAATCTTTCCTTTAAATACCTTCATATTATTTGTTTTTTCTAACACTTTTTACACAATTCGTGTATAATTACTGATAATGATATGGTCTAATAGATATAAGAATTATTAATTTTTTGATTCTCACCTGGGAAAATATCAACTGATTTAATACACCAAACAACCCAATTCAATAGTTGATAGATAATAACAACAGCAATCTTTTTGAGAAGGATAAAGTGGACTTCAACATGGCAAAAATCACAAATGAGGCGATTGCACCCTATGACTGACAAAAATTAAATGATACATCCAGGACATCTCGGGGTACATATAGGGCATGCGCGGGCCCGGAACAAGCTAGATTATAAATAGACCTAAGCTATAAATCAATATTGCAAGCCCTGATATCTGACGAGCTACAAAATGCATGCGCGAATCCAAACAAAGCCACTCAAAGGTCGCATGTTCTAGAAAGCAGCCTTAGGGCAATGATGCAACAGGTGACATTTTTAAGTATCTAATTATTTATTTTTTTGTCTAAAGTAATTTTAAAAGTATTTAAAGAAACAATGATCAATCCAGAGATAACAAGACATTTTATCAAACTAATAAAATTGAAGAATTAAATATGGCCTAATAGAAAGAAGAATATTTTTTCCGAAATTCTCACCTGGGTAAATTATTCATAGAAACTCACTTACTAACTTTAAACCAAGAAATATTGAAACTTTTTGATTAAAAATGAATAGACAAAATTGCAACCTCAATAAATTTACGAATGTCACGATACAATTCTACGACTGACAAGATTGAAATGCACTATCCAGGATCCTTCAGGATACCCATAGGGCATGCGCGGGCCCGGAACAAGCTAGATTATAAATAGACCGAATTTATTAATCAATATTGCAAGCCCTGTAACAACATGCGCGAACACACATATATAAAACGATTGACAAAAAAGGTAGCCATTCGGAGTTATTGTTAGAACACACATATTTAAAATATATTACTTTTTAAATAACAGGAAAGAAACATTTCTATTGTAAGATTGTCACATGAATAATTTCTTATTAGAACTGAATAAAAAATTAATAAATAAATAAAATCAGCGATCGACGGGTTGCCACTTTAAAAAAAATTAAATCAATAGATCACACTTCTATGTCGACAAAACGTACATGACACATCCAGACACTCTAGGACACCTGTAGGGCATGCGCGGGCCCGGAACAAGCTAGATTATAAATGGAACAAAGTTATCCCTAATACAAGCCCCGAAAATGCATGGATCTACCTAGTCGAAGCTAAAACGAGGTCACATATTTAAGAACAAAGTCTAAGGGTAAGATGCAACAGGTCATACTGCTTTATGGCTTTTTAACAATTTAGGATTTAAGTATAAAGCTTATAAGGTTCCAGTTGCTTACGACCTGCATCCCAAATGATTAAAGCGCAAACAAAGACTATGGACAGGTGAAACGAACTAACCTTCTGACTAACAAATTGAAATAAAACGTCCAGCAAGTCCCAGGTCACAGGTCGCAGGACATGCACAGACCTTGATCAAACTAAATTATAAATATAACGCACTAGGGCAAATGCGACATGACTTGATCCCATGAAATTACATAAGTTAACGAAATTAAAAGATAGAATATCTAAAAATAAGAAAAGACCTCAGCATAAATTACATCGATCGCTAAAGCAAACCACGCGCCATAAAAAAAAACTCGACAACAAAAATAATTGAGTAACTTTAAAATTTTCCACGTGTTTTTGCACATGATGCCACGATATAATTTAAAAATCGATTATAACTTGAATTTTAATCCAACAAAAAGAATATTTAAGACACATTGTTGATCAGATTAAAAAAAAAACCCAGCCAATAAAACAGCAACTATTTACAATCCGTATCCAAACGATGCTAAAGCCAGAACAAACTCATCAATAAACCAACTGTTGAAACGATCTGCCCTTGTGACTGACAAAAATTAACTATCCAGGACATTTCAGGGTACCTATAGGGCATGCGCGGGCCCGGAACAAGCTAGATTATAAATAGACCGAAGTCATTAATCAATACTGCAAGCCCTGATATCTGTCGAGCTACTAAATGCATGCGCGAACCTAGGTCCAAAAGGACACTATCCTTTGTCTATCGTTTCAGTTGAATCAATATCCATAGTATCTATAACTATAATATATTGCTGAACATTTCAGCTAATTATAAAAAAAATTGAGTTAAGATCAACTAGGTCAGTCAAAACTTGAACGGGTAAAGAAACAGTCTCAATAATAATATTATAATTGAGAAATATATTTTTTTTCCTTCAACTTCTACAATAAGGACAGATAAATACGCGATTTATCCCGATTGCCTTGCACGTAACAGACACATTTTATGTTTTTGTTGGTAGATTTTATTCACCGAAACCAATTATCATAATTCGCGTCACGAAAGTACTCTATTACCATACCCAAAAACCATCGGGCTTTAAACAGAAACACAGCAAGGGTTAAAATCTTACTTTCCATAACTGTAGAAAAATAAATAATCGCACAAATTCTCAAACAATAACAATCAAATCTGAGTCCACAGATGTACCTAGATCGGTTGTAAAATGAAACAATCCAAAGTGAATGTATGACAATTTATTAAATCTTTTATAAATATATTTACATCAACAATGCTTCAATAAAATCATTAAATAATAATTAAATGCAATAATAAAAAACATCACTCATCAAAGTAATTTTCACTTATATCGACACTCTTAAAAAAACTTTCTTGTCATAAACTTCTTTACTTCGATGCAAGGGTGAGCTGAAACGAAGACATTCAATATAATTTGAAATTTATAAAAGTAATATAATTCAAACAAATAATATAATAAGATAAAATTGATATATGACAGAATTGTTAGTACTTACATTGAATTAAGATTGTCTCATGCGTCGAAATTAGCTTTATAAAATTCGTTGAAAATACCACCACTTTAAAATTGAATAGAAGCCTTACTTATATTACGACATCGCGTTGTATAGTTCGATTTTCGAAAAATAACAATCATATAATTCACCTAATAGTTATATAGACTTACCTCTACGCCTTTGTTAGTGAAAACAAACCGAATCACAGTTAATAAGAACAAAGACACACTTAAGCCCTAAATTAAAAAATATAGACACCTCCACTGACGTTGAAGGTTGAGCAGCGATAAATCAATCGAGCTGTAATTCTAGACTCCCGATAGGCGTCCTAGTGCATGCGCAATGATGCATCTAGGTTAATACCGCGAAATTTTGAATGCAGAATATTTGGTTATAAAAACCGTAAATCTACAAATGTTAGTAAAATCTAGTTTAAATATTATCTGTAGTCGCGAGTGCTACTCATTTAAATAAAACTCTATTAACGGTTTAAACTCGAATTATATTACCACCACGACGGACCATGGGTACTTGAAACCGTTCAAAATGTCGGGCCGTGATTTAAATAAATGTTTTATTCAAACTAGCATTGAAGCTCAATTTATATATTATATCAAATTTTTATTTTTACGTGATCAATTGGTGTTTATATATTTTCACAGTTATAAACCGTTTCAAAAGTGTTTCATTTGATTCATACTACTATGTAAATTACAAATTGTAAATTAGAGATTGTTTACTGTGTTGTTTCGGATGAAGCTTATTTTTAAACGCTTTTTTTATATAAAAATTGCGTCGTTTTATTACTTAAATGACATTTAAAGTCAATTAAAATTGAAAGGGGCGTTCTAAAAATACTGAGGGTAACACAGTTTACCTGTTGCTAGGAGTACAGGCTGGCGGGTACATTTCATTGTCAAGTCCAATTTAAATCAATACAAGTTGGCATGGCAACCACTTGTTATCCCTAAGTTACCTATCCTGTTTGGACATGCGCAGATATGTCGAAAGAAATGAAAGGTCAAGTATATTATATTAAGGTTAAATATATTTGTAATCGATCATTCGAGAAACGCCATCTTATGATCTTAATACAATTATAAATAAAGACCATTATAGCGCCATTATATAATTTATATTATTATGTATTACAAGTAACGATAATTAAGAATCATAACAAACATTTTTTATTTCATGAATATCTCAAAAAAAAATCTCGAACAACTTCGATGCGCTGTTGATATTTTGCGGAAGACATGCTGAAAAAATAATTAAACCATACTATTAATTAACAAAATTATTTGGTACAACAATTAAAACAATTATATGTAATTATGTAAGTAACTTACCTTGTAGATAAAAACAAACTCACTTCTTCGGAACTGGTGTAATATAATTCAAATGAAAATATAACACTTTTTATATCTTTATCGATTTCGAATAAATATTATACTGAAAGTATTTAGCGTAGACGCAAAACAATGTAATTTTCCGCTGTCTAAGTATCCACTACATAATATAGCAATTATTTTTTGTTATTGCTTAATTGTTCAAGTACTTACCCTTCTATTGTCAAGTTGAATGTACCACCATAAATATAAATAAATGAAATCACACACACGATAAAACACTAGTGATAACGGAAGTTGAAAAAATACAAGTTAAAATAGAATTTTTAATTGAGCCGAAAAATCAAAGGACTTCCGTCGTCGTCCGAAACTTAGGAGAGATAAAATCAATCCAGCCCGATTTAATAGATGAATCTAGGACACCGAAATGCGTTCTAGTGCATGCGCGGTAGTGCATCTAGGTTTTACCGCGTAATTCGAATACAGGTAACCTGTTGTCAAAATATACAGTCTTGACCCCCTAAAAAGCAAATAAAAAAAGCGTAGTTTACGCGTGTAGTACACATTTAATTAAAATACTTTAACGGTTTAAAACGCGATATATTTTAGTTAAACTTCTTTGAAAATTATTTTTAACTAGGGCGCGGCGTTTCGGATGCTTTGCAGCAGCCGTGGTCACGGGGAGACTCAACGAACAAGGTTCAAACAAGTACTTTGCTTTATCAATATATGGGTTGCAATGCATGTACTGAAATGATTGTAAAAAAATGTCGGTTATTATTTCAATTAAAAATCTATTTACACGAGCGAGTCTTGAGCCAGTATCCACAGCTTGCCGTGCTGGTCTAACCAATTGAGCTACCGTAGCCTACACGTTATTGTCGAGTTTTTTCAACACATCGATACATGCACATGTCGCAGTGATTATTGTTAAAGATATTATTTATACTTATATTATAAAGCTGAAGAGTTTATTAGAACGCGCTACTCCCAAAAATCTTCTCCTTTGCAAGATTGGCAAAAACAAATTTAGACGCCCAAAATAACTATTCTAAGAGGACGATGTCGCTGGCACAGGTATTATATAATAAATCTAGGAGATTTTTTTTTAAATAAGCAAAGCTTCGCTCCGTTTTTCGGCAAAGAACGACCCACTAGATGAATTGAAAAAGAGCGAGCTGCATCTGCAGCTTTATCTAAGACTGAACTGGACACTTACAGGACATTTTCTCATCTCTAACACGACCAGCAAAGATGGCGACTATCAATAGAAAGACTGACCTAGTAATAATATAATTCAAGTGATCGTCCCTTCACACGATACAAGAAAACCTATCAACTCCTTACTATTTTCACCTGGTGCAATAACAAAAACAATAATTTCCTCTAACAAATAAATGCTCGAAAATTTGAGCATAACTTTGACAATCTTCTTCAAGAATAATCTAACTTGCTGTACTGGTCGAGCATCAGCCGGCAATATTTGTGTAAGAATCCATGTGTCGTGTTTAGCGACCAAAAAGTTTGCTACGTAAAATTTTTTTGTCGCGTAATAAAAAAATTGAGCGAACTTCTGCAACACAACATGTCGACCAAAGAGGTAACTTATCAAAGGTTTTATTTAAAATTCGAGCTGGCTTGTATATACACGCTGTTTAGTAAAAAATAGTTTGACGCGTAAGAAATAGTTTTGCGCGGCAAACGCGCGTTAGTTATTAGATAAATTATTCAATTGTACTACTTTTAATTTCCATGCGTTACAAGTACAATACAAGTCTTGGCAACCAAGCCTCTCTTATTGGCCGCTGCATAATACCAGAAAAAGCAGCAACCTTTTGACTAAAGAATAAGTTTAGAAGTACATCCTACTTCACTTCTTCAAATAATTCAATAGATATAATTTAGTGGAAGTATTAGTGTATATATAAATAAGACTATTATATAACTTTGATAAACATCGTATTAATTACTAAAAGCTTTTATCCTTCACATTATAATAACCACAGTACCTCGCTTCTTAGTTTATTGGTATCGCGCATAAATTCAAGCCAAATAGCACATGGCAATATATTATCTGTATACCAAATCAAACAACTAAATGTAGCAGAGCAATTCGCAAACACTCACTTTGGGGGGCAAAGCTGTTTTATCTCTACTTGAGAGAGAGGGGAGAAAGAGAGAAGAGGACAGAGATAGAGGAGCGGAAGAGCGAGATAGGAGGGTGAGAGGGTAAAGAGAGGTGACAGGAGGGCAGGAGAGATAAAGAGTACTGGTGAGAACAAACGCTAGCAATGCTTGATGGTAGCTAAAATAATAAACGCTCGCTTTTAAATAAATAACTTAGTTGTAGTAAAGGACTCTGATGTATTGTTAGGTCATTATATATATAGGCCAATATATATTAACCAAGTTGCCACATAACTGTTATTTCGCAAAGGCAACATATATAAGCATAAAGATTATAAAATATCGTAATTTAATTGCAAAAACAATAGTCAAAGGTAACTAAATGTGCTTAGTTAATTAAAATAATCAATAAAAGCCTTAACAGATATCACCAGCATACAAATTAAAATAAAAAATGTACATAAATGTAAAATTGTAGCACCTTGTAGCACTACTCTGTTGAAGGCGGTTTTTCTGTCACAAATCTTCTGGAATCTAATATATAAACGCGATATATTAACTAATATATCGCGTTTTAAACCGTTAAAGTGTTTTATTTAAATGTGTACTACTCGCGTAAACTATAGACAGTATCTAGATAGTCGTTACATTCACAAAGATTAAATTATAAACTTAATGGCAAATAAAAATTGGTTTATCACTTTTAAAGGTTGAAAACACGAAATATATACTTAATACGGCCCGTCGTTTCGGTTGCTTTAATTAAAAGTATTAACTAATTCATTTCGCGTTTTAAACCGTAATAAGTGTTTTATTAACGTATAGTACAACTCGCGTTAACTACAGATTCAGTCTTTTTTTCTGAAGGTAATCAATTTTACATAAGAATCAAGGCAAACATATTTTCGGCGCTTAGCAGACTCTTATATATGTGTAATTAATTTTTTTTTGCGCAAGCGTGTTTTTATAATGCGAAGGATAATACATTTTAAAAATTTTCAAATTTTACTGCGTTCAAATAATGCCTATAGCGAACAAAACTAATATTGTATGTAATTCTGTATAGTGTATGATGGATATATATTTTTATAGACGTTTAACTAACTAAATTATATGGTAGTTATATTAGGGTAATGTTGTTTTATATTAATATAAATGTCACTTTAATTGTAATACGTTAAACTTACAAATTATAAAAATAAAAATATTCCTACCTATCTCTCCTAGATCGTGAATGACAATCAATAAAAACAGATTGATCGTTCAAAAATGTCCACTATTGGCCTGAACACTGTGTTAAGTGGGCATTAGTGGTATGATGCAATGAGTACTCACATGGTATAGGTGTAACGTATTTCTCCGGATCAGTAGCTATTAGCCGCCGTCTCATCTCATTCCTTCCTACGCCGGGCGCACCGACCAGAACGATTGGTCTCACGAAACCGGGTCTCGGGTACAGTCTCGCCACCTCCTCATATGTTGGTATCATTTCCCGATCGAAGTCATCGTTCTCCTTAATATCGTAAATGATCTTCTTGACTTTAGGTGTTGATTTGCATGGTAGTAAGGCAGTTGCGTTCGGCGTGGGCGAGCACGGTGTTTTTGGACTGCAATCCGTGTTGGTGTTGGTCGGCGAACAGAGGGCAGGTTTACCTGGAAAAAGGAAACCAAGAAGGATAATAATTTGAATGCATACACTCAACATTATTCAAAATATATAACTATTCCTTGTATTAATAATCTTCGCATGACCCGATTTCAAACAAGGGTTGCCTGGAAGAGAGGGCTCCAAAACGATAAGGCCATAAATTGTTGACCAATTTCTCTTTGTTTTTTTTTTAAGTTATGTTATTAAGACTATTAAGGTAACATTGTTTCAATAAATAAGTCAATAAAATAATTACTATTGCCTGTCACACTTTTCTATCATAGAACAATTTTTAACTGTTTGAAACACGAAATGTATAAGTACATAATTTCCATCACAAGACATTTTGGATGCTGATGATGATGATAACTCCCCAGGGCTACCACAAAAACATTTATCATTATTATTTTGCATTTTAATATAACCAATGTTGTCTATTGCACGAAGGTTTGCGATATTTTTATTACTAAAATATTGCGTCCTACTACTTGAAGATTATAGATGGGTCAAGACGTTTTCAGTAAAAAATAATGAAGTACCACCTTCATATGAATACATACCATCAACACATTGAGGGTCCATCTGTCTCTCGTGAATTATTCGGCCCTCTTGCAGTGCCCTGGAGGGTATGAGGCCAGCTCGCATGACCTTATCACCTTCACGGCGTGCCTGCCACCTTAAAAACACATATTATAAATAACTAGCTGTTACCCATGACGTCGACCGCGTCCCATTCTTCTTTCGAGTTTATCTAAAAGACTAGACAATAGACATATATTGACACGGAGATTTTTCTAGATCTTTAAAGGGGAACCGTCGTATCATTTATTTTTATTTGTTGTAAAAAATATGCCGTGTTTTTCACATTTACCACTGTTTCTCCGCTCCCGAATAGTCGCAGCGTGATGTTATATGCCATAAGGCCAACCTCGATGGTCTATCCAAGAGAAGGAAGAATATTTCAAATTCGAACCAGTAGTTCCAGAGATTAGCGCGTTCAAACAAACTAACTCTTGAGATTTATAATATTAGTATATATTAACGCGTTCAATCTAGCTAAGACAAACACAGTTTTGCGTTTATATATATGTAGTGTTAGCAAGAAGAGCCTACCAATAAGCGTCATCCTGGGAGACAATGTGCAAAATATCTCCCTTCTTAAAGTTTAGTCCAGCTTCCTTGCAAGGAATGTACGGATCTTCGTCCGAGTTGTAGTTAAACAGAGCTCGAACTCTCACTTTGGACTCGCGAGAACCGCCCTTGCCGAACGAAGGCACTAGTTTAAAAGTTATTGTCCCTTCAGAACTTTGCTGAAAATAAAAAAGAAAAAATTAAGCATTGTCCATAGTTTACGCAAGAAAAACGACGATTTAAATACTACACTTTTAACGGTTCAAAACGCAAAACATATTAGTTATCGACATGTTATTTTAAATTACAGTTGTTAGCGATATTTCACCAATAGCGCAGCCTTGTATCTTTATTCTCAGAGAGAGTATGGTAGATACAGCTTTTATGCAAACCGAGCCGATTTCAAACCACAGAGAACTAGTGATGATCTTTTATAGAGCGAAGTTGTTGCCACCGACACAGGTATAAAGAAATATCGATTATATATGGACCAAGCAACCTCATTATTTAAAATCGCGCATGATCGCGGGACTTCTATCTTCTATTGTCGTTGACTTTACTTAGATCCCATCCTTATGTAAATGTCAAAATAAAGAAATTTACACTGTCTGTTTAATTCACATTTAGGTTTTTATTAGTGTAGTTAATTATTGTAATATATAATCCAGTGTCTCTAAGTGCTTTCAATGTAAGCCTCGTGAGAAAATCACGATTTCATGTAAATTATGTGTTTGACAAAAATGACAAGTTAGAAAAAATGCACTATACTCATAATTTCTTGACATATACGCGTCAACGAGCTAATAAAGCCACTTACTAAAATGTCGAGCACGTCAGCGGGCGTTTTGTTCTCGACACTGATCCCATTCACTTCGATGACCTCGTCCCCAGCATGAATGAGGCCAGATCGATCAGCAGCGCCGCCGTGCATCACGCGAGCAATCACGATCTTACCCGTTTCCTCGTCCGTTTTTATCGTCGCACCCTAGAATGTAGAACGATGCTATTTTAGTAACAAAGTAAAACTCTTTATGCTGGAGGAGGTATAGACAAGCATCTGATTCACTTAAAGTGAATTGACCAGCCACATAACACCTAAACAAGGTGTGCTGTCGACCTTATTTGTGGGCGGTGGTCCCACAATCCACATTTTCAGACCGCCAACATGTTTCGGAAAAATTATAAATTGATTAGAAACACGTTGGACCCAATGATGAGCACACTCACGGCCTGTGAATTATTCGCCATACATAGCTAACCATTAAACCGACGAAGTGTCAAAATCTAACCGTTATCCTTACACTCTGTTATACACAAAAACATTTTATCGTGGTTTTGGGGACTACAACTTTTGAAATTCGACCAATTGAGCCACAAACAATCCTATATATTGTTACTATGATATGCTTATATTCTCTACATCTCCACTAATGTTAAAAGGTCCCCAGTCCCCCTTCAACTCCCGCTTGGGCATCTATCCCTATGTTGTAGAAGTTCCAAATCAAGGACTGAATGATTTTCATCGTCGTTTGTAAAAAAACCTGTAATGATTGGAACTCTCTCCCCATTACAGATATTTCAAGCGCATATAATATGGACTAATTCAAAGCAAACATTAATAGGTAGTTAGCCTGTGCTTTGACTTAACATCAGGTTAGGTACAGCCATACGTATAATCTATTAAAATTGAAAAAGGGTTGAAGTTTGTATGAACGCAATAATCTCGTAAACGATCAAATTCTTTTCAGTTACGCAGTCCACACATCTGGAAATGTTATGAATTTAGTTAGCGTGCAATTGCTCTAACAATTAAGCTAGTCCCAAATCGCACCGTACGTTACAATGTGTTAAATAATCTCGCCGGTACATTATCATGCAAAAATTATTAATATTCAAGAAATTTAAGTAGTTCAAGTAAAAGCTAAGTATGCATGTCGTAACCACTTCATGTTGCTACGCTCGCCCAAGTAAAGGATCCACGTCTTTTAGCAACTCAAGTGACACAATTATTAATTTTAGAGATATAAAACCCTTGGCGGATGAAAACATTTTTTTCTATTATTATAGTTCAAAACTGTACTATAGAAATAGAAAGTAGATATTATGCTTATTAAGTCTCCAAAACTTCAAACCAACGTTTTCCCTATACCACAGACGCGGACAGCGCAAACAGAATTTTCCTAAGTAAACTAAAAGACATTTTCTATAATCTAAAAATTATAAATTACGTAAAGATTTGAAAAGATAGAAAACGGTAGAACATAACACTAATAAGCACTTGTATTATGTCTACAGTAATGAACAAGTGACGGATCAAAATAATAGTCTGAGAGGGGGGGGGTTGCAAAAAAAAAACACAATACAAATTGTGCCAACATCTAGATATAGCAGCTAAGAATATAAACAAAAGTGTCCGGGGTAAGTGACAAAAAACTTCAAGATTATGAATATATATATATAATATATAAACAATATGGAGGCAGGAATGATGTACTTAAGCGAGAATTAGTGATCAAACTTACCACAATTGGTTCTGCGCTCAATGCTCCACCCTTTTGATAAAACATCAACATTCAATACATCTAATCTAAACGTTTTACAGAACATACAGTTGTTTAAACATATAAATGTATTTACAATATTGTAACATATAGAAACACATTTAAATACAATACATATTATGTCAGTATAACCAGAAGAGTGCATTTCTACACAAAATATAAGCTTAATATTACATATAATTTGTATTTCAGAAAACAAAACATACTTATTAATATTATGTATATTAATTAATGAAATTCAATTTATATATAGCTGCTATTTCTAAATGACAACATCTTGTTTGTATTAGTTTTTATATAATATTTTTATTGTACACTAAGATTTATATTAATTTATTTAACCACACATTGTGTGTATATACAGCAAATAAGGAGAATACAAATATTCTGATCCCCTTTGCTATAAATATGTTTTATCGAGACAAGTCACCTGATATATATTAGTATATATTTTAGATTACATACCAAAGGTTCATCACTTTTCACTAATTGCACTATCTTCACAGTTTCTTCATCTTCATCAGCATCAGGCGGTACGTCTGGTAAATGTGGATAGTAATCCTTTTGGGCGACTGCATCATGTGTACACAGAATAGCCTAAAAATGACAAAGGTTGAATAGAAAAAACATGTATATATCCTTTGTTACAATAAATAAATAATTAAAACTTAACAAAATAAAATAGATTAGCGAAAGACAGATAAAAAATGTTTTATTATAGAAAACCGGATAGTAGGTTTTTATTATATTACGTATTATTATTTTCTATCGGGGACACCTGTGGCAGGACGGGTGATCAATCCACGTTATCCACCAACCATTTCACCCATTTCCTCCTTGTAGAGGTTTTGGGTCATCCAATTCTCCCCGTTTGCCCTTTAAACCTTCAGATTTGCTTTCAGAATCTTATTATTATGATAGTAGGTTAATCTTTAAACACAAATAAAAAATACTTTGATATAGCAATTACCTGGAAATGTGGTTTTTGCAACAGACTCAAGAGCTCTTGAAATTCCTTAGAGACAGTTTTTAACTCCCCAAACATTTCTAGAACTTCTAAAGTGACCTGCATAGCATTGGACAATAGAGGGTAGAATTTATCATCTTTCCCTTTTGCTACTATTTTGTTGTGGACTTGTACAAGTGCATGCAATTGTTTTGATTGTAGTAGCTCACTTAAAAACGCTACATCTTCCCCATTTGATTGTACCTCCTTCAAAGATGTGAGTAATCTTGTTAAAGCTTAAAGAAATAGAAAACATGGTTAATGACAAGACTAGATTTAAAAAAGTACTTCTCTTCCCAGCATTCAAACTAAGAGTGTAACATTAGAGATATATCATCCATCTTTGAAATTTTATATATGGGACATGGGTCAGATACATTTCCGATTTTATTTACATACTTGTCAACATAAACTACAAATTATATTGTTCCCAAGATTCAAACCCAGGACCTTTCGCTTTTGGTAGATAAAGAACATTAAACTGTTGTTTAAAAAATAATCTTATTTAAACCACTAAAACAAAATGGTCAAATCAGTATTTTTTAGCTATGGAACTAGGATTTTACTTATGTTCATTTTTTGATACGATTTCCGTGTATTATGGTTGAGATAAGCGCCTACAAAATATATTTATTGATGCGCGCAAGACAATTGAAATAACATGAATGTAGTTAGATAAATGAATAGCATATATAAGAAAAGACAGACACTACTTACAAGGATCCCAATTGTTTTCTGTAGGATTAGGCATCATCATTTTGATAAACTTACTAAACACTTAATAGCATAATATTACATAAAATTTAATTTGCTTTATAAGCTAAGCTATGAATTTTGGATTGAGTATTATTACCGTAACATATTGCTTCGTAAAAGGAACACGTATCTATTTCCACATTTATTGTAACTCGCAGGCACATGGGTATACGCACATTTTGTATTGCAATTAATATAAAACATGCAGCTAAATGTTTTAAGTAAGATTTGATAGAAAGACGAATTGGGTGTAATGAGTGCACGATTTCACAGAGCTTAGCTTAATATTTGGCGTTTAGGGTTGCCACTTCAGAATTTTACCCAGAAAACGGAGAAAATAGAACCAGGTTCTAATGCTCGCTGAACTTTATAAGATATTACGGGTTAATTTACTCTAATAATTTAAAAATCAAAAATAAATTGAAAAAAATTTCGACTCGGGTAGGACATGAACCGGCATCGTCAGGGTTCCGTGCTGTTGCTGTACCAATTGAGCTACCGAGTCGAGTTTGATTTCGGTATAAAAGTATCACCTGTGTATCAATGTATCTCCATCGGTTTCTTTTTGCGAATGAACATTTTTTAATATCAAAGCATGTATTCTTTCAAATACCGTGATTTTTCTTAATACCATTGGTCAAAAAACAAAATAAAAATTACAAAAATAATTTATACTATTACGTCAAATTAAGAAGAAGAAGATATTACGGATAGTTTGACATGTATGACTCTTGACTTTGACACAAAGCATAGATTATGCTATCATTGATTGATTTAAAAATCGATAATTTTTATATTAATTAATTTTATTTCTTTTCCTTTTTCTATATTTTTTGCAAATAGCTGCAACGAATTATTTCCACACCTTTGCATGTCGTCATGACATCATCTAAATAATATTTTAACTATGGTGCGCAATATATGGATATTTTAGTGATTCCCGCGCAGGTAATAAAGACACTATGTTTTATGTGTTACGTTTTATCTTAAGAGTAAAGTTTGTAAAAAAATATTAATTATATTAAAAGCACACGACTTATTGCTAACTTAAAGGTAAGGTCGTAGTAAGAATAAAAATACGTAAAAATTCCGCCTTAGTTCTCTTACTGTCATTTCGTTTGTAATCGTTATAAATAATTTGACATTGTACAAGAAACCGGCTCTACGAAAACATGGCGCTCGAGATCGATTAGACAACGTTCATAAAGCGAGCACCAAATTTTATTTCGACGCGTAAAATAGCCAATTGTGTTGTAATGCCATAGTTCTATATATCAAATTTTTGTGAATGAACAGTGCGTTACTTCTTGTTCCAGATTAATATCAGGTATAGTCAGACATTAATTTTATATACGCGCATATCTATTTGACGTAGATTTTTTGATATAAATTTTACAAAGATAACTGCGAATGGGTTTGTTCTTAATCATGATACGTAGACATGTGTATACCTTACAAGCTATTTAAAATAATCCACCGTCTTAACACGTAACAAACTTGGTAAGATACTTTCTTTAAAGTAACAAGCACCGACATTTTCGTAGGTAGGTACTCATTAAAAACAAAATTTACCGATACATTAAATTCTCTGCTAAATTGTTTTATAAACGTTTAAAAAACAAGTCACGGCATTAATGTACCCATACATATTGTTTTATGAAGTAGGTGTGTTGTTGAAATAATAATAGAACCATTATTATGTATGTGGTATGATGTCATTTAATATAAATATCTTCTGGGTTAGGCATATCTACATTTATTCACACATTGGTTTTAAATATTACTTAATGTATGAAACATTAGTTCAACATGAAGGAAATTAAATCTAAAATGTTTTTTCTTTCTATTGTAAACTTTTTTGTGAGCCAATCAATTTAACAAAATACTTATTCTGGTATTGGGAAGGTGTCGGGAGGGGTGGCTGGTGGTGGTGGTGGAATGGTGGTTTAGATTTACTAAATATGGTATACAGATATATGTTTAGTTTGACGTTTTTGTAATAGAAATGTTAACTGTGCCCCCACAAACAGACGTATTTCAATCAATAAAATTACTTACAGTGAAACATTGTTTTTTTAACATTTGTATTATTCTTACTTACCATATTGTGTCTTAAGTGTAAGAAATGCTTAATGCCGGACACGAGGTTTAAGCCTGTTCCGGTGAATGAGTCTTCAGCATCCGATGAAGAGTCTCAATTGGAGCTCTATCTTCAAAAACAATTAGAAGAGGATGTTGCAAGGTAGTCTATAATGCTAAAAATCTTATAGATTTGTCTCAAAAAGTAGATTATCTGTAAATTATCAACACATTATGATGATTGAATATGTAGTATTAAAACACAATTAAATATTCCTGCTTTTAAAAATAAGGTTTTTATTTATATCTACCCTCCCTTTAATATAGAATAAAAGGATGATTTTTCCTATTAACACTTGTAATGTCATATTTGTGTGTGATTTGCAGAATATTTGATGAGTCTATATATTCAGATCTTGAAGTGGTGTGTGGAAAGCTAAAAATACTAACACACTCTTGCATATTGAAAGCACGTACCCACAAATTCTATCACAATCTTCAAACTATTTTGCATGTCAATATAGATCGTCATATCTTTGATGAAATTTATTCATACATAAGGTAAATTGTTGTTCATTTAATGTTACTGAAAGTTAATTCTGTTTTTCAAAATTACTTGCAACATTTATTTTCCCCTTTTCAATAATATCTTAGCATCCTCATGTTTTTAAGAGGTTTTCTTTTTTTTTTGTCTAAATTGTTTATTACATTTTTTAACAATCCTATAAAGCTTCATAAGTTCCAAAATTATTATAAGTTTAATCCTATCCTCTTCTTCTTAAAATAAATTATAAAATGTTGTAGAAAACAATTTACTGAATGTAAACTTTGTTGCAGTGATGCATACACTGAATGTGATATTAAGAAACAAGAAATAGAAATAATTAAATATTTGAAGAGTAACTTTATAATACTTAACTCGGTCAAAACAAAATCACACGCAAAAGAGGAAGATGCAGAGTTATATCTGACGCCTAAATGTGTCAGTCCATATGGCGAAGACAATATACTTAAGAGCAATGTCACAAGTCCCAATACAGAACTTACGAAAGAATATTACGCATTGGTACCAATAGAAGGAAATTTGTTGGACCAAGAGTTGAATGAACAAGATGCTCTCTCAGATGCTTTTCAAACAATAATCAAAACTCAACATAAGTCCTTATCTGTTAAAAACGTACAGCACACCAAACCTACTACCCTCTCGCTTACTTCTAGTCACACAGCCAAAACCGTGAAACATTCCATTAGTTGTGATATTATTAATAATTGTCGAAGTACTTATAACGTGGACTATGAGATTAATGGTGAATATACAACTAATAAATGTGCTGCTATTAAAAAATTTGAATCAAGAGATCTAACTGATCAATCCTATAATAATTTAAACAGTATTGATCTAAGAACGGAACAAAACTTAACCTCAACTTGTTCACCAGATAGTCTTATAACTGATGATCCCAGTTCTTCCTCAGACTATTTATCTGCAGCTCCAGGTTTGGGCTCTATTGAATTTTTCCCACAATTATATGCTGATGAAAAATTTAGCAAAATGAACAATATCTTTGCGTCATCTGATTCCGGGTTAGAAAACACTGGTATATTAGATACCAATAAAGATATTACAACAACTGATGTATCATTAACAGAAAGTACTTTGCACGACCTGGCTACGGAAGATACAAATCCGTCTTTAGATTGTTATGATTCTTTCAATCCTGAGCACATTTTATCATCCAGAGAAGCTGAGTTAAATACAGCAGATAGTTCGGCAAGAAGTCATACAGCTCCAAGAGATTCAGGCAGCAATGGGCTCAATGATGTTCCCGGGAAAAAGGACCCGACATATTCAAGAAATACAAAAGAAGAAAAGCAGCGTATGAATGAAGAAATTGTTATTCTTGAATCCTCTTCGATATCGTCCGAGACGGGTTCCTGGGAGTCAGTTTTTCCCCCTAAAGGCTCAAGTAAAGAAATTTGTGAAAAGTTTATATCTAATGAGCGACTTGTTAATGATCAACTATGTACTAAGCCAAGTGGACTTTGCAGTGAATCTGTAACAGCCAATGAAAAAATTGAAATAAAACCAACTCCTTGCTTCATAGATGCCTCGAGTTTAGTTGATGAAGAAAATTACATGAAAGTGCCCCATGTTTATAAAAATGAATGTGTTAGATCTGATACTGTAGTACCTACTCGCCCTTTACCCTGTAGTACAGCTCACAAATCAGACATTAGTCCTATTGATTGGTCAGAAAATAATGATGATTCTCTGGAGCAACCATTAAATATAGATAGTGATTCAATTCAGAGAGATCTATCTCCAACCATATTTGAAATGACCCCAATAATTGATGATTCCTTTGGCACAAACGTGTTCGAAATGGATTTGGATGATAGTGCTGATGAACCAAAAGTAAATAATGAGAATGATAAAGTCAATGACGGTCCTTATATGAGTACATTATTTTTAGTCTCAACGCCAAATAATTCAATTTTATCAGTTCAGCCACATACAGACCAAGACCCGAATGATCCTTTTTCATCTCAAGCATGTGACAAACTTAGTAGTGGAGACACCACTTCAATAATTACTGACGGTACTACAAGAACCAGGAATTCTTTTGAAGGAAGCAGTCACTCCATAGAATCAACGATGAAGTCAAACAAGTTATCTGAATTATTAAATAACAGAAATGACATACAAACATCTTCTTGGGTTGTTGATATGTCTATCAAAGCATGTAACAATTCTAAACGGTTGCAAAAACCCAGTGACAGGACCTGCGAAGACCTTAAAAGTGATAGATATGACCTTAATAACAAAAGCCACAGCTCTGTTGACTCTGACAGTGAAAAGTCCAGTCATAAGTTTTATATTGACCTTTCTAGCTTACCAGATACGTTAGCGCTTGAAAAGACCGAATCTGAGAGCTCGCACGAAAAGAAAAATATATTCTCAATGTATATTGAATTAGGGGAAAACGGATCAGTAAAAGAAATGCCCAGTAGATTATCTTCATCACTCAATGCAAAGAAGCAATGCGACAAAGATAAAGCTATACCAAAGCCATCGCGGACCGCAAAGAAAATAATTGAAAACAACCACAAAGTTGTACAACCACACATAAGCGACGTTACACAAAAATCTATTGCGGAGGATTCCTTTGAAAAGATCGAATCACTATGCAACGATCCCAATATAAGTATAACCGAAATTATAAACCTGCCAGTTGCATTGAAACGCAAAAACGACGATAAGGATTTATCGCAGGAGAAAATCGCGAGCAACAAAAGCAATGAACATCGAAAAACTAAATTGATAACCGTTATACCTGAAGAGTCGGATAAAACTTTTGTTAAACTATCCGATCTCGACAAACCAGTGACAAGATCGGATATAGCCGTGCATGTGAGAAATGACGACCCTGTCGAAGTGAGGATGACGAGGTCGATACCAGATAACAATTGGGGGAAGGGGGATGCGTCTTCGCGATGTGATGTACTTAGTTCGTTTCACTCGGAGAACGCTCTGAGTTTGAATAGACTCTTTCCTCACCTGAAGAATACATTCAGCAGAAGCATGCCTGGTTCGTTATCTGTGACAAAGCCGTCCAAACGGGGTGCGAGTTTTAGCGAAGCTGATGATCATGTTACGGCGGATGTTTCTGAACTTAGCAGCGTTCAGAGCAGTGTATGCCGCTCTGTCGTGGGTAAGTAAATTAAAAGTCCACCAGTACATTTCATTTACAATAAGACACATAGGCAAATTTAATTACAAGATTTTTAACATCTTATCCAGTCCGTTGTTTAACAGAAATAAAAAAAGAGTATTAACGGTTTATAACGCGCAACGTAATAGTTAAACTTCTTTATTAATTATTTTAACTAGGCTAGGCTCCGTAGTCAAAACAATTTGAGAATAAGTCCAACTAATACTATTCGCGTTTTAAACCGTTGTTATTTAAATTTATACATCCAACAAATGTAGCCTTAGTGTTGCTTGATACTTTTTTTATTCAAGCTTGTTTTTTTTAGAAAACAGTACCACAGAAGATACGAGTCAGACCTCGAGTCTTATAGCGAACTGTCAATCTCGCCTTGGCCAGGATCTATTGCGAATGTTCTTGGAAGAAATCGCTCCAGACGTCATCGTGGAGGTTTCCGGTAAACGAATAAAGGCACATAAATGCATTTTATCCTCAAGGTAAATTGGAAATTGTATTTTCGTGAGATTTTTTTTAATACTTTATTCTTTATATTTTATTTGATAAAGGCGACATGGGTCTCAGTTGATGGCAGGTGATATGCCAGCCAGCCATATAACATCTAAACAATATGTGCTGGCCCTTATTTTGGCTTCAAATATTCGATTAACTCGTACGATTAAAGACTGGTATATATGTCCTACACCAAGAATATGATTGGAAAGTATATCTTGTTTGAATTTCAGATGCCAATACTTCGCGGGTATTTTGAGCGGAGGTTGGGTCGAAAGTGCTGGAAACATTATTGTACTCCCACCGTAAGTAAACAACTTTTAAACTAGTCACTTACTTGCGAACATAATATAACCTAACTTTTACTATAATGTGGCTTAGCGGTTGAGCGTATTTGCGAAGTTTCATCACAATCGGTTTAGTAGTTTAGGGGCAGGAATCATTTTTTGAATGTGAAAAAATATTCGATTATAGCTAGTTTCATGTAGTCTAGTGTGTACACTTATATATTTATAGTGTCACATGTCATGAAGTATTGCTTAAGTTTACGCAAATACTTAATATTTAATTAAACACTTTTAACGGTTTGAAACTTGAAATATTCGTAAACAAACTTTGTACTTTGAGTCGACATTAACTTTTTAAACCATTAAGTTTTTGATGCGACCTTTATACATGTAATACAATTTCATTGGATAAATATATTAAGTAGGAATGTGCCAATTCGAGTTTTAACTAGCTAAGCTTAAGTGAACCACGTAAAAAAAATGGAAAAAAATTCATTATTATGGGTTTACGAGGCGTTCGCTGCAAAAACGGTTAGAACGATACCTCTTTAAATTATCAAAAAAATAGTCCGCGACGCTATATATACATACATCTAATATCTTTTAAGATTAACTGGCTTGAACTTGAAGGGACGCGACCGACGTCGTCGGTAACAACTTACGTTTATAAATATGAAGGGGTTTGCCAAAACTAATTTGAAGTCGCTGACATAGCTAGTACAGTGTACAAGTATTTTAGTTCTAAATTCCCTTTTATCTTTAAGGTTTTCGTTCAACGTCGTTCATTTCGCCCTGTGCCATATCTACTCGGGCATATCGGCAATACCTGACACTTTGAGCATTGTTGAACTCGCAACAATAGCTGATATGCTGTGCCTCGAAGGTCTCAAGGAAGCCATCATGTTCACGCTTAAGGCGAAATACTGCCATCACTTTCATAAGGTAAGCGATTAAAGTACTAATTTTACAATTGATTTAAGTTCATTCGTTCATAGTGCATAAGGAATGAGGTGATAATATATAAACCGACTGTTAGAAGTTACTGCCCTGTGTGTAGAGGCCTTATAGTGAAGTTTATAAACTACAAAAACACTTTTCATTGTCATCATTTTGCGTAAAACTCCTTTTACCTTAAGTTTTAGATAACTGATCAATGGTGGTTTATTTCACAACTAATTACAGAAAACCTTATGCTAAACTCAATATAGCATAAGGTGTCTTGCTCAGTTCTGCAGCAAGACCGAGTTAGTAGCGGTAGTAAGCGGTAACTATAGCAACCAGCCATGAATCTCCTTTTTTGACATTGGGTCTTAAGGCCACCGGTTGATAGTAGTAGTGAAATCCCGTTGTCCCTGGGCATGGGCCGAACACATTTATGTGTCCGTTTCACTAATCGGTTCTTTTACAAGTAGTTGATCAGACTTATACCTAAATACGGTCTATAGTTTACGCGAGTAGTACACATTTAAATAAAACACTTTAACTTTAACCGCATGCTTTGTCCTCCCCGTGACCACGGCTGCTGCAAAGCATCCGAATCGTCGGGCCGAAGTTAAAAATCATTTTCAAATAAGTTTAACTAAGTTTAATAAGTTATCGCGTTTTAAACTGTTAAAGTGTTTTATTTAAAACAGACTGACAGAAACAATCTATTGTTAACACAGGATCCGAACCTTTGATCTCTCGCGCTTAATGCAATGAGAGGCAAGACGTTTAACCATTTGGCTACTACCTACTTGACCACCTCGGTAAGCTGGTCAAGTAGGTAGTTTGAGTGAAACATTCTTCTAACTATGCCACATTTGAAAACTTTAATATTTTTCACATGATGGCACTATATAATTTAAAAATCGAAAAAAAATTAAAAAAAAATCGACGATGAGGTGTAGGATTCGGTAGCTCAATTGGGGAGCAACAGCACGGAACGCTGACGATGCCGGTTCGAGCCCTGCCCGAGTCGAATTTTTTTTCAATTTATTTTCGTTTTAAAAACTATCCTACATGTTATCGTATTTATCTCACATAACTTTACCATTGCAGCCCTGCCAAATTTGTTCTGCTGGCGTACTGGAATGCCTTACTTTATCATCCGTCTACGGATTGGACGATCTCTATCGCAAATGCCTAAGATGGATAATGAAGTATTTTCCTAAAGTTTGGCCTACTAAACCGTTTGCGACGCTACCTAAAGAACTTTTTGATAAATGTTATCAAGAGGTGGTTGTTAATCTATCGATGGAAAACGTCATCGATACGGTATATGGATGCGGCATTACAGGTAACGATTATCTTATCTTTTTATTATATTATTTACTAGCTTCGCCCGCGTAGAATAGTTATTTCGGGCATTAAAACTTGTTTTTGCAAACATGTTTAAATATATATTATAAATATAGCTGTTACCCATGACGTCGGTCGCTTTTGCAAGTTTATCTTAAAAGATAGACATAGACATAGAATCCTGCGCAGGAGTCAAAAATCGAATGGACGGACGCGGGCTTCGAGCGAGTGAATGTCATGGGCGCTAGCGTTGATTGGTTCCCCAGTCGTGTTACCGCTCTGCTTGCTTCTCGAGTACAGTCACGTTTTCCAATCAATTACGTGCGCGATTGTACAGATGTGCAACTATCCCCTATACATTTGGTTCAGCGCTAAACATATGTGCCGCGACACATGTCGGTCACTTTTAGATCATTTAAAGAGGAATCACTTTTTATACATATTTTTTGGGGTTTTGTGGTTTTCAACCGAATTACTTAATTTATGTTGGACATCTCATTGAATAGGGACCAAATATACTAGGGATCGAGAAAGTTTATACATATATAAATAAAAAATGTATAAAATTAAAATTTTTCAAACCAACATTTATTTTTAATTTATACAATCTCATCATTTGCAGTAACATGTGAAAAATATTAAAGTTTTCAAAATTTTGCTAAATTATCTTTTGTACATTTCAGTTGCGTCCTTACCAAACAGCCGTTGGGCGGAAACCGTAGCCCGCATGTGCAGGAGAGTCGTCAACGCCGCGGCCCATTTCACAGCGCCGCGTCTCTTCTCCATCCTCAAAATGATCTCGTCTCTATCTGACGACATGCACCAATCCGCGTACCTGATGCTGGACGAGTGTCTGATGGCAGCTATAGAATGGGCCCCACCAGAAGAAACTTGTCGTTCTTACGCCTTCCTAACCACTCTAATCATACACTACGCCACAACGTCCCCAACTTCCAAGCACTTTCTCCGCAGATTCGTCAACCAATGGCGTGTTCAATGCGAAAGCTCGCTAGTAAGATCCGCCCCGCGCGTCGTCGGGACACTAGCGTTTAAAGAGCTCTCACCCAACTTGCGGAAACGGCTTCGCGAATTAGGCTGCATCATGTACGGACCGCAGACTGTACCGTTGACTGCCTCGCCCCTGCAGGACAGGAAGAGCAGAAGCGTGTATCAGAACAAGCCGGTCGCCAAGCACGCGGCCGCGACCCGCAGTCTCGATCTGGACCACGTACGCAGTTCACTGGCTCCTCTCAAGATGACTCAAACTGTGAACCGGATGAAGTCTGAATCACGCGAAAAAGACAAAACTATCCCCAAAGTCCGTACAACGAAGGCGCAAGAACAACGCGCTAAATACAACCAGACCAAGACGGTGACGCAAGATCGTAGTGTGAAGCCAGTGGTTCGACCTTACGAGAATACCAAGCCTCGCTACATGGAACCGAAGGTTTGCAAGGAGGAGAAGAAACAACTGCTGGCCTGCCCAAAGAAGTCGAGTGATTCCTCGCGTAATTCCAGTCCGGTGCTCATGAAGAACTTCAAGAGAGCCGCCAAGATGAAGGCGATTTCCCAAGACAGCTTGATGAGTTCGTCGCGGCCGAGGACCGCTGAGCCATCGACGGACTCGCTCAGTGAATCCAACTCGAACAACAAGTACGCGACATTTACTAAGACGAAGCACACGGGCGAAGGATCAGTTGAATGTAAGTTCTTGTATAATATTGTTTGTCGATACTGACAAGTCATGACGTCACGAAATACGACGATGACTTGTATAGGACACGGTATCTCAATTAGTTAGACCAACCGCACGAAACGCTGTGCACACCGGTTCAAGTCCCGTCCGTGTCGATTTTTATTCAATCTGAATCGATTTTAAGTGTCTATAATGCCATTATATGCAATAACAATGTAAAACATCTAACTGATTGGATTTTTCAGCATATTTCTTAAGTTACGTGTCTGGCGACGTAATCAAATAAGAACATAAACAGTAAAGATCTCTTGCATTTTTATAATAAAGGAGAACAGACATTTAGACTTTGGATACATTTGCACGTACTTAGCAACAATTAAAATTTTATAAGATGTAAAATGATTTGTTAATTACAGCAGTGAGGTCGACGAAACCGCACACGTCGTCCGCGCAGAACGTTAACGCCAAAACGAAAATACCCGTGTTAAGCCAGAGCGCGGTAACCAAAAATTACGACAGACACCAGCATGAGAAGACAAATATGTCGCCTTCAGGGAACAACGCGAACTCTGCGAAATTGAAAAATAAAGGCTGCATCAGAAGCATTCCCGGCTCCCTTATGAACGCGACAAAGTCCAGTTCAGCGAAAATGGTCACGAAGATTGTTAAAGATGTAACACAGAGTAAAATCAATAAGAAATCACCGAAGGCTTCCAAGGACGACACCGTCCGTCTCAACAACATGAAGCGATCTAACACGTTCTTGAAAGATGAACCGACGTTTGGCGATAAAACAACTAATATCGACGTAGACCATTAGATTTTTAGTATTAGCATTTTCGTCTAGATTTATGTATTTATAAGTATATATACTTTAGTATCCAAAATCCGAAATATAGGATTCGATCCGCGCTTTTAGAATGGCGAAAAAATTGTGGCATTGTTTGTGTATCCACTTTTCTTTGCTAAAAATGTCTTTAGGATTAAATCCTCTATTCCTTATCTATCTATATAAAGGCTGAGCTTTTGAATATACTCATTAAGTGTTTATGGATTCGGTGCAGGGTACTCCGAAGCACTCAGTCCCTGGATCCGACTTGGTTCGGTCCCCTGTTGCATTTCAGCCACTCCATATAGACTAAAACTAAGTATTATCGCCTACAATATAAACCAGCTTTGATGTTTATATTTTTTCCCTTCTATAACGTATTACTCGACAGTACTTAGTTTCTTTTTACTTAGTTCTTTACTTGTGCAATGTGTATCCCTAGTCTTAGATTACTGGTTGCTTTCAAAAGGGCTCGAGAGTTCGTATTTTTATAAAGGTAAAAGGAGGTATCTTTTCTAATGGTTTAATATTGTTTGCGAAAGTTAGCACATTTGGAGGGTAGTTATATTACAAAGTGCAATGTTTAGTATAACAAAAAAACATGGCTAATAATTGATTTATACAGCACTCAAACTAACATTTCTTGCAAACAAGTGACTTAAAAGAGTAATTAATCGATTTAAATGAAAAACTTAACGATTTAAAACGCGAAATGTATTATTTAAAGTAATTTGGAAATAATTGTAACCGCTGATGTTTCGGATGCCGTGCAGCAGCCGTGATCACGGGACTAATGATGGAGGGTGTCCCTAATGTCAAAGTAAAAACTGCTCCGCCAGCGCCATCTGTTCTTTCGTTGGTATTTTGCGAAACTGGCCGCGTTCAGAGTTGACTCACGGTGTCCTCTTGTTTACCGTTATTTCTAGTATATAGTAATTACTACAAGTTTATCATAGTTTGCGTTCTAAACCGTTAAGTGTGTACTAGTCGCGTAACCTACAAAGTACTTAGATCGAAACAAAATTGGTTTAAGCTAATTCTACGACATTGAATTGTTGATTTGAAAGTCTATTCGTATATTTATTAAAGAAAATCGGTGCCATTTTATTGACATTTAAACAAATAATTTATTCAGTAAAATACTATACCAAATCTACTCTAAACTGTCTAACTGTAGAAACATCTCTTTTTATCCTCTTCTTGAATCATTTGAAAGTCAGCTGGTATATACTACTCAAATATCATCTATATATGTCTACTATGTGTTTGTTATTAGTATTAATAGTCTCAGCGAGGTTTTTCCACAAGCTGCTTACTTGGTTTTCGTATTACGCTCATATTATCTAAAGGAGCTTATTTTTTATATTAAGGGTTTTTCTTAGCGTTGTTCTTATACTATTGTTTTTTTTCGCATATAGTTTAAGATTTGACTTGTTTATATACCGGAGGCTTTACCCGATACGACAGTATGTACATACAATCAAATACTATAGTTTTGAATATGTATATTGTGTACAATTCATTATTATATGAAGCCAAACTTATTTAGCTTTATATCTATTTTTACACTTTTCTATTAAGGCCATCAACTTATTGCATTTTCATTAGGCTTGCAACGAAAATTTTGTTGCTTTCTTGTTTCCACCCCTAGTTATGTCGAGAACCCTCAAATGGCGACCGTATCGCGGGTTCGAATCCTATCGTGTTTCCAATAACAAAATACTCGTACGTTAACTAGTAAATTAAAAGAAGCCTTTATTCTTTCAACTTGATAATAAACACCAATTCTACTTTGGGTTTAAGTCCAGTGATGTATTATCTTTAAGTGACAAAAAATATATTTACTTAATAGTCTTAAGAATCTCGTTATTTGTTTGCTGTAGTTATATGCTTCGTGAGTTTAAGTGCTAATTTTGTACCACGTACTTTGTAACATTGCTACGAGAAGCGAATAAGCTTTACTTTGCTAATATATCATTAAACTTACGGATTGAAATATATAAATGGTGGTGGTTAAAAAAAACTTATATATTTCGCGTTCGAAACCGATTTATTTACCTTTGCAGTGACTGTATTTCGTGATCCCAACGAGCTATTCCACTTATATGCAATTCGAGCAAAAGTTCGCTTACAATTGCATAATATAGATGTATATTCTTTTTAGTTTAACTTTGATCTCAGTGATGCACAGTATTTAAATTAGTTTTGTGGTTCAGCATCAGCCATTGTTTATGAGAACGTAGGCCATGTTTGTTTTTGTATGAAAGTCTAAATATTAGCGATTTTGTTGTAAATGTAATGCAAATCACTTATTCTATTCTAGTGGTTCTGGGACTTAATATTAACGGTGTACTGTAAAATTCGAAATCTTTAACTTTCTAACATAGCTGGAAGATAGATTTTTTTATTCTTTTTTAGTTCTTTTTAAATTAACACTTCACTGACTGTAGACTTTTATTTATGGACAAAATACTTCAAGACTGCGTTACGCAAAATTTAGTACAATTTTTACTTTTAAATCTATGTATTGGAATTGAAGTGAATAAGTTTTTAAATGAAATGATAATTTTTGAGAATCTTTTTTAAAAATTTGGATTAACCAAAGGCTCAATAACTCAATGAGGAGTCGTTTTTGCATTTTTATCTTGTTATTACAAAATCTAGTGTTACACATTTGAATTGTATTCTTGCGACTGTAGCGTTTCGCGTACACCTGCCTATTAGTCTCAGATAGTCAAAAGTTGTTATCATAATTACTTAGTTTAAACTATTAAAATAAATATAAAGTGCATTTTCGAAATGTTGTTTTATTTATACTTACAGTGATGAGGTGTACAGATCAGTGTGAAATGCCCCAGTCGAATAATATCCTAACAAGATGTGTTGTCGACCTATTGACCGAAATGCAATTTAACATTACAGCTGTTTTCATTTGTGAACGGTGTTTCCTAGCCTGAAAGCAACTCCGATTTTTCACCACCCATTCAATAACCCGATTTGCCAGACGAAATCCAAACTGAGGCCTCTAGATGCAGAGTAGCCATGCAATACTATGACTTGAGTTATTTATATTTTTATAATCTAAAAATGTTAGTCTACAAGAGCACGGTGACCGAGAATTGTTAACATGATTCTTATACAAATGATTCGGATTAAACAGACGGTTTGTTACTTAACATTGGTACAGTTGGAGCCGTCAGATAGCGTAGTATAACCATTAATAAATTAAGTACGAGAAATTACCGTGGATGATAAGGAGTGATAGAACAAAACACTAATCGTTTCCCTTCCTACCATTCCCCGAAATCTTAGAGGAACAACGGGATGTCATTTCGTTTACTATTTCACCGTTAAATAATACAATAGAGAGGTATTCTCGTCTAGGAAAATTAAGAATCATAAATTAAGTCTTTTATTCAGAAAACGATACAATATAGCGTAATATAATAACAATACCACACGGAAATTTTTATTCAATTTAAATTATGCTATTAAAAGTAAATCTAAGTATTGATTGCTTCATATTCAATCCAAGTTACCTCACCCCAAAATAATATCCACGACATATTCACAAGCAAGATTATTAAAATTCTCGAGAATTAGGTACACAGTAATTATAACATAGTTTAGCCTAAATACTATTTCATTATAAAGGCGCGTACATTCAATTTTCACTTGAAGTTATATGAATAGTGTGTCGATACATTGCTCATGGAATTACGTGCGCGCTACCAAATATGACATGACACAAACTAACATGGGAAACAATATACAACATTTGAACGACACTTTTTATAACAATTATGCAATAATAGTACAATTCGCCCAACACAAATGTATTTCGTATAGTTCCAATTGTAATGTGAATCAATGTCGTGTGTTTATACAGCAATAATTAACCTAAGTGCTTTCTACCTCCCACTATTACCGAGATGAGGTGTAAGGGAACTGTTTGTACAGGCAGTGGATTGTTAACTATTGTACATATAAGTCCATAAGTTCATTAGTAACGATAACGCATACACCACATTTAAGTTAAAACGAAACGTCAACAGCGAAACAAAATAATTCTACGCGTATGTGTACGTGACACGAATCTACAGTTAGCATGACTTGTAGACATCTAATTATTACAATAATTACAAAATCTCGCTCCGCCACCGCTGTGTCGATGGTCGATGACATGAATCACTCACTGGTCGCGGGGAATGTTCAACAAATGTATAATTTAAATAATAGTTAACAATTGAACGAAATGAACGAGGGATCTAGGATGTACCTTAAGTTCTATACCGAGTAAGTTATCGCCATCGGAACGTAGCGATAGTGAAGTTGTTGCGACATTAATTGGCAATAATTCAATTTTCGAATGCTCGTACTTTCATTCGTTCGTAGGAATAATAAAAAAAAAATATTTACGTTCATATTACTAATTAGAATTAGAAAAACTCGCGATTTCCCCATGACTAGCGACAAATTAATTCATGTTTCATTTCCTAAGCAATTTAGCCGCGGCTTTAATCCAAGCTTATTCAAGCCCCCAATTGTCATGTCAACGCGATCGGTCCAGACTATTGAGTCTATGACAATAGAAATCAGACTATGAAAAAGAACATTAGCAGAATTCATTCTGAATGGAAAAGGCTGTCTAATGTATCCTAAGACTAATAGATACACTAGACATAAAGAAACACGTCACGCTCATCGACTAAAAAGTACAGATCGATCGAAGTTACGAAACACCGATTATATACAATATTTTCACGGAATAGAAAGTTTCGTTGTAATTGCATATTGATGTCCATGTGAACATTTGGCTATTGGCTAGTGCATTTCACGTCAAGGTCTTCGTTCGACAAGGCAACGTCTAGATTCCGAAGGCTATCGCTATCTCTAATGTCGCTTTCGTTCGTTTATGATGAATAACATCTATTATAGCTATTAAGACAATTTCGGTTGCGATACTTTTAGAATACGGCAAGATCCCGAGTATTATTTCCAAATTAGTTTTATTTTGCACATGTGTAGAACTGTTGAAAAGTCGGTGAGAGGTGTGTCCGGTATTAATTTGGAAATAATAACCGCACGGCTCATTATAAAGGCACATTTTCTACGACTATAACAATATAATAAAGATTGTAGTATCAGTTTATTGGAAGTCAGTTACGGAACGATAGCGACATTATTGTTTTGTAACATAAACTAGATATATTACAATAGGGCTTGTCGCTTGTCAGTGAATCGATCGTCTTGAATATTCGAAAAATTCACATCCGATGTGGCATTGTATTCTGAATTTTGTTTATTTAAATTAGAGTTGTCAAGAGATTACGACGCAACAATAGAGAGTCAAAAATCCCGTGAATACTGCGCCGACAAGCCCAAGCCCAACGCAGTGTAGTCAAGTAATAAATGCGATCCCATGCACCGCACTACTTACGCAGTGATGATAATCACGATGACGCACAAATAAAAACAGAAAACTAAACATGAGTAGCGCGTTATCAGGTCAATAAATGCGACGCTGAAGCCGAGGTCTGCCATTTCGAGATCGAAGCTGCCTTGAGTGAGATATGGGGGCGTGTCTGTGAGTGGGGTCAAATTGCCGCGGGTAGAAGGGGGGGCGATTATTCACATGAAGAATTTGCCGATGAGGATGCCGAGCAGCACCATGGCGATGGTGATCCCGAGCCACGGCATCACGGTCAGCTGTTCCTTCTTTTCAGGGCCGAAGGAGTGGCCGCGGTTACCCGCGTGCTCGGCGCCTACTTGTTGCTGCAGGCGGAGAATTTCCTCCTGCAAATAATGGTACACTTTGAAATACATCAACACACTTTTTAATATAAAGGGAAGTGCCCACTGTGTAAAATGACAAAGCCAAAAAATAAATCATCAATTTCCATTCATACTGTCTAAATGAACTAATCTGTTGTTGTGTCTGTAGAACAACAGTGTTGTATTTTGCATTTAAATTTTTAACTTTATTGTTCGCTTGTAGCCTGGAATGGACACTCCTCTTTCCAAATTAAGTATTTAGATCGAACAGAAGGAGTTGGCAAGAAACTCGCCGCCTCGCAATCGCCAGGTTTAATTTTACTGAAGGACATCGGATGAGCTACAGCCAGGTTTGAATAATATGTGCTAAATTAACTTATAAAGGGATTTGGGCCATGGAATGTCAACCATATAACACAAAGCTAGTGAGATCATAACGTGTCTTGGAATAGGCAAGGCAAGGACAGATTACATTATAATAGTGGGTTTCTGCTATGTAGTCTGTTTCAAACGGCTGAATAAAATAATTTAAATCTAGAATACATAGGGATACAATTTGTAGTCTTAAATATATTATATATAGTAGTCTTAATATATTAGTGTGATTCGCTAAAGTATGAAGTCTCTCTACGGGCTTTGACGGGCTCACTTTTGACCACTTTTAATATAATTAAACTTTTTGGTATTATTGTGCATATGTTGTAACGTGTGTGAGACTTTGTTCATGAAATGTATGCAGGTACTTTTTTTAAACGTCGCTAACACAACGCAAAGCACAGCTGTATAAATCGCTTAGCTAACAGTTTTAATGAATTCGTTTGTGTATGACCGAAGTGCGTCTTCAAAATTACGATTAAATTGATGACCATTAACTCATTGGGCCAATGTACAACCGATAAGGTCGTGGGTTCGACAACTAAGGGTCCAATTTGTTTCTTGCACTCTGTAATAGAAAAAACAATTGCACCACAACATCGCATAGCTAAAAGTCTTCCTTATCTTCCTAATACAGAACTCGTCTGTTTAAACAGGATAAGAGCGTTGTTAGTTAGAGATTAATTTTTATATGTCCACCCATTTAAACATGTCTCATCTAATATATCTATAATCGAACAATGTTTATATAAACATTGACATAGCACAGCAGGAAATGTATTATCCAAAATCTTCTAATTGATGCGCGAGCGAAGAATATTTGCCTTCAGGCTATACACAATGATTTTTAAAATACTCACTTGTAATCGCATATTTTCATGTCTTAAAATTGTTTCCACCTCCTTTAAACGAATGTCTTCGGCTATCTTTTGCCGCTGGCTCTCTACGTACTCCGTATTAGATGAAGACTGGAATTACATATATATGTTTATTAATCTTATCTTATTAGGATGCAGGTTTTAAAATAACTTTTTATTAATGCCCTGGTCTATGAACCCTCAGCTAAGTATACTAGACATACTAAAATAGGCCAATATAGCAAATAAATTAAACATGCAGCTTTGGATTCCAAACGCACCTACAATTCGTAAAGTCAGTAAAAATTAATGGTGCATCAATCGATATTCGTGTTGAAAAAGCACGACTAATCACGCCATCGCTATTAACCTACATCTATTAATTTCAAATTTAATAGTACCGTTTTTAGAATTATAATAATTTATTGGAAAGTTCTGTTTACGAATGACGCGAAACGATATTATGAATTAAAAATGGTATTTTTGACCCTGAAAACCAATCAATTTTTAAGCGACGACAGCTCGTTAAAGATCGGCCTTTATATCGTGTTGTTTATCTTCAACAAACACTAATTACAATAAGTTTTATGTCAGGAGCGTGTTCCGACGGTGCGTTTTTGTTTTGGGCTAATTTGTAATCGAAGTTAGGACGCCAAGGGCTTTGTAGTCACAGGCTTTACAGCACCGTATGGACGCACGAGGAAATAAGTTTACAAAATCCTAATACCGCATCATTGGTACGTTCCTCCTTGCTTCCTCTGCCTTGGCCGACGGTAGAACGCGGTTTATCGTCCTGCAAGAAAATTGGAAAGTGCCGAAAATGGTATGGGCAATAAGTTCTTGCATTTTAGGACATTACTTGAAAAATAAAAACAAAGGTACGGAGTCGATAGTCTAGTATTTATATCGTTTTCGATCCTAGCTGATATGAAATCAACATTTCAATTAGTACCTACTGCCATGGTAATGAAAAATCGTGTTTGGATGAATCATGGCAACCTTTGGCAAGTGGTATTAAATTGCAACGATCAGATTGCTTATATTCTCCGAAACGTGACGTCATCGTTTATTTATGTAATGCGTCCTGTTACGATTTTAAGAATCAAACCCGATATGCGAACGCGAGAACAAAAACAAAACAAGCTCTCCCTTTTGAGTTAAAACGTTGCTTATTGAATATACTAATCCATACTTGCTTAGAAGTTACTAGTATCACTAAAAATCATAGATATGATGTAATTTGATGTTAAATACTGACGTCACTATGCCTTGCTAGTAACGAAGTAGGTGACTCAAAATCTAAGTAATCTTGTTTTGTAACAATTGATAGTTAAGGTGTGTGCCCACTACTTTGTAACATATTATGAACGAGTTATCGTAACACAGACAAGCAACACGATACGGTCTATATCTATTGGAACGCATCGAAGACATTTTCTGCACGGGTACTCAACCGGTAACATAAGAATAAAACCCGTTTAATACGAGTATGCGACACCGGTCAAGGTCGCCACGTACCAGGTGCGATGCGTATCGGAAACGACGAAATATGTTTCGTGCATAAATCGCGAACGGTTTTGAGTGATGACGAAACAGTATAGTAAGAAGGGTTTACTTCAATAAACAAAATGTATTATGTATCTTTTCGAACTTCGCATTTGTTGTAAACAAACACACAATTCACATGGAATCGTCATTTTTAACGTCGACTTTAATAATAATGACAAAAAAGAGGTCGTATAAAAGTTATTTTTAATATTGGGGTCGTTTGATCCATGTAATCGATATTTCTTTAGCCCTGTGTCATCTGTGGCAACAACTTCACTCTATAAAAAGTCAACACTAGATGTATGGTTTAAAATGAGCCATATTTGTTGTGGTCTCTTGCCAAGTTAGAAAAAATACATTATACGTGACTCGCTCTCATGATCACGGTGTACTACGGCGTAGTGGGCAGAGACCTTTATAGGTACTCTTGGCAATAGTACAAGCATTAAAATTAGGCGCTAGTAAAATTACCTTAGATGACGCCTGGGGCACGTTTGAAGGCTTGGCTTCTTCGGCGACAGCGACGAGCTTTTTAGCAACTTCGTTTTGAGCGGCAGTGTCGCCGGAGTCCTAAAAAACATATAAGTAACTTATATATGGTAAACTCAAAACTGTTAGTGTTTATTTTACACCTCATCAACGATTTTAATATATTTCGTGGCTTTCTATAATATTATCATAAAGTTGTTTGCCGAGAAGCAGCGAAGGTTTTTTGTTCGACTAAATTAAAGATCTGTTTAGATAGAAAAATTAAGCGGACTTGTACTGACAGTCTGTACCCTCAGTGTTTCGTATTGTTGCTCTAACCAATAAAACATCGTCGAATTTTTCAATTTATTGATACAGCACCTCTCGCGCAAGTTGCGTCTTTTGTACTATCATTAATCATATGCGTATAATGTAAGACGGTTTAACACTGCGATGGGATGTCTAGCTATATATGTCTGCGGCTACATGATAAAAAAATCTTAATTTTTTAACTTAAGGAACTTAATTTCTAGGCGTATTCTTATTTATCCTTACATATATTATGTAGCATTACGCATTATTGCTATGTACTAGGTTCTAATCCGAACGGCTTGGAATCAATCCTTTTCTCACGCTATACATTATATTTAACTCGAACTGATAAGACCTCGCTTCAAATATTAGCCGAGGCTTTGCACTGAAGTCAATATCACTTGCAAAATCCCTTGCATTAACATCGTCGCAAATAAGGAATGACGGCAGCACTGACCGTGGGATGAAAAGGCAGGTATGGCAAATAAATCTATAGCAAACCGTTCGGCCAAATTTGGACAAGAAGACCTGAAGTTCCGCTGATGTGTGCTTCAGTATTTCTCATCATCGCAAAAACGGAGACGATGTTGGCTTACGATAAAGGAGGATAGACAAACATGGAATTCGCTTGATGGTAGGTAAAATCCCCGAGCAATATATCAACAAGGTACGCTGTACGATTACACTTTGTATATTCCGAAATCTAGACTGAGACCGAGCGCGATTAAACACCACGGTCTTTTTATCTGTGAACGGTGGTTCGTGACCTGGACGGAATTTCGATATTCCTACCATCCATTTAATATACTGACTTCCAGACTAAGTCTTACATGTTTCAGGAAAATTCTCAATTGATTAGAAATAAGGATCTGATGGTATCAAATCCAAGACCCTTTGTTTATTAGCCATAAAATACATGAGACTATTGAGCCATTATCAAATCATACAGAAGCCAGCTCCACATAAGAGTTCGCTTGCGCCTACTATACGCGACAACACATCTCATATTTTTGTCACGACACCTAAAAGAAACTCATCTTCTTAAAAAGAACATTGATCCACAATGTTCTAAGTAATTGTATAAGTGTTGCAGAAGAGCGACGAGTGACATAGAAGAAATTATTTGCGTCTATAATTGTTACTGTTCTTAGCATTTACTTTTTCTTTTCAGAGCACCCTGTAGTATTGAATTAATTAATTACGCTACTTACATTAAGGACGGCTTCCCGTGGCGATTCAAAGACGCAGCGTAACTTATAATCCATGAGTTGATTGGGATGAATTTCCTTCCACTAAAAGAAAGAAATTTGTATACTCGCAAATCATAATATAAAGAATTTCCTTTATTAATCAATAGCACATTCGTTTTTCTATGACTATAACTAATCTATAAAAGTTTTTATTTTTAATATAAACTTTAGGACTTACATACTTCAGTTTTGAATAAAACACCATAAATGGTACAAAACTCGAAATAAGTCACTTCGGTTATAATTAATTTATAATAATTTTGGTCCCGCCCTGACCAAAACTATATTTCACATTTTTAAATTTTTAATTAATTCCTAAAACTACATGCATTACTAATATTAACTATTCATAGCTTAAAAATAAAGATTTAATTCTCTTACCACTTGATCAATATTAGTCTTTCCCTCGGGAGCAATTACACTTTGGACCATAAACTTGTGTTTGTGTGTTTCATTGGGGTCCACATAGAAGTGTTGAGGTGTGACTAAAACAATATTAAAAGTGAATTAAAATCAAATAATGCCTACTTGAAACTTTCAGAATGTTGAAGATATAAAAGTTGTTGTTATAAAAACAACTTCTTGTACTTAAATTGATATGGAGACACACCTTACTTGAAATGAATGATAATGCTACATATCTGCTTTGACATTTGTTAGTTTATAGTATAACAGTAGTTTTATACTTGTACACTAAGTAGAAATGTTCTGTTGTATATATATGAAGCCTCCAGAGGCAGAGTAGCCTAACTGCAATTTTCATGACTTGCTTTATTTGTATTTTAACAGCCTAAAAATTTTAATGTAGAAGAGCACAGTGACCAAAATTGTTAACATAATTCATAAACAGATAATAGTAAAAATTCATTTTTGCCTTAGTCAATTGCACTTTTTAATTTTCCTCCTTATTGAAAATTATGTTTTTATTTTTAGGCCACTCTGCCTCCAGCAGCCGCATATGTAGTAAGATACCATTTAATTTTATAAAAGATTATTATAAAGCCCTTAGTTTTGTGTTGTTACTTCTGTATAGTTGCATGAGAACACACTAAAAAAGTATAGACTGTAAGTAAAGTAACAATTTCAGAAGCTTATTTTGAAGTTAAATATTAATAGGGTTATAAGTAAGTGTTACAATTTGTTAGGGCCTTAGAAGCGACGAGTGTCTGTAGAGTTGTTTTTCAACTAAGTCTTTGTCTTTACTAAAATTACATGACTTTTACTAACTTGCAATGTCCACCTTCGAGTTGGGCTCCAGCATACCGGAATTAGGGCGCACATAGTATTTCTTTGGTGCGGTAGTTTTAATTTTGAATAACACCATGCTCGTCGTTGGATTAGTCAGCCGCATGTGAGTGGTGTGACCTTGATCAAACAGCCCTGTAAAGTCAACTGAAATACTCTATTATGCAAACCATAACCTTAGTTTTTAAAGCTATGGTAAAATTGGGGACTTGGGAGAACTTTGCACAAATTTAAAGTATAAGCTAGATGTGATTATCTACAAACATTTTCAAGCAAGCTCTTAGTAATAGATATAAAGTGACATATTACACTGGTCTCTGTACATATTTTTTTATGATAAAAATATATTTTCATATTAATATTGTATAGTTTTAAATGAAAAACTATTTGAGTAATGATATTGTTTCACCATATTTACTGTATAGATTATATATATATTAACAATTATTATTATAAATATTATACAAGTGCCTGGACATTTTTTTGAACTTGTTGATATTAATAATTAAACTATATTCAATAGTTATGCTTTGGTAAAGCAGTGTAGGTTATTGTGGATGATTTTTAAAGTAAATAAATAAGCACACCAATCTGTTAAATTCGTCACCTATACATATATACAAACATAATAAATTGGGGAATATGAATCATGATATAAATAAAAACCTACTCCTTCACATTTCTAAGTTTTGTCATAACAGGAGGTGCTATTAGTGATTAAGTAATATCGAATTCATGTGCAACTATTTTACATGACTATCCCGAAAATGGAGTTTGCTAATCAATCAATCGACAGCCGACATTGCAGAGTGCCGATATGATCTCGGTTTCGTTAGGTTGTAGGCTACGAAGATATATAGTAAATCCTCCATTCTTAAGCTTAGAATAGATTTAGTGGCGAATATATTACAAAACCAAGTCCTAATAACATGCTAAATCTTGAAATAGAATCACCATTTGTCAGCAGTTAACATGACCTATGTTGCCCGAGTCCCAATGCGGTAGCCGAAATTACAGCCAAAGATAAGCAACTCACCTTTAAACTTCAGCTCATTTTGTGGTTCTATAATCAAAACTTGGTTAGGCATTATGTAAAGAACGTTTTTCACTGGCAAAAATTAGAAATTGGAGAAAAATTTATTTCTACGTTGTCGGCCACAGCGAACGAAAAACGACCGAATTCCGAATACGACATGCGCAATGCGCATGCGTTCTCTTTCCATTTTCTTTGAAGATGAGCAAAGACAATACGGATCATGTTAAAATTTCTTTAGTATTTAATCAAGTCAGATTTTTGTATGAATGGTACATTTAACTACATATAACATATATGTACTTAAATGCATGTTATAGTTTTCTAACGTCTACAGAATTATACATTAATTTAATTCGAATTGAACGCATTCATATTTTCTTATGTTTATCTATTTCTATAGGCTTTCGAAATATTAATAATCTGTCTAAATTTCTGTGCTCATTACATCTATGATTTCATAAACTTCTTTTAAATATCCTGGCAACCTGCTAAAGTTTTATGGAAAGTTCTCGATTGTAGACGGCCAAGGTAACAACGTGCTGCTTGCGTTAAATGATGTAGTTTTTAATGTACAGTAGTAAAATAGTATCACATTGGCCATTTATTCTTAAATAATCTTCATAAGAAAGTAGCAGTGTATTTTTTATATATTTAAAATTTATTATATTCGTTATAACTTATGAAAATGTATATTATATTATAGTTTCTTCCAAATTTCTAGACGAACTTTGTTCCATAGATAATATTATTCTATGATAAATGTCATATTCCTTGAAAGTTCAAAGAATTGCAATTTGATCAATTTACATTTAATTTTTTTGTAATTGTGAATTATATAATATGGCATGCTGAGACACACTAGGTACACGAGCGAAGCAGTGTTTAGTTCGTAATCATGAATTATACTAACGTCAGCCTTATTGTTAATGGGTGTCTTAAATTAGACCGATGCTTGCGGAAAGAACTCTGTGTTTCATACAGTAGGTGGAAAACTATAAAACCATGGAGTGCAGGTATCAGGTGCTTCCGCAGTTACCAGTACTCACGGCAAGGCTACTCAGATGATGTCAATGTCATAATGTCACCAGAAGAAGTAAGCCTTTCTGAACATACCAGATAGCTGAATCTTATTTTTTTTTAATTAAAGTCAGCCAAGCATGCGGTTCATGTAATAGTAGGTGAAATACCTCAGCCATATAACATCTAACCAAGATGTGCTGTCAAGCTATTTTGGCATTGGATAATCAGAATGATTCATAAAATAGTCTAATATGATCAACTCATTATAGTTGTGTAAATACGTTGAACAGATTTGTTAAAACCTATTGTTGGAGTTATTTATACCGATTTACACTTTACTTTTAATTGTGTTTAATACAGTTGTATTATTTCTATTTATTACTAATATTGTTCTTCTGTAATGTAGGTAACAAATATTCTGCGTAAAGTCGAGTTCACACAGGATATCTCGCAAGATGCTGTAAAATATTATGAGAACAACCAATTGGAAGCCAATAATCCAATAGAAGACACCAGAGTAGAAGCAAAATGTAAATTAACACAGGGTAAGTATCTAAAAATTCACAGTTCAGTAGTTTTTATTTAAGTTTCTCAAAATGTTGTCCACAGTATTATAAGTCTTGGCCAATAAATTTATAAATGATATTATTATTATAAAATTACTTATTTCAATTTATTGATCTCCTACTGGACTGATTTTGCACATTCGAGAGGGTTTTGGGAACTTAGAGACACACAACACTTCTTTGACACCTTTTCTGCTCAATTTATGCGGACAACTAGGACTGATGGCCTTATCTTGTTCTCTGAGGTTTGGTGGTGGTGATGCCAAAATTGGTACTTAAAAATTTCTAGTACTACAGAAAAATCTTAGAAAAATTCCAAATATCTAAATAAATTTCACCCAATCCAGGATTTGAACCCCAAACTGTGGTCTGATTGCAGTGAATAGGTATAATTCCAGTTATCGTAAAGAGAAAAACTGACTATCAAAACTAGGTAACTACTAACTAACATAATGAATTTTATATTAAAAAAGTCTTAGTGTCACATGTTTGTTACAGGAATTTTGTTTGGTGTATTTGATGGACATGGGGGTCCGGAATGTGCTCAAGTAGTTGCTAAGCGTGCAATGTCGTATATTGCTGCTAGTTTATTGCCACCACACATAGTGAAATTGCTAATGAATGGATCTTTGAACTTGTCGCAAATATTAGAAATGTACAATGTAAAGGTATGGTTATCATTATTATCCTCCATTGGGTACTCACACTGTGTCCCCTTCATACTTTCCAGTTTTTTGCCAAATCTTATAATTTGTTCTATCTTTTTTATTATTATTTTCTTTCGGGACACCAATAGCAAGCTGTGTGATTAGTCCACATTATCTGCTACCTATTTCCCTATTCTCCTTTTATATGAGGACATGGGTTATTATTTACACAGCCTACAATGTGTCACCTCCTAATCTTACATTTTTAATATTACCTTCTGTTATGATTTTGTCTCAATAGAGCAAACTGCATGATAAAAAAGATAAGAAAAGTTAATTTTGTATATTTTTATTGCAGGGTGAGTTTGTTCCTGAATTACAACAGCTATATCATGAGAGCTTCCAAAAATACTTGGCGGAACTATCAGAAACGCATAACAAAAATTGTAGTATCGCTGATCGCATAGAGAGTAGTCTGTTGCGTTTGGACTTCGATATGTCCCACGAAGCGTTATCACCATTTGAAGGATTCGGTAGGTTTAATGAGAGAACTTTAAGTGTCGCGTTGTCAGGGGCGGTTGCTTGTGTTGCCTATGTCAATGGCCCAAACCTGCACATCGCAAATATAGGAGACTGTGCAGCTGTATTAGGTCAAGTTACTGAAGATGATGAGTGGTGTTTCACAAAGATTACCAAAGATCATAGCACTGCAAATATACAGGAAATCAAAAGAATATGGGATGAACATCCTACCATGGAGAGGAATGCAATTATTAGAAGCAACCGGCTATTAGGCATATTAGCACCATTAAGGAGTCTCGGAGACTTCAGATTAAAATGGCCAGTCAATGTTCTAAAAGCACTCTCTGAAGTCTACCAAAATGTGATGCCATCCAATTACCATACACCACCATATTTGACGGCTAAACCTGAAATGTTCACTCACCGACTGGCACCAAAGGATAAATTCCTCATCATTGGATCTGATGGTTTATGGGACACCATGTCACCGCTGAAAGCAGTCAAATTAGTCGGTGAACACATGAAGGGAAAGATGGTGCTCAATACACAAATACCCGAAAAGGACATGACCTTAGGTGATATAAATGATCTTTTGATAAATAGGAAGAAGACTTTGCGGAATAAACCAAAAGATAGCAATTCTGCCACGCATCTCATAAGACACGCAGTTGGGGGTATAGAAGACCACATAAGTGTGGCGCGACAGCTTAGTTTGCCACTAGGTTCGTGTAGCAGGGAAGTTCGTGATGATATAACCGTAACGGTCATCTTTTTTGATTCAGAATATTTAAGACAATGTCCTGCCTAATTGTATCATTTGTTGTTTTTACTACTTATTATTAATTTATTTGTTTTAGAACATCTTAGGCTCATTGTTTTAATAATCTCATAAGTTATATAACAAGTTATTTTTTTTAGTAGGATTATTTCCTTGGATGAAAAGGTTAGGCCAACCATAAAGAAAAATCACTTCACCAACATGCACTGTAATGTGGGTAATGGTTAATTATTTATTATACTACCCCATTTTCCTTTCGTTTATATCTAGATATTTAAGATATAGTCAAAGAATTCCAGTTATTTTTTCCCATTTTATTATTGTTTTTGGGCCGATTCTGAATCTAGAATTAGTTTTATGGACCAAAGATTTCGCATTTTCCTCTTTCGTTGCTTTGATTGTAAATTTAAACTAATAATTTATATTTAAAATTGAAAAATTATTGAATATTAAATGCTAAAATCAATTATTTATTGTTTTTTCTTACTATTTACTTGTATATATTGATATCTGTTTATTTGTGTCGGGCCTTCAGATTTATTATATCGAAATTAATTTACCAGTTGTTAACTATAAAAGCTTTGTATTATACGAGGTTTGTTTTGAAAAAATTTTACACTTTACTCCATGCTGTAATTATTACTAAAATGTTTTAAATTATTGGTCTGGTTGTCAGTATAATAATAATATTTATTTATAGTATATAATATATGACGATATTGATAGTTTAAAATAGACACAGGAGAAATCATAACTACTTGTGTTATGGAAAAAGTTATTCCTATTATTTTTTATTGAAACAATGCGCTTTAAATATACATAAAATTACTCTAATTGAGATTTATAGTCGTTAAAAGATTTAAAATTTAAACAGGACACGCTAATATTTCCACGTTGAAACTAGCTTACATCTGCGTTGAACTGATTTCAAGCAGCGTGTTTATTTTAATAAAACAGATATTTAAATTACGGTTGGGAAATGTGAATAAAACAGCATTACCATATCAACTTTATTAATAATAATTTATATTAAAAGTGAATATTTTAAATAGTAAGTAAAGTAGGCAGGTAATTATATCTACTCGTATTTACACATACTATTTTCAAAGTTTCTTAATAGGGGCGGCGAACTGAACTTGGCTATCGTAACGAATTGTTATTTTTAATGAAAACAAATTTCAACTGTGTTGTAATTTTATTAGTATTGATTATTTTTCTACCTTGAAGACTAGAGTAGATGAGACTAATTCGTATATAAAAAGTGACGTGCTCACTCTTCATAGAATTCGAGGCCCAAATTGGACAAATTGGATTTGAATAAAAAAAACAGTTTTTATATAAAAATGTAGACTAATTATAGACGAAATACAGAATCAAATATTCGTTTCAAATAAATATAAGTTGGTGCATGTATAAAACGAAAAGATAAAGTTAGTTGAATAAGTAACAACTTTTAAGACTATTATACTAATATTTGAAAATGGCGTCCTTTGACATATTTTAGTATAATTGCATGTAATCTGTGTCATATACTACTAATTCTTATGAGTATAGGTTATGGTTACATCGGTATAAAATTGATTTTTGTGACTAAGGTAACAATAGTGTGTTAAGTGTAAAACTACACTTTTTCCCTAGTTAAACATAGTTGGACACAAGAATTAGCGTGATGTTCAATGTGAACTAACTATTATTTAGCCATTCGTTTCTGTACACGTCGATTACAGATAAAGCATTGTTAATAGAAAAATAAAATACTAATACTGACGATAATACATCTTAAAGCTTAATTAATTACAGATGAAGTGAAAATTCATAAAGTAATTGTTCAGTCCGCCGCCGTACAATAAAATTAGACGAAATTTGGTAAGTTCTCGCATCTTCGGATATTCAGCCAGTTTAGTAGAAACCTATAGTTTGACATCCCACCACGTTATCTTAAAACATATTGTAGAATCTTTTTGTCTACGTGGCGTTAAACCAAAATATCGAACATTCAAAATCCCACTGCTGGGCTAAAATTTCCTCCTCCATAGGAAAAATGGTCTAAGTTAACTCTTCCACCACTAAAACGATACTACGATATATATTTTCGAGAAAACATTAAGGATGCCAGATTACAATGTTTGGCTGGATAACCCCAAATTTCGAGATGAACTTATTTTGCTAGGATATTAAACAATCTTTGAAAGTACATTCTACTGTGAAAATAAAATTATGAGTCATTACTCCATCGCTCGTTAGCTGCTTGAAATGCCATTGATTAGAATACACTAGGAATAAATGAAACTTAGAACTTAAATGTCTTTAAATTTTAAGGAAAGGAAAGACAAAAAACGCGAAGCTTTATAATCAATACCATTCGAATACTCGTGAACAGAACTTGTGAAGAGAATCTTAAAACAGGATTCACAATAATAAATGTATTATTGTGAATCGTATATCCTGAAAAATGAGCAACAAGCGATGGAGGTATCGAAAAATTTCAAGAGATAAGACATTAAAGTCATGTGCTTGTTACACTTAAAATACTACATATTTCATCTACTTGTTGCACGACACATCTATAAGTATAAGTATGAATAAATTAAATGCACAATGCATTAATATATAGCAAATAAATGTATTAAGTAAATTATGAGATTCTTGGCTACTAAACCAAGTAGTTTATGATACTGTAGCATATTTAGTAGCGCAATGACGAACTATAATGGTTCTTAACGCTGTCTGTTAAAATTAAATTTATTTTTACCATTAGAAAAACAATAATTGCAACTCGCCTCTCCATAAAACTAAAAAGCTATTACACGAAAATGAAACGACTAAAAATAATATGAGGCTGCCAAAGGCAGAGTGGCCTAATAACAATAAAAAACATTAAATAAGGAGGAAAATAATAATGCGCAATTAACTCAGGCGAAAATGAACTTGTACTATTATTTGTGTAAGAATTATGTTAACAATTTTCGGTCACTTTGCTCTTGTGGATAAACATGACTGAAAATGTAAATAAAATTGCGGTTAGGCCACTCTGCCTCTTGCGGCCTCGTATAATTCCGTTTTTTTCTACGAACTTTTTTTGACAAACACATCAGTTTCGTTTCACTTACCGATGTTAAGATCGAAATATTTTAGTGTGGGATGCCAATTCCGGACCTCACTTTTTAATTGGGTCACAGGACGACCACAAGACAAACAAAGTGAGCTACGATTAATTTAACTTCACAGCGTCACAAACCACAAATCATTTTGATAAACGCGAAATTTCACTTAACACAAAGCACAGCCAGCAACGGTTAACCTACACTAGTCTAGTAAGACGCACCGTAAAGCCTAGTTATTAGTTATCTCAAGATACAAAATTGACTTATATTCTCGATATAAAAAGTTTAACTCGTGTAGTTATGGGATTTCTTAATATAAGCGAAGTACTCATTAGCTGTCATTCAATAAGGCAGATTACATAAAGTGTATATTTCTAAAATAGTCTGTTAGACTCTCCACGGAGTCTTAGTCGAGTTCTTTTTTATTAGTGACACGAAACGGCCACAAAAAGATGTTCTCTCCAGCCTTAAGAATTTCACCTACGCTGGCAGAGTGAGTCAGAATGTAGGAGAGATATGATTTAAGAAGAGAATCAGTTAAAGTCTTTGCATACTCTTGGACTAATATGAGATAAATAAATACACAAAGTATAACTCCCTAATGAGTACAAAGCTTTAACTACTGTTATGTTATGTGACAAATATTATGGCGCCATTTTGTATATGTTATTTACGCCATTTGCTTTATATTATGACGATAGTCGTTAAAGAAGCGTTGAAAGGTTATTTTCATTTTGACATTTTATCGATCATTGAAAGAAGAGTTTTTTTCAAAAATGACAATTACTTATATCTTTCCTAGTTCTAAGTCTTAATTATAGGTTTTAATCCATCTTTGTCCCTAATTCTACCATACCACAACCGTCACCGCCATTTTACTATATCTCAACGATCTGTATGTCAATGTTATCTTCGGTTTTAAGTTACGTTTCCTTAATTACGCTTTTTTTAATGTTCAACGGTTTTATGTAAAAATTTTGTTTTTTTTGTTCTATTTTGTGAGGCTGGTATAATAATTGTTAAAAAGTTATCTAGAGGTTTGTAAAAACCCCGACGTTATGTATGCCAAAACAGTTTAAATATTGTCACAAATACGAAATATTACATAACAATATAGTCTGTGGGGCGTAACACTTAGAGCCTAATAATCTTATTAACAACAGTAATATTTGAATAAAAAGCTAACAGTTTCAATCTTAGAAATATTGAATGGAATGTAGTTCATTATAGTAAGTCTATATCCAATTTATAACGTATGACTAGGATTTGTTTTCTTCGCGTTTACATTGACTGAATCTGTTGACTTAAAACTCGTAATTAAATAACGTGAAGAGATCATTAACTATATCGTGTGACAAGCGTTTGACTATAAAACTTAGATTTAAAAATACAACATACAATGTTGTATTTTTAAATATACCCTTGTTAAAACTATGGGTTTGTATGTGCATTTCTCATTCGCAAGCAAGACCTAAAAACGATTCTTTTGAGTGACACTGTCCTTCGAGCAAGTAAAAAATATTTATTAATTTGAAAGAAAATTCCCATTGACCTATTGTTAAAAGCTTTTAAGCTAAGCATGTTTGAAAATTGTCATTTTAAAATCATATGGTTCGTTCTAAATAAATTATTCGTTACAATAATAATGCTAAACAACACTTAGTCTATATCTATTTTTAAATAACGAATTAAGCTTAACAAAATTCGGTGGACACGTATATTTAACTAACATTACAATATGATTAGAATGGTATAGACAACCTTTTTTTTTTACGGAAACGTGCGCAGTGGACTAAATATCGATTAGGTATATTGACTTAAGTGTTTTTTTTTTAATATGAATGCTTGTTCAATCTTGTTAAATATTTTCAAGTCAAGATCGAATATAATGGGCTATTTGACTGATTTTTAAAATGTTCCTTATATTATTTAGTACATAAGTATAAATACTGTTTATAGTTTACGCAAGTAGTACACATTTAAATAAAACACTTTAACGGTTTAAAACGCGATATATTAGTTAAACTTATTGAGCCCGACGTTTCGGATGCTTTGCAGCAGCCGTGGTGACCGGGAGACGGGCACGAAACGTCGGGCCGAAGTATATCGCGTTTTAAAACCGTGTTTGATTTAAAAGTAAGAAGTATATCAAATTAAAACTCCATCATTTGAATTGCACGCCTAAACGCTGGTTTTGAAGTATCGCTGCATTACGGCTAGTGACATCATTACCTTGAATTAGCCATTGGTGAAGAATAACTGTGATTGAAGTAATAAAATGAGCTACAAATTTAATTATTAATTAATGCAGAGGAGAACTGTTTCAACACTAGGAAGCACGGCGGTGTATGGCAATGGTTTTGAGCAAGTGATGTCGTTTTAACCCGTTCAATGAGGAGCGTTTTGTATCGCGTGACAATTGTTTAAAAAAAGTTAAATTTAATTTGCGGATTTTTACTTAAATCAATTGTTATTTTTAACATGTGACTGATTCACTATTTCTAAATTTGTTCTTAATACTGATAACAGTGATTGACGCTATATTTTTCGCATTGTCAAATAGCCCATTAGAGTCGCTATTGACAATAACACGTTACTGACTTGAACTTGGGACCTAATTAGCTTGAAAATATCTTAACAGACTGAGAAAATAATGTTACCGGTAAGAGAATGGAGAATCGGGGTGTACATGATCGTTAATAATTATCTAAATAACATTTAGATGGAAAGTTTTGTACTCGATTTGTTTTATATCTATGAGAAATGAAAAATCAGTGTTCAACTTTGTATGCACGATTCACTATTTTGTTTGAGGATCTCTCGCGCGGATTTTATTTGCCACAAGTTTTAAACAAACAAAACATTTGAAGTTGGGGAATTCCCGCATGCCCTGTAGAGTTGCTAGTTTAGCAGCGATGCTGATAAACGATTCCATTACTAATGGAAATGGGATGAAATTTTTAATCTACTTTCGTGAAACGGTATGTTTATTTATAGATTGGAAAAACATCAAATATTTTAGTATTAAGTAATGGAATGATATCGACAATTTTTATTAAGTAGAGAAGAATTAAACCAATATTTCCTTTGTTAACTTCGATTCGCTTGGACGTGTACAACAAAGGAGAACGCAATACGAACTTTACCTTTGCGGAAGTGAGATAGAAGCAACGTAACGATCTACAGAAAGAGGTAAACCGTGTGACCCTCCGTCCACATTAATGCCGGTCTCTAATCCAGAAGATTATTACTCCTGAATCTGTTACTTATGTAAATTAGAGAGAAAATTCTTATCACAATGCGTTTTACAATCGGATATACCGTCGGTCTTATTTCACGAAGATTCAGTAACGAATGAATTAACATAACACTTTTAGCTAGGTTTTTAAATTTTTGAGATGTTTTAACAGCGCACGTTTTGTGTAATTAAAAACATGCTTCAAATATTGTTTTATAGTTATTTGTATAGATACAAAGCAACATAGTTCAGTTTTTTAACATGAGATTTTAAGTTGTGGGAATAGTAGTAAAAATAAGAATTCTGTTGTCTGTTACTCGTAGTACAGCTTTGTTTGAAACTGTGCAACAGGGTTGCGCGTGGCGTTTTCTTTAATTAAACGTGAAATCCGGCGAGAGAATGACTGTCGATTAATCTCCCCCAAGGGAGAGGGCTTGGACAATGCGGGGATCTGCCTTACTCCCTTCACGGAACTCCTCTAACGTGAGCCGGTCGTCATGGTTCTTGTCCATTTGGTCGAAGATCTTATCAACCCGCTTCTGCGGTGTGTTCTCGTCTTCTGGCTGCGGCGTTTGACCCTGGAACGAGTTCATCGAACATGTATTGACAGGTCTAGCTTATGTAAGTAAAACACATAACAATTAATAAATAATAAAACATTTTAACGGTTTTAAAAGCGAAATATACTAGTAAACTTATTTAACTATCGCCCGACGTTTCGAATGCTCTTTGATGATATCGCGACCGTGATATATTTCGAGTTTTAAACCGTTAAAGGTGTTTTATTACTTTTTTAATTATTGAAATCACATTCTGTTCAAAAGATATCAAGAAATTAAAATAAAAATACATGCCGGAGGCGGCCGCCACGCCGCGCATCGAGTAACTAATTCGACGATAGAGGGGCAGTGGGCTCCTTACGCAGTGGACGCCAGCGACATTGAATATTTCGAGTTTCTTTTTAATATTTTTATGCTTCACTTAAAAAGTTCTTTTCAGAGCTACTTAGTTTAGTATTACAAATCACACTTTGCATAATATTTGTCAAAGTTCTTTTCAAAACTATCTCTTTGAACTTGAATATTTCTTCTATATTATTATTGGTTTATTCTTAATTTCTCTAATTTAAAATAAATCAGAGAAATTAAGCAGAGAAGGTCGCAGCTATCTAAGAGTAGTTCCCAAGCGACATTAGCAAAAGTTCGTCGTATTGGGAAGTCTTCTGAAAATGATCGTTTGGAAAGTATTGGAGTGTACGCGTCCCAATCGCGAGCCAGAGAATCTATCGTCAAACGTTGCAGAACAAATGCAAGATCGTCGCAGCTATACGAATGACAGTCAAGCGCTCGCAGCGACTTGAACTTTTGACTTGAACTTGACTCTTGAATTCGCGAACGCGTGCACGGGCCTCTAACACTGAACGCTCGCAGCGGCACCTGAACCAGCGAGATAGACCACGGTCGTTAACAGAGAGGACGCGCATTACATTTTTTTTCTAATTTAGTGATTCATGTTCGTTTTAATTAGCATGCTTATAATTCAAATATCTGTACCTATTTATGACTACCCGTGCGAAGCCGGGGATAATATATAAAACGATTACTTACGACCATCTGGTATATAGCGTCCACTATGTTATACATTTCATCTCTTGTTATATATCCATCGTTATCCACGTCATATAAGCGAAATGCCCCTGAAAAAAAAATACATATGTATGTCATCGTTAACTATTTACGGCGTAGCATTTGAATTAGAATTTGATAAAAATCTCCATAAGCTAAGCATGATTGAAAACTTAATTTAAGTAAACTTAATTATTTATGCACATGATGGCGAAAAAAAATTAAAAAATTATTTATCTTTAAAAAATAGAAGACACAGGCGCGACTTGAACCGGCATTCACAGCCATACGTGTTGCCGTTCTAACTACGCTACGTCTTCATGTACCTATTATGCAATGTAATTTCAACCTTAACACTAATGTTTTAAGGTTGATTTTTAAATTAAATTATGTTGGTCTCTCGCATTTTACACAATTATAGGAAATGCGAATAGTTGCGCCAACGCATTTCCTAGCATTATGTGTTGCTAAACCTTTGCTAACACTTTTGATCTTGGACCTAACTTAAATATTTCTTTAAATTAATTATCACTTATTCAATTATAAGATATTCATAGTTGTATAATATATATTTGTACTGTCATAGTTACTTAAGTCTGAAATAGTTAATTACGCATAATTTTTAGTTATATATGAACTTCATTAAGTTCATATATAACTAAAATATATAATGTTGTACAAATTAATTAAATAATTAAAAGACGACGTTTTGTTTGTGAAGTAATTTGCTAGGTAATGCTTACAATGCAGTTTTTCGTCAAGATTCCCTCTCGATGTCACCGATAAAGCTCGTATGAATTCTTCGAACTCTATTGAGCCATCCTGAAAGCAAAACAAAATACAAGCTAACTTAAAAACTTCGGTCACATCGTGAGTTATTATGTTTGAAACACACACAAACAAACAAAGTGTAAGTATTTTTGTAGATTATTATACTAATAGTAATCTTTTAGTTTCTTATATGTATATTATTTTTATGTCTCTGTTATTTACACAATATATAATATTAACATGAATGTTACCTTATAAATAGTCTAATAAAACTATTAAAGAATTATTATAATTAATATAAGCGGCCTTACCTTCCAGGCAACCTTTACTTAATAGTCATTATTAGAGATTGGCCGAATAACTTGGTTATAATTTGATATTTGATAACGAGTATACTTTGTGAGAAAATCAATATATTGAGGTAGATATAATTAAAACAACAGCGCTAATCCAAAAATATTGATGAGTAATATAAGAGATCTTTGAAAATTACCATTAATAAAATCGAAACTATGGTAATGCATGAGTAGTGAAGAGGCAAAGTTACGAGAAGATGAGAGTGAGCCGACGTCTTGACCGCGGCGAACCTGTTTGTACTTGTTTTCGCGCGCGAAGTGAGAATTTGATTGGACTGACTCGCTCGGCCGAGTACTCGGTTGAAAAAAACTTGAACCGAGTAAACTGGTGCTCGTTACTCGGCGCACATCTAGTTATTATTATGTAATAATTAGTATTACTATGTACTCATAAAAGTTTGCAAGTCTAAAGCCTTCTCGTACATCTAGTGGTCGCTCGTTGTACACTCCACAGTTCGTTTGTTCAAACTGTTCTAATATTAGTCCTGTACTTGATTTTTAAATAGCAATTAATTATTAGGTTCCATAAAAGCACTCTCAGAGAGTACGCTGAGCCGCCGGTCCCGTTTATCATCAGTAATTTAGTGACGGTAGCCGTTAAGTCTGCCACACTAGAGTCTAAGCTCTTAAAGCCAGACTCACTAAGAAAGGAGACTTTGAAAAGAAAGATTTCTTTTTTTTTTCTCTCTACTTTTAATTTTTGTCTGTAGTTTACGCGAGTAGTACACATTTAATTTTAAATAAAACAATGGTTTAAAACGTGAAATATATTAGTATTTTTTTTTTATTTAATTAACTACGTCCCGACATGTGTTATGGCTTTTTTTTATCTACTCTTTGTGAACTATAATATAAGCTTAAAGAATGGATTCCAAAAGTTAAGTTAAATTTAATCGTTACGAAACGTTTTATATCAATCTTGTTATAGCGCTTTCTAAAATTTGATTTCGAGTATCGTTCTATCCGCCAATTTGCTTTTTAACGAGCCCCGGTCCGATTTTGATGGCATTGACTTATGAATATTTACCAATGCAGTACTGTTATCTAATTCTGGCTAATTGCCTATTGGAAACAAGAAGCCTCCAAGTATACAACCTTAATTAATTCTGTATTAGCACATTTAGATAAAACACTCCCAACTGTTTAAAACGCGAAATGTTATTTACAAATGACACTCCTCGGCGTACCGGTAAACCGTCAATTCTGACCCAGCCAGTTTTGCCAAATATGATGGAACAGATGGCAATAGTAATTTTTACTTTAATATTGAGGACACCTCTCATCTCTAGTCCCCCGTGACCACGGTAGCTGCAGAGCATCCGAAACGTCGGGACGTAGTTAGGATAATTTCAAAATAAGTTTATAAAAGTAAATACAGCTAATCAATAAATTTCGCGTTTTAAACCGTGATGAGTGTTTTATTTAAATTGATTATTACAAAATGCGAATCACGATCCATTAATATACTGTTCGTAATTCTAACTAAATGTTAATTTAGTTATAAAATCAGTGCGAGTTCGAAAATAGTAAGTACTAATTTTCACTTATTTAGAAACTCACTATTTAACATGGATCGACAAGTTCACCTTCTGTCTGAGGTGACAAAAGTAACTAACTTATCTTATAACTAGTAACTAAGCATACTTACATTGTTTTCGTCGAATACTCGAAAGACTAGTGACGCAAATTTACTGGGGTCACCTTGAGGGAAAAACTGTTTGTAGATCTTTATGAAGCCCTAAAATAAAGTGGATAATATTAGGTATACAGTATATTTTTTATCTAATACGCGTCGTATTTGAATTCTTATTAATTAACTTTAGTATCCAGTTTATAAATTGAAACCGCCTTTTAAAGCAAACTTTTGTACTTGATGTATAAAGGAAATATAAAATGAAGGAATGATTAGTTTGCACCTTTGAAAAACCAATCGGTTTTATTTTAATTTTAACACTTTTATGCACTCCCCGATCGAAACGTCTTTTCTGTCCTCGGGATTGGAAACCCGGGCTTCAAATGTTGTAGCAACGCAAATGCTATCTTAAATGTTACCTAATAATATACCTGTTTTATATATATTTATATTATGAATGTACGTATAGTGTATTTTTTCTTACTTGGCATTTTTGGTAAAAAAACACTATTTACATGAAATCGTGATTTCTCACAAAGTTGACATTCACTCTTAAAACACTTTGAGATACTGGATAATATATTAAACTAATAAACTATTTTAAATTCACTAAATAAAAACGATGATTTCAGGATGGGATGTAAGCAAAGTAAACGACAATAGAAGGTAGAAGTCCCACCCATGAACGATCGCTGAAAATCGTTACAAACGTCGAGTTAAATAATAACATTCAAAATTTAAAAAATAAGTGGTCATAAAAGTTATTTTGAAAGTTCAGTCGTAGAGTAGTAGTATATTGGATATTTCTTTAACTTTGTATTATCTGTGGCAACGTTTACACTCTATAAAAGGCCGCACTAGTTCTCTATGGGTTGAAATCGGCCATATTTTGGTCTTTTCCTAAGTTAGAAAAAATACACTATATGTATAGTTATAGTACGGAAGCAATATACGCTCAGAGAATAAAACGCACCTGCTCTGTCAGTAAACCGTTGGGACAGTCCTTTAGAAATCCTTTGTGCCTGTAAAATTGACAATTGCTGTAGAAAAATCTTATTAAGCTTTATTTCCTATCGGATTGCGAGAACCAGCCAGCATGTTTCATATTTCCATTTAATTTCAAATATATCTATTTCATTCTTTTTTTGAATATCGAATAGATTTAAATATCGTAATTAAAATTAACTGTGTAGAATAATACGAGATATATTGAAAATTAAGTTTTGACATTAGTCAAAATGACCTAAAGATTAAATTTTAAAATGTAAATTAACCAATTGTATAGTTATAACTTTAAAATATTTAGAATTATCGTTATTCTGATGTCGAATCAGAACTTTAATATTTTCACATTGCACTTGATGGCTTGCTATAAATTAAAAATCGATATAATTGAAAAAAAAAAATACGACACAGCCATGACTGAACCTGTATCCATGGATTTCCGTGCTGTTGCTCTAACCAAATTAGTTACCGTGTAGTTCAATCTTACCCGTGTCGTAAAGCTTTTTCAATCTAAAATCGACATTTAATGTTGAATTTTAATGTCAAATGGCTTTTATTACCCGTACAATAGAAGTAAACACTTTTATGTTAGACTGTAGACGAATTTACCATAGGAAGGCCTAATTCATATTATCAAGGATAATTAATAACTTATTATTTCATCTATCACAACAATATAATGTAATACTGTCTATAGTTTACGCGAATAGTACACATTTATAATAAAACACTTTTATGGTTTAAAACGCGATATATTAGTTAAACTTATTAAGCCCGACGTTTCGGATGCTTTGCAGCAGGCGCAGAAAATAATTTTCAAATAAGTTTAACTAATATATCGCGTTTTAAACTGTTAAAGTATTTTATTTAAATATAATGTAATGTTCAAAGCTAAAATTTAAGTATTTTTTTGTTTGTTTTCAGAATGATAACATAATACCTACCACTAAATCTTGCTCGTTGAAATGCATTGCTACTAATCCACGGGTCTCGAATTCGTCCCACTAAATATTAATATAGTATGACTAGATTATTTCACGTTCCATCAAGTAAACTTCATGCTTGTGTTCTCTGATATAAAGAAACGCAACCTCCAATCAAGTGTGTACGTAAAGGACAAACAAAGCTGCGTCATACCAAATCCAGATTGTGCTTTACTTACCAAAGCCGAATCTCCTTTTCCGTAACTGAAACAATGAAATATTTTTATTAACTTGTCGTAGTCTTTTAATATTGTTAGATTAATCCGATAAGTTGGAAATCCTTTCCTTTATCCTGAAGAAGATGAGATTGATTTGAAATTGGAACGAGGGTAAAAACTTAACCAATATTTGAAAATTGCGCGTAATATTAAAGTAGTATGAACGTTAATCTATACTAATATATAAAGCTGACGAGTTTGTTGGTTTGAATGCGCTAATCTCAGGAACTACTGGCACGAATTGAAAAATTATTATTGTGTTGGTTAGAGCATTTAGAGGAAGGCTATAGGGTATATACCATGTGATGTGAAAACTTGGGAAAATTATTCATTATTATGGGTTTTCGTGGCGGAGTACACTGCAAAAACGGCTCAAGATACCCAAAAATATGTATGAAAGAATTCGCTATTCCATTTTTAAATGGTTAGCTTTTTCATTACTTTTAGAAAAACTTTAGCTCTCAGTTTATGAAATTCAACTTTTATACTCTAGATATCTTAAATATTGTCTGTAGTTGACGCGACTGGAACATATTTAAATTATAAACTTTAACGGTTTAAAACGCGATAGTTTGTAAACAAGATTAATTACAAATTATTTTTAACTAAGTCTAACGGCCCGACGTTTCTGATGCTTTGCAGCAGCTCTGGCCACGAGGAAACCGTGGTCTACGTATCATTCTCATAAGGGAATCATAAGTTCGTAAACAAATTGATTACATTTGTAATTTTAATTTTATCATGCACCGCTTCAACATCTTTTGCGTATCCTTAAATCAACACAAATGTTCTATTAAACAAACAATCTTCTTCATTTATTGTACAGTTAGTTAAAGTAGTTCAGTAAAATGTTCACGCAATATCGACTTTGGATCTATGTAAAACGAAAGAAATCTTCAAAACGAACACTTAAGCCGCTCTGTCGTTAATCTATTTGTTTTCGCAAGTTGCAAAACTCAAATTGGTTAAAGCATAAAGTTATAAACCGCAGTAAGACAGCTCAGCTAAGTTAACCACTAAAAACTTCTCCGTGGTATTAAGCGTTTATGCTTAACCTCTTGAGTTTAATTCATCACTGTTGTATGGAATGTACTGGATGGATCCCTAGCTTGAAATGCTTATTAACAAATTACCTTTAAAGTCAAAATCTACAACACTATTTAGCTAGTATTTTTCGTTACCCTACGCGGCTATGTTCTGAACGCAATGTCTGACACTGTGTTATTACGAGAGGCTAGGTTACGTTTAAACCCGGATAATAAATAGTTTCGTTACTCGTTTGTAAGTTTAATTTGTCGAGTGGTGCAAGTATCAATACGTTGACGTGTTGGGCACGGTAGCTCTGTTGGTTAGAGTTATTGGTTAAAACACGGAACGCTGTGAATGCCGATTCAAGTGTTTCAAGAGTTTTGTTTTTTAATTTATAATCGATTTACATTAAATAATCGATTATAATAATAAAATTATAGTGCTATCATGTGCAATAATATGTGAACAATGTTAAAGTTTTCAAGTTTAATACATTAAAACAGATACATAAATAGGCTAGACGGGATTAAATATTATCTTGTAGTAAGGAAAATGTAACAGTGAATTAAAAAATTTTAGACTTAAACATGAAGTAGGCGCTTCACTAATTTTTCCATTTTTACGATAAGTTCGTCTTTTAAAATATTCAAATTGATTTTAAAACCGGAAGCGTTCCGAATAGCTAACTCGCGCTTTATGCTAATCTGTCAAACCTTATTATATCACAGATAAGTTTTATATAAAGCCTTATCTTAGTAAACATCTGTGCAGTTTTAATCTAACGATAGTATGGCTTGGTTATCTGTGGTTTTTGGTCTCTCGGTTAGTAATCAACAAATTAGTCATTCCTTAAGTTCTTATTTCAAATTAAGCTTTTAAGTGTTAAAGTTATTTTTGTATTGTAGGTGGTGACATCTGTATACAGTGGATCGAATGGCTATTTCTATCCGAAACCTGGTGTAGCTTTTGAATACTCAAACCCAATTCAGTCTGGACAGATTTTTCAAAAAACAGTATCATTTTCTGTCTCCGATGAATACAATTCAGATTCACAAAATGTTGGTGGCGAAAACGCGTTAAATCTTCAAGTATCCGATGGAAATTTTAAAGTGCAAAGTTATCAATACAATCCACAAAGTGAAGAGAATGTATCTTACAAAAATGTATATAACACATTTAATTTCGATAACAATGATCTGCTAGACAACCGGCAGGTGGATTCGCAACCTGTACAAAACCCAGTGAGCACGCTTAACGCGAACCAAGACGCAGTAAGACAAGAACAATCTCGTTTGATTGATGAACGGAATTTAAGCTCGTTACGTACACCAGTGGTAACAAAACATATATACTTCCACGTCCCACCCACAGATACTGAAGAATACGTACGTGTAACACCACCGCAGCCAAGGAAGGCATATAAGATTTTATTCATAACGTTACCGACACAAAAACAAAACACGATCGCGAACCGGAAAGAGGAAAAGACCCTCATATACGTGCTAGTTCAGAAACCTGAAGATGGACACTTTCTTCAACAGCCTCCGAAATTGTCAGAGCACGAAGTGGTCTTCGTGAAGTATAGAGGTAGGCCGTCCTTGGGCAGGGAGCAACTCGGGCAAGTCGTTGAAATTCCAAGGCGAAATGCTCAACCCAATTCGCAAGGGCAGGGCTATTAAATATGCAGAGCTAAGCTAGCGAATAAGTTTTCCTGCTGTTGTAAGTAGAAAACTCATTTTTGTGTCCGTCTGTCTGTCTACTGATGGATTTTAATTTAACAAACCTGGATGAGCCGTCTTCTATTTACAATCACGCTTAGAACCCACCAAACCACAAACAAAAGCATAATGTATAGCTCAGTACCAAAGTATGAAGCTAGCATGGTCCTGAGTTCAAACTCTCAATAAATGTATTACCATGTTGTAGTAACAATATTGATCGACATATATTACCTAAGTGTATGTATTGATTAAATAAGAAGAAAACTCTTTACGTCTTTGAACTCCGGAATTTTTCATTTTCTTTCCTATTTTTGTTGACTTCAATTGAATATTAAGCGTTGCGATTTCTTTTGCTGTGAAATAAGTAAAGGTCAAGTAACGTCGGTAGTTTACGCGAGTAGTGCACATATAAATAAAATACTTTTGACGGTTTAAACCGCGATATGTATTTTGAAAACGAAACTTCGGGTAGTTAAAATAAATTAATAAATTTCGTAATTTAAATTGTAAAAGTGTTTTATTTATATTGGTAAAATGTTATTGTTTTAGCATAGTTAACTGAGGCTTACATTCCTCTATAAGTCTTTAACCAATCTATAAATTTCGTTATAAAAAACCTTTCGCTAAGCTTTGTGTTTTATTAGCAATTATATATTTTTGATATCATCAACGAATATATACCATTTTGGTGCATGGCCGGGATATGAGTTCCGTACGTCACGATTCTGTGCTCGTACCGCTAGGCCAAAGCTCTCAGACTAAGTTAACATAACATTATATAATTCAGCAATAAAATATAACTCTCTCGGCAGTTTTGGGGTTGCGATATATCAACTTTCTTCGTCCGACAAAATATTGAGTACGTAACATATTACGAGAGGATGTCACGATAACTCACGCAGATATTACGTAACGCGATGTATTGTTGCGTACGCATTTTTTAAATATACGACGAATGAGGTTTTACATACAATCTAAACTCTTCGAAACATTATCTATGTATACTAATATATAAAGCTGAAGAGTTTGTTTGTTTGAACGCGCTAATCTCGGGATAGTGTTTCGAATTAAAAAAATTCTTTTTGAGTTAGAGCATTTATTGAGGAAGTTTATGGGCTATAAAATATTGCGCCGTGACGAATAGTTGTAAAGAAATATATTGGAAAATGTGTAAAAATAGAGAAAATTATTCATGGCTGTGAGTTTGCGGTGTGCACGCTGCAAAAACGGTTCAATATAAGCAACAAATTTGGCAAATATAATGATTCCTCTTTAAATGATGTAAAAAAATGGCCGAGACACTATAATATGTCTTTCTTTCAAGATTAACTCAAGAACGGCGGGAAGGGACGAACGTCGTAGGTTATAGTTTGAATTTATAAAAATGAGAGGAGCAAAAACAATTTTCGATGCCGAAAATAACTTATCTACGCGAGCGAAGTCGCTGACACGGCTAGTGTATTTATTTATTAAAATCAGTATGAGTCAAAACATGAAAGAGGTATATGAACACTATTGTTTTTATCAGTAGCACAAAAGGTCGGTTAATTGACACTTGGCTACGCGAGGGCTGTAAATGTAATCAGTTGATAACAAACACTGAAAATAGATCCATTCTATCGTATCGGCACAGTGATTCGTATCCGTTCCCCCGACAGGCTCGATCTGAACGGATAAAGCTTACGTCCGGCGTGCTAAAGGCCAACCGGTGACCTACTGATGGGGCACAGTTTATTGCGAACAGTTGGGTATTATGTATGTTGATAAAGTAAATAAAGTTGATAAAGACGAGGAAGTTTGCAAAAACAAATTTTGAAGCTCGAAATAACTATTCCATGCGGACAAAGTCGCTGGCACAGCTAGTCTAGTATAACGTAACGTAAGGTCTAAGAGATATTCTACAATTTGTTTTGGAAGAAGAATTTCCTCTACCCTATTCTATTTTTATTAAACTAGAATTCTACATAAAATGTTGTAAAGTTGACGTTTTTACAATAACTATTTGAAACTATATTCAATTCGGATTCCAATTTACTAAATGAAATATTCATAGAGTTTTTATGCGTGAAAATCGATGTTTACTTAGTTTTCGAATCGTAGTTTCAATAGTAATTTCGATGTAAAGGTAGGTTTTAACACGACAAAATAACCTTTTAGTCTTAAAATAAAATACTTTAACGGTTTAAAACGCGATATATTAGTTGATTAATGATTTTTAAGGTCGATTTTTAACGATTTCAAATAAGTTTAACTAAAATATCGCGTTTTAAGCCGTTAAAGTGTTTTATTTAAATGTGTACTACCCGCGTAAAGTATAGACAGTATTTAATCTTTTAGTACATTAAACTTCTTTATATCAATTATAAACAGTTTATAACAATAAAACACTGAACGGTTAAAAACGCGATATATATCAAATATATTTGGATGCTTGGTGACCAGGGCTGCAAAGCATCCGAAACGCTGGGACGTAGTTCAAATAGTTTTGAAAGTAGTTTATGTGATATATATCGCGTTTTAAACCGTTAAAGTATTTTATTTAAATAAAATACACCTTCTGAATAAGATATTATTTACGTTAGGGATTTTGAACATATATACATTTAAATAAAACACTTTAACGGTTTAAAACGTGATATATTAGTTAAACTTATTTGAAAATGATTATTAACTTCGGCCCGACATCAATTCTGTAAGGACCCGGCCAGTTTCGCCAAATACCAACTTCGACGGAACAGATGGCGCTAGCGTAGCAATATTTTACTTTGACGTGAGAGACATCCTCCATCTTTAGTCTCCCCGTGACCACGGCTGCTGCAAAGCATCCGAAACGTCGGGCCGAAGTTAAATCATTTTCAAATAAGTTTAACCAATATATCGCGTTTTAAACCGTTAAAGTGTTTTATTTAAATGTGTACTACTCGCGTAAACTATAGACAGTATATATACATTTCCCAGATTAAGTCATGTATACATGAAAATTAAATTGATAGAAGGTGAAATCCATCAGCGATATAACCCAAATAAGATCAAGACCAGTTGGGCTGTCCATCTTTGGTTTTGGAGATTCTGAGATCCACAGACTGCAACCGGAACCCGATTAAACTACACGGCTGTTTATCTGCGCAGTGGTACGTGAACTGGATGTTAATTTTTTTTTCTACCACCAATTTAACAGACTTTCAGATATGTTTTAGAATTACCAATATATTGGAAATATGTTGGTTCCGGTTAGATTCGATCCACGACCCGTTGATTAGCCAGAGACCGGCGACCCTGTTTGAAGCGAATTCGATTTAACATATTTCTCCAACAATTTCTCTCTGTTAACGATCTTTCAACGCCACAAAGCTTTTTGTTTTCAACGTCAGTAATTTTTAATTATACTAGAACAATGGCTCGGTACGTTTCCTTTGCGTAGCGAAAATCGGCCACCTCGACGGGCGAGTGTTAATAATAATGCATAAAAAAAATTGTAGGTAAGCTACAAATTTTCCTGTGTGAAAAAAAAAACACGATTGTCATTTGTTTCGCCTGCAACAAAAATTCATTGAATAACAGCCTAATATTAACTAACTGAGCGTCATTTCAAACTCTATGTGAAGGCAGACACAGATTTGCGTCTTTTTCATTGATCGATTGCATGAAGATGAGCAATTGAATTGCGAAAAAGGGGATTTAGTTAAAACCCCACTTGGGGCATTGGGAAGTTGTGTTTCTGTGTCGATTTTATTTATGTTTTTTAGCTAGTGTGCCCTGCCCGTTTGAAACGAAGAATATAGAAGCTATGATCGTAAATTTAACAATTGATCAATAACGTTACTAATACATAAAGCTAAGGAGTTTGTTTGTTTGTTTGAATGCGCTAATATCAGGAACCACCGGTTAGACTTGGTTAGACCATTAATTATCAAGGAAGGTGTTAGGCTATATAACAGCTGCTATGAGCAATATAAGCTAAGAAACAGAGCCTTCGTTGTGTGCGCTACAAAGTGTTGAGGACACGAAAAAATATGTATAAAAGAATGACCGTTCTTTAAATGCTAAAAACATATCCGCAACAATATTTGTCGCTATAATTTATAAAGCAGAGGGGGTTTGCAAAAATAAATAATATGATGCCCATATTAACTATTCCACGCGAAGTCGCGGGCACAGCTAGTTCACATATAACTCTAATAAAAACTGACCCATTAAGGATAAACTGGCTAAATTAAACTGTGAATAGTCCTGCTATCGTTAGAAATGCCTTCACTGGCTGTGGAAAGTTCTGACGGATTTAATTTGCATTGGGTCACTAACTTAATCCAGCGTTACTTATTGGAACTCGATTTAGCACGTTCAAAGAGACTGAAATAATACTTTATTTAAATCAGTTAATAGATTCCTTGTGTTTAACTGGAGTAGACAGTTGAGAAATATAGCCTGTGGTCTATGTGGCATATATATATATCAGAAATAAATACTTTTTAACGGTTTTAAACCCGCAGTATTAGTTAATTTATTTTTTAATTTAACTACACCTCGAATTTTTTTTCATGTTAAACATAAATTTTGCCGGACAAACCGTACAGTGGTTTATTTATGCCCCGAATCACTGGTTACTATATAACTTAATATTTAAAATAAATTCCAGAATATAACTGTAACCTAAATTAACTAATTAACATCAGTTCCGGTGCTTTGCGGGCGTGGTCACGAGGTGACTAAAATATCAAAGATATATCTAAATATTATTAATAAGTCACTGAGCATGTGTGTATCTAAAGGTTTTACATTTTTTTTAATATCTTGTAATACTAAGGAAGGTTTAGTGTAAAGGAGATCTCTCAAGCTCCTAACGAAGTGCGCGCCTAGTACTAAGACTCTGCGTGACGTAAACAAGAGCTTGTACGCCCTAAAATCTCTCTAGAGATCTTGATAATTTCTTACGTCCCGGTACCGGAAATGGCTTTTCAAGGGAGCCGAAAATATCAGGCATTCCTACCAGGACATGATGTAATAGGAGGAATTCTCTTCTAAAGGAGATCTCTCAAGCTCCTAACGAAGTGCGCACGTAGTACTAAGACTCTGCGTGACGTAAACAAGAGCTTGTACGCCCTAAAATCTCTCTAGAGATCTTGATAATTTCTTACGTTCTGGTACCGGAAAAGGCTTTTCAAGGGAGACGAAAATATCAGGCATTCCTACCAGGACATGATGTAACAGGAGGAATTCTTTTTTAAAGGAGATCTCTCAAGCTCCTTACGTAGTGCGTGCCTAGTACTAGGACTCTGCATCACATAGAAAAGAGCTAGTAGGCCCTAGAATGTGTCTAAAGCTCTTAAATATTTTATTTTTATGAACGTCAAATAACTCCGCGCGCACAAATTGCTAATCATTTGTATGAGGCGCATATTAGACACAGGCTGTGTGTCTGTTCTACGGACACCTGTATAACTGGGGTAACGGGTAATGGAGTCATGAGCCTTGAGCTGTTTCCAGGACTTAGGTGGACCGCTAATTGAACACTTAGATTTTATATACAATTTCTTGGGTTAGATTATCAGGTGTTTTACTTTACTTCTATCTATTGTTATCAAAAATAAATTAAATGATCTTGACTTGATTACGTGACCCCCTCCTGGTGCCAAAGCTGGATCGGCCATTGTCTACGGAACACTAAATAAACATGAAAAATATAAATCCACTCCGCAGTTCCATTATTGACAGAGAAATTTTAAATTTATTATTTAAACGTAACCTTAATATTTACTATATTATCCACCAGGCACTTTCTTGGACAAGCGTATCTGTCCGTGACACACGAGATAGATGTACAAATGAGGATAAGTTATGGAAATGCCGTTTTCAAATTTAAAAAATTGTTTTTACTGATTTAAGTTTTAAATTTCACATTTAGACTATATTCAATTTTCAATACAAGTGCGTATATGCTTAATTTCTTATTATATTTTCAGTTAACACTAAAGGAAATAAAACAATAACATTTGGTTTTCGTAAAAGCGAATCTATCAAACATCCGTAAATGTTTGGTAAACAATTGAACAATTATCAATTTTCCAGACGGCTCACTTGTATTTTTACGGTCTTGGCGATGACAGTATGGGTGGTAAACTGGATAGTAGGGTAAGTTTTTTTATCTCTTAGTTTCTCGAATCTTCTTTATCGTAGGTCCTGGTCTCAAATCCCAAATATAATGATAACCACAGTATGTTTGCCCCTTGTACCGCGTATGAAAACCGACATATAAGATTAATATGGTCAAATTTTACTAATTTCAAAAATATTAGAGTTTTTAAATAAAATACTTTAACGGTTTAAAACGCGATATATATTAGTTAACCTTTATTTTCTTTATAAACGTTTCGGATGCCTTGCCGTGCAAAGCATCAGGAACGTCGGACGCTAGTTAAAATAATTTTCAAATAAGTTTAACTAATATACATCGCGTTTTAAACAGTTAATGTGTTTATTTAGATGTGTACTGTGTTAACTACAGCCAGTATTTAGTATCAGAGTTTGTATGTTTACTTTTTTAGTATGATAAATATTTTAACATCACAGAAAACGGAATCTTATTATTAGAACCTATTTTTTTTTCTTAGAAACAAAGTCAAAGAATTATTCAACGTCGCTACAGAACTATTAAATATTTTTCTTATACTTTTCGCAGTGAATGCCTACTGCGCCGTATAAAGATAATTGCCATATTTCAATTTTATATGCTCCACGTTCATATTTGTTAGTTGAAGAGTTGCCATTACTTACAAATCAAGCGATTTATGTGAAAACTTTTCTTTATCATGGTAATATTTATTATCTGTGTTTTTTTTTTATTTATAACTGTTAGTGTTGGACCGAAATTTGGTTTAAACGATTTTTTACTCGTCGAATTGCGCATAACATTCGGTTCAAAATAGCAAAACTTATGACATTAATTATTTCAGTTCTTAAATAAAACTTAAATACTGTCTGCAGTTAACTCTTCGTACAAACGCTAAAATGAGATATGTAGAATTAAGTTAATTTTCTCTTTAATTAATTCGAGTGACACTTCCTAAACAAGTTCAGATAACAAAACGTAAATTGCGTATGCTCAACAAATTGTTATGTTATTATCTGATCCCATTAGGAATTTGGATTTGCAAAGTGGCATTATTCTTCAATTTAGGATCGATGTTGATTTACAAATGGGAATGACGTTTTATTTCAGAATCTTCTCGTGTTTTTGGCAGTGACTGCTGTAAACAGTTTACCAATATACAACGGATTCAGCGTGAAATTCACTCCCACGGTAAATAAAGAGGAGAAACCAAAAACGTTCGGGGCGCTCTTCGCGAAAATACCCCAAGAACTACCACGACACGAACAAGAAGCGCTATCCCAAGCGATATTCTCAAACGTCGGCCTCCTAGGATCCGGATGCAGCAATCAAATAGCAAGAATCCTGCACTCACCAAAAACAGTAGAAAATGACGCTAATAATGGTACTTCATGGACAAAATTTATCAACATACCTATTATCAAGCAACCGATTGATGATTATAAGATCCTAATCGCTGCCGCTCCGCCCAGTGTTTATATCGATAAGACTGACAATAAACCCTTGCTTGTGTATATAGTGTTTCCCAATGATGATAAGCACGACAATTTTAAAATTCCCAGTATCTACTTCGTACATGAAGCAAAAGGACATATTGATGTTCATAGAAAGAAGCTAGATCCTGTTATAATAGTTGACCACAATAGGACTGTGACGAAATTGAAAAGTAAGGAGATCGCCAAGTTTGTTAAATTTAGGAGTAAAATGATGAATCATTTTAATAGTAAGTCAAATAAATGATAAGTATACGTTATTAATTTTTTATTAACTAATAATGCCTAGAAATACATAAGTAAGACATCTTTGGTTCGAATACCAAAGAAAAAGGAGATTTGATGGGGCGCAGAATGCTAATCATACATTCCTGTACATGCGTAAAAATAGAGGATCCTTTACTGAACTGAATTAAAATTAAATTTCCTAACTTGTTTAAAATAGGTATAGAAAGAAGGATTTAGACTTCAAATGAACTTTATCGAGTCAATGAGAAACTAAAATGTTATACTCAGAGTAAAATCAGAAACACTTATCAAATTTATTATTTATCCATACTTTATTGGACAAATATAAAATAAAAACCCTAAATTCTAGAAAATAGTGCATACCATTAATTTAAAACCAATATAAGTTCAGTGAGAATTATAATTTGTAATTTTGTAAATTACATTAAAATCGTAACCAAGGATGTGTCTAAAAATAATCAATAGTTTTATCTCATTTAATTTTTGCGTATATTTACTAATCATACTCTAAATAATTTTACTTTTGGACCTTACCTTCTCTAGCTAGACTTTTACAAGTCCGAATAAAACGGTATATTCACGTCTAACAAACGCCTGTGAATAAAGACCATCAACGTTCTTATCTGTCTGAAGTTTGCTCACTCTCTTCATGTTTTTGTATGGCATAGTCAAAATTTATGAGTTTTCCGACGTTACAATCGTCGGAAAGCGCCAAGGCGGACGGGTTTGCATAACGCCTGTAGCGATCCACTTTGCTACTTTGTGTCAGATTTTTTAAGTCTAAGCTATCTATGGAAATACAAATTCTATTATTAAACTCTTTAATAACGGAAACATGACAGACTATTGCTACAATTTAATAATAAAATGAACACGAAAATTAATTGAATTGAGGCAACACAACAACAGTCTTGGTTTGCCAGGGCTTGAAAGTCTGATTAAGTAAGTACATAATATTGATGACAGCCACAGAAATGTGCACTTAATGCCTTGAGGGAAAGGGGCTATTTTTGTAATCATAAGTTTTTCAGCGCCTATTAAAAAAAAGAGATAATAAGCCGCGTAATAACTACGGTATTATAGAAGGATATTATCACGGGGAAAACAGATTTACTTCCTGTCGGCTGCTGCAAAGCATCCGAAACAGCGGTACTTAAAATGATTTCCAAATAACTTCAACTAATATAGATCGCGTTTTAAACTGTTGAAGTGTTTTATTTAAACATAGCATAGTTGTGCGAGAGGTGATTTTTTTAAGTATAAACTTGAACGCTACGTTGTTAGTAGTAGTTTTTTGGCCTTGTTAATATTCTTATTTCAATTTTAAAATACATAATAGTGGCTGTTCTTTTGTGGCTCAGCTAATTCTCGTTTAAAGAAGAATTCTCGTTCGAAGAAAGCGTTTTTTGATTTCAAGTCGTTCGTATTGTATAGTGAGCAATTGATTCGAGAGTCGCCTCAAATACTGTCTCGATCAAAAGAATTGAGTAATTCGACTCGATCACTCAAGTTTCATTCTTATACAGAAGGCAATAATAAATCAGAAAAAAAAACAATTTATTAATACTTAACTGTTTAAAACGCGAATTATATTAGTTAACTTATGAATAATTTATTTTAACTACGACTTCTGATGTTGTGGCTACGGGGATTGTGCGTTTTAAACCGTTAAAAGTATTTTATTTAAATTTGTACTACACTACTAAACCAAATTTATCTTTTAAATGTATATAAATATTAAGTTAAGATAATTATTAACTACATTCCAAATGAATAAAAATTTTTTTTTTATAATTTGCTATAAAGAAAATCAAAGTAATAATTTATGTAAAATTGGGACTCGTCTTCTTATCCAGGCCGATTGTAGATGTAATCTATTTTCGATTCCAGAACATGTAATGTACACCGAGCCATACAAACCGGAAAGCTCGAATGTTTTTTTTATGTCAGGACCGAGCATCGAACTTCCGACCTTAAGATTAGAAATTCGTAACATCTATACGCTCAATGCTGTCTATAGTTCACGAGAGTAGTACACATTTAAATAAAAGACTTTTTATCTAGATTTAACGGTTTAAAACACGATATATATTATAGCATCAAGTTATCAAACACCTGGGATCCCATATTATACACTCTGGATAAGAAAAAATGAACTTACTGGCAAACACGAAGACACCGTTAGTCAATTCTACAAGAACCCGGCCAGTTTCGCCAAATACCAACTTCGATGGAACAGATGGCGCTAGCGTAGTTTTTTACTGTGACGTCAGAGACATCCCTTCATGTTTAGTCTCCCCATTAGCAGGACTGTTGCAAAGCATCCGAAACGTCGGGCCGTAGTTGAAGTAATTTTTCATTGAGCTCAAAGAGCTAATGAGCAGACAATTGAAGGTAAAATTCGACCATCAATCTATCTACCTCTCTTTTCAGACGATTTGGTCTTATGGCACCAAATGGATGATTAAGCTCTTTCTAATAAACCTAAGTTATATTGATTCCGAGAGGATTCCAACGAGTTCGGCACTTAAGCGTGGATGAATCAGCGAATGTGACCGTGTTTTAGGGTTGGCGGGGCAAAAATCAAACATCAATTGGTCTCACTAAACCAGTAGAAATGGATGCTGCTAAAATTCTGGCAAACCTCCATAAAAGTAATTTGAATAGTTATTGGTGCATGGTTAAAAGGATCGCTTGAAAACAATATTATAAAACACTCTGTAGTTTACGCGAGTAGTACACAATGAAATAAAACAATTTAACGGTTTAAAACGCGATATGTGTTAGTTTTTATTTGAAAATTCTCCCCGTGACCACGGCTGCTGCAAAGCATCCGAAACGTCGGGCCGGAGGTAAAATTATTTCCCAATGAGTTCAACTAATATATATCGCGTTTTAAACCGTTAAAGTGTTTATTTAAATATTATATCTTTTTTTAATATAGCTTTAAACATTATAATAGTGAAATATTAACGAGATATTGTTTATTAAAATTAGAAAGTATTAACGCGTCGAGAAGACCACATTTGAGAGGACTCAAAAGAAACAAATATATCTAAAGATAGTATGAAGTGAAGGTTAGTACGTACGTAAAAATTCATACTAACTTAACCGCAATCTAATGTTACTAACCACTAGAATAAATAAGTGTGTCTACTTTAGATCACGAGTTTCGAACCGCGGTTTGAATCCAGGGCCGGAATAGTCCTCACTGCAGTACTATTCTTAGAAAACTTGGAAAGGCTTAAACCGCGATCCACAGCGTTGTTGGTCTAACTAATTGAGCACGGAATACTGTGGACGCTGGTTCAAGTTCCGACCGTGCCATTCTTTCGATCTTAATATTATGTGCAATAACGAAAATATTCGTTTTCAAAGACTGTGTCAGTTCAAAAACTTCTCCTGATAGATGAGATTTACCAAGCACTGGGACAGAAGACGATTGAAACAATATACTAACGAGAACAATCGTCATTTTCAGTACGTATGACAGATGACGGATAAGCTTGGGGGTTGATGATAGGTGAAATATTCCAGCTATATAACATCAAAACAAGATACGTTGTCGATCTAATTTGGCTTTCGATATCTCCGACTTCGTTTATCTATACTAATATATAAAGCTGAAGAGTTCTTCTTTGTTTGTGTGAACGCGCTAATCTCAGAAACTACTGGTTCGAATTTAATTAGTTTTGTGTTAATTACAGCAATTATCGAGGAAGCCTTTAGGCTATAAAACGTCACAAAGCGATTAATAGGAGCGAAGATAGCCTGGGAAACGTGGACAATTCGTACGATGTGAAAACGATTCAAGTTACTCAACGAATATGTTTGAAAGAATGATTTCTCTTTAAATGATCTAGAAATCTCCACAACTCTATATGTCAATCTTTTAAGATAAGCTTGCAAAAACAACGGGACGCTGTTTGTAAAAACAAAAATTGATGCCCAACGCAGACGAAGTCGCTGGCACAGCGAGAGTATCTATACAAATGTTATCGTTGACCTATTTTATTGGACGAGTACAAACCTAGATAGCGTAAGCTATTAATTAAGACTTACGCTACTTTGCGATAATTAATTTGGAATTAGGCAGCGCTAGAGAAGATATTGACGATCAACGAAATTGGTTCTAGGTTTAGGTAGTAGTTTCTCTTTTATTATATTTATATACACTTATAATAGAACATAATTTAATATTTCTTACATGTTTGAAAACATTAATATTTTTCACATATTGCACATGAAGGCACTATATAATTTTAAAAATCGAAAATAAATTGAACAAATTTTCGACTCGGGCAGGACTTGAACCGGCATCGTCACCTTTCAGAGCAACAGCACGGAAAGCTGACGATGCCGGTTCAAGTTCTGCCCGAGTTGAAAACAAATTAACCTAATTGCCCTACAATATATTCTAACGTGCTAGGCTATTTCGGCTTGTTTAACCAATTCCATCGTCTAAGCACGTAGGAGCCACATTTATACTAATATATAAAAGTGAAGAGTTTTTTTTGTATGTTTGAAGGCGCTAATAACAAAATAGTTCAAGATACCAAAACATAAGTAGAAATACGCGACGCTATATGTCTATCTTGTAAGATTAACTTGCAAGAACGACGGGACGGATGCGATCGACGTCGTGGTTAACAGCTTAAGTTTATTAAGGTGGAGGAGTTTACAAAAACGAATGTGGATTTGAAATAACGGTTCTCGCGGACGAAGTCGCTGACACAGCAGCTAACCAATATAAGCCAGGTTTTACATACTTCACTATCATCAAATAGATTAACATGAGCGTAAAAGATTAGAATGAAACAGTTTAACGCTTTAAAACTCGAAAAATACGACGTTTCCGATGATTTGCATTCTGAGAGATTTCCGTAGTCACGTGGAGACAAAAGAGGGTCTGTTAAAGTAAAAACCCTTCCTTTAGGCCATCTGTTGGGTCGTAGTCGGTATTTGGAAACTGGCCGAGTCATTGCAACTTTAGCAAACGGTGTCTTCGCGTTTGTTGGTGTACTGTTTTTTAGAATCTAGAGTTTTTAATAGGGCACGCAGGTGTTTGATAACTTGAGGTTGTCGTCCCTTTTTCTTAACTTCGATTGCTTCACGTACGATTCTAGGAAAAAGACGGGGATTCTAGGAAGAAGCCGTAATTATAATAATTTATAATACCAACTTCGACAGAACAAATGCCGCCAGCGTAGCAATTTTTACTTTGACGTCAGAGACATCCTCTATCTTTAGTCTCCCCGTGACCACGGCAGCTACAAAGCGTCCGAAACGTCGGGCCGAAGTTAAAAATAATTTTTGAACTAGCAAATTTCGCATATTAAACCGTTACATTATTTTATTTAAATATATATGTACTATTCGTGTAAACTACAGACGTTAAACACTTAGCATAATCCACTTTTAAATTAAGTTAAAGCCAGCTAAAAAGGATTAACATCTTGTAAAAAGTGGTTGCAAAAACACAACAGTTCCACTTGAACACACGTTTTATTTTGTCATTGTGTAAATCTTAGATAATGGCCTTTGTATGCGACACTTGTGTTCCAGTGTCCCAAGCCACCAATACTGATATTTAATTGATTTGATTTAAGGCATTTAGAAGTAGTTTATACTATCCAATATAATATCCAAAGCCATTATTTAAAGGAGAATTTGTTTTGAACCATTCAACACGTCCAACGAAAGCCCACGAAGACGGATAATTCTCCCCGTTTTTTCTCCATTTCCCTCCATTTATTGGTTTCTATTGGTCGCCGCTTGATGTAATATACTCAAAACTTTTCTCGATAATGAGTTTATCCAACAAAAAAAATATTTTTGAAAACAAACCAGTAGTTCCTAAGATTAGCGCGTTCAAACCAACTCTTCAGGTTTATAATATTAGTATAGATAAAGAAATGCCTTTGGTTTTTTTCTTCACAAGATAGTATCAATAATCTTTTGTGAGTTGGATAAGCTCTATGATTATCATATTAGATGGCCTAATTACTAATTAATTCGTCAGCGGCCTAAGTAAAGTGGGTGGGCCAAATTCGAGTGTCGGGAACACAAAGAAGAGAATCAGATCAAACGGCTCATATTCATGTTCGTATATAAAATTGATCATGATACGATATTTTTATTATTTATAATATATAAATAGGGAAACGCGAGAGATCCTGGAGTCGAATCCTGAGAATTGTGGTCAACTACTCGCCAAAAACGGACACAGAGAGAAGTTTGCTCAATTTCCAAGGATATTCACGGTTTTGTATAATTCATTATTACTACTACTATTCAGAAAACATAATAATTTTCGAAATTTAAATCTTGCAATAATCTTACTCTACCCAACGCATCTTCCATTTATAGGCATTCGTGTATTTATGAGGTATTCTTAACACTTAACGATGTAGTTATAGATAAGGATGTAAATTTTATATAAATCGCCTTACGTAACTCGTTTTAAAGCATTAATGTCCCACTGTTGGGCAGACACTTCCTCATTCATTCAGGTTTAAGAGCACCCAGTACACCGATTTCGAGCTGGTTGTGTTTTTTAATGCACTGACTGCCTAAAAATCCAAATACTTAACTTACATTTTCTCCAACTCACACGTGATATTATCTGTGCAATAACTACAATGAACTGGCATCGATCTATTTGTATATAAAATAATATATATATAAATATTACATCTATACTAATATATAAAGCTGAAGAGTTTGTTTGTTTGAACGCGTTAATTTCAGGAACTACTGGGAAATTGAAAAATTCTTTGCGTGTTCTTCCTCGATAAATACTCAGAGCATTTAGCATTTACCGGTGAAGGTTATAGGTATAACTCCTCTTTAAATGATGTAAAAAAATGTTCACGACGCAATACGTCTATCTTTTAAGACTTTAAGAACGACAGAACGCGACCGACTCCACACGTCGTGGTCGCGTTCTGTCGTCAGTTTACATTCAGCAACAGTTTAAATTCACTAACAAATGTTGATGCCCAAAAACTATTCTACGCGGATCAAGTCGCTAACAAAGCTAGTACATAACACAATAGTAGCCGAAATCCGAATAGCTCAGCAGTAAGTTGGACGGACGCTGTTTTCTCAATCACAGGGGGCGTGGAGTGAGGTAATCTTGATAAATAACTTTACTTGTTAACGCAAGACAAACTTATTATCTTCGGGTTTCACTTGTTTTTGTGTCTTTGTCCCTCCCGTTCAATGGCCTTTGGGGTCATTAATCCGTATTGTCAAATGTATGGAAAAACTAACACGCTTATTGCATAACGTGTGTTGTATATGTACATTGTAATGGTAATCAGAACGCAAAGGAAATTTGATTTATACATAGTTATTGTGAAAATCGACTGCTCGGTCGATACAAAATACTGGTGAAGTCAACTTTTAACTTGCACGTGGACAGTTAGTATAGGACTCGGGAGCTAAATTGGTTAGAGCAACAGCACGGAACGCTGTGGATGAAGATTCACGTCCCGCCCGAGTCGTGTTCTTTTGAATTCATAATCGATTTTTAAGTTATATGCTATTATGTACAATAACATGTGAAAAATAATTAAATATAGATACGCTGTTGATTTCTTTTACTTTGGATATTCAGAAATCCACAGACAAAAACCGAACCGCGATAAAACTTTACTGCTATGTCATCTGTCTACTGTGTCCGAGATCCGGACGGAATTTCGATATCCTATTTAAAATCCAGATTTCGAGACGAAGTCCAACATGTTACAGAAAAATTATGAATTGATCAAAAACATGGGACTCGACTTCGCGACCCGTTGCTTATTAGCCACACATTGCTACAATTAGACCGAGGGGCCGGTCAGAAAGGAGTCAAAACAAAGAAGTATTTATTAAAGAATTATACCTCTGTAAATGATAAAAAAATAACAGTGATAGTATATATTTCAAAGATTTAATCGCAAGAACGGGTTTTGTGGCAGTCAAACAAAAGTCCGATTACAAGCTAGAGTTGTATCAACATAATATGAGACTGCTAAAGGCAGAGTGGCCTAATAAGAAAATACATAATTTTCAATAAGGAAAAATGAGTGCTCTTGTAGATTAACATTTTTAGACTGAAAATATAAATAACTCAAGTGATAAAATTGCAGTTAGGCTACTTTGCCTCTAGCGGCCACACAATAATCTTGCAAACAAAACAACGTTTGCCGGATAACCTTATTATTAAGGAATTACAGAAAAGGTATTCTCTGCGCAGAAGCTGCTTTCGTGTATATAGAACCTGAGACTTCAAAATGACGCAAACTCAAAGCCGATACAAGTATTAATAACTCATTACAGAACCAATTAGTAGTTCCTATCAGACCCGCGTCGTTTCCCATTCAATCTACATTCAGTGTCATTCTTCACTGACATTTATACTGGTACACAGATTTACATTTCTATACATCTAGGCGTATTCGTTTTGAAGCAATTACATTTCCAAAACGTACGTAACACATCTTCCCAATGTCCAAAGTGTCTTTTTTACTTCGAAGCTGTGTTTTTTTGGAAAAGGTGCGCCTTTTACCCAAATCTCATTTCATACCAGTATTTTTGGCTTAAGGGTATATAGTAAGCCTAAATTAAATATTATCTGTAGTTTACGCAAGTAGTACACATTTAAATAAAACAGTTTTAACGGTTAAAATTTCGTCGCCATCTCGGATGCTTTGCAATATCGGAACCGTCGCCACGGCTGCGACAAGCATCCGAAACGTCGGGCCGTAGGCAAAATATTCTGTAATAAGTTTAACTTACATATTTCGTGTTTTAAACTGTTTTAAATATGTTTAATGTGTTCATGTACACTATTTTTACGTTACTATTACCATTAAAGATTATCTTAAAAAATTAACAAGGCTTGTTAGTGGTTGTAAAGACCACATTTGTCATCTTACGCGAGTAGTAAAAATTATTAGTGAATAATATATGCGTTTTAAACGTTAAGTGGTTGTAAAAGACCACATTCCCTTGTAGTTACTGGACCGTGTTTTATGATTCACTGCATTTTACATGCAGCCGCGCAAAATACAGATGTTTTTATTACGACATAAATATCATTATACTTAGAATTATTTTTTAAACAATGTTGAGAATATAGATAAACGTAAAAAATCATCCTCGCATATTACTTGAACTTTAGAGGCTTTTAACCTATATATTAGTCAACTTATTTATAATTTATTTTAACTACCGTTACGTTTCCGCTGCTGCAAGATAAGTCAGATAATATATATTCCGCGTTTTAAACTGTTAAAAGGGTTTTATTTAGATACGTTCTACGTTCGCTAATTACACAGGACATACTACATTGGAAATACATTAAGAAGTTTAACGTACCAAACATACAATAAAAACAAATCATATAAGCGCTCCGTGTTGTTGACTCGGTAGCTCAATTGGTTAGAGCAATAGCACAATACGCTGAGGAAGCCAGTTCAAGTCCTGCCCGAGTCGTAATTTTTCAATTTATTATCGATTTTTAAATTATATATTGCCATCGCGTGCGAAAAATATTAAGTTCAAATGTTAAAAATAGTATCAATACTGCACTTTAGCACTATTGCAAGGGAAATGAATTCAATATTGAAATCATAAGAACATTAGCCTCATTATAGATTACTCAGCGATAAAAGGATTGTGTGAAAAGTAAGAGGCACAGCGAAGCTATTGAAAGATTTAATAGATATTATTACGACGTCTTTATGCAACTGAACGCCCGCAGTTCGCAGCATTTGTGTAACTTAAAGCATTACCATTATCTGTGGCATTTTTGAAATGCCACTAAAATAGAGCGGATTATGAGAATAGCCAAACGTCAAACTACTGCGACTTCGTTCGCGTGGAATAGTTATTTGGGCGTTATATTTATTTTTGCAAGCAACCTTGCCCTTAGTTTTATAATTTGTAAGTTATCAACGTCGTCTGCGACACGTCTTGCAAGTTCATCTTAAAATATAGACTTATAGCATATTTGTGATATTTTTTTCGCTACGTAAGCCCTAGAAAGGTGAATAAGTTTTTCATTTCTTCCACATTCTCCGCTGTTTCCTCGTTATTATTGGTCGCAGTGTGATGCAGTATAGCTCAAAGCCTCCCTCGACAAATGGTCTGTCCAACTCAAGAAAAGAATTTCAATTAGAACCTTCTCAAGATATTATGTGCATACACAGTCATCAGAACCAATATCTTCCACTACAGAATTTCGTCTTTCTGATAATATTGTACTATCGGAATTTCAATTCGATTTTATTGAACAAAATCTTTAATTAAAGCCATAGTATAGCCTACAGGCTACACGGAATAAATTGTTATATTCCCGTGGGATGAATGACAAATTCGGACAATGTGAATATTTATAATATCATAAAACTTATACATATATATATATGTTTTCCGATGTGGTTGTCATGCATGCCACTTAATATTATCTACTGTTTAAATAAAACAATTTAACGGTTTAAAACGCGATATATTAGTTAATCTATTAATTATCTACTGTGTTTCTTTATTTAAGTTTTTTATAGTGGCAATAATTGTTTTTTTAAATAAAATAATAATTATTAATCTGATGTATCGTAAACTTAGCAACTTTTGAAAGTCCGTGGATGCCGGTTCAAGTCCCGGATTTGTCGTTTTTTTTTAACCTAAACTCTTTTTTAATTTAGTCTAATGTATAAACAGTTTCCCACACAGAACATAAAAGTTCTGTGTGGGAAAGTCAAGGAGTAAAAATGTTATTCGCAGTCCCCAAGACCTATAAATCGTGGCAATAAAAACATCATTACATAATTTTTTTAGATCGGTGGTGGTACATTTGTGATATAGTACGTTTTATGACAAACATCGCGTAAAACTTAATTTCTTTGATTAATTTGTATATGTAATAATGAGGATAAGCCTAACGTTCATTTGATAGAAGGTTACATACTACAGCCGTACATCTCAACGAGACGTCCGGTCGATCTAATTCGGGTTTGGATAGTCGGAAATGCACAGATAAAAACCGAACGCGATTAAACTACATGGTGTAGTTTTCCATATAGTTCGTGACCCGGACGGAATTTCGATTCTACCACCAATTAACCCACCCAGACAAACCCAAACGCGTTTCAGGAAAATTAAAATTGATTAGAAAACTGTTGGACACCAGGTGATGATTATTAGTCACAATTTATTGCTACCATTATACCAACGATGTACTAAAAATAAGGACGGCGGAAAATAGACAAAATTTATCCTAATGTTAGAGAGCCAGAAGTAAAACATTTTGGCATTCTCTGTATATAGGTAGCAAAGAGCGCCAAAACTGCTGAGCCGCTGCTCTGCTTTTTCGCTTGCTGCTCTGCTGAACTGCTTTTTAATAAAGCAACACAATACACGCAGTGATAATATACTTAAGAATCTTTCTAACTAGTTGCGACTAAATGGGCGAGTACAGAGTTCGATTCCGGAAGAAATAAAAAATGGTGATCATCCCATACTTGCCTACAAACATGTTGTGCACTTAAAGTACGTGAAGACTATACAATTTGGCGATAAAAGGAGTGCCGGCGAGTTTCTTGCCAGTTCTTCTCGTTCGTTCTACGCCCTTGCTTTGAGAAGCGCAGTTGCCTACATAAATCAATAATTTTTCACTTTTAAGTTGATCGTAAGACGCACACAACTATAAACAGTACGTCAGATAAATTGCACTAAATGTAATATACATTAGAAGATACTGTCTATAGTTTACGCAAGTAAACATTTAAATAAAAAACTTTAACGGTTTAAAACGCGATATATTAGTTAAACTTCGGCCCGACGTTTCAGATGCTTTGCAGCAGCCATGGTCACGGAGAGCATCCGAAACGTCGGGCCGAAGATTAACTAATACATCGCGTTTTAAACCGTTAAAGTGTTTTATTTAAATATATTAGGAGAGTGTAATAGCTAGTAAAATCTAGTACACACACTCTAAGAACATTCGATGAGCGTTCAGCGACAAGTGAAAGGTAATCTTTACGAAACTATAACATTGGCCACGTCACAATTTGTTGATTAATTCGTTATCGATCACACGGTTGCTTGCGCATTATTTGATAAGATCTTCTATGTACGAGTAACAAGGTCTTTCACATTATCTTTAATTAAGAGGATAATAGAACTTGAACTTCTTCGTATTTCTTTTATGTTACAGGAGGACAGACAAGCACGGGGATCACGTGATGGTAGATATAATCCTCCAGCCCTATAACATCTAAACAAGATGCGCTGTCAAGCTGTAGTTTGTCTTTGGATTTTCGGAAATCCACAGAATGAAAACGCGATTAAAGTTGGCGGCCTTACATCTGTGGACGGTGGTTAGTGGCCCGGGTGAAATTTCGATAAGCCTACCACTTATTTAATAACCAAATTTCCATTAGAAGTGCAGAATGTTTCTGAAAAGTTATAAACAGATTAGATTACACCAAAGAGCCCGTCAAATTATTATTGCCTTATTATGTATGTCCTGTTGTCTTTGTACAGTCAAAAATACTATCTCCTTTACGCCACGAAACAATATCTCTGTCTCTTTCACTGATTCGATTCGATGTAATTTACTGGCAGATGAATAGAAAGAAATTGTTTTATATATTGTTTTTTTTTTTGACGAATCTAAATAATTTTTATAATTGTATAGAGAATAAAGTATATTTTACTTTTATATTAACACTGCGCTTACTATGTACTAATAAATATATCTACAGAACTTTATATCTACACTAATATTATGAAGCGGATGTTAGCTTGTTTGTTTGAACCCTTTTAAGCGGACGAAGTCGCGGTCACAGCTAGTTCTTAATAATATATTATACTTAAAAATATAGTAACCAATAGGATCGTTCTTTTCTTAATCACTGTTAATTTTATATAATTACACTCAAACGTATTTATAGAAAGCTATTTTTGTGTGAAGTCTTTTCAACTATTGATTCGGCTTCTAAATTACGAGCTATTAAAATTTTAAGTCATTACATTGCACCGTAATCACGCTGTAATAGAACAATAATTATGACATTTAACGGTAGTAATTATTGAGGCTCTTAAGTTAAAACAGTTCTCTTTACAAAGTCGATACGATGTTACATGATGATTCAAGACAGATCTTTGGAACTAGTCATCCCTACATTCATAACTTCTTAGTTTTTCTGTCACTAGTATTCGCATCTACTAAGAATAGTTATTTTGGGCATTAACTTTTGTATTTGTCTCGTCTTCATCTTTATAAATTATAGCTGTTACTCACGACGTCGCTTGCGTCCTGTCGTTCTTGCAAGTAATCTTAAAGTATGGACAAATACTGAAACATTTTTGTGATCGTTTAAAGAGCAATGATTTTCTCATAAATACTTTAACAACAATGAATATTATCTCTATTTTTTTCTAAGCATCTGAAACTACGGGCCGTAATTAAAATACTGTATATCAAATAAGTTTAACTAATGAATATCACGTTTTAAACTGTTTTATTTAAATAAGGAACCCCTTACTACTTCGAATACTAATCGCTATAAACAACGAGGCTTAAAAATTGATCGGGTGTTTTTATTATACGTTTAGTGTATAAATACTGTTTATTATAATGGCAAATACTATATGCAAAACTAGTATATACAATTTATTTCCGAAAAAGTGCGTTGGTATTAGTACTTAATTATTTGAGCATTCTTAAGATACTAGTAGTAAGCAGCGGATTCAAATTCCATGCCTATATCCACACATCATACATATAAAGGCTCTTGTATCATATTAAAACATACATCATGTAGATATACTCATAAAATGCAATAACGCGGGTTTATTGTTGTGGACTGTTACAGTGGACCACTCAGCGTAAAAGCAATTTGTAATGTAAAACAAAATAGTTCTATAAAATGGAGATCGTACATAAATGACATTTTATTAACATATATAAATGTTAAGAACCAAATAAAATACAATTTAACACATATCTGTCAGTCAAAACATGTGAGATATAGAACGGAGACAGATCCGTAAAATTTTCATCGATTGATGGCCATCAAATGGGATGAAAAATTAATTAAATAATAAAAATTACTATTAAAAGTAGGAGTAATTATTAACTTTGTGTGTTTATTACTAAATCATTTCTTTGTTAAACGCGCTAATTTCAAAAACTACTAGGTCGAATTGGAAATTTTTTTATGTCGCATGAACTATTTATCAAGGAAGGTTGAAAGTGATATAACACTAAGCTGCTGCTAACAGTGGAAAGCGTGGAGAAACGGGAAAGAATATTCATCTTTACGCACCGTTGCTTAACCAGTTCAAAACAAAAAATATCTATGAAAGAATATTAAATGTTATAAAAATGTCCTAATTTGTAAAATATCTAAAGATATGTCCGCACCAGTAACTGTCATCTTTTAACTCTCAAGAACCGTTTTTTTTATATCGTAATCAAATAGGTCCGAAATAAATGCATTATAATCTGATAGAGTTGTATCAAGCTTAATAATGCCATATCTTGCAACCAACAAAACCATGTTGGGTGGATCATAATAAAAAAATAGTCCGGCATCACATTTGCCACTTGGTAGAATTATAAACGTCACAGTTGAATCCTAAAGACTTTAATTTTACATTTGTGGAGTAGTATAGTAACATTACAATATTGTGGCACAATAATTCATATCGAATGAATGAAACAGCTGTATCTAATAAGAAATGAATAAACTAATTCCCAATTTCAATAAATCTCGTTACACAAAAGACGTCTTATCTCGTATATCAAAGAGCAATTAAAATTATTACAAATGGGAATGTTGCATCTCACACTTTCGTAATCTTTGAACAAGTTCAATAATTGATGTACTGATCGTATTGACCGTGACTCGATTTTACATTTTATTAAGTAATAATAACTAAGGAATTTCTTGAGTAACTCTTACGTAGGTTATGTGAAAGTAGGCGCGACTTAATTACGCGTTTTTCGTAAAACATATCGATCACATATTGTCGCTATTACTGAACTACTGGATTTTAAATAAAGAATTTTCGATTTTTTTAAATTAACACGAAGCTTATTCATTTGATATATGATTTGTCTCTTGCTTAAATACTGTCCTTACGTTACACGAGTAGCACACATTTAAATAAAACACGTTTAACGGTTTAATACTCGAAATGTATTGGTTAAACTTTTCGGATGCTTTGCAGCAGCCACGGAGACTGCTATAAAACATTCGTATTTTAAATAATTAGTAAATAAGTTTAACTCCAACATTTCGTGTTTTAAACAATATTTTATTTATATCTCTCGCTTAATTTAAATTGGAATCCATTCAAGCATCGATTATCCAAGACCCAAATGAATTGCGTCCCTGGTCTTGCGCAGATGTGTCTCAGAACCTTGTTAATATACAAAAAAGTAATTTTTACCTTTCAATATAGTTATAAAATTTAATACTTTTAAAATTGTGCTATCATAACCGTTCATGTGCCACATCGTAGTAATTAAATATATGAATCCGTTTCCTCTAATTATGGCTAAAAAAAGACGTACTATTATATCTGTTTCAGTACACGATTATATTTATAGGCAAGTTTATAAGACTGTCGTTTCCTATATAAATCATCTATCTTTCGGATATAGATTAATGCATTGAGGTATTATTGTAATCCCGGTAAGTGACTCATCGCTTTAAAAGATCATTAACTTTGGGGAAGCTGTAAAAAAACTAATTAAACTTTTAAGGACTTGCTAAAACTGAGGCCAGAATTTGTGAAGTACAGTTAAAAGAAACTGATAAACATTACGGCTAATTTGAGGAAACGAATAATAAATTAGTTATTTGAAGCGAGAATTTGTAAGAACCGCCTCGGGTGCAAAGGATTTAATTGATGTTCGGAGTTTAAAACGAGATTCTCATATAATGTTATATTAAATTTGTAATTATTCTTATGTTGCCTTTGTAAAATAAGTTTATTATTTGAAAACTTTGATATTTTTCACGTGATATTGATGACATGGCATGATGGGATTATATAAATACTAACTCGACTCGGGAGGGACTTGAACCGCCATCTACAGCGTTGCTGTTGCTCTAACCAATTGCTCTATACGTCAGCGTCGAATTTTTTAACTTTTTGATACATGCACCTCTCACGCAGTGTAATTTCAACCTTAGCCCTCGTTAGTTATTTTGCGTCGTTAATTTTCTACATATATTTATAAATATCTCATAATTTACTATTTAATTATGGTGTGAATAAGTATTTTTTTATATTGTAAACTTCCGAATAAATGTGTTAGATATGCAGAGTCCCACTGCGATGTTACGTGGAGAGAAAGTAAATACATTTATTTATAGAACAGATGCACGTATACTGAATTTGGGTCTTTCATAAAACTGTAGGTAATTTTTATTTTGGAAATTTTAATATTTTTCACATGTTGGCACTATTTAAATAAAAAACGGTTTAAAACGCGATATATTAGTTAAACTCATTTGAAAATGCTTTTTAACTTCGGCCCGACGTTTCGATGCTTTGCAGCAGCCGTGGTCACGGGGAAACATGTTGGCACTATATGAATTGAAAATCACTTATAAGTTGACTCGAGTTTTAATTCATGTAATTAATATTTCGATTAACATCTATAAATAAAAATTTGTGTATTAACAGTACGCAATAACGAAAATTTTGAAACACGGCTAACTTAATTTACCATATCAAATCTTGTATTCCAATGACATGATCTATCGTATACAAATCTTAGATATCAAGAAGTAGGTAATTCGTTTTGCGCTAGAACAGTAGGCGTATCATCTACCTGCGCGTAACAGACATGATCAATAAAATAGACAAATGTATGTTTCCTTGTACTTTGGAATTTATAATAATAAAAAAATGTTTAGTCAGACGAGTACAAATCCAATGTGAGTGTAAAATCCCAGTGGGGTATGGGCCCAACACATTTCTGTGTCTGTTTCATAAAAAAGTAGCTAATCAGACTTATATGCCCTGCCCGACCGAAACAAATGTATTACAAATTCAAACCATTTTGAGGCGGTCAGAGGAAATCTTGCAGAAGGATATTTAAATATTAGTCTCCGCAATAAAACGAATTTATATGGAAGGATAGTAGATCCCCCTTTTTAAACATTCGGGCAGTAAAGCGTCCCCAGCGCTGGCGGCAATTCTAGACAGTAATGTCGACATTCCGTATTCGGTTCGCGACTAAATGTTCGTGACTTCATCTAACACAAGTTCTTATATAAAGCAATTTCGTCTTTAATCCATTTTGGATGGACACTACCTTCAACTTTGACCTAACCCTAATTGTGATTTCTTAACAAGACTATAAGCATTTGTTTTAACGGTTTCAAAGGAGAAATGTATTTGTTACCTTCTTTTTAGCGACCCAATAACTCACCCGCATTGTGATTTCTTAACAATACCTTAAGCATGTGTTTTAACGGTTTAAAACGCGAAGTATATTGTTATTTTTGGCGATCCAATAATATGCCTTGTTTACGATTTATAATTAGGAGTTATTATTTTGAAGAGTTTTACTGAAGGTACTACTGGTTCGAATTTCTTCAAAGTTGCAAAATAAAAAACAAAAATCTCGATGCAATAACGTATTAAGATGCCCAAAAAATATGCATGAGAGAATGATTTTTTTAAACGATCTAAAAAACAACCGCGGTATACGTCTGACGCGGACGACGTCGTGGCTAAGAGCTCAAATAAAGATTAGGTTTGCAAAAACAAAGTGCCCAAAATATTTTTTTTACGCGGATGAGGTCGCGGCCACAGCCAGTATAGTAGAGTTATGCTAATATCACAATCTTTATGTACATATTAATTCCTCTATCTGTGTAGGCAAATATCAAATCACGGTATGTCCACCATAAACGAAACTTGGGAAATGAGAGAAATGTGTTTTTAGCTACTGATAAAAGTATTTCATGGAAATTTTAGCAATTGGGGATTTATATAGGCGTTAGTGAGTAGAAGGATGTATAAAAATAAAGTTTTAATAAGATATTACGCTTTAAAACCATGTTAAAGTTTGGACATATCTATGTTTGATCGGAACTAGAGGCATTATATCGGAGTTTGAAAAATACCACTATGGACGTAACGGGTATTGAAAAATAGCTACAGGACTTACTTGGTTTTGACAAATCCTATATTAATCCCGTAATTAGGGTTGCTTCATCATAATATTTTACTAAACCGTAAAATAAAACACAGATTTTTTTATTACCATGTAGTAGTTTAATTTAGTAAATTAATAAAACAAAATCTAAGATCTCGTCCATGACATAGTCTTCGGAATTATTTATTATGTCTTCTTCCCTGTCACCAACTAGTTCTATCTTTCCAAGATATTTGTATAATATTTCAACTGAGGGATGTAATACCAGTCAGTGCCAAAATGTTTATGAAATATTTTTTTTATATCTTCTAATTTTATAGAAGGAACTATGTCAATCATTTGAGTATGAATATTGATCATACTTTTTCCTTTTTCTAATAACGAAGCACTATTTCCAAAATCGTTTCTATACGAAATTTCGCCAGTTACTTTAATTTTGTCATTTGAACGCGTAACGATAATACGTTTACAATATTTATCTCAAAATGGAAAGAACCTTTTAAATGATACACACACACATACATACATTTTAATAGAAAAAAAAGAAATATAAATTCAAATGTTTAATTCTTAACATTTGTACAACCCTGGTTTTCAAAACGTTAACGGTTGCAACAAACGCACTATTACGTTAGGATTTGCTTTACTTTTTAGCCTTCTTTTCGACATTATTCTTCTTAACATTTGACACATACATCTTCTTTGCTTTTTCAGGATTCAGCACACAAATTCTTACATTGTTATCATGCATTTTCCCCAAACAATCTAATAAAATAGATGACAACGAAGTGTAAGTTCTCACAACAATCTTCTAACTAACAGCCATCTTGGACGCTATAATTTGCTGTGATTGGTCAATGTGGACTTACTTGAGTTTGATTTTAACTTATCTATAGACATACCGGAGTTTGAAATAAATCGTCGATTTTAACCTTCGTTTTAGTGAGTTTTTTGGGGACTTACCGTGATTTGGAATAAAGTATCATAAAAACAAGTAAATTTCAAATTTAGCGCCATTCATAGTTCAGTTTCGAGTATGGGTGTGACTTATCGGGGTTTGATATTTACCTACACATCTATAAGCCATTCTCTCTATTCTAATTATATACATAACACTTAATTTAAGTGCATATTAAGGAAACCTATTAAGACTGCGTTCTAAACACTAGTCTTGTGTTATAAACACTATTTGTTACACTTAAGCCTGGCTAGAACATTGTTATACTTTGAGTCAGTCGCCAGACGCATCTCTGTTCGCGTCGTGCGAATTTTCGCATCAGCGAATGTACAGTTGCCAGGTTGGTTCATTGATTGTAAGTTACCAGTACATATTTAGATTTCAACGTCATGATATTTAAATTGATAGAAGATGCGTTGACCTATTTTGGCTTTAGATTTTCGGTAATCCACAGATGAAACCGAAACTGGATTTAACTGGATTTAACGCGTTTTTTATTTATGAATGATGGTTCGTTACAAAACTGTTCAAATCAAATCAAAAATCATTTATTCATGTGAGTAAAATTTAAAACTCTTGATTAACATTTACTACCAGTTCTCAAATCAAGGGCGAAGAACGAACGAGAAGAACTGGCAAGAAACTCGCCGCCACTCGTTTTAATTGAGAAGTTTTTATTACAATCCTTACGCACTTAACGTGTACATTATCTTCCGTGTTAGAGCTCCTCCATACCACAAACATTTTTATCATTTAAATATTCATTTTCGTTATAATAACCCTTTTTGTTTTACATACTTTTAAATCAAACTTATTTATTGACCGTTTGTACCTCACTAGGGATTTTATTAGAGTCTGTATACTTCTGTTTATAGGAGACCACAGCCTTACATAAACAGTAATAAAATCCCTTAGTGGCTACTAAAATGGTTTTGGCCTAAAAGTGTTGCAAATCTATTGAAGTGTAAAGTTAGTCGCCTTACAAAACGAACACCATTTATTGAGAACCGTGAGGCGCATCCTAATTGTTACATTTATGTTTCACGTAACGGACTTAGAAATCTTGATAAACTGTTATTATAGAGGACTAGCTGACCCGACAGATGTTGTCATATAAAAATAACAAAACACCTGGGGATGATAGTTGATCAATTATCGAGCGGGATGACGAATGATCAGATTACTAAAAGAAGTGTTTGTAAACCGTTTGTAACCGTTTGTAAAATGGATGTAATGTATTTTTTAATGCCACATTATTTAAAAAAAACGTACGGGTATGAAAAAAATTAAACCGATTCACAGACCTACTGTATATGCATATATAATTTTCATAAAAATTGGTCTCGCCGTTTCGAAGGAGTATACCATACTCATACACGAGAATTTTATTTAGCAAAAACAATACACCTGAGAAACAAAAGTAACGAGCGTCGGGCCATTATAAAAAATACCGTTTTGGACCGTTATTTTTTTATATTTATTCAACACCAACTAACTCGATACACATTGTATTGTATACATTTTTTAGGGAATCTCCAATGTAGCCAATTTTCAGACGCACTGAATATACATACAAAATTTCATAAGAAATGGTTTATCCGTTTCGGAGGAATATGGTTGTGACACGAGGATTTAATATTAAATAATAAGCCTACGTTGATGTAATATTATGTAGATATAAACCAGTTCTATTTTCTAACAAATCTCTGTATAGAACTGACATTATGCAAAGAGTGAAAGTAATTTTACTTGAACCGTAACGAGAATATTGTAATTTTATCCGTAGCGTAAATCCATCCGCACTTCACTAATAGGTGGACCTTCATATTTATAGTCTGTAAAGATCCCGTTCCTCGTGTCACGGGCCATGGGGCAAACACATTAGCCACACAGATCAGTATTTATTTAAAAGTAATTATTTTTTCAATGTAACAAAAATAAATTCTCCCCGTATTCGAACCACGGATTATTACCACAATCAAGGAGATTTTAGTCGCTATATACAGTACTTTTATGAGATCATGTTTCGTGTTAGCTACATTCATACAAAATTGTATCCCAATCGGTAAAACACAATAAACCATCTTTAGACTTAATTTTTGGCTTTTTTTATTTTATAACTAGCTAAGCTCGCGACTTTGTACGCGTGGGATATTATTTTGATACAACTCAAACAAATAATTGGCAAGTATACATTAATTTCCACCAAATTTGATTACCATAAAGACGGTTCTTGCGAGTTAATTTTAAGAGATAGACAGATACTGTTGCAGACATTTTTTTAGATCATTTAGAGAGAAATCATTTTTGCATAACTACATATTTTATTTAACAATTCTAAATTTCCACTGCTTCTTCGCTCCTAGTGATCGCAGCCAGAAGTGATATAGCGTACAAGCTTAATCGATAATAGGTCTATCCAACACAATAATAAGTTTTCAATTCAAAACAGTAGTTCCTAAGATTGGTGCTTTTAAACGAACGAGCAAACTCTTTAGCTTTATAACAGACAATATTTCTAGACATGGTCTCGCAATGTTTGTTACAAAAATAGTTCCAAAAAAATAAGACCACAATCTCTTAAAGTCTTAACACGATTGCGCAAGAGTATCACCATTTAAGCTGCCACTGTAAGTTGTCAATTAATTCTTATTTTGATAGAGCGGATTTATTGACTCAGCTCTTCAAACTGTCAACAAGAAGTCATCCAACTACTTAACAATACGATTAAATCAAATACAAGATTGTGAGACGCTATAACTGGTTTCCAGAATGTGTAGATTTGTCTATTGTAGAGTGATATGTGGGATATAGAAAATTTGTTGTCATTTGCAAGCAAGGAAGGTGAAGAAAAAACACGGACAAGGTATTAATGCGAAATTTATAGATCTTCACTGGGAGTTAATAATTTGAATAACAAAGGTCTTATATTATGTTGTCAACGTTTCACGTTTATAGAGAAGGGAAAAGAAAAAAATACTGTTTTATAAAATATTAGTAAAAATGACGGACAAAAATACGCAATAATTCGAAACTATTTCCTTTATTGAAATCTAATAGATATTTGATGTAGAAATATTCATGTTGTGATGTCCTTTAATATATGAAAAATACGAAAAAAAAATTTTGCATTTTAAAATTGTAATATTATCTCATTTTCGTGATGGCATTATATAAATTAAACTAAAGATTTCTTTAGATTGGAAAAAAACTGCAGAACAGAACCGAATCCACAGCTGTGGATCTCGGTTCAATACCCGCCCGAGTCGTTTTTTTTTTTCAATCTAAATATTTAACTTGTACTAAGACATCTTCTGTCATTCCTTAGTTAATAGCATGATGAGAGACAATTCTTTTAAATTTAAATAAAACACTTTAACGGTTTAAAACGCGATATATTAGTTAAACTTATTTGGAAATGATTTTAACTTCGGTCCGACGTTTCGGATGCTTTGCAGCAGCCGTGGTCACGGGGAGAAGCCGAACGTCGGGTCGAAGTTAAAAAGCATTTTCAAATAAGTTTAACTAATATACCGCGTTTTAAACCGTTAAAATGTTTTATTTAAATGTGTCCTACTCACGTAAACTATAGACGGTATGTTCAAGTTTATTAAATTTTTATAATACGTTAAAAGTTGTTTTCAACACTGTCACTGTGGGTACGATCCAGCTATGTCGTAACATTTTTTTTTATAAATCCAATTACATATTATGTCTAATTTATAAGTTATAATAGCCATAAGGTGAAACATAATAATGATTCAATGGTTAGGTTCAAAACCTTATCAATTAAATTAATTACGATTATTCGATTCTTGATCATCACAAAATGGAGTGGTGCAATCCGTAATAGTTCTATCAGCTTAAAGAGACTTGAATTAAACGTTGATTAGGCCTAGTAATTGATCTGACCCAATGGTATTATAGCACTGTCCAGAGTAGCAAATTGAATTTGTGCTAATCTGTCACACTTTAACAGCTTTATAAATTTAATAAGTAAGAATGTGAATTAATGAAGAACACTGTGATTCAGTAATGATTATTCAGTGTGTTGTGTTCTTTCATTATAATAGAGATTTGTTGTGTCATTTGCAAGCCAAGTTGCATTTACTTTGATTACGTAAATTTCAAAATTAAATGTATAAAAACATTAATATTTTACACATGTTATTGCACATGAAGGCACTATATAATTTAAAAATCGAAAATAAATTGAAAATTTTTTTTGGTAATAATATTTTGGTAGAGCAACAGCACGGAAAGCTGACGATGCCGGTTCAAGTCCTGCCCGAGTCGAAAATTTCTTTTTCAATTTATTTTCGATTTTTAAATTAAATGTATAGTTTATTATATCGGATTAGCTACGAAAAGTTAGTTCAGAAAGGCACTTATAGTACTTATATATATATATACACACAACATCTTGATCAACGTCATGGGACGTAAATGTATCGAGTGAATTCACATTTCCCACTTGGAGTATGGGGCTTTTTCATCTGTAGAAGGTGGTTCGTGAATCGGAACTTTTCACCTACTACCCTTTAATCAACCAGATGAAGTCCAACATTGTAAAATTATACATCGATTAGAAACATATTCATCTTGGTAGCAATCGAACCAACGTTCCGTTGATATACACTGGCTTAGGTACACTGGTAAAGAGCCAGTGTACCTAAGATGTGACGCGAATGTAACTAGACAACATCCATTAGGCTCGTGCAAGATCGATCTCGCTCACGTAAAAAACCAAATAGGATTAGAGTGCGGTCAGAGGAGAGCGAAAGTGGATTGACCACTGCGGTAAATTTTTGGCCTAGATCTGCATAACGCCATTCACCCGGAGCGTAGATAAGCGTGCTTTGAAGAGGTTGGTTCGACCGAAAATTGGGTATTTTTGACAGCAAAGATTAAGTCACATACACTATTACAAAACTAAAAAAAATATATAAAGTTGAAGAGTTTGTTTGTACGCCCTAACCTTAGGAACTACTGGTTCGAATTGAATTTTTTTGTATTGGTTAGAGCATTTATCGAGGAAGGCTATAAAACATCACTCTGTGACTATACGTGGCGAAAAAACGAGCAAAATTATTCATCTCTGTATCTGATGCGTAAGCTGCGAACACGGTTCAAGTTACCCAAAAAGTAGGTACTCGTATGAAATAATAATTCCTCTTAAAATGATCTGAAAAAAGTCCACAAGCTAATCCTTTAACTTGCAAAATTCCGACACATCCGACCTCGTGGTCAATAGCCCAAAATAACTATTCTATGCGGACGAAGTCGCCGATAAAGCTAGTGACTATATATAATAGTGCGTCTTATAATCAATGGATCCACCACCATCCACCGATCTATTAATAATTAATTTATAATCTGATGCTGAACTGCGCCTGGAAATCTGGGTATTAAATAGGTGACGAACCCCCGTTCGCAGATGAAAAAATTGTGAAGTGTAATCGCGTTTCGATTTCAGTCTATGCAAATCCGGAATATATATCGGTTGACAGACCATTCATTGACTGAATGGACTGAATGGACGTAATATGCTTCTCTGTCCCCTTCTATCATGAAAATGTTAAATAAAAATAAGTATATGTTTAAATAAAACACTTTAACGGTTTAAAACTCGATATATTTCGGATGCTTTGCAGCAGCCGTAGTCACGGGGAGACCACGGCTGCTGCAAAGCATCCGAAACGTCGGGCCGAAGTTAAAAATCATTTTGAAATAAGTTTAACTAATATATCGCGTTTTAAACCGTTAAAGTGTTTTATTTAAATGTGTACTACTCGCGTAAACTATAGACAGTATTTAAGTATATGTTTAATAGACAGTAAATTGTCAAACTTATACATATTTGTCTATGGTCTTGGGCCACCAGCAGGTACAATGAATGAAAGCTAAAGACAGTGTGTCTAACACACTGTTTTCCTGAACCTATTATATTTATTTGCAAGTAGGTACTTAGTACATGATTGATAAAAACAAAAAATATATTTTCTTTAACCGAGATACAACCTCAGGACCTCCACCTCCCTGAATTATCACTACTAGTTCCTGCTGCATTCAGATTTCTATTATTTTACACCCCTATTTTGCATCTGACAAATCCGTACATGAATGGCATTATGTAAGATTGTGATAGTGCGATCATAATTGAATATTAAGTCTATAATGATAGGCTCTAAGCACTGATTGTGTTAGCCATTCCATTAGGCTATATAATTAGAATTGAATCTTTAGTAGCTATTTAGGAATCGTTGTAGAGTTCCAATACAAAGCAATTTGTAGTTATTTTTACTATTTCACTCGTATTATAAACAAATATTGTATACGCTGAACAGACTGTGTTAGAAATAAGAATTGTTTAAATTGAATAACTATAATTAGGTAAATAGAACTTAAGTCGCTATTTTAAAGTGAATCAAATATATATTTTTTTTATTTTATTATTAGCGATGCATTGCTGCCATTAGACCAGCGGGCTCGTCGAAAACGTCGCAGATAGAAATATGAAAAATACTTGCTGGTAAAAATAAACTGGTCTTTACTGGGAGAGATTGAAAATCAAACAACATTTTCTTGAAAGTATTGTCTAGTCTTGATGTATGCTTATACTTTTATTATTTATTAAGTTGCATCTTTGTAAGATCAAAATTTAATCTTAAGTTTTTACTATTTAGTGTGTTAACGTTTTTTGTTGTGTTAGTTTTGATATCATTGTATTTTACAATTTATTGCATTTTCTCTCTCATTCTCGTTGACTTTTACTTATTTATTGTTATTTTGTTTTCCTTTTCGTTATACAAAGGTTGCCTGGAAGAAATCGCCATAGGCGATAAGGCCGCCTTTACACTAACTCTTTTATTTTATGTAAATAATTATTTTAGTTTTACAATATCTGTATTTTATTTGTTTGTGCAATAAAGTGTTTTATTATTATATTGCAATAAAAATTTCCGATTTCTATATTCTCACCTGGCAAGTTAAGCAAATCTCATTGAACGCTTGCCAACTAATAAAAATTGTGAAACTGACCCTACAACGAGTGTCATCGTGGAATCGGCATTTTGTAGTTTGACCCCAATTCATTTCCTCTTTATATTCGAAAATCAATCATTATTCTTTCCATGACTTTGATGTACATCGGTGTATTGGAAATTTCCTATTACGATGACTACTTATAAATTAGGGATGGATCGAAATTCGGTTACCGTTCGGTGAAAAAAAAACTTTTTAAACAGTAACGCGAAATGTATTTATTAAACATATTTACAATTTAATTAATATAGAAATTTTATTTTATCATTGATCTACAGTTATTATTATCTACATATTATTAGTTAGATTTTATATAATAAGTACTATTTAGGCACACTTGACGTATTTTTATTTGCTCAGTGCTTGACTACGTGCCTTCTAAAGCTTAAATAAAGCACTTTAACGGTTTAAAACGCGATGTATTAGTTAAATTTATATTATAAAAGTTAAAAATCATTTTCAAATAAGTTTAACTAATATATCGTATTTTAAACCGTTAAAGTGTTTTATTTAAATGTGTACTAATCGCGTAAACTATAGACAGTATTCAGTATAAATGTGTTATTTTACTCTTTATTGATTTAAATGACAGTTTTAAATTATGCAAAGATTCGGTCGCCGTCGGCTTTTGGAACCGAATGTTCGGCTTCGGTTTAAACAACACGGCCCATCTCTACGATAATGTATATTCGGCTGTATGAATATGTAACGTTCGAAGTTGATTACCTTTCAATATGGAGCCTTATTGTCGAATGTTTTGTGGAATACCGCAAGAGTTAAAATAACGATGTTTCTTTGAATACAAATGTAAACACGACTTTCTGAATGTTAATTGTTTGAAAAAATATTTCTTTGTTCTTTACCATTAATTAAATTCACGGGTGTAAGGAAAATATCTAAATTAAAATGTTTGTTTTACATTTCTAAGGGAGAAATGGGGCTTACTTCATAGAAAGTGCCATATAATATCTCAATAAGATGTGCTGTCGAGGCTTTGGCTATTTGTAATCCACGAGACCGAATAAGCTTCTGTATTTGCTGGTTTGTGATCCGGACACAATCACGACATTCCTACCATACTCTAGGTTTACCAGATTTCAACAAGAATCAGAAAATTATAAATTGATTAGACTAGACACATCTAAAACCCAGTACCGACGACCCGTAGATATCTACCATTAGACCAAATAATCCGTCATTTTTTTAAATATTTATCGTCAGTTATAAATAATAATTTATTAGTATTAAATTATATTAACTATAATTAAATATAATTTTGAATAAAAGAAATAAAGATTATTAAACAAAGTGATTTAGATAAAATAAAAACGTATTACATAAAATAATTATATAATGAATACAGTAAATTAGCACGTGCTAAAATAACCTAACTAGATCTTTTTAAAATAATCGAGACGAAAACTTAGTTTACGAGGTAATTATTAAAAATTTATGCAGCAACTTGCGGAACTCTACTATCTTTAACAGCGTAAACTTTTTAATGGTGTTTTTATTACTTGTTATTATTGTCTGTAAATACCGCCCACAGTTTTATAGAATTTAGTAACTAGTACTTAATTTAATATGTTAATTTGACCTAGTTTGTGATTTTCAACTGTTTTTATTCGCCATATCTTGCTAAGAATGTGAGCCTAGCGTTATTGCGCTACATTTGTTGTTTACCTCAAAGTTGACTTTTCACATTAGATAATTAATTTTCTGCGGCCCGAAAAACAATGATTAGCAGATTAATACAAATGTTTATATACTGTCTATAGTTTACGCGAGTAGTACATATTTAAATAAAACACTTTAACGGTTTAAAACGGGGAGAAGCCGAACGTCGGGCCAAAGTTAAAAATCATTTTCAAATAAGTTTAACTAATATATCGCGTTTTAAACCGTTAAAGTGTTTTTTTTAAACAAATGTTTATTTTTATTTTTTGAGAGTTCTCTTCAGTCTAAAGTAGTACCAGCGCAATTTGCAATGATAGTAGCGTTTAGTACAATGCACTTGCGTTTAAGAAAATTAAATTTTCCTCTCCTAAGTACGGCGTCATCTTACTTTGCAAAGTTCAAGCGTTGGCTTTGAGTGTTTGGCTAATGGGTAAATAATATTACCTTACATTCTTTGTTCTGTCATTTAATTTTTAAATATTGATGTAATTCCTTCAATATAAAAATTGTGCCTCAGCGCTCTTTTGTCTACCTTAATATTTTTTTCGCCTCTAAGCAAACGAATAGACGGATGTTAATAAAATTTAGCGTTCCCATTTCTTCACCATTTCCCACTGTTTCTTCATTCTTATCAGCACAAAGAATGAGATAATTTTTCAATTCGAACCAGCAGTTCCTGTTAGCTCGTCAAACAAACAAACAAACTCTTCAGCTTTATATATTAGTATAGACTAGACTATTCACGAGAAGAAAATTCTATGTTTATACTATGCTGCTTGAACTCTGACGTATATAAATACGAGGATGGGAAATCCTGCTATTGTCGTCTCAAAAATTGTAGCTCTGAGATACAGACTAGTAAATGAAGTAGTAGCTTGGGGCTCTATCTTTTCGAGCCATTGTCAGTCTTGAAAACGAGCACAATTATTTTCGCAAAAGTTGAAGCACGCTATATGTATTTGGATAACGATATATATTAAATCAAAACACTTGTTTAAATAAAACACTTTAACGGTTTAAAACGCGAAATACATTACTTGTACTTATTTACAAATAATTTTAACTACGGCGCCATGTTTTGGATGCTTTGCAGCAGCTCTGACCACGTCTATATATATTTCGGTATAACGATTTAAAAGGCGAAATATATTATTGTGTTTTAAATAAATGTCATTAAAATTTGCTCAGCGTTATACTGTTTACCAATTACAAAGTCAAGCTTCAGGAATTCAAGAAAATACCTCGAGGAATTTTGCGAAGTTTTTACGAGAGCTTCAACACTCGAGTCTAAGACCACTTAATTCTTGGTCGGAGATGAGTAATAAGAAATTGCTGAGTAACTTGAGTAAAGCTAACAAGCGTCAAAAGCTATTATTTCGTTCTAATCTTTGTTAATAATAATAATTTCCTTCTTATTATCTCGTTTACTTAAAAGTTATCTATCTATACTAATATTGTAAAGCCGAAGAGTTTGTTTGATCGCGCTAATCTAAGGATCTACTGATTGGAGTTAGAAAATTCTTAAATTAAAAATCGATTATAGACTGAAAAAAAAAATACCACTCGGACAGGACTTGAACAGGTATTCACAGCGTTTCGTGCTGTTGCTCTAACCAATTGAGCTACGGAGTTCTAATTTTAAAAAAATGTGGTGATTAGACTATTTATTGAGATATGCTTTAAGTTATAAATCATCAGACTGCAACCAATAGGAGTGAAGAAAATGGGGAAAGTCATTCCTCTTTTTGAGAGAGAGAAAAAATATGTAGGAAAGAATTATTATTTTTTAAATAATCTAAACAATATCCGCGACAATTTTTTGTGATTTTCCCCCCATGGGGCATATGGTGAACACATTTCTGTGTCCGTTTCACTTTATATTAACATACGATTTTAAAAGTATTTAAATATACACTTTTGTGACCGCCTCTAGAGCCAAATAGTAATTAGTGTCGCCTGCCTTGCGTTAAGTGCAAATTATTTCGGTCGGGCAGGGCACAGAAGCCTATCGAATCGAACGATCCGGGATTCAAACCGGGCAGTGCTTATCGCAATGCTACAAACTCAAACATGGTTTGTATTTATTATAATTATATATTATTGTATGTTGTTAAATATTAATTCTCGTATACCATACCAAGTAAAAAATACCGAGAAATTGTATAGAGATTTATTAAAAAATGACTTAATAAAAAATGTGTAATAATATAGACGCACCTCTATGGTTTACGCGAGTAATGCAAATTATATTAGTTAACTTATTTACAATTTATTTTAACTACGGACTGAAGTTTCGGATGTTCTGCCTAAACCGCTGTCACGAGGCGGGGACGTTTAAAACCGTTAAAAGTGTTAAAGATGCATTATTGTTTGTAGTTGATCTTAATTTACTATACACAGTTCTTTTAACTTAAGTAAATTTTTTAACGGTTCTAAACGTGAAATATTTTATTACGGTACTTTCTCCGTAACCATGGCTGTTATTAAGTAAATTGTATAAGTTTAAACTCAATTTGTACACTGTAAATACAGTGCTAGGATCAAATTGTGTTTGATTAAATATTAAAAATTTAAAACATTACAATCATATTATAAATATTTATAATTTCGCTCTACATGCACTTGAGACCTTATTAACATAATTAATAATTTTAGAAAGTAAAGCATACTGACACACAGTGACACAAGAAGTGCTAACCATTATGTGTATAAGATAAGGAGATCGCCTGATGGAAGTTGAAATAACCCACACATATAACATCTACCTATATATGACCTATAATGGCTATATATATATATATATATATATATATATATATATATATTGGAAAATCCACAGACTGAAATTGAATTATTGTACTTGAAGACTTTATCATCTGTCAGTGATTTATATATTCCTACCATCCATTTAACAGCTAGATTTTACAGACGAAGTCCAACATATTTAAATAAAACACTTTAACGGTTTAAAACGCGATATATTAGTTAAACTTAATTGAAAATGATTTTTAACTACGGCCCGACGTTTCGGATGCTTTGCAGCAGCCGTGGTCACGGGGAGGCTAAAGATGGAGGGTGTCTCTGATGTCAAAGTAAAAAATTGCTACGCCAGCGCCCTCTGTTCCGTCGACCTTGGTATTTGGCGAAACTTCAAATAAGTTTAACTAATATATCGCGTTTTAAACCGTTAAAGTGTTTTATTTAAATGTGTACTACTCGCGTAAACTATAGACAGTATTTGAAGGCCAACATAATTAAAAAAAATATAATTATTTTAGCAACGACCGCTGGTTAGCCATTCAATGCTACCATTAGACAAACAAATCAGTTTTTAAAATGTATATAAAATGATTATCACAAGAAGTTGTTGAAACTAAAAAGTTTAAGTAAGTCTGTAGCAGGTTACAATTTGTCCCTAATAAATTATATGTCATTGTAATATTATGTAAATAGAATTTATTATTACTTCACTGATCGATTTTCCCTGACTTCTTCGATTTATCTGCAGCCTGACCTGATCTATCTATAACAGTTCCGAATAAAAATCCAAAATAGGTTGACAGCGTTCTTGAGATGTTATATTTCACCTACCATGAAGTAAACCACATAATCGTCTGTCTTCCTCTAGCATGACAAAAGTATAATACAAATTATCAATCTATAAAAAGGCATTAGGTGGTAACTGTGGGGTTCCCATTTTCCCCATTCCCCTCCCTTTCCTTTATGCACCAATCCCTTCTAACCCTCTTACCTCGCCTTACATCACCAGCCTCTAACTCCATACTATTCGTCACCAAAGCTCTTACCAAACTCCCCCTCCTTCCTCCAACATTCCTGTACACACAAAGAAGTCCCTGTACAATTTTATGTCCGTCCCCACCTCACTACCCTACCAGCCTGTATCGCTGGCTCGAAAACTCAGAAAAACGCCTCACGCAGTGCCAAGGCACTCCGGCGTATTACCAAGGCACCCCTACGTAAAATCCACTTCCATCAGATCTCCGCAAGCCTCACTCAAAATCCATCTCGGATGGCGAGAAATGTTCGCAGGGCCACTCATCGCCAGCACATCTCCGCGCCTCGCCCCATGCCCCAGCCACCGGACAGAAGATTCCCACTTCCGCAGACCTCCTCTCCCCTCCCACTCCCCGCCTCTCCCTGCACAGCACAGACGGCAACAGTTGAAACAAACACACCGGATTTGACCGAACCCATCCCGCGTCTTCGTCCGCTGGTCGCCTCGCTGGGCCTCCCCGGGGTTACCGGGGGTCTCACCCGGCGGTGCTTGACCGCGAGACGCGGGGGCGTTCACCACCACCGACAAGAACCCAGAGACCGCCTTGTATTAGCAAGGCGCGCCAGATCACCCCTTGCGGAGCCCGACAGGGCTGATCAAGGAACCCGCGCCCCGCAGGGCGCGGAAGGGAAAACGCACGATGTGTTGGGGTGTGTTAGCGGGGGTAGAAAGTTGCAATAATAAAAATGTAAATAACACACTCTAACGGTTTAAAAAGCGATATATATATATTAGTTAAACTTATTTGAAAATTAAAGTAACTACGGCCCGACGTTTAGAATAAACATGTTTATTTTTCGGAGGGGGAAAGGGGGGTAGACCTATAAATGCTATACCTTTTTGTATGCGTCCCTGTAAGGTATGATATACTGCGGGTAACACCGCGGGGCGTCTCTACAACATTAATAAACACATCACTCTTAACACTTGCAATGTGTTTGGTTAAAAAATGAACCTTCGTTAAGAAAAATAATTTACCTTGAAATATTTACGCAATTTGTACGAGGCGTTCGTAAAATATAGAGTTCATATTTATTAGATAGTCGAACAAGGTTATACAATATACATACTATGATTAATGTGTTAAGTGTTGAACGCCTTTGACCTTACTTGCCAAAAGCCTCTAATTTGTATAGTGACCAATTTCGGTAATTCAGTGCTTCTGTAACTGGCGGATAAAATGTGTTCTTCTGTTAGTTGTTTAGCTACACAATGAGATTTAAAAAAATATTGTATAATATATATTGCCAAATCATAAAGTTTTCCGCCCTAGTGAGACAAAATTAGTGATTTCATATAAATATGCCCAAACACTATGCAAATAGTTAACAATTTTAATCTATTCCATATTTAAAATTCTACTTAACAAATCCACTAACGCCGCCGCCATTTTGCAAGACGAATTAAATCCTATATTTAAAAAGTACAGTAAAAATAATTTTTTTTGTTCGGAATTTAAAAATGTCTAATACCAGAGAAACTGTATAACCATAGCAATTGTAACTTAAGTGGTTTTCACTTAGCGATAGATTTCCAACCGATGAATGCCTTGCCGAAAAGTCTCTCTCAACACTTCTTATCCACTCTTACGCTCTGTAAATATTTCTAGGTTGTACATTTTTTAATGCAATATTTGTACGCCATGAAAACGAATACAAAGTGAGAGTTATATAAACGAAAAACCCTACCTCCAAAACGTTTGCATTTTTAATAGTAGATGGAAGTGTTAGGGTGCAGACGGGAATAGAACTCGCGACAGACGGCGCCGGCTTGAAACCTTTGCATTTATAATGTTCGTAAAGACTGCCAATGAATAGATGTCGATATGGAATTTGTCGAGAAATTTATTCAAAAGTATATGGTATTTTATTTGTATTTTTTTTGTAGCAAAACATGTATTTTAAATATTAATAATCAATCAATATTGCACGTTGTTTTTATTTGTGTCACAATAACAGCAAAGCCCCAGTTAAAAACCACTAAACACATGACATATCAACTCAAAAGCCAACGCATAAAGAACCCTTATTTATGGTTACAATGTAAAATTAATGATCCTCGCAAAGTTTTGTCATATTATTACAAAACTTAAAAATCTAATAGAGATCGTAAGGAATGTCTTAAGAATTTATGCAAGATTATTATCATTGTGGTTAATTGCCTTTTTCGTAAGCGCGTATTGTTTTGAATTTTTTGTATATTCACGACTTTGTAAGCAAATACTGCGTTTAGTCGTGTTTTTATGATGGTGATAGCTGTATTAGGAGAATATTATTTTCCCAACAAACGTTGTTTTGCACTTAAAATATCATTAATTTATTATAATTTATTGACACCGGTAGACGCCTGGGGGGATACCTTACTAAGTGATAATTGATCAATTGTCAAGAGGGATGAAACTAAACTACTAAAAAACCGATTAGAAATAGTAGTTTGTGATAGAAAGATGAAAATTTAGGGCTGTTTTTTATTTTTAGTGCAATATTATAAAAATAAAAATAAATCTTAATGTTGTGTAATAAAATTTAAGGGATGGATAACCCTTTTCACTTCGTATGAAAAATAGTAACCGATTCTCAGACTTACCGAATATGCATAGAAAGTTTCATAAACAATTGGTCGAGCCGTTTCAGAGGTGAGACACGGGAACACTGTGACACGGGAATTGTCATATATCAGACGATCCGTATTACTTTTGACAGTATAATAAATTTCATTTCGCAATTCAATTACTTTGACTTATTTTTAAAATGTACTGCCTCCACTTAATAATTTGAAAAGGCACAAATGTTGCTAGTGGATGCATCAAAAGGTACTCTCACCCCCTAAAATAAGGGTAGAAGTGTTCTGTCACGGCCGAGATACATTTTGGGTTAAAACTAATTAGAGCCGGGTTAGCTAATAGTGTTCTCGTGTTCGCATTAAAATAACTATTTGATCCGGTTTATTTTTGTTTCGTTATGTGCATTTTGATAAAAGCTAAATGAGGAAACTAAAGTCATAATTGCACTTAGTTTTAATAACAGGATGGGTAGCTTAAAGCAACGTACTCATCTGAAAACAAAATGCAAGTAACAAGTATTAGTAGTAGGAGTTGATCAGACTTCTGTGCCCTGCTCGACCAGAGCTATATTTTTTTTTCAGGGATTAGAACGCAGGATTTCTCGTGTTTAACGCAATGGCACACTATTTAGTTACAGAGGTGGTCAGGTTTATATTGAAAGTTTGATCAACCTACCGGTTAACAACAAAAACAACAAACAACAAGAGTTGCATATCAAAATAACCATTTTGAGAAAGGCTTTTTGGAATTCGGAAAACTTTTACGAATAAATCGCACGCTTAGTATTAGAGTGACCTAACTCGAAATTTAAGTAAAATTATATAAATGCACTGAAATTACTATAATAACGCCATCATCATAGTTTTATACGATTTGCCAAAAAAGTGTTTTTTTTTTTTAATTCGGTCACTGTAATACCTACTAAGCGTGCGAAATATGAAAATAATATGATGTGAATTGTTTTGTAGTTTTTTAGATCATATCATATCTGCTCCATCCCCCACGCGAGGAAACGAGATGTACCTACCTAAAAAAGATACATAACTCTTATTTCTTGAAAGTATTTTTAAAATTCATTATTCTACAATAAATTCCCTAAAAATAATGTATAGCTCAGAACAACGTCTGTCGAACCTAGTATAATATGATTCCGAATTCGTAACTATCCCGCCTCTTCTCGTTCTGTACATGCAAGGCTCAAATTGCTAAATGGATTGAGCTGAAATTGGAAACAAAATAATTGCTACGTTGAGATCGGAAATGCACTCTGAATTTTGTGTTTATTTACGATCATATTGGGTTATTTAAAAATATCTATTTTAAGGATCTATATAAAGCGAAGGCGACTTGAAAAACGTGACAAGTCCACCATAAGCACGAGTAGCAAGGGACAGACAAGCATGGTAACAAAGGAGGCATTTGTTGAAGAACAAACTCTTCGCAAATGAAAACAAAAGAATATATACTAAGAAACAATATGAATAATTTTAGTTCAGCTTATAGCAAGTAGTGAGAAATAGAACTTCTTGTAATTTAACTGCAAGACATCAACAGATATATTGTTATATAAATAAAAGGATTTTTACTTTATCATCAGCCTCTGACAGGCGCGAGAGGTATTGGTTCGAATGCCGGGGAAACATTAAATTGTTTCGATCGGGCAGGCCACAGAAGTCTGATCAACTACTTGCACATAAAACCGATCAGCGAAACGACACAGAAATGTGTTTGCCCTATGCCCCACGAGGGAAAACGGGATTTGACTTTTATAAGATTTACGATCTATAACAATTAGTGATGCAAAATGGACTTTGTACTATCTATTAAGATCATCCAAAACTCAATAATTTGTGAAACACTTGCAGCAATGACAGAATGTGAATGCGTATTGCAAAAGCTATAATCGAGAAAAGGCTTCTAATCTCTAACGAAGGTAAAGGTCGTACAATCACGAGCGGAGTTGATAAAAATTTTTTTTCTAAAATTTCACAATGCATGTAAAATAAAATAAAATATATAAATAAAAAAAATTATTTAGATTCGTCAAAAATAAAATTAGAATTGTTTGTCTGTGTGTTCGTCGTGATTCTACAGATTGTTCAAAAGAGCAACATGAGAAGAACACCCAAGAAACTCAGTCCGGCCTTTTATAACATATCTCAAAAACGAATACATTTTTGTGAATTTATTAACCTAAGGAGCAGATCATATCACTGCCAGGCAGCCTTGTCAATAAAGAAATCGTTCAGACGATACGCCTTTTGAGACTATCTTTAATTTAATGACTTTTAAAATTTATTTATTGATAAATTTGAAATCTCAACTGGCAATGTATAGACGACGGACGATTATCGACGGTACGCGTCGAATGCGAAATGCGGCCCGGGCAAAGGCAGCTCGCCGAATGCGCGGAATACGTTGCAAAGAAAGGATTGTTAATGACGATAGTTGGAAGTCTCAGTGAAATGTACAGGGATGGAGTGTCCGTACGAGAAGAGCACATAAGTATTTAAGAGCGTGCCGGAGTTGCGAATGTCATCAGTCAACAAGAGCTTCCATTGCAGGAACGTCGGTGTTGGCTTAGCTCTATCAACTGTTCTGGTTACCCCAAGCACAAGATGCGCGCTTTCGTGGTAAGTTCGAGAGAGATTAAAGGCACACCCCTGACTTACTTTAAGTTGTGAAGTGTTGTGCTAGTACTAGTGTTGTGCGTGATAGTGTTTCTGTAGATCTCCACAAATTTGTCTAATCTTATTTAACAATGGAATTGCGTCATTTTTTGGATTACAATTCCTAAGGGACCTCACTGTGCAATATTTCATTCCGCAACATCTATGTAAGATATGGGTCAAAGATATAAGGGTTTGCCTAAATTGGTTCATAAATAATAATATTATGTTCATTGTGAATCGCGAAATTCGGTTAAAGAATAAATACGATTTCCATTCGGCTATGTGCACAAAATTGACGCTGATAAAGTGTTCATTTGTATTCCGTATATGGTTATACATGTAACAGTGAGATTCTGACCCAAATACTAAATACTTTTATTACGCAATCGATCCATTTGAAATTGTTTACCGCGTGGTAGCCAAACTCTGTTACGTCATCTTATCGTGATCATCCGATCGCTTCGATATTATCATCCCGCTTATTGTTGTCTTGCTACGGTAGTTTTTATTCTACTTAAACAACATTTATTATAATACATTCAATGGTATTAGCGGCTAATTTGAAATTTTAATCATTGTTATATTTCGAAAGTTATCGTTGAGAATTCTGAATTATTCATATTAAATAAAACACTTTAACGGTTTAAAACGCGATATATTAGTTAAAATTATTTGTTAAAAGTTAAAAATCATTTTTAAATAAGTTTAACCAATATATCGCGTTTTAAACCGTTAAAGTGTTTTATTTAAATGTGTACTACTCGCGTAAACTATAGACAGTATTTATTCATATTACGTAATTTATTTTATTGTAGATCCTTGCCTGCGTGGCACTTGCCTACGGGCGCCCTGAAGCTCCCTTGGGATACAACTACCCAACTCCCGCCAGACATTCAGCCCCATCTGGAAGCTATGGAGCACCATCTCTCGGCGGAATAAGAGTTTCTGGTGGCCACTCTGGTCTGTCCTTCGGTGGCATCTCTGGAGGTCATTCCGGTGTGTCTGGAGGTTACTCAGGTGCTAGTCTAGGAGCAAGCAGCTTTAGCAGCGGTGGAGTTTCCGGAGGATTCGCTGCAGATGCAGGCTTCGGAGGTGGTTACGCTGGTGGCTACTCTGGTGCTCCCTTAGTCCAGAAGCACATCTACGTCCACGTTCCCCCACCAGAACCCCAAGAACAGAGATTGCCCCGCATCACTCCAGTTGCTCCCCCACAGAAGCACTACAAGATCATCTTTATCAAGGCCCCAACCCCACCCACCCCAGTTGCCCCCATCATCCCAGTTCAGCCCCAGAACGAAGAAAAGACCTTGGTATACGTTCTTGTCAAGAAGCCCGAAGAGCAGCAAGACATCATCATCCCAACCCCAGCCCCAACTCAACCCTCGAAACCAGAGGTTTACTTCATCAAATACCAAACCCAGAAGGAATCCGACGCTGCTATTGGTGGTGCCATCGCTGGTGGTTCTCTCGGAGGTGGTGCTATCGCTGGTGGCTCTCTGGGTGGTGGATCTATCGGTGGCAGTGCTATCAGCGGCGGGGATTTTGGAGCTATCAGCGGTAGCTCCGGACTCGAAGGAGGCGCATCCGGTCACGGTGGTGAGATCTCTGGGGACTTCGGCGCGAGCGGCGGAGACGAGATTGCCTCCGTTGGACACGGCGCCACGAGCTCACAGTACGGACCCCCCGGTCACGTAGCTGGCCCCCTCCACTAAACGTTTATTGGCAAAGGTGGTACGATAGAATTAAACTGCTTAGCGAAATTAAGCCAATGGCATAATCCCACGAGGCTAATCTACCACCAGAGGCTCGCGATCGGATCTGTACATAGTCACCCTCCCGACCCCGAGCTTCTAGACGTGACCGCCAACTACTTGTTATTAGTGCACAGTGTTAATGTTATTCCAACGATTGCGACTGTTATCTTTATGTATAATAATAGCTTTTTATTTTTGTAATAAAAATTATAATGTAATGCAATTTGTGTTTGTAACCTAATCAGTATGTGAGGTCCGCGGCATTACGTCACCACTGAAAGTAGACGTGAAAGGTAACCGGAGAGTGACCGCGCTCGAAAAACTCCTTTCTCATACGAATAGTTTCGATATTAAATTGTTAATCGCAATGGAAGCATATCGTTGTGTAATATGTCGAGCGAGCCCCAATCTTGGGATCGTTCTCGTTAATGACTTTAATAGCTCACCCGCGCAATCAAACTAAAATTTGGTAATCTCAAATGAATAATTATATATAATTTCCTCGGCGCTAAGTGTTCACGTAACGCGTGCGTCGTATTAGTTTAAAAGTGGAATAAGTAAATTCGAAAAACAAACATGGAGTCGTTTAGTTTGACACGGTTTAACTTCAGAATCACTCGCCGCTTCGACGCGTGGGTTTCAGCTGCGAATATTCCCACAAAATATGGCCGACATCGTGAAATAGTAACGCGGCATTATTTCAACCATTCACTGAAAGCCCTGGAGGCTATTCACTGTCGCATCCGTTCCCATTACTAATGAAACTTCGCTGCTGTTTGCTCTACATTCTGTGGCAAAACTCCGAAAGGTGGAAAAATTCAATGAACTGCGAAAACTTAAGACTGAATTTAGTCTCTTCGAATTCACTAGGAAGAGGTCAAACCACTGTGTGAAAAAACCGAGCTGCACTCATGAGTTGGCAGGTTGCCGAAAACTCAACACAGATTGGCAAATTCGTTGGTACTAGCGAAAGAATCCCTGAATCCAAGGATGAGTATAATACGCTGTTGCAAGATGTATCAGGGTATCGTAGCGCGTTCTAGTTCTGACAAGGTGCTTGGTAAATAAGAGATACAACGGTTCGTAAAAGTAGTAAAGTTTTGTGTGCTCATAACTTCGCGTTGTTAGCTTTGAGTTCGAGAACTTATATTCTTTTTACGAATAAAATGTTGCAGAGAGGAAAAATTAAATACTTCGAGTTACACATTTATTTGAATTAAAATAACTCGAACTGGTTTTTTTTTTACCATTTTGTTGTTGTCTGCTGTCGTAAATTAATTTCTTCACTTCGAATTATTTATACATAAATATTCTCAAAGTATACAGTTTCAGTAGACGAACAGTATAATAAGCAAGATGACAAGAATGTATAACTCAAATATATCTGTAGAATAATGTATTAAGCTCCATCTACTCACGTAGAAAAAGATAAGAAATAATCTTATTTTTCGGCGTAGACACAGCGTAAAAGCTTTTGTACGCTGGATTTACCTGTCCTTTTATCATAGGCGCTTGGAGAAAAGTCTCTACATTTCTTCGCTCTCTACGGCAATTAGGAGGATCAAAGTGTAGACATCTTCATACACGTACAGTCGGATGCAGGAAATATTTATAACTTACTGTCTATGGTTTACGCGAGTAGTACACATTTAAATAAAACACTTTAACGGTTTTAAACGCGATAAATTACAAATTAATTTAATTAACCAGTACTGGCTGGAAAACCGTTAAAGTGTTTTATTTAAAAATATTTATTACTTTTAACTTTACAACCGACGCACTTATCCGTGACGTCATAACGTCGACGACTATAAAGTTAAAATAATCGATAGACGGAGTGGCCTTTAGAAATCATATACCAATCATTTTTAATTGTATGTTGAAGTTTGAAAAGCAGTTAACATTATTTTCACTTGAACGAACATAACATAGTGGTCTATTTATAAAACCGAAATTAAAATAAGTGAAACGCCCAGAGAAAGCAGTTATAACAAAACTAAATTTAGCATTTGAGATGCCAGAGTTTCACAAAAGGAATTAACGAAAATTTAGTTATTTTTTTATTTGATGTAGGCATTCCACTACTTAAATCCTGCAGATTAAAAAAATACGTAGATCAATAAACTATATATTTTTTCATTACAATATAATGCCAAAGAAATGCTATGCAAGAATCTAAACTGCCTAGTTCCTACTCATAAAAGAATAATATAAAACCAATACAATGAACAGGAGTATTTGTGAAAATTCTACTACGAGAAATTCATTATAACGTTATTAATACGGAATGTTAAAATAATTTGGATAAATTGAATACCGAGAGTAATGCTGACTGTAATGCGTCTTAGATATAAGCTATAAAGTCAAGAAGCGTTAAAAACTCCGCCATAAAAAATATAACTTTATGGCGGAACAGTTTTAGATACTGAGATAAAATTGTGGATACCCTATAAACTTCTCCACGCTATATTTTACGGCTTATTGCTTAGATTAAACAGAGCTTCAAAAACTATGGACATAGAGCAGACACATAGCTGTGCCCGTTTCATACATCGATTTTATCTACAAGTAAGGTCAGCCTCTTACAATTTTTCTTACTTTTCGAACCTAGGACATCCTATAAAGTTTAACAGCTGATCCGCAGAGCTTTTTATAAGTCACTATGTGTTAATAATAATGAGACATATAAAATAACATTCATACAACAACAAGTCATTGCATAGTACATGAATGACTACTGTGTTAAAGGGAAGAAATTAAAGCTTTTAAATAAAACACTAACGGTTTAAAACGCGGTATGACCGCGGCTGGTGCAAAGCATCCGAAACGTCGGGCCGAAGTTAAAAATCATTTTCAAATAAGTTCAACAAATATATCGCGTTTTAAACCGTTAAAGTGTTTATTTAAACGTGTACTACTCGCGTAAACTATAGACAGTATGAAATTAAAGCTATTATTTTTTTTAATCGAATGTGTCAGCCACTTTTAAAAGACTGTTAATAAAAAATATACGCTATTTTCAGTTTGATTAGTAGATAAGCATCTTAGGTTCATAATAAAAAAAATCTTATATTATATATGAAGTTAATTTTATTAAAAACATTAGCCTCTTTTGGTATCGAGTATTTCGACTAATTTTGATTACCAAAAAACGGTTTTTGTAAGTCCATCTTAAAACATAGACGTAAGTATATGTCCTGGACATTTTTCAGATACGTATTTTTGGATATTACCGTTTATTCCGTTACGCAACGGACACTCTCCAAGATAAGTATTTTCCCTTTATTTTCCACGTTTCCCACTGTTTCTTCGTCTGTATTGGTCGCAGTCTGATGTTTTATAGCCTAAAGCCTACCTCGATAAATCGTGTAAGCGAAACAAAAAGTACTTTGCAATTAGAAGCATTAGTTCCTGAGATTAGGATGTTTAAACAAACAAATTCTTAAGTTTTATATAGATTGAAACTTGCATTCTTGTATCAAATTAAATCTTTTGTAATTCGATTATGTCTATCTAAACGAGGAATAGGAGAATAGGAACGTACACTTTATTATTCAGGTGAAATTTTTAAATATATTCAACAAATGCGGATATATTCAAATTAATTATTAATTAAATCAAATATGCGAACATAAAAACTAAAACATCTACAACAGACAATTATTTTGCAACATCTATAAAATAAAGATTTAAATAATTAATTCACCGTGTAGCAATCCGTATATAGCGGGTTAATTATAATTACCTTATTGAACTTACTTATGTCGTACACATATATACATGTGTTTATATACACATATACATATGTATATGTACTCAGATCGCCCAAGCGAGGGATTGCTAGTATCTTTACGAAAGTTACGTACGTAAATTTGTACCTACGTTATATTTTTTGTACTCTAGATTGCTTCACGTTTGAAAGCCACATTTAAAACGAAAAAGGCTGATTTCAACGTTTGACGAGTTTTAATTAATTTATACGTTTCTACAACATGTTGGACTTCCTCTGGAAATCTGGATATTTCAATCTGTGGTAGGAATATCGAAATCTCGTCTGGGTCATGGATCACCGTCGTTAGAAGAAAAGCCGTGTAGTTTATTCGGGTAAATCCAAAATAACTCGATAGCGCATCTTGTTGGGTTGTTACATGACTGGGGTATGTTACCTTCCATCTAGTGACCCTCATTAAAGTATGTCCTCGTCTTACATAAAAAAAACATACGTATTTCTAGCTTCGTTTTGGTTTAACCAAGCCTTCACATATTATATTTTTCCGGGATTCGATCCCGGGACCTCTCGCCGTAAACGCAATCGAAGACAAAGCGTTTAACAAATATTCACGATGATATTTCACTTATCCGGGACAGATAAGTTATTTGTCCTTATATACAATGAATTATTATTTATAAAATACACTTTTGACGGTTTAAAACACGAATAGTTTTAGTTAACTTATTTACGATATATTTTAACTACAGCCCAACGTTGGATCCTGGCTTTCCGGTAGTAGTCTCTCGTGCCCACAGAACTAATACATTTCGCGTTTTAAGCCGTTAAAATTGTGTCACTCGTGTAAACACTAAAATTACAGACAACACTAAAATTAATTAATTCCGACCTACAAATAGGATCTAAATGGCGGTCCTAAAGTTATGTTAATGGTACAGATAAGAGCGAGACGCATAGTTGTAATGAATGTTAAAAGGGCCACCGAGCATTATATTATTTTACGCCTAGACTGTCTCGTACAGGATAGACAGTCTGCCCATTCACGAAAAAACCATATACAAAACAAAATAGTGAAAACATTAATATTTTTCACAGGATGGCACTATATAAGTAAAAAATCGATTTTGGATTGAAATAACATTGCACAATAGGTGAATTATAATGTAATGAAATTTCAATAGGTTGAAAAAATTCCTCGTCGTGTAGGACTCGGTACCTCAATTGGTTAGAGCAAGAACACGGAACGCTTGGATGCCGGTTCAAGTCGTGACTGTCTTGTAAATATTTTCAATATAAAATCGAGTTTTAAAATGTTGTGTAAATGTAAATGAGTTGTTAAAGAAACAAAATAATAAACAAATGAGACTTTAATAAATAAAGATATAAAACTACCCAATATATTTCGAGTTGTAAACCGTTAGATGTGTTTTATTTAAAGTTTAGATAAGTCGTCATACATTTATTTGTTCTACTTGTTTCATGTGTCTATATTCGTATTATAAATATTTTGTTTGAATGTTTGTTTAAACGTGCAAATTTTACAGCTGAACACCTTTGAAGGCTTCTATAACCGTATTCGCAGGGCACGTAACGGATTACGTGCCCTGCGAATACGGTTATAGAAACCAAAAAATATGTGTAATATCATACATTTACATATATACAAAACATACATATACATTAAATGACTCCACTTTAAACGATATAAAAAATGGTTCATGAGAGATAATCCTATCACTATTGTCTATTATAAAACTTACCAACCTATAATTGGCGAGGTATAGCTATATACATTGTTTCTGAACATGGCCGGTGCTTTCACAAACATCTTTCTCTTCAAATATTTTTAGGATTAAACATAAATCTTTCAATTCATATTTGTGTTAAATATATTAGAACGATGTCTTTGTTTATTGTATTTGTATCTATGTAGTTGTTTAAATAAGTAAATTTTCTACCAAATTCTGAATAATACTAGGTTTTAAAATAATGAAAAATCTGGTATCGTCTAGAGTAAAACAACAAAATAAAAATCATAGAGTAGTTAGAGAATTCAAAAGAAGTTCAAAATAAAATGGATTTCTTTGTTTTGTACGCTTGTCAAATTATTTTTCGGGGCCTCAAAGGCTCCATTTGCAAATGACAAAGTGAAATTAAAAAAGTTCCCAAGAACAAGAGACCGTTCAAGTGAAGGAATTGTAAAAATACTTGTAACGTTGCTTACGCCCACGCCGCTACAAGTCTTCTCTCCATTAGAATGGAGGGTTTCAGAGCGAAGATTAAACTGGTCTAGACTCTAGGGTGGATGGTTTAAGTGAAATCCTCTTACCCCATGGGGTATGGGGCGAAGGCATGTCTGTCTGTTTCATTTACAAGTAAGTCATGTGTGATTGGTTTCATTTACAGGCAAGTGTTTGATCAAACTTCTGTCTCCTGCTTGACTGGAACGACGTACTGTTTCCCCGGGATTCGAACCTCTCTCGCTTAATACGAGGCAACTAGTATAACCATTTATTTACAAGGGCGGTCAGGGGTGGTGGGTTTAAACATAACACGATAACTGCTTTAAATAGAACACTTTAACGGTTTAAAACGCGATATATTAGTTAAACTTATTTGAAAATGATTTTTAACTTCGGCCCGGGGTCACGGGGAGGCTAATATAGCGCGTTTTAAACCGTTAAAGTGTTTTATTTAAATGTGTAACCGCGTAAACTATAGACGATAACTGATGATAAAATTTAGCGAGCTATATTTTTCAGATACCAAAATATACCGCTAGTTAAACCGGACTTGTACTAATTAATCTTTAGTAAATATTATATCAGCAAAGGATCTGTTGACGGGAACGAATCTCTATTAGGAGCAAAAATATCTATTCATCCCGTCTATTCGAGATGCGAAAACCGCTGACTCAGCATGAGCATGAACTGGAATAATATACCATTCTTAACGATCGATAGTCATTGCCTTTTTGGCTCTACCATTTGCCATGGATAAGAAATATTGATAAGGAAGCCTTTTTTCATAATCAAGGAGGACAGATGGGCATAGGGTTCATTAAGGAAAAATACTAAACCATATAACATCTGAACAAGATGCGCTATCGGCCTAATTTGGCTTTATATCTGAATCTAGAGAACCGAAATGCGATTACTTTGCGGCCTTTCATGTGAACGGCGGTTTGAAACCGAGACGGAATTCCGATATTCCTACCACCCATTTGATATTCAGATTTCTGGGCAAAGTTCATTAAGATTCAGCAGACTTATATATTAGCAATATGTTCCCACTGCGATTCGAATCCACGATCCATTAATAGTATGCCCAATAATACATTGCTACTATTGGACCAATGTTAAAAGGTTTTATTAAACTATACAAACGCACTGTAAATAAGCTGTAGGACAGACATATTTATGTGTCTGATACATTGACAGGATTTAGGAAAGTGTCAAATACCAACTTCGACGGAATAGATGGCGCTGGCGTAGCAGTTTTTACTTTGACATCGGGGACACCCTTCATTTTTAGTGTCCCCATTACCACAGCTGCTGCATCCGAAACGTCGGGCCGTAGTTAAAATATTTTTTAAATAAGTTCAACTAATATATACCGCGTTTTAAACCGTTAAAGTGTTATATGTGTACTCGCGTCAACTACAGACAGTGTTTAGGATTCAGGAACTTAACGCAACGATTTGGACCACTGATTTTCAGAGGCGGTCATCCGTTCGTTAGGGCTAGAATATAAATGGTTATAAATCTTGGTGTTTCCGACATACGAACCGACACGGCGTGACACATATGGCATATATATGTTTGGCCCGTTTGTACGTGACACGAAAGAAAATTACAGTAAGAAATTGAAAGTGATTTTATAGGTATGTTGACCGAGGCTTGACGGTAAAAAAATAAAAATGTAAGTGCAGCTAGACGCAGAGTAGCCTAACTGCAATATTATGACTTATTTATATTTTCACAGTCTAAAAATGTTAATCTACAAGAGCACAGTGACAGAAATTTGTTCACATAATTCTTACACAAATAATGGTAGAAATTAATTTTCGCCTTCGTTAATTGCGTATTTTTTATTTTCCTCTAGCAAAAAGCAAATTCAATGTAACAAGGATTTCAAACTGTTCGACTGTCGTAATTTCAAATTGGGTCTCGACGTTTCTCTGTCGCAAGTAGATGTCATCGCGAGATGTTATCAAACACCCAAATAGGTACCTATGCAAAAAGGGCGCGATAGACTCATACAAATTATAGATGCAGAGTTTTTTTTATATGTTGGAAGATACAGAAAGAAGTTGCAAAGATGAAATACCTAAGCCTTATGATATCTCAACAAGATACTCTATCAACCTATTTTGGCTTTGCATATTCGAAAAACCTGGGTTCGAATCCCAGCCAAACAAATAATTGTGTCGGTCGGACAGGGCACAGAAGTGTGACCAACTACTTGCCTGTGAATCAGTGAAACGGACACGAAAATGTGTTCGCCCCATGCCCCGCGAGGGGGCAACGGGATTGGGGGTAACGCCAAACGTTCATAATGGTTCGTGACCATAAAGGGTTTTTAATATTCTTACCACAAATTTAAGTATCCGTTTTACAAACGAAGTTCGTGTTTCAGAACTATATATAATAATTTAATTAGAAACATTTTAAACCTGTCGGGGATCGAAGCCACGACCCGTTGATTATTAACCATACATTAGACCAACAAGCTTAATACAATAGTTAAATAGCACTAAAAAGATATAACTTACGCTAACCCTATCTCACATTTGAAATCGGAACATCTTCGGCTATATAATTCTTTTTTCCAATACGATCCTTTCATGTTTTATGATCTATAAACACTTCTTTATATACCTTTCAAGCTTACAGATAAGATGTGACGTCATTTTCGGTACGTCGATTCAAAACGTTTCCTGAACGGTTCTTCTGTTGCCAGATTATGCTAAAATTTCAGCTCAATCCGTGCACAAGTTTTGCAGCGTTGACTTTTTGCAGCGCGCACGTGTGTGCGCTGCAAAAAGCCGCAAACATAACATCTTTTATTTTGACAATTGCATTAAGTTATTATATTCAATTTTTTTTGGTGGTATTTAAAAAAAGGAGACCTTTATTCTTGAATTAAAATTTACTGATTATTTGAAAGCAAGCGACTGTACAGCTTATGTTTTGGTGTACGTGTGTGTGTCATGAAAGGATATAAGATCTTCGCACGTCAAGATACCTCCCATCTTCCTCTTCCTCTTGACATTTTCACACATAAAATACACGGCATTAAGTTTCCCTGCCAGCGTGTATAATTAAAATTTAAGAAAACGCGTCAAATATTTTCTCGGGATGCTCATTTTTGGCACGAGGAAAGTGGATATCCGACGTCCTGACTCCAGTTCTTGGCAGCGTCCCAATACTTCGCATTAAATTCGTAAATTAAATTAGCGAGATGTTACATGTCGCTGGTTTGAGTTGCGTTAAAGGTTTACTAAATTACTGGCGTACCATTAAACCTAATGATTTTAGGCAAATTAGACGGAGCCCTGATTCTGCTTTTTACACTGGCCAGTAGTGTTAGTAGTAGCTCTAGTAGTAGACTAGTCTAAATGGAATGTTTTTGCATTATATATTTTTAAAATGCCGTCTCATGGTATGTCGCTTGCCTCTCGCTACCACGTCACTGTCTCGTAAATTACCAGAATTAGGTCACAGGAGCTTATTTATTGCTTTTATAGCCCTGCTGTGGTATTACCCTAAAATTCCAATAGAGCAATTGTGTTTCTGGTTTATGTTAATTAGTTGTTGTATTCAACGATTGTCGAATTGAAGATATATAATTTTTATTTGGGATTTTTCTATTACTTTTACTCAGGCCCTCTCGCGTCTAACCGAGTAACTATATACGCGGTACCACGTGAGGCATGGGCAAACAAATATCTGTGACTATTCTTCTGTTGGAACTCAACGGCTTACAAATATTTATGCTTAACTAGTTATACCTTACCACGCTTATGGCACATTGTGATTTCTTGAGAACTGAGAATCGAAACAAAGAATAAATTTCATATAAGTTTAATTATTCAACGTTAATATTTTTTTACCATTGTCTGCGTAGATATAAAGAATATGGTTTGCCGACTCAGGAAAATACACCATACAGTTCATGTGAAAAGGAACCACGCCACCTTTCGGTAGCAAGGTAAACACATATTGACAACCGCAACAGTAATGGCGCAGTCACAGATAAACAGCTGATCGTTAAACAAAAACCAAGTTTTTCGCAGGCGCTTATATGCGATTAATGTAAAAAATCGATAAAAAGATCCGTAATGCGGATTATATATCATGCTGCATGCATCATGGGGATCATGTTTTAAACCGCTAAAGTGTTTTATTTAAATGTGTACTACTCGTGTAAACTACATACAGCATTTAATTCGTAAATGATTGTTTTATTCTACGAGTTTAGTTTGTAAAAACTTGCTAATGCGTTGTATTGTTTGATAAAAAAATAAAAAACGTATTTTTTCATTGTTATTGCCGCAACAGACAAGGTCGTAACTTATACAACTTTATGAATTTTCTGTTCGCGTGTGGGTTAAAATAGATTCCTGTACCGTATATTAAATATTATCTGTGTCAGCGACTTCGTCCGCGTAGAATACTTTTACTACTACATACTTACTTTAAACTAAATTTGTTTTTGCAAACCTCGTCTCCATGTTTATAATTAAGCTACTAATCCGACATAGACATCGGCCGCGTCCGTCGTTCTTGCAAGTTATATGTCTGTCTTCAAAGATAGACATATAGCGTCGCGGACTTTTTTACATCATTTACACATTTTACACATACATGTTTTTTGGATATCTTGAACCGTTTTCGCAGCGTACGCTTCGGTAACCCATAAAGATGAAAGATTTTCCCAATTTTTTTTTCACATTTCCCGCTGTATCTTCGCTTTGTGACAGGGCGATGTTTTATAGCCTTATAGCCTTCCCCGATAAATTCGAACCCCTAGTTCCTGAGATAAACGCGTTCAAACATACAAACAAACAAAGTCTTCAGCTTTATATTAGTATAGATAGATGAGGTACTTGTGGTGTTGATTTTCATTAGATAAGTACAAGATTTAAATGTATCTTGCTTATGTTATTACAAAAAAACTTATAATCGATCGATAACTAATTAGAAGACTTGTAGCGTGATGGAAGGATGGAGATTATTTTTCCACGACATGAATGAGCTTAGAATTAACAAGACAGGTGTCTTAAGAGGTATCAATTATCTATGTTTAATTATATTGTATTAACGAAAGATAAAGAACGATATGATAACGAATATAAAGTTTTACAAGCACTATAAAAACGTCCTCTCTCATAAAAAATCGACTTTTTGTTTGTTTTGGGGCACAGAAAGACAGACAAGTTTGCGGTACCAATTATTCATAATTGAATATCTACTTCATTTTAAACCATGACACCTTGCATTACCCAGCTTATTGTATTTAAACTGCTGATGTTCCATAAAATGTTTAGAAAATTCCGAAAACGATTCGGACATTTAAATTAGACAATTTTAACTTTTTAAATCGCGAATTATATTATCTAACTTTTTAACAATTCGTTTCGGATGCTTCGCAGCAATTAGCAACCCTAATGTCAAAGTCAAATCTACGCGTGCAACGGATGGCGCTAGCGTAGCAGTTAACTGTAAATAAGTTATTTTGTCTTTTAAACCGTTAGATGTGTTTTATTTAAATTTGTACTATTCCAGTAGACTCCAAAGTTTCGTGTTTAAATCCTAATTGTCTTAAAAATTTACAGTAGTTGTACAATACGCTTTTCTAAAGCAACCATTTTTCTCGAATAGCTCATTCAGCGAGCGTTTCACGACGAGTTATTATGCAATGCACTTTGAATTGGCGTCAAGGAAACAAAAGGCGTCGCCACATAATTTATCACCCACCATGACCTTACTTACTACTTTGATGTGAAGTGTTTGAAATGGAAAAAGATGTATAATTTGTTTGACTGGTTCAATGATGTCTTTTTAAACTGAGTCTCTATAGTTTATTAAGTTGTTTTATTTTAAGAAAAATAAGGAATGTTTACAAAATACTAATATTATAAAGCTGAGGTTAAGTGCTTTGAACGCGCTAACCTCAGGAACTACTGGTTCGATTTAAAAAAAAAATTTTGTTTGGTATAGACGATTTATAGAGGCTTTAAGGCTGAGAGGCTTTAAGAAACGTGGAAGAAACGATAAAAAATAATTATCTTTGAGGTTTCCGTTACGATATTTAAGATTGACTCGCAAGAACGTCGGGACCCGGACGACGCGGACATCGTGGGTAATAGCTATACTACCATAATATATAACGCGGACGAAGTCGCTGGCACAGCCAGTAGTAATAGATAATACGCATTTATAACTGTTAAAAGTGTTCTATTTGAAATGTTGTACTACTCGCGTTAACTAGAGAAAAGGTTTTTTATATATAAATGTTTTTTATTATAAATGTTACTCCATCTCCAAAGTAGACATACGTTTGTGTCAAGTAGTGAACAACTGTGCTTAGCGCAATTCGGATCTGGAACTCTCTCGCTGATCGGTGTTTAAGCACTGCGCCACGGGGTTTAAAACAACACTTTTCTGTATTTAAATATCAGCGTTATTCACTTGTTTCAAAATAATAGTCATAGTTATATTTACCGCGACGAGTTTTAGCAAATTATTATAAGATTCCTAAGCTTCGTGGTTCCTTCATAGTTCCTTGTTTAGACGCACACTTCTAGCCCACAAGGCGCCTCAAACTTTAGCCATAAAGCTTGACTTAAAGTCTAAGACCCGACGAATGTTTGAAGCTACACAATTAAAATTCAGCGCAATATTATTTAACTTTATTTATTTATTTCATTATAAACATATTCTACCATTACAGAAAAATTCCTTTGCGATACACTTATTATATGTATATACATACTTTTTCATAGAGTGATGTTTTTGTCAATTCATACATACTGAAAAATTTCGAAAAAAAAAATAGAAGGGCTAACATATTAAAATCGCGATAACAATAATTTTTTTTTTACCTACTACATAAATTACACGGAATAAAAGCATATATTCATTCTCACCGCTATTCGGTGGATGTAAATTACAGAACAAAAAAAAAAAAATTTAAATATATAGTGCACAAGCCACTCAAAATTACATTTGTCTATAGGGATACTAAGGATTCAGAGTTCCGCACGGGCGCAGATCCAAGCGCGGTGCCGCCACAAGCATTACGCCGCCTTGCTTACGTCCATCTGCCCTGTGCATGATGATATCCGGGTGGTACGATTTCCGAATCATGGATGGACTCTTTGCCCCCCCGTTTTGGGGGGGGGAAAAATGGGGGGCCCAAAAAAAAATTATTTTTGGGGGGCACCCGGGTATTTTTGTTTTGGCCCCCCCAATTTTTTTTTTTTTTTAAATACATTCTTAATTAGGGTTCAGGGACTGGCGGAAACCAAACCCATTCGCTAAACTCCGCATGGATGAAGGCAATGTTTCCGGCTGATTCCTTAGAATACAGATCTTCAGGAACGCCGAAAAAATGATGCAATAGTCCCTCTGCGATTTCTGCTTGTTTTCTCAACTTTTATCGATACAATCGATCCGCAAATGTTTTCAACATAATTGATTATTGCTTTTTGTGTGTAACTTAGACTACCACTTCAAATATATCGTCGCCATGCTCTTTACTATTTTGTTTTGTTTCCCTGCCAATCACTGTCTTTGTCGGAGGAGGACATCGATAATTAACTTGTATTTACATGCATTGCTGTGTACAGGTGCAGGTAACCTTTTTTTTTTTTCCCCCACCCAAATTTTAAAATTATAATTATGGACTTAGTCTCCTGAAATTGCTTTTAAGACATTTTATAGCTGTTGCCTGGCCATCCAGGCGAGAAACCATTTCCCTTCGGGTTTTCTTTTAGTGACCAAGTAAAGTAAACTTTCAGTCTGGATGGGTGACGACCCACGTAGTCGCGGCCCTCGCTGTGTATTGACATAATCAGGCGACGCAAAAGATATAGAATTATAGGGGCTATCGACACATTCTGAGCACATCCACTGCATCTTATATTCGCCGGTAAATGCATTAAACAGTTCATGCTCAATTCGCAGGCATTTTAAGTCAAATTTCTTTCTGCAACTTTGTTTTGAACACTGCATATAGTACGACTCGTCGGTGAGCGGTAACGCACAAACGGCACATTTATTCATCGCGTCGATTGGATTTAACTCTCGACGTTACTAAGTTCCAATGTGTTTGTAAAACAACAAATTAAATAAAAAGTTTCAATAATTTCTTCGTTGACTCAGGTTCGAACTCGATCCTCAAGCGCAATTACCGTCGACTAGACCGTTTCGCCACACAGGCTATGTTAGAGGAGACGAATATATCGTATAGATGTTGCAAATTAATCTCTAAGCAATGCTAATCTTAATACTTATTATTGCTAATCGCGCTATTCACTTTCTTCACAACACTTTTAGATCACTCTTGGGCCTGGGATGACAATCCTGTGGCACCAATTATAGTTGCAATAGTCACACTCTCGGTTTTGTCTTGATTAGATATTTTACGGCCGACCCGGGACACGACACAAACTTGGATTCTTCCTGTTGCTTTATTCCGCCTTCGATGAGAAATATATCAATGTATGGTGTAGATCTTTGTATAATAATGCTTATTACACACTACTACTAGTACTTTTGTAAGTGTTTATATTTAAAAGTTAATTTATTGTTATGACACAATGTTGACGTTGCGACTACCCGCGTAAGAAAATATTATGTTAACTATTCACAGTGCCACCAATAGGAGCGAAGAGAAAGGAGATGTGAAAAATATATTCTTAAAGGTTCAAGAAATCAAAAAAGATGTATGAAGGGATAAATCTATCTTCAAATAATCTAAAAAAAATGCAATAGTACATGTCTTTGTATACTCATTTTAAACTATTGAAGGTGTTTTATTTAAATGATCACCCACAGATATTCTTTTTGTTAACTTAGACTACCACTTAAATATATCGGTCGCCAGCTCTTATACTATTAGCCAATTACTGTCTTGGGGACATCGAAATTAACTTGTATTTACAGCATTTACGGTGCAGTAAATTATAATTATGCTATCTCATAAACATTATCTTTTGACAATAAGTAATGTGAATAGCTTAGTTCCGGGCTTTTGTGTGTACAAAACATATCTATGGTAAATATGTTAGGGTCCCCAAACGGTTTAACGGTTTAAAACGCAATATATATTGATTAAACTTCTTTAAAAATTATATCTACGTCCCGACGTTTCGGATGCTTTGCAACAGCCGTAGTCACGGGGAACCTTTGGGCTGTAGTTAAAATATTTTTCAAATAAGTTTAACTAATATATATCGCGTTTTAAAAAAGTCAAATTCAAAAAGTATTTGAACAGTTCTGAAATTTTTTTAGATTGAGGCCACTAAATTTATCAAAATTGTTTTTGCCGTAAGGAAGTTAACAAATAACTACATATGCTGGTCTGTCGCCTAAAAACAAAAAGACACAGTGTAAAGTTAGTTAGTTTTAGTATATATGATCTAAAAATATCCAAAGCCAAAATGGGGCGATAGCGCATCTTGAGACGATAGCTATATAGCACTTCACATTTACACCTTCTAGTAAGTAAAAAAATACCGAACTAATAGTCTACCTAGCCGAACCTAACCGAGTTTTGAAGTTAGTTCTTTGAAACTGATCTGCATTCGAATATACTGACCGAATACTGAATACATCACTTGATTGGCACGACAATATTTATGTGTCAAATGAACGCTATCGGGAGGTGTGGCTTATAGCATTGCTCAAAGCACGCGATCTTTATTACTTCCCTGAGCCAAACAGTAAATTGTCTCAATATCAAAGGCCAGGGTTATAGCGTGTTGAGCTGTTTTAACAAAAATCTATACTAATATATAAAGAGTGTGTTTGTTTGATTGATCTTGCTAATCTCAGGAACTCTTACTTATTTATTCATTTATTACAGATTTATTATTTATAATACATACCACAAAACTACAAAAAAAAACTGACGTACTAACTTATAACTTATAAGCGATCTCTTCTAGGCGACCTGAAGTAATGGTTCAACTACTAGTTCAAATTGAAAAATTGTTTCGATTTGTATTTATTTACTATATTTTATTAGTTAGAGCATTTATCGAGGAAGGCTTTAGGCTACAAAACATCACGCTGCGTCTAATAGGAGCGAAGAAACCACGTTAATTGTGATGAAAAACGGGAAAAAGATGAATACATTTGTAGATTTCCGTTGTGTGCACTACAAATTCGGTTCAAGATACTTAACAGATATGTCAGAAATATGGAACAGGAGTCTCTTTAAATTACTTAAAAAATGTCTTCGAGCCCAAAATAACTATTCAACGCGGTTGAAGTCGCTCATACATCTAGTTATTGTATATGGAATTTCATATTAAGGCGACTCGTCAAATACGGGTTTCCCAAAAATATTGTGAAATTTCAGCATTATTTTGACAACCTTCTTCGAGATAAATCAAACTTGCTGTAAGTAGGTACAGGTCGAGTAGCGGCCGGCAATAGTTGTATCTTTCGTGAAAATAATAATAAACTACTAAACAAAATGGAGACCAAAGAGGTAACTTATCAAAGGTTTAATTTAAATTTCGAACTTTGGCGCGTAAAAAGCTATTGGTATTAGTTGTTCGTCAACTTCGTCATTGGTTTTAAAGTTTCGATTTGTGCTACTTAGTTTTAATTTCCGCGCATTATTATTTGAAAAAGTTTACGAAACACTATGACCACGGTAACAAACTTCGCGCTTTAAACCGTTTAATTATTTTTAATGTGTATTACGAGGGTAAACCACGGTCAAGTACTTAGTTCCACATTTACTGACATAACGAAAGATTTAATGAGGTTGAAATAAAAAATGAACACTCCACACCGCTCGGCTGCGTAAATTGAAATTCCGAATAAATAGGTGACTATGTCGCTCGTCTCACTAAAGAAGACAAATTGCTTTACAAGTCAAGAACTACCGTTGAATTTTCTAGCCATTTCGAATGAAAAATCCTTGACCCATTTGAACATTTGAATGTATAATTATGAAATTTGTCGTTAGAAGTCTTTTGAAAACAAAAAAAAGATTTATAATAATCAAACACAAAGCGATCTTTTAATGATCAAATTATGGGGTAACTTCATGTTAGAACAGCCTTTGTCACATTCTAACATATTAGATTAGCGTTGTGGGAAAAGGGCAAAATACAGTACTTAGTTACGCCAAACTTTGTTTATAATCTTGATTGGAAAGCTAGAGCAGGAAAACCGTTTTCCATTTATAGATATGTAATGTCTCAAAGTAGTTCTTTCCTCATTTTCCCAACACACCCAAATTCAAAATTCATATTTACATCTGCATCATATTTATATTAAAACCATACATTGATGAAAAATGTTGTACACGAAGATTTGTTAGATCTTTACGTTCTTTCTACGCACTTAATTAATTAAGTGTTATCTACCTACACGAAGATTTAGTCTTTGTAATTACCGAAAGGGCTGTTTTTGATACAAAGTGGCCTTAGAATTAAATCGCATCCTGCTATGTTACCATTATAGCTTTTTGTTACACGTACTTAACGTAACAAATATGAAAGTACATGAACAATCTATTCTATTGCGATACCATCGATTAAAGTTCCCGATTTAGTTATATAATGTTTTTGTTTCAATAACTGTTGAAACAATTGAGATGTAGATAATATTTATCTGATTCAAAACAACAAATAAAAAGTAATGTAAACACATATGTCACTAGAAGTCTTGTTTATATGTTAAGTATTTTGATGATTATTCACTTCTAAGAAGTGTTCGTTAGTCTCACTTATAGCTCAAATCAGACCTCAACATACAATAAGATAGTCATGTATCACTGTGGATCCAATGGCGAATTATGTATGGCGGTTTAATATTGCCCTTTATTTGATAATATGCTCTATCACTAAGTACTTACAGTATGTTGCGTCGGTGAGCCGGTCGATGGTGTCTTGCTTCAATTTTGAATTCTTCTTGCCCATCTTTGTGTTGTTCGGATCTCTTTTAGGTAAATGCGGTAACACGTCACTTGTATTTGACGTATTACATATTACACCAGTCGCTTCAGCCCACCTGTGAAAGTTGTTATAAATTAACAAAAAAATTACCATCTATACTACACTATGTAACATAGTTTACGTGAAATTTAACGTAATGTGTCATCGGACCAAATATTGAAGAATAACACTTTCGACGTGCTATTAAAAAAACGTTTACTATTTCTTAGTATTAAGCCTAACATTTATATTTGATGATGGCCTCTGGACGCCATCATAAAATAGAAATGCGCTTCAGAAGTTAGTTTTGTGTCTATTAAAATGCCTGAACTACTTCTTTTAAATGTTCCCTAAATAATAATTAGTAGGGATAACTCTTTGATTCCGAGTAATTTTGATATCTTGACAATTGGCATGATTTAGTTACATTTAGATTTTATTACACAATTTGGCTAGTCTATTTAAGTTTTTGGAACACGAAGTGAGTCATATTGTGTTGTAACAATTGTAACAATCTTGAGATTGTCATAAAAGTATTGCTTGCAATTATTAAAAATACCGGCAGTATCATTATTAAGTATGTTTCAAAGAAGCGGCCCTAAATGTGAACCTTGTGGTACACGAGGTGTGATTTGAGGCGCAATAGCAGTGGTTGCAGAAGGGCGTTCATCCTTTAGGCCAAAATACAGACAATACTTGTGTTAAAAATTTTCATGGAGTTAAGAATTAAAAATGAGTTTCAAAAATATTCTAAAAAATACCATAAGGTCTTAATTTTCCTTAGTTTAAAGCATTACTAAGCATCAGGTAAGGAAGTTGGAAGTTTATTATTGTGTTTATAGAGAAAGGACCACAGCCATGATAGCTAAATACTTAAGTGGGGTCGAAATAAAAATATATGTTGTGACATAAAAAGTTATCGCTACGTTTTCCTCGTTCGAGCTTATTCATACGTTCGTATTGCACGAAGCTTCCGTATAATCTAAATTATAGCTGTTTTTCTTCCTCTGAATAATACGAGTCGTTGGCTACAGTTACTGAGCAGTAAATTATCGATGTTTGTATGTTTGTCCGTTCGATGTATGTAAAAATGATTTATTGGTTCTTTATTCACAAAACCAACAACTTTGTAGGGTAAGATAGATTTTATCATGAGTGCTTTAAAAAAAGGTGGTTTGGCCGTAACAGAGTAACAAAATTTTACCGTTGTTTCAGTTTGTATAGCACGAAAAAGTAGTAAAGTTTGAAAAAAATACGATTATGACGCGTATTGAACGGGTTCTCTAACCAATTGAGCTACCGTTTTCTACGCATCATCGTCAATATCTCCAACCCTTTCATTAATTATTTTAAATGACAATGACATATTTATTAACAAGTCAACTTATACTTTTAATTAACGCAGAATACACAATTTCTTGGTCCAGATTGTCTTTTGTTGAAAAATGTTCGCTGAAATATCCAAGCGCCGCGCTTGTGTCAACAAAAACAAGTAATTTGGAAAGTGCTTATAAATCACAAGTTCAGTTATAATTAAGGCTAGAATATTAATTAAACTTGCACACTCTGCGTAAGCAAGAATGGACATTTCTGAATGCTTAGTTTTGTTACTTTAAAAAACATAAATCAGTTTTGACAGTTGTATATTTTTTGTTAAAAGTTTAGTTTAACAAGATTGTCGAAGTATGTGGAATGTTTATTTCGATGAGAGGTCTCTCACAAAGGGTATCTGGTATCATACGATTGTATGTGCCCCTCCAATTCACCCGTGGTACATTTTCAATAATCTAAATAGAAGAGATGTTGTATCTTTAATGCGGTTGCGTTCCGGACATATTCCGACAAACAAATTCAAACATCTGATGAGAGTAACATCAAGTCCTGATTGCACAGATTGTAACGTTGTGGAAGACCTCACTCATGTTTTGTCGGAATGTGTACGGAATGCGGCATATAGACAATTGGTTAGTAAATCTATCTGTTTTAAAAATGTTGGGTGGTATGGTAGTGTCTTAGCCTTTCCATTTTCGGGGGAGGCTAGGATGCTACTAAACTTATATCATAAGGCTATGTAGATATGTTTAGAGTGTAGATATTTTATTAATTCGGTATTGTAATTGTAAATTTTGTATCATTGGGCGACATAACCTAGTTAGGTTAAAGCCTACTAAATAAAGATTAAAAAAAAAAAAAAAAGTTTAGTTTTAAGAGAATTTTAATCTAATTATACATCTGTCAGACCTGAGACTAGAGTTTAGTCTTTTTTCCCCTTTTTACTTATATTTACATATAATACAACGTTTGCCAGGTCAGTTAGTTTACAATATAATTAATTACGCACACATTTAACGGGTTCAAATGCGAAATATATTAGTTATCTTAATTTAATTTTAACTACGGCCCGACGTTTTAAATGTTTGCAGCTAATATGGCAGTAGTTAAATTAATTTAAATGATATATTTCGCGTTTTAAACCCTTGAAAGTGTTATATTATTTGATAACATGTATATAATTATACTAATTGCATTGACTATCATTATTTCTTTAAATTACTGACTCAGTAATGTTTACAATATAAATAAGAACAATTCCTTCATCATCGGTTGATAGTACTGTATTCAATTAATTAGGTCTCTAGACCGAAGTTAGGCTTCCCATCGACGCTGTAGACCAATTGAATTTGTATCCAATTAATCATTACGTAATAATGGAACTGGGGCTAGTCAGTCGACTGAAATAGACATTTACCTTTTTCTACCTTCCGGGATACGGATCGCGTATATACTCCATCACACAAGTGTAAGCACTAGCTTTATGTGGAACACGAGTTTTTCTTTAATATCTGAAACGAGGAGAATTCCACCCTTTACTGACACATAATGGTTGATATAGTGCCTTCGCAATGCGTTTTTCAATACTCACTTGCCGACATAAGTGTCTTCATTTTTAACGACATTAATTTAAGTATACAGTAGTTTACACGAGTGGTACAAATTTAAATACAACACTTTTAACAGTTTAAAACACTTTTAGTAGTCAATACGTTTGCGTTTTAAACCTTTAAAATGTTTTGTTTTAATCGTGTATTTAAGTTTTATTTCTCAAACATTTCGCTGGGGTCTTTGGTCTAATGATAGCCATGTATGGCTAATATCGGGTCTTGGGTTGATCCCCATGAATCCAACATGTTTCTGATCAATTTATTACTCTTCTAAAACAGGCTAGACTTCGTCTAGAAATCTGGACATTAAACGGTATAGTTTAAAGTAACTATAGCGAAATATCGTCTAGGTATTAAAAAAAAATCTGTGGAATTTAATCTGAAAGACTATAAATTATGCTGATCTCAGATTTTTAAATTGTTGTTTTATAAACAAAATACTTTAGAAAACAAAATAGAATCTGTCTTCCCTTTAAGTATCTACTGCCTGTACTACCCGAGTAGTAGACAATTAAATAAAACACTATTAATGATTTAAAACATGAAATGTATTAGGTAACATATTTACAACTACGTTTCAAATGCTTTGCAACTTCTAAAGCTAGTATACATCGCGTTTAAAGCATTAAAAGTATTTTACTGAAATCTCGCGTAAACTATAGACAGTATTAAGAAAATTCTTCCCAAAACACAATATGGAATTAATATAAGAATTATAGAGTTCCTTTAGACATTTCATTAGTGTATTCAGAATATAAATCTAACTATTCTGATTTATGTAAAGGCGCTATCACAACAGAATTCACTTACGCGAAAACTCAAACTAATTTTACTCAAGCGAGAAATATGGCCCGTGGGAGTGGTTCAATCTGCATGATGTTTGATAAAAGATTTGTATTTTTGTGTTTGTGTGTAATGTATACTCTCAAAAATTACTATGTCGAATTCAAAAATTCTTACACCATTAGAAAGCTAATTTCATCTTAAGTTACTATATTTATCGTTACAAAAGATTAATGATCCTTACTAAGACTTTAGCGTAGCTCAGAGTGGCAAAGCTGCTAGGCTAGCGCCATCTATTTTTGTAGATAAGTTTACTAATATATTACACGTTTTAAACCGTTAAAAATGTTTGATGTAGACGGTGCAGTTTATACTGGTAACTATATATTGTATAGGTATATGTTTTTATTTTCATTACAAAATCAGCCCAATATTTCTGAAAGTAGAGTTTTATTATTGACATTACAATCCACTCTGACGTTCATAACAATAAGAGATCGTATTACCAGCAAAAGATAAATAGCTGATAAACTTGAACAAAGATCCACGTACAAGTTCCTATCGGAATCATTCAGCAGGTGGCCCTTTCTGACCTGTAAGTAAGCCTTTGAGCGGCTTAGTGCTTAGAGTTCCTAACATTTAATTAAAGTTTAAAACTTAGTTACGTCTGTGAAGTCGTGGAAGTGAACTCTGAAATCTATATTTAAAATGAAAACTATTGTTCTGAACGATTTATATTAATATTATAATGAAGAGTTTGTTTGTTCAAATGTGATATAAACTAATATAAAGAACTACAACGCGACGTTTTCGGATGCTTTGTAGCATCGGGCCACGGGGGGTTTTAAAAAAAAATTTTTTTAAAAAATTTTTAAAAAATTTTTTCCCCGGATAGGGCCGTGGAAGGGTTTTTTTTTTTTTTTTTTTTTTTTTTAAGGAGGGTGGTTTAATGGGGTCCCCAAAAAAAAAAACCCGGGGGGGATGAAGAGAAAATTAATTTTTTTCGGGGGGGGGGGGGGGGGGTTTTTTTTTTTTTTTTTGGGGGGGGGGTTTTTTTTTAAGCAGCACGGAACGCTGACGTGCCGGGCCAAGTCCTGCCGGAGACGTAATCATCATTTTAGTTATTATTGCCCACAAGAGAATATAAATTTTGTCATCTATCAATATTTTTCCCCCTTTACAGTACATTTAAAACAAAAAATATTCATTAATATTAGTGAAAATGAAAAATGCGATAGCGTGACCGTGACTTTATCCGCGTTTATTTGTTTTACAAACCTCCTCATCTTTATAACACCACGGGGGCGCGTGGGGTCCCCCGTCGATAAGGTACCTAATTTTCCGTTTCCCCCATTTCTTCGTTCCTATCGATCGCAGCGTAGACGTTTTATAAAACCTTCCTCCATACATGTTCTATCCAACACAAATTAGTAGTTCCCGCGATTAACGCGTTCAAACAAACAATATACCTATAGATTAACGTGAACCCGCCGATAAAGTTTCACATAATTGTTATTTTGGATATTAAATATCACGTTTGTAAGATAATACAGTTTAATGGTCGCCAAATAGATTATTCAGTGCGTTTAATATTCGCATAGTGTCGAGAGCGTAATCCATACTAACTAAGCTTATTAGTTTGAAATATCATATTATATCGTAATGCGATATAGCATTATCTATACAATTTAATGAATGTTGAATGTCTGTTTTTAATAATAGTATAAAAGTGTTAAAATAAAACACTTTAACGGTTTCAAACGCGATATATATTAGTTACACTTATACCAAAACTATTTAAACTATGGCCTGACGTTTTGGATGCTTTGCAGCAGTGGTAGGGGAAAGTAAGATGGAGGGTGTCTTTATTGTCAAAGTAAAAACAGCTACACAAGCGCCGTCTCCCCGCAAATCATTAAAAGTTTAACTAATATATTTCACGTTTTAAACCGTTAACCGTGAAGTGGTACAATTTAAATAAATCCGAAGGGCGTTAAATGAATTTTTATTCACATGTAGATACAGAAAGAAATTAAATAAAATAATTAATTACCATTATATTTGGTCAACTAATTTTTAACTATACAACTAGATTTACTTTGATGACATTTTCACTTTTCCACAAGGGTACATTTTGTCTTGGTATTTTACAGTTATGATTATTGTAAGAGGCAATTACGAATAGAGATTAAATGCTTATTTTTTAAACTGCATAACATAAAAAAAAGAACAATAAAAATAAAATCAAAACATTAACGCCAATACGCGGAAATGCAGGCATCGACTAGTTATTACATAGTATAAAACAAAGTCACTTTTTATGACCCAATGTGTACTTAAATCTTTAAAACTACGCAACGGCACATTTACCGATAAGGGTGTAGCAATACAGTACGCAATAATTTCGTTGGAATTTGAAGACGAAACAGTAGTACAAATTGGTTTAATATGGTTTAATAAATAGATATATCTATTGTCGTTTGAACAACAATACACATAAAGTCATATTGTCTTCATGATAAATTACATCGAAAGACATGACGTATGCTCCATCAAGCATACAACTAAACGATATAACAGATTACCCCTGTAACATCAAAAGCTAAATCAAATGTTTCAATAAAACATATTTAACAGTTTGAAACACGAAATATTGTGTAACTTTTTAACATTTTATTTAATTGCGACGCTTAGGATTTTTTGCAGCCATGGTCATGGGGGGACGGAATTTGGTATCGCTAATGTCAAATAAAACTGCTACGCTAGGTCAAAATTGCTCCATATTTTTCGTTGGAGTTAGAGCTAGCATAACAGTTTTGCGTATGTCGCGTTTTAAACCGTTAAATGTGTTACTGTTTATTGCATTAACTACAGACAGAACCACATTCTAAAGGGCTCGTTGGTGTAATGGTCCCAATATATAGATAATAATCAAATGGTCGTGAGTTCGGTCGCAAACTGGTCTAACATGATTCTAATCATTTAAAAATCGAAAATAAATTGAAAACATTTTCGACTCGGGCAGGACTTGAACCGGCATCGTCAGCGTTCCGTGCTGTTGCTCTACCAATTGAGCTACCGAGTCCTACACCTCATCGTCGAATTTTTTTAACTTATTGATACATGCACGTTTCGCGCAATGTAATTTCAACCGAGTAGTACAGTGTAAAACGCGATATGTTAGTTAAACTTATTTGAAAATGATTTTTCAACTTTGCAGCAGTCGTGGTCACGGGGAGACGGGGAGCGGTATTGTTCTAAAAATCTTGCCAATTGTTGCAATTTTGACTCGTTGTCTTAGAGCTAAAATCGGTTGCCATGGTAACATAGTCTTTTGTTCGCTAAGGAGAAACTTAGCGGGATTACAAACTTCTTTTGGAATGGATAAAATATGGTAAATTCGAGTCACAACATAATACCTACGTGATCAAAACTCGTAAGACGTAGAAAGGTTGGCAATACTTACTGTTTGAAAACTTTATTATTTACATGCTATCGCACATGAAGGAACTATATAATTTTTAAATCGAAAATAAATTGAAAAGAATTACGACTAAATCCGATACCGAGTGACTCGGTAGCTCAATTGGTAGAGCAACAACACGGAACAGCTGACGATGCTGGTTCAAGTCCTGCACGAGTCGAAAATTTTTTTTAAATTTATTTTCGATTTTTAATTTAAATATTGCCTTCATGTGTTCGTATACGATTGTACCTACATTTATGTTAAAACATAAATTATAGAACTTGTATAACAGTTAGAGGCATTCGTAATTATACGTATTATATTTGTCAACATATAAAATTCAAATACACAAAAAACACAAATATATCGACTATTTAGTCATTCTTTTTATATTAGACTAGCTGTGTTAGCGACTTCGTCCGCGTAGAATAGTTATTTTGGGCATCCAAATTTATTTTCGGAAACCTCCTCTGCATCTTTATAAAACTGCAATCCGACATCGACATCGGACGCGTCCAGTCGATCGCGACCCATCGTAAGGGTGCTTTCTTGCAAATTAATCTTCTAAGATAGACAAATAGTGTCGCTGACATTTTTGTAGATCATTTAAAAAAGGAATTTTCTTTTATACATATTTTTTGGGTATCTTGAAAAAATTCCCCCATTTTCTTCACATTTCCCGCTGTATCTTCGCTTCTATTAGTCACAGCGCAATGTTTTATATCCTATAGCCTTCCCTAACCAAACGAAAAAAATTTACTGTTTCTAATAATTAGTTAAACAAACTCTCAACTTTAATTCAACCCTTATTACTAATAAAAAGTATTTTGTAGTTTTTAGTAGTGAAGGTTTAAACATATAACTTATTTTGGGTTTAAATGAACTACCTGAGATATACACTTTTTTAAAACTTTAATATTTTTTACATGTTATTGTACAAGAATAACAGTGGTAGCACAATTAGTTATAGCAGCACGGGACGCTGTGGATGGCAGTTAAATTCCCGCCCGCGTCTTTTAACACTTCTTACAGTTGAGTTACTTATACTTATAGACCAGTAATATATTGATAGGTAGGTTTTTTCGAGGTAAAAGCCCTCTAGTCTCCATTAAACTATAAAAATATAGTTAAACATTGCTATAACATCTACAGTTGAATGTAATTTATTTATGCATAAATAATTACTGTGTAAAGTGTATTAGTGTTTCAGTAAAAGCGATCTACATTAAACACATGTCTTTTCACATTATTTCAAGTAAATACCGTCTTTAGTTTACGCGAGTTGTACACATTTAAATAAAACACTTTAACGGTTTAAAACGCGATATATTCGTTAAACTTATTTGAAAATGATTTAAAACTTCGGCCCGACGTTTCGGATGCTTTGCAACAGTCGTGGTCACGGGGGGAACTAAGGATGGAGGGTGTCTCTGACGTCAAAGTAAAACTACAATTTACCGGTTTAAATCAAAGTGTTTTAATTGTGTTCAAATAAATTTTTAAATAGAACAAAGGAATCTTAGGTAAATCACGCCGCCAAATTCAGTTATTCCAAATCCTGTTTTTGGAGACGAGCCACAAAACAGAAGTTATTCTGTCGGATTCCGCGCAATCTGCCACCTTAGAGAACTACACGTTGACGTCACAGAAACAATAAAACCTTCGAATTAACATATAAACGACAAAGCCGGGGTGCGAACTCACCTCCACTTACCCCCTCGAAGTGTCACCTACAATGATTTAGTGGGCAGTTTTTTTGTTTCATCTTCTCCGATTTTATGACCTCAAAAACACTCGCATATTTTAGAATTCGGCTCGTAATTATTGTACAGTGTGGAGCAATTGCAGATGTTATCTTCTGATTAATTAAGTTAATTATAAATTTGCGATTCGACGACGAAAGAAACTTATAGAGGTGCGCCGAATAACGAGTACCAGAAGTGTTACTCGGCGCGTCTCTAGTTTTTATTTATTGAGATTTACTACTAAATACTTTTGGAGTGACACTGATGTTTTAAATATTTCTACCAAAAAATAGAATTTATGATTATGCCTTTTCTTAAACAAAGTATACTCGTTATCGAATGACCGAGTTATCCGGCCATCGGAGTATCGAAAAACCCGCCGAGTACGCAGAGTACCGAGTATCAATCGAGTACTCGGCCCATCTCTAGTAATTACGATATTTGTAAAGTCAAATGTAACTTGTGTCAAGATTTCACATTTTTGTAATGTATAGAACTTGTCTCTATTTAGATCTCCATTATTTTTACAATGCAAAGCATAATTTTTGTTTTGAACTCGGCTCTCTTTTTTACATTTATGTTTTTAATAAACACATACACTTCATTACAAGTTAATGTGAACAAAAAATTGAGTATACACATTATGTGCATCAACAATCTCTACTCTAGTCTTCGTAAGGCTAATAAATTCAAATTCAGGTAAAATAAGGACAAATTATGTAACTACTCGACTAACACACACAATGCTCCAAGACGTCGGGCCGTAAAATTGTAAATATTTTATCTCTTATTATTTGCGTTTTAGACTGTTAAAACTGATTCATCTAGAGGTACTCGCGTAACTACGAGAAACAATTAGGAAGCATTTGAGGTCACTTACTAATTTAAATAAGTACAAAACAAAAGAAGAAATGAAAAACCGAAGCGCGATTAAGCTTCACGGCTTTTATCATCTGTGGACGATAGTTCGTGATCCGAACGGAACTTCTATACCTTCTCCATTTTATATTCCTTCTACCCATTTTATACAGATTTTCAGACGAAGTCCAGCATGTTTCAAAAAAAAATATAAATTGAAAGATTTGAAACGTCATGTTGGACCTGGTGGGGATCGATCCCCTTGTCGATCATTAGCCATACATTGCTACCAGATCAAATGAATTTAGTAATGATTTTTTTTAAATTTAATTTAAATATTCGTACCCCGACCTGTTAAATAAATAAATAAATAAATAAATATTTTATTTCACAGCTTTTATTAAAACCACGCGGCCAATTCACCTCTGCTCTTTGCCCATTGTTGTGGAAAAATACAAATTAACAAGATATTGGCCCTTCAAGCTTTCGCGTTGAAGTTTTTATTTTGAATTCACGAGTATAACTTCACTTGAATTTTTTAGAATAATTTTGTCAAAGTGAAAAAAAAAATTGTTTAGGATATTGCTTGTTCTACGTAATGTGTGAAAGTTTTAGACTGAAGTAATTCTGTAGATTCTTAAATTGAAAAGGTCGTGAAAAAATCTTCAGTATTTTCTATGCGTTATGAAAAGAACGAATCGCACAAATACTTCGCATTCTCTGCCTCGCGTAAAGCGCCAAGGTAATTCATTCGGTAGCCATTCAAATTCCAATTCAATTTTATCTTCGTCACATCTTGACTCGTTATTATGGAAAAAATACTTTCTTTCTATACTATATTGCAGCCATTAAAGAATGGGGAGCGGGGAATGCAATTGCGTATTTGTAAACACAAGACATTAGCGAGTACTACGAATTTAACGGTTTAAAACGCGAAATTTATTAGTTTCGCGGTCACCTATAAACTCAGCTACTGAAGCAACTGAAATGTGGGTCAGTTAAAATATATTGTAAATAGGTTAACTAATACATTTCGCGTTTTAAACCGTTTAAAGATAATTTAAATCTACACAGGGTATCAAGTGTACTGTCTATCATCTCGTTAGGTAGGTCCTAGTACTACAAACCTCATACTTCTTTGTCGATCAACAGAAGAGACAGAGTAATATGTCCGGTTGCACGAAAACAAAACTGCAGTTCACATACTTATGTATATATGTGCAATAACCAAGTTTATGTACATTTTGAAGAGCTCTATAGCGGGTCACAACGTTATTAGGCTCCTGCCAGGAAGTACCATGCAATAACACATGGCATAACGACAGGAGTTAGAGTCAAGTATCGGAGCTCCATAACTTTTTATGTCGTTGTCTTCATCAGATGGGTATAATGTTGTTTAGGTTTTTTACAGTCAATTGCCAAGCTACCAGCTCGGTATGTGACCGCCTCTATAGCTAAGTGAATAACTTAATGTTAGTGTAATTGTAGCAATGTATGTGTCGTGGGTTTGGTTCCTACCGGTTACAATATATTTCTAATCAATTTATAAATTTACTGTGAAACGTGTTGGACTTCGTCTGGAAATTAAGATATTAAACGGGTGAAAACTGTCTGTAGTTTACGCGAGTGGTACATATTTAAATAAAATAATTTAACAGTTTAAAACGCGACCGGATCAGTGTCCCCGTGACGGCTGCTGCAAAGCACCCGAAACGTCGGGCCGAAGTTAAAAATATATTTTAAATAAGTTAACCTAATATAATACATCGCGTTTTAAACCGTTAAAGTGTTTTTTTTGTTTAATGTTAAATATTAAATGGGTGGTAACAATATCGAGATTTCGTCTGAGTCGTTTACCATCGGTAGCATATGAAAAAACTGTAAGTGTATATTTGAGTTTAGATTTCAATATATGGATTACCAAATGTTCGAAAAAAAATGTAGGCCGGCAGCGCATCGTGTATAAGTGCTATGCGGCTATTACGTTGTCTATCGTCCCTTGTCATAAAAATATGGAAAAACCAGGCTCAACTCTAACAAATAATTCGTAATTTTTTTCCCAAATATGATTACCGTAAAATCTTGCAAGTTAACTAAAAGATACCTTTTTTAGATCATTTAAAAAGTATCCTTAATACATACACAATTTTTTTGTTTTTGAGCCATTTTTACAAAGCACGCAACGGAAGCCCTCAAAATAATTATTTTCCGAGTATTTACCACATTTTTACACTGCTTTGTGTTTTAATTGTTCTTAGGCCTTTGTTTTATAGCCTAAAGGCTTCCTCATCAAATGGTCTATCCAACACAAAAACTATAGAGTGTACCGGGCGGCCTTATCGCTATAAACGATCTCCTTCAGGCAACCCGAGTAGATAGAAACTTAATGATAATTAAAACTATACAATATGCAAGAAGTGCGTAACTTACTGATTACTTAAACTATACACAATAAACTTATAATAATTTTAAAAATTGAAAAAGGAGACAGAAAGAAAGAAAAAAATATTATAGATTCGTATTAAAACTCAGTGCGTGCACAGTACTTTAGTGTGAATGAAACAAGCTTTTGCGGTTTTGTTCACGAAAATACTAGCATTAGCTTAATAGGGTCGATTTTGTTCAACGTGCTATTGTATAGACACGTTGCGTGTTAGCAATTGTTGCCACTTTATTTATGCCATTATACTTTTCTAGGGCTAATTCGTGCTTATTAACCTTAATCTATATTCGATTTGCATGTACCGATAGAAATTTAATAAACATCCACTGTTCTAAATTAAAGCCACTAAATGCATTATTCTCATGCAATTGGTAATAATAATATATGGCTGAAAAGTTGGTTTGATCACGCTAATCTAAAAAAATGCTGGTGCGAATTAAAAAAAAATTGTTAAATACTGTCTATAGTTTACGCGAGTAGTACACATTTAAATAAAACACTTTAACGGTTTAAAACGCGATATATTAGTTAAAATTATTTGAAAATGATTTTTAACTTCGGCCCGACGTGACCACGGCTGCTGCAAAGCATCCGAAACGATATATAATATATCGCGTTTTAAACCGTTAAAGTGTTTTATTTAAAAAAATTGTTGAGAGACTATAAAGTAGGGAAGACTATAGCATCACGTCGCGACCAATGGGAGCAGAAACAGATGGAAATGTGGAAAAACGCTGCAAAAACGGCTCAAGATCCCCAAGAAATTTATAAAAGAATTATTCTTGTTTAAATAATCTAAAAAATAAATGTCCGTAACAGTATACATTATATATATCTATTAAAATTAACTGGCAAGAACCGTTTTAAGGTAATCAAATTTCGTCGAAACACTTCACAGGCAAAAGAACGTATCCCAGATCAGATCAAGTGGTATTTAAAGGCCAAATTGAAATAGTATTCATTTTACTGCTTTTCAAAAAATTCAAATCATAACTAAAATCCCTTTTCCACTCGTGAGGCAAATATAATGTCCATTTCACTGATCGGGTTTATTTCAAATGCCTAACCGAAAGAATCTATTGTTTCCCAGGGACTCGAACCCAGGACCTCTCGTGCTTACCGCAAAGCTGGGCAATACGTAAAGCATTTGCTTAGTTTTAAAGAATTAAGCGTACATGGGGACAAAAGAAGTCGTTTTTATACATCTTTATAAATTCATTATCTAAAAAATGTCAGCGACAGTATTATCATATTAACTCGCAAGAACGACAGGACGCGGATATCGTGGTGAGTAACAGATATCATTTATAAAGATGAGAAAGTTCTTTATAAAGAGATATGATGCCAAACTATTATACGCGGCTGAAGTCGCGGGCAGAGCTAGTTACAACTTTAGGAACACCGTTTGAGACATATAGAAGACGTAGGTATACGTTCACCCTCTTATCTCACGGACCGACCAATCGACTTTTATAATTCTTGTTACGCTGGGAAGCCGGAATGGCGCTGTAAAAATTTTATTACGATCCAATAACACGTTCGGACATCGCTCCTCGTCGAAAACACTGGCGTAAATCTAGGTGTAATCTTTCTCACTGTCTTAGTAACAATCTTAAAGGATTATTTCATACTAGCTGTGTTAGCGACTTCCGACACGACACGACGTCAATCGCGCCCCTTCCTGTCGTTCTTGCAAGTTAATCTTAAAAGATAGACATATAGCGCCGCGGATTTATTTCTTTCTCAATGTGAATCATTCTTTCTTACATATTTTTTGCATACCTTGAACCGTTTCTGCAGCAGGCGTATCCTCGGAAACCCATAATGATAAATAATTTACCATTTTTTTTTTCACATTTCTCTCCGTATCTTCGCTTGTATTAGTCATAGAGAAAAGTTTCATAGCCTTCTTCGATAAATGCACCGCAAACCGCAAAGCTGAGCAATATGCTAAACTATTTACGTACGGAGTCCAATAAGCTAACACACACACACCGGTTAAGTGCAAGTCACACGATTCTGTACTAAACACTAAAGTTAGTATTCACCTTTCATAAGTTAATCAATTATTTTAGTGCGTAAATTGCGTATTCTGAAAGCAAACTTTGATATCATTACGTATTGTCTGTAGTTTACACGTGCACATTTAAATAAAACTTGAACGGTTTAAAACGCGACATATTTAAGTTACCTCGTCGTGTCTTCGATACTCATCGGAACAAGCATGTTTTTAATCAATTTATTTCTTTTATACTTATTGGACTACGTTTGGAAATATAGAAATTAAAGGGTGGTAGAAATATCGAATTCCTTCCAGGTTAATCAGATAAGTTTAATCGTGTTTCAGTACCACTCTGGGTTTCTTAATATCCAAAGTCAAAATACAACATTACACCTTGGTGCAATATATGGCTGGGGTATTTTTATTCTCAATTAAGTCAACCCCAAGCTTGCCTGTCCCCTCCCTATATAAGAAGTCAATAATTGTTACAGGAAGCGAAATCTCTTCTCCCCCTGTGGGGCTTGGGGCTAATACATTACTGTGTCCCTTTAACTAATCAAACTTCTGTGAGCTGCGACTTTTTTTTTGATATTGATTGTAACGTACCGAGTTCGCGGCCTCAAATATTAACCGGACATTGGCCTCCCACCGCAACAATTTATTGTTTCCCTAAGATTTGAACCCTGGACCTCTAGGCAACCATTTGGCTACAGAGGCGGTCAACACTTTAGTAGAGCAAAAATATAATTTATCATTATTACTATGTAGGCTTAGGTTATGATTGTTTCTTCGTGTTGTTAGAGGAATGTGTTAAGAGCTTGAAATATATAATAGTCACGCCCTGACCACGGTTGCTGTAAAGTGTAAAAAATAAGTTAAGGGATAGTTTTCGCTTTATAAACTGTGAAAAGTAGAAGAACAATTCCTTGTCGTTCAGTAGGTATAAATAAATACAATTTTATTCCTTTCAAAAAGCGAAGCTTAAGAAATTCTCGAAGCAAGCTGTCAACGACTGTCCGCCGAGCGTAAATAAATAATTCGATGACGCAAAAGGTTGAACACGGCTCGGTTTTTTTTACTTATTTTGTTAGGCTACTGCTATTTTCAATATTTTGACGTCTAGACAATGTTAATAAAGACTTTTAAATGATTTTTTCATTTTCAAACGGTTGTATTTAGTTCGACCCGTACGGAATTTATTTATTTGGGTCAAAATTAGAAATTGAAATTTAAGCACCGTTGTCAAAAAAAAAAAACAAAATATTGATAAGAAATTTGATTTGAATAACGGTTCTTGGAATTTAAACTTAAAAGATAGACACGGCCATTTTATTACATCATTTACAGTGGGATCATTCTTTCATACATATTTCTCGGTTTATCCATCATCACAGCACACGCAACAGAAGCCCTCGAAGATGTTTCACAGCTTGATGTTCTATAGCCCCGATGAATGGTAACACCAACACAAAAATAATCTTTCAATTCGAACTAGTACTTACTGAGATCAGTGCGTTGAAGCAAACTCTTTAGCTTCATAATATTAGTACAGATAGATTAGATATATAAGAAGTAAACAATACTATCAAGACATGAGCCTAAGAAGTTAGATGTATAACATATTTGGGTCGCACCATTACAGGGATCAGGTAATTGCCATCTTAATTACGTCCCCGGCTTAATAGAATAAGGACAAGGTTGATCGATAAAGTTTAGGGCCACAGCAGCGCCCTCTATCGACAAAATTTCACAAGTATCATGTTCATATTAATAGTCGTATGATTTTTGAAACTGAATTAGTATTAAACTTAGAACTCGTTCAATTTAACAATGACCGACTTAAAACGTATAAGAATTTCCTCAAATAATGCGCGCAAATAAAAACTAAGTAGTACAATTGAGAACTTTTAAAAGGAGACCATGACAAACAACTAATAACAATAGTTTTATTTACAATTGTGTGCAATTATAGCTACAAGCCAATTCGAAATGAAATGAATCCTTTGATAAGTTTCATCTTTGGCCCCCATATTGCAGAGTAAAAGATCGTTCCAATATTGAATTACACGACTAATATGGAGTTGGATGATGTGGATTTTCATACAACTATTGTCGGTCATTTTTCGACCGGTACAGCATGTTTTATCTTGGTTGTCGAAATAATGCTCAAATTTCCAAGAATGTTTAAAATAATAAATTTACGTCTTAGTAAATACCTAGCTTTGTGTTTAATAATATTTAAGGAACTCCAAGTAAGCATATAACAACTACTAGTAGTTTGTAATATAGAAGTATATACTGTCTATAGTTTACGCGAGTAGTACACATTTAAATAAAACACTTTAACGGTTTGAAATGCGATATATTAGTTAAACTTATTTGGAAATGATTTTTAACTTCGGCCCGACGTTTCACATGACCCCCTTGACCACGGACGAACTAATATATCGCGTTTTAAACCGTTAAAGTGTTTTATTTAAATATAGAAGTATAGATAAATCCGATTCGTAGGTTCGATTCCCATCAAGTCAATATTTTAAATTACTTTGATAGTAGTGGGCACCAATTCAGGTATTCCTAATACCATTTAATATCCAAATTTCAAAACCAAACGTCAGATCGAGGTTAAAATAAATAGTAAACAAGTTTAAGTAATATATTTTGCGTTTTAAACCGTTTAAATGTATTTGAATGTGTACTACTCTCGTAAACTACAGACAATACTTAAACATAGAGTTAAAAGTCTAACGTGTTTCAGAAAAAATATTAATTAATTGGTTAGAATATGTTGAACCAGGCGGGGATTGACCCACGGCTATTGCAAGCATTCGACCAACGAGCGCACCAAAATAATTTTATTTATACGAATCGAATGATTGAATTGGTTCTATGAAAAGCAAACGAACTAAATTCGGTGAAAGGAAATTCCCGATCGTTTGATTCGCTGCGGTCGACGCATGAACGATAGAGCACACACCAGACAGTCAGATCATTCTAACACTCAAAGGCCACAGGTTTTTTACTCATCAGGCTTCACCCGACTCTTGTGAACTCAAAAGGAAAGCTGTACAGTCAGTATTCCAGTCAAGAGAGTTTTTAGGCGATTCAAACCTAAAATATGTTATTATTGATATGCGGGTATTATAATATTAATTCCTTCTCTATGTGTGTAAATGTCCGAATGTCTATAGCCAAAATAGGTCAGCGCATCTTGTCTAGATGTTATATGGCTGGAGTATTTCACGTTTCATCAAATGAAACCCAATTTGTCTCTCCTCCTCCCCCATTAAAAAAAAATAGTTTTATCTATACTGGTATAAAAAGAAGTAGTTCAGTTAATTTTAACAGTTTAAAACGCGGGATATATTAGTTAAACTTATTAACAATTTATTTTGTAACATGATCACGTGAATAGCATCCGAGACGTCGGGCCGTGAAGTTTAACTTATATATTTCGCGTTTTAATTCGTTTAAGTGTTGTATTTAAAGCTCCATGTTTTCTGTTTAGAATGGTTATCGTTTGCAACTTTCTTGAAATTCTTCGCTTCTTCAGTTCGTGTAGAAGTATTTATAAATAAATGTTATTATATTGGTAGGTATTCTAATTAAATACTGTGTATAGTTTACGTGAGTAGTACACATTTAAATAAAACACTTTAACGGTTTAAAACGCGATATATTAGTTAAATTTATATTGTCGTATTATGTCGTATTATGTATATTATGTGTATTATAGTGGTCACGAGGAGACCCATGACCACAGCTGCTATATCGCGTTTTAAACCGTTAAAGTGTTTTATTTAAAGGTATTCTAATTGTAATTATTTTTTATTAAAATAGCTTGGAAAATTCCTATATAGGTCACATAGAAACAAGAAAAATAGGTGAAATCGCCGGAAAAAGGAAACGGAGAGAGGCATCTTATAAGATATGTTTCTTTTATGACTGAGACATTAATAAGAACAAGTATCTAAGATTACGAAAACGGTGGAATGAAAGAACGATTACATTGCTTTGTCTTTACAATTGTATATTAAATAGAACACTCTTAACGGTTTGAAACGCGAAATATATAATTTAATTTATCGACGGTGTGGCTAATAATCAAAGGATCGTGGGTTCGATCCCCACCAGGGCCAACATGTGTTAATTTTCCAATTTATAAAACATGTTGGACTCGATATGAAATATAGAAATTCCGTCCGGGTCACGAACCGCCGGTGAAAAAACGGGTTAGCTTAATTGCGGTTTACATAAGTAAAGAACAATATTTGCTTCTATTTTTTTATACTATAAAATTACCCTTCAAATATGTTTATAGCAAATGGCGTTCGTGTGCAGTTAGTTATGATATGACTTTTTTAGCCTTAATATTAATTTTATTGTAGAGGTATTTTTTTATTTCAAGTTTTGTTGTATGGTAATTTTTACTTGTGTTTCCTTCTTATTATTTCTGGCTGTCTCTGTAAATGTCAATCATGGGGTATCACTGATAATCGGCGCTGAAGACGATTCTAACGCGTAAGACGATGGCGGGCAGTGTAGAAGTTTTGCGTAAACGACCTCTCACGCTTTTAGCTGGAGTAACAAGATTAATTATTAGTTTAGTTCGCGGGCTACATGTCTGTCGCAATGCGGATGCTGCAAGTGTGATAACGTGTTAACAAAATCTCGCTTTTCGGTTACAAAGTTCACTAGAACTACACTTGCGAAGTTATTGTTGAGTTGCTGGGTATCGCTGTTATAGTGATTCGGGATAACTCGTGAAATTATGTTAAAACAAAAGACGACTACAAAGTAACAATCACTTATTGTATATACAATAGGAAAAACAATTTTAGGGAAATGTCGGGCTCGTGGGAATAATGGTAGCACCATATGGTTAATAATCGACGGGTCGTGGGTTCGATTACCACGGGGACCAGCATTTTTTTAAATCAAAAATTGTTTATTGTTGTTGGACTTCGTATGAAAATCTCGATATTGAATATGTGGTAGGCCGTAGCACACTGTTAGGCTGTGTCAAACGGGCCCACAGATAAAATAACCGTTAAGTTTCAGTCTGTTGATTTACGAATATCCAAGGTTACAAATATGGTCAACAGTGGATCTTATTTAGAATATTATATGGCTGGGGTACCATGAAACGACCCCCGGCTTCTTTGTCCTCCTCTATCATTAAAAAAAAAGATAAGAATAAGTATATATATATTTTTTGAAAACATGAAAATCAGGACATAATCTGTGGCAAGAATTAATTCCGTCCACACATCAGAAAGCCGTATAGAACACTCCCGTTACATGACTAGGATGTTTTACGATTCACCAAATGAACTCTACCTTTGACTCTTATCATAGAAAAAGTAACGTAAAATTCATATCAACACTGTTTTCACATCAAAACATGCAGTTACATAAGTATGCACGCTCGATGCTAAGCTCTGAACGAAGATTAGATTACTTCGAGAGAGTTTTAACACGTTCCCCTAATTTGACTTCTCGGAGCTTTTATACATTTATTTAAATGAAAACTTACACAGCTTACTAATTCACAGCTTAAAGCTGAAAGGTATTCATAAATTTAATTGAGAAAATAGGTCTTTTATTATAACAAACTGGTCCAATGCGGGTTGGTGGGCCGGGCTATTATGACTACGCCCATTTAAAATAGACATATTAACCGGGATGAGAACGACACAGGGACAATTTCAAGGTTACCAATAACACTTATTTATGTGCTTATGTACAATTGAATAAAATACTTTAACGGTAAACGCGATATATATTAGTTAAAACCTATTTGACAAATATCCTAACTACTGCGCGACGTTTCGGATGCTTTGCAGCAGCCGTGGTCACGGGGAGGCTATAATACTCCTTTATATCACTCAGTGTACGATCTAAAAAGAGAATTTTATTCAACGTCCACAAACTTTTTCTTTTGTTTTATTAAGCAAATCGCTTTAAAAGCTTACACGTGAAAGCATGTATATTATCGGATATTGAAAGTAGTTTTGCGAAAAATTGAGTGGAAATTTCATATCGCAGTCACTAAAAGGGGATTAAGGTATTAACGGCATTTATCAATTTATTGGATATCAAGAAATATCTAATATCAGTTATCTTTTTCGATATAGAATTTTATTCAATATGCATTTTGCGTGCCCTGCAAACAGTTATCTATCATTTTAACAGACAAACATCAACCAAACTTTTCAAAAGTTTCAAAATTCAAACTTCGAACTTTGAAACGTTAGTTACACGTACAGTACAATACAGTAGTTTAGTGTCTACTAATAAAGTAAGGTATACTTTTTTTAGAATTGAAATGCCACTTCAAAACTTACTGAACAGTTATACTGTCTGTAGTTTAGAGGTTTTTTGACGGTTCAAAACGTGACATATATAAGTTAAACTTATTTGAAAGTTACTATAACAATGGTCCGACGTGTCTCCCCGTGACCACAGCTACTGCGAAGCACCCGAAACGTCGAGCCGTAGTTAGAATAACCTTTCAATAAGTTTAACTAATGTATGCTTTATTTAAATTACTGAACAGATACCTATCTATATTTGTGAAAGAAACAAAAGTGATTTTAATAATATTAGAGTAAATACAAACAACAGTTCAATAACTTGAAGCAAACACTTTCTTTATAGGATCCTCCGATTACGCAAACAAAATTGATTTCTTTGTAATATTCCTTAAGTAAACGTAACATTGCCCTAAAGACTACGTTTTCAATGTCATTTGCTGAAGGCTACAAAGTTATATCAACGTACGTTCTTTTCATTGTATCTTCTATAAGTGCATCGATCTGTTGTGTAAGGAAAACACGTTATGTAATGCTTTGACTGCGCGGAGGACCCTTGTCTATGTAACCTGTATTCTTTTGTTCCCTTCATATTCTAGCGTTTGATGGACTTTTATAGGTTCCGTACCAAAAGGGGAAGAGTGGAAAATCTAAGAATTCTAATATTGTAAAGCTTAAGCTCAGGAACTACTAGTTAAAGTTTTTGTGTTGGTTAGAGAATTTATTGAGGAAGGCATTAGTTAAAACATAACACTGCTACAAACCGAAGAGAAAACACGGTGGGAAACGGGGAAAATTGTTAGTATGGAAATTGTGCACAATATCAATTAGATTCAGGTGTGATTCAGAGAAAATAAGAAATTTAAGTATCTAGTCCATAATACGGTGCTCGGTAAAATGTTACCTTATTTTATTGAACTTCTTTTATTTACAAGAAGCGATATGACCCACGTATAGTCATAGAAACTAACGTGGGCGGTAATAATGATCGCTCGAATGTTTGCAACTTCTGCCAAATAAGACTTGTGCCAAATACGTTATACACCATAGTATAAGTTTCTAGCGAAACGCTTCATGAAATAAAGAAATTCATTTCTCTGTTGCGCTGTAACGTGATTTTTAATCCCTGATAAAACCCCAGAGGTATGGAATTTAAAGTTCCATCGTAATTGAACCACTGTTTACGTTTCTGATTTAAATAATTAAAAGCGAGACGCTTCAAAAAAAATTTTTAAAAAAACCCTTTACGCCCCGTTTTTTTTTTTTAAATTTTTTTAAAATTTTTTTTTCCCCCCCCCCCCCCCCCCCCCCCTCTCCCCCCCCCCCCCCCCCCCCAAAAAAATTTTTTTTTTTTTTTTTTTTTTTTTCCCCCCTTTTTTTTTTTTTTTTTTTTTTTCCCCCCCCCCCCCCCCCCCCTTTTTTTAAATATTTTTTTTTTTTCCCCCCCCCCCCCCCCCCTTTTTTTTTTTTTTTTTTTTTTTTTTTTTTTCCCTTTTTTTTTCCCCCCCTTCTTTTTTCCCTTTTTTTTTTTTTTTTTTTTTTTTTCCCCGTGTTTTTTTTGTATAAACTAAGCATATTGGTTAATTTGTGTAAGCCTTTCACGGGCATCGTTCAGTTTATCATTGTCTTTCGGGCTATTAATTCTTCGAGCAATCGAGGAGCCAACATCTCCTGATGATACCGTCCACACGTGATGGCGAAACGTCGAGAACCTCTTCTCGCTCACATCCGCCGAACAGCCCGAAAGACAATGATATGCTAAGCATATTGGTTGTTTCATTGATATTCACTTTTTCAGTATTAGTGTATATACCTTTATACCTTACACCATATATACCTATGCGTTAGAGTGGGATAGGTTGCTATTTCTCTCTCTATCCATCGCAAATGTTTGTTCTATGAAAACGGTTTCGCCACTTCTAAATATTTGCAGGTGTTATCGTATTTCGCTGTCACAGTGTTTTGCCCTTTTTAAAACCAATAGAACCACATCTGGCAGCCATGCAAGTAGGTATACTTTTTGTTTATACTGAACTTTGAATTGCCTTCGTAAATGCGACACCGTTACTGCAAGTATAACTTAGCACCACAAAACAGTCGGTCGCTATTTTTAGAACTTTAATTAAAAGAGGTAGTCATTATTTTTTATTTGTTGCAGTCTGTAGCCAAATGCTTTAATTAGACTTAAGTAACATATAAAAAATGTTAAATTATGCAATTTATAATAAAATTTGACTATCTGTATTAAGCTTTTGTTACATTTGCGAGTAAGACACAGGGCACTTTTAACGGTTTAAAACGCGAAGTATATAAGTTATTAAACGATCCAATATATCGAGTCACGTGAACAAACAAAAAATACTTTATTGTCACCACAACATTACGAAATAAGATTAAATTTAAAAAAATACCGAAAAAATGTAGTAAAAAAGAGACGGCCTTATTGGTAAAAAGCGATTTCTTCCAGGCAACCATGAAGATGGAGATTTTCAGTAATATTATCAATAATAAGCTAGCACTAGAGCTGTAATAAGTTTATAGGATGCTAAGAATAGTCAAAAGTTTGAACCAGTAGTTTCTGAGATTAGCACTTTCAAACAAACAAACTCTTCAGCTTTATATATTAGTATAGATAACGCCGCAAGCGCGCAACGTTGAATTGATTAAATAGCAATTATTCCTTAAAGGTATCAAGTGTTCAACAGTTTGATCTATACTTCAGAGACGCCTGGCGTTTATTTGCCGACGATCAGCAAGTAAATTATTCATAAGTTAACTTAGTACTGATATTTTCTAATACAATCTATATATACAATTTGTATTTACAAACAAAACAATTTTAACGGTTTTAAAGATGAAACACAAACTATGACAGTGTGTTATTAATTTATTGGTTAAAATAACACTCTGGAACTTGAAATTTCTATAAATTTTTTTTCTAGTTTTCTCATGAACGTCTTTTGCACTTGGCTATCTATACATATATTAATAGATCTATTATTTAAATAGCTTAATTTAATAAGTACACATACAAATAGAACACTTTCGGGTCGTTCGGTCGAATATTTCGAGTGCTTTTTTCATCAGCCGTGGTCACGGATGGATTGAAGATGGTGACCCTAATATCAAAGTCAAATCTGCTACGCTAGCGCCATCTGTTTACTTGTAGTTGGCACGGAGAAACTACCTGGGCACTTACAGAACTCACGGTGTCCTCTCATTTCCCTATTAATATATTTCGCATTTTAAATCAAAAGTTTCCTCAAGAAGACCATGCAATAAAATCGATAGATAAGCTATATATGTTGCGCTCTCGTAACGAGAGATTGATACCAAGATCTAGGTCATCCTCTCCCGTATAGTTTCCCTCGAAGACAATTCGCATTACAGCATTTACTGTGTATTTTTTCTTACTTGACATTTTTGGTAAACAAATATACAATTTAAATGAAAAACCATAATCTAAAATTAATAAAAATGTATGTAAAGATTAAAACTTCTTTAGTTTGACATTTACATAAATTCTTATGTAAATGTCAAAGGATGTAGGCAAAGTCAATAACAATAGAAGATGGAAGTCCTACTAATGCACAATCGCTAAAAAGCAATGCAAACGTTGTGTTAAATAATATTAACATAAAAAAATCGTGATTTTTATATTGAGATCGGTTGGTCTATATTTAATGGATATTTCTTTAATGTCATCTGTGGCAATGACTACACTTTATAAAAGGGCGACACGTATCTATGGTTTGAAATCGGTCATATTTATTGTAGTCTTTTGCCAAGTTAAAAAAAATACTCTATACTGTTGATCATATCATATCACTGAGGTCGAATATAGAGTCACTTCAAGCGCTACAAATGACATGATCCCGTTTGACGGCGGTTTAAAAGCTTGAATATTAATTAGAATTTGAACGATGATTAAAATATTGGAACCGGTCAATTGGAAAACTGATCTGAATATTTAAATAAAACACTTTAACGGTTTAAAACGCGATATATTAGTTAAACTTATTTGAAAATGATTTTTAACTTTTTAGCCGTTGCAAAGCATCCGAAACGTCGGGCCGAAGTAATATATCGCGTTTTAAACCGTTAAAGTGTTTTATTTAAATGTGTACTACTCGCGTAAACTATCGACAGTATTTGATCTGAATATACAATTTAAATTTTCTAGTTCTATCTAAGTGTTGGCCGAGTTTTATCGGAAAATAGAAGACCAGAATAAAATCTAAACTAATATTATAAAGCTGAAGAGTTTTTTTTCAGTGCGCTAATTTTAGGTACTATTGGTATTGAAAAACTACTTTTGTGTTGGTTAAAACATTTATCGAAAAATGCAATAATACATTAAATCAATTTTAGCTTAGCTATCCTTTTATCTGATTTCCTGAGTTTGAATCCCGGTGTAACAATAGTTTGTTTCGATCGCTCAGAGCACAGAAATCTGATCAACTATGTGTTCGCGCCATGCCCCATGGGGGGAAGCGGGATTTAACTCAAATGTGTATTTCACTCAACATTTCACACAACATCCACAGTCTAACTGTTCTATCAAACATACAGACATACTTCTGTGCCCATAACAAAGCGCTTTACTTACTGTTATAAAGATATACGCTGATATATACTAAGAAACCCAAAACCGACAAGTAATGCTACAATGCAATTTCGTCACTTGGCTTGCGTTCAGAACGTTACAATTTACACTCACACAATTTCCTAAAGGTGCATACACACTAGGTTAGATTTTTTTGATTCAAGTATATGAAGGTATATTATGGTATACGGGTGTGTATGTCCACATTGCCACCATTAGGCCAACGGGCCTATCAAAGTAAATAATATTAATATCTCTAACTATGCAAAACTTAAATGTCGTAATTATTGTTTCCGCGAGGAGTACACGAAATACTATTAACACTTGAAAACGCGAATTAACTAAATTAATTTAAAATAGGTTAAGTAATATATTTTAAGTTTCAAACCGTTAAACGTGTTTTATTTAAATACCTTGTTAATTTATGATCTATAACAAACTGCTTCTTAAATTAAAAATCGATAATAAATTTAAAATGTACGATTCTGCTAGGACTTGAACCGGCGTCGTCAGCGTTTCGTGCCGTTGCTTTAACCAATTGAGCTACCGAGTCCTGTATATTTTTGATTAATTAATGCAAATAACATTGGAATTAAATAAAGCACATTTTAGCTTCGTTATAGATTGTGGTAAGCCACCATGGTTTACCACAATCTATAACGAAATTTCTGTCATGTCAAGCTTAACAAATTCGAACATCGAATTACCTGCTTCGTTCGTAGAAGTGACGTCATTAAAGGAAATTATGTACGGAGACACTGTAAATACTGACTACTTACTTTTCCGTGTTATATCTTGACTAATGTAAGATGTTAAGTTTTACTCACTGGGGTATTACATTTATTTTTACCGTAAAGTTTTACGCGCACGTTATATTAAGTAGGGCTGGTCACATATTTTTCGCGTGGGGCATGGGGCGAGCACACTCATTCCATTCCACTGATTTATTTTATTTAAAGGCAAGATTCTGACTCCCGACTGAAATAAATTACTGTCCTGGAATTCGAACCCAGGACTTCTCACACCTAACTTAAATTTAACACTCATTACTATTGCGTTACTACGATAGTGCGTACTTTGCGTAGCATATTTCAAAACTATAAACAAAAGAAAGTCGAATAATTAAAAGAAAATCTCTGCTTAGCATACTAAGCTATTGAAGACTAAAAATATAATCCGATAAATGCACAAACGTGTCATCATACATTACTCAAACTATAAGTTGCTACGAAACGTCTGCTAATAGCTTAAGGCATGACGGTTGCAATTTTAAATGTCTTTAAGCGTATTATCTAGTTTAATATTCATTCAGGTAGATGATTAAAAGTAAAGCCCGTCTTACAGTAATTTAACTGAACCTTAACATAATAGTTACAGTCAAACAGAGCATTACCTCCTTACCACGAGAATCGAAACCACCTACCTATTTTCTAAATTTATCCACACACCAACCTACAAGCAGATGGCGCCACTATAGCAGCCCTCCAGACACCCTCCATCTTTAGTCCCTCCTTGACTACGGCTGCTGCCGTACGTCGGGCCGTAGTTAAAATAATTTAAAAATAACTTAAGTAACATATTTCTCGTTTTAAACCGTTAAAAGTGTTATATTTAAATGTGTATTGCTCGCGTATTGTTTGTATACAAGCATTATTTATCCATGTTTAATTATAATTAAAAATTTTACAAACGTAATTAATAAACACAAAAAGGCGTAAACAAAAACTCATTCGATTTCTACGCCTTCGAGTAGCGGTTCACTATGAATAATCAAACTATAAATATACAGGAAAGTTCTATAATTATTTATAAAGTGCAAAGTACATTTAAACGGAGAAGCCACAAAGTGTAAAATTCAACACGTTTCGACTCCACTGTACGGATTTTCCAAAGTCCGAAGTGACAGAAGACGACAGCGTATTTCAGTTGGATGTGACATAGCTTTTAACCATTAAACGTTCCTCATGCTTGTCTGTCCGACAAGCTCTGATATAAAAGGATCTACGTTGGCAATGAACATAAATAATTAATATTAAAAATAAATATTGCGATGTAAAAGTCCAAAGTTATAATTCATTTTAACACTAATACTCCTACTAACTACTCTACTCCACGTTTAAAAAAGATCTTAGTATTGTCTGTAATTTAAAAGAGGTACGCATTTAAATAAAACACTTTTAACGGCTGAAAAGTCGGTAGTGTAGCATGATATATTATGCATAGTATTATATATGAACATAGTGTCTACATTTTATTGCCCAAATGGATATTAAAGATAGTGCTTATTTGCTTAACGTTAAATTACTAAATAGATTAACTACTTTCACTAAATACTAGCTTTAGCTTTAACTGGCGCAAGAGACATTTGATTTTACGAGTCACTGCTTATTTCTAAACGAGAATAGTTGATCAAACTTCTGTATTTCCAAACGAAGTATTCCAGTTCTAATGCTAAATGCATGAGTTGAGCTTAGCTCAGATAAGCTAAAAAGATATAGAGCTAAGGAAATAATTATGTACTGCAATTTTCCTTCGGCCCGAAAACTTAAACAATGCGTAATTTACCTTTTAAATAATTGTTATATCAAGGTATTGTTCAAGTACGCGTTGGTGTGATGGTAGCAATTTATAGGCTATGTCGGGTCGCGGTTTCGATTTTCCACGGGTCTAATATCTTTTTGGGTCTTTGTACATTAAATTTGAAAATTCCATCCCAATAAAGAACTACCGTCTACAGATAAAAATACAGTGAACTTTAATCGCGTTTCCGTGTAAGTATGTGGAAATCCGAAAGCCAAAATAGGTCGACGACACATCTTGTCAAGATATATGGCTAGGGTATTTCACCTTCCACCAAGTGATCCCGTTTGTGTTTCCAAAATATTGTATTTAACTATCAGTTATACTAGTATAGGTTGCTTCCTATAATACTAAAATATCTATACCAATTATAGAAATAACTGTTTTTGCATTGGATTCGTAAAAGTCGATGCGCTTCGGTGTATAAAATTTGAAGTGGTTGGCACGGAGACGAAAGTATAAAAATGTTTTATAAAATTTACGATTCCAATAATATAAATTGAGGTCTATTTATTCCGAGGAATTGGTATTACCAATTGTTGGAAATATGAGCCAATGGCGTGGCCTCGCTCGCTTCAAATAAGTTAATAAGAAAATCAAAGAAATAAAACGCCTCTTTGGAAAAGGCGGTTTCTTTCTTCTTTGTGTGACAACGACGACCATCGAAAGATTTTTAAGCCTTAGAAGCTTAACCAACACTAAATGCAATACTCTAGTATTTTACACTAACTACTGTCCAAATTTGGGGTTTTTTTTTTTTTTTTCAAAGGGGGGGGTGGGCCCATAATTTTTTGGGGGGGGGGGGGGAGAAAGAAAGACACCTTTTTTTCCCCCCCCCCCCGGGGGGGGGGAAAAAAAAATTGGGGGGTTTTTTTGTTTTTTTTTTTTTTTTTTTTTTTTTTTTTTTTTTTTTTTTAACCCCCCCCCCCCCCCCCCCCCCCCTTTTTTTTGAGAAGTTTTTTTTTTCCCCCTCCCCCCCCTTTTTTGGGGGGGGGGGGTCCCCCCCCCCCCCCCCCCCCCCAAAAAAATTTTTTTCCCCCCCCCCTTCCCCCCCCCCCCCCCCCCCCCTTCCCCCCCCCCCCCCCCCCCCCCCCCCCCCCCCCCCCCCCCCCCCCCCCCCCCCCCCCCCCCCCCCCCCCCCCCCCCCCCCCCCCCCCCCCCCCCCCCCCCCCCCCCCCCCCCCCCCCCCCCCCCCCCCCCCCCCCCCCCCCCCCCCCCCCCCCCCCCCCCCCCCCCCCCCCCCCCCCCCCCCCCCCCCCCCCCCCCCCCCCCCCCCCCCCCCCCCCCCCCCCCCCCCCCCCCCCCCCCCCCCCCCCCCCCCCCCCCCCCCCCCCCCCCCCCCCCCCCCCCCCCCCCCCCCCCCCCCCCCCCCCCCCCCCCCCCCCCCCCCCCCCCCCCCCCCCCCCCCCCCCCCCCCCCCCCCCCCCCCCCCCCCCCCCCCCCCCCCCCCCCCCCCCCCCCCCCCCCCCCCCCCCCCCCCCCCCCCCCCCCCCCCCCCCCCCCCCCCCCCCCCCCCCCCCCCCCCCCCCCCCCCCCCTCTCCCTTCCCCCCCCCCCCCCCGGCCCCCCCCCCCCCCCCCCCCCCCCCCCCCCCCCCCCCCCCCCCCCCCCCCCCCCCCCCCCCCCCCCCCCCCCCCCCCCCCCCCCCCCCCCCCCCCCCCCCCCCCCCCCCCCCCCCCCCCCCCCCCCCCCCCCCCCCCCCCCCGGCCCCCCCCCCCCCCCCCCCCCCCCCCCCCCCCCCCCCCCCCCCCCCCCCCCCCCCCCCCCCCCCCCCCCCCCCCCCCCCCCCCCCCCCCCCCCCCCCCCCCCCCCCCCCCCCCCCCCCCCCCCCCCCCCCCCCCCCCCCCCCCCCCCCCCCCCCCCCCCCCCCCCCCCCCCCCCCCCCCCCCCCCCCCCCCCCCCCCCCCCCCCCCCCCCCCCCCCCCCCCCCCCCCCCCCCCCCCCCCCCCCCCCCCCCCCCCCCCCCCCCCCCCCCCCCCCCCCCCCCCCCCCCCCCCCCCCCCCCCCCCCCCCCCCCCCCCCCCCCCCCCCCCCCCCCCCCCCCCCCCCCCCCCCCCCCCCCCCCCCCCCCCCCCCCTCCTTTCCCCCCCTCTTCCGCCCCCCGCCCCCCGCCCCCCCCCCCCCCCCCCCCCCCCCCCCCGCCCCCCCCCCCCCCCCCCCCCCCCCCCCCCCCCCCCCCCCCCCCCCCCCCCCCCCCCCCCCCCCCCCCCCCCCCCCCCCCCCCCCCCCCCCCCCCCCCCCCCCCCCCCCCCCCCCCCCCCCCCCCCCCCCCCCCCCCCCCCCCCCCCCCCCCCCCCCCCCCCCCCCCCCCCCCCCCCCCCCCCCCCCCCCCCCCCCCCCCCCCCCCCCCCCCCCCCCCCCCCCCCCCCCCCCCCCCCCCCCCCCCCCCCCCCCCCCCCCCCCCCCCCCCCCCCCCCCCCCCCCCCCCCCCCCCCCCCCCCCCCCCCCCCCCCCCCCCCCCCCCCCCCCCCCCCCTTTCTCCTCCCCTTTTTTTTTCCCCCCCTCTTCCTTCCTTTTCTTCCTCCCCTCTTTTTTTTTTTTTTTTTTTTTTTTTTTTTCCTTTTTTCCCCCCCCCCCCCCCCCCCCCCCCCCCTCCCCCTTCTTTTTTTTTTTTTTTTTTTCAAATCATATGTATTGGACGAACACGCTTCGCATTTGAAAATTCACTACTTATTGCAGTATAGTTTTATACATTGATATGATATTGTAAAGCTGAAGAGTTCGTTTGTTTGAACGCGCTAATCTCAGGAACTATTGATTCGCATTGAAACATTAATTTTAAATAAAACATTTTAACGGTTTAAAACGCGATATATTAGTTAAACTTATTTGAAAGTGTGTCACGGGGAGACCACGGATGCTGCTAAAAACTGCAGTTACAAATCATTGTCAAATAAATTTAACTAATATATCGCGTTTTAAACCGTTAAAGTGTTTTATTTAAATGTGTACTACTCGCGTAAACTATAGACAGTATTTAACATTATTATTGTTGGATAATCAATTTATCGAGAAAGACTTTAGGCTGTATAATACCACGCTGCGATAAATAGGTGAGAAGAAATGGTAGAAAATGTGGAAAAAGTCTACATCATCATCTTTGACTTGCGTTACTTTCTTGGCGAAACTAAACTAAACTAAACTTGGCGATAAAAGGAGTGACGGCGAGTTTATTGCCAGTTCTTCTCGTTCGTTCTACGCCCTTGATTTGAGAACGGGTAGTAAATGTAAAGTTAGATTCTATAATTATTTTGTGATGTTCATAAGTGTACATAGTTACCTACATGAATAAATGATTTTTGACTTTGACTTTGACTTTGACTTTCCTTTCTAACCGTTGCGTGCGCTTCAAGAAACCACAATGTATATACGTAGAATCATTCTCGTTTAAATGAGCTTAAATACTCTATATATCCTTCAAGATTAACCTGCGATAACCACTTTTGTGGTAATCAAATTTGTTATAACCGTATCAACATAATAATATTAATGTTGCAAACGTCAAAACAACGTCTGCTGGATCAGCTTTATATCTGTTTATATCGGATGTATAAATTGGTATTTAACTTACATATTAATTCCGTCAATAGCACTTTGTATCGAATTGCATCATACCCAATTGTAATACTAGTGGAGACTCGATTATCCGGTTCAGCTTTAGGCAAATTTCGATTAAACGCAATACTATAATACACGATTGATATTTTAATTACTTTAAAACGTCTGAATTTTTTTTTTTTTGGTTAAGACAACCCAAGCGATCGAAAGCTCAATATTGCATAGATATGTATGCAGTAAATATGGATCTACGTTGGATTACATCAACGTACTACCACGGAAGTACGCAAGGTCCCCAAATACCTCTTACAAAGCCGCTCTTACTGTCTTTGAGCTTTGGTTATACAGCACGTTACATCGACCGCGCTCAAAGGAATTTGAGCTTTTAATAAATGATATTTCTTGACGAGCTCCTTGGTGTAATGATAACAATGTACGGCTTCGATCACCATCGTGTCCTACATATTTCTAATGAATTTATATTTTTTTTTAAACATGTCGGTGCTCGTCTAGAATACTAAACTGTGAACTGTATATTAAATGGATGGTAGGTATATCGAAATTCCGTCCGAATCACGAACCATTGTGCACAGATGAGGAAGCCGTGAAGTTTAATCACGTTTCGATTTCAGTCTATGAATTTTCGAATACCCAATGCCAAAACAGGCGACAGCACATCTTGTTTAGATGCTATAGGCTGGGGCACATCAGCTACCATCAAGTGAACTCCGTGCTCCATTATCCTTTATCTTCCTTAAAAAAGCTATACTTATATTATATTAAGCTGAATTTAAACAGGAACTACTAGTTAAAATTAAAATAGTTGTGTTGGTTAGAGCACTTATTAACTTGCTTTCCCGACCCGACCGGACGCGACCGATATCGTGCTTAACAGCCTAAATTTATAAAGGTGAAGTCGTTGTCACAGCGGTACATAATATTTTAGTTCAATTCCGCGTGGATCTCAAACAGTAGTTGCAAATTGAATGACTTCGCACGCTCCCGGGGGGCATCTTTAGGTTTCATCAAGATTATTCGTTTGTTACATGAGTTTCGCCATAACGAGTTCTTTGATCGGAATATGCCAAATGCAGGTCCAGTTCAAACATTGTAAGCTGTCAGGAAATATGTGAAAACGGTACGTACGACTCAGTTAGTTTGATATAACGGGAAATATAGACTAGCTATTTGAAAAGGAATAAACCGCACTATATTTATACCAACGTGCTATTAACTCAGTATGTTGGGGGTATGTTGCGTATTGGTGTATTGAAAATTTTTATATTTACTGTTAATACTGTTAATAAACATAAGATCACGTATTAAATACTGAATGATTTGACATACGGCATTTTGTTGTTTGCAAGATTAATAGTGAAACACCTTATTACAAATTTGCGCAATGCAAGCAACGGAGGCCTTCATAGTTTAATCATTTTCACTGTTTTTCCGCTCTTATTAGTTGCAGCCCGAGATCCTCGATAAGTTGTCTATCCAACAAAAAAATAGTTTTTCAATCCGAACCCGTAGTTGCTGAGATTAGCGCAAAAACTACTTTATAGAAATAAACAAACAAATACTTTTCGGCTATATAATATTAGTATAGATTTAAAATGAATAAATAACACAAGAGGGGACAGATAAGCATGGGGTTGTTCCCAACCATATATACATATATAGTCTCAACGAAATGCACTGTTAACCTATTTTAGGATTGGGTATTTGAAACTGATATGAACGTAGAAATTAAACATATAACAAACAATATTAAAACGGTTTTCCAAGTCGAAATTATTTCTTCTTCTATTAATGAGTGAAGCGGTTGCTTCTAGCTATTTTTACTTGTATCGATCCGTTAATTTTGTTCTTGAACTGCGTACTTTCACGTGTAATTACTTAATTAAACACTTAAGATTCGTGCAAATTAACCATGTGATTTATTGCTTAAGGGATGTTTTCTATTCCAAGCTTGTTTTAAGCATTTTAAATGTGAACGATGTGTAATAAGAGATTTCGTAAGTAATTAAAAATAAAACATTCTATTTTCTTTGTAACAGTAGTGAGAGAGCGCGAGGAGAGATTCTAATCAAATCGGAGTTTTATTTTAACTGTGAAATTCAACTCCGTTGCGATAATGCCTCTTCAAATTTATTCCAGCGCAAACTTTACTTAGAACGTCCGGCGAACTATTCAAATATTTGAATTCGTTCCAAATATTGTATTTTCAAAAACTCACCATATTTACGAAGAAATACTCGAACTCAATTGAGCGCTTTCAATGTATCTTTAGGGTAAACTGTCGACCACGACAAATTCGAAAATGGAATTGAAACGGAACGAAAGTAGTGACAAGTTATATATATATATACTTAAACGCGCAGCAGTAATTATTTATTTATTTACACTTGCACAAAAGAAAAGAATAAGATACAAACGACACTTACTAAAAATATGGAATGCGATGGGCGGACTTAACGCTAACGAGCGATCTCTTTCAGGCAAATCAAGATGAAAGATGATAAAGTTTTCGGGTAAAATTATTAGGTAGAACGGGGATTTAACTCTATTTTTTTAATGATAGAGGAAGACAGAGAAGCATAGCTTCCACTTTATGGTAGATGATTTACCCCAGCATTTAACATCTAAACAAGATGCGCATACGATCTTTTTTGGCTTTAGATATTCGGAACTCCACAGACTGAAACCGAAACGCGATTGAGCTTCACGGCTTTTTCATCTGTGGATAGTGGTTCGTGACTCGGAAGGAATTTCTATATTTCTACCATCTATTTAATATCCAGTTTTCCTGTTGGACCTGGTGGGGATCCAACCCACGACTCGTTAATTAGGCATTCGTTGCTACCATTAGACCAACGACTTGACAAAATATTTAGTTAAAAAAATGAACTAACCTCGAAACGAAGGCTCTTAAAATATAAAGAACTCTAAATAGGATTTTTATCAATATAATAAGTAGGTAGCTGTTGTAATTCACATTATTAAATCTTATATTTCTACAGCGATATTTTTTAAAGCTATTATTGTTCACATACATATCAAGTTCAAAATTTATGAATTATGTTCGAAGCAATTCGTGAAAGAGCGCCGAAGTATCTATTTACTTCCAAAGCATTTGTAGATTTGACGGAGAATCTTTTAGACTTATAGTTTAGCGGATTAGCGAAAGTGGATTTCAGTAAACTGAGACGTATTTGCATGAAGATATCTGTCAATAGGGTTGATCTCAAAGACTGATGGCCCGCGATAAGCCGTCAAAGCTGAAAGCAGGTAGTGAGGAATGTCGAACGCTGCAAATATCAATGCCATTAGGGGAAACTTTTGACGTACTCGGTACATGGTGGAATTCGATTTGTGATTCCACCTACCTAGCACTGAAAAGATAATAGATAAGCTGAAACAATTACAAAAAGGACGAATGAGGCGCAAATGAGTAGGTTACGGTAGTTTTACTTTTAACGGTTTAAAACCCGAAATGTATTTCCTAAACCCTGTGGATCCGACTGCTGCAAAGCGTCCAAACCAGGCCGTAGTTATAATAAATTGTAAATAGGTTTTAACCCGTTAAAAGCGAGGTTCAAATATATATGATTAAGTGACGTCATATGTCTACTAGTAGTATCGAGTGTAGTTTTAGCACAATCAAGTATGTATTTAAGACAAAAGTCATTTTCTTAAATACATACTTTATACATAGTTACATATGTATTATATATGTATACAACAACTTTTGAATATATTTTATTTTGTTTTTTATTATTGCTTTATTTATAAAACACACCACAGAAAATACACATGAATGAGGAAAAATCTTATGTGCTAACATATAAATAAAAGGCGGCCTAATCGCTAAGCAGCGATCTCTTCCAGGCAACCTGAAGTACAGGAAAAATAAATTTCGTGGGTAGGTGTAAGGAATAACAAAGAATATCAAGGTACACAGTGAAAGTACATACAACGAGTAGGAGAGACTAACTACTACTACTACTAACTAACTAACTAACTTAAATATTGGAAACGTAAAACTTATACAGCAGACTCTTAAAAGTATATTGTCTTATATTTATTTAAGACTGGCTCGGTGTTATAGTTTCAACCCGCACCAGCTTTAAAATCAATTTATAATTTTCCTAAACACTTCGTCTGGAAACCTGGATATTAAAGTGGCCGTGGGAATATCGAAAACTCGTCGAATTTACGAAGCACCCTACTAAAAATAATGTTCAAATAAGTTTCACTAATATATCGCGTGTTAAACCGTTAAAGTGTTTTATTTAAAAATGTTTGTCTATTTTCGGATAAATTTGAAAATTTTGTTGCATAAAATAAAACTATAAAACATGAATATTAGTAAGTACTAAATTAACTTGATATTGTATATATACACTGTCAGCTCGGAAAAAAGATACAACCATACCATTCAAGTATTTTTCTTATCCTTTATAAATTTGAAGCACAATACAATAGACATATAACTTCTGGACGACAATCACATTAGCTAATCAAGGATGCAAATTATAAGATAATATTCGTAGCTAGTTTTTAGTAACAACGAGAGTTGGGCCTCAAGTCAGCCCACGACAGTTGCATACAAATCGGCGTATTTGGCTGTGGGGTGACTCTCCCCTCGATTAAGGATCCAGGGGTGACTGTTTTAAGCAACGCTGACTCGATTTTCCCAATATCATGATATCACTGTTTCGAATGCTGAAGCTCTGATTATTGTTTGGGGATTTGTATTAAAGTCTTCCACGTTAGTTTTATCTCGCTTAGATGTAATCTAGCCGATAAAAAATTAAATCCGTCGCTGGGGCATGGGGCAAACACATTTCTGTGGTCGTTTTACTGATCGGGTTTTTTCAGGGATGTAAGTGTTCAGACTTATGTGCTCCGCCCAAAAGAAAAATATAATGTTTCCCCGGGCTTCGAATTCATGACCTTTCGCGCATAAATTTAATAAGTATATAAATTCACAATCGATTTTTTATTTATATATTGTCTTCGTGTAAAATAACATATTAATAATATTAAAGATTTCAAACTCAATACTAGGCAGCATGTTTAACTATGTCGCTACAGAGGCGATCTTAAGTTCCGAACAATATATAACTTCGAAATTTGAAAATAAAATTAAAACTTAAATTATTCACATAGTACGCGATACAACACTTTTCCTCACTAAACTTAACACATTGTTCACAACTTCAATCTTAGAAAAATGAATAAATTTAAAAAGCGTGAAGTTTCCTTTCTCAACAAAACTCAATCACAGCGCAAAATATGGCAATTTTGAAAACAAATGTGAGGTTAAGTTCTCTCATGTATGTACTTAATTAAACTAATTAAAACATGTCTTTGTAATCCTGAACACTCTAATCTTGTATAAGTCTCCGACTTCGTAAATCAACCTTAAATGCCACGCCTAACTATTTCAAACTTCCAAGCGTAATATTTCATTATTATTATGATCAATAAGATGGCTTTTCTTATTTAGGTGCTCGCAATATTAAATAACAGTTATACAGCGCAAGTACACGCGATTCTGAAAAAAATGTATAGCATACAGCCATGTACGCTTTACTTACCGTTTTATCTACGGTCTTAACATTTTATGCTTGTTAGATTTCTGGAAACTATTTGTTAGCTAATATAATTTGTTTATCAATGTGTAGATACATCAACAGATCAGGACAATAAACACTTATTGTTATATCTTAGTAAATAATGGTTGTATACAACACTATTTCTTAAAAAATATAAACACTATTAAAAACCCTTTGCGAAGTGAGAAGGAAATTTTACAATAGAATTTCCCATTAGTATGTGTGTATTGTTATGGCGGCAGTCGTTAAGGGCACCTATCGGCATTGAAACAGCGTGGTGGGTCTGAGCTCTGCTTCTCCCTTATAAAAGAGACTTGCGCCCAGCATTAGAATATGTAATAATAAAACGAACATTTAAGTAATATCCACTTATATAAATGGTAATAAGTGTAATAAAAGTTTTGAAAAGTAATACTCAAAATGCAACAAATAAAAGTCAAATGGCGATTATTGGGCTGTGTAAAGTAAGTTATGTCCAAATGTATTTTAATATGATTTACACCAAATAAAAAATATCGCTATCCGTAGATTTAAATCCCGACAGTGACATCGAATTGTAAAATAATTTATTCAAAGCTATGATTTATATGTGTTGAACGATAATATTATTTTTAAAATATCGCTAGACCCTATATGTTGGGTTTATGTATTTTTTAATTGCCACTCTATTAAAATCGTTAATTTGTAAGAGCAATTTTTAAACTTTATTAATACATTAATTACTATTTTTATAAATTCATTATTTCATGATGGCACTAAATAAAAAATCTAGCTAGAATTCTAAAAAACACTTTACACGGGCGAGACTTGAACCAGCGTGCACACCGTTCCGTGCTCTAACCAATTAAACATAATATTAATTGATTTTTAGTGTATACAAAATTTTTATTTCACAAATATCTCTAGTAAATTGTGTAAAGCTTTCACGGCGATCGTTCAGCGTGTCATTGATTTTCGGGCTGTTCGGACGACATCATCAGGAGATGTTGCTAGCCCCTCATTGCTCGAAGAATAATTAATTCTTATACACAGACATGTCTGTCACTGAGACACAAGGGTAGTTTATTTATTATCTTAAAGACCTTTTTTATTGATGGTATAATGCGTAGCGCGCGCCCAAGTCGGGCACTTGGGACGTGGGGACTGTTTTAAATTGCAACACACCCAAAATGTATGAGCTGGTGGTACCCCTACTAGAAGCGAAGGTACCAGAACCACTGAACGCACAGCTACAATGCTTTTGAGAAAGCCCTGCAATCATTTGTACGACTCCAAATCTCAGAAGCCTACGGAAAAAACCAGAGCCAAACAAGGATCTCAACGGATCTTAAAACAAACTCTAGCTACAAATAATCTTCGAGCCCTTGTTATTCTCACGTACAAATTACAGTTGGTTTAATATTATGCCCTTCCATCCACGGACTAATCTTAAACAAAATATTAATTAAACTGGCTTAGCCTCAAACCACCTCATAAACAGGAATTATCCTAATTTAATGAATAATTTATTCACGTTGTGTAATGTTTACCTTAATGAAATTATGATTTTTTTTTTTCACCTAGACACATTTTAAACTTAAGCTTTGTATGTATACGCGGGTACACATTTAAATTAAAGCAGTTTAACGGTTAAAAACGCGATATATTAGTTAAACGTATTTTAACTACGACCCGACAGTAGTGGACACGGGGAGTTTTATCTAATTGTGACTACGTGACCACGGCTACTGCAATAAATTTGCAAATAAGTTTAACTAATATATATCGCGTTTTAAACGGTTAAAGTTGTTTATTTAAATATGTACTACTCTCGTGAACTACAGACAGTATATTGGTTTAGCTAAAAGTTTTATCGCAATATTAACTCCTCAATACTAGTACAAGTACTCGAATTCCGAATGCAATATCGGGTTAAGAACATCGATCATCTTATTACGTTTTTAATAACTCTTAATGAGTTCGATGTTGAAAGTGAGGAAACTATTTCCGTTCTCGAAATTGTTCAATATTGAACTGAAACGAGAATCTGATAAAGTTAAGAGCTTCGAGGTAGAGGCCACTTGTTTAATCTGTTGAGATTTTTTGTCAAATTACAAGTAATATACTCTAACTGAATTACATTTTTAATGAGAAATTGTACTGCAGTGTTCAACGGGGACCTTTGGAGAGGTGTCTTTGTCTAATTAATTAATTTTATTTAAAAAAATGTATTATTTAAATTTAAAAGAACAGACTAGCTGACCTGGCAAACGTTCGGTTGCCACGTGAAGTGTTTCGACGAAATTTAATTACATAAAACGATTCTTGCGAGTTCTTGATATCTAATATATAAAATTCTCGTGTCATAGTTTTCGTTGCCATCCTCCTCCGAAACAGCTTGACCGATTTTGATGAAATTTTTTGTGCTTATTCGGTATCTATGAGAATCGGCCAACATCTATTTTTCATCCCCCTAAATCTTAGGGGTAGCCACCCCTAAATTTTTATTTTTGCTTTTAATATTTATGAACAACTAATTTTCACCTTTAGACATTTTTTAATTTAACTAATTTAATCATTTTTCCTCTCCTGAAATTATGTATATGGTAAAACAACGTTTGTCGGGTCAGCTAGTATCTTATAAGATAATATAGATCTAGATCTTATAACATATACTGTCGCGATGTTTTTTTAGATTATTCAAAGAAGAATCAATATTACACATTTTTTGTCTGTTTTAACCGTTTTCGCAGCGAACGCAACGAAAGCCCTCAAAAAATATATTTTTCCCGACTTTCCACATTTCTCTGTGTTTCTTCGCTCCTTTTGGTTGAAACCGGTTGTTTTATAGCCTTTCTCGATAAATGGTCCAACCAATATAAAAAAAAAATAATTATTTGAACCAATAATTCCTGAGACTAACTAAGTTCAAAGAAACAAATGATCTCTTCAGCTTTGTTATATTAATATAGATTGCGTATTTATATAAGAGCTATCCATTTAATGTACAATTGTCTGCAGGTTGATTCCATAGCAGTCTAACATCAGAATATTATTATGATAAAGTGATACAGATCGGAACGATAAATAGGCCGCGTCAGTTCCGAGCCGTTGGGCACGCCAGCCGACTGTGGCCTCGGTATGGCGGATCAACTTTTTATCGAACCCTTAGATCCGCCGCACACGAGTCAATTGTCAAAACCACACACTACTCACAGACTATACTTGATTCCTGAGTTATTCTGACAAAATGAAAAAACAAAGTACTACCGTCCATTCCTTTTATTTACTTATGCATCATAAAAAAAGAGAATCATTTTAATTTATACTTATTTTTTTCATTTTCCGTGTCTCTTGTCCACATCATGGCAGATATTATCACCGTACAACCACTGTTGTCAACTGTGTACATTAACATTGGCATAATGGTAGCTATATTGCGAAGCTGGACAACCAATTCAAATGTGGCAGTTTTAGTCTGTGGACTCCCCAATGTCTAGAGCCAAAATCATTTCATTTCCCAAATAAACAGTTTACACTTTTCCCCTTTGACATTGAGCAAGAAATATGCCTTTATAAAACCTTATATTAAAACACAAAATATACTAAAGAACTTATTTTTAATTTAACATAAGAGTGACATTGATAAGAAAACTAAAGATGAGTTAACTAATATATTTCGATATTTTAAGGCGTTAAAAATGTCTTAATTAAATGTGTAAACTTAAGAAATATGCCTTTGATGACTCATTGTGACCGTAGCCGATAGTGTAGGGCGATCCTTAGCTCATTCTACTTATAACTGAGTGTCCCTAAGACGGAAAATGAGTGACAAAGGAAGGGAAATGTGGGGACACAATGGAATATTCTTGTAACTTAGTATAACATACACTTATATTTTGACATAGTTTCGTAGCGTGGCGTTACTCGTGTTTTATTTTGATTATTTGATCACTAAATTCGATCTGTAGTTTACGCAAGGAGTACACATTAAATAAAAAACTTTAACGGTTTAAAATGCAATACATGAAACCGAATAGTTTGTTTGTTTGAACGCGCTAATCTCAGAAACTACTGGTTCGAATTAAAGTTTTTGAGTTGGTTAGAGCATTTATCGAGGAAGGCTTTAGTCTATAAAATATTACGATGCGATCTATAGTCTAGCGAGGAAACAGCGGGAAATGTGGAAAAGACGGAGAAAATCCTTGTAGGTTTTCGTTGCATACGCTGCAAAAACAGTTCCAGTTATCCAATCATATGTATGAAAGAATGATTGCTCTTTGTATGATCTAAAAAAAAGGCAATATATCTATATATCTATCTTTAAGATTAACTTGCAAGAACGACGGGACGCGATCAATATCGTAGGAGGTTTGCAAAAACAAATCTGGATGCCCGAAGTAACTATTCCACGCGGACAATGTCGCTGATACAGCTAGTTTATTTATATAATACACGTTCGAGATATACGATTTCTTTCGTCCAGGAAAGCGGAAAATTCAAGGGGAAACTGAAGGAAATAAAGCAAGAACCTGTGACACTGGTCGGCTAACTCAATTTGGCTTTCCAACCCAAACGCGTCGCTGCAAAGTTGTTCCTAATTGATTAAGCAAGTATAACATTTTAATTCCCATAAAAGTCTCGTCGGAGCCACTTCCTAGCTTCCGATTTCGTTAGAGTTTCAATTGAGTTCTTACAGTTATGTGACTTTTATTCAATTATATTGCTGCCTTTGCAAGATAAATGCAATGACACATCAACGTAAGGGGCCGACTTCGAATCTCTGAGACAATAATATGAAAATCATTTTGGAAGTGTTCTCCCGTCGTAGTTGAGAAATCATTTCTCATATACGCCCATCACGAGTAGATGAAATCATTAGGAGATGTTGAGTGAATACTGTCTATAGTTTACGCGAGTAGTACACATTTAAATAAAACACTTTAACGATTTAAAACGCGATATATTGATTAAACTTATTTGAAACGTCGGGCCGAAGTTAAAAATCATTTTTAAATAAGTTTAACTAATATATCGCGTTTTAAACCGTTAAAGTGTTTTATTTAAAGATGTTGAGTGTTCAAAACTCAATCTATAGCAAAACTTCCGAAACCAAATACCACTTATTAATAATGTATTACACTATTGCGCCGTATTTCTAAATAAAACACTTTTAACGATTTGAAACGCGAAGTATATAGCTTTTGCTTTGTAGCAATGATCACGGTGGGAAAACGGAAAGGAAAACATAAAGGCATTGTTGATATAGATATAAAAGTAATATATATCACGTTTAAGACCGTTTAAAGGGTTTGATTTAAATGTGTACTACTCGCGTAAAATACAGACAGTATTTAGTGTGTATTAGTAAACAGCAGATAATAAATGGAAATAACATAAATTGGTGTGAGACACAAACACATGAATTTGTACCTCCCAGAATCTACGACATTAGTTAAAGAACACGAAGCCTTAAAAGCGATATATATCTATATAGGAAAAGGGAAAATTGAATGTGATGCGTCAATTGAAATATCTACTCCAAAGGCGCAATGTCTCAGAGCGGAGATTGGTCGGAAATAACAACAGTTGACGCTTCCAGACTCCGTGAAATTATCAATATATCTATCTTTTCATGCAACGTCGACGTACAAAGCGAACTATCTACATAATAATATACAGCACACAACACAGTTGTATTGAAGCAAGTTTACGCGAGTTAACTTTATATTTTTCACACGTTATAGCATATGATGTCTAAGTAAATTACAAATCGATTTTAGATTGAAATTACGACACGGGCAGGAGTTGAACCGGCATACACAGCGTTCGGTGCTCTATCCAATGAGACGGTAGTTCAATCGGGATTTTAACTTTTAACGGTTTTAAAAGTCAAATATATTCGTTAATTTTTGCCGTCTTCTTAATTCGTTCTCGCCACAACTATTTCCACTCCACCATGACTTAGAGAAGTGGCGAGGATGTGGATGACACTTAAAAGTACTTCTTTAATACTGTCTATAGTTTACGCGAGTAGTACACATTTAAATATAACACTTTAACGGTTTAAAACGCGATATATTAGTTAAACTTATTTGGAAATGATTTTTAACTTCGGCCCGAAGTTTCGGATGCTTTGCAGCAGCCGTGGTCACGGGGGAGGACCACGTTAGGTTTAACTAATATATCGCGTTTTAAACCGTTAAAGTTGTTTTATTTAAATGTACTTCTTAATCAACAATTACAACAATACCGTATTGTGATGGTATAAAAAATGGTGGTGGTTCCTTGTGAAGCAATCAAACACCCAGGTCAACAGAAGCGGTCAATACGGCTTTTAAAATGAGGATCGGCGGCAGGATTTTTATCCTGCCAAAGTGATTGATGATCGTTTCTTAAAATTTATTTTCTTAAACGTCGCTGCACACTAATGGATTTGAAAGTTTAAATTTAAAATTTCGGTTGGATATGTTGCGCCCTTTATTCTATTCTAATATTGTTAAGTTGAAGAGATTCTTTCTTTAAACGCGCTAATAAAAATATTTTTTTTGTTGTTTAGAACATTTACACAGCCTTGGTGATGAATTAGTGGGAAATGTGGGAAAAAAGGGGGAAAAATTTTTTTTTTTTTTTTTTTTGGGGGGGGGGGGGGGGGGGGGGGGGAAAGGGGGGAGACCCCCAAAAATATGTATAAAAGAATGATTAGTATATCTTTTAAGATTAAACTGTGAGTTCAAAACATCAATTATCGAATGATAAATTCCGATATAAATACATTATAATTTAGATGTGTATACAAACATTGCCAAAGCTTGAATTATTCTGTGGTTGACATTTTCGAATTCGTTAAAATGATTACTCACACTGGTTAATTTATTTTTAACGTGCGTCAGACATGCCATAATGTCAAATATAGCGTCGTTTGTTAGGCCGATAAGTAAACGATCACCTCCTTCGACTTTACCTGTTCTTAAATAGCATGTCTTCTTTTTTAAATAACTCAAGAAGATTGAATTATGATGTAAGATAATCGATCGATAATTTAAAATAGACACAGGAATATCTCTGCCTCAACCGCTCAAAGCGAAGGGATGTGATTTCACTAATTTTCGGGTTCTGTAGACACCGAAAATAACAATTTCTGCTAGATATTTAGAGTAAGAAATTTATAAAGTACATTCTCTTACTGATTTTAGGAATTTTGAATCACAAATCAGAATGTATGTAACATTTCTGCAGTATTAAAAAAAAAGAAGCCCCAACGTGGTATGACACGAACTCATTTCCACGTTCGTTTCACTGATTGACGTCTGTATCCTGATTGGCCTATATAATTTATTATTTTCTCGCGTTACTTCTACTACTACGTCATTGAGTTACAGAGGCGGTCGTGTTAACTGATGATTAGATTTTTTTTTCATCCAGTTTTGGCTGTAATTTACACAAAACTTATTTAAATAACTCTCTTAACAGTTTAAACGCAAAATTTTCAATTTTATTTAAGAAAACGTTAAGAACTTTCAGTATCATTGTGATAATCTTTTTCGAGATAAATCGAACTTGTTGTAAAGGTCGAGCAGTGGCCGGCAACAGTTGTGTTTAGCAAATGACTCATTAAAAGGTTTAAATGAAATTTCGAAGTGTCTTGCACATAGAAAGGTAACATAAGTATCAACTTCAAATAACTTTAAAGTTAAACGGTTTTATTTTATGTGCACTGAAAACTACAAAAAAAATGACATAATTCTCCTGTTTTACTAGTGTAGACCTTTCATTTGATACCCATATTGAGGGGGTGAAGGAAAAATATGTAATCCGCCATTTTGTATCAGCGGCCATCTTGGTCATCTAAATTAAATGTACCAACCGTGTGTGTTTAAATCGATAGAATTGTTTTATTTAAATATTCATATTTACAGTAATTCCACTAGACCGCACTAAGGCAGCAGACTATTACCTCGTTGTAAATTCATTGTGGTATAATGTAGATAAGTTAAGGGTAGGCCTCTGGTGGCGCGTAACTGTGTTGCGTAGGTGAGAGCCGTGACAAACTTTTACCGTAATGAAAATCTACTGTCGGAACTTTTAGTACGCAAACCTCGGGGGTACCGTTAGGTCCTTATCACTATTAACCATTACTTCCATTACTCAATGGTTAAGCGCTTTAACATTTTGTAAGCGGTTCAAATCTTGGGGGTAGGTACTATTTCGATGGGACAGTATACAGCAGTCCCATCAATTGAAAAACGACAAATTGGCAAGAAAATTTGAAGAGATCTAGAATCAATGACTGGTTGTTGATCGCGTTTCTTATCTTTACTTTCTACTAACATTTCTTCACTGTTCGATATGTCTTGGTAGAATTGTTCTTTTATCTGGTTACTAAAATAAACCTAATTTAAAAACAAATATATAAAATGGACAATTTGTGGTCATTCCCCACGGGAGTCTGTTTGAAATAAGTTTATAGTTGAATAATCTAATATTAGCAACCCAATTTATATTAATTTTTTTTTTGTATGTTAGTAGCAACTGTACATATAAAACAAACGGTTGTATGATTACGATACAAAGATGATAAAATAAGTGTACCAACCCGAAGGCAATATAAAAGTAGTAATTCTTATCAAGGTAATTGCATACTGTATTTAAACAAATCCCCAGAGAAGTGTAGGTACTGTCAACAAATAAATCTTATATAAAACATAAACTTGCTTGGTAATGGTTATAATGACTTAAATCAATATTTAAACTCCCCTAAATAGCTACCTCCACTGTAGCCAAATGGTTAAACGTATTATACGCATTGCGTTGAGCGCAAGAGATCCTGGGTTCGAATCCCAGGGAAAAAAAATTGTTTCGGTCGGGCGGGGCACAGAAGTGTGATCAACTACTTGCCGGTCGTCCGCGTGCCGTTCTTGATATTCAATCGTTTAAGATAGACATACTATCGCGGACTTTTTTTTTATCATTTATAGAGAAATCGTACATTTGTATTGGTTTCTTGAACCGTCTTCTCAGCACTTGAAAATTAATTATTTTTCAGTTTTTTTACACTGCTTCTGCGCTCCTACTGGTTGCAGTGTGTGTTATATAAAGTGTTTGTGTTATATACCTTAGAGCTTTCCTCAAGAAATGGTCAATTCAAAACAAAAAAAAATATATTTTTATTATTATAATTTAGTATTTTCTTAGATAAGCGCGTTCAAACGAACAAACTCTTCAGCTTTACAATATTATTATAGATATAACGTGACTCACGTGGCCATAAAAAGGAAAATGGTGAATGGCTTGAATTTGAATATTGTTATAAGTGAGGAGAGGCTTTGTGAGCCACTTAAAGTGTGTTCAAGTGAAAGAATCGACCCCGCGAGCGGTCGCCCTTCGCTACATACATTGTTAGTTTAGGCTTACCCTTAAGGCTGATTACACACGACAAAGTACACGGCTAAGACTTTTTATTGACGTAGCGAGTATTGATACACATGGGTAAGTATATATAGAAATCGAAAACCTGATTGCCCTAAATGACGCTAACGATAAGATATGTTTCTTTCGGCCGTTTTTGATTACGAGGACAGAAAAGCATGGGTTCCTCGATGTGATATTTTCTTGGGGCTTTGAACCCAATACCTGTCTGACTTTACGCTTTAATACGTTACGCGTTAATCACGAAAGTAGTGAGCGAAACCTTATAAGCTTGGTGTAACTAAATTTGAATGACAAATGTCAATATACTATATATTGACATTTGACAACAATAATGTTTATCTGTATTAAGTTTTATAAGCGTTGTACTTGACATACATTTGATTTTGAGAGTTAAGAATCAAAGTAAAAAACAAATTAACATGATTTTAACTGCAAAATACGAAGCCGTGGTTAAAAGGGACTATAGATGAAGTTAAAAGTCCCTCTCCTATCTATCCGAAAACGTTTGACAGTGGCAAAATAAATTACAAAATAGGGTAACTAATATTGCGTTTTACACGGTAAAATGTTTATTTTAGTAACAATACTAAATTAATACAAGCTATTTGTATATTATGTGACGTATGGTTTTAAAACATTATTACGTAGATATTTCCAATATTTATTTGGTACTTGAGTTAACTCTTTATTGTAATCTATATTAATATTATAAATGAGAAAACAACTCTGTCTGTCTGTCCGGCTTTAACTCCGAAACTTTTTGAACCGGTTTAAATGAAATTTGGTACACAGATATTTTAGAGCCTGAGACTTTATATACTTTTTAATGTCAAAAAAGGGTTGATAGGGGTTAAAAAAGGGGATGAAACTTCCTTCTTTGGCGTTTTGGGAATAGAAGTGGTAGTGGGAATGGGGGTGAGTGTTGTGGCAAAGTAGCACTTATAACATAGATTGGCTGCCTTAAATGCGCCCTTACTTAAATTAATAAACAGCCTAAATAATTAAAAATTCTACCCCAAGTCACTATTCTACGCGGGCGAAGTCGCGGGCACAGGTAGTATTAAATAAATTTCTATTAAAAACTGCTCGCAATTTTACAGTCTTCGTGTATTTCACGGCTTCAAAAGTTTATTTCTCTAGCAAAACTCAAAGTGGAGATTGAACTTCAAAACTGGCTAGTTGCAAAAGCGGCGAGAAACGATTGTAAATTTACAGAACGCCGTAGTAAAAAGGTATTTGGATTTCACAGTATTTCACAAGAACTTATTTACTACCACCACATAAGAACATACAAGTTAACTCTTAACAGTGTAACTTAAGCTTAGCCGCATATATAATATTTGCTAGTTATCAATCTATATTATCAAGTTCTTTGTTGTCCTGAAACTGATTTAGAGTAACGTGGACAGCCAAGTTCTTAAAAACAACTAGTGATTTCTATGTGAACATACCAAGTGGTGATTTATTATATACTGTAGCTTACGCGAGCAGTACACATTTGAATAAATCATTTTAACGGTTTAAAACGCGGAATATATTAGTTAATTTCTTTTAACTACGATTTTGGATGCTTCATCACATGACAGCGGCTCTAAAACGTTACACGTGTTTTATTTAAATATTTCGTTATATAGATATGAAAAAATCGGGACTATGACAGGGTATTATTTTTGCACAATATCGCACAATATAGAAGGAAGTATACAAAAACTACAGGTAATAAATGAAATATAATTTTCCGTGAAACAAATGAAACAACAAGCTTTTGTAGACGTCTTTATGCAGCCTTATTGATGGTATCTATTTACGACCCTTCTCAGAATAAACGCGACGTCGGCTTAAATTCGTGGGGATAAAAAGAAGTTGACCCCTAGAAGTGAACGGCTAAAATTGATGTGATCAATCTTTGTTACAGTTCCGATAACTGCTGGAGCTTAGTGAAAATGGCAAAAATCGATTGATGAATTGTTCGGTACGTTCGTTCGTTATTTAAAAATTTAAAGGAAATTATAAAATGACTCATGACAATGCAATGTTTTATTTGTTTGTTTTTGTGATTCGATTTTTGAAATATTACTTTGTAAACATTGTGTTGCCAACAACAACAAAACGTAAAGGTTTTTTCTTCCTAAAACCTAGGTAGAGTTTCAATTGAGGTTGAATATGTTTTTTTTTTAATACTGTCTATACTTTACGCGAGTAGTACACATTTAAATAAAACACTTTAACGGTTTAAAACGCGATATATTAGTTAAGCTTATTTGGAAATGATTTTTAACTTCGGCCCGACGTTTCGGATTATTTGCAGCAATTAAAAATCATTTCCAGATAAGTTTAACTACTGTTTTATTTAAATAAATTTTCCTTCTCAATATATGCATGTAGCTGCTTTTCCAAGCTTTTCAGTTTGAGGTCAAAGCTAAACGGGATTCATCATTTTGAACTAGTGGCATTTTAACCTTGATTATCGTATAATTAATATAACATTTCTTAAATAACAAAAATCAAATATTTTAAATAGTCAATCGTCAAATAGTGGTCTTACATCGCATACGATTGTGTTAGAATTTTGTTATAAAAAAACCTAAAATATAGGATAGGCATTGGTTTTTATGAGATATTAGAGATATTATGTAAATAACAAGAAGATATAGTGTCAAACCGACCAAGCGTTAGATGGACGTCATCGAATATTACGAACATTATTTTAAACATTTTGTAAACTACCTACATTTATACATAACAAAAATAATGATTTATACTACATTTTATATATATAACAAAATAATTCAAATAATCTGTTAATTGCATAGTTAACGTAGCGTGATTGCTTTATACATTGAGTGCTACGCAGTGCTACGAACAATCGTAGCGCACTCTGTAGCTAGTGCTAAAATTAAACTAAACCCTGTAGGGTAAGATAAAAAATATTATGCGTTTTTTTTAATAGATAAAATTAATACTGTCTATACTTTACGCGAGTAGTACACATTTAAATAAAACACTTTAACGGTTTAAAACGCGATATATTAGTTAGACTTATTTGAAAATGATTTTTAACTTCGGCCCAACGTTTCAGTCTACCCGTGACCACGGCTGCTGCAAAGCATCCGAAACGTCGGGCCGAAGTTAAAAATCATTTCCAAATAAGTTTAACTAATATATGGCGTTTTAAACCGTTAAAGTTTTTTATTTCAATAGATAAAATGTCCTCATCTAAACCAGTTAAGCAAGAAAATGTATGCCGCTTCACACTCCCTAAAACGCTTGCAAAACTTCCTTCCCATCCCTACAAAAATTTTACTTGCTCAGTCTCTATTACTCCCCATCCTGGACTATGCTGATGTATCATTCACTGATCTAACTGAACTCCAGCTTGATAAGCTTGAGCGGCTTCAGAATACGTGTATCCGTTTCATTTTTGGCCTTCGCAAATACGATCACGTTTCTGAATTTCGTAGAAAGCTTAACTGGCTCCCAATCCGAACTCGTCGTAATTCTCATCTACTCCATCTCCTTTACCGTGTCCTTTTTGATCCCAAAACTCCCTCTTATTTAAAAGAGATATTCATCCTTTTAAGTTCCCACCAGTTAAATCTTCGCTCGATTGATAATCTCCTTCTATTTGTTCCTAAACATAAAAGCTCTTTCTTCAATAATTCCGTCACAGTTAAAGCTATCCGTCTTTGGAACTCTCTCCCCACTAATATCAGAAAAGCTCAATCACTCCGTTCTTTTAAGAGTCTGTTGTATAAGTTTTACGTTTCCAATATTTAAGTTAGTTAGTTAGTTAGTAGTAGTAGTAGTTAGTCTCTCCTACTCGTTGTATGTACTTTCACTGTGTACCTTGATATTCTTTGTTATTCCTTACCTACCTACCCACGAAATTTGTTTTTTTTTTCCTGTACTTCAGGTTGCCTGGAAGAGATCGCTGCTTAGCGATAAGGCCGCCTTTTATTTATAAGTTAGCACATAAGATTTTTCCTTATTTATGTGTATTTTCTGTGGTGTGTTTTATAAATAATAAAGCAATAATAAATAAAAAATAAAATAAATAAATAAAATAAAATGATTCAAGATGGCGCTTTTATATACAACGTTCACAGCTTTTATGTAGCGTACTTAGTATCAGCATTGCCACCGAGGGAAGCCACACAATTTACATACATCATGTAAATTGTGTGATATCATTTAATTTATTCTTTTAAAATACATTTACTATTAAGAAAAGAAAATATATTAGAGAACTTAAACTTTTTAACTTTACTGTTGTCTTATATTATTGTTGTTGTTAAAGTATTATTATTATTATTGAATTACACAAACCAATTTGCACGGCAAGGAACATTTAATCTTAAGAATGCAAGTAAGCTGTGTAAATTTAGTCGGCGAGACGTGATCAGCAACTCATAGTACAGTCGGGTGTAAATAACGTTAACCGATTTTGTAACTTGATTCTTTAACTTACATCAAGCAATAGAGATTTATTGTATTCTTAAACATTGAGAAATAAAAATACTTATTTAAGTAACCCAAAAAAAATTAAAATATTTATTTTAATTTTTGTTTGCAATTTCGAATATGTTTTATTATATTGTAGAAAAAAATCCATCTAGCCCGATTTGTTTGATTAAAACAAAATTTGATTGGATAAATACTTTAAAGTTTAAATTAATAAGTCAAAATTTAAAAACATTCTTAGCATAATATAAACTTATTTTAGTTCTAAGGTTATCTTTTTTATGAATTTATTATTGTATATCTCAATATTTAAGGTTGTCTGACACAAATCGCTTTTTATCGATAAGGGGCAGTTTCTCGCCACATTTTTTTTTATTTATTTTTTTTGTTATTTTCTTATGGTAACAATAAAGTATTTGACAACTTTAATATACTTTACATATTATTGTACATGGTGGCACTATATAATTTAAAAATCGATGAATGGAAAAACAATTCATCTCGGACAGGACTAGAACCGGCATCATCAACGTTCCGTGCTGTTGCTCTGTGTTGAGAGCAATAGCAGGGACCGAATTATTTTCAATTTTTAAAACAAAAATAACGTTTTTTTGCTTGTTTGTTTGTAAAATGAACATTTGAAAAGATTTGAGAAACAAAATATGACCCAACACGTACTATCCCATTTTTGCGTTCGTCTATACACTTCGTCTCAGAATTAAAATCCTTCAACATTACTAAAGCGTTCCAGCGGGATGTAGAAACCTCCCACATCATCCAGCTTTACAAAAGAACTCGAAAAAACCTTTTAACGTTCGAAAGCGAGCTCTGAATGCCAATAAAAATGTGTGCTACAAATAATGTAAGTACTTATCGTAATTCGTATGTTTGCGTATACTTAGTGGAAGCTCTCAAACGCTCTTTGAAGACAATCTTCTTTCATTTTAATAAAGGACTTCAATTTCAAATAGATTGAAAGACAAATCGGTAATTCTCGAGACAATAAAACTGACACTATTTATTGAAAATATTATAACACAAGTCTCAAGAAATATCAAGTATTCGTTATCTATACTCTTACTAATAAGCTGAAGAATTTGTTTATTTGGACGCACTCATCTGAAGAAGTTGTGGTTCGAATTGAAAAAATACTTTTGTGTTGGTTATAACATTTATCGTGTGATTTGGGTTAAGAGAGGAAGAAAGTGGGAAAGAACGGGGAAGTTTATTCATCTTTTTGGGTTTCCGATGCGGACGCTGCGAAAACGGCCCAAGATGTCCAAAGAATATGTACGTAAGACTGATTCCTCTTTTAATGATTAAAAAAATATATACGACACTATACGTCTATTTTTTAAGGTGAACTTGCAAGAACGACGATTTCCGACCGTTGTAATGGCTAACATTTACATTGTATACCCAAAATAACTATTCTACGCAGACGAAGTCGCTGACGCAGCTAGTTGATATAAAAAGCTACCCGTGTCTTCCCGTTTAACTAGAAGAATTTTACTTAAGCACAGTTAGTATGTGTAAAATATGATGCGTTTGAGATGATACTGGAAAATAAGAAATTACTTTTGTGTCAGACTGAAACAAATATTTTTTTTTATGATAAAGACTTGAAGCACGGTTTCATTTGGTGGAAGATAGACCATATAATATTTAAACTATGTATTGTTGACCTATTTTCGATTTGGATATTCAGCATTTCACGGCATGAATAGTAAAATATGACACTTGTATCCTTAATTCTTATCTGTATTAAAACAGTTTGAAGACAATCGGACTAATTTAAAATAAATGTACTAATGAATGAAGTACAAACATTTTGACAATAATATTAATGTGCGTAATGCAGACCCGATTGTGATTTTTATTTCTGACACGGTTAATTTATGCTATCCCCTTTCGAAACGAATGGTTCTTTCGCATTCCCCAAAAAAACATTAATCACGAGTGTAACCTTTACGGGAATGGGGAATAAATGAACTGGGATATTTACAATAGAAGCCTCACTAAATTTTTGTATGCTTTATGAAATTCCGTATTATCTACTATGGGACATAGTGCATTTATATTCGTGTCTGAAGCGATCAGTAAAACGGCCATTGAAAATTCTCCGATATAACAGTAACAAAGATTTTTTTATGATGGACAGGCATAGACTTCACTTAATAGATGAAATACTCCAGCCATATAGCATCTGAACAAAATGTCGAACTATTTTGGCTTTTAATTTTTAGGAATCCACTGTGTGAAACCGAAACACGAGTGACGCTACCCAGAACGCCGTAGTCTATTTTAAAAAGCATAGAAATCTACCAGTGTTTAAATAAAACACTTTAACGGTTTAAAACGCGATATATTAGTTAAACTGGTCTCCCCGTGACCACGGCTGCTGCAAAGCATCCTAAACGTCGGGCCGAAGTTAAAAATCATTTTCAAATAAGTTTAACTAATTTATCGCGTTTCAAACCGTTAAAGTGTTTTATTTAAATGTGTACTACTCGCGTAAACAATAGACGGTATTTAATCTACCAGTGGTAACCATGGCAAAGACCAGATGTTGACCTCATACACATCAGACAATACCCCATTTAGGACAGATAGGCCTCATGAAAAAAGATGGACTGATTATAGTGATGGCCATCAAGTCCTTATTCTAAGGATGTACACACAATTAAAAAAAACTATCTATATTCCAACCATACATATCTATCACTATATAATACCTAGCAACGATTTAAAAGCGATATGTATTAGTTAAACTTATTTGAAAATTATTTTAACCACGGCCCGACGTGTCGGATTCTTTGCAACAGAGGCGGTCATACAATAACATCGATGTATGTATATTAATACTACTCAGCCCTTGTTGGTTGTTTTTCGCCGATTTTCAGTGATGATTAAATTTATTTGAAAGTAGAGCACATTTTCTATTCGTCGAACTGAACTCGAAAATGTTGTGAACGCTTTAAAATAAGCCTGCTTCATGGCTTCAGATACTGGAAGTAAAATTTCAACTTCAGTTTAAATCCGCTTTTGTAAAGGTCAAAGTTAAAAGTATGTCATATTGTAATAAGGCGTATATGTAATAAAACTAATATTTTGAAAGTAAGATATCAAATTTCTTAATTCGCCCGAATAGATTTTTCAGTAAAATTAAGTTATATAGCAAGGTAAAAGATAAACACCGAAAAATATTTACATCCAATCAACACAACAACAGACTAAAAAGACTAAATCTGCATGTATAAATTGAATATTGTAGTTTGCGATAATAGTGCACATAAATAAAACACTTTAACGGTTTAAAACGCGATATATATTAGCTAAACTTGTTTACAAATTATTTTAAGTAGGGCCCGACGTTTCAGATGCATTCCAGTAAATGTTTTATTTAAATTATTACAATTGTGTTACCAAAAAACTTCCAAGTTAAATACTGGCACTAGTTTACACGATTAAAAAAAAAACACTTTAACGGTTATAACGCGTAATATATTAGTGAAAATTATTTAAAATGATTTTCTACTACTTACTAGTATATTTCGCGTTTTAAACCGTTAAAGTGTTTTATTTAAAGTCCCTAGTTCTGATTTTGTCTAACACTATTAACGAAGGGTGGCATTGAAAGAAACAAATGTGGGGCACATTGCCCAACGTTGGTTACAAGGTATTTTGCAATATTTTAACTACACCTTATCAGACTGGATCAAAATAGGTGCTTATAAAAAATAAGCGTGTCGAGCCTCGAATTTTACTTAGTAAATTGGGTATGTTAATTGGTTTTCCGCCCGTCTAACCTCAGCTTGGATGTAGCACGCGGCTTACGTTTCTTTAAGAATTCTTATCTCCTTTCTTATTGCTTATTAGCATTATCTTGGTACTACTTCCTTAAATCAAATCATCTATAAATTAGAACTAATGAGTATATATTTAAAAAATAATTTACTATATTTTTCAAAAATAAACAATTACGACTCGAGCATGGAACGCAGAAGATGCCCGATCAAGTCCAGCTCTAGTCTATTTTCAATCTGTAATCGATTTTTTAATAATATAGTTCCATCAATAACATGTGAAAAATATTAAAGTTTTCAAACAATTTTGTTAATTGATGATAAAAAGAAATATAGTCTGTTTAATACTACAGTAAGTGGTGTTTAAATTCTTTATGAGGTTATCGAAGATGTTTATCTATACTTCTATATGAAATTGAAGAGTTTGTTTGTTTGAACTCACTAATGTCAGGATATACTGTTGTGTTTGTGTACGTTAGAGAATTTAACGAGGAAGGTTATCAGCTATAACACATTGCGATGTGATTATAAGAGGCGAAGAAATATAATTTGTTGGTTAATAAATTTTGTTGGTTTTCAATCTGTACGCTGCGAGAATGGTTCAAGATACCCAAAAAATATTTATGTAAGAATTATCCTCTTTATTTTTTTTTTTTTTTTTTTTTTTTTAAAAAAAAAAAAAAAAAAAAACCCCAAAAAAGAAAAAACCAAAACACCAGAGAATCTAAAAAAATGTTTGCGACACTATATGTCTATCTTTTAAGATTAACTTGCAAGAACGACGGGACGCGACCAACGTCGTGAATAACAGCTTAAATTCATAAGGATAAGATGGAGGTTTGCAAAAACAAATTTGGATGTCAAAAACAACTATTCTACGCGGACGAAGTCGCTGACACAGCTAGTTTATTATAAAATCTATTTCAGAATTATATCTTGCTAGCAATAAGATACGTTTCGTAACTGCGTAATAAATTTTATCATTTTATGCTAAACTTTACTCTCTTTAAGTGCGCTCAAGACCACCATTACCACCCACGGACTTCTTTACCTCACTTTCTCAACGACGCTTCCGTTTCAAAGCACCTGTGATCTCTGGGAATTGCCTTCCGTTTGTCTCCGTCATACGCTCAGTAATTTTATCATGGTCACGAAATTTTTTCACGACGCAAAAATCACGCCGCTAAATTATGTAATTCGTCGAAACGTGCAAGTCATATAAATAAAGACTATACGTAAAATCATAGAATAGAATAATCGCACAGCATAAATACAACTAGGAGATTATATAACGTGAAAAGTTAAACTTACCAAATCCGCCGGGTGACGAAGTTTCGAGCTGGAACTTTATGACGACGCGAAAAATAATAACGTTATTTTTCACGAGTGTAAACCGCGCGTTGTAACCGAGTCACGGGAAACACGACAGCGCCGCGGGGTTGCTCGATAGGTCTGCCGAGCGAGCCGCCCGTCGAAGAATTGGCGTCGCCCTGGGTTATATAACAGTGTAGCGCAGCGGTTCCCCTCGCCCCCGCTTTTAGGGAAAAGATGAATGAGTAAAGTTTCCTAACGGACGTTAGTCCATGGAACGCACTCGAACTCGGATCGTGGTTACATAAAATTCTCTATGGCACATGCGCGCTGTCAAACCGCCGGAGGTTCAGATAAGATGCAGCCGTTCGAGCTATTCATGTAAACTTTCTTTGTTGATTCTAAATGGGGATGGAGTTGGTGGGTTGCTTTCGCGCGTTTAAATATACTATGTAGGTATATGCCGCTAGAGGCAGAGTAGCCTAACTGCAATCTTATGACTCGCCTTATTTATATTTAAATAGTCTAAAAATGCTAATCTACCGGAAATTTTTAACATAACACAAATAATAATACAAATTCATTTTCTACTGCTACTCTGCCTCTAGCAGCCTCATAGTTCTATTTGCGTCTTTGCACTGGAAAGTTGACCTATTAGTTTTTGAAGCAGGAAGAAACGCACTTTCTGGAATATAGGAATTCTTTAAAAAAAGAAAGCTTTATAATATCAATTATAATAATTCCTGCTAACCTAATTATATGATAGTAAAAAGTACGTATAATTAATGATAATGATACGCTTATGTTACCTCGGCCTGTCATGGAGCGATTTTGAATAGGGCCACAGAATATCAATGTTAGTATATTAGTTCCAATGTAGCTGAGTAGCCTTTAAGGGCTAACACTTGTATTGTATTTAGTTATTAAATATTATATTTGCAATTATTAGTAAGTTTGTAAAATTATTTAATTACTATTAATTTAGTGTTTAAATAAAACACTTTAACGGTTTAAAACGCGATATATTTTAGTTAAACTTGTTTGTTTTTAAGTACGGCCGACGTTTCGGATGCTTTGCAGCAGCCGTGGTCACGGGGAGACAATAAACGTATTTCCCTTGTTACCTATAATTATAAACGAAGGTTTTAAGTCCTAGTTAGTACATATCAACTCACCTCGGGTTAAAGATAGTCGAAATCGAATTTTACACGAAGCATTAAAAGTGCCGACGTGAAACAAAAGAGCCGAATCACCCAGTAATCCGTGAAACAAAGAGTGGGCAAACAAAAGATTATATCATTTGGGTTAATTTATGCGCCCTTACAAAGCTATGTATAATGACGTCAATTAGTTCTGTCGCCTATTATAGATCAAATAGCTTTTAGACTTGTTACTACATCGAATTATTAAATGTTATACAGGCCTTTTAAACGAAACGTTGTAACGGTTTAAAACGCGATATATAGTGAAACTTACTTGAAAATATTTTAACGTACTTAGTCACTAAACTGACTTTTGTTGACTCCTGTATCAAATACTGTAGTTACACGAGTAGTACACGTTTAATTAAAATCACTTGAACAGTTTAAAACGCGATATATTTTAGTTAAACTTGTTTGTAAATTATTTTTAACTACGGCCCGACGGTTCGGATGCTTTACAGCAGCAGGTCTCCCCATGACCACGGGTCATTTATCGTGTCATTACTTGCGTAAACAACAGACAGTATTTTCTTTAACGGATTTTACCGATTGGACCCGGTGGGCATCGAATCTATGACCCGTGCATTATTATTCATACGTTAGACCAACGAGCCCGACCGCAAAATTTTGGAATTTGATTAAGAAAACGTTATAAAACTACACATAATATTTCCTAAATAGGTGTGCCAGCGACTTCGTCCGCGTAGAATAGTTATGTAGCTGTTAACTAAACGTCGTGCGCGTCCCGTAGTTCTTGCAAGTTAATCTTAAAAGATAAACAATCGCCGCTTTTTTGGCGTTATTATAGTAATGTCAGTGCATTTATCTAATTTTACAAAAAAATTTGAGTTAGGTCACTCTAATACTAAGCGTGCGATATAATGTCTTGGATATTTTTTTACGTAATTCAAAGAATCATTCTTTCATGCGCATTTTTTCAGTACGCATCGGAGACCCACAAAGATGAATAATTTTCCCCGATTTTTCCACATTTCCGCTGTTTCCTTGCACCTATTAGTCACAGGGCAATGTTCAAGCCTCCACCTTTCTCCATAAAGGCTCTAATCAACACAAAAATAATTTTTCAATTCGAAGCAGTGGTACTGAGATTAGCGCGTTCAAACAAACAAACTCTTCAGCTTTTTATATTAGTGTAGATGTAAAATCCTATAACAGGGTTATAAACAGTTATTGTTACCAATTACGAGGCTATTCAAGTGAATTTTATTGTGAAAATACGAGATAAGTAGGGCTTGGACATTTGTTGACATTGAATCGAGATTTGGAAAGGATAAGAGAAGGGGGGTTATGGAAAGAGACATCTCTACCTAGTTCTGTTATCCAGGAATCGAAGTCAGGTACTCTTAGCCTATAACACCTGGGTATATAAGATGCGATTTTTTCTTTGCTTGTATTTTTAAAAACCCAAGTGGTACGTATGCTTTCGTACTCTTTCGTCCTATATACTACAATTTTGTCCGTATGTAGACGGTGTCTATCAACCCTTCCTCATAATACTAACTCTAGGAAGTGACATTGAACATAGCTTCATTAACTTATAAAACGTTGATTAGTAATCGAAAGGAAGTGATTTTAGTGTTCGACCACACATTCGTAACAGAAGCCGAAGATTGGAAAAGTAGAATATATTCATTATAAATTAATAATCATTTAAAAAAATTAACAAATAACGACTCACGCAGGATTTAAACCGGCATCAACAGTGAAATCTAATCGATCTATTGCACCTCTCGCGCAATGTAATCACAACCACAAAACAAAACTCACTTATTAGGTTCAATGTCTTATGCTTTGCAGCTTAAGATATATAGTGCTATCGTGTGCAATAACATGTGAAAAATATTAAGGATTTCAAATATATCTAAAAAATATATATGTTATTGTCATGACAACCGTTTGAATCAGCCTGGCTTAGTTACAAAAAGTACAAAAAGAACACGTAGTTTATTTCACGAACAAATCTACAATATAAACTATATAATAGACAACATAAATATATATAATACAACAATATCTCTCGAAACTCTTAGCTAATTGAATAAAACACTATAACGGTTTAAAACGTGGTATATATCAATATAACTTGTTTGAAAATAATTTTATTAATATATATCGCGTTTTAATCCGTTAAAATATTTTATTTCACTACTCGCGTAAGCTACAGACAGTATTTCTCTTTGTCAATCTTCGGCTTCGGGCTGTTACACTAACCAACACCGAATATTCGCTAGGATGTTAGTTTCTTTATTTAGTGTGACCTCATAGTAACATCGATATAACGTGTCAAAGACACCCCAAATCACATTCAGAGACGGCGTAACCTAGATGTATTGTCCTGAACGATTTATATCCAATAAACATATAAAGATGAAATCGCGTGACTCTAAGTAATTTAGTGAGCCAACGAACACCTTTTCGGTGCTGTAAACGTGCGGTAGTTTAAGCTAAACTGACAAAAAAGTTTCCAGTTTGTTTCGTTTGTATTTACACGTTTTATTCCACTTATCCAGTTATAAACAAGTTATTATCAATTTCTAAGTGAAAAATTAGCTTGGGAAGCATATACAGCTGTATAAAATCTAAACGATACGGGTTTTTATCTGAGCCCTGTGGACGGTGGATCATAACCCGAACAGAATGTCGATATTTCTACCAACCAATTGATATCTATATTTCCAAACGAAGTCAAAAATGTTTCAGGAAATTATAAATTGATTATAACCGTGTATGATGATCGGTGGGGATGGAACCATCGAGTACGCCATACGATCACAACGATGCCTGAACAGCCATTTTACCATATTGTCTTAATATCCTGGTTTTATGAAAATAATTAGCCGATTACTGAAAGTTTCAAATGGCGGACATTGGCAAATCAATATGTACGATACAACTACATTTTCGGAAATTCTGGTTATGTAGATTAGGGTTTTTAGTAACAGATGGCGTTAATATACAGAACTGTTACTTTTTTTCAGTAAGAAACGAGTTTGTTTTATGTTTAGACATGCTAATAGATACTGATAATGCAGTTTTAAGGGGCTTAAGGAGACCACGTGTACCTACAAATCTATTGAAGAAAGTACCTCACATTTTAATGCTTAGGAACACTACAAGACGACAAACTGTATGTAAATACCTGACGTTTCCGTTTTTTCAGCAATATTCATACTATAACACAGTAATTAACAATTACTGTGTACCTGTAAATTGTATAATATTAACAAAAACTAAGTGTGAATGTTTAAATAAAACACTTGAACGGTTTAAAACGCGATATATTAGTTAAACTTATTTGAAAATGATTTTTAAGGAGGCTGACCCCGTGACCTCCCCGTGACCACGGCTGCTGCAAAGCATCCGAAACGTCAGGCCTAATAGCAGCGAAGACACAGCGGGAAATGTGAACAAACCGGAGGAAATTTTTCATAATTATGGTTTTCAGATGCGAACGCTGCGAAAACGGTTCGAGACACCCAAAAATTTGTATGAAGGAATAGTTCCTCTTTAAATGATCTAATTCTAAGAAATGTTTCCGACACTGTATGTCTATCTTTTTAGATTAACTTGTAACAACGACGAGACCCGAACGAAGGATCGCTCGAGTGAGTATCGTGAGTAACAGCTTAAATTTATAAAGATGAAGGATTAAATTTATAAACCTATAAGTTTACAAAGAACAAAGAACAAAACAAAATAACTATTATATGCGGACGAAGTCGCTGTCGCAGCTAGCAATAAGTACCTATCAACACAATACGACATTAACACAGACGCTTAGAAGACAATAATAATAATCGGATACCATGGCTGCGGTACGTTTCGCGTTTTAAACCGATAAAAGGGTTTTATTTTAATGTGTGGAACTCGCCTAAACTAAAGACTTCAAAATTACTGAATATTTAATGTACCCTATTGACCCGGGATGAATGAATCCCCTTTATTGTAATTATATTTTTAGGTTGTTTGTTCGTTTATGGAACATCTTAAAACATTACGAAGTGGATACTATAATTATATATGGATACACTCAGTGGATATATCTTTCTATATCTATAAAGTAGATTGAGAAAACGGTAGAAAACCATGAATTCTGTATTAAAAAATGATTCCTATTTAAATGACCTAAAATATCTCCGACGATATTTCTTTAAAGGTTGACTCACAAGAACCGTTTTTTATGCGGTATTTTTGGGTCGGCATTAATGTAGATTGTAATTATTACCAGTTATTTGTTAGTCAACATAATAATATTAATCTTGCATACAAACCAACGTTTTCCGTTTCAGCTCGTAAACATATAAATAAATATAGTTCTGAAATGTTCGTTCTTTCGAATGTCCCGAATTCAATTTGTTAGCTATAGTGTAGCTCGTTGTATGACAGAGCTCCGAACAGTTTCATTAGCTAAGCTCGTCACTGACAGCATTTGCGGGTATTGCAAACAATTCACCACAATTCGAACTTTATCTGTATTTTATGCCAACGTGTGGGTCTTATCGCTAACAAAAAGTCTCTCTATTTAATACACACGTGTTAAACAACTAAACGATAGTTTTAAAATGCATTAGATATTTAAGTGGAAAAATATTTATCTCCTGAATATTAACCGTAGTTAACGCGATGTAAACCTTTAAAAACTTTTAATTGTTTAAAACGAGAAATGTGTTAGTTGACTTCTTTTCGAATGCTTTACGGCTCTCGTGGTCACTGGGGAGGACAATGGAATACTTATAATTTTGCATGATTTCATAGGAATTTAGTTAATAGATATAAATGAAGACAGCCTTTATTATTGCTGTCTGTGGATTACATTAGTATGTGTATTTTATCTATTAATTGTTAATAATTATATATTTTTTTAATTTAAATTTCAGTTCTAACTTTGATAATATTGGTGTTTGTATCGGCAGTTTCCTATTTATATGTATACCAAAGCTACAATGTTACTTGTTAAAATAATAGATTATCATATTTTTTATTAAGTGTTAACCTAAGATTTCCGTTTTATTATGCAACTTCCCAAATAGATAAACAATAAATGTCTCGCTTAGCACTCGTCGCAAGAGGTCCTAATATACTGTCAGTAGTTTACGCGAGTAGTACACGTTTAAATAAACGACTTTAACGGTTTCAAACGCGATATATATAAGTTAAACTTATTTGAAAATGATTTTAACTGCGGCCCGACGTTTCCGGTGCTTTACAGCAGCCGTGCTCACGGCAAAACGTCGTAGTTAAGATAATTTTTAATAAGTTTAACTTATATATACGTAAAAGAGGTCCTTCATATCCTGATGAGGCAATTCATTTTTTCGAACAGGCCACAGAAGCCTGTCCAACTCTTAAGTTAAATCGACTATTATATCACACACAGAAATATCTACCACATTCCCCCGCAGCGAAAACTAAATTTCACGTATTATGTTCGCAACAACATGAGCCCTGAAAAGACAGCCTGAAAATCAAAATCACTGATATCAAAGCTAAATCGTTACTTAACTCTAATCGAACAATTTGTGCAGTGAATTGTGGACTAATTCAGCTATTTGCGAATACAACTTGTTTGTTATCTCTCCGTTCGGGTTTTATTATTGTTTCATTTGGCTAATGTGTGGTAATTTTGCACTTAGCATTATTATTTCTAAGCTAATGACTTGCAGTTAGCCTGGTTATTGGACTGTATATTAAAACATGGCATGTTATGTTTGGTATTTATGTTTTATTCGAAGGCGAAAAAATTCGACGATGACGTGTGGGACACGGTAGCTCAATTGGTAGAGCAACAGCAAGGAACGCTGACGACGCCGGTTCAAGTCCTGACCGAGTCGAAATTTTTTTCAATTTATTTTCGATTTTTAAATTATATAGTGCCTTCATGTGCAATAACATGTAAAAAATTAATTTGTGTGGTAAATTTATTTTAATCTTAAATAGATTTTTAATTTTGCATTGCCACTCCTACTTAGCCCAGCAGCGTGTGTTACATTCAGTGATGACGTACGGTACCGAAACATGGTCTCCTACTGCGAGCATGCTGCACAGACTACGCGTCGCTCAGCGTGCGATGGAAAGGACTATGCTCGGAGTTACCCTGCGTGATCGAATCAGGAATGAGGAGATCCGTAGAAAAACTAAAGTCATTGACATAGCCCATACAATTGGCAAGCTAAAGTGGCGGTGGACTGGGCACATCGCTCGTAGAACTGACGGCCGTTGGGGCAAAAAGGTTTTGAAGTGGAGGCCACGTACCGGACGTGGAGGACCACTGACGACTCCTACCAGGTGGATCGACGATCTGGTCTTACTGGAACGACGAGTCGTACTAGAAGTGTATGGGGGAGGCCTATGTCCAGCTGTGGACACCGAACGGCTGAGACTGACTCTTACTTAATCGGTCCAAAGCAACGTAAGATGTTAGACGTGGGTTCTAGTCTCGCTGTAATGTTAATTTATTTTTCAATGTCAATATCGTTTTAGAAAGGAAATAGACACAAAGTCAAACAGTAGACGGCATACAATGTTTAAAAATAATTCAAAATAAATCTCCCATCTTGTTTAGTTGTTATATGGTGAACCTTAAGATTGCCTGTCGAAATATATGTTTTCTTAAAACTATAAAAAACAATACATATTTAAATAAAACACTTCAACAGTTTGAAACGTGATGACTCCCCGTAACTACTGCTGCAAAGCACCTGAAGCGTCGGGCCGAAGTTAAAAAAAGTTTTACTACTATATCGAGTATTAAACCGTTGAAGTGTTTCATTTAAATATGTACTACTCGCGTAAACTACAGACTATTTAACAATGAGTACATTTTTGATCCCCGTTTTTTTTCTAGCTACTGGAGAATAAAAACCACCTCCCATATATTTATTACTGCTTTAAAACTTTTTACTTTAAAACGCTACATTCTGGTTCAAAAGCCTCAACAAATTTATATCAGTATACACCTTTGAACTCTAGGAGCTCTAGTGAATGGCGTTAAGTAAATCTAGGCCAAAATTGTACCGCAGTAATCATTTGAAATTTTTATGTGCGCAAAAAATATTTAACAGCGCGAAACATAGAGTATATAAAAACATCTAAAGCTCATAAAGCGTACACTTAAACGACTATCACTTAACGGTTTAAAATGCGATATATATTTGTTAAGCTTATTTGATAATTAATTTGGAGGTGGCCCTCCCCCCGTGACCACGAGTTATATTTTGAAAGTTAAGTGTTTTATTTAAATGTGTACTATTTGCACAAACTACAGACAATATTTAACCATTGTATCATTGTGTCTTGGGTTCGATTCGCAGGACAACAATGAATTGTTTTGGTCGGGCAGGGCACTGAAGTCTGACCAACTACTTGACTGTAACGGACTGCAATGTGTTCGTCCTATGGCCCACGAGAGGAAACATATCCTGTTTCCTCTCGTACTTTATACTTAATATAAGATAAAGACAAACTAGATTCTCATTTAAATACGAACCGTTGTATAAATTAATGATTATATATCTTACCTATGACTGTTGGATTACAGAGGAAGTAAAGCAATAAAACAATAATTATTGTAATTTTTTATTACACATAAAATACACATGTTAAAACCCCGCGGTTATGAAAATAGAGAAAGTAACAGTCTTATTAAAAACAATACAATATTCTCATTAGTGTAAACAAATGTAAACAGCTCGAAACAAATATCAGAAAGTTATAACCATTTAAATTAGAATGAAAAATACGGCGATCTTTAAATTAGGTAGACAGTAGTTAGAAGAAGCGGGTGACATCTATACGTATATTCTAGACATTTAGATATAATGAGCATTAATAGTCAATAAATTGAATCCTACACACGGCTGTCTCTGCTTTGCCTGGCAACTATTCCCGAATCCATGTAAATGCGATTAAATAGACACATAACAATTAGGAGTAAAATTATTACTAACAATACTTAATGGATTAGCTAAGTTAGACTTTCAATTTTAGACATACTAAACCCCAAATAAAGCATGCATCTTTTGTTTTATTTAGGGCGATGTATCTTGGCCTTGTGGCTATAATTGGGGCGAGGGTGGACCGTAGTCGCTAATCCAGCAAGCGGCACTAAGGTAGGACCGGCTCTACGCACCACCGCCGCTTACATCTAGAAGATAATGTATGACACTGGATTACATTTTATTAATAATGCTGACTAATGAATTTAAAATTCCCGATTCCTGAAGTTGAATGTCTAACAAAACCCACACGCTCCGCACCAGACAATCTGTTGCCGTATTCTCGCGCAGAAATCGGGAATTGCTTAAATCTAGAACAATTAGATGTTATGATTTGAATACATTGAACTACACATCGATTTTAATTAACATTGAGATAACACCAAAATACTGATAAAGGAACGTATTGATTGGAAGGGATTGGTGAAAGGAAAGAAGAGTAGATAGGAAAGAGGGAGACGGATAGAGGAAGGGGGATAGGGGAAAGACTGGCTCTCCCAGGTTCTGCTTTGCATTTGCTGAGAGGGTGGTAGCTAGCCAGGCGGGCTTAGGCGCCCTGCCACCGTCGGTTTAGTCGCCTTCTACGACACCCTTTCTACCGACATGGGGTCGAGGATTGTATTCTACATCCGCCTCGACGCGGACAACGATCTAAAACCCAAGCTATCAAACAAGTAACTGGCCTACCGTCCTATCCACTATTATTTCTCAACGATAGAAGTCGTCGAATACCGCTTGTTGTAATGGCGTGGAATTGGCACATCACTCTCAAAACCTCTCAATACACGAAAATTTTAGGTTGAAATACGAATTTTCGAATTTTTTACGTGGAAAAATTAATTACTCAGTACACTTCAGTATTTCAGATCTAAAATCGATTAGCTAATTCAGTTAAATTTTAATTACAGCATTTTACGTTTACGTTTTAATGGGCATTAAAAATAGGATAAGACAAGCTTATAGATATTTTTAAAAGTTTAAAGCAATTAGTGGATTTGGAATTGATTTTAAAACTATTGCTAGCTAGAAACGTTGCAATAAGATAATACAGACAATTTAAATAAGACACTTTAACGGTTTAAAACGCGACATATTAGTTAAAATTATTTAAAAATGATGTTTAACTTCGGCCCGACGTTTTTGCTGCTTTGCAGCAGCTGTAGTCACGGGGAGGTCTTCCTCTAATATATGGCGTTTTAAACCGTTAAAGTGTTTTATTTAAATGTGTACTACTCGCGTACACTACGGACAGTGTTTAATATACTTAAACTCGTAACATATATAATACTGAATATTACATATGTTATCTAGCTTGCATCTGTTTTTGTCTTATATTGTAAGATTATATACATATTTATAAGATAGATATAGATTAGGATATACAGAACCGAATTCAGCATTTAAGAGCAATAGCTCTAAATAATACCTCTTCCCTTAGCTAAGTTAAAACCTAAATCGACACCTAGTATTAAATACTTCGTAGTTGACATAATTGCCTATGTGACCTAATTTAAATAACAAAACTTATAACGGCAGAAAACGCAAAATATACTTGCCACCTACAAGGCATCCGAAAACTTCGGGCGTAGGTAAATTAAATTATTTAAGTTAAAGATAATAATTTAACGGTTTAAAACGCGATATATATTAGCCGTGGTCCCAGTTAGACCCGTCTCCATGACCACGGCTACTGCAAAGCATACGAAAAATCGGGCCGTAGTTAAAATAATTTTCCAATAAGTTTAACTATATATATGCTAACGTGTTTTAAATATATACTACTCGCACAGACAATATTTATTTAAGTTAAGTAATATATTTCGCATTTACAACCGTTAAAAGTGTTTTATCTAAACGCGTAAACACAAGTATGACGTAATGTTCGGGGCACATTGCGTTTAACCACAACCAAACGTATTAATTAAAAACACAACAAGTACGTTGAATACGTAAAAATATAAAAATTGTCGCTTCATATTGAATATCTAGAAATAAAATATAATTAATTATGTATGTAAATAATCATTATAATAAAAAATACGAAAAACTAACTTACAACGCAGCTTACTAACTATTATTTATATGATTAATTTTTTATACATGCTAAGAGCAAAATTGTTATCAGTTCCTTAAATAGACCGAGATCCTTAGACCCCATCCTACAGGTTAAATTGTGCGCGTTTTCCTTATATATGCTACCTTATCCTTACAAAACAATAATAAATATTATTTGTAATTGTGACTGTGTAACTGCGAGTTAGGTTCCATAACCAATAAGTTTTTTAACTATTGCGTCTATAAATTGTAAAATGTGAACAGTTTACGAAAAAATGTGAGCCGTCTCCTATACGAACTATAATTAGACTTACATTACATTAATAACTATCCCGAAATCTAAATTCCAATATTATTCGTTTATCAATTTCACTCGAAACGTGAATGAATACGTCAGTATTTACAAAACTTAATATCATCAACAAATATTACTAATATAATTAAGCAAAAAATAGTCTTTGGCACAACTTCAGTAAACAATCACAAAGTAAAACAACCAATGTCACAACTTGTACGCTCACATTGCATATTCAAACGTATTATGAACAATTAAATAAAAAAATAATCAAACAAAAATAAAACAAAAAATAAAATATTCAAATCATAATATTTATTAATTACATAACAATAAAAAATTATAAACTGATTGCTAGACAAAATTGCTGTACAATCTCCAATCAAATATTGCATAGTAAAAGGTGGAACAGAATGTGAAAAATATAGTAGGGGAAGCCAAAATAACCAAAAATTAAATATATTTGGCTGCATAAAGCTATAAAATGAATGTAAAAGTATGTACTTAATTAGTCGATTGCTAAAAACTAGATTCGATTTTTCTTATTCTATAGATTCAGAATAACTAATAAAAAATATTACATTATGTAAATAAATGCTTTAATACAAGTCATGGCGGGAATTTTAAGTCCTACTCCGAAATTGAAGTTTAAAAATTTTAAAGATTTCCGATATCGATAGAACTATCCAAATTTTGTGTAATACTATTTACAGTGCATAATATCTTTGCTGAAAGAATACTTCGTTGTAATCTAAATAATCCAACTGTGCGTAACGACCCTAACATTAATTTTTTTTTACATTTCGAATTTTATTACAAAAAGTCTATACACATATTGCTATAGATAACGAAGGTAATACTCATTTTATATTAGGTACTTACGCGCACTAAACTTTATAACTAGACCTTAAGATTTTGTATGTACATGAATTCACATACAAGGAAATTAAGTGGAAGACTAAAAATTAACAACTATTAGTTGAATGTTAAGATACTGTAAGCGAAAAGTATTAACTGCGACATGTATTATATTGCCGGGAAGTAATGTCTGTTTCTTATGAATCGTAAACCAATTTTATTAAAACAATGATCGTGCAATTTGAGCACTGAGTGAAACTTTTAAACTACTTAAAATTAATTAAATTGTTACCAATAAAACTACTTCGCTTAAGACTACGAATAAGAAGCGTGAATAAAAAAACAAGATCGAACTGACGTCGCTACTGAAACTCATTTTGAAACCTAATGGGTCAATATCACGCATGCGCACCTTTCACGCATGCGCACTTGAAAATGTAATATGGCGCGCTAATCTTATTTTTCAAATTAGACCATCTTATTGCAGCCTTTACCGGGATATAGAAGAAGATATAAGAAGAATAATGATTTGGCGCTAGAGTTTTTTTTATATCATTATCATTTGTTAAAATAAAAAATTATCGTCAACAGTGCATTACCTTTTTTTAACTTTAAAATTTTATATAAGAAATCGATTCGCGTAAACAATGTAACAAATAAAGTAACTAGAGCACCGTTTTTTAAACTCCGAAAACCGAAACCGCAAAATGTATATAAATACATCAAAAATGTGTATAAGAAAGTCTATACAAAAAAGCCAGATAGTTACAATTTCTCATTACGGGAGCACAACCAACGGCAATAGAATGAGAATTGAACGATTTTAAAATCTCACCTTATCTATCTCACTATGTCAAGGCACAAACATTATTTTCTTATCAAACGCCACCCTTCTGTTTCCATAGACGTTTTCTAGAAGCATCCAAGTTACACCGAAACATATATTTCTGTATTTGACTTACTGTATTCCTTGTATAATAGCAATGTTTTAAGAAAATCGTTTCGTTACCGGTTTAACGATTATAACTCTATTTTACGATTTTGAGACTAATCGATACAATACACCACTATGCCAATATTATAAGACTGCGCTATTCGTTTATATAATGACATTTGATATAGAATATATAATACTATATTATGTGCAAATATACACTACTACGTTCAATTCGTATTCTATTGCCCCAAATCGCGCTTCCCGTTATCTGACTAAGTCTGATCTAGAAGGCCATCATTCTCACTTAATATAATTTACTATAAAGATTTTCTCACTGCTCAGTTATAGAAAATATACTACAATACCATTACGATGTTTTAGCCTAAAAAAGAATTGGTTATAAACCGGCAAACATCATGAACATTAAGATGCGCGGGAGTCGATTCGTAGGTGTCTTAGCGGAACAAACGGAGCGCGGGGGGATCGAGCGCGCTTTCACTGCAGTTGTCCTTCGCGTCGCGCTTCGGCTTTATATTCAGTTTGCTCACAAATACACTTGCGTGCACTTTTGCTGACTTAATTTCGTTTTTATATATTACAATTTTAACGACGTCACTGATAATAAACGATCTCCAAAGTCCGCTTCTAGTAACTTTGATTTGGTGGAAGGTGAAGCATTTTTATGAAACTATAAACCTGATACTTATTGTTGTAAAAGGAAAAAGTTATACAAGAAAAGTTGCAAAAGTTTTAAAGAATGCAAACATTTTATGCATGTTTGTTATATTTTTATAGCAAAAGTGTCCACTAAAAAGAAATACTTGTAAATATGACAATTATTATGTCCAAAAGTGTACTCGCGAACTTGCCCTCATTCACCGCTTTTTGTTCAAGAAGATTGCCGGCTATTATAACAGAGATTTATAAATACAAATGCTAACATATCAATATAATATATAAACATGTCAGTGGTTAATAAACAGTGGGAGTACTTATTACGATTATGTAAATCTCACTATAATTTTTATATAATTCTGTTTTTGTACATAGCACTTTGCAACTTAACACCCAAGGACTGCGTGTAATTATAAAAACGTGTTTGTACGAAAACTGTGCTCTTTCGAATGTTCTGTCCATCTGGCAACACTAGAACTTTAATATTGCAGAGATTAGTGTAAGGTGTTGTAACACAAGTGTGCTAAGAAACATATGTCCGTCTCTGTTTGTTACTATGTACGAAAGAGATAGCATAACTTTTGAATATACTTGTACCATTTTGATTATTTTCTTGGTAATGTTTAGATTGATATTTCGTTTGTTCTAGTGACCGATGGTACAAAAGTATCGTACTCCCCCGAAACAGAAAGATTTCTTTTTTAATTGAACATATAGCCTTATACCGTACTTTACTTAAAGCTCTATAAGATTTAAAGACTGTTAATTATTGTTGTGATAAATTCGATACATAATAAGGTAAAAGTGATTAACTCTTTGAATACATCAAACATGAATAACGGAAATTAAGATTTGTGCGTTGTATTCTTTAACTACAAACATGATCGAAAATTTATTTATATAACTTTTAAAACTACCCTTCTGGTCGAAAATTATAACTAGATGTGGTCAAAGTTGGTTAGGATCAAAAGTGTAACCACGGTTCAGAATCCGCCGAAAAACTATTTTTGTTTACGGATTTATCAAACTTCTTACAAACATACATATAACTTTAAACTTTAATACAAAGATTAATACTATGAAAGGAATTGGTTCATTAAAAAACTCTCAATCCTTCAATTCAAGTTCGGTCTGCGGAGAAACATTTATTCGAATTGAGGCCACAGTGTTAAGATATTAAAAGTTTAAATAAAACACTTTAAAACGCGAAACACATTAGTTACGGTTCATTTAACTACGGCCCCACAATAAGTTGGTGTTTTATCTTCAAATACCAACTACGACGAAACAGATGGCGCTGGCGTGGTAGTTTTGACTTTGACATTAGGGACAACCTCCATCTTTACCCCGCTAACCTAGAATGCGACAAAGCAACGGCAATGTCGGGCCGTTGTTAAAATTAATTGTAAATAACTAATGTATTGAGCGTTTTATACCATTACAAGTGTTTTAATTAAATATGTACTACTCGCGTAAACTACAGATACATTATACATTATAGATTATTATACGAAATCGTTGTAAGTTTTTGGTATCCAATCCTAATTACTGCGTATAATTTCGTTCGTAACTCGCGTTTCACGTCATTCGCAAGTTGTCATACATTTGAACGCGATCCTTGAAAGACGAGCGTTTGAATAGAATTTTGAGACGCAAAATAAATTAATCTAGTAGGCCGCGCGCGTACGTATTTACACTACCACTAAAGAATTGTCCATATTTTATCGTCGTAGACGAATTGCACAATATACGGGAGAGTATACAGTCTAATGTATAAACAAATCGTTTTTATTTATACATTTCTTGTATACTTTTCCGTATATGGGGTTTAGTCATTGTTGTACGCTGCGCGAAGCCTCCGCGTCTTGGCGGGTGATGTTGAACGCCTCGGTCTTCACGAAGTCAACGGTTTTGTAATCGGTGCGAGATTCGGCTGAGAACGATTTGGCGTGGTGGACGCGCGGGTTGCCATCTTGCCCCTGGAAAAACACGAAGAAATATAGTTAGAATTAAAAATGTTTTTAGCAGGTATCTGGTTAAGTGGGGACCTGGATAAATGAGAAACCTCTATTATGAAGAGCTGCAGTGAGGTCTCGGTTCTTTTTCTTTTAAATACGTCTTCTTCTTAAGTCGTTCTTTAAAATGAGATTTGGATTCTCAGACTTTTTTGAGACCCTGTAGCTCAATTACTTGTATGAGTGTTAGAACATGTTTACAAACTATATTTTTAAATGTTTTTTTTTGTTCCCTTGCGATTCCAATTAACCAGGTTTTACTGTATATTAGCTAACTTATAAGTACGACTAAAGATGATGGGCGTCCCTAATGTCATGTCATGTCAAATCTACTAAACCCGCTACGGTATCGCCATCTGTGAACAGCGTATTGAAGTTCTATTTATATTTTTCTCGTCATCAGTCACTAGGTGTCTTATTTTCGTATATCGGGATGAAGTTATAAACAAAATTAATTAAAGTATTTTGCGTTTTGAGTTAAAATATTTACCGCGTTGTAATGCGTATTTCCGTTTCGATTTTTTTAGGTTAAGTAAGTATGTACTACTGTACGTATGTGCTCCATATAAATGTATTTACCTTAGACGTCTTGGGGCTAAGATCAAGATCTAGATACTGTAAGACATCAGAAGATCGAACGCCGCGGCTCGTTGACGGTTCGGGCGGCATCGACAATAGAGTCTGAAATGTTTTAACGAAAGTATAAAGATATGGTAAGCCCGAGTTTGGGAAAATTCCAAACAATGTAATAATTATAAAGAATGCAAAGCTTAATATTTTACCGTCAACTTATGTCGACTTCAAAGCACTTCACAACGAAAAGATTAGAAGATTTTTCCAGTCACAGTTGCGAAAGGAAGATATAGTATAATAGCATATACCTGGGCAGCGACGTGGTTCATGTGACACACGCTAGCGCCGGAGATCCGTGGTTTCAGCGCGCGATCAACAATAGGCGGCAACGAAGACAAATTACAGTATTGCTGTAAAGACTGCAAGAGTTTTAGGTATCCAATGAATAATGGATAACATTAAATCTAATTAAACGTCCAAATTGCGAGACGCAACGTACCAATACTCGACTGCATCTTGATTAAATTTGAAGATGCTTCAAAAACATCGAGACACAAATCTTGGTACTGTACGAATAGACTAGGGACACAATTAAGTACAGTTTCACGGTGTCTGTGTCGTTTACAGTTCTCTCCAAACTTTTTGGCCGGGCTGAATTTGCCGCCATCGCATTATGTCAATTGTCATAAGCAAAAGTCAGTCTCCCCGCACCCGCGCACCCCCTTTGTCGCAACTGATACCTACTTTTTGCGTTCCAGCCAAGCCAAAAAGTTTGGGGAGCACTGTACACGAGTGGTGCGCATTAACATAATACACTTTTTACGGTTCAAAACACGAATTTTATTACATTGCTGTTACTAAAAATATATTTCACGTACTACTCCTGTGAAACTCTACAGACTGTTAAATGTTTTTATTTTAATATTTAAGTGACCTTGAAAAAATACAGAAACAAAAAAATATAAAGTGAAGGCCATGAGTCATTTTATACTTAAATTGCATTACTAAAATTTCAATCAACGATAATTTTTTTTGTGGTATTTTTACCGATGATTTTTTTCTAGCTTTGTTAAAATGACTACATCATCATTATAATAGTAGTAATTTTATATAATTAGATAATTAGATTGATAGAAACTTATACGTCAATTATCTGGTCAGTATGAATAATCTGCTCAAACTTAAGTGTGTCCATTTAAGTTAAAATCCAAGATTTCTGTCTTATTTTAATGTAAGATAAAAAAAACTCTATTAACATTATTATAGCAAAATATTTTAAGCAATTAATTTCACATCACAATATAAGGTAGTTAAGATTTACATTACGGTGATCGCACATTTGTTAACAATGAACATTAATTAAAAATAATCTATTTAAATTAAAAATTGAGCAAAGAACGCTGTGATTCAGGTACCGCCCGTGTGATATTTTTTTTGCATTCCTAGTAATATTTTTTTTATTTTTCCAATATATAAAAAAAATATTAATAATTTATGTAAATCTTGATATTGAATTCTGAAGAGCGCGTACATTGTCGACAAATGTATTATTGTATCTATATCAGCAATTTTAAAACATTAAGCTGTTCAAATATTAGTATTGTTAGTAGTTAGAAAAGCGACAAGCAAATTGTATTTTTTTCTAAAGGGCGAACACACAAAAGCAACTCGCCATCTTTAATATAAAGTTATTTTCAATATCGAACACTTTTAAATCTACTTATAGAAAGAGTCAAAATGAATCTCTTTGATAACAAGGCATTGAATGTTCGCACTTTTTGCTTAAATCTACGAGGGTAGGTGGCGTCACGCAACATCGACGTATTAGTAATGTTAGTGGGTGGTATTTACATGGTGTCTTACATGTGTGAGGCAACACGACTCATCATCGTTTCTGGGCCGACTTGCGACCGGCTGACTCGACGTCTGAGGCATATTTCGTGAAGAGCGAAGCCAGGGGAACGGGGGCTGAAATTAAATAAAACTAAATGTAATATTTATTTAACATAGTGCCATCTATGGGGCATCACTAAAAATCAGCATCGCAGGAACAGTTTAGTGAGCTGCAGGAGAACCAAAGCAAAGTTACTGTATGTGGTAATTTACCCATTTATTTATTTGATTTTAATATAATTTCTGTATGTATGTTCTTTAATGTGGATTAAATTATTTAAAATAACATAATTTTAAACAAAGTTTAAACACTATATATTAAAATTACCAAGTGTTAAATAAAAATCCTTAAATTTAGGCCGCTTAGACACAAAAACTGCTGTTTGGTTTTAAGTATTTAGTTTTCTTTTGAAAACGTTAATTTTTTTCACATACTGTCTCTACTTTACGCGAGTAGTACACATTTAAATAAAACACTTTAACGGTTTAAAACGCGATATATTATTATAGTTAAACTTTTTAGTAGTAAATAAGTTAAGTAATATATCGCGTTTTAAACTGTTAAAGTGTTTTATTTAATTATTTTTCACATGTCACATGCACATGATGGCATTATATAAAATTCTATTTAGATGGAAAAAAATAAGGGCACGAGCGGAAGCCGAACCGGCATCCACAGGAATCTTTCTGCTGATCTAATTAATTGAGCTACCATGGTTAAAGCAACAGCACGCAGTTCCAAGTCCAAAATTTCAATACATCTAAATAGACCTTACAGACATTTCGGTTTGTATATATACACCATATTAATACCTACCGATCTATCGCCCTCTGGTTCCTGCAACTTTGGTCCTTGGAAGGAATCTCGATGTTCTAAGTTAAAACCAACGCTTTTTGGAGGGCGAGGTGGCACAGGGGGGGCCTGAAAAGAAAACATACTATCGTTAAGACCTATGTACTCACAGCATTCTGGGATAGAGGAAGATTAAAGAAGTATTAAAAGTATATTAATTTATTTATCTTTAACAAGATGCGCAGGCGCCGTTTTTATTATTAATAGCTGTGTCCGCGACTTCGTCCGCGTAATTGGGCGTATTTTGGGCATCAGAATTTGTTTTGAAATGTCCCCTCGTTCTTGCTAGTTAATATTAAAACATAGACATATACTATCTTTCATATTTTTTAGATTATTTAAAGAGGCATTGTTTCCTACATATTTTTGCAGCTCATTAATAATTTTATCTGTTTTTTTTCACATTTCTCATTAATAATACAAACGAAGATACAGCGGGAAATGTAAAAAATTTGGGATTCAAAAATTATTCGTCATTATGGGTTACTGAGGCGTACGCTGCAAAAACTGTACAAAATGAAGAATGATACCTCTTTAATTTATCTAAAAAAAATCCGCTATTTGACCCGATCGACGTTGTGAGTAACAGCTTAAGTTTATAAAGATAAAGGGGTTTGGAAAGACGAATTTGAATGCCCAAAATAAATATTCTTAGCGGACGAATTCGCTGGCACAGTTAGTATTAGTATAAATGTGTAACATGCGCTTACCAGTTAGATTTCACAATGATAGTTGTTAGAATCGCCTTGTTCAACTATGGGAGTTGTTAGAATTTTGACTTATTAAAGTTTTCTATATAATTAAGTTTTTTTTTACTATATTATTGTATTTAATCCTTTCTACGTATCACTTAGTATGTTGTTAACTCGATGTTAATGTACCGGAAGAGGCTAGCCGCTCACGTCACAGGAAATAGTGTAAGGGCTAGTATACCCTAAGACCAAATGTAACCATAATTTTATGGAGAAATAAGAATTAGTGTTTGCATTAGTTACCTTCTTCGGAGACGTCAAACTTCCGCGGGCTCCCGTGACGCAGGCGCTCTGTCTTATTGAAACTACTAGGCGGCTTTAGTCTGTCCGGCTTATTTCCACTACCAGACACCCTAGCATCTGTCCTGTTCTCGTCTTCCGGACTAGGCCTCACGTAGGACCTAGCAGACCAGTTCTCCGGAACATTACCGTACCTCGCTAAAAGTAAAGAGAACGCGTTATTCAACTGTCAACGTCGTAAATTAAAAATCAAAAAATAAATTGAAACAATTTACGACCCGACCAGGACTCGAACCGGCGATGCGTCAGCGTTCCGTGCAGTGAAGAAATTACATTGCGCGAGAGGTGCATGTATCAATAGGTTGAAGAAATTCGGCGATGAAGTGTAGCTCAATTGGTTAAAGCAGCACCTAACGCTGTCGATGCCGGTTCAAGTACCGCCCGGGTCGTAAATTGTTTCAATTTATTTTCGATTTTTAATTTAAATAGCGCCACCATGTGCATTAACGTGTGAAAAATATTAAAATTTTCAAATGTCAACCTCGTAATCATATTAAAATTACAACGAGACGGCATCTTTGACGCTCTAAAACTATGTACTTTTATGTATGCGAAACAAAAACGCTTAGAATTCGATTACGTTGATCATGAATGTTTCAACCCGATACTATATAACTTAAGTGTATCATGCGCGCGTTACGTATAGCCCTCTCGGATTAAATTACCTGGGAAAATACGAGACTATAAAAAGCAGCGTTTGAAAATCGACACGGCCATACATACCTATATTAGAATGACTAGCATTTAGTGATTTGCATTCCTCGTCACTTAAATTCGATTCATTTTCAGATAATTCAACATTATTAATACGTATTTGTGGGTGACTTAGGTATTGCTGGGCCTTTTGCTGCCCTGGCTCGAAGGTCGACTTAGCTCCGACAATTATATGATTGGGATCGAAGGTGAAGGAACTTTGGGAGTCCTAAAAGCAAATTAAAACGAAACTTAAGGGCGAACATATAATGAGAGCAAAGAAGCGCATAACATAGCAATGTTGGGTGCGTAACAAAGCAAGCTTAAGACGGTTGCTTCTAGCTACGTATTGACGTGTCCCATATTATAATAGAACACTTTTACGGTTTATAACTAGAAATTAGTTAAACTTATTAGTTAATTTAAAAGTGTACTAATCGCGTAAGTCGTTGAACTTAGTGAGCAGTACACATTTAAATAAAGTGCCGTGACCACGGCTGCTGCAAAGCATCCGAAACGTCGGGCCGATGTTAAAAATGATTTTCAAATAAGTTTAACTAATATATCGCGTTTTAAACCGTTAATTTATTTAAAAATTAGTGTGTGTGTTACTTCATTACCACAACAGTGGAGCTCTTTTTTCGGATAACTTGTATGAAAAAAATGATTTTATTTCTCTATTCTTGCGTCAGATATGTGTTCAAAAACATTCAAAGGAAGATTCATTATTAAATTTTAATGTCCTTTCTAGCTTGTAACGTTATGGATATTACACCTTTTATATTTTCTTTTCAAATATGGACTTAAGATTGTATAAACTATAAAAAGTCAAACTCAGTTTTCTTTAATTCGCCAAAAGCAACCGCCTTAAAGGAACAATCTCAATGGCATCAACACAAACGTTTGAAAGCACTACTCAGCAACTTTAAAGCGACTATCCACGCATTTGATAAAATATAATTCGTGTGTACTCGTCTTAACCGTCTATTTTAAGACGAGTACACACGAGTCATATTTTATGATACTAAATTGGAACACAATTTTCATAGTGATATCAGATTTACGCCCTCTTGTACTTAGATTTTTATTTGCCAACATCATTCTAAATTCTGTGCTCATCGATAGAATGCACAGCATAATCGAGTTTTCAGGTCTTTGGCTAGTACAAGAAAAGCCGGAGAAACAATGTTCTCTTGGTTGGCGACTGGCCCCATTGTATTTCACCCTCAACCTTTAACAAACAATTCATCCACGCGTTTACTATCGCCTAAATTATGTTAAGGTAATGAAAAAACTATATCACTTTTTTGAGAACAGCCTGGATAGTGCTTTAAATAACCAAAATAATATTAAATAAATAAAAAACAGTACCACCGCACGGATTCCTGTAATGCATTCAGATATCGGAATATAGGGTCCCGTACTTTCCGCGAATTCGTATTGATCGTTCATAACTGTCATTGTGCTGTTTTGGTATGTACCTATAAAACAAATCGTAACCTTCTTTTACTTTTTCGCTGTTAATCGCTATTAGCTGAAACGCAAAGGCTTTCGCGCTCGCTTTTAAAATATCGCTCGAAAATCAGCGGGGGGGTAGAAGCCGCGGGAAGTAGCCACCCTGGCCCCACCCTCCGAACATCGGGAGAGGGTGAGGTGCCCCACCCACAGGCCCTCACACCGCTCCTCGCCGCTACAGTAAAACACATAATAAAAAACGCCACAACGCAATTTCAAACAGTAATTAATAGGGAAATGCATTCAGAAGGGGTACAGTCACCACATATAACATTTCGATAACATCGAGAGCAATTTTTCACTTGAACTTACCTAACTACTAACGCTGCCACTTGCACCAACAAAGAAATTAATACGAAGTGAAATAATGATTATTGATTTAAATAAAGAATTTAATCTAACACGAGTTAATGAAACAAAGAGCCTAAGGGTAGCTCTTTTAAAGCACTTCTAACACTCGACACGTCTGATCGAAGGGACGGCCTGAGAGAGAATGATTTACCTAGGACACATCTAGATGCGCATGCCGGGCGGCTGAGCCCTAGACGGTAAGGGATGAGGGAGCGAGTGTGGGTGGTAGCTCCAGAATACCCGGGCGAGGCTGTACCGCCGTGGGATGTAGTTCGAGAATGTTCCCGATCACGGATCGATCAGTGTGGGCTGAATGCTTTTAATAATGTTTAAAAGGCTCTTTATTGTCCTGTCATAAGAACCCTTTGTTTGAAAAGCCCATAATAGGTAAGGTCGCAAATGACACATCTAATAACACAAGAAGGACAGACTCTTCGATTCGCCTGAAACTATAAACTCTAGGTATTTTTAAAGTTTATCACTAACGACATGAGTTTATAAAATGAGATATCTATATAGTTAATTACAAGTCCAATTAAAATGTCTTCAATTTAAGTGTGATAACAACTATTATAAATGATGTTGAAAATTAATTAATATCTTTTAAATAACAGTTTTTGTACCGAAACATGTTAAACCAAAACTTCAAAAATAAACCCTTGTAACTTTTCTTTGCTAAATGTACAACATAAGAAAAAGCATTCGCTGAGCGATGACAAATAAAAAGAGATTTAAAATGCATATTAAAGTAATCTTTCAAAAAGTCTGCAGCTCACACATTCATCAATATTTCCCTCCGTTATAAGAAGATAGCTATTAAATACCATTAAAAAAATAATCAATCATAACACTTTGCAATAATATTTTTTGTGAGTAGATACTATAACTGCAAACATATAGTGTAGATGTCATAATCTATACTTATTAAACACAAATAGAAAGATACACAAATAAATGATTTTAAATTATTTTATAGCCATTAAGTATAAACTATAATAAAAAGCCTATATTATCTTACTTGTATCAACTGGTTCAGGCGGTGTACTGGTTGCTCTCAAGCCACATACACGGCATATAGCATCAACCCACTTCTCCATATCTGCCTCACAGTCCGCCTCTAGGTGATAAGTCCTCGACTGTGTTTGTATTGAGAAAACAGAACCACGGATTCGAGGATCCAATGTCCCCGTACTATTTCGCGTCATATGCAAACCAGCATCAACCTACAACACAGTCTGATTAAATACCGAGTAACACATTGTAGACAAAAAAGGTTTTCTTTATTTCAAAATTATTACAATAGAAACAACGCCAACTAATCATAAGCGCACATGCATTCACATGAAATCATAGAATGAAACTGATCGTTCAGATTTGAATAAACATTGATGGTAATACAGAACCTCTAAACACTAAGAACTTCGACAACATAGTGTTATGTTTACAAGGAAATGAAAGGGAAGTACTATTTTTATCTAGGCCCATATCATGTTTCTGGGAGACAAAGTATGCCGCTTCAATATAATGTGTATTGTCTCGTCTTAATTATAAGTGTTTATTAATGCATTTTTCAATTTCAATAGAAACATTTCTTTCTTACAAATACATATTATGTTTTAATATTGCTTACTAAACAATAGATAATAGAGATAAATAAAGAATAGATATTAAATAATTAAATTAAACATTTTAGTTACTAATATTTTTATATCCTTTCAGATTGATGACTTCGTTCCAGTTTGTTATGTCTGTAACCAAAGATGCTATCGGCAAAGTCATTTCTTTCTATTAGAAAAGCCATCAATTTTGTACCTTGAAGTTATATTAATCTTTTAAAGCATTAGTAATATTAAGTAGACATCTACATTGGGGACATATTAAAAATTAGATTGATTTCTTATTTATTAAAAGCTGATCATAATAGTTACTATTTTAAAGTCATTGATTATTATAACAATACCGGAAACAGAAAATATAGTTTAAATATGCTTGTGTTAATAAGAAATAAGCTATTAAATGATAAAATAAGCTTTAAAACAAGCAGATTTAAGCATGATTATCACTGTTATTCTTTCTTGCCTCAATATTTAATTTTTGAAAAAAATGTATGTATCTAGTCTTAATTTTTTTTTTTTGTAGTATGTTGTTAAAACTAGTTTACTTACAATTGTTGGTTTGATGTTTGTAGGGCAGAATGACAATACGTTTTTTCTCTTACCTGTTCACAAAGATCTAGATTTATGGATCCCTTGAGGCGTCGCCGATTTCGATCTGAATAATAATCCAGAAAATACTGCCCAGGCAGCTCACCCGATTGTCGCAAAGCGAACCATCTTCTTCGCCATTTCTGAACGCAAAATCAACCCAACTTATTTCGCATAAGATGAAACTATATACTATATTGCTAACGGATAGTGATTCAATATTACAATTCGATAAGACAATCGCAATTTGTGCTTTATGAATTAGACAGTAACCTTACCCAGCTATAAATGAATGTTTGTTTACTTACAGTTTTGAAAATTCTCCTCGTCGGTGGCGATTTTGTTAGCCAGCCTTCGAAAACTATGTTCCTAGACATTATATTTAGAATAGTTTTCTATCAACAACAGTGAGTCACAATAAAATTTTTAAGTACACCATAAACTCAACAAGCAAGTCGCTTTGCTTTGGCTTTTACTTCGAACTGTCAGATTGACGTTTCACAGATCCTGCCTATCCTGACAGGACATATTTGACACCTCTTGCCTAGTGGCACAGACTTGAGTAGCTTAGCATGCACAGGTAATCTAAATTTTAAATTATACTTAAATTATATTAAAAATTAAAGATAAATTAATTTATCTATTAGAAATAAATAAATTAATTTATTACACTTATTATTTTTTAGCAATTATTATACAGTTCATGATGCTAACGGACAATTCAAGTTTTATCATAATTAGTTGTGTATGTATACCACTGGCTGTTTAGAAAAAAAGTAATTCTGCGTAAATAACAAATATTGCGAGTTTTTTAACCTCCATAAAACTTGTTTATGATTTAACAAATCCGACAGAGTTACAATATGGAATCTACACAACAGCACCCATTAAATCCACAAAGCAATGTTTCCAAATTCACAGGCTACCATCCAGACAAGTAGGTGTACTAAATAATACCATTAAAACTAATTATGAAGTACTATGCTGAACAATACAGTTTTTAAATTGTACGGCATTGTATATTAATATATTATGAGCGACGCAGAGTGGCCTTATAACAAAAAACATGATTTTCAATAAGGAGGAAAAATGAATTTGAACTATTATTTGTATTAAAATTATGTTTCGGTCACTGTTATTTTACGATAATATATATAACTCAAATCATAAAATTGCAGTTAGACTACTCTGTATCTAGCGGCCTCATACTAAAACGTAAATATAATATCTTCTCCAGATACGCAATTGACGATATTTCTTTAACGGTTAAAACAGACGAAAGTCTGGCGCCAGGTAGACCGCCAGTTCTAACTCAGCAGACAGTGGGAAAATTTCTCCAGCCCTTGACTAGAGCTTTGGTTGAGGTTCCACCTAGGTATATTTAGATTTAGATAAAACGGTCGATTACCATTCAAAATGTCTGATAACACGTTAAATATGTTAACTATGAACCAAAGTAAATTTGACTTACTTTTTTTTAAAACAATATTTTTCAATACAGTATTTTTATCATATTCAAAAACTAAAATAAACGACGTAATATCTTTACGTTTTCAAAATAGAATAACCGTTAGAAAACTGTATTGAACTAGTAGTTTCTGAGATTAGCGCGTTTAAACAAAATCTTCAGCTAATATTAGTAAAGATACACAAATCAATGAATACCTACTGCCTTTTTTCATGCAGGCCAACAATTGATGAGCTTCCCGACGCCGTTATAGACAACATGGTGCTAAAGGACAAAGCATTCTGGGTGGACAAGCCCGGTGCAAATGCGTATACCTTACACGATGCATATTACAACTATGGGATGACAACAGAAAAGGTCTTACCCCGTAAGTCTTCAATGCAGCACGTATGGTGACTCCATGAGAAATGATGCATCCTTTGTGATGCAGCGAGGGGTCAAAGTTGAGTTTTATCATAACAAATGGTGTAACAATGCTTACTCGAAGGTGTTGCCTTTAGCCCACCAAGATGTCTTCCCCAGATCGTACCAGTACGACTTGGATTGCGTCAAGTACCGGCGGCTTCATGCATGCGACGATTTCAGGCGAACTGAGGACACGACGAAGGTTGTTGCTCCATTTCAATATATACCCGATTTAAATCACAAATATTGTTATTCATTGTTGCGATTCTTGCACGTTGGTTAAAGGATATACGAATATTAAACGGTTCGTGGCCACCGTTAATAATAATACACTTTTTAAATCTTTATTTAATGGACTTTAATCTTACTAGGTTATCTTCCTTATTATGCCCCTTAGGACTTGAAATTTACAAATTAGAAAACATGGATATGTTAAAACTGTGATGTACAAAATGAAATTTTAATATAAGTTTAGTAGCATCTTGGCTTCCCCCGAAATTGTAAGACTAAAATACCTACTATTATATCCTCCAACACTCTAATAAAACACTTTCTTGCACAAATAAAATTCAAGTGTTACTAAATTACTCTTATTTATTAAGAAGTTTAAGGCGACCTTGTCGTCTACAGCAATTTCTTTGAACAGAATAGGGAAACAAACTATTATAAGCCAACAAGTATAGAAGAAAACAAACAATAAATTCTACTTTACAAAGATACCGAAAGTAAGTACAAAAATCGGATAAGCTATTTGAAGTTCTAATTCTAAAATAGACATAGACGACCTTAATACAAAAAATACTTAAACCAGGTTTTTCTCATCAAACTCTATTCAGAAAGTAGAGCTATATATTAAATTTATTTATAATTGGAAACGTGATTCTTGCTTTTACAGAAACACCCCCTTTGTCGAGATTGCAAGATGTCGAAGGTATCTGATGTCGTATACCCTGCGATGCCTATTGAAGAGTCTTCGACGCAAAAGAGATGGAGATATTACCCGGACGTATCTGCTACTCTATCTCCTGACGAAATCAGCGAAAGGATGAATGAGTATATATTTTGAATGTAGTATCTATAAAAAAAAATCACGTAAATTTTATAAAATGTAGTTTAAACCAGGGCTAAGCTTTATAACTACTTTATTAATCTACGTTGCTACCATTACACCAAAGTGTATATCTGGTATTTTTTATTAGTAAATTGATTGGTAGAAAAGGACACAGAATTGTGTCTGTCGGGAATTCTGTGTTTATTACGCGATCGGCGGTGGCGTTGTTTAAAAAAATGTATTCTATTAGAATATATCATTGTTTTTTCTTAAGCTCAGCAATTGTGGAGCCAAGGAATGTTGCCCTGGCAAAATTATATGCCAAAATATAAAAATACAAGCACATAAATGGGCACAGCTGCAGTTTTAAGATGCACATAAATGTATTTTATGAACTCACAGTACCAAATGTTTATTTTACTGGTTTTTTTTCAAGGGTCGGCCGGCCGTTCCTACACGAAGCCTGTAACTGGTATTATATTAACTATCCACCCGTGAAATATCCGTGTATTATGCGGAAATTTTCAAAGTAAACTCAAGTTCTAGCAGTCGGCATTCATACAGGTGTTTGTAATAATGATACTAAGCTAGTACAGTAAATAATTATAGCTTAAAATATTATATTGAAAAGGATTAGTAGATTAAGTTAGACTATAACTAAAGTGACGCAAAAGGGCGTTACAGCAGAATAAGTCGCAGAACAGTTACACTACAACGTTGATTTTGTAGCGATCTATCTCTCAGTCTATGTTGCCTAGTGGTGTGGTCGTCCACTCGTCGTCGATCACGAGATCACGGGTTCGATTTCTGACTTGGGCGAAATGTTAGTTATTTGCAATCGTATAAATAATATTCTCGTATCACAGTGTTGCCGTATATTTGAAACGGCTCGACCGATATCTGTGCATATTCAGTAGGGCTGAGAATCGGTTGCCATCTATTTTTAATACCCCCAAGTGATAAGGGCTATCGCGTGTTTTTATTGGACTTTTTTTTTCTAGTATATAAGTGTCAAGGAGAGTTGTTAAGGCGTTGGTCACAGTTCACATCACTAACTGAATAGCGATGATAGTATTAAACCCCATCAACCTGCTCTGGACAAGGATGGTGGATCGAAGTATTAGTCTTTGTTCTATAAATGACTGGTATCCTGCGTTTTACTTAAGGTTTAAATGACGTTTCATAAATTGTTTTCAGTTTCACTCTTCAATGGATCATGAGCCGAACGAGATAAAGAATATTCTTATTTGAAATATTAATTAGAATTTTACGTTGTATAAAAATTTACTATAAAAATATTTGTATTTATTCTGAGTCCTCGCATAAAATTTTGTCATCCTTTAGTAGTCGATAGTTGTTGATGATTAATATAAGTGAGTACTTAGGACGAGATAGTACCTTTATGTAGATATTACCTTTAGGTACTATGTTTTAGACCTTGCCCATGGTTTAAATAATCTTTTAAAATTAAGGAACCTATAAATACTGGTATAAAAACTATGTATATATGTAATTCAAAGGTTAACCTTAACTCAACCTTACCTCTTAAAAATATAAAAAAAAATATTTACTTTTGATTGCTATACCTATTTAAATAAAACACTTTAACAGTTTAAAACGCGATATATTAGTTAAACTTATTTGACAATGATTTTTAACTTCTGCCCGACGTTTCAGGCTGCTTTGCAGCAGCCGTGACCACGGCTGACTAATATATCGCGTTTTAAGCCGTTAAAGTGTTTTATTTAAATGTGTACTACTCGCGTAAACTATAGACAGTATTTGCTATACCTATTTTCATATACATACGTTTGATAAAGTTCAACTGCCATGTGTAATTAAAACAAAATGCTTACAACTTAATACTTGGAACGTAATTAATACAATCATTGTGGAAAACTTTCAACAACCTACTGAAATGGCAGCTTTTTATCATTACTAATGTAGACAAAAATCTGGTTTTCATATCATGCCTTTAGTTTAGTAGTACACATTTCAAGAAATCATTTCTAATGCGAAATGTATAAGTAATTTCTAATTTATTGTACCTGCGACCCGACGCGCGTTTCAGATGCAGCAACCATGCCCCGCGTGGCCACAGTTGCTGCGAAGCATCCGAAAATTCAAGATCCTAACTTATATACTTCGCGTTTTATGTCTTGAACATTTAAAATCTTTGAACTGTTTTACTGGGACTTTCCTTTGGGAATAAATCTTTAATTAATTGTTAAAGCAGTTATAAAAATTTTTATTTGTCCACAAATAAGCGATGCGCGCGCATCAACTTTTTTTTTAGGCAAAGGTACAAACAGCCAGTATTACTTATAAAGTAAATTAATATATTTGTGTTTTTCTTATAGATAAGTGGTTGTAATTTATTGTCAAAATTAATTAAATTAAAGAATTAAATGTTTATTTGTTCTATTTTGTTTCCCAAAGTTAATTTTATTAATAAAATATTGACCACTTTCTTGACATAAAACCTCTTAGCTAAGATTTTTAATAGTATCGTTCATTTTTAGACGGCGTATCTTAAAACTTTATTAAATAAAAACACGTGCCTTTTACATTACATTATCGCACAAGTACGTAATGAGATACATTACGATATTGAAATTGGTGTAATCACAACCACTTTACGAGCAAATATGTTATAAAATATATTATCAAGTTCTTCTTTGGCATACTTTACAATGTTTCATTGTAAAACGCGCTTAACGTCATCAAATGTACTGGAATATTGAAGTTTGGTTACATTTAAGTCGAACCTTCATAGATTTTGACTCAATTTTGACATAAAACTTTAACATGTTATTTTCTATACGAGGATGAAGGCTTTCTGATATCATTTCGTTAAATCCAGATCCCCGCCACTCTCAGCCACGTTCATAAATCGATGCATACAGGACATGCGCTCAGTGCAATGGCGCAGTTGTATGCACATCTCCACACTGTGGAGTCTGGGTGGTGGGTGAATAGATGGGGAGTCTCCCTTGTCTCCCTTCATCCTCCCCTTATAAAAAAAAACTATAGGCTAAACCTTCCTCCGTAGCATAAAGGATAGGAGGCCGCCAGAGCCAGAGTAGCCTAATTGCAATTATATGACTTGAGTTATTTATATTTTTATTAAATCGTGTTTTTTATTAAGCCACTCTGCCTCTGGCAGCCCCATATATGATGCGTCTATAAATCATTTAGAATATAGAATTCCGACTAAGTTAGCAAAAATACTCGATCCTAATATAGGTATGGCGTCGTAGAACTTGCATTCATTTATTACTTTCTTTACCTTCTTTTTGAAGCGGAGGAGGACATACAAGCATGCGGCAAGTGATCTGCATGCTCGTCTTTCGTTGCTGTTGGAAGGTGAAATACTTAGTTTGGCTTTGGATACAGAATACATACATACGATACATACAGCTTGACAATGCTGGCTCTTACGAGATTTTAAATTTGGACCGTTCGATTAAAAAACTCGTAAAGTCTCGTAATAATTTCAAAATATTATTTTCCTAAATTAACACAAATGAATGCAAAACATGCACATTTAAATAAAATGCTTTGACAGTTTAAAACGCGACATATAAACGCGATATATATATTTTTTAATTCCATACTGTTTTAAATGTACTATGGCGAGGCTTCGAGGTAGTAAATCTCCCTGAAATTCCTGGAAATGTTATCGATTAATTTGGACATGCGCTTTGTAGATGACGCAATGCAGATAAAATGCAATTGCGTTGTTAGGTCTGGTGTTGCAAGGGTCAAGGAATGAAGTTCTAGGACACTTGTTGATGCAACTTCTCTTAGCCGTTCCTAGCAACTTCGAATCTTAGGAAATAGACGAGTTAGTTGACAAGAAGGAAGTAGAATTCTTAATGGATCTTATGTTCGTGTAACAGACACCGCATAGTAAAGCCAATAACTTTCTTTTTATACAATGGACAAGTAATAGAAGAGTAAACAAATTACAATAAATACAGTTACTTCACATAGTGCACATACAGTATAGATTTTCAATCTAAAATAGATTTTTAATTCAAAAATATACAGTTGGGATCTTCTGTGGATTGTAAAGTTTGTAATAATACTGTACCTTGTAAATTGTTTGTTTTACTATTTATTTAATCCTGTAACAATCACTTATTTTCTTTTTTTAAATCTGTGTAAGTGTAACTATAAAAATTAAATATGATAAAATGCTCCCAATATTTTTTTTACACGCTTATTATCGGGTTGTGAAATGTTTTTGTAAAGATATGTTATGATAAATCAGTTTACATTTAGTGGAAAATAATAAGTTCTCCTATCATTTATAGATTAAAATACCAATTTAAGATCATTACATAAGTTAAGTATTTAACTTAACTTATGTAATGATGTTATAAAGTAATTGACAAGTGATTTCTTTGTGGCTGTGCTTTTATTTACAACCATAACTATGTCGTTATTTCAGTAAATGAAAGCATTATCAATAAGAACTAAGGGGTATAATCTTTCTATAGAATCATAAGGCGTATCTGATAACAATTACCAGAGTATGCAAAATTTATTAACTTGTACGTTCATTAAAAGGATAAATATAAGAGAAATTTAAAAGAATTACTACATAAATTCCGCCATTCTAATTTTGCCAAGCAAAGTCAAAGGCCAGCTTGTATTAGATCATATTGAAATGTTACGTACCTATTCATGGATCTGACACATGATAGAATTTGTAAGAGTTCTCAGAATAACCTCACCTCTTTGGAAGAATAGAAGACCATAAAGAAATATACGATGACACATCCATTCATTTGTTAGCATCAAAATTAAAAGCATGCTATAAACATTTAAAATTTAAAAATACTCTAAATATAATACTCCCATCCCTTTGTTATTAAAAATGTCTAAGAACGACGACAGTCTCTTCCTCCTGGAGGTTCTCATAGACAAAATTGTGTTCGTGAAAAGCCCTTGTTTCTCAGACAAAGACTTCAGAACGTGTGTCAATATTGAATGCAATGCCGTCGAACCCTTGGAGATATGTGATGATGATCCCAACGTGGGCATCGCAAAGAGTGGCGGTCCGTTCGTGAAGCCCTTCAATACGGGCAAATCATGTCTGTTTTCTCTTAAAGAAAGTGACATTAACGCAGCCATGAGCAAATTCCCAGTAAAGGTGTCAGTGTACAAATCCTTACCATGCGGTTGTCTCCCGACGAAGATAATAATGGGCGAATGTACGATCGACATGACGAAAGAATTTGTAGAGACTAGGAAAAATTTTCTCGATGATCCAACCAGTGTCAGTTATCAAGCACTTAAGGATTCCTTCCGTTTCGTTGGACCCGACGGGGAAGAGACTGGCGAGATCGTTATGTTCCTACGCATATCCTGTTTTGGGAAGCTGATCATAACATCATTTCAAGGAGCTAGTGGTGGTGGTGCTCCTAACCTGGGTGGAAAATCTGGTGGGAGCGCGGGTATTGTTGATAGGTCATGTGCGCCTAAGAAGGATTACCAGACAACTGATGATCCTTGTGTCTGTGGAGCTGCTCGTGGGCATGGTGGCGCAGGAGGTTCAGGATATACATGCACAGGCGGTGGTGGTGCTATCTGTCCACCTGGTTATTAACTTGTTTCAATTACAAATTGTGTAAGTATAACAAAAACGTTGATATTAATATTTATTCCGTTGAATTTTATAGCTCGTGACCAATACAACAGCATGCCTTGTGAAGATCCAGACGACCCCTGTTATTGCTCTGGTCCTAAACCACCCGAAAAACAAAAGATGGTTTGTCGAAACACCGATCAATATTGCCTACACGTTCCTAAAGGTGAGATATAGTTTTAGATTATCTTTTTGTTATTAATTTGTGTCCATATTTTTACCAGTGTACTCTGTGGTATTTTATAAAAATTCCTCTTTCCAATCTGAACTGAACCGAAAACATTGAGACTTAAGTACTTAGGTAAGGCTTAAGAAAGTTATTCTGCATAGAAGAACTCTATTTGTTAATGACCAGGTCGCACTAAACAATTTGAGGAAATAGGCACAACTCTGGGTGAAAATGAGCTTAAAATCAAAGTTCCTGCTAATGCATCAATAATCAAGAAAATAAGCCAAACACATTGCGCCATGCAATGTCCCTATAGCAAAAAATCTGCTGATGGTGGCCCTTGCGAACCACCTTGTGGGAAGAACCAGATAAGTTTAGCTTTACCCAGCGAAGCGGTCTGTTGCCATGGAGCCCGGCCAGCAGACACACAGTTTACTTGCACAACAGAAGGATGTCTTCAAGCCTCAAAACATGGCCAACAAGCCGCTATGGCTCGCGGTGATAATCAACAAGATCTCCCGAACAGAGATGTTTTTGTCCTCAAAGTAGCTAAAACAGCGCTGCAAGGTGACAGAAAGTGCAAACTAGAAATAGAATTAGCGACACCAAAAGCAGCGGATAAGAAACCGCCGGTGACAAAACAAAATACTAGAATACAGTCAGACCTCGATTGCGAATGCGGTATACGAAGAATTAAAAAGCAAAAGACAAAAAGGAAGCGTTAACAAGTGTAGATTTATAATTTTAATACAAATATTTTCTCGTAACAAATATAACTTATTGTAAAACTGTATTTTACTTAAGTCTCAGTATTTTGGTATCATTAAAATTTTATAGTATCACGTTGACATATGCACACTGTGCAGATTGCTGCCCGACTGGAAACAAGGTAATTTTTCAAGTACCAACGGATTCGTGTGGCAACGGGCACAAGCAACGTGCTTATTTCAATTTCACATCTGACGGCGTTGGCGATTTAGCTAGAGATGAACCCGGCCATTTAATACCACCAACTGCTGAGAATTATCCAGGAGCTGTTTATGATTTTCCCAAGCAAGTAATAAAAATTCGAGTGGGCAAAGTTGTCGAAATGCCTGGGCGAAAGTCTAAATTAGAATATCAGTTTATCACTCCAATAGAAACGCATGAAAAGATCGTTCCTGTTAAAGACACACGGACTGCCCAATGTGTCCCCACGTGCCCCGATTGTTGTAGAAGACATTGTTAATTCTCAAAAACAATATTTTCAACCGTTTCCAGTTTTTATGTTTATATATGTTATGTTTTATCAAATAAAATATACCTTTTAGTTGACTTGTTTTAATTTTACATAATAATATAATTGATAAATTATAATGTAATAAATAAAATTCACAAATTATCGTAGGTGTCCTGTCGAGCTTGCTCATCTACCAAGAACTGACCGATGAACAAAAAATAAAGTTATTAACGAAAAGCAGTGTGGAACTTCCAATGCACAAATACAAAAATAACTCCAAGCTGTATGACTATCTTATGCCCGTACCATTACATGAAATTGGTATCGTCGACACCCTCAAGATATCTGCTAAAAGGAAGCTTCCTTCATCAAGAGACTCGGATTGTTGCTCCAATTTCTATCCGTCTTCTACATCGCTGATGAGTAAACGAACTATGCGCACTATTTATCCAAGACGCTCGTACTCTATATTAAACCAATATTCAGACAAAGGTAGTCTATTCGGTGAAAAGGAAACGGCAGTATACATGACTATTTTTGACGAATACTGTCCAAGTAAAAGTTCAGGTACTCAAGCTACAGCGCTTATCAATAAGTGTTTTCAAGTTTACAGTGACCATACATCAATTGAAATGGGTTCCAGCAAATTTTCTTCATGCACCATGTCCACCTTACCACTTGGAGGCAGTAGTCGGTATGTCACTGATAGAATGCGATATTCAGATATTTACTTCTTTGGTAGAAAAAAGGAACCAGAAAAGGGGATGGGAGGAAAGGGATCCAAAACCAGATTATGCAGAACAGGTCAGGCTTCTTCTGCGGCATGCAAAAGTACGGATATGAAGGGCCGATCGAAAGATCAGAGTACATGTTCATCACAGACCAAACGGAAAATGGGTGCCAATACTTCGACCGGGACATGTAAATCGGTAACAATAAAAGACGATAAACCCGAAAAGCCTTGCCCGGCTTTGGCCGCAACGAAAGGCGAAATGATGGCAACGGTATCGCATATTAAAATAGGACCTAAAGAACCTTGTCCAGTACACGGTAGAGACCCGTGTCAAGGTCCAAAGTGTATCTTAGCTGCGTCCAGTGAAGACCAAGCACCTGTTAAAGTAACGACGGTTACTAATGCCCGACGTGGCGTATTCGAGCTGGTTATTCGGAAAATAACAGGCGCACCCTTAGCTAAAAACGAGCTTCTCTTAGAATGGACTCCACCACCATCGAGACCACCACCATGCAGCGCACCATGCCCGATACCCTGTACATTTCCAGGGCCCTGCCGACCGTCGAAATGTAAATTAATAGTGTGCAAACCCTCACCGTGCAAGCCCAAATGCTGTAAAACGAAGCCGTGCGGGCAGCCCTGCCGGCCCCCGTGCAAGAAATGCTGCAAAACGAGTTGTTGTGGCAAACCATGTTCGTCATGCGCGCCATTTCCACCACCGCCCTGTAGGAAACCGTGCACGCCGCCCTGCTGCAGATCGCCGTGCAGGAGTTCACCATGCTTGAAACCATGCCCGGTCGGAAGGAAACGACCACGTAGAGCAAGGAGTCAGCCGAAGATCAAGTCGCACAAGAAACGTGAATCTCCTTGCAGTAACAGAGTGAAGACGTGCCCAGTGGTAAAATGCCGTAGCATGCCTGGTTGCTGTACAATGCCGTTGCCCTGCCCACCAAGGAAATGTTGTTCTGTTGCACCATGCAAGCCTCTCAAGTGCTGCAAAAGTAATTGCTCTTCTTGCTGCGGTTAAATCGAAGATATCACCTTGACAAACTAATAAATAATTCCTGAAATTCGTCGCTTTTTATTTCGCTCTTCAAGTCGTATAGCATAGCTCGACAAGACAAAGAATATTTAGGTTACTTATGAGGATAAAATATATTAGATACTGTCTATAGTTTACGCGAGTAGTACACATTTAAATAAAACACTTTAACGGTTTAAAACGCGATATATTAGTTAGAACTAATAAATCGCGTTTTAAACCGTTAAAGGTTTTTTATTTAAGTAAAATATATTACTCAAAAATCAATTTATTGATCGAAATTAACAGCGAGCCAAATATGCGAAGAAAGATGAAAGTACAATAAGAAATATGCAACTCTATTGATAAGGTACCATTTTGCACTACAAAGCTTTTAAACGCACCTATATGTATACATTACATTATGTAAAACAAAAGGCTTTACGGTAATAAAGTGTTTTTTGAGGCTTTTTATCACAGTACATAATCTATATTTAAATAGTAATAATAGTCTATATCATTTGACACACCAAATTACACGACATATATCACATTGACAGTGTGGACAAAATTCCAATATCATGTTTATTAGGTGGTAATTTCAAAATTGTCTAGAGAGATAAAACACAATGGCGGCAAAAGGTACTCAAGTTCAGGGGAAAGTGAAGGGCGAAAGCTCTGGTAAAAGTCGGGAGCCATGTCCATGGATGTGTAATCTGATACCAACCAACCTGCCCAGCCCTAGAGCGGCACAAGCAGTGTTACATCCAAGGAAAGATGTCTTTGTTCTCAAAGTAAGAATGTGTATGACATGCTACTTATTATATAGGCCCCAATGGGGCGACGGTATGTGACGGTTGTCTCGTGACGCGGACGGAATTGCGATATTCCTACCACCTATTCAATATCCAGTTTTCCGGACGCAGCCCAACATGTTTCAGAAAAATTATAAATTTGTTTTAAACATGTTGGACTATGTGGGTAACACATGACCCCTTGTTAGCATTAGACCAACGTGTACGACCAATATATCTATATCTCTAGCTATCGTATGAACTAGAAAGAGACAGAAGATCACTAATTAACAATGACCGATCAGACTGTTTTGTCTCCAGCTATATCAATTTGCCCAGAAGATTTTAACTAAAGAAAATGCTTAGTAGAACCTTCAACGTGATTTTGTATATAATTTGTTAACAATTTTCCGTTACTATACTCTTGCAGATTAACATTTTTAGACTATAAAAATATTATAACTCGAGTCATAAAATTGCAGTTAGGCTATTCTGCCTCCAGCGGCCTCATATATAACGTAATTGTTTTTTTTTTTCAATACAGAATACGCTAAATACTTCTCATGTTAATGTTATTTATTTCTACCTATCATAATAGATTGTAACTTTATAGGTAGCAAAAATTGGGCCAAACGGTGACAGACGTTGCAAAATGGAGCTGGAACTGGTAACACCGAAGGGTCCCGAAAAGAAGGCTCCCGGCCGCGTGGATACGAGAGAAGCTCAGTGCGACCCAGAACCTTCACCGTGCTGTTGTTCCAGAGCTAAGAAGAAGAAGAAGTAGATACAAGATTATAAATTATTTAACGTTCCAAGTTTAAAAATATATTTAAATAAAAGTTTTTTAGTTACAAAAATCAATCGGCGTAATAAAAGAGTATGGTGTTTGCATTTTCAACCAAAAAACATTAATTATTGTCGTGTAAAATTAAACAAAAAATTAAGACTATCTTAGTCGACTTATGTTGTTGGAAAGGATCATTCCCGATTTACCAATTTTTGAATCGACTAAAAAATGAAAAGAAATTTACCTAATCTTTGTACGTTAAATTATGAGAAATTATTCGAATTAGTTACATATATGCAGCTTTATAAAATCTCTTTGTTATATTATTACTTCGTTAAAAATCTAAAGATATACTTGTTGTTAATTTGTGTAGCAAGTATTTTGGAAATAAACTTATTAAACAAAATTTCACTACTTTTTATCTAAGTAGCATAGGTAACGTTACCATGGCACTACTAAAAATCCCTTTGAACTATACACAAACTTTAAGTTTTTTTTGTCACAGTCAGTAAATTCAAATTGTTTCCATATTAATTTTGACAAAATTTAATAGTAGATTCATTATACAAATAAAAAACACAATCAACAAATCTAATTCTAATCTTCGTTTTGAGGGACGATGAAAAATATACATATATGTATTATGTACACACAACTTATAAAATATTATAGTAATCCTCGCAAAATTGACGTCCTCGTGTACCTTTGGCTTTATGTAAATGTTGAATGCATACTCTTTCATTCTTGACCTTATGCAAACTAAGATCCTGTCAATATCTTTCAGAATCTCAAAGATATGTTTCAATAAGTTTAGTGAAACTGCATCGTAACAAAATTTTTAGTAAATGAATCCGTTTTAACTGATCACAATGGGAAAAACTGGCGGGCCTACAACTCGTAAGCCCTATGAAGAGATTGGTGCTATTTTTAACGGCAACGAGGTAAGATATCACCACCACCTAACCTGAACGTCGCTGTAGCTAATATCTTAAACGTATTGTCTAGCATCGCGTTAAGCGCGGAAGTACCTGGGTTCGAATCCGAGGAAGGCACCTGATCAAATACTTGCCTGTAAGTAAAACCGACGAGTAAGGCGGACACAGAGATGTGTACGCCCCATGTCCCACGGGGGAAACGAAATTTCACTTTTTCTGTCCTGTCCCAGATGACAAACGATTTGGTTCGGATCCATAAGGTAAAAAGATCTGTCACTTGATTCGAACACCGGAATATACAAAATCAATTATATTTTCCATTCACTATGATACTACAGAACTCTACATGCAGCCGATTCGTAACACAATTTGAGCAAAATTAGGCAAACCACGAATTTTCATAAGCCCGTTAGTGTAAGGGTTGCAATGCATATCAATAGGTTCGATGCTCGCTCTGTCCAATATTTTTCTACTCAATTTATAGTTTCCTGAAATATGTTGGACTTCATTTGGAAGTCTAGATCTAGAAGTGACTGGTAGTAATGTCGAAATTCCACCGTACACAGATAAAAAAATTTAATCGCGTTTCGGCTTCAGTCTGCAGATTTCCGAAAATCCAAGCAAAGGTAGACAACACATCTTGTTTAGATTTTATATGGCTGGGGTATTTTACCTACCGGCAAGTGCGCCTAAGAGGATAGATACTCTTCTATAATTAAAAATTAAATCAAATTCGTTTATACAAAACATAAAAACCGACTATGTAAGGCTAAAAGTTAAATACAGTACTTACACGGATTTACAAGTTAACACTCCGGGGGGGTTATTTCTCGAAACCGATATAACACATCGATTACTTATCAGCTTTGGCGTCTTGTTGATTTTGTTTAAATTAGATACACAGCAATTTCTTTGGAATTACGATTAATTCATTATGATTTAGAAATATGATCTTTTCATGTGACTTCGACTAGTTTTTATATAGCCATGGCCTAATGGATTCCCTTAAATAACAAAAAGATTATACAACCTCATATACTTATCTATTTCTGTAACGTTCCTGAGATTAGCGCGTTCAAACAAACAAACTCTTTAGCTTTATATATTAGTACTAGCTGTGTCAGCGGCTTCGTCCGCGTAGAATAGCTATTTTGGGCATCTCAATGTGTTTTTGCAAACTTCCTCTTCATCTTTATAAATTTAAACTGCTATCCGACATCGACATCGGACGCATTCCGTCGGTCGCGACCCGTCGTTCGGGTCCCGACGTTCTTGCAAGTTAATCTTCAGAGATAGACATATAGTGTCACGGACATTTTTATAGATCATTTAAAAAGACATGATTTTTGCCCATAGCCTACCTCGATATATGTTCTAACTAACACAAAAAGAATATATCAATTCGATCCCGTAGATCCTGAGATTAGCGCTTTCAAACAAACAAACTCTTCAGCTTTATCTATTAGTATAGATATGTAACTTCTGCAGGTGAAAATACGCGTACCAAAGAGCACATCCAAACCACCAAAGCTGACCGCTTCCCAGCTGAAACTTCAAAATCAGTGCACTTGTGAAGACGATGAGTCTGTATGCTCAGAAACCTGCGGATTACCAGGGGAAAGTGGTGGTGGGGCTGGAGCTAATAGGCTCAATTTTCAGGTACAGTTCACGTGTTGATGTTCATGAACAATAAACATAATAAACCCACGCTTTTGACGGGTGATATATACATTATTTATTTATTATGTAATATATCGCGTTTTAAACCGTTAAAGTGTTTTATTTACATTATTTATTACCATACCCATTAACAGCATTTAATATTATACAAATTAAAATACTTTTTAACGGTTTAAAACGCGAATTACATTACTTGGTTTATTTTACTTAGCATTTAAATTACAGTTATTAAATTGCAAAAGTTTTGAAAACCTATATAGTATTGTAAGGCTTGTCTATTTATTGCGTTGTATGATATAGTTTCACCTATAGAAAGAAAGGAAACAGTTTTTTATTTACTGTCATATATAACGTTATTTGAATAGCCGTTAAATTCAACAAAAAAAAATTACTTACAACTTAAAAACAACAATTATTTCATGCAAAAAGCTTTTTGCAAAACAGTGTTACACTGATTTTGAGATAGATGATTTGAATAAACTAATAAATATATTTATATATTGAAGTAAAAATTATGTTTCATGTTATGACACGAAAGGTATTTAAATAAAACACTGTTTAAAACGGTTTAAAACGCGATTTATAAATTATTTTAACTACGCGCCGACGTTTCGTATGCTTTGCAGCCGTGGTCACTGGTCCCGTGACTTAGTGTTTTATTACAATGTGTACACTACAGACAGTATTTGAAGTTGAAATCTTGCAACAATATTCAATTTAGTTGTTTTTAAATTTGTTTCACGGATTTGTAATTCATCGAGTTGAATTATGAAGGAAATTACTCGGAAAGTATTAGAAACAAACTAACAATGTTACAAGGCATTTCGAGAAACTAACATGGTTTAATCAAACATGATTTGTTATTGTTTTATATAGGTTCCGATTTCAATCCCCAGCACTAAATTTCGTTCGCGGAATATTGAATCACTCTTAGTTATTACACGAGATTAAACATGGCCATCGCTTTTGCGTTGTAGGATTTATTTATTTCAGTACATTCTGGGCTCGTTGGTCTAATGATAGAGATGTATGGCTAACAATCAACGTGTCGATCCCACCGGATCCAACATTTTCTAGTAACATGTTGGACTTCGTCTGGAAATCTAGATATTGAATGGGTGGTAGGAATATCGAATACCGGGTCGCGAACTATTAAACGGCTAATTCATCACAATTAATTTTTGGCGTCTATGTAAATGACAGGTATAAAACATAACATTTGTATCTACACTGTCGCAGATTAGCGATGAAATTCGATTTTTTGCCGTTTAAGCTAAGATTTTATTGAGTTATTTGGCGACTAATATTTTTCACACGGCACGGTAGCTCAATTGGTTAAAGCAGCAGCGCCGTGAATGCTGATTCAAGCCCCGCCCGTATTGTCAAATTCTCAAACTACATACATTTTTAATCTTCCTAGTAGTTGTAATTCCGCGTTGAGACCGCGGTAAATAGTGTTTTTTTTTAACAAAAGATAATCTACACAAAGTTAGTTACATCGTAACATACATACCAAATTTAAACAAAACACTTTAACGGTTTAAAACGCGATATATTAGTAAACTTATTTAAAAATGATTTTTAACTTCGGCCCGATGTTTCGGATGCTTTGCAGCAGCCGTGGTCACTGGGAGACTGTCTCCCCGTAACCACGGCTGCTGCAAAGCGTTTTAAACTGTTAAAGTTATTTTATTTAAATGTGTACTACTCGCGTAAACTATAGACAGTATACATACCAAATTTAAAAAAGTCTAGCTTTCTATTAACAGCATAAAATAACAAAGTAACAACGATGACGTTATACCGTCCATCTCGGATTTCTCTACACTATCCAATTCTAAGAACCTAGTTTCTGTTTAAGTATGTTAATTAGTGTTAATCACGTTTCAAAACCCGATACACGGCTACAATGTGGTCTTATCGATGTATTTCCAAATGTTCCAAGATCCCCGATGACATCTGTGAGGCTATGACGAACCGGACCGCGCTGAACTCCGAGCTCGTGTACAGCAAGGCGGAGGCGCATGAAAACCTCTGTAATGTTTGCAACGTGACGCCCCAGGACGCGCCGAAGGGTGTGCAGGCGCAGAAGGTGTTACACCCCGATAAGGACGTGTTCATATTGAAAATCGGCAAGCAAACCGACGAGCCGAACCGAACTGGGAATATTGAGGTAATTGCGATTGATATTCTCAAAGATTTAAATAAACGGTTTAAAACGAGATACATATTAGTTAAACTTATTTGCATTTTATTTTTAATTACGCCGCAACTTCTTTGACTTGATGCTTTGCAGCAGTTGTGGTTACGGAGACTACAGATGGAGGAAGTCTCGAAGTCTTTGACTTTGACGTCAGAGTCCAGATTCAGTTCCTGCCCGTGTCGTAATTTATTATAGAGTTTGAAAATAAATATGCTTTTTTCAGGTGGAATTAGTGACACCACGAGCTCCGGCCAAAATAAAGCCGGCGACACACTCCTGCAAGGAGATACAATGCGAAGACCAGGACATACCCTGCTGTGGTCCGTGCAGGACGTGCAAGGGTGTGGTACCCAAGAAGAAGAAGACCAGACGCCCCAAATGCTGTTTCTGATGTTTCACGCTGTTTTTACATGTACTTTGTAGGTCCTGCCTTATGTATGACAAAATATGTAAAATAAAGATTGTATTAATGCAGAGTTTTTCAATCAGCTACTTAATAATAACAGTGATGAGACTTTATAGCTCCCACAGCTGGGATTACGTCAAGATAGAATAGGCCGTTTACCTCAGTATGTTTTTTTGCAGAGTGAGATGTAATACTGTCTATAGTTTACGCGAGTAGTACACATTTCAATAAAACACCAACGGCTTAAAACGCGATGTAACTTATTTGAAAATGATTTTTAGTCTCCCCGTGACCACGGCTGCTGCAAAACATCCGAAACGTTGGGCCGAAGTTAAAAATCAATTTCAAATAAGTTTAACTAATATATCGCGTTTTAAACCGTTAAAGTGTTTTATTTAAAAGAGTGAGATGTAGACAAATATTTATAATAAATAAAATAAAGAAATAAAACTAATTTCGGAACTGCTGTTTTAATTTAATATTTTTCTACGTGAAATAGTAAAACATGTGACGTCACACTAGGGAGGGGGGTTTCAGAAATGTGACCACCTGTGACAAGGACGGGGGGGGGGGGGGGGGGCTCAAAAAATCATGAAATTCGTGTTAGCCGTCTAAACAAGATGTGCTGTCGACCTTTTTTGGCTTGTAAATTTTTCACTTTACACTTCACGGCGTTCGTTCGTGACCGCGAACGAAATTTCGATATTCCTACCACCCATTTAAGAAGCTGATTTCCATACGAGGGCGAACATTCCTCTGAAAAATTATAAGCTGATTAGAAAAATCTTGGACCGTGGTGATCAAGACTATGACCTGTTAATCGTACATACATTGCTGCAATTCCACCAACGACCTCTAAATTTCTTAACTAATTTCTGTTGTTATTTAAGCTCTCGGCAGTGGCACGTGTAAATTATAAAGTACGTAGGTGTGTCAGGTAATGTAATCTTGGAGAACAAATGATCTGGTAAACAACTTTGTGAATGTATGGTGGAATAATTTGTTGTTTTCCAAGAACATTATAAATCCTAACTGACGTACTGCACGAATCACTGGTTCTGATCTTCGTGATTAATTAAACACCTAACCTTCATACGCTTACACCTACGTTCATGCTAGCACTGTCAATGTCATTTAATTTAAGAAGAGCAAACGACTCTTATGTATATAGGAGGAGGACAGACAAACATAAGTTTCACTCGAAGGAACTTGCGATACTTGCCAGCCAACATCTCAACGATATTCACCTTTTTCGCGTAGGATATTCGGAAATCCACAGACTGTAACCGAAACGCGATTAAACTCCATCGCTTTTTTAGGTGGACGATGCTTTGTGACTTGTATGGAATTTCGATATTCCTATCATCCATTTAATATCCAGAATTTAATTGGGTTTTATCGGAAATTGATTCTTCTATATCATATATGTGTCGCGTTACATTTATTTTTATCATTAAAGAGGAATTATTCTTTATACATATTTTTTAGGTATCTTAAACCATTTCCAAAACAACGGAAAATTTTCATCGTTTTTTCACACTACTCTTCGCTCCTATAGGTGTAGCGTGATGTTTTATAGCCTTAAAGCCTTCCTCGATTCATAATCTAACTAGCACGAAAAAAAATATCAATTTAAACCAGTTCCTGAGATTGGCGTGTTCAAACAAACAAACTTTTCAACTTTATAATACTTATTAGTATATAGATGAAGTATATTTGTCAATTCACGGGCACCGACACAGGAAAACACTAGTAGGTATTATTTTAAAATTGTTCTTATTACAGTATAATAAAAATATAATTATATAATTGTTGTTTTTATAATTAATAACACGGTGAGGAAAGTAGTAACTAATCGTTTAGTGAAATCTCAATTATGACCTATAACTTGGAGTATTTTTGCACTTTAAAGCATTTATTGATAGCTTTATATTTAATTTATTCTAAAAAAAATATATACACATACAAGTATTTATAATTACATACAAATATAGTAATTATAGGTGTATTAAAAGATATTCTTTATTTGTACTGTGGTTATAAAGTTTATAAAATTTATAAAATAGTCATCTACTTTCAAAAAGATACAACAAAACTATAATGAAATGTGAGATCACTGTGTTTATAATAGTACCAATACCAGACCGCTAGATGGCACTGAAACCCAGTTTAGAATTTTATACTGTTATAATTTATCTGTTAAGTACTCCACTGTTAAAATAATATTATCATGCGTGTTTAAGACATGGCAATTGTCTCTGCCAAAAAAGAAAAAAAAGTATAGTCTGTACACGATTAGTACACATTTAAATAAAACTTTTTGAACGGTTTTAAACGTAAAATATATGACTTAACTTATTTACAATTTATATAAACTAACAACAGCTACATTTGGCGTTTTGCACAGTTGAAAGTGATTTCATGAAATGATCATTTTTTATTTATTATATTATTTTATAATCATTTTTTCCATTAACTTTAAGTCTTTAGCAGAAGAAATATAAAACTTTTGACTTCTATTGAGAATTACATAAAAAACTAATTTTAAGATCTTTTGTACCGCTCAATGTATTAATATATTTTTATTGTCTTTGCAAATTACAATTTGTCCAAAATAATTCAGCACCTTGGTTAACTTCGTAAATTTTGAGATCATTTTGAAATAAAAAAAAATAATTACGTTGTTCAATAAACATTTATTCTGACTATGAGAAATAAATTTTGACAATTCTTACTTTCCTATATAAGTAGATATTCTTTATTTACTAGCATCAGGATTTATCGAGACCCACTTTATTTGTTATAATAATATAATGCTAATAACAGCTACTGTATGGCAAGTTCCACTTATATAACATTTAAACAAGATGCATTGCCGACCCATTTTGGCATTGGATAATCGGAGATCCAGAAAGTAGTATTATCAGTATATTGTACTAAATTTTAATGCAAATAGCATGTCTACCATATAAGTATTAAATATTTTATGACTAGCATCAGTCCTTTAGTACTCTATCAGTAAGTACTTTGTTCTGATGTTCTTTAATTTTTCTTTTTTTTAAGTTTTTCTTCTATTATGCTACTTATATAATGTTCTTCGTCTTCAGTTCAGGGATTCCTCAGATCTGATAAATCACTACTGCTTTTCTAACTCGATTAGATCTCAGTCACATTTGTCACCTAAAAAATGTCACAATTAAAATAAAACTCATTTAGTATAAAACTTATGTACCATTTATAAATTACAGTACCTGTTATAATAATGTATAATTTAAATAAATATAATACTTTAGATCAAGAAGCAGAATAGAATATTCCAGTTTGCATTTATCTCTAAAAAAGGCTATGTAATTTGATGTGTTATGTTATGATTGTGTGTGTAGTGGTAGGAATCGTTTTGTGCATTCAATTTTCTTTAAGCTGTAATCAAAATAGACAATACTAATTTACATTTGTATGTCATGTAATAGTTAAAATATTATATACTAATGTTAAATTTAACTCATTTATTTTTATTCAGATTACTAAATAGGACACATGGTTAATACATATTTACATAAATTGGCTACAACTAAATTTCCTTTTTAAGACACTAAATTATGGTAACAAATATATTGTTACTTGCCTTATACATCAAAGAAGAATTAAAGGATTGCACAGTTGGTTAGAAAGAAAAATTATATTTTAGGCAGATATTTTCCAAAAAAATGTGCCAGGCGTAATCAGATTGATATATGTATCTATATTTTTAGATAGATTAAATTTTTGTATAGATTCAATACCAAAATATGATTCGATGAAACTTTTAAAATTGGGTTAAAGCAAGTCGCATTTGTTTATTATCTTCTTAGCTATCAACAGCGAGGTTGTCAATGTCAATCAAATTTTTTTATTATCTTTTATGGCCTGGTAACGGGACCTTTAAGCCAAGTTCTATATAATTGTTGGTATACAGATGGTAGAAGAAACTCAATATAAAATGGCTATAACTATTTTACATTAGGTGTGTCGCTGTACACGAGACATCAGATTTCTTCAGCTAAATGGGTGCGGCAACAGTAGCATCACATAACACTTGAGACACGAGTAGTGTCAAATACGCGCGCTGTCAGCACTTTCCCTATATGGGCACAGCTTAGAGCTGTCAATATTATCTTGTGAGCTTAGGGCTGTCACATAACAATCTTCAATACAAAATCATATCACAGACTATATAACATTGTTTAATGTTAACGCTATGAACGAACTGTGTATGTATCTTGAGTTCAATCACAGTTTTATATACTATTTGTCCTGGAGGTAACTGATATGTTGTTTAACTAGAAATTCGAAGTTATATGTCATCTACTAACACTAACAGGCATTATCCCAACGTGCCAGATTAATAGAATTTAAATACAGGGCTGAGGAAAACCTTTTTCTAGATCCATTTATACATTAACATTTTCACAATTACAATTCAGTTTTGACTAGATATACAAAAAGCATGCAGTTTTGCGCATCAAAGACGTGGCATGACTCTGCATTTAATCATAGCAATATTATACTATACGCGTTTTAATATCTCGTTTCCGAATTGTGACTATATTTGGAACTGATAATCAGAGTGACGAAGCTACCTGCCAACCTGAAGTAGCTTACTTTGAATTTACATTTAAACAACAGAAAACTGTTATATCTGCGTTTTTACGACGTCACCGTGATATCGACTTTTCGATTTCGAAAATATACTTCACCAAATCGCGATTGTGACGACGCAAAGCAAAAATAATTAGTAACATTGTTCACGCAGAGTACAAAAAGGCGCTTTTAAAATAAGACTAAATCAAGGAATAATTAGCCAAAAGATGCCCTCTCTTTTGTACTACTCAACAACATGAACTTCAAATGAGCTTTGGTCTCGTAGCTACCCACCCATACATAAATTTTCACAAATAACTTTTCTATACCATAATAATCCACATATTTAAAAAACACAAAACAAACCACTATTGACGGATCGTTGATGCGTAGTGGTAATCAACGGGTCGTGGGTACGATAGCCTAATGCTTCCAACATTTTTCTTAACAATTTACAATTTTTCTGAAACACGTTTGACATCATCCGGAAATCTGGCTAGTAAATCAATATGATAAAAAAGCCCTGAATACTTTAACGGTTTAAAACGCGATATATTAGTTAAACTTATGTGAAAATTATTTTTAACTTCGGCCCGACGTTTCGGATGCTTTGCAGCAGCCGACACGGGGAGACAAATAATTTTCAAATAAGTTTAACTAACATATCGCGTTTTAAACCGTTGAAGTGTTTTATTTAAATGTGTACTACTCGCGTAAACTATAGACAGTATTTAAAGCCCTGAAGTTTAAAGCAGTAGTGTGTTTCCAAAGCCAAAATAGTACGACAGCACATCTTGTTTAAATGTTATATGTCTGGGGTGTGTCATAATAACAAAAGACATGATTTTCAATAAAGAGGAAAATTAAACTTCGCACTTAACTTAGACGAAAATGAATTTTTACTATTATTTGTGTCAATATTATGTTAACAATTTTCGATCGCTGTTCTCTTGTAGATTGACATTTTAAGACTATAAAAATATACATAAGTCAAGTCACAAATGGCAGTTAGGCTACTCTGCCTCTAGCGGCCTCAATTTATCTAATAAGTACTGAAGCACTGGCAACTACAATAATAATTATTATCAACATATCTTTCCTTTACGTCAATATTTGATGCCGAAATAATAGTTAAAGATACCGAATTAATTCTAGCGATTACCTAATCTATATATACTAATATATAAAGCTGAAGAGTGTGTCTGTTTGAACGCGCTAATCTCAGGAACGACTGGTTCAAATTGAAAAATTATTGAAGGCTGTGGAAGGATCATTCCTCTTTAAATGATCTAAAAATCTATATGTCTATCTTTTAAGATTAACTTGCAAGAACAACCCGAACGACGGGACGCGTACGACGGCGTACGAATGTCGTAGGTAACAGCTGCAATGAGGAGGAAGTTCGCGAAAAAAAAATTGACGCCTAAAATAACTATTATATGCGATCTAAGTCGCTGGCACAGCTAGTAATGTATATATATAGATGAGTTTGCAACTTAGATTAGCTACTAATAAATGTTGTATGTTTTGCGCACGCGCCGTTTGAAACAGCCAGCATGATTTGCACTTTTTTGTTTTGATAACTGGCGAGTACAGGTTTCGGTGTTACTGGAAAGAATTCGACAAGTTACAAGAATCCTGATGTTTATATGGACCCTCTTGTTGCAAGGTAATCTACACTAATATTATAAAGCCGAAGAGTTTGTTTGTTTGACCGGGTTTATCTCAGGAAATAGTGATTCGAATTGAAAAATTATTTTTGCGTTGGTTAGAACATTTATTGAAGAAGGCTATAGAAAAAATCGCGCTGTGACTAATAGGAGCGAAGAAGCAGCGGGAAATGTGAAAAAAACGCAGGGAAAAATTTCATCTACGTGGGTTTCCGATGTGTACGCTGAGGTAAAGGTTCAAGATACCCAAAAAATATGTATGAAAGAATGATTCCTCTTTAAATGATAAAAAGATATCCGCAATGCGTTTAGATTAACTTGCAAGAACAACGGGAAGCTTATTATATATATATATATAACGGCTTATTATATATATATAATAATATAATATATTATTAAATATTGCATTAATTCCGACCAAATTTAATTACCATAAAATCTTCCAAAAAATTTTAACCCTGTATCTTATTTCATTTTCATTTAATATTGACACTTATAACTTGTTGGTCTAATGCTCTAATATATTATGGCTAATTGGTCGTAGTTAGTAGTAGTATAGAAATCTGATTATGAAATAAGTGGTAGGACCATCGAGTGTCAAAATCAGTGTTGCAACACAAGTGTGTTCGTAACATTATGCTGAGTGGCTTCTGTAGGAGTTGCCATAGACGTATTTTTTTTTGTTAAGCTTCCTATATTTTGTATTAAGTTAATATTAGTTCATAGATTTGATTTCTGTAAGCAACTTTCGAAATATCCGATTATTATTATTATTGAAGTTGATTAGGGGCAATAGCCTCACCGTAAATGAAGAGCCGTGAAGTTTAATCGCGTTTCTGTTGCAGTCTGTGGTTTTCTGATATCCACAGCCAGCGCATCTTCATATGTTGGTTAGGTATTTTACCTAGCATCAAGGGATCACATGCTAGTCTATCCTCTCTCATACAATACAAGTTCTTTTAAATAAAACACTTTAACGGTCTCCCCGTGACCACGGCTGCTGCCGTAGTCACGGGGAGACCGAAACGTAAGTATCCGAAACGTCGGGCCGAAGTTAAAAATCATTTCCATATAAGTTTAACTAATATATCGCGTTAACCGTTAAAGTGTTTTATTTAAATGTGTACTACTCGCGTAAACTATAGACAGTATTTAATACAAGTTCTGTCACTACTGAAATACATCGCTATCCATCGAAATGCAGTATGGTCAATTAGTTCAATCACCTAAAATTCTAGGTCGCTTAATTATGAAACCGACTCAATAAAATAGGTTATCAGGTCACCAGTAAGTGTCTGTACTGAGAACTATCGATAATTTGGATGTGAAAATTTTATATAACATTAGCGGTGATAAGACAAGTATAATTTATTTAAATAAAACACTTTAGAACTACCTACTATTTAGAACGCGATCAACTAGTTTTTGAATATTATCTTAACTACGATGTCTCCCCATAACCACGTCTGCTGCAAAGCCACTCAAACGTCGGGCCACAGTTAAAATAATTTTCCAATAAGTTTAACTAATTTATATCGCGTTTTAAAACGTTAATATGTGTACTACTCGCGTAAACTACGGACAGTGTTTAAGTATATTTATTGCTTAACGTTCTTATCACCAGCTGTTCTTTACAATAATTTAGAAGTCTGACTAGTAAAGAAGGCTTGCAACGAATATTCGGTAACAGTTCGGTGTTTGGCCTATTCGGTGTTATTTACGTTATACGAACTCGATAATGGATAAAATTAAATTAATTGATTAATTTTATATATATATATTGATTAATTGAATAATACAACAGAGAACTGAATTATATTTAACATTCGATCCGATGTTTTTTGATATCACGAGACATTTTTAATTCGCACAGTTTGCACACGGCACTAAGTTTTTTACGTCATCTTCGAAATACGTCAATATAGGCGGTTTCAAATCCATCATCTGTTTGAATTTCGCAGCTAAAATCTAACCGAATAGTTTAGCCAAATCTTCGGTTAGGAGTATCAACGAATATTCGGTTTTTGTTTTGCCGAATATACTATTCGTTGCAAGCCTAAATTAAAGCTACAACTTCATTCAAAAATAAATTAAATAAAGAAGCTTCATTGTTGATTAAAATGCTTGGTCATTTTTAACTTGGCTGTGTTCTTCAATCAGCTAAAGATGTACAAGACAGCTAAGTAACACTGCAGGGCGCCTAATATAGAATATAATATATACTTAATAAGTACGTGGAAAAGGATGACGTTTTTTTTATTTTTATATATTCTTATTTTAAAATACAGCTAGTTATTAGTAATATCACATATGGAACTTAATCAATAGTTTTTTATTTAAATTATACAAGTTATTTAAGAGTACAATAGTGACTAACATACATAAAAAACTTATTGCTGAAGCGAAAAGAAAGCTGAAGCGTTTGTTTGAATGCGCTAATCCCAGGTAGTATTGGTTCGACTTGCATTTATCGAGTAAGGCTATAAAACATCGCGCTGTAACTAATAGAAGAGAAGAAAGAGCGGGAAATGTGGAAAACACGTGGAAATATATACATCTTTGTGGGCTTCCGATGCGTACGTGCAAAAACGTTTCAAGTTACCCAAAAAAATGTGTTTGCAAGAATTATTCCTCCTCAAATACTCTAAAAAATATCCGCCAAAATAACTTGCAAGAAGGACGGGACACAAACGACGATGGAGAAGGTTTGCAAAAACAAATTATGATGCCCAAAAAATCTATTCTACTCTACGCGGACGACGTCGCGGACACAGCTTGTATTAATATAAGACGAAATTAAGTTAACAAGTGTGTCAGAATAGTTTTTGTGATGATGAAACAAAATTTATTATTTGCCAAATTAAGATGAATTGACTGTATATACTCGTATAAGGCGCGCGCGCATAATTGATACTAATTACTGCATTTTCTTATCTATCAACGTGCATTATTAGTAATCTATCATACGTAATGATATATTTATGTGTACAAATAAAGATAAGGGAAAGAATTAGGACTGTATTATATCAAATATGAAATAATCGTTTTATTTTGGACTAAAATAACTTACAGTATATATCAATTAATTGAATTTCCTGGTCTAATGGTAGCAATGTAGATCAACGGATCGCGGGTTCGACCCCCATCGGGTCTAACGTGTTTTTCATCAATGTATATTTTTTCTCTCAATATTGTCTGGAAATCTGGATACTAAATAGGTTGTAAGAAAAACGAATTTCGGCCAGGGTCACGAACCACCGTGTACCGATGGAAACGCTGTGAAGTTAATCGCGTTTCGGTTTCAGTCTACGAATATAAAGGCCATAATAGGTCGACCGCGCATCTCTTCCTTCCCTTAAAATCATAGCTTTCTGCTTTCCACATTGACTGCTACGCTGTGTTGCAAATAAGCAGTGCTAAGTATGTGAGAATAAACTTCTCCATTGTCTAACTGTCTATCTCAGCAACAGGGTGGGGATCAGACACGGTGGGCATCGAATCCACGACCCATTGATTAGCCACACATTAGATACTGTCTATAGTTTACGCGAGTATTACACATTTAAATAAAACACTTTAACGGTTTAAAACGCGATATATTAGTTAAACTTATTTAAAAATGATTTTTAACTTCGGCCCGACGTTTCGGATGCTTTGCAGCAGCCGTGGTCACGGGGGAAAAAAAGGGGGAGGATTCCCCCGCCGCAAAAAAAAAAAAATCATTTCCCCAAGGCCCCGGCCCGCCATTTCGCAAAACCAACGTCGACGGAAAATGTCGCTAGAGTAGCAATTTTTTCTTTGACGTCAGAGACATCCTCTATCTTTAGTCTCCCCGTTGACAGGCTGCTGCAAAGCATCCGAAACGTTGGGCCGAAGTTAAAAATCATTTCCCAATAAGTTTAACTAATATATCGCGTTTTAAGCCGTTAAAGTGTTTTATTTAAATAGGTTATATTTTTAATATATTATATATCCCGAGTAATACTGAGGTTAAAGATTATATTTTTAATTACTAATTGTTTGAAATTTTTTTGTCACAAAACACATTGCAAAAAAAACACACATTGCCACCATTAGGTATACGAACAGGCCCGTCAAAGCTTTTAACCTGTAACGATTTGTTAAGAGACTGAGATCTAATAAAGAAGTTATAAATTAGTTCATCAAAAGTTGTTAGGTTTTTTGTGGCTTATGTAAATCGATTCTCGGTTGCATCAGCGCGCAAGCGAAACACAAGCTTCGAGTTACCGATCCTATGACTGAAGGAACAGAAAATGTTACATCATCAGGCCATCTTTCTGAGAAACAACATCGGCAAAGGCAGCGTGGCATCACATTTAATCAAAACATATTTTTTCTGGAACACGTTGGACTTAGACTCGAAATCTCGATTTCAAAGGAGTCTTGGGGGTGTCGAAATTACGTCCACGCACCACTGTACAGATGAAAAAGCCGTGAAGGTTAAGCGCGTTTGGTTTTAGTCTGTGTAATTACGAATATCCGAATTAAAAATAGTACGACAGCACATCTTGTTCTAATGTAATATGGTTGGAATATTTCATATAACATCGAGTTAGCCCCATGCTCTATCTCTCTCTATCATAACAAAAAACAATAAAAAAGTCTAATGAAATAAAGCAACACCAATTTAATATTTCAAATTGTTCCTCGAACCTAAAAAAAACGGATGAAATAATTACATAAATAAAGTGACTATTGATAATGATAATGATTGAGTGTTTTTTACGTATACTTTGACAGACTAGTTACAGTGATACCAATTCATGGTTAACAATTATAGATATAAATACTGTCTATAGTTTACGCAAATAGTACACATTTAAATAAAACACTGTCTCCCCGTGACCACGGCTGCTGCAAAGCATCCGAAACGTCGGGCCGAAGTTAAAAATCATTTCCAAATAAGTTTAACTAATATATCGCGTTTTAAACCGTTAAAGTGTTTTATTTAAATTATAGATATAACAAAAGTTCGTCCGTGGCGCCAACCACACCAACATTGCGAAGCCGTAAAATATAATCGCGTGAATGTTGAAAGACAAAATAAGTCGATAGCCCATCTATTTCGTGTTATACAGATTGCTATAAGACAGGTTAAATACCGTCTATAGAGTCACTTTAGCGGTTTAAAACGCGATATATTAGTTAAACTTATTAAAAAATGATTATTGCCTCACCGTGACCACGGCTGCAAGCATCCGAAACGTTGGGCCGGTATTGAAATAAATTTCCAATAAAGTTTAACTAATACATCGCGTTTTAAACCGTTAAAGTGTTTTATTTAAATAAGAAAGGTAATCATTTAATATCTGTACTTGTAACCATTTAAAATAATAAGAAAATAGCACAGCCACTGAAACTTGATAAATCGCGTAAGTGTCACAGAAAGTTAAACTATTCACTTTCTATTTTTAATGACCTACATAGAGCTTTGCCAATTGCAGACGAAGACGAAGAATAATACAAAAATAATTACGTAATTATTCATTCATGAACAACTCTCCCCGCTTACAATAATTATAATCTATACTAATACATAAAGCTGAAGAGTTTGTATGTTTGAACGCGCTAAGCTCAGAAACTACTGGTCCGAATTGAAAAAATCTTTTTGTGTTGGTTAGAGCATTTATCGAGGAAGGCTTTAGGCTAAACATCACGCTGCGACTAATAGGAGCGTTTGTGAAAAAAAGGGGAAATTTATTCGTCTTTGTGGATTTCCGTTGCGTTCGCTAAAAAACTGTTCAAGATACCCAAAAAAAGAATTATTCCTCTTTAAATGTACAAAAGAGTCCAGGATAGTATAATATGTCTATCTTGTAAGATTAACTTCTAAGAACGATGGGAGGACGTCGTGAACTCCTGTTCAACTCTATAAATTTAGACTGTTACCCACGACAAAGAAACAAAAATTGATAAGAGTTCCCTAACATAGCAATAAGTGCCAGAAATTCTGGATTCAAATCTAGGAGAAACATAATAAATTTACTATTTATTAGTAGGTAGGTATAACAGTCACAGAATTGTGTCTGCCATTACCTTTTTTACATATAAAAGACTCTTTAGCTAACACGAGGAGAAAACATAAATAAATCATTTTCAAACAGTTTAAAACACGAAATATATTGGTAACTTTTTTCGAAAATATCTTAACGTGTAAAATCCCGTTTCCTCCCGAAGGGGAGATCATAAACATTTCAATATACATTACACTGATCGTTCTTAGTTATAGGCAAAAAGCCCTGTCCAACTGTAATAATCTATTGTTTCCCCGGGATTCGAAACCAGGAACTCTTGCGCTTAACGCAATGCTAGGCAACAAGTTTAACCATTCAGCGTTAAATTTAAAGTGTTTGAATAGCTAGTTTGTAATACATTTTTGGAAATCGGACAAAGAGTTTCATGAAAGTGCGTTTCAGTTTTATTACGTGTGACGTCACTCAGCGACGTAGGTGTAACGTGAATAATTGTTCACGTCATTACTGGTAAACGTATTGGCACACCTTTAATCATACATTACATATCAGTAATTTTCACTCGACAAAATACCTTATAGAATTTATATTTATTTTACACTAGCTGACCCAGCGACTTCGCATAGAATAGCTATTTTGGGCATCCAGATTCGTTTTTGCAAACCTTTATAAACTTTTGCTGTTACCCGCGACGTCGGTTGCGTCACGTTGCTCTTGTTAATCTTAAAAGATATAGTGTCACGGATATTTTTTTAGACCACTTAAATAGGAATCATTCTTTCAAACATATTTTTTTGGTATCTTTAACCGTTGGCGTAGCGCACGCAACGGACACCGTCAAAGATATTTTCCCGACTTGTCGATATTTCCCACTCTGTCTTCGCTCCTATTAGACGCAGGGGGATGTTATATAGCCTAAAGCTTTCCTCGATAAATAATCTAACCAACACAAAATAATTTTTCAATTCCAACCAGTAGTTCCTGAGATTAACGCGTTCAAACAAAAGGTCTTTTGAGCTTTATATATTAGTTTACTTAAGTAGGCTTCTTGCTTTAATTAGTATGTCACGCAATGGTTAATTGGCAGAGCTGTCAGTTGTAGAAGGCACATCATTCTGGAGAGTGCGTTTGACTGTTTAAATGCTAGAATAGGGCCAAAAACGCCCCATACTGGTTTCGAAGAGTAACGGTTTTTACTCAAAGCTTCCTCCATAAAAATGAAACAGTCGTCTAATTTTGCTGACAAAATATAATTGTAATTTCATACTTAAATCGAAAACTAAATTTAAATTTAGTCGGAATCCTGGGAACACCCAATTGTATCAGCGATTTGTTATCTTTGCTTATTTGTTTCATACATCAATACATCTATACTATATATATAAAACTGAAGAGTTTGTATGTTAATGTAGCTAACCTTGCGAAAACGCCCAAAAATATGTATGAAAAATTGTCCGCGACAGTAAGTCTATTTTTTTGGCAATAACTCTCAATAATGACGGGACGCGATCGACGTCGTGGATGACTTAAATTTATAAAAATTATTTTTTAAAAAAATTAAAGATTTTTTCTAAAACAATTTGGATACCTAGAATAACTATTCGATGCGGACGGAGTCGCCGACAAAGCTAGTTAGCACTAAACTAAACCAAATAACATTTGCAAAAAAATCCTTTGGCTGTGACGTATTGCCATAATAGGTCTATCCCTATGCCGTCGCCATGACAACTGTGCCCCAACATTTAATCATTTACAAATACCATACCAATTTTCGAAAATAGAATTTCGACTCTTTGAAGTTTCACTTCAAAGCAAGTATCGCACCAAACTACCTACATTATAATTATCGGTATCGCATGTATTAATTATATCTTCGATTTTAATAACGCCAACTTATAGGTACTACACTTATAAGAGTATAATTACAAAACTTTGAACGTCTTTTTTTAGTCGTTAGATACGGTATACGGTATGTACGCCTTTACGCTATAGTACCTACACATTTCAATAAAACACTTATAACTGTTTAACAAACGAAATCTATTAATTAGGTTACACTGATTTACGAATTATTTTAACTAAAGCCTGACGTTTCGGATGCTTTGCAATTGCAATTTAACAAATTACCTATTTTAAGCATTCCACTTACATTTCGCGTTTTAAACCGTTAAAATTGTTTTTTTTTTAATATATACTCTTTATAACAATTAAAAAGCAAGGGAATGAGAACCCTCCAATATTATCGCGAATTCACCACGTGTGCAAAGTTGCGGGCAAGCCCTGTCTATTTTTAAAGCGTGAATATTGAAACAACACAATGACGCCGTACTTTCTAAAACGCGCCTGCGCTCTGCCAAAATATACCGACTCGTAATATCAGAGTTAAAGATCTATCCATTCGAAGAGTATTAATCTAATAACCGAAATATATAGGCGTATAAATACGGGTTAAAAATTTACACATCGCTCGTGTACAGGGTCTCTTTCATTCAAGCTACGTTTTATGACGCAATAATTCGTATCGCTTACTCGGTTTCGCGTCTGAGTAGAAGCAACTAGCAAGCATCGTTCAATGCTCACTCCGATTTTAACCAACGCCAGTGTAGGTCGCGCTGCTCCCGCTATTTATAAAAACACGTGTCGCAGTGAATTCTCCACATTATAACCTAAGATTGTAGGAGTGCAATCGGCGGGCGACGATAGTCTGTGTCCAGTGTAAAAGGGTGAGTGTTCTTGTCAATATTTCTCATTAATAACACACGGTGTTGCTTGGTAATTATTCTGCCGCGTACGATATTTAACGTATGGTACATATTCGCTGCATTTTATTGTTAATATCGTGATAACGGTTTGATTTTTTAATCGACCAATATGTGACGAGTTAAACATTTTTCCGCTATGTTGGCATATTATGATTTTTAAAGGATGAATTTAGTTAAAGCCCTTGTGTAAATTACTGTATAATTTTGTATAAATGCTTGCGATCGCCGCCGATGTGCTAGACAGGATCACATTTCGATTCTTTCAAAGCCGACCTTTTTGCATTGCTTTAGAAATTTACCGACAAAAAGTTCTACCTCCCGACACCGTTATTTTATTCAAGTCTGCGACCTTTCTATACAACTATATTGTAATACATTACATAATCAAATGTCAAGTTTATTTAATTAACATATTACGTTGTATTCAATGTCTACATTATTATTAACAAAGTGTATATTTTTAAAACAATTATCAACGCTCTGTCTGTACTTATAAAAATATATGCAGGAAGTCAGTGGTTACAGTATTTTATCGAAATTAAATATACTGGGAGCAAACCGTTTTGTTAGGCATAAGAACCCCTGGTTATAAGATTCCGTATATCGGTTATTCAAAGGATAAAAAGCGCTTGAAATATTCACTAAATACTCAATTGTATTAAATTTAATACAAACTTTAAAGAGAGCATCTATCTCATATTAAAACGCTATTCGACTAACTGTAGCCCCGACTTTGTCTGCGTAGAAAGTAGTTATTTTTAGCATCAAGTTTGTTTTTGCAAAACCTCCTCATCTTTATAAATTTTTACTGTGGGTATCAGACGTCGTCGCCGTCCCATCGTTCTTGCGAATTAATCTTCAAAGATAAATTTACTATATATATGATAGATATACTGTTGCGGACGTTCTTTTAGATCGTTTTAAGTTTTCGCTGCGCACGCAACGGATACCTACAAAGATGAATAAGTTTTATCCACATTTCCCACTATTTCCTCGCTCCTATTAACCACAGCATCATGTTTTTTAGCCCGATAAATGCTCTAACCAACACAAAAATAATGTTTCAATGCGAACCAATAGTTCTTGATATTAACGTGTGCAAACAAAACAACTCTTCAGTTTTATTATATCGGTATAGATATTAATAAAATGTAAAAAACACAAACAAAACTAAGAATACTTGTGTGCCTATTGTAATCTTAGTAAATAGTAAGCAACCCTTTGTGCGAGCATCCGACTCGGCCTTGGCAATAAATGTGTTTGTTTTTAAAATCTAAAAAAAAATAATCAGACGTTTAAAAGTATGAAAGTAACAAACATATAAACTTTCGCATTAATAGACAGAATGGGATTAATTGAGGTAATATTTGTAGAAAGAAGTACGATAAATCTTCGTCTCGTTAAAACACTGTTAAGATAGTTTAACAAAAGCTAAACCGATTTTAACGGCGGCGATAAATCGTAAAATTACCAATAAATAACTTTGTGTCAATATATAAACACATCATCGTGTTCTCTCAATTATGACATTTTATTTTGTTAAGTGATTCGCGATGGACGCATCAGCGTGACCTGATAAACGGTTGGCGGGTCTTTTCATACTGTGGGGATTGCGCCCTTAAGTTTAGAAGATAAAAGCACATTTAATATTTCATACTATTTTTTTATGATGAGAACAGACAAGCTTGAAGATCATTCGTCTACTTAAAACCATATTCGAAAATATGTAGGTAGTTTTAAATTTAGTATTTTCCACATTGTAAATGACCTTACCGGGCTTTATATTGCTTATTGTCTTACCTTTGTTTTGTTTAATTACTGTGCGGAAAATATATGTTCTTGTTAAGTTTAACTAAGTATTTGTTACATGCAATCACGCACTATCGATAGTTTTTAATCATCCTTCAACTTATGGCATGGCTCATGTCATATAAATACTAGTAAATTACTTTAATTTTGCAATTCATTCTTACACACACGAGAAACACGAGAAGAGTATCTGGTATTTATAGCATGTGATGTGATTCCGTGGGTACTAAAATGTAAACTCACCTTTACTAATATTATAAATCTGTAATCTGTTTGCTTAAACACTCTAATCTGTGGAACTACTATTTTGAATACCACATCACGCTGCGACCGTTAGGAGACAAGAAACAGTAGAAAAAAACGAGAGGTGTTCATTTTTGAGGGTTTAAATTGCGTGCACTGCGAAAGAAAGCAAAACATTAATGCAATCAAATATGGTCGAAATTAATGCAGTACATATTACCAAATATTTTTTAGACTTCTATCAACATAATAATATTAACAACCTTTATCCACATATGTGTGTCGTTGATTCAATGCAGACGGAGTCGCGGACACACCTAGTTCTTAATCTCTAGCTAGTATATCTACGAGTATATAAAGAATGATAGTGCAATGATGGTCTTTCGAAGCCATTTGGTGACATAATCTAAAAACAAAATTTAGCTGAGTATAAATTCACGAACTAACCGTTACATGTCTGAGATAAATTGTCAGACCTCAACATTCAACCAATTTGAGATGTAGGTCGCTGAAATCTTGCGCAGGCTAAATTTGATGACAAAAACCGCACTACAAATTGTCGAGTGGAGTCGTCCAGAGCGAACTATAATTTTCTGCTAAATAATTATCTATCATTAATTTTTACTTAGCGCTTGCGTAAATATACCTGCCAGTGTTACATAAATCTTTAAAAACTAAGTATTTTCATATTATACAGTATGATGTAAATATTGGACAATATTTACTTTACTGTTTTTTAAATAAAAAATACATACACATTAATAGTCGATGGTTACATACATATTGACATTTTAAATGATAGAACACTGATAAAAATAAATACAATTTGTTATCGAGTACGCAACTTTATTTGAATTACGTAAATAATTAAGATATGAAATATTTATAGGAGTTTGACGATACAGGCTTATATATATTTTATATATTACTAGCTGTGGCCGCGATGTCCTTGGGATTATATCTCAAGATATGCATATACACTGTAAAATATAAAGCGTTGTCTAGTTTAATACGACGTAAGTCTCGTAATACCATCGGAGGGTAGAATAAGGTTTCGACTCAATTACAGCGTTTCATAGAATTATACAATAGTTTTTAGCTATAATCGCTCGAGTAACGGGCATAACTCAAAACCTGTCTCGGTAAGTTTGTATTAAACAACCGTTAACTTCAATAATGAGACTGTTAAACACATTGTTACGAGTATGTTATAGAACAATTATTTGTAATAATTATCGGTCGTGGACCTAAATCTTGCGAGATTTAGGTGGAAGGTTAACGAACTACTTGCAGTTTACGATGTGTCATTATAATTGGCCGGGTATATTATGATAGGTCAGCTTCATTTACGGTTAGGTATGATGTATATAGATATTAAAATGATTTATCGTAGAAGACTCTCGACCCTGTAGTTATTAGCCATACATTACTTATATTAGATCAACGAAAAATGTATGAAAATATTTGTAAGTCTCTGACACAGATAATAAAATCGATAATTGAACGAAAACAAGTTTTATTTTTAGTCATCGTTATTATCGACTCTTCTATTTTCAAAGTTCGAACGTTTTGTCTCCGGATGTAATATTTAATTTTCGAACTTGGAATACGAGAACTGACTTATTCGTTCGATATTTTGACATTTGACCACAATCTGTTCCATTTTTAAAATGTTGCCTGTAGTTTACGCGTATTAGTTAACTGATTTGAACGACCCGACAGTATTTATATGCTTATCTTTAAGGAAAACGTAGTTTTAAAACAGATTTGTTGTAATCCTCTGGGGATTCACTTCACCTGGAAATGACATTATACCTTGAATACGAAATACGGCACGCGTTGTGATGTAAAACAATAGGTGTTTGATCGTTTTACTGGGTCGCTGATAAGATGAGTGGATAAATATTGACACGTCATCCGTTCAACTGCTTAAATTAGACGTCTGAGTAAAAAATTTCGTCATTGATTGATCGGCGTCTGTCCCGTTAAAATGAATATTAAAAGCTGTCTAGAGTGAATATACAATGAATTTTATAATTAAACCAATTATAACGGTTTAAAACGAAATATATTAATAAAACTTTTGTAGGGATAACTTACCAAATAATTGATCAGTTATCGAGCGGGATGAAAAATGATTAAAGTAATAAATTAATTAGGGGTTGATAGTAGGGTGAAAATTTGGCGTTGTGTGTATTTTTTATATGCCAAATTATCACAAAATGTAACAGATTCTCAGACCTACTAATTATGTTTTGTAGTTATTTCGTCGATCATAGGCATTTTATATTATGTATGATATTTAAATAAATGGTTTAACATGTTGCGTTATGCGCGAGAGGTATTTATCAACTACTTGTCTGAAACAAAAGCGATCAGTGAAACGGACACAAGTATATGTTCGCCCCATACCCCGATTTCACTACCATAATATGTTAACATTATTGACGCTATACCAGTTATAAGCTAAAATTTAAGTATTTGCAGCCACGTAATGGTTGAATTGAACCATCTCTATTAAGATGTAATATCGTAAAGCAGTAAGTATTGTGTTACTTGTAAAACTTTATCTTGTTGACTTTGCGGTATGGAAGCTGATAAGTTTACTAGTTTATTTGGTCAAGGGCTTGCACTACGTACATTCTTGTGCAAATCATACAGCTGTGCAAAAATAAACAAGTAAGGTACAGTGTTTTGTAGGCCAATCTTTTGGAATTAACACGAAAAATTAAATTCCAATTTCAAATTTGAAAAGTTATTTTGTCTGTCTTGCACACACTAACTACGTGGATAGTATGCTTGTTTTTTTCAATACGGCCAAAAATAAGAGTCACTTAGGCTACTCTAGGTTCTTTAGAATTCTTTCTTCGTGGCTTGCAAATATTTTTTAAATACAATTCTAATATAATAATAATAGATAAGGACAGACAATCGTGGAGTTCAATTGATTGTAGGTGAAACATTTCAGTCAAATAACATCTTGCGCTGTATTTTTGTCATTGGATATTCGAAATCCACAGACTGAAACGCGATTATATACTTGACGGTTTCATCTGTGGACGGTGGTTCCGGGGCATGGACGGAATTTCGATATTCCTACCCCCCATTTAATATAAAGATTTCTGAAACGAAATTCTACATGTTTGAGAAAGTATTGATTTGAAACGCGTTGGACCCGATGGGGATCCCACGACCCGTTGTTTATTTGCCACACATTGCTACCATTACTCCAACGCGCCCGTCAAAAACGTTCGCATTTGTATGTTCTTGGCTAAATACTGTCTGTAGTTTACGCGAGTAGTACACATTTAACTAAAACACTTTACCGGTTTAAAACGCGATAAATATTAGTTAAACTTATTTGAAATTCATTTTAAAACTCGGCCGTCGGATCGGATGCTTTACAGCAGCCGTCTCGCCGTGACCACGGCTCAAATACGTTTAACTAATAAATTTCGCTTTTAAACCGTTAAAGTGTTTTATTTAAAAGTTCTTGGTTTCTAATTAAACTATCTGATGGTTGACGTTACGGTTGGTAAGAAATTACATATTTGCGCTGACGTTGTTAACCATAAACCCTACTTAGTTACGCTTTCGCTTGCACGAGCTGTCGTTGTTAGGCTTTTATCGTCACTTGTTTAATAACTAAAGACATTTTTTGTTTATTCTTAATCAATGCATCTTCGGGTCGTGTGTTCGATCACCACCAGGTTCAATATTTTTCCGGAACATGTTCTTCGTATGGAAATCTAGATATTACAATTTGGTGGTAAGAATATCGAAATACCAACCGGGTCACGAACCACCGTCCACAGATGAAGCCGTGAAATTAAATCGCATCAGCCTGTGGATTTCCGAATATCCAAAGTCAAATATAGGTAGACAGCGCATTTTGTTTAGATGTTAAATGGCTGGGGTATTTCAACTGCCATCAAGTGATCTCCAAGCTTGTCTTCAGCTATCATAAAAAATATATAATTTTTTATCAAAATCATTGTGCCACGTGTGACGTTCTTTGTTAAGGTTTGTTCTAATTTAAAAAATCGAAAATAAATTGAAAAAATTCTCGACCCGGGCAGGACTTGAACCGGCATCGTCAGCGTTCCGTGCTGTTGCGCTACCAATTGAGCTACCGAGTCTATTGGTAGAGCAACAGCACGGAACGCTGACGATGCCGGTTTAAGTCCTGCCCGAGTCGAGAATTTTTTCAATTTATTTTCGATTTTTAAATTATATAGTGCCTTCATGTGCAATAACATGTGAAAAATATTAATGTTTTCAAAGGTTTGTTCTCTTGAAATACTTACGTCAGATTTGAAATACGTCACTGATAAGCGATCTATTATTTAATACTCTTGTCACAACGAATTAATTCGTTGTGACATGTGTGTTAATTAAATATTATATTAAACCTCAGTATTACTCGGGATATTTACGATCGATATTGACAAAATATGAACCTTTAAATAAAACACTTTAACGGTTTAAAACGCGATATATTAATTAAACTTATTTTAAAATGATTTTTAACTTCGGCCCGACGTTTCGGATGCTTTGCAGCAGCCGTGGTCACGGGGAGACTATAAGCATTTAAAACGCGATATATAAGTTTAACTAATATATCGCGTTTTAAACCGTTAAAGTGTTTTATTTAAATGTGTACTAGTCACGTAAACTAAAGACAATATTTAAAATATGAACCGTCAATTTCACACACAGACAAACCGAAAATCTCGTCCAACACTCAAACTGACTAATTTAATTTTATAATAATACGGTTTAAAACGCGAAATGTATTAGTTAACTTATTTACAATTTATTTAAATTACGGCCCAACGTAAGACAGACAGACGGAAGGAAATCTCATCTAGTAACACGTGCTAGATACTTAAACAGACTAATTTATTAACTAACATATTTCGCATTATAAACCGTTTAAAGTGTTTTATTTAAATGTGTCTTACTTTCATTAACTACAGACAATACTTAGTTATAATATAAGAACTATACAAATTACACATTTTTTCAAATTAACTAGTACGTCCTTTTTTAATTGTCTGTTGGTATATATTTATATTCACTATGTTAGTTTCACCTGATATATTTTTTCCTGTCCCGCAATTACTATGCCATATACGTATGTAAAATAATATGCGTGAAATAACTACATATACCTTGGGTCTGTTGGTCTGTTGATGGTGGCAATGTGGCCTCAACCCGTTGAACTTCGTCTAAAAATGTGGATATTAAAAGGGGTGATAAGAACATCGAAATACCGTTCGGATTATAAACCACCGTCCACTAAGCCGTGAGGTTTAATCATGTTTCAATCTGTGGATTATCGAATACCTAGAGCAAAAATAGGTTGCGTACATCTTGGTTAGGTGTTATATGGCTGCTGTATTTTAACCTTCTATCAAGTGAATCTCGCTCATGCACGTTTATAAACAGCTAGCTATGTTTTTCAAAACCTTCTCTTCATCTTTATAAATTTAAGCTATGTATTACCCACGACGTCGAACGCGTCCCGTCGTTCTTGCAAGTTAATCTTAAAAGATCGCGCGTCGCGGTTTTTTTAGATCATCTAAAGAGGAATCATTCTCTCGTACATATTATTTCGGTATCTTGAACCGTTTTCGTAGCGTAGGTACCTACACGACGGTAATCCGCAAGAATGAATAATTTTCCCCGTTTTTTTTTCACGTTTCCCGCTTTTTTTCCTATAAGTTGCATTGCGACGTTTTATAGTCTATAGACTTCCTCAATAAATGGTCTAACCAACACAAACGTCATTTTTCAATTCCAACCAGTAGTTCCTGAGATTAGCGCGTTCAAACAAACTCTTTAGCTTTATATATTAGTATAGGATGTATGTACTTTTAGAAGGCAATAATTAAATTAACACTATCTAATATAAAGTAAATTCTATAAGTATGTATATTGTTATCATAAGACTATTTGCTTACGACCCAATTAATAGATATACTATGAACTATGAAATGATTATAATAGGTCTTTGAAGTTAGAGGAAATAAAGCAGTCGTGTGATAAAGGCTAACGAATAAATTGTATTCGTTCAAAAGTTAATGCTAGTTAGGAGTCAAAAATATATACGAAAAAGTACCAAGGAAAATAGAGGGGTTGAAAGTTCGACTAAAATGACCAATAAATATAAATAAACAATATAAAGAGTAACGTCCAATAAAAAATACAGTTATGTTTATATACCTATAGATCGGTTTAAGTACTGCCATGCTTCTTTCCGGGTCTTACATTCTTTAATAGCTGTACCGACAAGGGACATTATGCTATCTTAATTTAATAAGGAAGTAAAAATTGGCTTTATAAATGTAATTTAGTAATTATCCTTGATGTATCCTTTGATTATTTAATATCTAACGCTGCAGCGTAGGACATTTATCAATATTTATTTTATATATTGTTATAAACTACATTTCGTTCCGTTTATTATAGGTTTAAATTACATATGCGTGACAGAAACAAAATATCTATTCTCCTCTCTATACACATACGAGCTAATATAAATAATTCTTGCTTAATGATATAATCACATCCGTTAATTATAATTGTGACAGTTGGTAAAGAAAGCGTAGCGTAATTCTACAGACCTTAAAAATTCGAGACTCGCCGAAGTATTTTCGTATCCGTTCTATATCTTTTAAACTCTGAGGGTTATTAAATAATGATTATCTATGTATTTAAATCAGCATTTCTGTTATTTGATTTACAGTGATTGTGTCATGCCAATAATTAGCTTTTATCGTGTGATAAAAATACAGATAACATCGCTAATAATGATTTAACTAATTATGTACTTTTGTCAATAATTCATGAAGGTAATATACATTTTTTAATTTTAGAGGAGTACAGACAAGCTGATGGTTCATTTGGAAGTAAAGTGAAATACTCCAGTCAAATATAGTCGATTTATTTTGACTTCCGAAATCCACAGACTGAAATCGAAATGCGATTACTTTCGGCTATTTAATCTGTGGACGGTGCATTGTGACCCGGGCGAAAATTACGCATTTCATATTCAGAATTCATGAACACGTTTCAAGAAAACACATAAATTGATTAGACGTGTATGAATTTAATAGGAAATAAATTCTTAATTGTTAGAAACTAAAGCGAATTCCTTGGTGACATTTTAGAACTAGTGATGTTGTAAATAATAAAAAAAAATCAAGACGAAAGCAAAATGATTCCAAATACAAATTTATTTAATTATCTGTCCTGCAATAACTCAGTTGGGTTTTTTGCCAAAGATAGCCAGTTGCGTTCGTACCTAGAACTTCCTTGTTACAGAATATAGAATAATACTTCTAGGTATCACAGCATATAATTGTTATATGTTAAGCGCATGCGGTAAATTAATATAAGAATATTAAGTTAAATAAATTTTAGATTAGTCTTCAATAATTTAGTAGCTAGTAAGCTAGTAGAAAGTATAGTTTCTGTAAATAACAAGTGTTGATTCTGAGGTTAAAACAAACAAATTAACTACGTAGGTATATATTTAATATCTAGTTACATAAATATTTGACATTTTATCGATATATTGCACTTTAAATTCTTGTAGCTGTAATAATTATCAATTCTATTGCTATTATCGGCACTTCTAAATTATTTCACAAACATTTATCTTTTTGAAACTTCGATTAAACATTAATGCAGCTAATACAAAATAATTTCAGTTTTTGATTTGCTTGTACACTATGTGTGTAAATCAGAAAAAGCGGACAATAGATTGTTTTTCTCTATTTCCTTCACTTTCTTCAGACATTGTTCTGGGTTGAATTTCGAGAATTATTTTATTTTTTTGGGACAATCAACCTATTTTGGCATTGGATAATCGGAAGTCCACAGACTCAAACCGAAACGCGATTAAACTTCGCGGCTTTTTCATCTGTCAACAGAGGTTCATGTCGCGAACGGAATTTCGCTATATACAGATTTGGGGACGAAGTTCAACATTTAAATAAAACACTTTAACGGTTTAAAACGCGATATATTAGTTAAACTTATTTGAAAGTGATTTTTAACTTCGGCCCGACGTTTCGGATGCTTTGCAACAGCCGTGGTCACGGGGAGGCTAAAGATGGAGAATGTCTCTGACGTCAAAGTAAAAAATTGCTACGCTAGCGCCATCTGTTCCGTCGAAGTTGGTATTTGGCGAAACTGGCCGGGTCCTTGCAGAATTTACTAACGGTGTCTTCGCGTTTGCCGGTATGCTGTTTGTTGGGATCCAGAGTTGGATCTGGATCTCGCTAATATATCGCGTTTTAAACCGTTAAAGTGTTTTATTTAAATGTGTACTACTCGCGTAAACTAAAGACAGTATTTGGAGTTCAACATGTTTAAGAAAAATTGTACACAGATTAGAAAAATGTTAAACCCACGACCCGTTGATTATTAGTCCTAAATTGCATTTCACCAACGCGCCCGCCGACCCGTTGTTAGTCCTCGTTGTTTATATAACGCGATCTTTATTTGTTTCAAAGACGCATTACTCAGTTATCTAATTCTAGCACATTATGTGTTCAAACAGTTTATAATCGCATCCTCTTCGCCTATGATAACCCTTCAAGCTCTATTCGTTGTTAATGTCTTTATTCATTATAACGTAATTAAAATACAGCACTGCCAAGTCAGATGTCTTTTGTTTTTAAATTTCTGTATGAATTCATTCATAGGTAAAGCTGTTGGTGTATCAGTTTTATTATATTCTTAAACTAGCTGTGGCCGCGACTTCGTTTGCTTGACATTGACATTTGACATCGAAATTTGTTTTTTTAGGTTATTCAAAGACAAATCATTCTTACATACATATTTTTTGGTATAATGAACCGTTTTCGCGGCGTATCTATCCCGCAGTATCGCGATGTAATTGTCCCAGTTTTATCCACATTTCCTACTGTTTCCTCGCTCCTATCAATCACAGCGTGATGTTTCATAGTCTGAGCCTTTCTCGATAAACGCTCTTACCAACAAAATAAAAATGTTTGAACCCGAATCAGTAGTTCCTAAGATTAGCGCGTTCAAACGAGCGAAATCTTCAGCTTTATACTTTAAGGTCTCCGAGTAAAGAACAGGTACCGAATATCATTTAAAAAGTCCAACGGTTGAAAAATCGGTAAGAGTTGTATCATAGTACAACTCTTACCGATTTTTCAATAACCTTGAACCGGAAAACCGCTATTGAAATACTTAATTGTACATAATTTATGTAAATAACTTACACAATACATTTGGCGTTATACGGCTTCCTTATGGGGCCTCGATGACTTATCGATTATCATAATTTACTTATGTTCCCACGCCGTTGCACATATAAATTTTGCTTACTTACTCTTCTTGTGATTAATCAAATTACAATTACCACGGAAATAAAGGTTTGCATGAGTGCAACGTATTTGAAACGTCGTTGATACGTTGATTGTTTCGACATTTAAACCGTTAAAACTAAGTCTAATAAATTTATTATTAAGCACCCTTTCCGCTATAAACCCGCCGTGTGTCCTTAATTTCACTCAACTTTTATTTTGTGAAGTTTTTGTTTGGTAATAAATAAAATTTGTGTTAAATTATTTAAAAAATAATCAAATAAATGAATTCGTCTTCTTTATGAGGGGCGATGGACAATAGTCTACTTTGATAATAGTATTTAGTAAGCACTCATATGCCACGTATAATAATGAGATACGTACAAAAGGTTAATTAGTGGAATTGTTATCATTAAAATCATTGTCACTTGATAAGCGTGACCTAGAAAATGGCCTTATCTGAAATGAAAGTGGAATGATCAAATAATCCAAAGAATTGGAGTATCTTGGTTTTGGAAAACATCTATACTCTATACATATATATAAAGCGGAATAGTTTGTTTCAACGCGCTAGTCTCAGGAATGAAATGAAAGTTATTTTTGTGTTAATTAGAGCATTTATGAAGGAAGCAATAGTATAACTATGTGACTACCAATGAACTATGAATACCAAATGACGGCTTCAGTCTGTGGATTTTCGAATAACTAAAACCAAAATAGGTCAAGGACTTGAGATGTTATATGTATTTAGGCTGATGTATTTTGCTTATCATCAATTGATCTCATGTTTATATAGCCTTCCCTATCATATAAAAAGATATATACTTAATTATCCCGCCTTAAACTTATTTGTATCGAACTCCGGACTTCACAAGAATTAACCGGACATTTTCGCTGTATTTTAAATTAGACTAGTTAAAAAGGCAAAGCAGTTGCTATTTTGTACTTAGAACTATGTTCTGTTTGTTTTTTATTGTTCTTTTTTTTTAATTTCGTTATTCTATTCATACACTTTTATTGAAATACGAGGTCTATTAAACTCGGTTTAAAGCTGGTTTATTTGAAACCTAGTCTGAATTTGGTAACTAACTGAAACTGTAAAAATATGTAGTTATTTATTTGATTTGTTATCTGTTTCGTTTGTTCCTTTTTTTTATTATTAATGCAATCTGGTCGGTTAATTTAATGGGCATGTTTTTAGTTGTTTTAGGCTTACAAATATGTAGGCTCTGTTAAAAAAATGTTCTAATTATTGGACATATAGTGCTAATAAAAATATTATCAATATTTATAGGGTGCCCTTGCACTGTCAAATGTCCCTTAAAGGAGAAATTATACACGTGACGTTTGATTAACTTCTAGTTAATTAAAAATCGTAGTTGCACTAAGTCTTTATCAATTTGATCCTGATTGATTTGTATTATCAAATAATTATTACGATTTATATTAATCAAGCAATAGATAATATAGATAATAGATAAAAATATAATGCGAAGCGAATTTTATTCTTTACTAATGGATTTTGTGTCGTTCTAATATAATAAGTCTAGACTTTATTCGAACGAATGGTCACGGTGGTTAATTCGCATTTTCGAGTCTGAAGGCTGACAATTGTAGTGTAAATCTTAACAATTTATCTTTTTGAAAGGAATACAATTGTCGAACGCATGTATTATTTATAAAACCGTGAATATATTAATATCTTGATTACATATGCAATGGCGCATCAATAGATTCTATAAAACAACACTCCAAGTATGTCACTAGCGAAATTACAAGTGTATAAGTCTTGTGAAACATCGGGTTTTAGTTAAAAGAAATTAAAAATAAGTTAACTCATATAAGTCGCGTTTCAAACCGGTAAAAGGGTTTTATTTAAAAATCTCACCAGTTCTCTTGCTTCTTTGAACTTTTTTTTAAATTTTGACTGTAATTTTTAAATTTGGAACGCGCGAATCTTCTAAACGCGTTCTGTTCTAAGTTGTTTGCTGCAAGTATACACTGTAGGATGAAATTAACTTCACCAAAAGAAAAGTAGTATCTTTAAAAAAAATAAAGATACATTCTGGTAGAACTCGAGTACTAGCGAGTAACGAGTCGAAGAAAATATCGCAAACAAACTGTTTACCCGTCTTCAAAATATATTTACGGAAGCAAAAACATAGATGGCAGCTTTATTTAAAAGTGCTAGAGCTCAGAATTCAATCCAATCGAGAATTATTAGTCTTATGCATTTTAATGACACGTGTAATCGTCTTGATCTAGTTCTTAGTTAACCGGTTGAAAAGTAGGTCGTTTTGATTATTCACATTTTGCACTTTATCTGGCTCTATAATACACAATACTTTACAACGTCAAAAATTTATTACTGACATAATTTTTTGGTATGCTATGACAACAAGCACGCGCTAACTTGATATTACGTAAAGTAGCCCAGGTCAACATCTGAACAAGATGAGCTGTCAACCACGGCTCATTGTGGCGTTTATTATGACACAGACGAAATTTCTGATATTCCTACCATCTTAGTTAACTCCAGATTTCGGAAGTCGAAGGTGTTTCAGAAAAAACATAATTCCGTTTCGTTTCACGCGTGTAGATTACACGAATATCCAAAGCTAATTTACGACGCATATATGGCTGGTATGACTTCCCATCAAGCGACCGATGCATGCATCCATGTATTGTCGGGCACAATTCCAGTCCGTTCTTCTGCCGACCCCGTACCCTCAGCATACATACATATGCACAGGGGGAGCGTGGCATAGAAAACAAATACCTATCAGTAGCATTTCTCTAAGGACTGAGTCGTGCTAGAATACAAATCAACAGTAACGGTGTATCTACAGTAACTTGTATTTACAAAGTTACCGGCATTTGTATGTGGAGTTGGTGCTACGGTTAAACTTATATATATTTGAACTTGATTATATATATAAAGTTTAAAACGTCCTTTAGTTTTATTTTTCTTATTACAAGATCGATTTTGGATTTGAAAAATAAATACGGCATGGGCAGGACCCGGCATCCGCAGCGTTCCGTGCTGTTTGTTGCTCTTTCCAAATAATTTGATTGATTGACTCCATTGGTTGAAGCACGGAACGATGTGTACGGGGGCACTGTCTGTCGCGGCATCTGTGGACGCCGGTTCAAGCCCTGCCCGTATCGAATTTTTTTTACAATCCAAAATCGATCCTTGAAAACATTCTTCTTTAAACGTTATAATACTTTTAAGTGCTATAATAAAACATTATCGTTTTGGATACACCAATAAAAACATTATTGTAAAATATAGCGAATGTTACATGTATTTATATAATGGCTTTATATAATGGCTGTAAACAGTAGAAATAAACAGCTGTGTTATATATACATAGGAGATAAAACATTTCGCACGTAAACTCACAACGTCATTAAAATGTCTTGACAACAAAAACAGAATCGTTAGCTGATAACGTTGATGATAATTATTTTAATAATATTATGAATACGATATAATATGTATTTTTATTAGAGTAGCGAGTACTCGGTTGATATTCGGTACTCTCTGTTTTTAGATACTCGTACTCGATCGAATAACTCGGTTATACTTTGTTATTTGATAACAAAGAGGATGATTGTGTAAGAAAAAATATTTAGATAGATATAATTAAAACAACAGTGTTAATCCAAAAGTATATTTTAGTTATTCAGGAAATTTTGAAAATCCCAATTAATAAAATCAAAATTATGCTAAGGAATGAGTAGCAATGAGACAAAATTACAAAAACAGTAATATAAAAAAATAATATTTTAAATTTAATTGTAATTTGATTGGTCGAATACTCGGTCAAATTCGGCGTATCTCTAATTTTTATCGATGTGTTCTTTACGTCACGGGTGAAGGAAAATAGCGATGCTCTGTGATTCTGTGGTGGTGTTTGCTATTCCGAATTCCTGTATCCTTATGTTATTACTAGCTGATCCGGCAAAAGTTGTTTTGTTGTTTGCAAGATTATTATCGTTCATACAAATCTAGCTGTTTACGCGCGAGTTGTCCGGTACGGTTTATACGACGGAACAGATGGCGCTAGCGTAGTAGTTTTATATTTTAACGTTACTGACTACTGACTTTATTATCCTCGTGAACACAGCTGCTGCAAAGCATCCGAAACGTCGGGCCGTTGTTGAAATAATTTTCATATAACTTTATTTAATATATATCGCGTGTTTAACCGTGATCTTTTGATTACCATAATATAACGCTTCTTGCTAATTAATTTCTAAAAATAGACACAGGTATATAGGACCTATATTTGCTTCTATTGGTCGCGGCGTAATGTTACATAGCCTAAACCCTTTCTCGATAAATGCTATCCAACACAGCTGTGGCCCCCCGAGGCCAAGGTTGCTGCTTCGGAAAAGATCGTTAATATGTTTAAGTTAAATGTGTGTAAGCAAATTCTTTACAATATAAGACAGAGATTAAACCGTTTTCGAGTTATTTGAACAACTATATCCTTGCAAGTGTAACAAATATTTGCACATAAGGTATTTTACATAACGTTGCTAGAATTGTTCACGATTTTGTCGTCATTTGTTGTCATTGCCATACGCAAATACGACGGCCTTGGGGCATTGCTTTTTAATTTGTAAAAAAACATTGTTTTAATTTTCACGGCTTCCTGATGCGTTTCATTTATTAGCCTATACGACTCGTGCCCAACTAATATATATTTTTTAATAAAACACTTAACGGTTTAAAACGCAATACGTAAACCGGGTTCTAAAGCCTCTCCGTGACAACAGCTGCTACAAAGCATCCGTAACGTCAGGCCGATGTTGAAATAATTTTCAAATAAGTTCAACTAAGTTTAATCGTGTTTTAAACCGTTAAAATGCGAAATGCGAATACACTTTACGGCTATTGCATCTGTGCGTCCACAGAGTTTTGTGACCCGGACGGAGTTTTCAATAGCCCTACCTAATTAAAACTTATTCTAGAAAAATTACAAATCGATTAGAATCATGTTGGCTCCGATGAGTGTTGAACCCACGACCCGTTGACGATTTATTAGGATATATAAAACCATAACAATAAATATTATAGATAGATTATAATCTAAACACTGTCTATAGTTTACGCGAGTAGTACATATTTAAATAAAACACTTTAACGGTTTAAAACGCGACATATTAGTTAGTTATCGCGTTTTAAATCGTTAAAGTGTTTTATTTAAAATATTATAATCTATCCAACTTTTGCAGACATATACTATAGCATCCGAAACTAATTTTTAATTTTCTTTTTCAGAGAATTGGACCGCCAAGTACGCATACAACTTGAAAGATGGTAAGTTACCTAAAGCTTTTTCTTTTTCTAAATATTTAGTTTCAGCACATACTGCTTCGGGTGCTCCAATTCACAATTGCGATTTAGTTAAAGTTTTATGATGCGCGTTTCAACCCGTTAAAACTGTATAATTCATAAATCGAAAATAAATTGAAAAAGTTTTCGACTCGGGCAGGACTTGAACCGGCATCGTCAGCGCTCCGTGCTCTACCAATTGAGCTACCGAGTCCTACCGTTAAAACTGCTTTATTTAACATAAGTCTTCATAACTTTAAACGATTCGAAACTCAATTATACGCGTAGTTTAATAAACGTAAACTATGTCCCAAGTGTTTCTCATGACTTCTAAATTTACCAGTATAATGTAGTTAAATTCATATAAAGCGTGTTTCAACCGATTAAATGCAGCTTTATTTAACGAGCATGATAAAACCTACTTAATTGTACATTGACAAAGACTTTAACGGTTTGCATAGTGGTGTTAACGATCAATAAACAATTCCGAAGACATTTATTGGTGGTCATTTTTGACAAGTTTATTTAACATTCTATCGATAATTATCCATGTTTAAAGACTGGTATGTTTTTTAAAGGATTCGAACGGTGTACCACCCTCTCAGGAGATGGAAACTTTCCTGCCGCATAGCGAAAAGAGTAAAGAAGTAGAAGTTAAAAAGTAAGTACAACTAAACGATTTTTATTAAGTCAGTAATATGTTGTCAAACTTGGCTATACACCTGTGAAGTTTTGAAGACGGTCTAATGTAACCCGGGCAGACTTCAATACTTCTGCCACATATGAGGCTGCTAGAGGCAGAGTAGCCTAACTGCAATTTTATGACTTGAGTTATTTATATTTTTATAGTCTAAAAATGTTAATCCAGAGCTCAGTGACCGAAAATTAATAATAATAATTCTTAGACAAATAATACAAATACAAATTCATGTTCGCCTAACTTAATTGCGCATATCTGCCTCTAGCAGATGCATATATTGCCCCTTTTCAGGTCAGGTATGGACGTTTTTGAAAATCAAAAAAATAAGATACATATAACTCTACCCACCGAAAAATCGAACCTCCGATCCATTTTACCGCTGGTATTAGAATACAAATGGACCGCATCTGTAGCTAAATGTTTAACGTGTTGCCTAGCATTGTTGATTGCGAGAGGACCTGGGTTTGACTTCCAGAAAAAAAATCGTTTTTGTCTAATCAGATACTTGTCTAACTGAAACTGACAATTCGTTCGTCCTACACCCCACGATGGGCAACGGTATTTCACTTTTAAACACCACTGGACCAACGATCTCGTCTCAAACGTATAAAAGAGAGATAGTCTTAAACTGATAGAATTAAACGACCTTTAATAATGGATGACTCCTATCAACATTGTCACACAATTATGTCGTGTCTTACATGACTGAATTGAATTATAATACTCTCATACTAAATACGCTTCTTATATAAACTAGTGCAACTTTGATAGGCTTCACGCTTTGACCAAGTGTTTCATATGGCCTCTCTGCCCCGAGTATTTGAATATGCCACGTGCAGCATTATTTTAATCCCCAATAAATTCCACGTTCATTACGATTAGATGCATGACTACAGACATACCTGGGAGACAAATTATATTATGTGTCGGGTCATTAGTATGGTTCAGGCCCGACGCATGGCAAGCACGAACTGTTAGAAACAGACGTGATGCGTTCTTAGAGATGACAAGGCGTTGTGAAGAATGCACCGTCCTTTTGCTTGCGGAAATGTCTCAATGTCGTTTTTCTCTTCAAAACAGTCTTATAAGCAAATAATAAATACAAGTATAAGATTTAATTTGATGAAATTACAAAAATGCGAGCGAAAAACGGCTGCCTCTTCGTTATAAAGCGATTTCTTCCAGCCAACCTAAGCTGACTTATTTAATACGTCAGCGGCGTGCGTGTGATGCGGACAAGTTAACCATATATATATATATATCTTTGAATAACAAAATCATATATGTATCATAGATTTTACATTTATAATGGGTTCGTTTCCTGTCTATTATGTTCGTAAGTAATTTCTTTTAATGCTAGATTCTCCTCTGGAAAACTAGCTCGTTTCGGGAGCAGTCTTTTATTTAGGGTTTGGTATATGTATGTTAACTTTTTACATTCTCCATTTCAGATATTCTCTAACAAAAGATCCGGAGTCGGGTGAATATGACCCATTTGCAGATAGGCAACTGGAGAATCCAACTTCGTGAGTACTTCAATTTTATTATTTTACACTAAGTTAACTTCGCATAATAACGGTGAAAGTGTTTATTGATAAATTTAGACTACAGACAAGCATTTCTTAGTCCTGCTCTAATGAAGCACCTAATCTTGTTTTATTTATCGATAAGGTGTACACGGTATGATTCTAATTTATGTTAAAACTTGAGATATTTCACCCCACTTAAAAGTCCCTACATATTAAAAGGTCTGTCAATACTAGTCAGTCTTGAACTCTGGCTCTTAAATATTCTAATCAGATATATAAATATATTATAATATAATAAAACACTTTTAACGGTTCAAAATGCGAAAAGTATTAGTTCCCTTATTTTCACTTCTACCCGTGAAATATCGCCTGTAGTTAAAAAAAAAAGAAACGTGGTTTCTTAAATATCTATGTACAAGAAGAACCGGAACGTAATGTCGTTTTTTTGACATTACTTTCCAGTCTTATTATTTATTAGCTGTGCCAACGGCTTCATCCGCGAGAATCGTTATTTTGGGCATCCAAATTAGTTTTTGCAAACTCCGTCAGCTTTATAAGCTTACGCTCTTAGCCATGACGTCGATTGGGTACCTTCCCGTCGTTCTTGCAAGCTAACCTTAAAAGATAGACATATAGCGTCGCGGACTTTTTTTAGATCATTCAAAGAGGAATAAAGGAAGCCTATAGCCTTTCTCGATAAATGATCTAACCAACACAAAACGATTTCAACAAACGAACCCTTACTTCCTATTTAGAGTTATATATATTAGTAAAGATGTATATAGTAATCAATATTTGATTGTATTACTTTATGGAGGATTACAAAGTTGATGTAAAGATTGAGGAAAACAAAGCTATCAATAAACTCAATATTAATTCAACGCGTATTTATAGTTTAAGTTCACTTAAAGTTTTCCTCGTTCTTTGTTGTCCCTTTACGATATATAATGTATGTATGTTTTAAGATTTACCAGTGTGTTTCGATTCAGCCGTTCAGTGTCCACTGCTGGACATAGACTTCCAGTGTGTTTATCAACCCCCAAATAGTTTGACCAAATTCGATTAAACATTATTGACGTTTTAATTATTATAACGGTTTAAAACGCGATATATATTAGTTAAACTTATTTGGAAATTATTTTTACTACGTCAAAGACATTTACAGACAGTATTTACAATTTAAAAAATTCGCAGACCTCTTTTTAACTCGAAAGAATTTTACTACTTTATAAACAAGTTTTTTTTTCTTTCAGTCCTATGGACACCCTTACTCATCTGCTAAAAGCTTCACTTGGTACCGGAATCCTGGCGATGCCGAAAGCCTTCAAAGCATCAGGGTTGATAGCTGGAATTTTCTTCACAATTATTGTTGCTGTGATATGTACTCACTGTGCATATGTACTCGTAAGTATAATAAATAAATAAACCTTAGTTGTATTAATTAAAATTATACTAAATATATTTTAAGTTAAGTTAAAGCTCTACTTATTCCAATCCATACGAGTGTGCAAATGTTTATGCTGGCGATAAAGCGACTGTATTTTTCTGTGTTTGCCAAATTTTACTATGGACAAATGAAGCGCTTTTAACGGTTTTAACCTCGAAATATTTTGCAAAATTGTATATTAACATATAGTAACATAATACTGGTATAAATGGGAAATCTATTTAGATTAAAAATAATAATAATAACACGGGTGGGACTTGAACTTGCCTCCATAGCCTTCCGAGTCATACCCGACAATAAACTATAAAACATAATATAATCGTTTTTATTTAGATCTAGAGTCACATGTGAAATTAAATATAATAAATAATTACTGAAGCGTACTTGTCAAAATAGGAAATAATGCAAAAGAATTTATCTTACCTTAAGATGCCAATATAAGAATATCAGTACATTTGTAATTGTTAGGGAAAATTGCAAAGCAAGTGATATGTTAGTTAATTTAGGCATTGGAAATTACTCAGTTAGTTTTTAAGACCAGTTCCTTATTTGTATGAGTCGTTGATAATCTTGTCTTTAACTGCTTACTTAACATATAACAAAAATAATTAATATTGTGTATGTAATTTTATTGAAATATGTTTTACTAGCTAGCAAGCAAGCATTATATGAATTAAAAATCTATTTAAATTTATAAAAAACGATGATAACGTGTACGACACGATAGCTCAATTTGTAAGAACAGCCCGGAACGCTGTGGATGTCGCTTCATATGCAGCGCGTGTCGTAAAATTTTCTCAACATAGATTATTAATTTAGTAAGTAACATGTATTAACAACAACTCAAGTAGAGTAAAAAAGGTAAAGAAATTTTGTCAATATTGAGTTTATCACTCTCTCTATAGTCTATATCTTTTGTCCACAGATTAAATGCGCTCACATTCTTTACGTGAAGACAAAAAGACCAGCCATGACTTTCGCAGAAGTAGCGGAGTCTGCTCTACTTAGTGGCCCTGAATGGGGCAAGAAGTGGGCCTATTCATTCAGGTAAACACTTAACGGTCCATTGTCCATGAGAGAATCAATACTAAGTAAAAATCTATACTAATATATAAAGCTGAAGAGTTTGTTTGTGTGTTTGAAAGCGTTAACCTCAGGAACAACAGGGTTCGAATATAAAAATTATTTTTGTCGGTTAAAGCATTTATCGAGGATGGCTATAAAACGCCCTGTGACTAATACACGCGAAGATACAGCGAGAAATGTGAAAAACATTGGGAAAATTATTCATCATTAAGGCTTACGATGCAAAAACGGTTCAGGTATTGCAAAACAATCTTAAAAGATAGACATATACTGTCGCCGACATTTTTTTAGATAATTATATATAATAGTATTTAATGAGGAATTCTTTACAAATTATTTGGTTTTACTACCATTTAGCAATGAAAACTCTCAAAGAGGAATCACTTTCGTTTTCCGTTCGACATGTCCCCCTGTCTCTAAGTTCTATTAGCCACAGCCTGATGTTTTATAGCCTCCCTCGACAAATGGTCCAGACAACAAAAGAATATTTTTTTTAATTCGAACTAGTAGTTCCTGAGATTGACGCGGATAAATAAACAAACTCACCTTGTAATATTTGTATATTACTTATTATTTGCAAGTCTATGTGCCTTGAAATTAAACTACTTCTAACTATTTATGTGTATAAATTTAACATAATTAAGTAAACATCTAGTTAGTCTGAAATATATTATAAGGACCAATTATTATTTTTTTTCTTTTTTCAGGATATTCATCATTGTCAGTCTCTTCATGACTTACTTTGGCACCTGCTCCGTGTACACTGTGATCATAGCTAAAAATATACTACAGGTAATTAAATAAAAACATTCCTATATTATACGTAAAATAAAACATTGATTTGTATAATTGTATACAACTATAAGTTAGTCAAAATTATCTGCAGTCTGTGATCAAATTTTTCATACTTTAGTTATCTGTGAACTATAAAGAAAGGAGTATCATTTGATCCTCTATAGGAATCTGTGGTGAAGTGTTTATGGTTGTTATTGTCTGTTTTGATAAATGACAATTGACATATAATTAAGCAAGCATTTGGCGAGGCAAAGATTCTAACTAGCGCCACAAGTGTCGAAATTGTAAAGCTGTGTAAGAACGACACTTCACACATCTTGATATGTTTTAAAGTTTATTTGTAAACTCAATAATTAAGAAATTATAATATGCTAGCAACGTTGTAATATTATTAATATGACTTCTTATGTTCCAGGTGGTGAAGCACTATGTACCAGACAACGAAAATGTTCTCAACATACGTATTATCATCACGATTCTTCTCATACCGCTTATATTCATGGTCTGGATAAAGAACCTGAAATATCTCGCCCCTGTGTCTATGATAGCCAATTTGTTCATGGGTCTTGGTCTCGGAATTACCTTCTACTTCTTGGTTGGTACTGGTGAACTGAATATTGGCAAGGTAGCACTGATCAAGCCACATTTAGAATGGCCAGAGTTCTTCTCCCTCACTATATTTGCGATGGAAGCTATCGGTGTGGTGATGCCTTTGGAAAACTCTATGAAGACACCAAGAGCCCTGCTTGGTTACTGCGGTGTTCTGAACAAGGGAATGTCTGGTGTGACCGTTGTCTATATCCTCCTCGGATTCCTTGGATATCTGCGCTTTGGTGAAGATGTCATGGATTCTATTACCCTCAACTTGGAACCACACCCCAACGATCCTAAAGTTTATGAAATGTAAGTATTGGTTTTTTATCTGCTTTAGAAATTATGCTACCACATCATGACTTTGCTACTGATAAAGACTTGAATTTCACATGAAGAAGTTTTTAAAGCTTTTATCTCACACCATGCATATCAATTTAATCTAGATTTGCTAAAGTGCTGATAAATTTTATTGGTAATGTTAAAGAATTTACTGTAAATATATACAGACTTCTGTAGTCACCTCGCATGCATCGTTTTCCCAGGATTCAAACTTAGTACTTCTCGCATTAACCACAATACATTGAACTATACCGCATACATATTGTATTCTTAAAGAATAAGATTGTATTTTGACTGTCTGTTTCAGAGATGTATAGTAAATGTTATCAGCCTACATAAAAAAGAGCTTTAGGATTCAAACTCTGCACTACTAGCATATAACTATTAAGGGGTTGTCCATTAATCACAAGAGGCTTGAAAGGGGGAGGGGTTTGATAAAAATCACGAAAAAAACACAGGGGGGGGGGGGGTGTAGTAGATATCTCGTGTACTTATTTTTTTCGTCAAACGCCCTATTTTTAAACACAATGGTGTAGACATTTTTATTATGGTCCTTAATTTCAGAATAAAATAAGATTATAGTTTATACCTGTATTTAAATTAAGATAATATTCAGAAAATTTTATGATTCTTTGTAGGTAGTAAAAATACACGTGATGATCAGTAGGGGGAGAGGGGGTGGTCTTAGACCTCACTACGTATGGGGGAGGGGGGTTGTTTAAAAATCTAAAAAAAGGTCACGTGACTAAGGCGCTTACACTTTATATTCATAAATAATAAGACAATAATTTATTTGACTGCCTGTTTCACTGATATAAATATTTACTAGATATTCTATGAAACAACCGCTCCATGAAAAAAATTGTTTTCTTCAGTATTCAAACCCTGTACTTCAGTGTTTATTTATGTTGTTTTATTTTCCAGCCTCGCCCAAGTTGTGAAGGTGAGCATTGCGATTGCTGTATACTGCACCTTTGGACTCCAATTCTTCGTGTGCATCGAAATCATGTGGAACGCCATCAAGGAGAAGTTCACGAAGCGGCCAGATTTCGCCGACTACGTTATGCGTACCATCATGGTCACACTCTGCGTGTTCCTGGCCATCGCTGTACCATCTATCGGACCGCTTATGGGCGTGATCGGTGCCTTCTGCTTCTCCCTCCTTGGATTAATAGCCCCGGCCTTTATCGAAGTGATTACCTACGCGGACATTGGCTACGGTCCCTTTAAATATCTTCTATGGAAGAACGCGTTAATCTTTCTCTTCGGTATGTTTGCTCTCATCCTTGGCACTAAGACCGCTATAGTCGGTATCATAAACGATGCCGCGTGAGGTACAATGCACTTTAGTGATTTTTTATTATACAACCTTAGGATAAGTAAGATTAGGTGAATTCCGGTCCTCAGCGCTAAAATCAGTGGTGCTATTATGTGTTGTAGAATTTAATAGGACTTTTTCTAGCGTTGTACGACCACGATGTATTTTGTATCCTTTGGTGCAAATGTATCGTTCTATTTGTGGTGTCTAATCTGTAGAATGTATGTTTATTGAAAATTTAAAAGCATTCCGATGGTACAACAGTATGGTTTTATGTTGTTGTGTTGAACTCTGTTGCTTGGTGCATTTGTAGTTAACTTATTGGTATCTGACACATGCGAGCCATGGAGTAACTTATTTGTTAAAAAGTTATTCGCTGATATTTTAAAAGTTAGAGGTAATTGCAAGCCAGTTTTATGGTCGAAGTTTTCGAACATTTTATTTTAATACCTTTGAAATACATACAGAACTTTTGCGTTGAAGTTTAGGCTTACGTTTGAAAACTTTAATATATTTCACGTGTTGCACATGTCGGCATTATAATTAAAAATTAAAGAAAATTTACGACGCCGGCGGGCATCTATACGGTTCCGTTCTACTGTTGTAACCAATTGAGCTAGCGTACTCTAACCAATTGAGCTACCGTGCTCTAACGCATTGAGCTACCGCGCCCTAACCAATTGGGCTACTGTGCTCAATTGGTTAGAGCAGCAGCACGAAACGGTATGGATCGTGTCGTGCTGCTGCGTGTCGTGTCGTGTCGTATTTTCTTTAATCTAAGTAGCTTTTTAACTTTGGCTTACGGCTCAAACTTCAAAACGTGTTTAAAAATTTAACATATATAATATTATTGATTGGAAGCCAAGTTTTGAATACATTAACAGCCTGTAAAAGTAATTATAAAAATATTTATTGCATTTAAAAGACACAGCGTTTATAGAGCCATTGCATGTGTAATAAAATTAAGGAATATGTCAAAACATATAAATAGTTATGAGTATGTCAGATAAATATTCATTAATAAATCCGTTAAATTTTGAAATTAGGAAATACATATGTAGAAAAGTCAGATTAGTTAGAATTTAAGACTGACGTACACAGCAGAAATTGTAATTGTATCGAATTATAAAGAAAAAAAATTGCGAAAGACCCCAAATTTCGTGCCTTCAATTCTGAGGTATTTTATGTAGTATTGTGTAATTGGATGATATACATAGGTGAGAGGCGATCGAGTATTATTTATGATTTAATGTTCAAAGTTCCTAAAATCTAAATCGTGTAAAACTTTATTTATCAGGTCAATATTGATGCCATCAATTAATTTTGAATTATTTAAATGGATAAATGAATTCATAGGATATAAGCAATTTTATAAAGTAAACACAAAGCTTTTATGAAACCAGTTGTTTTATTTACACTATAGGTAGCGGCACGGAAGCTTAGCGCTGAATGAATATAGCTATTTGCGCGTCTATACCATCGCGCACGTAATTGATTGGAAAATTTGACTACTCGAGAAGCAAGCAGAGCGACAACACGACTGGGGAACCAATCAACGCACATGACGTTCACTCACCCCGCGCCCGCCGTCCCTTCGATACCTTATTTTTGACTTCTGCGCAGGATTCATTCTGCGCTATAGATCCGTGCCGCTAGTTATACTTGACCTAAAGAAAGGCATAAACAAAGAATTATTTGACGGGTTCGTCAGTATAAAGGTAACAATGTATGGCTAAACGGGTTCGATCCCCAGCGGGTCCCAACATCTTTCTAAGCAATTCATAATATTTCTGAAATATATTTGAGGCCGTGAAGTTTGATTGCATTTCGGCTTCAGTCTGTTGATTCGCGTCTTGTAGATGTTATATAATGGCTGGAGCATTTTACCTACCATCAAGTGTACAACATGCTTGTATATCCTTAAAAAATCAATGTTTTATTGATGATGAAATTATGGTAAGAAAAAATCAGGTTGCATTTTAGGCCAGAAGTAAAAACCAACTAACGTGAATTATTGATATTCCGAAATACTTAGGGAATAATTTTGCACTAATTACTTTAATTAACAAAGTACTATACTGCAATCTCTCTCTGTCTTACGGAAATTTGGTCAGGTCAGGACCTGACGCGAATGTTTCACCCATAATAAGTGCACTATGCCGAGGTTTAAAAAAAATCAAATCAAACTTTGTGAAGAATCTCTAGCTTTTTTATACCTTTTAGCCAAATATAATCCTACTAAATGTATATACTTACATTTATTCGCACGTCAAAAATAATACAGTATCTTTAATTAGACGGATCAACTCACAATAAATAAAAATAACTTATTCCTAGATATAAAAGGGGTAGGATATAACATTAGATGTAGGGACAAATTTATAATAAAGTATAATACAATTTATATACATTGAATTCAAGGATAATTCTGCAATAATTCGAAATGAGGTCGGCCTTTACGAAAACTATATAACTATAACTTTTTGAAGCCTATATTAAAAGACACCAAATTCAGATTTCGAAGTAAGAACGAAAGAAAAGTCAATTTAAACGAAAATATTATTTATTTCTACAGTAACGGCCGCCGGTAGACAGGTACCGTCGACGCGTCGTGCGTCTCACAATATTTATTAAACACCATGAAAATAAATAGACTGATAGCGCGGACGTAGTTACCGCCACGTTACACATTTATGTATCTAAGGACATCTATATAACATAGATCTCGTGTTTGCTGTTTTAAACTTAACACCCCGAAACGTAGACAAAGTTCTCGAAATATATAAAGATTTAGAATGTACAAAATATGAGGTAATGAACATGGTAATTTTTTTGAGTGCTCCCTTCTATAACTTTATAGTCATTATGAAAAGGTACATCGACTTCTTATACTGAGACAGCAATGGTACAGATCCATTTTAGTCTAAACAAATAAATGGAACCTCGTCAACATTAGTTAAGTGATCAAAACGTGAATAAAATAAAGGAGCACCCTAAAACATACGGCGGCTGCACATAATCCTTAAATTAATTAAATACAAAAACGTGATGAACCGTGATGTACAAAATATATTCGAAAGCCGAAAGCGTATGACTTTAACATTTTGAAAATTATGTAAAGTTAAGTAACCGCGATCTAAAATTTCACTATCTATCCATCAGGTAAGTTTAAACGGCAAATGCGATTAATGCGTGGTGTCTAGCCGAAATAATATATAACAATTTAATTATCTGTACCTCGACCTATCTATATGTACAAAGATATACAGGAGAATGCGTTGGCGCGTTTGAAAAGCGATGGAGCCAATTCAAGGCGACTGCGAATGGGTCGTGCGCGCACCTTCATACCCTCCTGTATATACGGTTCGCGAAAAAAAGTACATTAGGTGCAACAGAAAAAATTCACTTAGGTATTTAAAATTTACATCTATGAACCGAGGCTTAGGCCTGTCGATTCGCTCAAATTCACGTCGTCCTCACATTTTAAACTTAATCGAAAATACTATACACAAACTAAATTAAACAACATCGACTGAGATTAAAACTAACTTACCATTAATGAACAACAAAGTGGTTAACTTACATATTGTAACACGTGTTGACACGTTGTATGTATAAGATTAGTGTTATTTTGGAATGTGTGACGTCCGATCCGTTCAGCCGTATTGAGAATGGCTGGGTGTTACGACTTGTAATAGACGTGTTCTTCGTCCCAACTTAACCGTTAGACTGCACGGTCTGGTAACAGAAAGCCTCCTAGCCACTATATAAATCGTGTCATTGTGAAACGCTTGAATTGGGACGAAGGAACAGCCGACTCGCCGATACAGCCAACACAGTCAACCTAACAGAATGGAGGCCCACCGACGGACACAAAATTTAGAGCAAACAGTCAAGCAGTAACTCTGGTGTTTAGCGTGATGTTAGCGTGAGTTACTGTTGATTTGGTGTACTGTGGCCGACTGGAGCCCGCTGCGGCAGGCGCCGGTGAGGTCGGGTCACCAACAGCGAACGAATCTGAGCGAAAAAACAGCCCCCCATCCCTTTAACCTTTGTACCCGGAAATCGCGTGACGAACCGTACCGCACCACGCCGCGTCAGGCCGCTTCGCGATTTACCAACGCCTATTTGGTATATATCTATCTATTTCCTCGCGTCTTCGAAACTCAAAATTTACATAGATCGAGAGACACGTGACGTGTCGCTCGTCGTTATAAAACACTTAACGATTATCCATATTATATTACTTACAAAAACACTAGATACAACATCGCGTTGTACGTACAACCTAACTTAGACGTAAATAGTAGTTTAACATTATAAGCATAAACTATTTATTATCTATTATATAGCGATTAAATATTAAAATCATAATAATCGAATAAAAGTAAAGCGGTTGAAAGTGGCGATCGGATTGTGTCATAGAAATTTGAATGAACAGTTATTGTCTAAATATATTCCGAACAAAAAATCGTCACATGTGATGCGTGTCAATCTCGTTAAATTTTACACTTGATACAACGTACCCTGTATACAACTGATGGCACAGACTGACGCTAACAGTACACCGAGAATAGTTTAATTGCAATATACAATTTAAATAATATATATGACTATATACAATAAAATACTGAAAATAGATCAATTTATAAATAACAATTCATTAGGTACGTTGATTTCTCCGAACGTATATTTGTATCGATCGATGTGATTGTCGGTTGTTAAAATATTAAAATTATGTACATATAATTAAAATACTGCAAAAATGGTAACGCGTGCAACGCACGATATCGATGCGAGGAGAATTATTGAAAGGACACGCGGTTAAGTGATGTTTTTGACGCGTCAAGTTACCTTCGAAGGGTCGAGAGAAACCTATGTCGTTGCCCAGTATGTAAAGACCCACAGCCTACAATGCCCTAACTATTTCATACCATCACAGATCAGCTTTGCCTTCGAAACACGAGTTTAACAATGTGATACTTCTTTCAACGTATACAAATAATAAGGATTTATATATACATTGAATATAAAAACTATTAAAATTCCAATGCATGTATCAAGTAGAATAATGAAACTGAGGTTTGGTAAATACAGCGGGGCTACCACAATTTCATCTAATTTCCGTCGCCTATATAAAACATTTGTAAAATCGGAAATAATCGTTCCAATGGAATATACTTCCGGAAGTAACAGAACGGCGTTGAATTACCACGGCTCTAAGGAACATCGTTTGGTTGTGACTAAGTCTACTGTACGATTTCTACAGACGGAAAGAACCCGTTCAATGTACCAAACAGCAATGAACGTCAAATTATAGAGTAATTCCTTAACAATTGACGGGGTACCGAGATATTTGTGAATATTAAATTTCATTTCACTGGACGGTATATAGAAAACACGGTGATTAACATTCCTAACTATATATAAAAGCGTTGGTAAGAGCCACCAGAAAAAGATAAAACAGATTTCCTCTCAATAATATTCTAATTGTGTACTTCTCTTGTTGATGTGGTGTACGTAGATGCACTTGGTGCAATATATAAGAAAGAATTAACGAATTTACAAAGAGCGTCGATCGCGTAACGCAGAGCTGCCTAACGCCTTAAATGTCCCAGAACACTGAAAGCGAGGAAGCAGCCCCGCGAGTGGGCCAAACGAGCCATTACAAAAATAAAACGTTTTCAAATCATATTTGTAACGCACATAATATAGGACAGATATCACACGAAATGATAACGGTTTATTTATAATTAAATACAATATCCATTTCCACTTTTAAAGTTGATCGTTTTTGATTACATTACACTATGTTAGAAAAATACGAAATAATGTACTTTCAGTTAACATATCATATATGTTAATAAAGAACAATATGCTTTATAAAAATACATTGTCTCCTCGGCCGCAGGCCATTTGACGCTAGTACCCATCTTTATTTTAAAAATCTATGATTTTTAAGGCTTTTTGCACGTATGTTGAGAAATATTTTACATAATTACAATACATGTAGCGTAAATCACTGTTATGTGCTATTTTTATATTTACAAAGATTAGGTATAATAATTACATACACATTTGTACTGGTACGGCCGATAACTTTCATTATAATATATATATTTATATATATTTTATAAATTTTATACAACATTTAGATTAGATTTAAAAACATTTCATGAACAATGTAGACTTTAAAATGATTCGAATAATGATCTTATTATAAGTCAAAGTGATAATACGTAGAGATTTTTATTTATTTTAAATATAAACTCTTAATAATCTGAATTATCTTCAGCCAAATAACTACATTAGACAATTATTATCAACACGAAACACCGCTTCAACAATTCAAAACATCATCTAGAACACGGAAACGCGCTGTGCTCTATCTTATAAACGATCATTAATGTGTATTCTATAATATAATAATGTATAGTTACATTAATAAGTAAGGTGAAGTGCGGGGCGGGCGGGAGTCGCCGCCCCGGTCAGGTATTAAGCGTTAAGACTAACATTTACACATCACACAACTAACATATAATGGTTCATCAATTTTCGTTAAAAATCACAGACGTTTTCCTAAAATATGTATATTAATATTTTCCCTTCCCTCCGCACCGGAATTAAGACAAGCTTACATAAAACGGTACTTACATAATTTTGATACAGCGATATATAGACTGGTCAATAAATAGAAGATATAGCTACGCAGCTGTTAAATATTTTGCATATGTTACAGAGATTAGGCAGATAATTAATTTTTTTATCTGTATTGGGACTAGGTGCGCGGCGGTCGGCCGGCGCTCGGCAAATAACTTACATGTTTACACACACCAATGTACCAACTAAATCTAAATTAATAATAAGTAATATTTTGTAGTAGCTAATTCATTTGCTGCTGGAGGAGACTCGACCACGGAGATGACCTGCTCCTCTACACTGGTGTTTCAAGATCTGAAAACAATAAAATTAACACTTAGTATAATAAGAATATAATTTTTACCTTACCTACTGTTATCGTTCCAGTCACAGATAGGGATCTCTAACAACAAACCCGTGCGTTTTACTCGCTATATATTATAAAGGACGTGAAAGCGCCCCTAGCGGTTACTTGGGGAACTAGTTTTTAGATTCTAAAATACAGTGGCAGCGATAGGATTCGGCGACAAAGTTTTATTGAATATATTAATTCATCTTTTATGGTCGAAGTTTCTGAATCCAATGAAGGCTTAGAAGGTGTAAAGCATTACTTCAGCTAGTGGAAGAATTCCAAAACCCACAAAAGTCTGTTCTTTTGTCCTTTACTAATATATTAGTTAACCTATAATTCGGATACTATAAGTAAACGTTTTCTTGTCTGGAAAAAAGGATTTAAGCGAACCCTAATTTCCTCGTCCACGCGAGCTCTTGCGCCGCCTAGCAGTGGCGGTACATTACTTGTATGCCAGGTCACGTGATGTAACCCAAAGAACTTAGATTTAGCGTGCAAATCTATTAAATAAGCCAGGTGCTCTTAATGGCTTCTATTTGTTGCGTTTCACGTATCGTATAAACATAAGTTTATTAAAAAACAAAACGACAGTATACGAAAAATTGGTTTTAGTCGACACGATAAGGGACCAACTCACATGATTTTTTTTAACATAGGGGACAGACAAGCTGGGGTTCCCTTAATGGGTGAAATAGCCCAGGCATAACTAAGATACGCTGTCGACCTATTTCGGCTTTAGATATACGTCATGGTAGGAGATGTCCTGACTTAGTTACGTTAGGGGAGGGAGGATCAAATGTCACAATAACGAGGGAAAATCCTAAAACCCATTTTCTGTGCCATGCTAAAATTATTATTGAATCTGTAGCGAAAGAAAACCTCCTTGTTAGGGTGCTGTTAAGGTCCAAGCGTCTATGATGTTATATGTTACAGTGCAGTGTACGTTTGAGCCGCATATGTACAAAGTTAGTGCATTTTGTGAGCGTGCTATATTAAGTACAGTGCAAGAAGGTGCCGTCTTTAGACAATATTCAATGCTTACTATATAGGAGAATGCGACTCAATCGTGTCATTTGGCAGGAAACCGCACCTGACATAAACAAAATCATACGTCAACCTAAAATTATTGTTCTAGCTCTTTTTCCCTTATCAATAATGTATCTTAACTACCCATCTACCAATACTGTCTGTAGTTTACGCGAGTGGTACTCATTTAAATGAAACACTAACGGTTTAAAACTAAAATATATCGCGTTTTAAACCATTTAAGTGTTTTATTTATATACCTATCTACAAACTTAAAGGGCAGCGTTTTGCGTTTGTTTTCAATGTTTTGTAAAAGGCTAAGGTTTCGTAAAACTAACTTAATAATTAATAGTAATTAAATAGTGTTTGTAGTTTACGCGAGTAGTACACATTTAAATAAAAAACTTTGTACTTCTCCCCGTGACCACGGCTGCTGCACAGCATTCGAAACGTCCGGCCGTAGTTTCAAACCGTTAGTGTTTTATTTAAATGAAACAGTAGCTAGTGCTATATATGAGATATGCTGTATCTCTATGTAACGAAAAATTACGGCTAAGAACGCAATATTGTACGGTTTCTTCCGTATAAGAAATTAGGGCATCCATCAAGGCTGATTAAATTGGAGGCTCATTTGTTTTCAGTTTATACATATTATTTTGTAACTATGTATTAGTAATTTACGCCACTTCCCCCACCCCCACGTCCCCCTTACGACCCACCTGTTGTATTTTATTTCTAAGTGACTAACAATATTCGGGCATTCATAATTCGGGCTGGACTTGAACCGGCATCAACAGCGTTTTGTGCACTAACCGATTGAGCTACCGAGTCCTACACGTCATAGTCGAATTCAGACTTATTGATACACGCACCTCTCGCGGAATGTGAAATTGTTACTAACCCAATAGCTCGTTGAATTTTAATAAATAGATCGATGTTCTGACTATTATATTTTAATATGTGGATCATAAATTTGCCCTCCAATTTTTTATCTAGTATTAAAATAAAAATAATTTATGTATTACACTCTGGCCTAGTTTCTTGAGTTTTGCTTAATATATCGTTTAATGAAAATAGCAAGTAACTAGGTTTCGTCACAACATTTTGCAACATTTGAATGGTATGCAAATTTATTGCAGAGTATTGAAATGACTGAATTTAGGGCGAGGCCTAAGTGCAGAGATCGACGCGTCCCACTAATCTCATTTATGTATTCTTCGACACGACCCAAATAACGGAGTTTTTATTCACGATGACTACGTATGGTTTAGAAAAATATAGTTTCTTCGCTTACAACAAGCAAGCACCCAAAAAAATTTTATCCACAATTATACATTTGAAAGTAAAATTTAAGACCGTCAATTCTCTTGTATTAGACTCAAAAGACAAAAAAATCCTAAAAAAAATGCTGCCCATACGACGCTACGACCTGAATGCCTATTAAATGAATACTTCCTGATATTACATAGACATACACACAAATATTAAAGTAAAACATTCTGTGGGATTTCGATATTAATAGAAATAACTACTTATATAATTACAAGAATGAATAAAGCTGCGAAATGTATATATTTAAAAACACTTTTAACGGATTAAAACGCGAAATCAGTTCAATTAAGATGTGGATAGATAAAATAAATTATAAATAAGTTAACTAATACACTTCGCGTTTTAAATCTTTATAGTGTTGTATATAAATGTGTGATTCGGTAAACTAATTGAAGGATCATTTTACATATTATATTTTATATAGATTATTTATTTACAATGCAAGAAATCGGAATCGAAAATTTCTCAAAATGCTGGCGGCCTATAATCTTACTTATATAGCGAATAATGAGAAAAATTAACATTGTGACCAAATGTTGAATTAATTTGAATCAATTATCCTAAGTTAAAAAGGCGACTACACATACGTTCAATTGAATAACCATTGCTCCCTACTGCTGGTTAGTCTAGGATTTGTATTACACAATTAGTTATGATCTAGTAAATGATCTAATAGTGCAAGCAATCAGACTTCTTTTGAAGTCTGTTTTCGATTCGAAACATCTTGCAATCGTGAATAGAAAATCTAGATATGATTATATTAAAATAGATCGTGTAATGTATGCAAATGTTATCGATAGGTTACTTTAAAACTTTAGACTGGAGTATGTACTTTATTGATGAGATATTGTAAATTTAGAAATAATTATAGAAACGATAAAATTGAGATTATGTGTCCGTACAGAAAATATAGCAATATCGATAACATCTGGTTTCATATAAATAATGGATATACTACAAAATGAATGAATATATAAATAAGATAAGTTAATATATGGGTAACGTACAATCGGTCTAGAGTCGACGTGTGCTCAGCATTCCGGTTAACCATTTCGCCTCCGTTTGGCCTAGAATGAGAATATTATTGCAAATCTCACCATGTTTTGATTAGACCTACGCGTAAACACTTATAAAGAAAAGTCTAAACTCTCAAGCCAACTGTATAACTGAAACAAGGCTTAAAATAATATATAAAACCTAACCTATTTTTAGCGCGAAATTTTAAAAATAAAATTTTAATGTCAAATAATTTTGGCGACAAGCTAACGTCAGATGAAAATCATAACGAGACCAAATGATATATAAAACCTAACCTTTTTTTAGTGCGAAATTTTTAAAATAAAATTGGAATGTCAAATAATTATGGCGGCAAATTCACGTCAGATGAAAATACATAATTTAAAACGAGACATAGTATGTTGCCTAGCAACGAAACTAGTCATTAGTACTCGTAAGTATATTTCTTGGAATTTCTTAAATCTCTGTATACAAACTGATAATCAAAAGATTATACTAAGTTAATATAATATTAAAAATAGTTTAGACATTTTAATATGTCATTTAATTGATAAAAGTGTCAGTAATACTACGTGTATTACTGACTTATTGTTTTATTTGAAACTAAATTGGATTTTACGGGTTCTGACATGAAAAAAGCTATGCTTTTAACAGAATATCGAATTCAATCAACCAGCTCGAACGGCTAACGATTTTTCGTTCGATGTAACTTTTTGTGACTAACGAATTTAGTTCGATGGATTTCAGACTAAGCGGATTAACTGCTTTCATAGTTCTGATCAAATGTAACGTTTTTCTATTGAGTGATAGTAAAACCTCGTATATTTTTCAGTAATAAGTGAATACATACTTGCGTTTAGCGTGTAGCATTTCCATAAGTAGAGTCTGTGTTGGGGCCTGGCCAGCGCAATGCCGCTGGTATAGATGCTCTTCGCCTCTGGCTGCAAGCGCGTGAATCTCAGGCACGACCATTACTAATTTTCCAAATTTATCCTGAAAATGTTTTAGTGCAATTAACATAACTGACAAAATTAATACAATACATATTTATTAATAGAACGTTTACATCAGGGCTAAAAATTACAACATGTTTTAAACCGACTCAGCTTTAGAATTTAAGTTGATAAATTCTTAAATGTTTATTGATCTTAAGAGACTTAAGTTCAGTTTATAATATTTTTTAATTACAAAAATATGTTTCACCACTTATTAGTGCGTGGGTCTAGCTCTCAGTCTTTTCAAAGCATCAAATTTTAATTGAAGTTAATATTTTTATATAACCGTACTTTGTAGTCGTCTAGAGTAAAGAATATAATAATTAGGGTAAACTACTTGTAACATTCCTTTGTAATTGGTATTAAAAACGCATCTTTTCCCTTCCCCAAGTTCACAGTCACTTTTATGTAAAAACGAGTTGATAAAAATAGATCGATACTAAACTTCGTTATATAAATCAGTTTTTTATAGTCTCGATATCAAATAATTATGCACACGGTGCGTATAATAGCGATTGTATTTCAAGTATACATAATTTTTGAATACGTAAACAATAAAAATTGTGAATCGCATTATCGTAAGTAAATGCAATTAGAAGAGAACAATATGACTTGGCAATTGCAAGAAATGATATGATTACAAAATCTAAAGCGGGTCACAGGTTTTCATTCGGCGCCGACAAGGTGTATACCGAGTACTGTTTACTGTATTGGTAGATCAATTGCAAATGTTTGAAATACATTCGATTTATATTATTTTTGCAATGATAATTTAGTTCCAACACTTTTAACGGTTTAAAACTAGCTACCTAGCTAGTTTTAAACCGTTTTTTAAAAGCGGCTTATTTTAAATGTGTACGTAAACTACGTAGTGTTTAGAATATGGGTTCCAAATTCAAATTTGCCCATTGTTCTATGTATAAAACTTAGTATGAGCTGTGAGTATTTTTTCAAATTATACTTGTTAGTACTTCGTGTTTTTATTTATCAGAATTATTGAAGTCTAAATTTAGTTCGCAACTGCGTTGTTTGAACTTTGCGATCAATTGGCCAAGTAAGATGGACGTTATTAAAGTGCTGACGTATTCAATTCTCAATACATTGTTCATTCAAGACGCCAAAATGGATCGCTAATACAAAACTTCCATAAAGATTTATTCACGTTTTATGCGAAATATTTAATTGTATTTTATTTAACATTAGTTCTTATTTAATCATTAGTCTAAATCAATGTGTTTTGTATCGGAAAATTTTTCAATTTCGTAGTTAGATTCGTATCTGATATATGCGCTTCCATACAATGGAGAGGTTAGTATTAGATATTCTATGCGACCTATTTCCTAAGGACTAATGCATTCGTGTATGGATGAACCGAAACCCGTTACAAAAGGTAGATTTAGGTTTGATAAGAATAATACGTGACAACTGCGAGAATATGTTGCGATAGTTGAGTGATTTTTCATTGACCCAGCAGCGAAGTCGTATGGAAAATTCCAAGAGATTATAACAGTTGTAATTCGGTTCATCTATTTTTTCAAAATTGGAATAGTACTGATTGGCTACTACAATTAAAATGGCGTCCCTTTTTGAATTTGGAACGTTTACCTCTTAAGTGGTATTACAAAATTATTGGAAAGGTAGTTTTTAATAAAAATTTTAGATGTACGGTTACCTAAATAAATTAATATTTTTTTTTATTTACTTACTATTTCTATTCGTATTTACACTATCTTAATCGTAGGATCTACCTTATTTCAAAGCTTTCACACCAAAAGAATTGCAATCTACGTGGTACGGTATTTAAGAGTATGATTGGGATTCAGTATGTCATTTTTCTGGTTGTAAAAGTTACCTGTATCGTAGGATAACAGGTAAGCGTGTAGTCCAGAAGCGCTGCTTGCACCGTCTGATAACCATCTCGGACGCACTTCACGTTTACGATACCCCTCACGTCTGAAATGCCAAGAGAACTACTCTTCAAACAAATACAAACATCAACATTGTACACATCCCGTTAGACGACATAAATTGAACACAATAAAAAAAAATGAAACATTCGCCAGAACGCATAACACAACGCAAAAAAAAAATACAAATAAACAAAAATACTGACCAGGGTTCAGGAGCAGTAGGAATTTGACACAGATGTAGTCAGGTACGTCGAACTTAAGCTCCGCGAGTTTGTTCTGCAGCTCATTGAAGTGATCGGCGAGGGACGGCACCCCGAGGAGGCCCAGGCACAGAAGGTCGAACTTCTGACCGTTGTGCAGCGTCGTCTCGTCCGGGAGGCCATTGTGCATCCTCTGATGCAGGTGGTCCAGCACCAGCATATCGGACCACGAGTGTTGCAGCAGCTTCATTTGATCATCCACCTGCAAACAACGAAAGCGCGATGCTAAACGGGCACTAGCCGGCTTTGAAGGCTGACTATCGGAAACAGAACGGCTCTTAATACATTCGCGATACAAAGGAACCGCCCTGATCACCGGATGCTTGTAGAACAGGGAAATGGAATGGCATGTGACGAGTTCGTGTGACGCAAACTGTGTACGGAGCGAATCAACTACGTTATCTTAACGCCGAACACGGCGACCTACTTTTGTATTGCATTTGTGTTGAGGACTGTACGAGTAGCGTTTACGAAACTAAAGTTTATAACCACGTTGCACCACCACTTACTCAATGACTATCAAGATCAGGTCATAGAGTTCGCAATCAGTTACATCTAGAACCGATTCTTGATTATTCAACTTATCGTTGGTGTTTTGAGCGGTTCGCTTTTTAGACTGATTTAGGTGTAGGAGCGTCGGCAATAGATCATGATCTAGGTCAAAGTCGCGCCGTCAAGCCGAGTGCCAGATACCATACTAATACGTCAATAATTCAAATAGAATATTACGCCTCCGACAGTGTTAATGTATAACCCTATGAACGGGCCGAAGCGACAAAACAATTACATAACGCTCTTTGTCGTCATACGCAAATGAACATTTTCGATAATCCCAACATGTTTTTCGTTATAAATCAGAATTAAATAAGGTAAGACGCGAGTTATGACTCGGTATTTTATAAAACATACGTAGAGCGTATAATTCGCCGGGGTTATTGTTATTGCGAGTGGTTTTGATACCGAGTCTTGGCTAATATCTCGGCAGAATGTGGCACGATGCAATAGAAAGGCGAAACACTCCAAACGAATTGCACGAAGTAATAGAGGTGAAAAAATCCTACGGAACCCCGTGTCACGTATTTATGTCAATTGACGCACGAAGACGTCATTGCGTGTAGAAGACTGCGGCGTGCGTCTAGTCTAAACTAATCGTGACTGTGTTACATAAGAGAAAGCAACGAAAGGCCGCATAACTAGTTACGTCTCGGTTACCAGTGGTTACGAGCGCGGTAAAAAGTGCTTTCTCGCGGCAACTCGGCCACGGGCACTATGTCAAGTGCGCCGACGAAAGTACAACGTTGCCGCGCCGTACGCCATACCGTTACATCACATCCGTCTGGAGAAAGCATGGGTCATCAACATCGATCATGCCCGCCGCATAACACGGATCGTGCTCGTAAAATGAGATCATAGCTACAGCCACAAACCCACCGCGCACCTATTGGCTACAATATTTGGAGATTAAAGACATAACCCATTTCCGTAAACACGGCGATACCGCGGACGAGATTCGTGTACATACGCTGTCGTCCTAATTCTGAGAATGGGTCGTAAACAAGCGGCGTCATTTAGCACAAATTAAAATTGCTGCTTGCAAAGTTGAGGCCGACTGCGCGAGCGAGAGGGGAGAGGCGCGCGGCGCGGCAACGCCGCCCGTCCACGTGACCGGTTACGGGTCTTGCGTAAGCGTACGGCAACCACGGAACGCCAGCTAGCTCCTCCGTTGGCTTTTTCTGATTGATTGAACTCCCGTACGACACGCATAATTGATCACTGGACGCACATCATTCGTATTCATGATCGCCGCTCATGTATAGGTTAGATTCTTACAAAATATAAATATTTTAGCATCACCGGAAGCTGCTGCATATATGGATTTTAGACGCCGCTGATTCGGAAGTGAATATCTATTAGAAACGGGTTAGAATGACGGGAGCGGTCTATACTTAGGGCTAACGTAATTAGGGGCGTTACTGCAGTCGTAAAGCTGTTCGCGGCATGTCGTGGGAACTTGACCTAGTTGAGGCGAGTGGCGGGCGGCGGCGTATCGATTGCCATAGGTACCGCACCATTCTATGCGTCACACGCGCTCCTACTTACCATACCAGAGCCCTGTACCAACAATCAATGGGAAATCTTTCGCAGTGCTAAATTACAAAATTAAAAGTCGCAACAGCTCGAACAGCGTTCGCAAGCATGGTGTACACCGGATTTGGACTGAAGGGATTCGGGGATAGGATCGATATACTTATCTTGAAATTCACCTTTAAATACTTAAAGAACACCGTGTTCCTCGCCCAGTCAACTTGCGAGAACAGGTTTTGATCGAGCACTTTGCACATCAGCTCGAACAGGTCCACTTCGCACTGGTTGTACGTCTGGCTCTGGAGGAGGCCGAAGAGCGAGTTTTGCCACTCTCTATCGTCGATCGTCTGGACGAACTCCCTGATCATCGGTGACACCCTGAGGGTCTCTGTGCTGGTGGCCTCGGCCGTGCTGGACGGTGTGGCGGCTGCTGTTGCGGAATTGTCGAAGGCGAAAGCGTCCGGCGAGGCGGAATGGGGGGAATGGGCGTCCCACTTGTCGTGCGCGGGCGGCGGCGGCACTTGGGGCGCTTGCGGCTGCGCAGCCAATAGCGCCGGTCCTGGTGAGGATTCAGGCGATGACGTCAACGAAGAGACTTGCGGTATCTGGATCTCTTGCTTCACGGGCACTGAGGCGTAAGGCGAGCTGAATCCGAGGACCAGGCCGCCGTCGCCAAGTGAGCCGCGGAGGGTCTGAACAGCGATCTGCCTCTGCCTCATCATTTGCAGTTTTCTGGCGCGATCTCGTTTGTACATTGGTCCGAACTTATTGCGACCGCCTCGCATGCGGTCCGCTCGAACAGCTGTAATAAAAAATATATATTCATTACCAATATTGAAAATTCTTATTCATATTGATATAGAGAGAACTGCAACTATGACTACTGAAGGGAACAATGTCATTAAATAAAATGATTTTGGCATGTTTTTTTCTGCTTGTCGTGTCTGCGAATTTATAAGATTCTTTGTATTATGCTGTTTAAACGATGTCTGTAAATTAAAGCTTAGTTTTATCGAACTTTAAAATAAAAAAGATTAAATTTAAATCAAACATCAAAACGTGGAGACGAGTAACTTATTAATGTGCCCCCGTGACCAGGACTGCTTCGAAGCAACTGAAATGTTGGGCCGTAGTTAGAGTAAGTTTAACTACGCTACTGCATCGCGTTTTAAACCGTTAGTGTTTTAATTAAATGTCGACACAATTGACATGTATAGCATTCAAAATTTATAACAGTGAAAAATAATGACAGCATAATCCATACATATAACACTGACCTAGATTCTTTTAGTTGCACGTTTCAGATTAATGAAAATTTTCTCACGTAATTAACTATTAATAATAGTTACCTAATTGGTAGAATAAGTTTTGCTGAAACGAGTAAGTAGGTCCCTATAATAATATATCCAGCTGAAGAGTTTATTCGTTTGAACGCACCAATCTCAGGAACTACTGGTTCCCATTGAAGAATTGTGTTATTTAGTGCATTTATCGGGGAAGGTTTGTGCTATGAAACATTACTCTGTGACAAATATGAGCGAAGACACAACGGGAAATGTCGAAAAAAAACGGCGCAAAATTATTCATCTCAAAGGGTTCGATCGAGATTATCAAACAATGTGTAGAAAAGAATTAATTCTCTTTCAATGATCTGAAAAAATGTCTGCGGCAGTATATGTCTATCTTTTAAGATTAACTTGCAAGAACGACGGGACGCAAACAACACCGAGGGTAACAGCTCAAATTAATACAGATGATGAGGAGGTTTGCAAAAGCAAATTTGGATGCCCAAAATAACTACTTTGCCCGGACAAAGTCGCTACCACAGCTAGTTGCATATAACAGCAACAAGAAAATAAATATAGTGACCGTCGCCTACGTGGTTAAGTTTTCAAAATAAAGCCGTGCTATTAATATCATTCACATCACATTGTATTATCGGATCGGAGGTTTGAACCCCAGTTACTCCACGAAAATATTTCTGACTTAAACACTTTCGACAACGAATATTCTCTCAGTGTTAGCTAATTTATCTGAAAATATTATGGACTGTAGTATGTCGCTGTAACTAATAACGGATCAGTGTAACGGACACAGAAATGTGTTCGCCCCATGCCCAACGAGGAGGAAACGGGATTTCACACAATAAAGAAGCGCGGGCGCAGCTATAACACATTCCGATGAATATGATGCGTTGTTTACTATATCCGTAGACTAGTATAAAATTAGGTGCCTACACATTTGGTACAATTTCTTATCAGTTGTAGATAAGAGTTACTTTCAAGAGAGCATGAACCTTAAGATAAGTGGTCTTCCTGTTCTATGGTGTTGAGGGAGTTTTATTCATGTTTCAATATACTGGGCCGTTGTAGCGAGAAAAAATCTGACGGTCCGATCTATATTTTGATTAAAATTGTATAAATTAAATAACATTATTGTCTCTTTACGCGAGTAGATAAATAAAACATTTGATAAACGCGAAATAATTTTGTGTTCTTATTTTTATTTAAATTGAACACGTTAAACAATTCAATTCGAACTAGTCGTTCCTGAGATTAGCGCGAAACACAAACGAAACGAACATTTAGCTTTATAATATACATAGATGTATATAGACATATTATGTTAATACAACAGAAACAATCAGTAACGTATTTGGGGCCCTACGCCTTAGTTTTGCCATAATATGTTGAAATAACGAGAAATGTGCATCCACCGCAAGCAAATTGATTTTAGACCGTTGTCCGATAAAACTTTAATAACATTCTCGAAAATTGGGACAGCGGCCCCATAACACGCGAAGTCTACTGTACTTTATTGTTTTGGCGAAATTCCAAAGCATCAAGAAGCCGCTTCACACGATATCAGCAATTTGTGCCCGTTCCGATTCTTTGAGAAGTCTAAAAGGGTGCCTCTAGAATGAGAGCATACAGATTAAAATTATACACTCGAAAGTGTTTGTTTGTCTTTCGCGTGAGCGTAACTACGTAACGGACGGACAGACACAGTGAGTCACATCAAATACTTTAAGAACTAAACCCGTGACAACGGCTGCTGCAAAGTATCCGAAACGGAGGAGCAATAAATTATACATACAAAATAATAATAATACATTTTACGTTTTAAACCGTTAAATGTGTTTCATTTAAACTAATGTATTATTCAAGCAAAAAATCGTCTTAGTGTTACGTAGGTTGTTTGGTATAATGCGAGCGTCTTAGTGTTACGTAGGTTGTTTGGTATAATGCGAGCAAAGCTACGGGTAAGAGCTAGTTGTAAATTCGAGCATCTGTTTAAAATTAGTACACGATGCATACGATGCTGTTTACCGGATACAAAGTACGGGTACGCGAAAGGGAGCTGCGAAGTTCACACGTTTCTTTTGCCCCTTGCTTTTGAGACCTAGAAATAACTTATAATATTTAAATAAGCCATGAGCTATAGAACAAAGATTTGTAATAAGAGATGAACAGTTTGACAAACTTTTTTTTATTAAAAAAATGTTTAAAACACATTTGAGTATCCTGCTCCGGTAAGAATTATTAATAGATTGTAATTATGTTGCGATAACTAACTAGTCCTTATGTTAGATCCAATCTCTTACGCACAAAATTGTTCTTTACAAAATCTAAAGAATAGTCTCATAGTGTAACTTTAACATCAGTTCATTTTAAAGGGTTAAAATTCGATCAGACTTGCTATGTGATGTTATTAAGCGAAATCCATAAATTCAGGTAATCAGACTACTGTACCCGTAGGTTGTTTATCTATAGTTTCCCCGGTATACGAACCTAGGTCTCGCTAAACACAATGCTAGGTGACATGTTAACTTTGCTACAAAGGCGGTTTGAGGGAATTGTGATAGTGCAGTTACGTTCCTACGAATTTTTGGTTGACGGCTGTACTATAATTTACAACATTTAACGAACACGTTACGGATGCTTTGCAGCAGTTGTGGTCACGTAGAGACTAAAGATGGAGGGTTGTCTCTGACGTCAAAGTAAAAAACTGCTACGCTAGCGCAATCTGTTCCGTCGAAGTTGGTATTTGGCGAATACTATAATTTCAATTCAAACATGTGTAACTAATTTATATCGCGTTTTAAACCGTTTGTTTTATTTGAATGTGTACCGCTCGCGTAAACTACAGACAGTATTTTATGGTACAGATGCCAACCAAAAACTCGTAGGTCACGATAACGCACCAGACAAGTTATCGACACTGTTACGAACTGTAAATAAATGCCTCGGGCCTGGAACGGAAGGGGGCTTTTCAGAGAGTTGCCGGCTCGCCCAACCCACGAGTTAAAAATAACAACCAGTTTTTATTGTAGCCAGCGCGCCTCTGTGCGAGTAGGACAAAGTTATAGGGCACTGCAAGGCATTCAAGAGAGACGTCGTGCGTAACGGATTCGACCGCTGTGCAATTCCAACAGCTTCGTATTGCAGTCTGTTTCATGAGTTTATGTACACTGAGAACTCGATTCGACACTTTCGATTAAAAACTTTACACATGTAAAAAATCGCAACAGCGAGCGGGACTCGAACGAACCACACTCCTTCAATATCGACCAGGGACGAAGATTAAATTAAACAATTTTAGGTCTCAATAACACGGGCGGGACTGGACCGCCTTCACGTTTCGTGCTGCCCAAACAATCGATCTATGTAGGTTTAAAAAACGACACGGCGGGTCAACTGACATCCACAGCATTCCGTGCTGCTCTAATTGACACGGTACATCAATCAAGTAAATATATTTTGAATTAAATGATTTTAACATTAGTTAAAGCAGCTTATGAATAGAGTTTTAGAACGCTAATAAGAATTTGGCCTTTGAGTTCTATTATAGTATTGATTTTACTAAACTGGATTCCAACTGGAGTCACGACAGTATTTAATTTAGTCGCTGTAGGTAGAGAAATATGTATGTGAACATTCTCTACATCGCCGTAACGTAACGATATATATCGTCTACACATTTGTCAAAAACTGGTTTACACGGTCGTCCCTTGACACAATTTGATTAAACTGGTTTTATACTTTTCTTTCCCTTATCAGTATGTAAAAATATATCTCTGTAAATATTGCTGCAAATTAGCCTACATTTTCGGTCTGCTGATTGGCCGCACGTTAAATGAATTAGTTTAAATTGCGAGGAAATAGCTTTAATAATATGAGCGAAGAACGGTAACTAAAGTGTGTTTGCTGGTATTTATAACCACGTTTTGAATATTATAGAAATAACTTAAATAGAACACTTTTAACGGCTTAAAACGTGAATTAGCTAACTTTTGTTTAATTTATTTTGGTAGTCGACGTTTTGTTTTGCTGTGGTTACGGGGGGACTAAAATTTCGCGTTTTAAACCGTTAAGTGTTTTATTGAAATGTGTACTACGCGCGTAAAATACAGACAATGTATGATATTATCTAGAATGCGGCGAAAAGCAAATATTCGTAAAGCACCGAAGTTACAGGTATTACAAAGCGGAAATACGTATGAAATCCAATTTTTCATTACAAAGGCTTTACTTCGTGAAAACGACGCTAAACCGTCCGGATACAGATCAAACAATTTATATTACGTCACTACGTACAACCTTTCGTTGCTGCGTTCAGTTCCTTTGTGTCACCTCGATTAATGCGGCGCTATTTTGTAATTTTTCATCAGCCTAACACCAGCGCAATCGCGTCACACTTCTGTCCCACGCTATCGTTTAATTATTTTCTCAACGACACTTTCATATACATTTTACGAAGCTATTTGTTTTAGCCGGATATTATGTGAAGCACGACTAATTTACTTTATCATGACTAATACCACCAGCACATTTGTGGTTTCCATTCACTGTCTATACATGTTTAAACGTTATTTTTTCTATACTTTCGTGTTATCTCTTACTAGAAGTTTTAAGTGTGTGGGCTGTCAGTTTTAAGTCAATTTAAAATAGGAATTCCCGATTCCGTTTCAATCTTATCCGAACGCTACTGCGTTGTAGTGTAGCCGCTTCGAGTGGAAGCGAGGTGTTAAAATATAACATTCAATGTTTTCTATGAAATATCGCATTGAATAATATTGTATCTTTATTGTAATGAGCGGGCGATAGTAGCTGATAATACTGGTAACGAGGTCAGGCACATTACATGGCAGAAGTAGATCAAGGTCAAGGTCACTTTTACAAATTAAAAACACAACTCTTTGAGAAGCAACCGGCGCGAAAATAGATACGAGCGAATATGTTCACCTTGCATTCTGAAGCTATTTGCGGCTAAGATATATGACCTAGTTGCTGAAGATGGGTCAAGGCCGGCCCTAGCGGCACGCTAGCTGATCAATCTGTAGCGACCTTAACGCAGGCTGCCGCACAGAGGCACAAGAGTGCCGCTACTATTACAGCTATTCTACAATACGACCTTGGTATATGCACCAGGGTCGTCAAATGAAGTAATCGGGTCAGCGAGATAAAAAATTGTGTGTTCCGAAAGGACGGGAAGAGGTGGGGAACGCGCTCCTTGTACCGACGAGTTGGTGAAACTTGGTCAAGGCTGACAGCGCCCCCCGCTCATCGCCCCGTTGCCTACGACCGATGCCGAAGCCAGCCGAAACACGCCGAACGCCCGCGCGTACTTTATCGCGCCTAGATAGCACTGCTTTGATCGTTACACAAGAAAATCGAGATAAATCACCCGCACTGATCTACCCAACTATGTCAAGATCCACTCAGAAGAGGTGATTACAACATTTTCATCTTTAGAATCTTGATCACGTTACATTGACGATCTCATCACGCTTTATACTAAGTGAATGAATTAAATGGCTATAGGCTCACTTATAGACCATCCATGGCCAAAGTTTCGCGCCCCCTAGAGCCGCCGTAATAATAAGACAGGTAATGCCTAAAAAATAGAAAGGCCCGGTGTACGAGGCCGCTCTGTCGAAACGCTCAATTCGGGTCAAGGCAGCGCGCCGAAATAGTCGGTTGGCGCGCGTTTTTATTGTGATCTAACATCTGTCGCGAGCTTCGCCTGACCCCGCGCACTTCTCTTTCGGTTCTTTGTGCAAATCTATCCACGCCATAAGCTGCGAATCACGTTCTTGTGATCCATCACCATAACTCCAAGCGGATCCTAATAAGAAAAAATTGTATACGCGAACGAGAATATTTTATACTCGTGCGTAGTGTAATAAAATTGCGTAATTAAATATTGAGAACTATAACCAAACACTGAATAGAACATCAGTCTGAATACTGATTACGTTTTAACTGTCGTTGTGTGGAACGAGCGTGGCGTAGCGACGATGTCGATTACGTAAGCTGGTGTGAACACAGCGAACGACAATCCATCTAACCACCATTATTTGAACATCTCGTGTAACCTGTGCCTAGCGAGGGGAGCCTTTCATATCTCAATCCCTGACGATGCAACAATCCTATTAAAGACACGGGGGACTGTTGGATAACCGCGGAACGGCGTCACAATATTATTTCCTATTCAGAGTTAGAACGTTAAATGAATCGAATCGCTTGTTAGTACACAAACTGATCGATTCACACTCTTGCGCCCGTATCGATGTTTCAGATCTAAGGAGCTAAAACTAACAGCTGTCAAACTATAAACAATTCAAATCAAATCAAATCAAAATCAAAAAATCTTTATTGTTTCCTTATATATGACATTGGTTGTAGTAGTAATGACGTTAAAAAAATTCAACGCACGAAGTTTTGAGGCTGTAACGTGATACGTGTTCAGGTCACATTTGGGTAGTCCATTGCGACAGGTCGAACGAGTCGTCTTGTGAAATGGCGCTTGCGCAGCGCACCACACTGAACGGTCGATTGTGTCGAAATGCACGACACAGTCGCTTGTGTATAACCAACTCAAGACAACTACCCTTGTTTTATGATCTGCTTCACTCAAATAGAATAATTTAAATATAGAACGCTCTATCAACTAATTAGAATTGGATCTAGTTTGAAAAATGTCCCAATTATGAAGGAACTAATCATGCAAGACCAACAAATCCATAGAATGATTATACAACACAGGAATACAAAAAAAGTATAAAAACCAAATGATATCCGCCAATATACAGCCCACCATGTTCAGTAAAAGAATAAACAAACACAGTAGGTAAATGCATTACACAAGGCTCGGTTGCAGGTCGGGCGGGCGGTGCAAACCTCTCGCAACACCAAGTATTCGGGTCACCAACCGATTTGTGAGAATTGTGTCATCTCACATATGTTGCTATAGCGCCTACTTTTGTACGTCGTTATAACCTATTAACGCCCTATATCTGGGTACAACTCTCTTAAGGACTTCAGAGCTAGACCCACCACCCTTATCCAGTGTCGTATTGACAACCGTTACTAAATTGGTGACCTGGACTGGTGGGTCATGGGTATGATTACAACTCCAAGTCCAAATGCCGAGGTAACATATTATCACCCTATCCCAGGATGCACAATGCCGGGATCTCGTGATCAATCAAGTGCAGTAAAAAATTTAAAACATTAAATACAAATAAATACCAAATGGTTCAATACATTGACAAGAGAGTACTGTTTATGTTTGATCGGAAACATTAATAATATTACAGCTATCCAGAATATGTTGAAGATAAATGAGTCGTCAACTCGCATGGGACACTGTTTTATATACATGAGCGTGTGAATTGAATCGACAATAACTAATAAAGATTCAAAAAAATGTATATATGTATTTATTTTTTACAACGGCATTAATACATCTCGTATCAATAAATCAGAGAATATTTAAATGGGAAAATGTGGGCTGCGAATAAACCCAACTGATGATTTATACATGACTTTGACGTTCACTTACTATTTTTGAGGCGAAAGACAATAATGACTTGAACCGCAAAGTAATCATTGAATTTGACGAAAGGAAAAAATCCGAGAAACAAGACCTAATTGGCAACAACAACATCTAATTGGAAAGAATCCTGGTTATGCTAATGTAGAGCAAGGAAAGCTTAAAAATTTTGAAACCAATGTAGAAAATTTAAGTATGAGACTTGGAACTGTTTAGTTCCGAAAAAGTTTGGATGTCTGTACTTATTTCAATGTAAGTGATAGATGTTGCAAACATCCCAGCATCTGGCGAAACGCGCAATGCCGAGTGGCTCACGCACACACTCGTAACCTCATGTTGCGTACGTGAACGCACAAACAGGCAGCGCGCGCGCCGCATCGCGGCCCCGCTTGCAAGTAGGTCAGGGCGCTATGCGGCCGCGCGCGTTTTAAATTTAGAATGATCTGCGCTTCAAACTCCGCCCCATTCGATCACCTAACTACAAATTAAAGATTGCTTTAAAAATAACATTGATAAAATTTTATATATTGAAAAAAAACAAGGAAACATCTTCTTCAAATGACAATATTTATCTAAGACATGTAACACCTAAAAAGAACAAGTGTGAAACCTAAAAAGCTTTTGTACTTAACGCGAAAACAAGATCCGAACAAAGAGTTGAAATGACACTTTCATAGTGTTTCACTATCTTGAAAGAAAGAAGACAACAATAATGTCCTAATGGATTGTCATATCAAACGGAACAGCCATTAGCAATTCTATCTATGGCTAGACATAGTTTTTGATTTCATTTTACCACCAGAAAGCAAAGGATAACTAAAGGACATCTAAGGACTCCTAGCGAGAACCTAAAGAATGATTACAATTAAATATGAAATGTTTATGAAAGAGCCTTCGTATCAAAGTTTTCATTTAGTGAGATAGGTCATCTAAACGATTACTTTTGCAAAACTGGAAGGCGTAACTTTTGCGTAATCCAAATGTCATACATAACATTTTTGATTTCACTGTTGTGTACAATTACGACACAATTTCTGAAGCGTACAAGCTTGGTTGCGACTACAATTTGTAAAATTCAAGTATCTTTAAAATGTACACGGACCATGTCTCTACATTAAAACCATTGAATAACATCGATGTTTGCGAATTAAGTAATATATTCTTAAGTAGCACGAACAGTTACGACAAGTGAAGAATAAAATTCTCACTTCAGCGGTATTATTAGGTAACTTTGAGCAATACTGGTCTGGAGTTGATTTATTGCCAAATTGTTTTGAGCAACGAGTTGAGCCACAACCTGCAACGGAGCCGAAAGTGGATGCCACCAACTCGACTTATTAACTTCCTTTCTAAATTTCAATTTAACAGACAGAGAGTAATATCGTTGGAAATTTTATTTTAGAACACTATTTTATCCACACAGATAAGATCCAAGTAGATAACAAAGAATAAATCTAGGTGAAGGTCGGCAATACATCAGGACTAAATGTAGCTGTATGTATGTGTAGCTGGTAGTTTTAAAGCACAGAATAAATATATGGAAACATATGATAGTGAAGTACTAAGAAATGATCTTCTTACCTTCTAACTTCATTCCGACGTCCAGGCACTTTTGGAAACGGCAGAAGGGACATCGTTTCCTCTGGGTTTTATCAATATGACAAGCACGTTCTGCTACACATGTGTACACCTTCTTATTCTGTACGGTCCTCTTAAAGAAGCCTTTGCAAGATTCACAAGTGAGCAGCCCATAGTGGTATCCGCTCACTTTGTCCCCGCAAACAGGACAGAGTTCTTCTATCACGTCTTTTGTGTCAGTTTGATCACACACCGTACCGGCCGCTGGGAGGTACGCTCCCGGTTCTCCTCCGGCACCTGCAGGAAACAGATATGAAGCGTCCAGATTAGCGTAGGCGAACGGCTGTGGATCTGATGTGCATTGGTAAGCGGCCCCTTGGGGCACGTATTGCTGGGACGCTCCCGAGGGTCCGCTGCCCGAGCCGGAGCCTTCGGGGCCCGGACTTAAGTCGAACGGGGACATGTTGAGGGACATGAGGCCTGTCTGCTGATCCATCGTCATGCTCGGCCGCACTCAGCGGCAGCTTATACAAATCCCTACGACGGCGTTCAACCGAAACAACGTTCACACAGTCACTGAGTTCACTGGCGGTCTCACCGCAACACTATCTGCCGCTGGCGGGCTGCACCTGTTCGAGCACTAAGGTAAGAGGCACGTAAATCCAGCACATTTTGTTCAGTAAGAATTTCGGTTGATACAAGTGGGCGCCGGGCGCCGCTTCCAGGTGAACTATCGCGACGAGAATTGTTATTGGAGTTTGTTGTCGGCGCGCGTCGTTACGATCGCGTCGAGCGGCGAAGTGCGGCGCTACACGTGCCGTTCGCGAGACGTTCCGCTGACGAGTGGCGGCCGGCCGGCGACGGCGACGCGCGTGCCGGCGCCTCCCGCATGCGCGCCCCGCGAACCCCCGCCCGCTCGCACAATGGAAAACGATTAGGAGCCCATGTAATAAGTGAAAGTGAGTCGGTGACCCACTTTCCCGCGATCCAGGTCTATGTTAGTGCGCGTTCGCGCGGTTGCGCCACCGCGCGGGCGGGGAGCGGCGCGGGGGGCGGCCCACTGACCCAGTTGCGCACAGTGGCGCAGCAGGGCAGGGTTGCCGCGAGCGACGAGCTTATGTTTACGTTCGCGGTGGCTCTTTGCTGAAGAGCATTCGCTCTAGCTACGTCCTCTATCTACTACTACATTCGTCACGGAACGTAGAGTCCAAAGTTTGTGGGAAACCCACTCGTAATACATTTATCCTGCCTTCTACCTGACCTACATGAGCTAAAACTAAACAAGAGCTCTACTTTCGTGGTCGAGATTTGTAAGACTTCATCGCGTTAGCTATCAATATTGAGGGCGAGAGGCGATATTATAAATTCGATATAGTAGAGATTTTGCAGATTTACATTACTTACAAAACATCGCTATAACAATTTAGTCGATCTAATAATCATACTTACCTTTAAATTAAAACGTCTAGTCTATCAAGGTATAAACTAAGACGCAAAAACTTATCCTATCAATCAATTTTTATAACAAAAGCACAACATTAACAAGATCGTAATGATAATTTACAATACAATTACGTTACATTAGTTTTGCTATTAGAAACATTCGATATAAAAGCAAAATAATTTAAAGATCTTGACCTGGATTCAGTTAAAATCAGTCAACAGGTCACGAACGAGTGTCTGTGACAGCCTTGTATCTAGCCGGCGTAGCGCGGACCGGCCGCGGCTAATACACTAGTGTAACACCTAGTGTTAGAGAGACACACAAAATAATCGAAAAACCAGCAATACAAAATCGCGTCAAAAATATTTTAAACTCGAGTAACAACGCGGGACGTCCCTAGTCTCCTTATAACAGTGTTGGGTTTAAGAATGTTAAAAAATCCATATGTTCTATAGCACAAAATTTTAACGTAGTGAAATATTATCAATCGCTTTCAAGTGCTAATCAGATTCTAAAAATAGACCGAGTAACAAATATAATACAAACGGCGTACACTTGAGTCGTTTATAGATGAAAGACAGACATACATTACTAGAATATGGATCTGAACGCATTTAAGTGAACAATATTTTTTCCCAAGGTCCAAGATGTTTCTAATTTTTCAATTTATAATTTTCTAAGACATATTGGTCTTCGTGTAGTAGTCTGGTATTGGTATTAATTGGGTGGTAGGATCTTCCGTCCCGGTCACGGACCACCACAAACGAAAAAGCTATGAAGCTTAATCGGGTTTTGGTTTCAATCTGAGGATTTACGAAGATCCAAAGCCACAATAGGCCGATAGCGCGTCTTGTTTAAATGTAATAGGCAAGGGTATATCGCCTACCATCAAGTAGTTACGCTTGTCTGTCCTAACATTTAAAAAAACATCTGCATAAGATGGGCTGGCGACCAAAATAGGCTTTGGATATTCCGAGAAATAAATAATATTTAAAAGTATCCATCCAATCCGCGTATAGTATCGCAATCAGTAAGAGCATGTGACGCCAACACAATATCCTCAGCGCGCAGGAAAGCACATATTGCGTACAATACGACGTAATGAGTCAATAAGATTCGATTTCGTAATCAAGACCTGAATTCCGGTTGAAAAAGCGACAGTTGTCGTGGTTACAAGAAGTGTGTCATTTTCGCTATCGCGCAGACGCCGCGACCTCCTACGAAAGGAAGAGTGGTAGACTCACGCGCAGCTTTGCTTTCTTCGCATGCGCACCTGACGTCATGCTTTCTCCGACCGTGACGTGCGCTGATGTAATATCGTAATCCACACCTACCCGTGTAATAGATGCGTCGTCACCGATTGTATTATCGGCGCACGATTTCAAATACATAATGCGGAAACGCATCGGACGGAATTATTCATTTAATACTGCTTTGTTCAGTTAAACAAAACACTTTAACGGTTTATAACGCGATGTAGTTATATTAGTTTAAATTATTTTAACGACGGCCCGACGTTTCGGATGCTTTGCAGCAGCCGTGGTCACGAGGAGACTAAAGATCGAGGGTGTCACTGACGAGAAAGTACGCGCCATCTGTTCCGTCGTAGTAGGTATTTGGCGAAACGTGACCACAGCAGCTGCAAAGCATCCGAAACGTCGGGCCGTCGTTAAAATAATTTAAACTAATATAACTATATCGCGTTATAAACCGTTAAAGTGTTTTATTTAAATGCGTACTACTTTGTTCAATTCAACGGCGAATGTTATAGATGCCGTGTTTTCAGGGCTTGGGGAAGACACACCTGGGCCAAAATACTTTTTGATGCCTAAAAACCAGTCCCTGGAATTAACATTACATTTAATGCGAATCCGATACAAAATTGTGACAATAGTATAATCATTTTAAAATTTAACATTATTATCTAATACAAAACACATGATTTGAACTGAAATAATTGTTATTAATTGAAAATTTACAGTAACAAAGTTGCCATTTTTAGTAACGCAGCCGTTTTTCATACTAAATATCTATGTCCCTGAGCATGTGTGCCAAACTATACGGAACAATTTCTCAAAATATTTCCTAGGTGGCGGTTAATTATAGATGGTATAATAAAAATGCAAGGTTTGGACGTTATTAGAATGGCATTAGAAACGTTTTAAATTGAACATTTAGTAAAATAAAAAATTAATGTATCTGTGTCCCCAACGAGTAACAATATCGTAGCTACCTTGCGTTACTGTATGAAAAAAGACTTTAAAATGATTGGATTAAGGTTACTTGCACATTATTTGGTTCGATTTGTAGTAACTCGTTTAACAAACGACAGTAACAGCGCGGGGGGCAGTACTCTCCCCGTGCTGGTCGCATCCCGGTCCGTGAAGGAGGTGCGTGTATCTATTGTCTGTCTGCTGAGTTACCGCTGTTAATGTTACGTCCTGACGATATTTCACGTTATTATTGTTTTATTACGCATTTAGGTATGTATTGCAACCGTGAGTGTAAAAATATCTGGATTTTATTATTTGATTTGGAGCAATTATTTACAACTGCGTAACTGCTACACTGCGTTACAAAAAAAAGTAACGCAGTAGTTAGATAGATAACGTAGTTGTATTTTTGTTACTTATAAACAGTATACGTTATTAAATCCGATATAGCTATAGGAAAATTGTATCTTTTTTTCTCAGAAAGAAGTTTCTGTCCTAAATGGCGCTGACAAACGCAGAAAAACAACGTCGCTATAGATAAAAATTGAAACAAGACCCGGTAAAAAATGCTGAAGCTGGATTATGAGAATTTCGTACCATATATGCAAATAATTCTAATAATCCAGCCTCTATCTGGGCACACTTACATCCAATAATTAGTGACATACAACATAACAATCCTAACATAACTACAATTCATTTTTTCTCCGATGGACCAGCTACTCAGTATCGACAGAAGCAAAATTTTTATTTCATTAGTCACAGAATATTCACTGAGTAAAAGATCATACGCGTTACATGGAATTTCTTTGAAGCTGGGCATGGCAAAAGGGCTGCTAATGGTGTTGGCGGCTATCTCAAACGCATTGCAGATAAAAAAGTTGCTGTTAGTTCAAATATTTCTAATGCAGAAGATTTTTTTGACACCCTAAAAGACTTGAGCAAGGTCCGTTTTTACTTGGTGACACTGACTGACAGTGATATTCATAACGTTGAAAAAACACTACCTGAAAGTCTAGTGCCACTTCAGGGTACGATGCAATACATCAGGTTTTTACTCACACTTTGGGTGAACTTCGCTAAAAAGACCTTAGTTGTTTTTGCAAGAGGGGCTTTTGTTAGTGCATGAATCTAAAAACATATAAGCCTGCATACAAACATATCCCATCATTGACAAACGTAAAGAAGACGTTCCATTTGATGAATCGGATAATGATATAGTCCTTGATGACATTACTAATATTGTTGCCGTACCTTTAAGGTACGTATTACAAGATTTATTAGAAGTTTATTATTCGTCTTCTAGCTCTGACGAGAAGCCCTTATCAAGCTTGTGCTAAGTGTCAACATCTAACGTACAGGAACACGCACCTGAAATACAGCAAATTGAAAAGGAAAATGTTCATCCTACGAAGATATATGAAGGTGTCCATGTTTTAGTAAAAGTTACTTATGTTAAGGAAAAATAATATACTTTCCTTGGTGTTGTTAAAAGTAAAGTTGATGAAGAAGGGGACGTTAAAATTATGTTTTACAAGACAATTGACGACACTGGCAAAAGATTCAAAGCAGTAGATATCGATATATCTTACGAACCATACGAAAACATTGTAGAAATTGTCCCTAACCCCAAAGTTGTCGTGAAAGGTAAAAGATTATACTTCAATTATGACAAGCCAAAAAATTTCTGAAGAGAGACTGAAGATATAGTGCCTCATTAGTTTATACAGTTGATTTTCTCATTAAGATATATTAATTCTTAACAAATATTGACGTAGGCAAACGTTTTATGTTACTTGAGGTACTTAATTTTATGTCGAGTCATGAACAGTTAAAATTGTTTTGTTATAAAGATCTCTATTAAAACTACAAAGTATAGTATATAAAAAATACTACTGTGTTACGAAGATTAATACTGCGTTACTTTTGTGTCCCTCTTGTTTTTATTGTATCTTTAATTATACAAAGGACTCTTATTGTCAAAAATGTCTTAAATTTATACGTACGTACTATTTATGACAAGAACAATACTATGTTGTCAATTGGAATTAATTTTAAGTTGATTTTTGTAATTTATGGAAAAGTTTAAGTTTTAATATTTAACATAGGTAACGCAGTGTATCTAATTAAACATGAATATTCGATGAAACTGATTATTTCTGTGATTTTGCTTTATAGGTGATTTATATAATCACTACCGTTTAAAACTGACGTATTATTAAGTCTCAATGTCCGATTTATTAAATAATAACCTCACCTGTAAAATAGTTACGCAGTTGTTTAATTTCTCGACAACTTGATGTATTATATGCTATAAATATTATTAAATCATTTAAACCATCGCTGCTGAGGTAGGTGTGTTATAAATAGAACTATAACATATCTATTTCAGCATTTAAAAAAAGGAAATTAAGTATTTCAATTTTGAAAAAAAAATCTGAATTGTGTTCTCGGATTAGGCACTTAAAAGTATTTTGGCCCACCTATCCACCCTAGACGTGTTTATGGTTCTTTCAACCATGAAGACGATGGCAAAACGTTATCATACTTAAAACTAAATCGACTAGGTACTAGTTCACCATTTTGTTTATCTTTTAATTTTTTTCTACTTTTTAACCTAGCAATAGGTACGTTAAGCGAGAGAGGGTTCGAATCCCGGGGAAAAAGTAAATTGTTTCAGTCGGGAAGGGCACTGTCTGATTAACTACTTACCTGTAAATAAAAGCGATGAGTGAAACGGACACAGAAATGTGTTCGCCCCATGCCTTACGAGGAGAAACAGGATTTCACTCTATGCTCTTTTAAGAAAGGGCACATCCAGAAGCACAGTTTCTATCGAAGCCCACGTTAATTTCAATAGATTTTGACACCTATCTAGATTTAAAGTGGAAAGTGAAATCCAATTTCCCCCTTTCGCCCCACGAGGACCATGTGGCGAACACATTGTTGTGTCCTTTTCACTAATCCGTACTCTAACAGGCAAGTAGTTGATCAGACTTCTGTGCCCTGCCCGACCGGAACATTTTTTTATTTCCTTGGGATTCCCATTACCCAGGGAACCCAGGACTATTTAGTTCCGGGCCTCGAATCCAAGATTCTAGGTCCTAATGCGACGACGACACGATATAGTTATCTCCAATTCAAACCGTGAACAGATGTTAGATTTCATGTCACGATACAATCGCGTTGCACGTACAATTTTTATTTCAATGCCACACGAAGCGTCCTAACTTTTATATATGTATTTGAAAATGCACCTGCTTTGACCTTAACTTGGAACCAATGTTAAACCGGCTTTGATGCCAAACGTCTGTCTAAGGCTTTTACTCTCCTATAATCGAACTGCGTGTAATAGTTCACTATGAGAGTTATCTACGCTAACATTATAAAGCCGAAGAGTTTGAACACGCTAATCTCAAGACCTTCTGCTTCGAATTGAACTCTTTTTGTGTTGGTTAGAACGTTTATCGAACGAAAACTTTAGGCTATTTGACATCACACTGCGAGAAACAGTGAAACGGACATAGAAATGTGTTCGCCCGATGCCCCACATGAGAAACGGGATTTCACACTATTTTTATTTTTTAGTGTTGTATCAACATAATGATTTTAATCTTGAAAACGAAACAACGATGCCGGATCTAGCGATAAATCACGCGTAACACCGCGTGGCGCATCTAGTTCTCTACATTACAGGTTTCAGTGTTCCGACACGCGCAGCATAAGATTATACACTCAGTGAACTTGCACTAGCAATCTAAATAATCCGTTATAACACCTCATTTGTTGTGAAAGCGAAGAATTCAGCGCATAAACACCTACGAATTTTGTACGTACGCAAAATCTTCCGCGCCCTTAACTTCGTCAGACGATGCAACACAGTAACTTGGGAATAAATTACGGTACCTTTCAATTAATCATTTAACTGTTTAAAACGCGATATATAGGGTGTCTTTAATTATTTTTAGTCTCCCCGTCATCACGGCTACTGCAAGGCATACGAAACGTCGGGAAGTATTTACAATCATTTTTAAATAAGAATCTGTAATATATTTCGCATTTTAAGCCGTTAATGTGTTTTATTTATATGTGCACTAGTATACAGTGTTTAAATGATGTTACTGTCGCATATGCGGTAGCGTCGGGACTTTATCTATCAAAATAAGCAAATGCGTTTTCCACGAAGTTCTTATATGTCGTAGGCAACCGGGGAACGTTTTAAAAAATGGCGGCGTAACGTTTTATATTGGAACGAAATTTGGTGGTCCAATCTGTGCCATACGTTGTATAAATATTCACTGTTATTCTGGTATAACAAATAGACTATCCTGGGAGAATGTCACGTATCCACGAGAACGAATAGATAAAAAATTAAATTTTTTACAGGCCAGTTCATACCGGTTTGTAAGTAAAGACAGGGCGTTATATTAATTGTCATTATTTTAAATTAAAATATAAAAGATATTTGCTTTCATTGAATGGGGATGTAAGGGAAACATTACATATCTTAGTTTATTTATAGGTATGTGTTTATTTTTGTTGTAAGTTGAGTCTTAAGTTTATAATTGCATTTCCTCCCTATATCTTCGTAATTATTTCTGGCTGTCACTCTAAGTGTCATCCATGGGGCATCACTAAAAGTCGGCGCTGCAGCAAATCTGTTGTTGCAGCAACAGCTGAGTGATGTCCTTCAGCAAAATTAGTATATATAATAATTGTAACCTATTTCTGTATGCATATTCTTAGTAAGTTTTTGGTGTGGAGTAAATTATTACACACCTTAATACGCAAGGGTTAAGGTTGAAATTACATTGCGCGAGAGATGGATGTATCAATAAGTGGAAAAAAAATCGACGATGAGATGTAGGACTCGGTAGCTCAATTGGTGGAGCAACAGCACGGAACGCTGACGATGCCGGCTCAAGTCCTGCCCGAGTCGAAAATTTATTTTCGATTTTTAAAATAAATTATTTGAATTTAATTTAGATAATTTATTTTTATAATTATTGATATATATTGATTTAGTAGACAATTTTTTTTATGTCATTAAATGCTGATAAGCCTGGGGTTCACCTGATGAAAAGATGGAGATGCGCTGTCAACGTAAGGGGTTGTCCATTAATCACGTGGTCCTTTCTTTTGAATTTTTTAACCCCCCCCCCCCTCCCCGTTGGTGAGACGTAGCGAGGTTTAATACAACCCCCCCCACCCTTCTAAACATCACGTGTATTTTTAGTACCTACAAAGAATCTTAAAATTTTCTGAATATTATCTTAATTTAAATACAGGTATAGACTATAATCTTATTTTATTCTGAAATTAAAGACCATAATAAAAATGTCTACACCATTTGTTTAAAAATCGCGCGTTTGACGAAAAAATAAATACACGTGATATCTTACTACCCTTGTGTTATTTTCGTGATTTTTTAAAACCCCTCCCCCCCTTTCAAACCTCAAGTGATTAATGGACGACCCCTAATTGGGATGTCGCTAATCGGTAATTCTCAGACTAAAACCGAAACTCGATTAAATCGTCAAGTTTATCATCCGTAAATGGCGGTTCGGCAAGACGGAATTTAGATGTTCCTACACTTTTAAATGTTAGTCTACGATTACATAACATAATACGACTAACTTTAATGGCGGGTTGCGCGTAAGGGTTCTGAATATTCCAGTCAAGTGCTCACTAGGTCAACGACACTACCCCCCCCTTTTAAACAATGGAGCCAGACTAGCTGGGTTATGTTATGCCTGTTACGTTTACATACAGACAACAATTCACTCATATATATATATTTTATGATAGAGGACGGACTAGCTTGGGGTTCTCCTAATGATAGGAAACACCCCACCTATATAACATCTAAGCGAGATTCGCTGTCAAGCTATTTTTGTTTCTTCATCTGTAGACGTTTGCTGAAAATTGAAAATTCCAAATTCGAATCGTACTGAACATTATGTAATAAACACTGAAACAATGATAATATAATATGTGATAGCAAGTCGGTCTAAATTTATTTTTTTGCGAAAGCTGTACTCGTAACTCATTTTTTTTTATTTTTGTAACATTTAATATAAGGCTTGATAAAAGCTTGCGTTTAGTGTTAATTTTATTCCCTTTTTTTTGTAGACGTGGGGAGTGTGGTAAATCGTATAGACGACTAGAACCACTAAACACACCACCAGCCCTCTACGGTGCTCTAGGAAGCCCTGGGAACACTTAATTTTATTCCCTAGGTAGTTTTCTTTAAATGTGTTTACTTCATATAACTTTAGATGTTGTGTTGTTACAGCAACAGCTCAGTTATGTCTTGCCACAACGAAGTATTTTTTTCCTTTTATGGAGTTAATTGTGAGTCATCTTTTTTTTTGGTTTTATTCCTGTTTATCGAAAAATCATGTTGTCACACGCTGGTATTAAAGAAATGTCTGTCATATGTGGTCTCAAGTCGCAATAATTGTTTATTTTACCCCGGTTTCAAACCCAGGACGTGTAAGCTCAACACAATGCGTTTTATAGCTGAGTGGTAGAGTTAAGAAAGTATTATAACTGCAAAAGTAGACAAATGCAAATACAGAGGTAATGACAAAGCACAATCTAAAAAAACTCAATAAGCATGTAGATGATAAATGCGAATTTTTCTCTAGATAAGCAACCTACATTTTAACAATACATTTTGCTGAAAACAGAATTTATACGCGATGTGCAATACAAGATCTCCTAATAACATACAACTACTGGCTACACGCTTCTGCAAACAAATTTTATTTTAATTTAAGAAAATACGGAAATGCATTTGGCTTATGTGTTTTTAAATATAAAAAAATTAAATTCCCTACCATCCATCCCTACCCTATGTAGGTTAGGAGGCAGACATATTTGTATGCCTGTTTCACTGATGTGTAAACGGAACGGAATGTCATTTGTAATATTATTCAGACATCTGTGCTTAGCGAATATTATTATTTCCCCCTGAGAGTAGCACCCAGGACTCTCGAGACTTAACCGTTGTCTAATCGGCAGCAGGACTATATAAATGAGTAAACATTTAGATACTGTCTGTAGTTACGCGAGTAGTACACAAATTAAATAAAACTCTGAAAAAATGCTGAAAAGTCGGACCGTAGGTAAAATAATTTTTAAACAAGTTTAACTTTCATATATCGAGTTTTAAACCGTTAAAGTGTTATATTTAAGTATATATTTGTTAAGTACAGACAGTTATGACTTTACATATACAGATGACAGTCAACAAATCAAATTAGTTACTATACAACTTCACCTACTTTGGTTCACAAAGCCGTCGTTGTGCGCTCTAGTATAGAAGATGCTTGGAATAACAAAGTAGTGTTGCCTAACCCGATAGTCGCAAAGAAACGACCCGATTCCGAGATGCGACGATTTCACTTGCCCTCAAAATACGTTTCTTAACGGATTAAACATGTACCCGAGTAAAACAAAAGATATTCTCTCAAGCACAGGATTACGTATTTCGCTTGACTATTTATACTAATAATATAAAAACAATGTATATTTTACTCTTCGTGCATTAAGGGCTTGACCAAGATTGATGAAAAATAATTGAAATCCGGATTGGATCCGGATGGATTTCCGAAAATCCACAGACTGAAACCGAAACGCGATTAATCCAAAAAATGTTATTGGGAAGATATCCGATGTTCCTACCACAAATTTATTATCCAGATTTTCAGACGAAGCCTCGAACATGTTCCGAACTAAATTCATCAGAAAGATGATGACCCGATGGGATCACTACCCTGGGCCAATGACGCCTTAAAAATCTTGATGCCTTAAAGTTGCAAATGTTTTTGAAAATGTCATTAAAACAGCTTTTAAAAATCTGTTGCAAACCCAACTGTAAACACTGAAAAGTTTTTCCATTTAAGAAGTTTTTAAATGCGAAACAAGAAACCAAATAAAATTACTTTCACTGGTGAAATAAAATAAAATGGGGTGCTAAGAATTCCAGACAATAAGGGCGGTTGTGCTTTGGTGAATAGCTTTTCATCTTAAAAAAAATGTATCAAGTAAAGAGTTACTTCCAAGGACACCTTTGCAACGTGATAGGAATCTAGGTAGAGAAAAGGAATTTTGTTAAAGGAACTTTGTGCCAAGGGTGCACGTAAGGATTTCCAAGGCTTCCCTCGAAAGGACCGTAGGCTGGTGGTGTGTTTAGTGGTTCTGGACGGCTATTGTCTCCGAGGAGGTTGAAGTTCGCTTTACCGCACTCCCCACGTAGCTATTGTCCGACATGGGCGTGCATTAGGCATTCACATCAGTTTAAAAAAAAGCGATTTCTTCTTCAATGGTCTAAAAATGTCCGTGACATATACACTTTTATTACAAAACAAGTACTCACTCTTAAACCCTGGTTTGTTTGAAATACAATTACAAAACGAAGTTTAACATTCGTACTGGACTAACTATGGTACGAACTTAGATTTATTTAGTTTAAGAGTTAAACCAACTCTGCAGTTCTGGTTTGAGTATATTTTTGTAATAACGCCGATTATGTCTATCATTCAACATTAACGAGAATCGTTTTTATGGAAATCAAATTTATCCGAAATGAATGCCACCGAATTATTTATAGTTGTATAATTAATCATGAAAACTACGAAACAATATTAGCCAGATCAGCTCTATTATATATGACATAACTGTCTCGTTAATTCGGCGAAATGTCAAAAGGCTGGTAATTTAAAACACACGTTGCCAGGAAACCGTTTTTGTTTGAATAAAATACATATAAAACTGCCCTATATTTCATACAATGCAGTGGATCAGATTTTTCCATGAATTGCTTATTAAAAATAATATTTGAAGCGCGCCATGCTCTCGATGTTTCTTTACTGGCATATAAGCATTTTTTTTTGTATACATAAAATAAGTCCAGTGCTGTCTGTACATTGGGGGATTACTTAGAATATTTTAATCTAAATACAAATAATAAAAAAGACACAAACGGTAGACTTTCTAAAACTTAAATATTTTTGGCAGCTCGGTATTCAGATTAACAAATTTAATAAATATTAATTAATAGTAATGGAATTAAAAATAAATAAAGAAGTATATTGTTAGGGTACGGACTAAATTAAATTAACTAGGATTGGACGAATGAGCATAGAATAGTTGAATGGCGAAAAGGACAAGTTTTAGTAGATATGTACCTATTACCTATGTATTATTCCATATTATTATACGGTGATTTTTTGTGTGATAACCCGCTTCCCCCCCGTGGGGCGTGGGAATTAACGAGTCCAAATCTGGCATCGCACAAATAATATTCATTAAAATTGAGTATATTAACATAATAAAGATTTATTTTTATTCCTATTTTGAACGAAACAAAAATCCCCGCACTACCTTCATACAAATCCGTTCCCACTTTTGTACAAATTGAATAGTAGATTTCCTGAAAATATGTGAAATTATATTGGAAATATGTTCGATTGCAACTGCGGGAATAAAGGCGGTACGGATTATTTGTCAAAGCTTTGAGCTCGCCATTACTAAAAGGAGATTTAATTTTGAAAATAACTTGAATTCTGGGTACAGTTTGATCCCAGTATGCGCAATAAATGTCTCTTGCGACGAAACGAATTTTCCATTTTGATAGAGGAATCGACATAAGTCACTTAGTGGTACCACCCTTGCAAAGGTCTTATTATAAATTGCAAATGTTATCATTGTACAATTGGATTGTTTTAATGATGAATATTGTTCACATAAGCAGAGTGATGAAGAAATAAAATAACGTAGATAATAAGTTCATTTTATATTTAAAATTAAGATAATGTTTAAAATGTATTTTTTTATTGTAAATGTATCACCAATTTAAAGTATTATTCTATTGTTTTGTAGTTTGTGTTACTGTCGATTTGATTTTTATTTAGTTTGTAATATTCGTGTGTATGTATTTTATCTTTTTAATATATCGAATTAAAAACATACAACCCTGAATTTTAACCCTACTCTACTCACCACTCTACTCTTGAATAGTTTCCTAATGTTTTGACGTAGTGTAAGATAACTATTTAAAAAAAATGGAAGGGGGCTGACTTACCAAAAAATTATTTATAAAAGAACCGTTTGGTAGATCAGCTAGTTATTTAAAAAAATGTTAATATACATAAATACATATATGTACTTGTAAATAACTCATCGCGACCTCAATTCCGTAGAATAACAGGTACAAACAAGTGCATAATGAAAATTGCAAATAATTTTAATAGAAAACGTGGAGCTTTATTCACTGCAACGATCAATAAATAGCCAATTACTCGCTGACATTTGTCGATCAGAACGCAGGTAGCGTTGTAAAATTATACAGTACCGTTACTAGCAATCTTTTGTGTTAATTGCCGAAAACAATATGGCCTATAGAGCGGCCGTAAAGCAATATTTCTAGTGTAATAACCGCTTAGATCTCCTTTTTATGACAGACGAGCTTGGCGGTGTTGTTCTTGCAAGTTAATCTTAAAATATAGACTGTCACGGACTTTTTTTTAATAATAATTAAAGAGGAATTAATGTTATATAGATATTTTTGGAATATTCAACCGTTTTCAATATTCAACCACAAATTTAAAGTCCAAAATTCAAATATCGTTGTTGATTTGAAAGGCCAGCTAATGCTGTAGTTTCGCCATTGTGTTTTATTTTAAATATAAAAAAAAAACAAATCAGCCATTTTTTTTGCAATGTCCACAGGACAAGTTGAAATTTTCCACGTCTAACCTACACAATAAGTGTAACAGTGAAAGACAGTGAAACTATCACTTCTTCTAATTAAGTAATTTCATTAAACCTTACAATAATTTTCAGCACTATTTCGCACACTAAATATTTTATTGACATCATTTTTTTTTATTACTTTTGCACTTCACAATAAACAGCGACTTCGTTCGCGTGGAATAGTTAGTTTGGGCAACCAAAATTGTTTTTCCAAACTGTCATAACAGCAACTGTCCTGTCGTAGACATATAGCGTCCCGAAGTTTTTTTAGATAATTTAAAGAGGAATCATTCTTTTATATATTTTGGGTAGCTTGAACCGATCTTGCAGACAACGCCTCGGAAACCCCTAATGATAATTTTCCCTAATTTTTTCACATTTCTCGTAATATTTTCGCTTGTATTAGTCACAGGGCGATGATTTATAGCCAACCAACACATAAATAATTTTATCAATTCAAACCAGTAACTCCTAATATTAGCACGTTCAAACAAACTCTCCAGCTTATATATTAGTATAGATATGAATGTTAAAAGAAAGTTTTTTTTTAAGCAAATCCCTCAAAACACTGAAATGTCAACTCATAATAAAACATACAAAAACGCGCAATACTTATGTGTAACGTGCTCCAGAATTCTCATATGCAAAAGATAGATTTGTAATTTGTAATTTATCAGTTCTCAACAAAGGCTTGTCGGAAAGTAGGTCGTTGGCACAGGCAATCTTTATACACACAGACTATCTGAATAAATAAAGAGATACCATTTAAGCACAGTACAGTTTTTGCACTGTATTGAAAAACACATTAAAAATACATCTTACCTCTCGAATCGAATGTGCATGTGTCTTTTATATATGATCTGACGTAGACATAGATTGTAGACTAACAATATTTCGATATTTAAATAAAACACTTTAACGGTTTAAAACGCGACATATTAGTTAAACTTATTTGAAAATTATTTTTAAATTCAATTAATTTTCAAAAATCTAAAATCAATTTCAAATAAGTTTAATTAATATATCGCGTTTTAAACCGTTAAAGTGTTTTATTTAAATGTGTATTACTCGCGTAAACTATAGACAGTATTTAATAATTAGATGATTAGATTATTGATTAACTACATTTATAATTGCCTAAGAGGTGTCTGTATCAATGGGTTGATTTTTCACTTTCGACGTCCGACGATGACGTGTAAGACATGGTAGCTCAATTGTTTAGACCACGGAACGGTGAGGATGTCGGTTTACATCCCCACCATTGTCGTACCTATATATAAATTTTCAATTTAAAAAGATTATTAATTTAAAACAATTGTCACCGCCAAATTACGATCTATCGAATTGGAAAAGGGAGTCACCTCACCGATTGGTGATTGGTTGATCTGTTTATTTAAAAAAAAACCCCTGCTTAACCACTTCATCGCGCAATGGTTATACGAATTGCCTTGCATTGCATTGATAACGAAGGGTACTGGGTTCGAAATTCAAATCCTAGGGAAACGAATTAAATTTCGATCGCCAAGGGGTATCAACTACTTGCCATTATACATCAGCCCCGAGCTTCAAGTAAGGGTAACATTTAGTTTAAACTTTTTTACTTTCAGATTAGTATTTTCATTTATGTCAAAATACAGATTAAAAATATATAAAACATGAGAAATTACAATCTGTAATAAATTTTTAATCTTCAATTTAGTATGGTAATTGATAAATTGATGATAATTTACAAAAGATGCACATTTTTTAAATTGGCACGTTATTTTGATAAGAAATAATCTCTGTTACAGGATAAGTAATTCTATATTTTGGGAAACTCGTAAGTGTAGCGGTAGCTATTTATGGCTTATAGATAACGGAATATGGGTTTAATTACTCGAGTAGAACAAATCATTTGCATCATTTTTATAACCTGTAAAATTATCCATCTGTAAAGCTGGACACTGCCTGGTACGAATGCAGGTGGTACGAATTTTGAATATTTATAAATGAAAAAGTGTAAATTTTTGGGTTTGGCCTTCGAAAGTAGGTAGGAAGAGATTTGAATCCCATACTTCTTTGTGTTGTCATAATAAATATATTCTTCCAAAAATTATACCGCGGCATCGTAATAAGCCACAATCCTTTGTTCAAATATTCCGATAGTGTTGAATTTCGATTATCCAAAAATATGAGAAAATAATCTTTCATAATACCCACTCGGCTTGGTAACATATTCTTGGTCGTCATTATGCATGCAACACTCCACTTCGGTAACCCAATTTACCTTTGTAACAAAGAAATTTGTGAATATTTTTTTCTTATACAATATAGGCGACATACTATGACCTCGCTGTTTTTCTGCGTAGAATTTCGAAAAATATTACATACTAGCTATAGCTGTGTCAGCGACGTCGTCCGCGAGAATCGCTATTTTTAGAGTTTTACGAACAAACAAACGCTTCAGCTTTTAGCATGGATATTATTTTGGACAGTCGAGTGCTAAAGCCGCGTGCGCAACTGGAAAAGGACCGGACATTACTTGCAATCGCATAAAAAGTGTTCGTAGTTCGTGTGGGTATCGCAACGATAGTTACGTTCGGTAAGGCGAGAATGTTTTTTCCCCTTGAGTGTACATTCTGGAAGGCTTCAAGGCCGACCGGCGGTTCACGGAACAAGTAACAACTGTCTCCGCTCTTTTCTCGTTTTATTTGCACTCGTTCAACGGCTTCGTCCACTAGCCTTACTCTATAAGGATCAAGGAAATCTTTTGGCGTCGTGCGCTTGGCGACGGCGACTGACTCGCCGAACTTTAGGCATCTGAGCCGTTTTTATGACAGAGAAAGGACAAGATTGAAGTTCACTTGATGGTAGGTGAACAACTAGACAAGATGTGCCGTCGACCTATTTTGGCTGTTGATATTTGGCAATCCACAGAATGAAACTGAAACGCAATTAAGTTTGTCGGCGTTTTATCTGTGGACGGCAGATCCCTTTCAGATTTCCAGACGAAGTCCAACATGTTTAAAAAAATATATAAATTGATTAGTATTATTAGCCATCGCTACCATGACACCAACCGTTCAACTCTATGAATAACACCTAAAAAGCTTAAATAATTAAAATAAAACACGTTAACGGTTTAAAGCGCGATATATATTCGTTAAATTTATTTGAAAATTATTTTAACTACGGCCCGACGTCTTCAAGTGACCACGGCTGCTGCAAAGCATCAGAAATGTGGGGCCGTAGTTAAAATAATTTTCAAATAAGTTTAACTTGTATATATCGCGTTTTAAACAGTTAAAATGTTTTTTTTTACTACTCGCGTAAACTACAGACTGTGTATAAGCCTAAATAATATTCTATTATGTACGCGTATCTAAAGTTTTATCAAAAACAATTTCTTTGCTGACTGTACCACCACCTATGAATATGAACCACGAAGCCGAACCAATAAACGGTGAGCGCAGCTCGCATTAACATAAATCCATGAGAAACGATACGCACAACTTGGTACTGGTACATTAAGCATAATTAGGCGTTGACCCACTTTTTTATCAACCTCGAGGTGAGCAGCCCGCCAGCGACGCAAGCGCATGCAAAACAACGCATCGACCAATTTTGAAACAATTCATTTTCTCTTTACCTTATTCAACACGTAATGTACATCGATACTATGAGATAATTTGTCTAAAACTTGCTCGACTAAATGGGTGGTAGGAGTATAGAAATACCGTCCGGGTCACGAACCACCGTCGACAGATGAGAAAGCCGAGAAGCTTAAACACGTTTCGGTTTCGAACTGTGGACTTCCGAATATCAAAAGTTACAATCGGTCGGCAGGGCATCTTGTTTACATGTTATATACTGGAGTATATAACCTACTAATCAAGTGAATGCCACGGCATGTCTGTCATCTTTTATCATTAGAAAAAGGTGGAATTCTTTTTCACTTAAAAGAGTCATCTGTATGGACACAAATAGCTGGTTACTACGTACCAATTTCCTAATTAGCAAAAGCGTTCGTTTAACAAATTCATTTTACTTAAACAAACACTTTAAGTACATACGTGTACGATGATTACGAAACTCGTTAAGTTACATGAAGTCAAAATTGATTCAACGAAATCCCGAATACAAATCGAGGATATTGCTTATATTAATTCCGAGGACGACATCAGACGAATTCTAGCCAGCTGAATAAAGTTTATAGAAATCGGAGCGATTTTCGCAACACTACACATACAGGGGGATGTTTCTGATAAGCGACAAAGTGCTGGTGTAACTTATGTACTTTGTAATGCTTAATGTTGGTAACACTTAACGTTTCTCTTACGTAGATTTCATCTATGACAAGAGATAAAAATATAGTAATAAGAATGTTTATGTTGAATTAAAAATCTACTTAGATTGAAACTTCAACGGGCATCCACCATTAGTTGAGTTACTGTTTCCTAATTGTTAAAAAAATATAATAAATTCGTTGGTCAGTTTGTTGAGCACAGAACGCTGTGTACAGGTTGAATACCCGCCCATGTCATTTTTTTTAACTAAATAGATTTTTAATTATATAATGCCACCATGTGCACATATGAACAATAAAGATTTCATATCTTTTTATTTATACACTATTAAAGCGAGAAATGGCCGGTCGTACTGGAAGTCTATGGGGGAGGCCTATGTCCAGCAGTGGACACTGAACGGCCGAATCGTATAATCGTAATGCGAGCAATGTTAACATTGAAATTTTAAGATCACCCTCTACGCGCGAGATTTCAAAACTTTCACAATGGACAATAAAGGTGCAATTTGCGTATAAAAAAAAATCGCGCATTATCAAGTCGGTATCGTGTTTGGATTCAGAAATATTATTCATTTTAGTACAATAATATATATACACAATGTAAACGGTATTTCTCACATACGTGCAAATCAGTGAAGCCTTGGCCTGCTTACCACGATTTTAGCAGTATTACAAAATACAGATGATGATGTGGCGCCCGCACCAACTCACACATTGCTAAGCTGTAAACATTTGTTAATCGCACATTTTTATGACAGACATAGAGGGGTCTCACTTAGTAGAAGGCGAAATGTTCCAACCATATGACTATGATTCAGATAGATTTGACTCGTTGGTCTATGCTATGCTTAAAAATGATTAACGGGCTCGGAGTTACCCTGCGTGATCGAATCAAGAATGAGGAGATCCGTAGGAGAATTAAAGTCACTGACATAGCCCATCGAATTGGCAAGCTGAAGTGGCAGTGGGCTGGGCACATCGCTCGTAGATGCGATGGCCGTTGGGGCAAAAAGGTTCTGGAGTGGAGATTGCGTACTGGACGTCGAAAACCTGGACGACCTGGTCAAGGTAGCGGGGAAACGCTGGATTCAACTAGCGAATGACCGGTCGTACTGGAAGTCTATTGGGGAGGCCTATCTCCAGCAGTGGACATCGCTGGCTGAATCGAAGTTAGATCCAAAATTTTCCTAACCAACTTATAAGTTTTCTAAAACATGTTATATTTCGTCTGGAACACTGAATCTTAAAGGGGTGGTAAGAATACTCGAATGCTGTCCGGGTCACGAACCACTGAAAAAGCCGTGAAGTGAAATCCACTTTTCAATATCAGTCTGTGCTTTTCGAATATCGAAAGCCAAAAAGGTCGACAGCACATCTTGTGAGATGTTGTGTGGCTGGCATATATATCGTAAAAAATTAAAAGTGGGTCATATACCTAGGTTCTAAAGGTTTGACGGGAAAATACCCAATGTTTCCGCCCAAACTTTATTTGAAAAAGTATAAGTATTTAAAACAATCGTTGTCATTAGCGCTTAGCATTACGTGTTATATATTTACAAACCTACTCTTAATTACGATACAGAATACGGTGCTCCGTAAAAGAAACGAATTACAAATAGTTACTTAGTCGGTGTAGAACCGCGGGCAAGTATTTTAATACAACTATTTTCTGCTACTAATTAGCGGTAGCCGAGGGCAACTTTGGCGCTCTCATTTGATTCATAGAGATAGCGGTTTCGAAATTTAAAAAAAAAAACTTTTCTTCAAATGCTACTTTCAAATTCTATGGATGTTCAAGAACTAAAGAATTATATGAAGACCCAAATCTACACTAATATTAAGCTCATGAGTTACGCGCTAATCTCAGAAACTACTTCGAATCGAAAATGTATTTTTGTGTTGGGTAGATCATTTATTAAGGCTTTAGGCTATAAAACATCAGGCTGCGACCAATGTTAAAGAACAGTGGATTACGTGGAAAATAAGGGAAAATTACTCATTTTTGAGGGTTTGGAATGTTATGTTAAAATGATTCAAGATTCTCAAAAAATATGTATGAAAAAATGATTCCTCATTAAATGATCTAAAAAATGTCCGAGACAGTATATCTATATTTTAAGAATAACTTGCAAGAACGTCGGCTTGGCTAGCTATAATTTATAAAGATGAGGAGGAAGTTTGCGAAAGCGAACTCTGATACCCAAAATAACTATTCTAGGCAAACGAAGTCGCGGCCACAGCTAGTGCGGGACCTATGACACCTAATATGGCGAACCAATTGAGCCAACTGATTCATCACAAACCATAATATTTGACTGTATGTTTTCGTTTTGCGCACGCGCTATTACGAATTAATTGGGTTAAATACAGGCACCGATATCGAATTTCAAATTTGTTTTATGACGATGTTAATTGATTAAAGTATACTAATTGGGAGCTCATAAATATCGTAAATGTACAATCCTCGAATAATTACTCGTTGCACTGTTTTCATTTCTTATCGCATTTTTCCGAGCTCCAGTTTTTGCGAATTTGCATTTTAATCAAATTAAATTTAAACTAGGTTAATCAATTAAATGAGGCGTCGTTTCTATTGGATAACGAAGGTGATTTTGCTTCTTTTTTGTACCGTTCTTGATATAATCTGTCATCGGAGAGATTTTTTTGTGGCCGGTGCTCGTTTTACAAGCCTAAGCATTTGGGGATGGTGATTGAATTGTTTCGGCAACTGCACAGTGCACAATCTATTATAAGATTAATAAGTAAGTGTAATAAAAAATATATACGTTATGTTAAGAAGCAATAATGCATATACAATTTTCTAGATACATAGGAGAGACATAATAAGCATTAAAACGTCTTTATACAACGCAAGCGCATATTTGATCTAGTTGAAAATAAAAACACAATTATTCTTGCTGCATTAAACAAATTATTACAAAACCAACCTGTTGTACATTTTGCAGCGCGATTATTATTTAAAAAATGCTGCCTAATTTCGGTGCCAGTCAAAAGTTGCCCAACTCAGCAAGGTCAGGCAGAGATTGAGTAACGCTCTAACATCGGAGTAATGTAGATAATCTAACATGTAAATTTTATTTAATTAGTTACCAAAAATATTCTGGCTTTTTGCTCGAAATTGTGCAATTCGGCGATACACATTCTTAAATATATTGCTTTAACTAATGAGATCTTTAACAGCGGTAAAGTATAAAAAAAAGATCTTTAATGTTTCAGACGCTTTACTGCGTTTTCAGCAATTTGCGGACGCGAAAAAAAAATAGGAAAAAAGCGAAATTTAAAATACAAACACTTGTCTAGAAAAAAATATTTCAAATTTGATTCCACGCTCTTTATTACACACAACGTTTCAAAATAATAGAAACAAAGAGCAATTTAAAAAAGAACACTCGAGGTAGGCGTCCATAAAAAAATCCGTTTCGCGTTTATATAAATGTTATGTTCGTGTTTTCATGACACATAAGCGACGGCGTTGCGAAACAACAAATCTTTGTACTACCTATTGTCATATACAACGGAGACATTTTTCACGCCGCTTCTCGCGATGTCGCGAAACACATTCATTGCTACGCGTATTGCAAAACATTCGTTGTCCCACTTACCAAGATAAATTGAAATTCAATTTCGCCAAAGGGCAACACACGTATAAACAGGCTGAATGCTAAGTAATTCCACAGTCCATAGAATTCGTACAGTAGCCCAAGAGATCTATCTGTGAATTCCGTTGGAAATACACTGTATAATCGCTGATAAATCTGTGTTCGTTCACTGAACGATTTTATTTGCAAGCAAGTAATTAATCAGTCCACTGTTCAATATTAGGCGCTAGGCAAAGACACGATCTATTTAGTGTTATAGAAACAAAATTATCAGCGTTAGAGTAACTTGTAGATTTGTCACTAAGTACAATAGCGTCGATGTCTAGTTTGAAGACAACTCTCTAGACTTAGTAGAATCAAGACAGACAGACAAAAAAACATTTTTTTAACGAATCAATATAATTGATGAAATATGTCTGTTATATTTTCTTTATTTCGTTGATATAGTTCATATCTCACTTCACTAGGTGTTACGCACAATATGTTCATTGTACCGCACCTTGCAATGGTCATCTTGAACTAGCTGACTTGGCATTTTCACTTTTTTAGATTATTTAAAGAATTTTTCATGAATATTTGTTGGGTATCTCGAACCGTTTTCGCAAGTTACGCAACGGTAACCCTCAGAAAACGAATAATTTCCCCACTGATTCTTTGCTCCTATTGGTCGCAGCCTTATGTTTTATAGAACGCCTTAATAAATGGTCTAACCAACACAAAAAGAATTTTCAATTACACCAGATAAGCGCGTGTAAACCAACAAACTCTTCACCTTTATAATATTAGTAGTTAGTAGATATTCCCTAAGAAAAACGCGACGGAGTATCAAACTAATATTGTTCAGTAAACACAGTCTGGTACAAGTCCTTTCAATATTATGGGTCTGGGGGAACTTGAATGAGGTAATGAACTGAACAACTAAATTGAGTTGACCAATAAAAAAGAAAATGATTATATTAAATGTTAGTATTATTAACAGAACCACCTCTGTAACTAATTGGTTAAACGTGTTGCCTAGCATCGCGTTAAGCGCCAGAGGTCCTGAGTTTGAATCCCGGGGAAACAATGTTTCGATCGGACAAGGTACAAGTCTGATCAACTACTTGCCTGTACCAATTAAAAATCGATTGTAAATTGAAAAAAAAAATACGTAACGGGAAATAAAACCGGCATCCACAGCGTGCAGTGCTGTTGCTCTAATCAATTGATACTTGGCTATAAAAAACGATGAGTTTAACGGACAGCTCGACCGATTTTGATACAACTCGGCAATATCGTAGTAATTAAAAAAAACGTTTAAATATCTATTTTTTGGTATTAAGAATGCACATTTAAAGATGTTAATTTTTAAACAGAAACAATAAAAAATTAAACAATTGAATGAAATAGGCAAGTTACAAATTAAGGCATATATAATAAAATACAGTCTATAGTTTACGCGTGTAGTACACATTTAAATAAATCATCATCTCCCCGTGACCACGGCTGCTGGAAAGCATCCGAAACGTCGGGCCGACGTTAAAAATCATTTTCAAATAAGTTTAACTAATATATCGCTTTTTAAACCGTTAAAGTGTTTTATTTACATAAATAATAATATAAAATGAACTTCAGGAAAACTATTGGCCTTTTATTTTAGATACGCAGTCCAAACCATGAATTATGTGTTTTAAGAAAAATACTGCGCACAGGTCTCCCCTGATTAAAGAGATTATCAAGCGCAGATAAGTTGAAATTAACTGAAAGTTGCTTTGTATCGACTATAACGCGTGTTGCACAAACAGAACCAAAGTTGCCTTCGAAATTTAAAAGAAACTTAACAACCCACAACAAGCCTACAGTTTTGTGCGCGTATGACTAATAAAGCGAATTTGTAAGTTGGTTTTTGAATTGTAAGTTTATCTTGGGCCTATGATAAGATTGTAGTTTACAAATGTGAAGTTTGGAACTCTCTATTAAATATACTTTAGTTAAAGACTTTTAAATAGTTATTTTTGAAAGGTTTTTCAGACATGTTTCTTGATGAGATCATTGGTCTAACGGTAGCAATGTACGATTAATAATCAACGGGCCTTGCATTCGAACCCCACCGGGTCCACGTGTTATTAATATATTTTTTTCTGAAACGAGTTGGACGTCTGGAAATCTGGATATAAAATGGGGGGACAGGAATATCGGGATTCCGTTAGGGTCGCGGATCATCGTCCACAGATGAGAAAACCGTGACGTTAAATCGCGTTTTCAGTCTGTGGATTTCCGAATATCCAAAGCAACATTAGACAGCGCATCTTATGATACGGCAGGGGTATCTTTTCACATCAAATAAGTATCAATTTAAAAAATCTTTTAAGTTAAACAATTTTATGTTTTCTGCACTGAAAACTACAAAAAAAAAATTGACATAATCATCGTGTTTTACTAGTCTTTCATTTGATATGCATATTGAAAGGAAAAATGTGTAATCCGCCATTATGTAACGGCGGCCATCTTGAATTTATAATGGTATTAATTTTATTATATTGTATTGTCATCTAAATTAAATGTATACCAAATTACAGATCAATCTGACAACGGGACGGTGCTTACATTACAGTTTCTAATTTTGACCCAAATAAATAGATTCCGTACGATTAGAGTTAAATAAAAGCGTTTAAAAACGTAAAATAATATTTGAGCTCATACATAATAATTTAAATGCTAGTTGAAGGTGACTTGTTTTTTTTTATTTTATGATATACGAAATATATAATAACTTTACATATATATCCACAATTTCCATTCCGTTGGTGCTCCAATTTATAATAACACGTATTTTCCCATAAGGTTGCTAAGAAAAAATAGCGCAGTACGACACTTCGAAATATGGGGAAATCCCCTTTGAAAAATAACACTCCGCTTCTAGGTAGATCAGTGACGCATTTTGCAGATCCGTTCTTAGTGCGAGAGTATAAAAAACGCGTCTACATTTACTAAGACTTTGATGATGATTTTAATGAGGAGGACAGACAGCCTATAGCACCTAAACAAGATGCGATGTGTTTAGCATTGGATAATCGGAAATCCACGGGCTGAAACCGAAACGCTTCATGTGTGGTCGGTGAATCGTGACCCGATATTACGATATTCCTACCATCTATTTAATATCCAGTAGTCCAACATGTTTCAGAAAAGTTATAATTTGATTAGAATAATGTTGGACCCGTCGGGGATCGTACCCATGACTCGTCGATTGCCGTACATTGCTACAATTACACCAACAAGCCCGTCGAATCCTTAATTTTAGATTATAATGCCCCACACAGCATTGAGTTTCTGGGGCAAGCATTCATTAGAGCAGAGAGTGTTATTATAATTGAATTATTTAAGCCCCAATAAAAAACGTTTCGCTGGAAAGTAGGAAAATCAATACTCATGTGCTGGTCACCAAGTAGTATATAATTCAGTTCGTTGTTTTGTCACACCGCCTCTGTAGCTAAATGGGGGCGTGCTGCATTACGTTACACGCGAGAGGTTCTGGGTTCGAATCCCAGGGACGCAATATCATCTTTCGGTCAGGCTGGACACAGGGGTCTGGTCAACTGAAACAGACACGGACACAAAATTGTGTTCGCCCCATGCCCCACGGAGGAAACCGGATTTAACGTTTCTTTTGTTCTAATACGATTTGAGTAGGACAATAGTTGTACAGTCTTATCTAAGAAGATAATTTTGAAAAATAAGAAAAAAGTCTAAATGTGTCTACAACAGAACTTTCTATTATGGCGATGGAAAATAGGCCAAGTCCCATGCTTGGCCTGTCCTCTCTTGATGGAAGTGAACTACCTGAACTCCAATATCAGAACAAGATGTGCTGTCGACCAATTTTAGTTTAGGACACTTGGATATTCACTGAGTGAAGGAACGCGGATTACCATTTTTCATCTGTGGTCGGTGGTTCAAGATCAATTTTCTAAAATAGGTTGGACTTCCTCTGGAATTAAATGGGCGGTAGAAATATCGAAATTCCGTCAATTTTAATCTTTTAAATAAAACACTTTAACGGTTTAAAACGCGATATATTAGTTAAACTTATTTGAAAATTATTTTTAACTTCGGTCCGACGTTTCGGATGCTTTGCAGCAGCCGTGGTCACGGGGAGACTAAAGATGGAGGATGTCTCTGACGTCAAAGTAAAAAACAAAAAGTTAAACCGTTAAAGTGTTTTATTTAAATGTGTACTACTCGCGTAAACTATAGACAGTATTTGATTTTAATCTTGTTTCGGTTTCAGCAGAAAGCCAAACTGTAAATGTTATATGGCTGGGCTATACCACCTACGTAGCTAACCCCTCGCTTGTCTATTCATCAGCTGTTCTATCGGGAAAAACAGCTGATCACACACTGTAGTTAGGTTTTCCTGCATAACTACACGTGATGATTCCCAATTCCTATAAGCGTTATCGAGTGAGCTGCAATCTCACGGGACCTTGGTGCAGAGTGAGGGAAGAGGGAGCCGGGGGGGGCATGGTCGCGGATGACGCGCGACCTACTAACACACTGACACACTTACCTAGTGACAGTGGTACTGCTTTTGGTGCGACGAGGCCGCTTACTACAACGTATATTATGTATTGATTAGCGCTATTATGCGAGCTACAATGATAGAACATAGGCCGATGTGACGCAGTTCTGTTGGTGGCCGTTTGAGCTAAGCGTATCGCGGATACAGTAGTTAGGATAGGATCGGTCGTATGGTAATTCGATTGTTAAAATAAAACATTTTTAAATTAGGAATCTAGTTAAGTTGAAAAAAAAGTACGACACGGGCGGGACTGCTTTTTTATCTACGTATATTTTCAATGTATTAAAAACCGTTAAAAAATTTAAAACACTTTTAACGGTTTAAAACGCGAAATGTATTAGTGGACTTATTTACAATTTATTTAAACGACGTTTTCAATGTTTGCAGCAGCCGTGTGTGGTCACGGGGGGACTGAAGATTAAGGTCCAAAGTAGGTACATATAGGACCTTCGATTTTACTTTGTCATAGAAATCTTTAGTATCCAGTGACCACGTCTTGCCGTAGTTAATATAAATTGTAAATAAGTTACCCAATGAATTTCGCGTTTAAACCATGAGTGTTTTATTTTAATATGTACTACTCGCATAAACTACAGACTAATTCGATTGTTGTCAAATAAGAAATGCAAACTCGATCGTGACGATTCAATTAAGATAATTAGTCCCTATTGATAGGCAACGAATCAACATAGTCACTCCTCTGTTCGTTCTATCCAATCCAATTTGAATTTTATCAAGATAAATTGAAATATTTTTCGACATGATAGCTCAATTGGTTAGAGCAACAGCACGGTACGCCGTTCGGTTCGATGTCGGTTCAAGTTCTACCTGTGTCGTAAAATGTTTTCGATCTAAAATCAATTTTAAATTTATATAATGCCATCATGTGCAATAACATTAGAAAAATATTTATGTTTTAAACATTTCGCGAATACATTTAAAAGTAATTAGTATAATTATTATAATTGTGTGTCTTATGAAAAAAGGCGCTATATTTCTATCTCTAATTCAAATTAGACCAGTCTCAGTGTAATCGCGTTTTGGTTCCAGTCTGTGTATTTCCGAATATCCAAAGACAAAATTAACGAATAATGATTATAAACTTAGTTACGGTTTGTTTGCTGACGCTCTTACGACGAAATTATATGGGATACCAAAATATTGTAGGCAGATAAGATCTAAATTCGATATTCTCTAGATCTATCTATCTAGATTAGATAGATCTAGATATAGTATAGATAACACGGTCTGATTTTGATCGGCATTTCTATTAGTTTGTTAAATGTAAAAAGTAGTTATAGCGACGTAACTACAATAGTTAGACATATGCTCTCGCGATGTTTTTTCTAGATATTGATATATTCTATAATATTGTCGAACATTTTTTTGTCCTATCATTAATACTTTTCGCGGCGTATACGAAGAAAGACATTTTACGGCTATTTTTTTTACGTCTTCCGTTGGTTTTAGTAAGAATTTCTATAGATGCCTATAGTAATCAAGTACTAAATGTAGCCTATGTTGCTCAGTGATAATGTAGCTTTCTAATGAAAAAAAAATTTATTAAAACCGGTCCAGTACTTATAAGTATGTAACGGGTACACTCAAAAGTTTACCCGTTACATACAAAAATACAAATCTTTCCTCTTTATAATATTAGTATAGATAGCTGTTAACCACGACGTCAGTCCTATCACGTCGTTCTTGGAAGTTAATCTTAAAAGGTAGACATACTGTCACGGACATTATTTAGATAATTTAATGAGAAATCATTCTTTCATCATATTTTTTGGGTATCTTAAACCGTCATTGCAGCGCACGCGGCACTCACACAAATCAATATTTTCCCTTGTTCTTTTTTTATCCCAATGTTATTCACTTCTATTTAGTTGCATCGTGACGTTTTATAGCCTAAAGCCTTTCTCGATACTTTTATCGAGAAAGGCGATAAATACTGTCTATAGTTTACGCGAGTAGTACACATTTAAATAAAACACTTTAACGGTTTAAAACGCGATATATTATTCAAACTTATTTGAAAATTATTTTTAACTTTGACATCAAAGACATCCTTCATCTTTAGTCTCCCCGTGACCACGACTGCTGCAAAGCATCCGAAATGTCGGGCCGAAGTTAAAAATCATTTTCAAATAAGTTTAACTAATATATCGCGTTTTATACCGTTAAAGTGTTATATTTAAAAGGCGATAAATGTTCAATTCGAACCAGTAGTTCCTGAGATTAGTGTGTTCAAACAAACAAACTTCATAATTAGTATAGATTTGAAACGGACTTTAATTACCAACTTACAACAATTACTGATCGCTAAAAATACATCTACAAAAAATACGTTAAATGTAAAATGCAATATTTCATAATATCTTATTTTAAGTACATTAATCATGATTTTACATGTAACGTGGTAACATTATGAGCCTTTTATTTTTTTATATTTAACTATAATTACAAAGCGTCGAGACGCAAACGAATTTACGCGTTCTAAAGTTTTTTTTTTCAAGTAAGTAATTGCCGAAATATTTTGTGTCAAGGCCCGAAGTGTTGCGCAGAGACGAAAGGAAAAATCTACATCGCCGTTTCAACCTTGCCGAATATTTACCTATTAATTAAATATAATTTTAAAAAATGGCATTATTTAAAAATCGAGTTTTTTACTAGTTTCTTTCACAATACATTATAATTTATTGCGGCTATGCTTTATGAACTTTTTAATTAATTACCTCTAAAATCTGTTCTCATTATACTTAGGTGTCAATGTACATTTGTGATTCTCTTGAAATAATACACATAATGTAGTCGTTGAGAGCCGTCATTGCCGTGTTAAAAAATACCATAGGCGACAAAAAACAATTATGACAAACATATCATTTATTTCCCTTATCGCCGCATCCGGTCAAATACAGCTGACACAACTTAAGTGCTCGTGTAAGTTTCAATCAGTTTGGCATTGAATTACGGCTAATATATTGTATCAATAAGTATGGTCCTTAGAGAATGCGAGGAGATGACTTTTGCGGATATGGTGCTGGTAATTCACTTTCTCAGTTGCCCTTGACAGTGTGTTATGCGTTCTGGGAACTGGGGGCATAATAATACGATAAACTTAGGAAAATCAATAGATCCAACACAAAAGACGCGCTATATACATCAGTGAAATATCATCATGATGTCTTCCTTTCTTAAAGAAGGGAAGGAAATAAAAAGTACGTTTAATAGAATGAAATAAATAAAAGTTAAGTATTAACTATATTAAAGCAAAATACACGAATTTGTTTTACGTAACTGGATTGAAAATTTATTTTTAATTTATTCAATTATTTACAAACATTTATACGCCTTGCCTACGCGCTCTCTTATCTTCTACGCGCGCTTTTATCTTAAATAAACAGATTGAAAAGTTGTTTTAAGTAACTTAAAAAAATCAACTTTAACTTTTATTTTTACAAAATTAAGCAATAATATAAGTAATATGTAATAAACAAGCAAGTCACCTATCAACAGATTAAGTATTTTTAAAGTGTCATGTTTTGAATTTGTTGTTTCTATTCTTACTAGCGTAGCTAACCTTTTAATTGATCTGGTAAAATGATAATTAGTTTGTGTTTAGTAGTTTAATGTATTTGTAATTTTATCCACATGCAATCTGAATATATAGACCGTTGTATATTTTATCTCTACATGTGAGACCATATATTTATACATATATAATAACATATTAACATCCGAAAAGGAAGTCGAACACGGATGCGATGAGTCAATAGAAAATTTCGCCCGTGTCGCATTTGCATGTCGAATAAGACATTCTTGGGTAATACAATTCAATATGAAAAAATATTTTGGATTGACAAGTGTCCTTAGACATCCGAGGGGTTCTTTAAAAGTCTTTTCCCTCAACACGTTTCAGTATACACGTCACTGTGCAGTTTTTATTTGCTTGCTTCCAATTTATCATATTCCCACACTTTGAACCTAGGACTCCTTGTGCCCTAACGTTAGGGTAGGTTTAACCATTGAGCAATAGAGGCGGTCGGCCCAAAATGGGTCTGAAAAAAAACCCTTAAAATACTATACGAACAGATATTGGTAGCATAAATGCCTTTTAGCACTAATTTTAATAAAACACTTTAACGGTTTGAAACGCGATATATATTAGTTAAACTTATTTGAAAATTATTTCAACTACGGCCCGACGTTTCGGATGCTTTGCAGCAGCCGTGGTCACCACGTGACAACCGTTAGTGTTAAGTAAATGTGTACTACTCGCGTAAACTACAGACAGTATTTTACCACTAAGTTTAAAATTGTACATATGTATTTTGTTCATTCTTCTCATAATATGTTTTTATTCATGATATATTTTCATATATGAGATAGCGATTCAACGCTCGTAACATTACGAAGTGTCACAAAAGACTTGTGTCAATCAACTTATAATTTTTCTGAAACATAGGTATTGGACTTCACCTGGGAATCTGGATATTAAATGGATGGTGGTGAATATTCTCAATCATGAAAAAAACTTGTTGATAAGATATTGTTTTGTTTTCGCTAATTTTATACAAAAACAATAAGAAATATTTGTTCAAAATTGTATTATTCATCGTAAAGGAAGATTACCGAACGCTTACCGAGAACATCTAAAGACGATTACTAGAACGAAAACTCTACATAGATTATTATTTTGTTTTCTTAGCGATATTTGATTTGAGCATTTTTTTTCCAATTAGAGAGGTATTTGGAAAAATAACATCGAAGCTTATCAGATTCCTCGAACGAGCAAAGGCGCTTAACGTACTCGTGGAGATTTCTTTAAGAATTATTATTGACTTAATAAATTAAAATACAGTAGTTTTTCGTTAAGTCTGGCAGATTTCAATATTCTATTTTATTAACAACGTAAACAACATGAATTGTTTTAATCTTTATAATTTTATGATTATACTCAATTTTAAAGAGTAGCGAGTAATGACTTATTGGAGAAAACGTTACCTCTAAATTTGTCTAAAGTTATTGGGCCATAAGACGCTACAATGTCAAATCTCGACATTTAGTTAGTTGTATGGTAAAAGACATCAGACGATAATAACATTTTATTTTTACTAAAATTAAATCCAAAATGAGGCAGAGTAGCCTAACTACTATTTTATGACTTGGGTTATTTATATTATCTTAGTCTAAATGCAAATCTACAAGAACCCAGTGACCGAAAATTGTTAACATAATTCTTACAGAAATAATAGTACAAATTCATTTTCGTCTGAGTTGATTGCGCATTTTTATTTTCTTTATTAGGCCACTTTTACACCATTTTTTTCTTTATTATTTTTTAGGCCACTCTGTCTTTAGGAGCCTCATATATTTATTTATTTATTATAAACAATTAAAACGGCAATAACCAGTTACATTCATTGGATAGAAGTAAAAAAAATATATAACCAAACACAAGTCGTGAATTTGAATTATCAAGATCAAAGCTCCTTCTAGCACTCTCTATAACGTCAAAATACTAATGACTGTCGTTATACGGAATGGACGCAGTAAACGATACGCGGGCAGAACCGCGCTCGCAGCTTGTTAAATAAAATAAATCTCGATATAGCTGTCGCTGATGCAAGCATCGATCCATTTTCAAGAACGAAACGACCTCGACACAATTATATTTCTGCAGAACAATATCTGCATTTTCCTTATATAGAATGTCAACAGTACAACACTAGTGACTGCGCTTTGTCAATCATTACCTTTAATTACCTGACCGACTTGGTAAAGCGGGGTTATGTTTTCAAGGTCTAGATATTTTAAAAACTTTACGCGAGTAGTACACATTAAAAAAAACTTATTTTAAATACGGCCCGAAACTTTTCCCCGTGACCACGGCTGCTGCAAAGCATGCAAAAGTTGTAGTAAGTAGTTTTTTCACATAAGTTTAACTAATTTATTTCGCGTTTTAATCGGTTAGTGCTTTATTGCAATAGATATTTTTAAAATTTATTTTGTATTTGGAATTTAGAGATGTATTTTGAACGTGTTTTTTGTTGTAATTTAATTTAATTTTATAAGCGTTATATGTCTTAAAAAACAAAAAATTAGATTTGATGTGAAACAGCAAATTTATATATGTATATACGTTTAAATAAAACACTTTAACGGTTTAAAACGCGATATATTAGTTAAACTTATTTGAAAATGATTTTTAACTTTGATTTTTAACAAGTTAAAAATCATTTTCAAATAAGTTTAACTAATATATCGCGTTATAACCGTTGAAGAGTTTTATTTAAATGTGTACTACTCGCGTAAACTATAGACAGTATTTTTATGTATATACGTCCTAAAAAATAAGTCAATATAAAATGTTTTATAATAACATAAAATACGAATAAATAACGGAAAAAAACCGCGCACTCAGCCACCAAGGTCTGATACTATCTCCTTTCTCATTGTAAACTAGAATTTCCTTTAAGGATTTCCCTTGCATTCTGGCGAGACTGTGTCAAGGTTGCATTCAACTATTGTTAACAGTTAACAATATTACGTCACTAACGATGACCATCAACGTGATTCAATTATTATTTATGTAAAGGCGCGTGGTTTTTCAGTTTAATATTTTTGTGCAGTCTTTGAAAATGTATCTCTATATTTAATTTTCTTCCTTCATCTTTTTATTAACGTATTAAGTATTAAAGCAAGGAAGACAATTAAAACAAAGTATGCCAGTTCGAAATTTAAATTAAACCTTTGAGTTACCTCTTCGGCCGCCATGTTGAGAAGATCGTTCCATTTTTAAATTACACAACACGACAAATATGGTTTTACATAGTAATGTATTTGGCCGCTAAACACGACTTATATGAATTTTCCTTTGACTTACAGCAAGTTCGATTTATCTCGAAGATGGTCAAAATTTAGAAAAACTCAGGAAAATTTATTACAACTGTGTCCTTTTAATGAACAAATTTCTCCTTTACGAGCATTTTCTGTCTATTTATTAACCATCTGAAAATATTGTCGCTATCTATTAATATTATAATCTTTCTTATTTAGGCTTAGTATTTAGATAACTTTAATAATTGTAAGCTTCTTTGTGCAATAAAGTGTTTATAAATAAATAACATTTGAATTAATAATGTAATTACAGCATTCAAAAGACCCAAATTCCCAGAACATTATCCGTTTCGCGTATGAGCAAGAAGATTCTAGTGCGTAATATGGGCCAAGTTCACAAAAGTAGGTCAGGGGATTTATAAGCGGGACTCGTCACTCAGCTAATGGTCAGTCCTGGACGGATATTTCTGTAACTCGTTTCGTAACTACACACTGTTTGTATTGGAACCGGTAACTAGAATCAACGTTTATTAAGTTCTTTATTAATAGAATATTATATGTGAGGTTAAACGCGAAGGGAATGTGCGCAACGGTTTTATTTCTATACAGTCTCCTTGGGGGTTCTGCTTGGAAAATTTTAATATGGTTTTCTAATAGATTTAATCCCGTTCTCGTGAGCTATGGGGCGAATACATTTCTACTCAAGACCTCACACAATGATAGTTTAAACATTTGGCTACAGAAGCGGTTATTAATAATAGGACCAAAGATTTGTACTCATTTATGGGACAGCCACATAAAATCTAAACAGAACACGTTGTTGATCTATGTTGGCTTTGGATATTCGGAATTCACAGATTCAAACCGAAACTACTAGACTTCACGACTTCTTCATTTGTGTTTGGACTTATTTATAATATAAATTTAACAGTACCTAATTTCAATACACACTTTTCAAAAATGGAGCATGGGGCATCCCGCATAGTCATCTGTACGTATAAGTTGAGTAAGGAATAAGTTTTAATTGTAAATGTTTAATTGTTGTTTGTGTGTAGTTTCTGAATAAACGTATCTCTATTAAAATAAAACACTTTAACGGTTTAAAACGCGATATATTAGTTAAACTTATTTGAAAATGATTTTTTACTTCGGCCCGACGTTTCGGATGCTTTGCAGCAGTCGTGGTCATGGGGAGACTAAAGATGAAGAATGTCTCTGATGTTAAAGTTAAAAATCATTTTCAAATAAGTTTGACTAATATATCGCGTTTTAAACCGTTAAAGTGTTTTATTTAATTGTGTACTACTCACGTAAACTATCTCTATTATATTTTACGTCCCTAAGCTTCTTCTGATCTATATTTTTATCTTCTGAAATCGGGAATCTTCTGATCTATATTTTTACACAGTTCCTTATCAAACTAAAGGTCAAATGAACTCTGCGTATGCGGTGTAATGTTAGAAGATACAGAATTTCAACTAATCTGTGGTCAAAGGGACCTCCACTAATTGGTTCCATCGCTCTTTCATCGTTGAAACTTGATCTACAGCAGAGGATTGAGAAGACTTATCAATCGGGCCACTGCATGAAGTATGTTCATTGTTCAGCTAGTAATTATATCTTGTCTGTACGGTAAGTTAGCGTACAATTGGGTTAATATGTTAAGTGAATCTATAAAATACTCGCAGTATAGCAATATTATTCAAAGACCGCCTACACAACTGAGGTTCGATTCTCGGAGACATGGTAAATTGTTTAGGTCAGGGCGGAAGTTCAACTACTTGCCTATTAATAAAACATTTCTAACGGTTTAAAACGCGATTTTTCCTTTTTAAGGGATTCCGTCGCGTGCGCTGCGATAACTATTCCAGTAACCGAATAACAATGTATAGAACAATTATTCGTTTTTAAATGATCAAAAAAAATGATCGTTATAGTATGTCTATCATTTAAAATTACCTCGCAAGAACGTCGGGACGCGAGAGACGTAGCCGTACGTCGTATGATAGCAATAATTTCTAAGGCTAAGGAGGTTGATTGCCAAACAAATACATAATGAAGCCCAAAATAACTATGCCACGCGGACGAAGTCACAGGCATAGCTAGTATTACTATATATTGCAAAATAAACTATAATTATACAAAAGCTGCCATAATTACTATGTTAGTCTAGTTTTCGTCAAAGACGTTGATAATCGATGTAATTAGTAACAAAATTCAATACTTCATGGTTGAGATATGCCAACTTATCATCCTATATTACACAGGGCATAGTTAATGGACGGATGCTTTTACTGCAATTTGTGCAAATGGAACTCCTAATAGCTGTAAAATGAATTTCAGAGTCGCGGGCGCCAACATTTCTGAGGTCATTACGATAAAAATACAAATAAATAATTTTCTTATAGTCTGTGGCTGAACGGGTAAAGGCATAGTTTCGATTTCGGTCGGGCAGATCATAGAAGGGCATTACTGCTTCATTGAGATCATTGTTATGGATCATGAGGTACCGGGTTACTTCGGTATCGGGTATTCGGTATTCAGTATCGGTTGTAATTCTAAATTACGACTTAAACATTGTTGAGGTACGTGAATATATATATATAATTTTTTTTTTTTTCACATATATATATATGTGAAAATATATGTAATTGAAAATCCGGCTAACAAAAATCGCACCCGACTATACATTAACCATTTAGCTATATCAAATCTCTTTTAGATTTATCTTATCTGCCGTATCTCATTTTCGTATCAGAAAAATTCGATATTCCATAGTTTGGTTGAATATCCGTTTTATAAAGAGTACCTAGACTAAAAGTTGAATGTAGTATTTTCGGGCATTGGTGTAATTGGTAGTAACGTATAGCTAATTATTCTAACATGTTTCTAATGAATTTTAAAAAAACACTTTAACGGTTTAAAACGCGATATATTAGTTAAACTTATTTAAAAATGATTTTTAACTTTGACATCAGAGACATCCTCCATCTTTAGTCTCCCCGTGACCACGGCTGCTGCAAAGCATCCGAATCGTCGGGCCGAAGTTAAAAATCATTTTCAAATAAGTTTAACTAATATATCGCGTTTTAAACCGTTAAAGTGTTTTATTTTAATGTGTACTACTCGCGTAAACTATAGACAATTTTCTGTAACATGTTGGACTTCGGGATATCTCGATACTAAATGGGTGGTAGGCATATCGAAATCCCGTCCGGTACACGAATCACCCTCAAGAAATGTCATCACGTTTCGTTTTCAGTTTGTTAATATCCGAATAAAGCCAAAATATGTCAGGGCAGTTTGTCTGTTATATGGCTGAGCTATTGGAGACATCCATGAAGATACCTGGCTGTCTCCACCTCTATTAAAAAAAAAATGTCGGCGACATGTCTACTTTTTAAGAACTTGCAAGAACGACGGGAGATGATATAACGGTTCAAGATACTCAAAAAATATGTGATGGCTTGCAAAAACGACGGACGAAGTCGCGAGCACGACTAGTGTGTACATTTGCCGCAGTGCCGAAGCATTACACGTCGGGTCACTGCTAATTTCATAGTCTTAATCGCATTGTTTCAACTAGACCGGCCCGTTATTGGCAAGTAAGACAAAGTAGGTCAAATGTGTCAAGATCAAGTGGAAAATAGGTCGCAAGGGCCATCCGTTTCTCCCCTGACATAGGAGGGTTCCGGGTGGCATTGTCCTTGCCTCCTAACTCGTTCCCAACATTTGTTTTATTCCATTAGTCCCAGTATACAGTTCTAGGTAACTAAAATGTTTTCTATACCGTTGGTCTAATCTATACTAAATAAGAGTTTGTTTGAACACGCCAATCTCAGTAACTACTGGTTCAATTTGATAAACTATTTTTGTGTTTGTTAGAGCATTTATCGAGGAAGGATTTTAGGTAACAAACTGGGAAAATGATTAAAGCATTCAGTTTCCCAGTTTGGTTCATTCAAGTTCAAGATACCCCAAAAAATATGTATGTCTAAATACTGTCTATAGTTTACGCGAGTAGTACACATTTAAATAAAACACTTTAACGGTTTAAAACGCGATATATTAGTTAAACTTATTTGAAAATAATTTTTTAACTTCGGCCCGACGTTTCGGATGCTTTGCAGCAGCGGGGAGATTATTATATATTAACTAATATATCGCGTTTTAAACCGTTAAAGTGTTTTATTTAAATATGTATGTCTATTCAACTACCAACTACACCCTAAGCATGTCTGTCCTCCTTTATCGTTAAAATAAAGTAAGCTTAGTCTTCCAGAAGCTATAAGAGCATAACCCACTAAGAAGACGCTAGAATTTTTTCTTCAAAAGTATTTATCACGCGCAATTAAGTAGTAAAAACATAATCTCTAAACCTGTTTAATACAAGCGTGATTTATTAGCGGTTGACAGCGATTATTTGTCATCTTTTGTGATTGGATAAGCCGAGGGGTGTGTACACTTGACTTTCAAACTTGACGTCTCGTGTTCGACCCTTGGGATGAAGCAGATATGTCGATGTGTGCATCTAACACGTGGTTGAAGTTCTGAGGGAACCGGCGTCTCATAGTAACGAAAAATGTGTGCGAACCACCCCTATTTTTGCAGTTTTATATAAACTGACACATTACTTAAAATTACGAAGATTGTAAATTAAAATGAATAAGATTAATTTCTTTGAAATAATGTGCATTTGTTTTAATGACTTTTGGTATAACTTGCATTTTTGAAAACCCTTTAACGGTTTAAAACGCGGTATATATTAGTTAAACTTATGTGATTTTTTTTAACCCGACGCTTCTCTAAATGTGTACTACTCGCGTAAACTACAGACACTATATAGCTTGCATTTATTGACATTTTATAACCGTCACGGAAACGGTCCTGGAGTAAGACAGGCCCTTGACAACCGTAACTCTAACGTTACCGTAAGTCGCATAATCCGCGAACACGTGTATCCACATTACCCCTTTCTACCCCAACAGGCCCCTCTCGTTAAACCTCAAATGCAGAACGTTTTAGTGCGTAGAGCTTTCTATTTAAACATCGCTTGAGTATTTGAAAACTTTTTTTTTACATTTTGCACATGATGGCACTATATAAATTAAAAATAGATTATAATCGAAAAGATTTACGACTCGGGCACGACTTGAACCGGCAGCGTCAGCGTTTCGTGCCGTTGCTCTAACCAATTGAGCTACAGAATTTTTTTTCACCTTATTGATACACGCATCTCTCGCGCAATATAATTATAAGTCTAAATTGTCACAAATTTAGTAATCTTATGATAGAGGAGGTCAGACAATTATAGGGTTCCATTAGTGGTAGGTTAAAACCCATATAACATCGAAACAAGATGTGCCGTCGGCCTATTTTGGCTATGGGTATTCGGAAATCTACAGACTGAACCGAAACGTGATAACTTTTTCATTTGTTAAGTTTATTTTTTTATTTAGTAGTGAACATTTAACATAAAATGTTTAAATAGTTTCGAGCCGGTGAATCTAACCCACGTCCCGTCGATGGCAATACTTTGTTAACATTGCACTGACGAGCTCGTCGAAAAGTCGAAGTGTAAAATAAAGACGATCAATGTAATTTGTCCAAACGTAACCCCAATTACAAGTTACAAGTCAATACCGTGAATACAAAACTACTTGAATTATTGTAATTAGTCTCTAGGCAGGTATGTTTACTGTCGCCAACATATCAACAGTTCATACAACGCAACCTAATGACTGAGTAATAAAACGTAAGTTATTTATTAGCAATGTTTAATCGGTATTCCACACGAGAGCGCAAAGTGTGTCAAGTTCACAGAATCTAGGGCAGAGGATAACAGAAGTGCAGTCGACATTATTCCAATGTAGGGTACACAAATATTACGTCAAACGACCATTATAATTATAGGCTATTTTTAACATTGCACAGTCTACTCGTGTGTGCAACGTGAACCTTTGTGTGCAAAATTTGAATTAATGAGACGTATACGCGTCACAATTTGGTATTTTAATTTTTAAGAAATTGTATTGAAATACTGTCTGTAGTTTACGCGAGTAGTACACATTTAAATAAAAGACTAACGGTTTACACGATATATATTAGTTCAAATAACTAACGAATATATATCGCGTTTTAAACCGTTACTGAATACATATATACCTTCAGCTACGACCCGAAGTTTCTGATGTTTAAAGACAGTCGTCATCGTTAAAAATAAACTATTATTTGTCACGTTTCAAACTGTTAAAAATGTCCACATAAATGGTATTGAATTGCATTCATTATGAGGTCACCTCTAAAGTCTATATTTGGATTAGTGGGTTATGTAAATACAACGTATAGTAAAATGATATCGTAATTATTAAGCACTTAAAATAGTGCAGGGTTAGCAAAAGTGTGCATTGCTGATTATGTAGTTAGTATTAAATACATAGGTACTCATTTATTGTATCTTAGTTATATTTTACTAGCTGTGTCAGCGATCGTTGTTTTGGGCATCCAAATTTGTTTTTGCAAATCTCTATATTTTTATAAATATCAGCTGACATCGGTTGTCGTTCTTGCAAGTTAATCCTAAATAGATATATAGTGTCGTGGAATTTTTTTTTCAGATAATTTAAAGAGGAATCATTCCTCTATATAATTTATTATTTTACATTATGTTGCATTAATGCCTTGGTCCGCTTCATTAGGCCATTTTTATGTAAGAAACTTAGTCAATGACTTGGAAAAAGTTAAGCGAGTATTGCTACTAATATTTCAACCTGACCTACCTTTTACCAAATTTTTATATGCGAGTTTTACGTGCGAATTTGTAACATATGTGTCGTGGTTATATGTAAAAAAAAAATGAAAATGTACTAACTTATCCAAGCTATTTTCAATGTAATTTAGAATTCTTAATTTTATACATCATTTATGTATGTTTATGTTTTATTTGTACACACAACATCTTTAACTCATGGAACGAATACCTCTTGATGATGTCATTCAGTACTGATGACAAATCGTCGAGGATTTCTCAATTACGACTGCCGAGCTTGATAACTTAAGTTGTGACGATTTTTGTATGTTTTTGTACACGGTAGCTCAACTCTTTAGAGCAGTAGCACAGAACGCTGTGGCCGGTTCAAGTACCGTAAACACATTTTAAATTAATATAATAGTATTTATGTGCGCTATCGTCTTAAAATGTTTTTAAGCTTTTGTATCATTTACTGCCTATATAGTTATTAAAAATAATAGAAAACCCACAGCATCTCTTAAGACTGAACTACTCAATCTAGCCGCCTCTGTGGCTAAATAGATAAACGTATTGCCTGATGTTGCCTTTGTCGCGAGAGGTTCTGGCTTTAAACCCGGGGAAACACAGTCTGATCCACTACTTGTCTGTGGATAAAACCGATGAATGACTCGGACACAGATGTGTTCGTTCATGCCTCACGAGGGGAAACAGGGTGAGAGGGGGTATCACTTAAATTTAAACGTAGAACACACCGCGCGGTACAGTGAGTAATTCAATGTAATTATAAGTGGTTCCATTCCACTCAAGAGTGAGATGGATAAACGTGTGTTATGAAAAGATTTAGAGGTCGGATCCGACCGAGCGAGTAACTAGGCGAAGGTTAGCCGCCATTGTGGTTGGCGTGTAATGACGTTACAGTATAATAGATAAATATTATCGCCAGTAGCGCAACCGAACGCATCGCTTTCATTCTCCGAAATCTCTAGACGCCATCTTGGCTTTCAACGTAAAAGGAATAACATATCGCGCACCATATTTGTCGTATGTATGGCTAGTAACCAACGGGTCATGGATCGATCCTCGGCGGGTCCTTTATAATTTTTTTTTTTGAAACATGTTTATATTTCGTCTGGAAGTCTGGATATTAAATGAGTCACGAACCACCGTCAACAGATGAAAAGCCCTGGCTTGCCAAGCGCTGGTTTTCAGTGTCTCCCTTATTAAGATAACAAGTAGACCCAAAAATTTAAACATTATGGAAAAGTTGGAACGAACTTAAAAAAAATATAATTAAATACTGTCTGTAGTTTACGCGAGTAGTACACATTTCAATAAAACACTTTAACGGTTTAAAACGCGATATATTAGTTAAACTTATTTGAAAATGATTTTTAACTTCGGCCCGACGTTTCGGATATTTTGCGGCAGCCGTGGTTAGTCTCCCCGTAACGACTTTAAAAATCATTTTCAAATAAGTTTAACTAATATATCGCGTTTTAAACCGTTAGTGTTTTATTTAAAAATATAATTACATGACATATTTTAGTCGATATCACTAGTAGCCATTACAATTCATTGCAACTAAGAGGAATGCCGAGTCGGACTACATTACTGGGACTGTTGGTTTTTATAGAGGAGTACAAACAAGTAAGGAGTTCGCTTGATGTTAGGTGTAAAATCCAAGCCATAATACATCGAAACATGATGTGCTGTCTAACTATTATGACTTTTGAAACGCGATTAAACTTCATGGCTTTTTCACCTGTGGACGGTAGTTTGTAACCCCACGACCTGCCGTATATCAGGCGTTCGGTGTCCATTACTAGACATAGGCCTCCCTCATAGACCTTTCAGTACGACCGGTCGTTCGCTAGTTGAATCCAGCGTTGCCCTACCTTGACCAGGTTTTCGTCAAGCTGGTAAGAGGTCGGCCAGGTTTTTCTTTAGTCATTAGCTGGTCAAAATTTAAAGTATTACAAACGACGAAATAGTTGTTAAATAATGTTGTCGCGTCCACCCGAGGCGAGATGCCAAGTCATGTTCATATTTAGTTGGCACCCACAGGTGCTTTAGTGACCCAAAAGTACAATGAACGCATGCGTTTGAATGCTAATTGCGTTACCTTGTCACAATTTAATATCAATTTGAGCACACACTGTCAATGTTATCTTGTCCTGCACTTATCAATGACTCGCTATGCACCGCGGCGTTACCTACATCAGATACCAATATTTTTTTATTGCTATAGTTCAAAACCGGGTGCGTCTACAAGAATTTTGATTGGTGGTAGGAATATCGGAATTGTGTCTAGGTCGCGAGCCACCCTTCATACATCTATGGAGGGTAGTTCGCGACCTAGACAAGCCATGAAGATGCACGGACAACCGAAACGCGATTTAGCGTTTCAGTTTCAGTCTGTGGACGCCTAGATATAGGACGATAACGCATCTTGTTAAGATATTGTATGGCTAGGGTATTAGATGCGGCATCAAGTTAACCATAATGTGGATTTAAGTTTTTGTATGAGCTTAAAAGTTAGAGCTTAGCTTATTAAATTACTATTTTAATTACAACAAGAAGATGTTACATTTTAGAAAGATGCAAAAGTAAATACTGTCTATAGTCTACGCGAGTAGTACACATTTAAATTTAACGGTTTAAAACGCGATATATTAGTTAAACTTATTTGGAAATGATTTTTAACTTCGGCCCGACGTTTCGGATGCTTTGCAGCATACGTCACGGGGAGACTAAAGATGGAGGATGTCTCTGACGTCAAAGTAAAAAATTGCTACGCTAGCGCCATCTGTTCCGTCGAAGTTCGCCAAATACCAACTTTTTCAAATTCCAGAAAATAACAATACTTTTTTGAATTTGAATAAGAGACTTTCCTATTATTGAAATGTATCTAACATTTAAATAAAACAATTTTGACGGTTTAAAACGCAAAATATATTATTTGGCTATCTCTTAACTACGATTCGACGTTTCGGATGCAGCAGCCGTGGTCATTATGGAACCTAAGATGGATCCTATAATGGGTTATAAGGGGCGCCCGCTTATATCCAATTATAGGTAGGAAGACTAGCTGCGCCCGCGACTTAGTTCGCGTAGAATTTAACATTAATTTAGGCATCAAAATTTGATTTTACAAACGTCTTGTTTAAATCTATAAATTTAAGCTATTACCCACGACGTTATCCCGTCTGTAAGATAATGTTAAGAGATAGATATTTTTTTATTGTCTGAAGAGTAGGCATTATTTTATAGATAATTTGGGTATCTACCCAAAAATTATTCATTTTTGGGTAGATACCCAAATATGAATAATTTTATTCGCTGCGATAACGCAAAATTATTCATTTTTGGGTTTTCGCAGCGCAGGCGACGTAAACCCAAAAATGAATAATTTTCCCCATCACGTTTTCTACTGTTTCTTCGCTATAGATATTAAATAGAACTTTTCATTTACAAAATACCAACATATATTTTTGTTTTCTTTGGAAAACGTATAAAAATCTCAATAAAAACGATCGTTAAAAATTCGTGAATCTCATTCATATGTTCTTCTGGCACACAGCTTTTGAGTACCTTGAAAATAAAGGCTATTCACGCAACAACACGGACAAACATACAATATAACTACACGCTGTGTACGGCTGACCACACAGCCATTTGGCCGTCACCACAGAATATCTTAAGCGCAACTTGGTGACAGAATCATTTATTTGATGTACATAGCGGCGGTACTATGAACAAAATTACAATTATATCCAACGCGAGCATCATAGTACAGCGATGTTATCTTTCAATCGTTAGCGAGTTACAGTTAAGAGTGTAAGTTATAACACTGAATTCGTACCCGTTTTCCTCGACCTAGTCTGCTAGTGAGCCATCTAAGGAGACCTATCGAGAGCAGGGCCATCGAGCCATTAAGGAGACATTGTTGTGCCATTTTTAACATTATATTTTTTAGCCCTTGAATCGAACTCTTGAATGGCGTTAAGGGTGACGTGCAATTATGGCTTGCGTCATTTCTCATCTTCATCGTGATTAAATTGTTCTTCAGTTTCCTAAGTGTTTTCCTCTCTGTCTTTAGTATACTTTGAAAACAGCTCAAACCTAACTTTGTCGCTGTCTACGCTACGCTAAATATATATAGACAAAGAATTAATTCTACTGCGTTTGATATGTTTGTAATACTGGTACTGGTATAAGAAGGTTTGTTTTAAGATCAAAATATCTGCTCAACTAAGCAACCAATCCTACCCTTAAACGAAAACCTTAGGTGTTTTTCGATATTGATCAGAATTCATCAATTCTATGTGCGTGAATAGTAATTCAGATACACCGAAACTACAGCAAGTATCGCTCATTGCGACACCCCGAATCGAATTAATTACCTCGCAAGCGAGCGTAGTATTAAAAAACGGTTTGCGCAAGAGTCGATCCGCACCTTGACACAGATAGTGCTCAAACTGTCGTTTTGAATACACAAAACCGGACGCTGCCTTCACTATTTTAAAATATCAACGGAATTAAAATAAATATTGTCTAGTCTACGCGACTAGTACACATTTAAATAAGACACTTTAACGGTTTAAAATGCGAAATATTGTAGTTAAACTTCTGGTCACGGGGTGACTGTTTTCCCGTGACTACTGCTGCTGAAAAGCATCCGAAATGTTGGGCCATAGTTAAAAATAATTTTCAAACGAGTTTAACTAAAATATATCGCGTTTTAAACCGTTAAAGTGTTTTATTTAAATTAAATAAATATATTAACATGAAGAATACGGTACTCAGTTGTGGAAACAGATTTTTTTATCTAATCATTATTATTTTACGTTTATATTTTTACATCACTATTCCTAGTTACTATCATGTATTTTTTTTTATAGTTTATATCACTGAGTTACTTGCAAAGATGTAATATTTCGTAAGAATTGTAAAATTGACGGATATAATCTAACATTTAGGATGCAGCAGCCATGCTACATATGTGGTACGTCTAATATGCTCGTGTGTATCTTTTGAATTGAATGTTTAATTGCAGTTTTTTTACTTTAACATAGAGTTTTTAAGCGGACGAAAATTTATAAGAGATATTTTAAACGTTTTTAAGTTACGTAAACGCAAACATATTTCAACTCTTTGATGTCGGACACTCAAAAAAAACTGTGTTAAACATGTTTTCTATAGAACCTGAAAGCGAACTTTTCAAAAGACATCTGCATTTGATGTCATCCAATTTGCTCTGTGAATTTAAGTTCATAGAGCTGCAAGTTTTAAATATAATTAATATTTACTATTAACATACAATTTAAAATATCTATACAATTAAAAAACTCAACGGTTTTTTTGTTTGTGCGAACGCACTAGTCTCGGGAACTACTGGACCAAATTTACAAATTCTCTTATGTTGGCTAGAGCGTTTGAGGAAACGCTGTAGGCTATAAAACATCATGTTGGGAAGCGAAGAAACAGTGGGAAGTATAAAAGAGACGGTCGAAAAACTATATATTTAAACGCAAGATCTTTAGAAAACTTCATTATTTTTGACGTGTTATTGCACATGAATGCACTATATAATTTTAAAATCGAAAATACATTTGAAAAAATTTCGACTCGGGCCGGACTTGAACCGGCATCGTCAGCGCTCCGTGCTGTTGCTCTACCAACTGACTCGGTAGCAAAAAATTACACGAGATCTTTCCCAAAAACCCCCTTTCCCTTCCATTTAAAATGGCGACACTTTCCTTTCTTTAACTACTATCAAATTGATTACTATTTCATTAACAATAATCTGTAGTCTGTACTGTTTTTTTTTTCAGATTATCATTCAATCAATGAAATCAAAAATAGTAAAAGAATCATGTTAACAATAATTTTAACGGAACACCTATTTATTTATTCTATTAAATTAATCTTATTATTGCAATGTGTTCCAATAATAAATCAAACCTATTATGATAAAATAATTACATTTCGATCGCTGACTTAAGCTTCGAAGTTCTTTACAATCAAAAATATATTTTATTTCAGTGTTTCGCTTAACACCGTGGCTTTCCTTTAAATCGGTTGCAAACAATAGGCCTAAAAACTCCACGAGTCTCTGATTACGAAATATCAAGGCCAGCACAGTAGTGGGAAGCCTTACGTGTCATTAAGTCGGTGACTTGACAGAGTTGATTACTTTACGTAGCGCTAGCATTTTTCATGTTAGCGTATATGGTTGCGAGTACAAAACATGCCAATTAACTCCTTAATGTTTTATTTGTTAGAATATCCAGCGGATTCCGTGGGGTTGGCAGTGAATTATCGATTCGATCGATCGATTCAGCCGTTCGGTGTCCACTGCTGGACATAGGCCTCCCCCATAGACTTCCAGTGGGCTAGTTGAATCCAGCGTTTCCCTGCTACCTTGACCGTCGTCGGTCCACTTGGTAGGAAGTCGTCCAGGTTTTCGAAGTCCGGTACGTGGTCTCCACTCCAGAACCTTTTTGCCCCAACGGCCGTCAGTTCTACGAGCGATGTGCGCAGCCCACTGCCACTTCAGCTTGCCAATTCGATGGGCTATGTCAGTGACTTTAGTTCTTCTACGGATCTCCTCATTCCTGATTCGATCAAGCAGGGTAACTCCTAGCATAGCCCTTTCCATCGCACGCTGAGCGACGCGTAGTCTGTGCACCATTCTCTCGCGGTAGGAGACCATGTTTCGGTACCGTACGTCATCACTGGAAACACACACTGGTGGAACACTTTAGATTTAAGGCACTGAGGTATACGGGATGAAAAGACTTTGTCTAGTTTCCCGAACGCTGCTCAGCCGAGCAGTGAATTATAGTACGGTTGAATTATTGAGGCACGTTTGACGCTGTAGTGACGTCACGTTAACGTAACGAAATTGCTTTTAGATAGGTCGGACTCGTGGGTTTCGCCACGACCCGTTGATTATTAGCGGGTGCCTAACTCTTTTCAATTTATTTTTGATTTTTAAATGTTGATTATTTCAGAATCGTATTGTCCATTTAAAAGGGAAAAACATTCAATTAAGAATAAACCTTTCTTCTTAATTGATTTATTTAAACGGTTTCAAACCCTACTGATCTTATGAGAGCGAACGATTAACGGATGTTTTTTGTTCTTTGAAGCAAGAACTACTGAATTAATTTTCAGAAGCAATGGAACATAAAAGATAGAAGAATATTCCAATTGACATAAAAAAACAATTGATTGAAAGAAAAATTCTCAAACAATTGTACTAACTCTACATTTCTTAAAAAAAAAGAAGTGGTGATCCAGTATTTCTACGTAAATTGGCTTTATAGTCTATTGCAATATCCGTTTAAAACAGTTTATTGACATTTAAATAAAACACTTTAACGGTTTAAAACGCGATATATTAGTTAAACTTATTTGGAAATGATTTTAACTTCGGCCCGACGTTTAAACCGTTAAAGTGTTTTACTTAAATGTGTACTACTCGCGTAAACTATAGACAGTATTGAGTTTATTGACATTAGTAAAGAAGGATTTGTTTGGAAGTATAATACCTTTTTTTTTATAAAGAATCAGATTTCTTTCAGTTCGACATTCAAATATTAACACAGATTATACAGTTTTATCTCTACAGCCCAATCAAACTTGCGTAATAATTCACTGTCCCTAAAAAGAGATGGCGCTATACATAAATTACAATATTTATCGAGAAATGCGCAAACTTTCTGTTCTTAGCGACCTATTAGACAATAATAAAATGTTATTTTTATAAAATGATTTAACTTTATGCTGTGTTTATTCAGAGACACTCGTGTACAATGTAAACGACTGCTATTTTGCCGCTAAGTAGGTCAGTGGGTCACAGACGAGGTCTACTGATAGTAAAGAGTCATTTCCCAAAGAGTATTAATGTTTTATTCTTCGCTTCATTAAACTTTATCTTACCTTTATAATTACGATTTAGTAAACGAGAAACAGAAAATAATCCTTAACCCTAAATAATGACGCAAACGATCAAAGCAATAACGTAGGCAAATAAAACTTTTCGATTCTATATTCGTATATATTTTTTTAATAAGTAAATGACTCGACTGTTATGGGCATTTTGAATTTTCCAAGATTTTTTTTATACCTTGCCCGTGTTTACAGATGTCATCTAAGCCAACCGTAAATAAAAAATATATATCTAAACCGAAGAGAAACAAATAAATAATACATTTTAAACGCGGTTTAACTTTTGAGTGTAATTAAATTATTTGTGATATAATACTATATTTTTTTAAGAAAAACTATATTTGTATAATTGTTTTAAAATCTTACATTTCGCCTTAATGTTGGTAACCCTTGTGTCATCATTGGCGTGCCTCGGAAATCCCGTAAAGCCACTTCCGGTTACGAACACCGTGGAGCACCACGGTTGGTTTAAGCTTTACGAACTTCTTTGAGGAAGGAAACTCATGCCCAGCGGTGGGACAGTAATACACTGTGTATTTAGTGTTAAGAAATAACATGTACGTTTAAATAAAACACTTTAACGGTTTAAAACGCGATATATTAGTTAAACTTATTTGCTGCTGCTGTAAAGCATCCGAAACGTCGGGCCGAAGTTAAAAATAATTTTCAAATAAGTTTAACTAATATATCGCGTTTTAAACCGTTAAAGTGTTTTATTTAAATGTGTACTACTCGCGTAGACTATAGACAGTATTTAACATGTACGTTTCACCTGCAATAATTCACACCAAACTTAACAGATGGCAAATAAAATTGCAACTAGGTCAGGTAGCCTACTCGCTGTTAGAAAAGTGGGTCGTAGCATATAGCTCATAAATCTGCTATTACAGCGCCATTTTTTAATATAAATCACGGTGTGCAAAACTCTTTTCACTATTGACGGAAAGACTGCATTCCACTAGGTAAGCACTAGGGATGTATGTTTTTATAATTTCGGATCCGGATATAGATATTGGTAAAATATAAATTCGGTTTCGGGTTTTAAGTTATTTCGGATTATTATATTAGACATTAGACTGCAGCGGAGTGCACAGATAATTAGTACGTAGTAGTATTACTCCGCCGTATCCGAAACTATAGAACCTTTTGTTATGCATACGGTTACGGATATGGATATCCATAACGAGACTGGCAAGTTTGAAATGAAAAGCTCAAATAAGAAAATGCTCTAAATATTTTCGGTGTTCAAAAACTGTGTTACTTAGGAAATTGGACTAACGATGAAGATTGGTCTGGAAGCTACGATCTACAAAGGAGGGTTGTCTGGAGTTGAGGTGCGGGGTGTTCGCTTTAATAAAACTCTAAATTCTTGTTTATATTTCATTAAGACCAATGCACAGAAGGACGAATTAACCTCAACTGCCTCAATTTATGTAAAACATTTGCCGGGACACATGTATACACTGCTAACACAGCGCATTGTAAATGTCTGTCCCTACACCCCCCCCCCCCCTTAAAAAAAATTAGCTTAAGCTAGAAAATAATAGGAGCGAAGAGACAGTGTACAATGTAGAAAAAAAGGGGAAAAATATTCATCTTTTATCTAAAAAAAAAATTCGCGACATCATATGTCTATCTTTTAAGATTAACTTGCAAGAACGATGGGAAGGGACGCAACCGACATCGTGGGTAACAGCTAAAGTTTATAAAGATGAAAGGGTTTGCAAAAACGAAACTCAAAATAGCGATTCTCGCGGACGAAGTCGCCGACGCAGCTAGTATAATATAAAGATAGGAGGAGGTTTGCAAAGACAAATTTTGATGTCCAATGTGCCTTTCTACGCTAACGAAGTCGCAGACACACAATATATTAACTCGAACCGAACTCTACTTTTCATAGACAATTCTATGTCGTACACAACCGTTCGACATGCATATAACATCGAGAAAATCAATATCAGTACAATAATTATTTACCATTGAAGCATTATTCAGTTGTTCAGTAAAAACTGCTTATTACCGGTTGGTACAATAAGTGCCTTTATTATTTCACATGGCATGTCAACAAGAGTCACCGTAATACCTGGTATGATTCTCCACTATCAAATTGGATGCGGTCATTAAATATTCAGTTTGTACGTAGATATACGAGAGAAGGGAAATTGGAAAATCTTTTAACTCACTCTCGAAATATCAAAGTGCAGAATCGTAGATCTGATTTCGTAAGTATACCGTCTTTATAGTACAAAGAATTTTATGACTATTCAACGTCTCGCAAAGTAAGAGGTCTTTACATGAACATTTGTATATAAATAAAGGAATCGCCATTGTCAACCATTGAACAGTGCTTCTACCAAAACTGGGACTTTTATGTGAGGAAATGGGCATTAAGTTCCACGCTTACAAAAATTTGTGTTAACACTTAACGCAATTCGAATTTTCGGACATACAAGTTCTCCTGTGGCATTTGGTATGATAATTAATAAAATTTGTTACTATAACCCTTTAAATAAAACACTTTTAACGGTTTAAAACGAGAAATATATCCTTTCCCCTTTTCCCTGAGCCCACGACTCAACAAAGCATTGCAAACGTCGGGTAGTTAAATTAAATTAATATGTTTCGCGTTTTAAACAGTTTAAAGTGTTATCTATGTAAATATACTCGCGTTAACATACTGATTCCGTTCTTTGATTTAAATATTAATAAAAGTTACTGCATTACACAAGTTTTAGCGTTGATGCCGCTTTGTTTCAAGAACACGATATTGCTATAGATCCAAGTCTTGCATGCACCAGGGTCACGGATAGTCTGTAATGAGTAGTTCGGCGTTGACTATCGCGACCGTGCACTCCTTGGTTACGAACAATATAGCGGAGATATATAAAGATCAACATAATACTTTCAGGGTTGAGTTCTCCGAGGTAATGTCTGCATTGCCTTTGTCCCACCGCTGAGCACATGTCTCCTCTTATTGGAGAGAGTTTCGGAACAAAGACCCACCACACTTCGGTGTTTTAACGACTACCGCCAAATTATGATCAAGTAGTAGTAGTCTTCGAGTTAGAACTGTTGGGCCTATAGCGGAGTTCGCTAACAGCTAAATCAACGAGGCAGTTAATAATATGAAGATGTTTTATAAGCATAGGGTCCAACTAATCTAAGGGGTCGTCCATTAATCACGTGAGGCTTGAAGGGGGGTTTAAAAAATCACGAAAATAACACAGGGGGGGGGTGTAGTAAGATATCGCGTGTATTTATTTTTTCGTTCGTCAAACGCGCGATTTTTAAACAAATGGTGTAGACATTTTTATTATGGTCTTTAATTTCAGAATATAATAAGATTATAGTCTATACCTGTATTTAAATTAAGATAATATTCAGAAAATTTTAAGATTCTTTGTAGGTACTAAAAATACACGTGATGTTTAGAAGGGAGAGGGGGGGTTGTCTTAAACCTCACTACGTCTCACCAATGGGGAGGGGGGGTTAAAAAATTCAAAAAAAAAGATCACGTGATTAATGGACAACCCATAAGGTAAAATACCCCAGTCATATAATGTTTAAACATGATGTGCTGTCGACTTATTTTTGCTTTGGATATTCGGAAACCCAGTGTTCTTTTTTACCTACACAATATGTTGTACACGTCTTTTTCATCTGAGAATGGTGGTTCCTAACCCGGACGGAATTGCAATATTCCTACCACCCGTTTAATATCCAGATTTCCAGATAAAATCTAACAAGTTTCAGACAAAATTATAAAAAAAAACATTTTTGGAGAAAATATTCGAGCAGTGATACAGCAAAAAAGCTATGGATGTAACACAAAGCATGACAATCTCGGGAACTACTGGTTCGAATAGAAAAAAACGTCCACGACGATATCTTCTAAGATTAACTTGCAAGACGCGACCGACGTGGGTAACAGCTATTGTTTATAAAGATTAGAAGGAGGTTTCAAAAATGTATTTTGACGCCCAAAATATGGCCGCGAACGACATCGTGGGTAACAGGTACAATTTATTATAATAAAGCAAAAGCAAGCCTCCTCAGCTTGCAAAAAGAAAATAGCTGTTCCACTCGGGCAAAGTCGCGGGCGCAGCCAGTATATTATATTAGCGCAAAAGTGAATTGCTCTTATGATAAAGGAAGACATTAATCGCATGTTATGGCTGCGAGACACGGAGTACGTAGGAGTGGATATCGCCAACTCACTCTCGACTGATAATAAAACAATATCAGCATGAGCCATAGAGACGAAATTAGTAGGCAAAGAAGCGACCAAGAGCGAGTCAGACGTGCGCATAGACTAATTCCAATTCTATTTATTGATATCGAGCTAAAATAAATAAAATGTGAAACCCCGTTTTCCCCAGTGGGGCATGGGGCGAACACATTTCCGTGTCCGTTTCACTAATCAGTTCTATTTAAATAATTAGACTTCTGTGCCCTGCCCGACCGAAACTCACGCGATTCGAACGTAGGACCTCCCTAAACGCATTGCCAACACTAAAATAGTTCAAAACAGACACACTGACAGACTAGACATCTAGCAAAACGTATCACAAAAATATATCCCGCTATTAAAAAATATTAAACGGATGGTGATGGATAGTTACTGAAAGACCGACAAAACAGTATTTAATATATTATTTTTTATTAGCGCATACTGCGCGATGTAAATATAGAAACGCCGCGTAAACTCGTACAATAATACAGAGTTATTATAACGGAGCTAATAATATAATGTTTGATATTAACCTAAACCCTGTTTAAGAATACAGGAACCTAAGCTAAACACTAATGTAGACTTGTGGGAAAATGGAATACAACTCTAGGCTTACAACGACTATTCGGTAGTCGGCCTATTCGCGTTTTTTCGGCTTAATACCAAATACTTATTTTGTCATACAAATTCGAAAAATGATTAAATATATATAATATTAATCTTAAATACTCTGTAGTTTACGCGAGTAGTACACATTTATTTAGTAAAACACTTTAACCGTTTAAAACGCGATGTATACTAGTTAAACTTATTTGAAAACTATTTTAACTAAGGCCCGACGTTCGGATGTTCGATCTTATTTAGAGGTCTGAATGAATATAATATGTAGATAACAAATTCCCACATCAGTACAGTGAACGAAAATTGTTAACATAATTCGTACACAGATAATAATACAATTTTTTTTTCGCCTAAGTTAATTACGATTCTTTGCTCTCCTTTTTAATAAAAACCATGTATTTTTATTATAAGGCCCCTCTGCCTCTAGCAGCCGCAGTTATCTCGCGGTTTCTTGGCATATGCACATAGTACTTGTAGATATAAAGCAATGAAATTTTACAATAGTTCGCGTTCCAACTAATATTAAATCGATTTTACTACACCTTTTGAATTCTCGTCATAAAATACGTTTTTTATGTCCCTCTGTTAAATTATGTGGTTACTCGGTGGTAGATAAAAGCCCCATTCTAATACCTTTAAGTTAATACGCTGTCAATTCTCATGGAATAACTAATTGTGTCCGTTTGTGGACTAAGCCTGTACTGAAGGTTTTCTTGGCTTTGACATGTAATGTTAGAATTGTGTGAGAAGATAAAGACGTTATTTTCGTAAATATTTTTTAGGAATATTATTTTATATTTAATGTTCGTCAAGTTCACTCGCGTTTCGATTCCAGTCCAAAGTTTCCAAAGTTTATCTACCATAAAAAACGAGATTTGCAGATCACGACTCTACATCTTTGAAAAATTATAAATGACTTCTGTGATTTGGCGCAGAACTTGCGGTTTCGCAAATTAAGAAACTCGATTTGTTTAATTGCGCAAAAACAGCAATGTTTTCATCATCATCATCGACCATTTAATAAATTAGAATAAACACTAACTTGGTTTAGATGTATGCATATGTAAAGAACATCTTGCAGCCACATAAGAAATATAGATATAGATATAGCAGGTGGTAGGAATATTGAAATTCAGTCCGTATCATGAACCACCGTCCACAAACGAAAATGAAGTTTAATCGACTTGCGCTTTCAGTATGTGGTTTCAGAATATCCAAATTCAAAATAGGTCGACAGCAGATCTTCTTTAGATGCTATAGGCTGGGGTATTCACTTATCATCAAGTGAACCTCGTGATTGTCTATCCTCCTCAATTATTAAAAAAGAGGCTGATTCTAGAGTCATAATGAATTAATCCAAAGCTAAAATAGGCCGACCGCGCATCTTGTTTCTATGTTATATGACTGGGGCATTTCACCTAGCCCCATGCCTGTCTATCACCACCAATAAAAAGGCTCTAGTGCCATAGATTATAATCTTATTTCAATGTGCAACCAACACAATATTCACCTAGCGTTCGTTCGGCCTACTTCCCAAAATACGCATTTACGCAATACCAGATCATTATGGTGGTATTCAATCACCAATCTGCAAAATATCAAAACTAGAGAGCTTCATAATATTATCTGTGGTTTGAAAGCGAGCGTTCTGACTGAACTGATTACTTCATATCGAACGTAATATGGCTACTATATAATAGACACTTTGTGCCCTACTGACACGAATTAAAATACATTCAAACAAAATCGCACCGTGCTTACTTTTAATAAATCATTTTTCGATTTTATTATGCTTGTAGGAGAAAGATAGAGCCAACTCATTTTTAAATTAGGTACTTCGTCCGACTCCTTCCCTCGTTACCGCGAAAACGAAAGCGACGTTGCCACACCGTGCGACCGAGCGTACGAGCAGGTAGAGTATAGACTACCATGGACTCAACAAATTACAATGCACAATGTAATTATTATACAACCACTTGTCTGCTTTGAATAAAACTATTCACAATGCCTTCGGCCTCATGTCCCAAAACTCGTTCTATTTATATTCCAAATCGAGTCTTATTCGAAATTACCTTTCATGATTCTCAAAATATTATTTGAAAGGTAAATTACTTCATCGATTATTCATCTGTTTTTTCACCACCTGTTGTCGGAAGTTGAATTCGATTCAATCTAATACTCTCTGCTTTTCTATAACTAGGTTAAACGAATTATCTATTACAGATATTCTTAAATATTACATTTTTACTTCGAACTAGCTACGTACCATTTGCCGAGTCCACATACGCGATTTTCAACTCCATTTCAATATTATTATCTGTTGATTTCGTTTCTGTTAGGTTTAGGTCATATTCGATAGGATTTTCTATTTCGATGTCGGTCTTCACCTGGCTCGTAGAAGCAACCAAACCCTGCGCAACACTCATTTTCGGAGAATCTTCGTGCATCATTACAGATTTTCGGGCGAAACAACTAGAAGCTGCTCGCAAAATACATTAAATACCATCTAGGCATAAAAGAAAAATGTTCTTTCTCAAAATGTGCTCACAAAAACCAATAATTCCAAATAAAACACAAATGTAGGTCTCTAGGCCACTTCACTTACACTTTGATATTCCGACATAACTCGGACTCAATAGGACTGCTGTACTCATGACTGACATTGAAATAAGTCGGTAAAGGGCAGTGAGAAACTAACCTAATTCGTGAAAAGTATGTCATGGCCTATTTTCCCAAAAAACCCCTTCGAGACTTGTTGGCAAATAATTGTCCTAATTACAGTTTTTTAAATCAAATAACTACAGCAAAAAGACCTAAACAATAAAAGAAGAACTTGTTGTGTTGTGATACAATATTGTCATTTCGTAATGAATTTTCTGCTTAAATTCATGAAAATATCGCAAAATGACTACATTTGCTTATGAATACGCTGCGTTGTGTAATAAATGACCGTTTCTATTGCACAATCTTTTCACAAGGGCTTTGAATGTAGGTCAATCTGTATGAGTGTGATTGCAAAGCATTACAGTTCCAATTTAATTAAGTGGACTTAAATACATGAAAAATTATCATTAAAAATTGTATTTTCAATAAATGCAATTATAATGGAATGTTGCTGAGTGCAATTTATCTGGAAAATAATAAATAAAGGCGTCATTATCCACGACATCCGGTTGTTATAACCGGCATCTATACAAATATTTCATAAACTAATATACTTAATGCTCATAGAAATAGATAGATGTCGTTTTTTTAAATTAAATATCCTAGGCATATTTGGTAGATGTCACTTTTACAAACAATTAAATTTTCAGTACATAATTGCTAAAGGTTTTCGTATTAGTATTCAAAGAAATGTTTACATTAAATTCGGCTTCTACGGACGTTGACGCTTTTCCTATGTGCTAATATCTGTGTTTTATAAGATAGTAACGCCAAGACAGAGTTTTACTAACTCAATCTGGTGTAGTCGCATATGAATGATAAATTAGTAATTTGTGATCAGCACATTGCAGTTAATGTTATAATTTCATTAGTAGTGGTAGAGATGTCGCTGTATATAATTTTTTGAATTCATTGTTCATGAATTTCTTAAGTTTGTATAAAACTTGGGAATATGCAATATCATATGGTCTAAAAGCAAGCAAGTGTTTCAATATTAGGAATCAAAGTTATAACCACACAAGGTGTGCGTGCGACTTCGTCCGCGTGGAATAGCGACTTGGGGTAGAATTTTTAATTATTTAGGCTGTTTATTAATTTATGTAAGAGCGTATTTAAGGCATTCATGCTATATTGTAAGTGCTACTTTGCCGCAACACTCTCACCTCACATCACTCCTACTCCCACTTCCACTCCTATTCCCAAAAAGCCAAAGAAGAAAGTTTAATTTTTCTAGCTATAAAAACCACGAATTCCCATACAAACTTTTATCCCCTTTTTCGACCCCTATCAACCCTATTTGGCATTAAAATAACTGTGTAACAACAGACAGACAAAGTTACTAACTAATATTAGTATAGATAATAAATAAGATCTTATGCAAAACACTACTAAAATATTGTAAGTTTTGTCATTATGCAATATAAAATGGCGGATATTTTTCTCTCATTTGTATCATTACAACTTTTAAGTAGTTTACAGCAATTTTATATCTTAGAAATGGCAGAATAAAACATCAGATAAAAGTAAGATTTTATATAAAATCATATACAACAATGTCACAAAACACATCGAAAACATATTGAGTAAATATATCTATAGCGGCAGATTCAATATTATCCCATACAAAAACATGTAATGTTTATAAAAATTTGCTCTAAGAAAAACTGTTGTGTGATGCTACACTTTGTGCCAATTCTCGAATTGCGCAGTCAAAATAATCTGTATAATGATAACGAATACCTTATATCCCAGACAACTACATAACTATCATTTACGTCTAGTATTAAAATCCTATCTTATTAGCATATCGTCTAAATACAATGTGTCTCTTGGTCAAATCACGATAAATAGTTAAATAAGCAAAAACATTTAGGTATGTCCTTCAGTCTACTTTCAATTATTTTTGTTTTGAATTTGTCAATTCTTAGTTATTTCTACACGTAGGCTAAAAGTCGGTAAATATATTACTGATTTGCAACAAAAGTGTGTTATGTCAAAGTCACATCGTCAAAGATTTGAGAGTAGGATAAATCATTTAAGTAAAACACTTTCACAGGCAAACGCGAAGACAATTCTGCAAGGGCAGTTTACCAAATACCAACTACGACGAACCAGATGGCGCTAGCAGATTTGCTTTGATATTAGAGACAGCCTCCATCTATAATTTCTCCGTGGCCACGGTCGCCTCCGAAACGTCGAGCCCGAGTTGAAGTAATGTCCAAATAAGTTTAACTAATACATAACGCGTTTTAAACCGTTAAAGTGTTTTATTTAAATGTGTCCTACTCGCGTAAACTAAAGACAGGTTTAAATATCTTTGACGATATTATATTTTACTATGAATTTAGGCGTTTGATTGTTTAGCAGCGGTAAGTAGCTCCCTGGAAATGATGAGCCGTTGGATTTGGGAGGTGCCTTCGTAGATTTGGTAGATTTTAGCGTCGCGCATCAACTTCTCAACCGGGTACTCAGTGTTGAAACCGTTCCCGCCGAATATTTGGACCGCATCAGCCGCTGCCTTGTTCGCGATCTCGGACGCGAAGCACTTAGCTACTGAGGCCATCATAGTGTTTCTTTGGCCTGAAAAAAAAAATACACGTGTAAGAAAGAGTACTTCTTATATTATTCAAAAGAAGTTTATTAATTTTTTAACGAATACGTTAATCAATGAAACAAGTCCTGCGCGAGTCGAAAATTTTTTCAATTTATTTTCGATCTTAAGTCTTCATTCGGTTTAATTTTTATCGTTTACCATGGTCCACCATCCACGCCGCTCTTTGCCAGGCCAATCTGGCGGTTTCAACACCGATAGCCATGTCAGCTAACATGAAAGCCACAGCCTGGTGACTCGCGATTGGGACACCGAAGGTCTTCCTCTCCAGGGAGTACTTGGTGGCCTCGTAGAGAGCTCGGGCTGCAAGACCCGTAGCACCGCATGCGACCTATAACGAGATTCCATTACTTGATTAGCTTTTACCTAAGTTTAGTTTTTCAGCTTGCTAATTTGAGTTATAGCTGTATGCACTAGAATAGAATTTTTTCTTTCATAGATATTTTTTGGGTATCTCAAACCGTTTTTGCATCGTACACAATGGAAACTCACAAAGATGCATAATTTTTTCCGTTTTTACGACATTTCCCGCTGTTTCTTCGCGCCAGTTAGTCACAGCGATATGTTTTATAGCCTTATAAATGATCTAACCAACAAAAAAACCTTTTTTTAATTCAAACCAGTAGTTCCTGAGATTAGCGCGTTTAAACAAACAAACTTTATATATTAATATATATAATTACTAGTTTATTTCGTTCGTATTATATATGCGTCCGGCAAAATAGGCATCGATGTTTTTTAATTGCACCCAAGGCTTGTAAGAGTTGTAGAACTTTTCTCAAATGATGCGCGGAAAAAAATGACATTTTTCGCTTAACATTTCTATGTGCCAGATAGAATTCTAAATTAAACCTTTTAATATGGCGCCATGTTGCCGAGTAGAACGTTGTTTCATTTTGACACGACAAATATGGTTGCAGGCGGCTAGAGTCAGAGTAGCCTAACTGCAATTTTTTATGACTTGACTTATTTATGTAGTCTAAAAGTTACAGCGATCAAAGATTATTAATATAAAACTCACACAATAAAATTACAAATTCAGATTCGCCTAACTTTCGTCGTTTTCGCTTTGTCTCGTCTTTTTTTTTGTAATTAGGTCACTCTGGCTCTAGCAGCCTCATTTTTTATATAGATACGACTATTGCCGGCTGCTGCTCTACCAGTACAGCAAGATTGATTTATCTCGAAGAAGGTCGTCAAAATAATGGTCAAATTTCCACATATGTTTGAGAAAATAAGATAACATACCGGCGGGCGAGTCTTATCGAAGGCACCCATCGCAATTTTGAAGCCGTCCCCTTCGCCAAGCAATACATTCTCTTTAGGTACGCGAACATCTTCAAAGGTTATCCCGCGAGTGTCTGATGCACGTTGTCCCATGTTCAGTTCCTGTAAAATAATTATTCATCAGTAAAACATATATACACGCTAAAACACATAAACTTAAAGTTTGAATATAGAATAAATTTATATTAGTACAGCCAGGTATGTCAACTTAAATTCGGATTAGGTAAAAAAATGATAAAGAAATCTTATGTATATAATAAGTTTATCTGCCACTGTGTTTGTGAAGACAAAATAGTGTGAACAATAATTAAAACAATAGGTAGTACCAACAATGCCGCTAGATGGCTCTAAATACTAATTTCTAATTTCATGTTTATAACTTCTTAGTTATAAAACTTTTATCTTTATATCTATTGATATATTATGTTTTATTTTTATTTTAACTCCTTTAAAATCATTTATAAAATCTAAATAATCCCCCCCCCGTGTGGGGCATAGATCGAATACATTTCTTACAAGCAATTAGTTGATCAGAGTTATGTGCCCGGCTTAATATCATCGTTCGCCCGGTATTCGAACCTAGAACCTCTCGCGTGTAATGCAATGCTAGGCGACACGTTCAACCATTAGTAACAGCGATTTCAATGAAAGAAATCACTCAAAAGAAACCGGACTTCTTACGTAAGTAAGAACATTTTTCTCTACATAAATATAAAGTATAATACATCGATGAAAGATATTATATTATTATAAGCATTTACAACTTTTTGCAACCTCCGACGTTCTGAATTGTGCCTTCTGTAACATGTTTTTGTGACATGGACGTCATTGAAAGTAGGCCTTTTGATATTACATTTCAATTGGTAGACTCAATTCAATTGTGTAAAATTTTAGTAAGCAATAGATTGGATTCCCTTTCAACAGCATGTTATGTTCAATGTTTCCAGCAGACTAACCTTACGTCCCGGGTTTACTCCGGGCCAATCTTTCTCCACAATAAAACCAGTGAAGGCTTTTCCGGGTGGGCATTTTGGGTCTGGGTTGGTCCTCGCCAGCACGAAGTACCTAAATAAGTAATATTATTAAAACGAATAGGCGATGAGATCTCATTGTGTGTTTTAAAATGGTTTTAAAGCACTAAAGGTTATATTAACATGATTAAGATCTTAATTTTTTCTTTAAAGCAAAAAATAAGTGTCTATATGTAACTAATCAATTTATAATTTGCCTGAAACATTGGACTTCGTCTAGTAATCTGGATATGAAATGGTAATCGCGTTTCGGGTGCACTCTGTGGATTTCTGAATATACTCGTGCAAAGCCAAAACAGGTCGACAGCGCAACATCAACAATCATTGAGTTAATGGGAGAGGTGGTGTTGTATGTGTATTATTTGAAGAACAGAGAAACAATAAATTTTGTCGGTCAATATAATTCCAGGTCTCAAAAGCGAGCCAGTATTACCAATTGGCCACGCCTCCGTTGGTGATCCACATCTTCTGTCCATTGATGATCCATTCGTCACCTTTCTTTTCAGCCTTGGTCTTAACACCTGCGACATCTGATCCTGCCCCGGGTTCAGTGACACAGTATGCCTAAAACATATAGTAGCTTATGTATTGCTTCCACTAAAATATAAAAACAAATATGATCTTTTAAATAAAACACTCGGTCGTGACACGGCTGCTGCAAAGCGCCTGAAACGTCGGGCCGTAGTCAAAATAAGTTTAACTAATATACATCACGTTTTAAACCGTTGAAGTGTTTTATTCCAATACAGACACCAAATACGATCGTCAATTTCAGGCAAATTAATTCGATTTGACTTGTTTTATATCTTATTCCTATATTACCGTAGACGCGAATTGTCAAACAATATTTTGTAACAACAATAAGGTCAAATAAAAAAGCAGTAAAGTAAAAACTTCTTATATAAATTAAAAAATCCATTTCAATGAAAGAAACGCGGAAGCGACTTGAACCGGTCTCCAAGCGCACCCCTGCTCAAGCCACGGTGTAGTAAAGTTTTTCAAAGTAGAAATGTGAAAAATTACGTTTTCAAAGTTAACTGTTTTTATAACTTGGTAACAAATTAAACTTAGGGCAATTATTGATTATGAGGAACACAGTTCGCGTGTGTTACATTGACGTTCTCGTTGGTGTGGTGGTAGCCAAAGTATGGCTTATGAATAATGGGTCGTGGATTCGATCCCCACTAGGTCCGAGATGTTTCTAATTTTTCAGAAACATGATGGAAATCGTCTGGAAATCTTTATACTAAATGGGTGGTAGGAATATATTAGGTAGAATAAGTTTTAACTGTAAGTGTTTATTTGTTGTTGTGTGTTGTTTTTGAATAAACGTATTTCTATTTCTAATATAGAAATTCCGTCCGGGTCACGAACCACCGTCCACAGATGATAAACCCGTCAAGTCTAATCGCGTTTCGAATGTCTAAAGTCAAAATAGTCTTTGTAAATAATAGTCAAACTACTTACGGCTACAATGGGCTCGTCTATCAGCCTACCCAAGTACTTCTTTTGCTGTTCCTTGTTACCAGCAATAATGACTGGTGTTTGCTGAAAATTGTGTCATATAAGATTGTTGACTACATAGTTGGATTTCGAAGTCTAGAGGACTAGAATACATGAACCAAACTGAGAAGCAAGTGATATTAGTTTTACATTGTAACAAACAATAAATTTATTTAGTCTAATCTACGTTACTTTTTAACTACTTCACAAGCGTGAAAAACTATCTATTTTATTACAAGCACTGAGGTAAAAAAAATTGTTCATATGTAAATCTTATTTAAGGAACAAAATCATGTATGTAATAATAAGTCCTAATCATATTTTTTGTTTCATTGTCTTTCAACATCCTAAATACAATATATCTAACTACCAACATGCTGCGCGTAGTTCGTAAAAACACAAACTATATAATAGGTATATACTGAAAAGATAAACATTACACAAATACTTTATTAAAATATTGTTAGTATAATTTATAGTGTTAAAAAGCAAAGTAATGTGAACAAATTGTATAAGGAATGGGGCGAGAGAAAAATGTTTAAACTATAATAATATTAACAAATGTTAGATACATACTTGTACATTATATGTACGTTTATAATTGATAAACATTTTTCTTTTAAACAAGACACTACCGGTTTAAAACACGATATATACGGCACGAAGTTTCGGATGCTCTGCGGCAGCCGTGGTCACGGGCCGTAGTTAAATTGTTTCCAAATAAGTTTCTTTCTTCTCCTTTTTTAATTAAGCTAATATTTAAGTTATAATAAGTTGTAAAATAAATGGTTTGAGTTTAATATACATCGCGTTTTAATCCGTTAAAGTGTTTTATTTAAATGTGTACTCGCGTAATCTACAGACAGTATTTAAGCATTTTTCTCTCAACGAGTAGTATTAAGCAGGTTATACCAGCACTATTCCCAGTCATCATGGAGCCCTGAAATTCTGGACCATGCTGCAAACAAAACAACTATCTCACACCATGGACAATTGCACAACACGAGTAGGTATGAAAATGGATAGATAAGGGTGTGTTTGACATTGATTCCGTGACTTGCATTTCTGACTTATATTGTTTTGTTATTAGCAAATGGCGTGTCATTTGTATTGTAACTCACACCAAGACCACTGGCTTCTAATGCTGTCGCTATGCCAGTACAACCGAACGCAAACTCCTCCCCAATCAAGCATCCTTCAAAAACTCCCATGTCCATACCACCTGTGGAAGTTACGGGGTATATTCCAATGAATCGAGATATCTCGAAAGCTCTCGACCGCTCGAAATGATATTTAGATGACGTAAGTACATTCTTAAAATTTTACGACTCGAGAGATTATGTATTCAGTTAATTAAATTGTCGAATTAAATTTTATAAACTTCCACCAATTATACTTAAATGGTTTTATAATCACTAATTAGTTTGACGGCCGTTCTCTTAACAGGCAGAGGAAAAAATTGCTTGTACTTTTGAGATGGTATAGAATTTTCAGTCCATTCTAAACATTAAATTCGGACAAATCCACTTTAGCTAAGACTTGAGTAATTTTAAAAGATTAGGTTTGTAGCCGTTTACACCGAGAATTATAATTTATCCATCTAATTTCACACCCAAATTCACCGAATGTTCAATGCTGTAAATGAAATATGCCTTATGAGAGGAAGAATGGAAAAACCAAGTTGTTTGGAATCACTCGCGTTTTAATTTAGATTAGAAGTATTATTGGGTTAGAATTCCTATAATGAAGACGTATGATATTTATGTACCATATTACCTTTATACCAAGGAGCATTTATGCCATTTTCGCAGGCACGTTAAACATATAAAGAAACCACTTTTCGTATATAAGTTATTTCTTAGCAACGACAAAATAGACAACACACGATAATTACGTCATATAATAGAGATAAATAAATACTCGCATAGGTATAAAATAAATGAAGCATGATGAATTGACACACTGAAAAATCCACTGTATATACATGGAGAAGTGATAGAGATAAATAAAAGAATTTTCCACGTATAACAAACTCACTCCTAAGTTTGTCCCGCCGACAGCCGTGCCAATCCCAGAACAACCGAATGAAAACTCCTCACCGATGATACACTCTTCAAAAACACCCATATCTCCTACACCCCCTGTAATTTCGCTTTATTAAGCAACGAAAGAGAGTCTCAGAGAGATTAGCCCGCATGCGTGCCAAACACACAAACGTTATAATTGGCTTTTCTGCTCACTCCGACTTCGGTGATGTAAAGTGAGGCCATCACACCTGAACAGCCGAAAGCGATTTCCTCGCAAACGATACAACTCTCCAAAACACCTAAGCCCAACCCCCCTGTAAAATCAACAGTCTGTTGATCGCCAAGATTTTTAGCGCTCCATGAAAACCTTGGTTGGTTGGTTACGAATCCTACTAAAACCAGTTACCGGGAGGAAATATCTTATTTATGTATATAACAGGTTTTAAACAAGAGTTCTCCTAGTCTTGTTTTTCATATTTGTTAGGTCTTCTTCCAGGCATAAGACAGAGAAGACTTACACCTATATTGGACGTTAATAAAGCCGCTTTTACGCCGGCACAGCCAAAGGCCACTTCTTCGGTGACCAGGCAATTATCAAAAGTCCCTAGTCCCAAACCGCCTGTGGATTTACATCATTCAGCTTATAAAAAAATAAAGTTTTCTTATTCCATACATCCTATAGGGTGAATAGATACGGAGTATTGGTACTATTGTAATGTTAACACAAATTATATACACTGAAACATGTTTAAATGGGACCTAAATAAATGCAGCAAACGCTGCCTCTATAGATGAGACCATTAAAATTTTAAACCGAAGACCTTTTAAGACTTCCAGTTATCCAATTAAGAAATTGGATAACTGGAAACTCTCAATCATTAGTACATATATCTCGGTTCCTTGGGATCCTCAATTTCACTGTAATTACTCGTAATTTAACAATATTTAAATCAAACAAAACAAGAATTCTTGCTTTTATGTAATTATCTCATTTCTCTTTCTATTTGAGTCGAGAGAACCATTCTATGTAACACAAGCGGATTTAATCATTTGATAGATTCATACTTTACCTTATCGTAGAAAATCATAAAATTTCTAGCGCCACTAGTAATGGTCGTTATCAAGACTTATACTAAATATAGAAGATATAAAATTGGGTTATATATAAGATAATATATTCTACACGCCGACAAAAGTAGGACGCATATGTGTAGAATGCGATCCATAGTATGTTTTCTAATTCGTTCAGTAGTTTATCTCAGCAGTCCTTATTGACCTAAACACTTATAATATTAAAATAAGAAACCCACAGACAAAAAATATACATTACCGCAGTGCTCCGGGATATGTCCGTTCATTAAACCGAGCTCCCATGCTTTCTTAACAATGGGCCAAGGGTATTCCCCACTTTTGTCGTACTGCGCTGCGACGGGGATAATCTCCTCCTTCGTAAATTTCCTCGCTAGCTCCTGCAGAGCTTTCTGCTCGTCTGTAAGCTCTGAAAAGGGTTTACAGCTAATACTAATATACTGGGAATTATACATATTAGTTTCCGATGTGCTATAGACATACCTTGCTAAATTAAAAAGAGTGAAGTGTTTCCGATGTGGAGCATGGCCAAAATCTACACTAATATAATAAGGTGAAAAGTTTGTTTGCGCTAATCTTAGGTAGGTGGAAATTGAAAAAATATTTTAGTGTATGTTAGAATATTTAACGGAGAAGGCGATTAGGCTATAAAACATCGCGTTGCTACGGGAAAACTGTTCACTGATCTCAAAAAAAAAATGTCCGCGATACTATGAAATATCTATCTTTTAAGATTAACTTGGGCCATAGTCCTGCTTTTTCGCGATTTAATTAAAATGCTATCTGTCAGTAAACTTTGGACTTGGGTTCGAATCCTTTTAACGCAAAATTACAAAATACTCAAAACCTCATTTATGGCCGAAATATATACTGCGTTATAAGAGCCATTTACGCATGGAATTATAATATCATTATTATTACTTTTCACGACCCGAGCGTGAATATTTAAATGTTTCGTGTACATTTAAATTTTATTAAACCAACGGCCCGGTACATTAAATTTTGTAACTTTCACAAATTACTGTACTTGTATTTAATAATTGTGAAACATTTTGAAACGAAGGTGAAATAAACGCTTCTCTCACTTATAAGCGTTATATAATTTTACTTAACTGTAGCCTCTTGAAATATTCACAACGACAACTTACTAACAAAGAATAAATTTATATTTTTTTCATGACAACACTCAGAGCGTGTTTTCATTTCACGAAGGTCAAATAGCCCAATAATCAACATGCGGTATTGACCTATATTGGCTTTGAACATTTGGTAATCTAAAGACTCAAACCCACGACCCGTTTATTATAAGAAATACATTGTTACCATTAGACCAACCAACTTGTCAAGTTGCGAGCGATTAATGTACTGCTGGACTAGTCTAGCCTATTGTCCGAAGGGGGTGTTTAAGCTTCATGTTGGCAGGAGACAAAATAAGGGTAAAATCGTAAAACACCTACAATTAAACTAAACGAAAAAACAGCAAGTCATAGTGATAAGATAGAGATAAATATTTCAACACCTTGTTAAGTCTATCTTTTTTTTGTGTAAAGATAAAATTAATTACAATTGTCTTGACCTAAATCAATTTTAATATCAAACGAATTAGACAATTACACATGGTAGTCAAATTCATTATGGCTAACAGTTTAATAGTCGACACTAATGATGCAGTTAAAATTACTTAATCTTTGTAGTTTTAAAATAAAATGTTCAGCAATTTGCCTCATGTTCGAAGTTTTTTGTTTTAACTACTACAAAGAACAATAACTTATAATTAATACCTTTGTAAGATAAGATTGTATTATTCTATTATAAACAGATAGATATATAAACAATGCCTTAAAAAACTTTTATCATGTCGGCAAATCAAGATAAAAACAAAGTATGTGTACTAAAGGTTAGTTTGGCAGGACTTAGAACTTTGATTCTACAAATAAACAAGTGATCATAATAACAGTACAGTTTTTGAAATCACCTTAATTTTAATGACGTAATGATAATCACTTAATTATTAGCTAATCTGATTAGTGATTCATTAGTGTGCAATGTTATCATTGTAATATCATTTCTAAAGTATCAAAGAGATGGATCGATGAATGGTAGCAAAGAATTATATCATATAATAACTTGAATAAAAACTGTTGCTCTTTTAAAAAAAAACATTTCATTGTTTGTTTCACTAAAAGCAACGCTTGGTAACATATAGCACACCATTAGCCATAAAGTGACACTAGTTTAACATGCATAATAAATTATGTAATTACACTCTGCAAAAGAAATGTTCTTAGTCTACACACATTACCTATCTGTGTAGACTAAAAACTTGAATCTTACATGTATATTGTATATTTTCTTAGAATAAAAGATTCAACTTACCAAAGCACAAGCCAGTCGTTGGGATAGGTTTGGCCTGCGCTGAGCATGTTACTGATGTGGAGAGGGTGCGATAAATTGGTCGTGTTGCACGAACAATCTGCAAGAACGTGAAAACTTGGGAATAGTTTTACTTACATATACACAACATCAGAGATTTAACAACAGAAAAACAGATTGCTTTTACATACTGCCATAATTTTGATATATAATATAATTTTTATCCACCACAAAGGTGGAAGGGGGAGATGGGTGGACTGGTCAGTAAATGATATAGACTGATTACCCAGCCTTCTATTCACCCTGACTAAATATAAAGAAAATAATAATAATTAAACCATAATTATAGAGCGCAAGCATAATTAAGTTCAAGCAATTCACCATGGTTACAATTCTTTTATTATTATTTGTTTATTTAATTGTTATCGAAATGATTACATCGCATAGCCATATTAAAAGTACAATATTTAAATATATAAACATATATTGTATTTGTATGCGTAATTTTGTAGATTCCTTATTTGTGTATAAATTAAAAACAAATTATGTTAAGCTATGGTGTATAATATCGATTAATAAGGTATTTCTAACAATTTATGCTTTAAACAAGTATCTGAATTTGACAAAAACAAGCAAAACAATACAACTTCCTACAATCTCCATTATGACAGATAACAGAAAAACTTTTATGACCTCATTAAAAAGTATTATTAGCCATGATAATAAGAACACAAAATACCAGCATATAATTATCATTTTAAGATGGAAAAACTACACAAGTTTATTTCAGAACTTCACTTTATATTTAATAATTTAACAAAAAAATTCAGTAAAAATAATGTTTTATTTCACCTCTATACATTATTAAAATGCTAATTTAGTAACCTGGATATTCGAAGCATCTAAGAATGAATTTAAAGTAATGAACTAATCTTATTTACTATAAAATTACGATGTATCGTTTAAACTTTCCATTCTGAACTTTGGACTTTGTATCAATGACCATGGATGTTAATATAATGAATATATTGTTAAAACATTATAGTAAACATGAAATAATTAATACAATGTATATTTAATAGCATAAAACGATGCATTTTTAAAGTGAAGTAAATAACTAAAGAAATCAGAATCAGAAAAAGAAAATCAGATTCGATAAAACATAGGTTAATGAACTTACTTGGCTTATTGGGTTCATTTTTGTTGAAAGCAGCTACGTTGAATTTAAATACGGGTAATATAAGATTGAATTAAAAATTCCCGAAAAGTTTCAGAACAAAACGTCTGAAAGGTTGAAAACTTAAAACTGTTATGAAATATTATTAAAGTCCAAACACAGTGTGCACTGTGCCAGCGAAGTAGCTAATTATTATTATCTATTCACTGTTATGATGGCGGATGCACTGGCCAATGACGTTTCGACTGCTTGACTTCTGACAGTTTACATTAAGAGAACAACGCTATAGAAAAGCCAAGAAACTAAGAAGAAGAAGATATAAGGACTTTATTTAAAGAAAACCTTGTATAATTGGGTACTTTTATTACTTCTTTCGTATTAATTTCTCAATTCCATCATAACAATTGTACGTCTGTGCCATAAGTTGAAAATTTGTTTATGGTAGAACTTGAGTTTGGTAACTGTCAAAAAGCGGAATTTAATTTAATCTATGGATTAAGCACTGATGGCGGCTGTAAAACATCGAAAATTGAAATTCAAAGAACATTTTCTACGTAATTAATTATTTTTTGGATAGCTTTTAGTTTTTATGCTATGAAACGGCGACTAAGTAACGAAATGTTGATAATCAGTGCGTGATAGGTAATACTGATTCCGGTTCATCAGAAACATGATTAGATAAAGGGCGTGAATAACATTACTCTGTGAACGGACCTGTAATGTGTGTCAGCATTCTGAAATTGATAGCGAACGTTTGCAAATTATAGTAAGCGTGTAGGACAGTTAAGTAGAACATTAAGTCGGTATGTGGCACGACTGCGGTCAGCTTGTGTTATGAATGAGGAAGCTTTATTGGCGCGGGCTTCCGAGGAGAGGGAGCGTATCTTTCAGAAATACGAGCGCGGAAGAGAGAATCTCGTCGGTCAAATCGATCCGTGGGAAGATCCGGAGTTCGAGGACTACCACAAAACTGATAGGTGAGTAAAACAGACCTTTACATTACTTACAGCTGATAAATTTGTGAGATCCTTAAGACAAGAGGAACGTGCATTTAGCAGCCTATCGCCACTTCACGATTTTTTTATTATTTAGCAATGTATCTGTATCTGATTACCCATTTATCTGTGAAGATGAAGCATAGTGTACACAGAACATGACCAGGCCATCCCTGCCATGTTCTGTGTACACTATGTTTCCTTTTCTCATATCCTATTAGACAACCTCTTTTTCTTATAACAGGAATAGCATATTTATGAAAAGCAAATACTTATATATATTGTATATATATATATATATATCTTCAGCTATTAAAGTTTTACATTTGTATATGTTTTATTTGATATATATAAAAGTTGATTCTTTGATAATCCTTTAAATTAACAATTCTCATATAGCTTTTACTTGACTTTATGTTTAACATAGTATAGTTTGTAGCGAACATTAGCGATACCTATGCGAATTTCTATTTTAAAATTGTATGTACTTTTTGTGTTTGACCATCAACTATCATGGAATTATAATCTAAATAAAAAATAATCACTTTTATATTACAAGGTTAAAGATCATAATATGTTAAAAATTTCATAGGAATTTTTTCATTGCCATACATTATTTCTCTTTATGTGAATCTAAGAAAACCCAGGTCCAACCTTTAGTACTGCAGTGGTTTTATTTTCTTTCCCTTATTTGGGTAAAAAGTGTCTTATGTAACAAGTGAATAAGGCTTCGCATGTTAAGTAGAAAAACTTGTTTTGAGGCATGCGAAGAGAAAGTGTGATGCCTACTTTCTTTGGTTATATGCCTCATGGAATGAATTGACATTTCCATGGCTTCATAGTCTTTGAGTTAATTGCTAATTGTTATATTTTGAAACTAGAACATTAAGAACAAAGTGTGCGTCCATGCATTTGTGGTTTTTTAGCATATTGTCCACCTGTATTTAATAGAGGCTACAAAAACAGTGATTCGAACCTATGAATGACTTAATACATTTATCTTAATGATTTTAAACTGATTACTTATTCAATCGATTTACAAATACCTAAATGCAATGGCATATAGTCCCTCTAGCTATTAAAAATCCAATGATTACTAACTGTAATAAGTAGCCAGAAATCATAATAAAACTTTTACAGACGTTTCACTATTAATAATTATAATTATTTCAATGCAAAAATATATTCTATTCATTGTTTCTTCTCGGGTAAATAGCTCTGCGCTGCAGTGCGAATACTAATAATGTTATTGTTCGTTTATTTGATTTAAAGTATAAAGCTTTATTTTTATTTTTTTTCTTTCAAAGGTTCTTTGAATAATAACTACTTTTACCTTCTACTAAATATGTTTTTGGCCATAATAAGAATCATATTATGAGCATAAAACAAGTAATAGTGATTAATCTAAGAACAAGGTTTCATTCATTACTTAGAATTGTATAACATGAATACAGTGATGCTACACCATTCACATTGATTTTAGCTGACATATTAGTAATAATAGACGAGATTATTTACAGTTTACACTACACCGTTCCCACGATATGGGGCATGGGGCAACAATTTGTCGAATTGTTGTCTGTTGCATTGATGAATTTATTTTTATTCCAATTTCTTATATATGTGTAATATAATCCTTTTTTGTGTAATGCTATATGTTTCGCTCCAGGTATGGCTTCATCCACGATGAACGTCTTCCTCAAAAAACGGCGCCACAAAAGATCAACGTCGAAGTTGAAAGAGAAAAGAAATGGGTTAAAATGCTCGGTTCTTGGGATTCAGCAGCCACTAAAGAGAAATTGCATAGGCGAATATACAAAGGCATTCCAAACTCACTAAGAATTAAGATATGGTGTAAGCTTTTAAATGTAAAAAAAATGAAATCGGAAAATCCAACCAAGTATCAAGAGATGCTGAAGTTAGCCAAGATATGGTCCACGGATGTCCGGCAGATTGACTCAGATGTGAACAGGCAGTTTCGAGAACATCAATTCTATAGGGAAAGATATTCGGAAAAGCAGTGTTCCCTCTTCAACGTCTTATGTGCCTACAGTATGTACAACTCTGAAGTCGGTTACTGTCAAGGCATGTCTGGACTAGCCGGTGTTCTGCTCATGTACATGGACGAAGAAGACGCCTTCTGGGCATTAGCTATCTTACTCTCAGATAAGAAGTACAGCATGCATGGATTGTACATTGAAGGTTTTCCAAAGCTGACAAGATTTCTCGAGCACCATGACAAGATACTCACAAAGTTTATGCCTAAGCTAAAATTCCACTTTGATAACTATGGTTTAGATGCCATTTTATATTCGCTTAAATGGTATTTCGTTTGTTTTGTTGAACGCGTACCGTTCAGTTTATGCTTGCGAGTATGGGATATTTATTTACTTGATGGAGAGCGTGTTATAACTGCCATGGCGTACACAATCCTCAAACTACACAAGAAGGCTATAATGAAATTAAATGATATGGACCTTATTGTTAATTATATACAGGTAACCTTCATCGACATAATATTGTAAAAGTTAACATTTGATAATGCAAAAAATCTCTACAATTATATTACCTTATCTACCTAACCTTACTTGCCTTATACCCTTCAAACTCAATCATTACCTTGATAAAGTACGGTTAGAATAAAAATTGTTTCAGTCGGATGTGTTCAGCTGTTTCACTACCTGACCTTACTTTTAAAATTATCATGATCATAGGTCAAAAGTTCATTAAATAATTTGAAGAATTATTTGTTTTGTACGGGCCAAGGTTCCTTTTTTAGTTTAACTTTTTGGTGGTAACAGGCCCTAAATATCGTTTTGATTTATAGGTTAAGCTTCACAAGGATTTCGGGTATGAGGACGATGTAGTGATATATAACTTGGAGCGTTCAATGGATGAATTGAAGCGAGCAAAACTGGATTATCCAGGTCCACCACCACCGAATGAGTTGCCGAAACGGACGCTCGGAGTATTCATAGAACCAGATAAAAAATCGAAAATAGGGCAGCGGGCTGAAAACTTTTCTGATGCTGAGAAGAATGCTAGAGCTACTGTTATTTTAAGGTATGTATATATCTAAGAAATTATTATGTTATAGAAAATATGTTTATATAGTAGAATACATTCAATTGACTAGTTAGTTAAGTAGCGAGCAAACGCAACTTAGTCCACATAGAATAGTTATATTAGGCACCACAATTGTGATTGAAATTTTCCTCCTCATATTTATAAATTACCCACGACGTCAGCCGCGTCCCGTCGTTCTTGCAAGTTAATCAATGCAAACAAATGTTTTAAATTCGAAGTAAAAGTAGGACTAGGAAAGTGCGAGAGCTGCATGTGTCAATAGGTTGAAGGAATTCGACGACAATGATGGGTCAATTGGTTGGAGCAGCAGCACGGAACGCTGTGGATGTCAGTTCAAGTCCTGCCCGTGTCGTAATTTTTTTTCAATCTAGAATCGATCTATAATCAATTTTTAAGTAACATTACATTATATATTGCATAACGTAATATGTTGAAATAGCTTACCGTGCTTGGCACCGTTTCTCCTTATCGTTTTGTTATATCCATCACCATAGCACATAAATAAGTTTAAATCGTATTTAAAACAAAGACTGTTTGGTAATGGTTATTATGACGTTAATCAATATTTAAATGATGAAAATGCTCGGGGTGTGTGGAGGAACCCGCTCTAACAAGGAAAAATATGTAGTGCATCTTGTATCTTGGCCATAAGAGTGTGGTGGCGAGTTTCTTGCCGGTTCTTCTCGTTCGTTCTGCGCCCTTGATTTAGGAACTGGTAGTAAATGTAAATTTAGAGTCTTTTGCTTTTAACTGATGTGACATTTGTAAATGTCACCTAGTTACATGTGTATAAATTTTTGACTTCGACATTGTTCTTTCAGACGCGAGAAAGCGGCCATCGAACTGCAGGAGCTAAGAGTGTCCCAGAGCGATACGGTCTCAGGTAATTTGGATGCATCACTACCTTCATCGAGGGCCTCCTCCAATGAATCTTTAAGTTCAGATCAATTCACACATCTCTGAAATTATCTACTCTGTGATGACACACGTAAGAACGCTTAATACGAAAGCCTATAATCTAGATGTTTCATTTATTCAGTCGCGGCTTAAAGATATACTACAGTTAATAACAAAAAAGTCTATGAAACTAATTCGCTTAACACAAAGTTTCATTTGGGAGTGTATAGACATCCTAAAATAAATGAAGGTAGGTTTTCTTTTTTTAAATATGGAAGCTTTAAAACTCTATTTTTCAACATTTTTCTGTAGAAAATAGTAAGCAACTGCTTTAATTCACGTTTGAGTGTTTCCCCGGAACCGTTCTTCAGGAATCCGAATTCTTAAGACTTTCCGAAATTACCGACTTCGGTTGACCTCATTATTGTACTTATAGTGAGTTTCAGCTGTTGGTGTTTTAAGCTACCCACAATATTTCAAAAATTAATCATAATTAACAACATACAACATTATAGATTGATAATATCAACCTAAGTACTGTCTATAGTTTACGCGAGTGGGACACATTTAAATAAGAGTTACAACGCGAAATGTTTGGGTTTTATATTTATCATTTATTTCGCGTTTTGAACAGTTTAAAGTGTTATTTTTGATATCACCTTACCAAAATTAACTCGAGTCTAGGCACTGAATAAGTCTTAGAATCTCAGTAAATGGTATTCTTACAAGCTTTATTTAAATATAACAAATGTCCATAGTTAAGTCGAGTCGTTATTTAATTTATTAGATGTTTGAGATTAAATATATCCCGATAAAATAATAAGGGCCTAATATATCCCGGATCATTTACAAGCCATTATGTGTGTCATTACAGTGAGATAAATACGCTTTTTATGTTTAATTTTGTAGATATGCGTGATCAATTTGTTATAGATATTTTTTTGTATGCATGTTACTACGTTGCAGGGTAGTTTTGAAGTGTCAAACGTCTTTTAAACCGTCTCTATCTCGCATGTATTTTTTTGCTCTATTAAAAGATATTAGACGACGAAAAATGCCCGAGTTATTTAGTTGTTTAATTCAAATATTTCGTATACTCCGTATTTATTAAGCACTTTAGTCGAATGTGATTAGCCTCGAAGTACAAAATTCGACGAATTTATCGATCAGGTAGGAATTTTCATCGCAGTGCACAGAGAGAACCAGAGACTATGTCCGGTTTACTCACAATACAATTATCGCTTAAATTAAAAGCTTCACTTACTATAGGACTAACACAGAGTGGCCTATCTTCTCTGTGACTATGGCTTTTTAAATTTAGAACAGTCATGGTTGTTCATAATGCATATATGAGTACAGTACAGTAAATGAAACACTTCTCTTTTCTCACCTCTCATTAAATAAGCTGACATAAAAATGACCTAGTACTATATTTACCTAATTTATACATATATTGTACAAAATATTTTCATTATCACTATTAAAAACTGTCTTTATATGTTATTATTCTTCGAAGGCAAAACGTGTTCGCTACAATAATGTAATCGGACCACGTCCTGCTATTTTGCTGAATTTCATTATACTTCTTGCATATATGATATTTCATCGAATTTGAGACATTGATGTTATAATCCTATACGAGGAACTTAGCGATTGACATAGTTTGAATAAGCTTCGTAATGACATTAAATGAAATTGGAGTTCGTAGACAAAGGCAGAGAAGATCAATCTTTCGTTATACTTTCGCCGTGCCCCAGTAACCTATATAGGTCTTTCTCACGTCATTCATAAAACTAGTTCAATTCTTTAGGCCGTGCATCAAATTAATTTTGTAATTAATTTTCCGCGTCGGAATATTCCCTAAGAGATGATGTTCCAATTCTGTTCACTTCCAGTCATTAGTTTCTGATTCTTTCTGTGTTACGTTATACGCAACTATTTAACTGTTTATTAACGGTTGGAGTTTTTTCGCAACATCACAGGAGATACTATATATATACAAATGTTTTATCGTGTCATTATCTGTGCCGATGTGTCTTATAAGAATTTAGTTATCAGTATTTTAGGCAAGTATATTAAAATCTTGATCACTCATTTTCTCCGGGGTTCGAACCCGTACTCAATACACTCGCTAACAACTTTTCCATGGCGATTAAATCATGACGTCAAGTAAGTTAATTGTTGGGCATTTCGCGTATATTATATTTTGTTTAAGTTTGTAGAGGGCTTGACATGATTTTGCATTTCACATTTATCTGGGTCAAGAGCTGAAGCCACTTAGAATTTAATCCACAAAGTAAGAGAAAACGTGTCTCTGAAGAGTGATAAATTAATTTTCTTTAAAAAAAATGTTTCCCCTATCATACGTAAATACTTTTTTTAGTTCTACTTCAGCGAACAAATGTTTAAATAATTAACAATAATCGGTCTGTTTACTGTGACGTAATCCATCTCAGCCAATTTTATGAGTATGCAAAACATACTATATAAGGAATACACATTCGTTTTTGTAAACTGATGTTTAAAGCCTGCTTGGTAAAAGGTGTAAATCTGTTTTTTTTCCTGTGGCTTATATCGCATGGTTTATGAGTTTCAGTTAACACAGTATTCTTTATTCTATCTATTCTTAAAAAAACCTTTCTTTTAATATTCCCGACTTTAAAAGTACGTTTCATTATCTTATTAAGGCTTCTTGGGTTCGAAATAATAATCATTGGTTAACACGGAACTTTGATTCTTGCCTTTAAAAACCCAGTTTAAACAGATGTGACAGCGGTGTGTCCTAGTGATATTAAATTTCTGATTAATTATAATAAATAGGAAACATAGTATGACATAGGTGAAATAATGACACGTTAAAGCAATATATCCCAACGTTTAAAATTTTGTTTAATAATAATAATTCGACACCTCATACACTCTAGTGAGGTATCGTAAAAAAGGAACTAAACACGTTTTTTTATAAAAAAAAACGTTATCAATTTAGTTTCACATAAGTACTTAGTATAATCTATATCATGTGTATTTATTAATTTAAGTTTAGTTATCAAATGCCATTAATATATGTTACTGTAGAGGTAACTTGGTATGAATTTATCCCATTGCATTTTCATATAAACATAATTATATAATCTAAGTTACAACTCGGCAAATCATTGTGTATGTTAATTGTTAATATATCGTGAACTAGCCGACGATTCACGAGTCACAATTGTACCTATTGTGGTCATACTGTTTGCTTGCCAAGAATCTTGTCCACTTCATTCGTAGTATGGGCTAACAATACCTTGATGCACTGGCAAAAGGTGGGTTTATGTTCATTATGATTAACAAGTGTACTAATTTCTATGAAATCATATGAGGTCCGCTGTGGCCATACTAACAATTTTACCTAACCTCCTCATTCACGCACGTCGAGACTAGCAATCTGTGTTAAGAAATCTCTGCTCCGTATTTTTCTTCTTTATTTAACATAAACCCACCCTGAGCCTATCACTTGTATTGTACTGCATCTCACAGGACTGTTAGTTTTAAGAGGATCTATCCAGAGGACCTATTAAAAGTTGATTTGTAATAAAAATTTAATAGTATCTAGTGCAATTTCATTTTGTCACATCGTTGAAGCGATGGAATGTTTGTAGTTGCTCCCGTTGATGATTTATAAGTATTTAAAGATCAGTTACTCTGTGCGAAGGTTAATAATCAAGCAGCGATGTCTGTTTGCAGATGATAAAACTCAGGGCGTACCTCTCCGCACCTCCCAAGCCTCAATGAACATAAATCTGGAACCCCCCATCCCTTGCCCGCCCAGTTACCGCAACAATCCCCCAAGTTATTTGATAAAGAAGGAACAGAGAGTAGCGAAAAAGTGTGACTATAATATTTAATTATCGAGCAGAGATTTTATTAACCACGTTTGCATGTGTGCTCACAGTTTGTGGCTTAAGTTCGTGAGAAAGCTTTGGTAAGTTTCTTTTTATGTTTTGCATGCTTTTTGGCATCATCATTTTGCTTGGCGCATTTAGTGACACGCTTAACTGTTTAAAACGGGTTATTCCCGTTGTAAATCGTTGAGTGTTTTATGAAAATGTGTTTCTTGCGTGAACTACAAATGTACGCTTTAGCGGTATAGATATTGGTGGTTCAACCGCGGCACGAGCAAATGTTATAGTTGTGTTTATAGAGCACAGCACGATTGCGGGGGTCCGGTGCGAGGATTCGGTGTCCGTGCTGGGTTCGCGGCGGTCCCTGGCCGACACCAGCGTGACGAGTACCGCAGACCTGAGCGTTTTCTCCAGCGGCCGGTCCCACGCCCCGGACAACTCCCTGGACACGCACAGCAACATCAGCGACGATGCTACCGGGTCAGATGGGTGAGATTTCTTGTGTAGTGCGCTAGTGTAGCCCCCAATTGACACGAGTCATTTTTATAACGTTTCTTGAAATTGCTTCAAAAAAGCCCGAAGTTACTAATATCATTTATTATTTTTTCATACTAGTTAAAAAGAAGGTTGACTGGACAACGTGGTTATATTATGGTGTCTATTCTATTTCTATGTGTATATTTTTAATGGGAAAAGTTATATTCAGATAAAGTAATCATTATTTTAAGGTTTACGCGGAAATTTCATGGAGCGTGCTGTTTAAAAATGACTATGAAATCTATGCATCAAAGCGAACAATATAATTATCTAAGTCCAATTTAAACATCAGCTACTAGTACTTTTACATACAATAGTGATAATAATTTTAAAATTTATTTAGAATAACTTAATACATTTATAATGTTATTATTATATTATATAGACACGGTAGCCCAATTGGTTAGAGGAACAGCACGGAGCTCTGTGGAGTCCGGTTTATGTCCCGTGTGGAAAAAAATCCAAATTGATTTTTAATTTATATAATGCAATGAAACAACATGCGAAATAGTTAAAGTTTTGATACATTATATTGTTTGCTCGCTTTGGTATATATATTTTTGATGTCTAGCTCGTAATACTGAGATTTAAATTCCACATCTCTTCCCTATTTTGTACGATTTGAGACTGGATATAGTCTTTAACTTTTCAATTTTCAGTTTTTCTCTATACAATGATGTTACATGGGTATGGAGTGTTTGAAGTATTTTCTTTAGAGAATTACCACTTTGTCTACCCCAAGTGCATATGTGTACCTATTTTGTAATAGATTGAGCTTTATTTAAAAATTCTGGAACTAGCATTACTCCTCATTGGCGCTAGGGTAGCTTTGAATAAAATTATATTTATTATCTTGGGCTTTGTTCGGATTGTGGGGTTAATTTATAACATATTTAATAGTATGACAAATAAAGGCTAGATTACGAGTCTAAAATATGTTCGCTGTCTGTTCCAAAGGGGGAAACAATTTTTTACATTGTAATAAATACCTTGTTATTGTACAAATGATGAAGTTTTTAAGTCTTAATAATATTACGATATTAGTTACACATGTGCTGAATGATCCCCATCGGTGATGTTGCGCATTCTCACGAGAAATGTTGTAGAGTGTTATAGAACGCACGAAATTTCACTTGTTTTTAAAACCCCAGAGTTAACCTAAATCTTTTATCCAAGATAGATGTTTTCTCTACGTTTTCATCACTAAAGAGACAAACGCTTAAGCTACTCGACTGAAACGTAGGAATCGTAGTAGTGTTTGTAGATCATCACTTCAATCGATTTAAAAAAAAACGATCTAAAGGTGGGGTCACAAGGACCGGTACAAAGGTGTACAATGGCAGAGTTGGCGGTCTAACTCAAAGACGACTATCTCTTAGCGTCTGTGACCAGTGGGAATGTCCACGCGGTGGGATTGGGTAGGTGGGTCATATTCACCCCGCTGACATTCAGTACAGGCTCTATCTTTTAACACCCGATTTTAACTCGTGTGTAATAAAAAAAATAAAATGTCTGAATAGTTTTATAATATAATTTTACAATACATTAGGTTAAATACTCTCTGTAGTTTACGCGAATAGTACACATATAAATAAAACACTTTAACGGTTAAAAACGCGATATATATCAGTTAATCTTATTTCGTTACGTTTAGAATGCTTTGCAGCAGCCGTGGTCACGGGGAGGCTAAACGTCGGGAAGTAGTTATAATAATTTTCAAATAAGTTTAACTAATATATATCGCGTTTTAAGCCGTTAAAGTGTTTTATTTAAATACATCAGGTTTCGTCGTGAATTTCAAAGACACATGGTTTTTCACAACAATTAGTCTAATACTCTTTTTATTACGTTATTGTGTCATTTATCAAGTTTTATTCTTTAGAATAACCATAATAAAAAAAAATTGAGGTCTCGGAGTAAGAATTATATATGCACTTTTTCGTTATTACTACAATAATACATTTAGACAGGGATTACGGGACTTTTACTATTATCAAACGAAATATGTGACGAATATTTAAAATCGGGTGTTACTAAATAGAGATGCAGCTTAGAATTATTTTATGCATCCACTCCCCATTGGTCAGCTCATTTAGACAGATGCCTAGTTAAGCCAAAGCAATCCACCAGCGCTGACACATCTTTAGTACTTATATACTATTTCTCAGTATGGCTTTGCTTGTGCGTATTCGTCAAGACTGAGAATATTGACAGCAGTTCGCGTTCATTACTTCATTAGTGGAAAATGTATCGACAATAAATTATGTATGTACATAATCTGTTACCGATGGCATTCGGTTTTTGAAACGCCTTGCTTTCGCTAGGACACTTCGATTCAAATATAAAACCAGTTATAGTGTTTACGTAAAACTGAACGGCCTCAAATATGAAACAAATAAAATTTCCATTTAAATATTAGCTATTATGTGAGAACTACCCTTATATTTCAAATGGGGTAATATTTATTAATTTATTATAAATATCCTAATTACTAATCGTAAAATTAACAAAGCAATCTGTTTGTGAAGAGTTTGTTTGAACGCGCAAATCTCAGGAACTACTGGTACAAATTGAAAAACACTTTTTGTGTTGTTTAAAGCATTTATCGAGGAATGCTATAGACGCGCTGCGACTAATAGAAGCGAAGAAACAGCTGGAAGCGTGGAAAAACGGGGGAAATGTATTCAACCTTGTGGGATTACGTTGCATACCCTGCGAAAACGATTAAAAATACCCAAAAAAAATTGCATGAAAGAATGATTCCTCTTTCATGATCTAAAAAAATGATTGGGACAGTATTTTTATCTTTTGAGATTAACTTGCAAGAACGACGAACGCCCAAAATAACTATTATACGCTGACGCAGTATTAGCTATTAACTATGCATGCCACAGATAACATACCATAATTTGGTTTGCGGCCCTACTGTTTATATTATTTATGCCTCGTTCTATTGTCCACGTTTCACTTTGCAGATCGGGTATTTGCGGGTTGAGTATTCAACGCGCGATGTCTACGCCGAGGCAGACTGTTCACTCCACCCCGCGTGGCAGCCCACATCCGTCGTCTGTGTCGCCGTCGTCTGAAGACGTAGTCCGCATCCACGTCACCTACAGCCCACTCGCCGCCAGTCCATCGCACTTACAGCCTGTGAGCCCATCCAAATACAAAGGGTATACAGAGATTAACAAACCTACCACTCTGGGTTTCTACGCTACCAACGGTACTAATGCCCCAGACAACAGGATACGAATCCAAGTGCCATCCGAAGAGTTATTGACACCCATCGTTGACTCTGGTCGTATTATAACGCCGCGTTATGTTGATTACGATGTTAAATAGCTATTAGTGCTAGTACAGTAGAATGACGGTCAGTGTTCCACTGTAGTGGCGAAGCAGAGATTACGCGCGCCCCTAGCGGCAAGTCGAGAAGTTGTTTAAGAACGACACTCTTTTTGATTTTAAGTTTAAACTTGGTTTAAGTATAATCAGATCGATCATTGTATAAAAAAGAAAACAAAATTTGGTGCGTTCCACCAAGTAGAACTTAGGGAGATTTAGATTTTAAAAAATAAGTAATACTAAAATAAGTTTCTTTTCAAAAGACAAAATTATAGAAAGAATGTTCATATGTTAATATTCACATATTTAAGACCAATATTGGATCGTCTAAGTAAATCCCTGAAAGAAATGCTATTAATTCCCTTAGCTCAAAAAATTAAATCACTTGCTCGCTCTTCAGTACAAATAACATAAATACTTATTTATGTTTAATAAATACAAGTAACCGTGTAAATTGTATGGAAAACTCTTGATGTGTCGTTCTTAGACAGCTTCGCGATTTTGACACTTGGCGCTAGTTTCTCTGCCACGCCAAATGACGTTTCGAATATGTAATTCCGACGTTGAATTTATTTCGAATGCCGAGTGACTTCGTGGCGCCCGTTCTTTCCATTCCACGAGATATTACGCGAGTAAAATTATGGTATTTTAGTATACCGTTTTGAAGCCGCCAGTTAGATCTGATAAAGTTTTTTTTAATTAGAATCTCATGTGTTGGTATTTCTACAAAATATGAGTGTCTTTTATTTAGCATTGGATGGTAAATATTTATAGTTCTCTCGTACAATATTAATAATTGGCCTTTACCGCGGTTTACAAGTATAGTGCTTATTACATGTAATGTTTTATAGACAAATGTAAAATGCTATATTAAGTATTGGCTAGCCTTATCGACGCAATCAGAAGCCAATGCACATTTTAAGTGCAATCCAATGTATAAGTGAAAAGCATAATTAAATAGTGAGAATTGTGACAGATTTTCGACATATGTACCTGTCATTTTAGGAATTGTTATTGTAATTTAAAACTCACCGCAGATATGCTACTTTACGTGTCTACGATTCGCTATACATTTTTGTTTTTAAAGATAGCATTTACTATAAAAATAGTATAAGTAAGTAATACTCTCAAGAGACACTAAGTTGTATCAATATTATATTAAAAATTCAATTACGAGAATTGTTACTTCTAAAGGTAGCGTGTCTGCGGATGTATCCAAGCAACAAAGCCCAATTCTGTTATCTTCACTATACATATTTAAATTGTTTTGTACGTTGTACAGTACAGATCCCGCGTTCGAACCCCGGTAACTTTGTAGTTTCGTTCGTGTAGGCCACCTAAGTCTTATTGCCTACGTAAATAAAAAATACATACACAAACAAACGTCTGTCCTGTGGAAGAATAACATAGAAAACTATTATTTTAATACAGTTGAAATATCAAAATTGGGCTTTAAAAAATCCATGTTGCCGTTCTTAGAGGGGCGTTTATTATAGAGAATATTACTAATTGAACTTACAGTGAGAAACGCAATAATATCAGTCTAACTGTTAATCTAGTTGTATAATATGTTACCATTCATAAAATATGTAAAATAGATTTCCCTTCGGATTTGAAAATTGTATATATTTATTGTAAGAGTTTACAATGTGTCGATTAATGTAAAGCATGAAAATTCGATTGTGTAAGAAAAAAATTACATTTACACACATATAAAGATCCCTGGTCTTTAAAGAAGAAACCTAACGACCGTTCTTTGAGTTACGAAACAAAAATAATTTACTCGTGAAGGTAACTAGGTACAGTTATTACCGTTAATATAATAAAAAAACGAAAAAAGTTTACATTTATTACTCTTAGTAGAATTGGCAATAAACTCGCCGCCACTGCTTTCAACATTTATTAACTCTAAACATTGTTACATGAGTCTCTAGTTAGTAAGATTTTTGATTTAAGAATCAAACATTCTTTTTTCAAATTTCAAATTCGGAACTCTGAAAGCAAGCATTCTTTTTCAAATGTCGAATTCGATTTTCGGAATGCGCGATCTAATTTAAATTTTACACGTAATCGACACAAACAATAATCAATCAACTCCATTTTGTAATACGGTATAGCGTTATGAGATAGTTAGTTTTAGATATAACGAGTTAGAGTAACAATCTTAATCTTACGGCCTAAGGCTGGTATTTGATGCTCAGGTTATTTTTTTTTCTTATGCCACTCCATTATTTTACTCCCTTTACAGCTGATCATATTTCTGAGATCTTCTCGCTATTACGACGTCATATACTTTGCATTAAACCCCCTTTACAACCCTATAATGTGGGAAGTTTGTATTTTAATTTTGACCTCAATCTATAGGACAATTGTCAATAATTTGCCGGTAAGAAAGAATTCCATGTTAAAAGTGTTTATAATTTATACAAGTAAATTACTAAGGCCATAAGTTCAGAAATATACTAGAGTTAATAGAAGGAAATCCAGATACATATTTATATTTATTTCGATTTATTGAAATTTATAGATATTATTATACTAAAGGAATATGTAATTTGTGCGATATTAAATAAGACTAAAATATTCATTTTTAGTCCAGTTTTTTATAGTTCGTAATTAGCTTACTGTATTTTAGTAGATGATATTTTAGAATCTTCGGAATTTCAATTCCGACTGTATTCGCACTGCTGAGGAACCACAGGAGTCATATAAGGGTTACGTGCGGTTAAAAGATTATTAAATTTAGTAACTTTTTTTTCGTGAAATTAGTTCGTTATTTTTGCTGATATTTGGTAATTTCTTTTAAAATATTTGTAATATTAACTTAAATACGTCCAAGGTTACATATTAAAAATATCCGCGCAATTTAATATTGTAAATTATTTACTTATATTATTCAAACAACGATAATGAAATCCGATATGTGGATTACATTCAGAGACATACAAATTTTGTAATTATAAAGTAGATTAGGGAAAAATTATGTTAAGTTATACACGAGAATATCGAATATGAAACCAAACAGAAACAATTCAATATTTCTTTATTTTGTAACGATTATCAAATAATTTAACTAATTATTAAGATTATTTGTACTATATATGAACTACATCGAAATTACGTTACATTGTTCGGTTGAATATTTTTGTCTCTTATTAAGATACTGTTAAAACTTTAGTAATAGCAAACGCTCTTACGCTATAAATTTCCTAAACATATTACAATGTTGCCCAGTTTCTAATAAGTAGTCTGCCAGTATTCAAGTTGTTACTAGATAATAGTAATAAGTATTTCTCCTTCAATTATTGTGAGCGATACAAATTTAAGTGTTCATTGATAATAAAAATAGTCACTGTTTGGCTACCCTTCGTAAGAAACATAATTTTATTACGGCAGAACTGGTGGAGAAAGCATAGCTTTTTCTCGTGATAGGCTTGTTTAGTATATCTCTGAATTGTAACATAATACGTCTTTGATTCCAACGTTTACTCTCGCTTAACCATCTGTTAACTAACGTGTACCTACTCTAATCGGCTTTATCATAAAGAGATCAAAAGAAAAATAATGTGCCCATATTGTATTGTATTTTTTAAGATAGAGAAGCTTGGCGTTCACCTGATTCTCGATTATGTCTGTGGTCGGTGGTTAGTGACTCAGACGGAATTTCCGATATTCCCGCCATTAAATATTTTGCCAGATTTCCTGGCAAAATCCAACTTGTTTCAGAAAGAATTCAAAACATGCTGGATCCCGCTGAAAGAAACCACGAACCGTTATTCACTGTGGCTCATTTCGTTTTCTCAATTAAGATATTCTTTAATTGACTCGTGTCCATGTTGATGATGATGATGAAGTTTATCATTTGTGAGATGGCTAGGATTCTAGGTTACGTTGATGTCACTCAAAAAGTATTTATAAGGATTTATTTTAGGAAGTAAATTGTTTTAATGTATCTTTTTTATGATCACGAGAGTTTTTTTTATACAAACGTCCAGTGGTACAGCCGGTATTAAACCAAATGCCTTCTACCATGTAGTCTTAGTATAAAGAATAATATAGATATGTTTTTATTAAAGTACTAATAGTATCTTAGTAGCTAGAAGTGGGTCGTTGAATTTTAGTAGACACATAATAACTACAAAAATGCATTATTGGTGTAGTTGCTGTAATAAAAAGATGTCTTCAAATCTGATAATATAAAGTGAATATTCACGGTCCTAACGGAATCAAAGTTATTGTAACCTTTGAAGTTCAACACCACTTTTATCTATGTAGTCTCGAATAATACCTAAGTACTCAATGAAGTTGTTCGCCCCGAAAATCTCATATAACCAAGCAAAGTGTACAAACAAATTACATGTAGATTAAATTCTACGTAAAATGTAACAGTACATTGGCAGAAAAGGAAGTTATTTAAAACACTGTATTACCGTAATCGGCGATTGTCAGCGGTCGATCGACGGATATTATGTACCTTTATTACTTTGTAAGTTTCTCTGAAGTGTCAGCGAGCTTTCCTGGAAGTGTAGCCAGCAGACATTGTTTAAAATAAAATATAATTTCGCTGTTCTTTTTTAACTTGCCCCACATCTTACTACAAAATTCTTAGATTGCAGTCATAATATACATACATACCACTTCCATCTATACTAATATACAGGGTTATTCCTACATCATGCGAAACCTGAAAGTATTTTGAAAGTTTGTTCAGAATCAGTAGCAGAATCCATTCCAATAGTTTTTATACCACGTTTTATTTTCTTTCAAAATTATATGAAATTTTTGAAATCATGGACACCGTTCGCTAAATAAATTCCTACACAGTGTGGCCATTTGTGGCAGATTTCTGCGATTTGGGCAGATTTGGGACCTAAATTTTGAGTCTGGCAGAATATGTTGACGATTGCAAAAACTGGCAGATTTTGGCAGTTTTCAACGAAATCCATATAGAAACTTTTAAAACGGATGTTTAAATTATTAAAAAATGGGCACGTTTTTAATTGAACTCTGTATTCAGTTAAAAAAACGATTGCCACTTAATAATATCTTTAAAGATTTACAGTTTTTAGACCCACAAAATGTTGTTTACTAAGATTTTCTATCAACCGTAAACATTGCAAATAAATTTCCCAACATAGTTGTTGAAAGTAATATTCAGATTGTTGACGACGAACTTAGACAACTCAAATTTGACAAAGATGTACGTGATTTATTGGAATCTGGTGGAAGTAGCAACAGTACAATTTTAAGTGTGGATAAATTTTGGGGAGCGATTGGGAAAATTGGTGATGCAAAGGGAGTCCCAAAATATGCAAATATTACAAACTTTGCAAAAGCTCTTCTAAGTTTGCCTATGTCAAACGCATCATGCGAGAGAATATTCTCCCAAGTTAACCTAAATAAAACCAAAATAAGAAACAGGTTTATTAACAAACATGTTTCCGCTCTTATAACAACAAAAGAAGGTGTAAAAGAACACGGAGATTGTATGTCTTTTACACCTACAAAAGAAATGCTTAAAATGATGACCAAATCAATATATATTGAAAAAGAAGAGGCGGAAGCAAATGTTGACACATGAAGATGGTATTTGTACTATGTTTATGCATATATAAAATAGATTAAAATTAAAATATTCTGTATTTTATTTATCCTACTTGTCTTGATGGAATAATAATATGATGGCATATTTTTGAGATAGGTTTGGCAGAATTTGCAGATTTTCTTGCGATTGCCGAGCAGATTTGCCTTTTTTGATATGGCCACACTGTTCCTACATAAGTATAACTCAATATGTATAAAAATTCGGGGAAGCCGCGGCGGCCGCTCGTCGCTTTGAACTAACCGTTACCCGCTCCCAGTCTCTAGTCTAGAGTCAGTGCGTGCGCAACCCTAACGCGGTGATTACGTAACAACTTTCTTCCGAATTGCAAGCAAGCGATTGCGCATCCCACGAGTGTCTCGTCGTTTCGCGGTGTTTTTTAAAGTGTTTTAATTACAAACATGTCTTACAATTATACCAATGTACAATATGTGGAAATGGTGCGAACACTTGCTTTGTGTGGTGATAATGTTGCCGAAGCAGTGAGACGTTATCATGAACAATTTGGTATCATGGAACACAATGCTGAGCGTTACAGTCACAGTAGACAGAGGCGAGGAGATTATCTAACGTACCACGTAACGTAAAAGGTGACCACCAATACCTTTATCATTTTAGACGAGCACAAGAGCTGCTCTGCAAAAGTTCTGTAAGTTGAATACATTCTGTGAGCGGACAATAAGTACATAAAAGTAGTGAATCGTGTAGTGTAAGGTGCAGGACGCGGAGCGGAGGAGAGGGAGGGGGTACGAGATAGCGCGCTGCGTCGACACCTGCTCAGTGACCATCAGTGTTGCCACCTTGCAGATATTTGGGTCGCTAGGTTTAGTTCCAAAAGTAACTAGATTTTGATTTTTCGTATTTCTCAGAAATCCCTAAAAATCACTATATAAAACATGTATAATGTACTAAAAATTTATTGAAATAATAATCGACATCATCATTAAAATTCGACTTCCAACCACTTCTGGGGGTACTTCTTCGTCATTGTGGTGAATTTCAGGACTTAAAGATGTTAAGGGCTGGTTATCAGGCTTTCCCATTTTAAAAGCATACTTTGCATTACTGCCAATAGCGCTAATTACATTAGCCGGAAGCTCATATTCAAAACAATTTGATTTCAATATCTTCAGCTAATTTCTTATAAACAGAATGCTGTTCAGTGTGTTTAGTTGTGAATCCCCAACCGATGGAGGTATCTTTCATCCGTGAATATGTAAGCATACTGTAAATGGATGGCCAGGGTGATAAAATTATTATACCAATCTATCGGTATATTTCTGTATACATTTATTTTCTTAGATTAAGCTTTTTACCTTAATATTATAAACGTAAAATACAAAAAAAAAGTAACAAAATATATTTCATTCAAAATATTTATTAGTAATTTTAGCACCGTTTGATTATCAGTAAAAATCACCAAATTATATTTTAGTGAAAATATATTTGAAAAAATCGCAACCAATCCAAAAAACTCACTAGATCTAGTGATAAAATCGCTAAGGTGGCAACACTGGTGACCATGTGGTTGCGGGATAAACAATAACATGAAAAAAATTCACAACTTCGTGAGTTTTCATTATTTTTTATCCTGATTCTGCGAATAAAAAGCCGTTTGGCGTACTTCAGCTTTAGTATCAACAAAGAATAACCTTGTATAAAGCTGAAGAGTTGATTTGTTTGTTTGAACGCGCTAACCTCCAATAAGTTCGAATTAAAAAAAATCTTTAGTGTTGGTAACATTTATCGAGGCTATAAAACATCGCCCTGTCACTAATAGAAGCAAAGATACAGCGGGAAATGTGAACAAAGCGGGGAAAATTTTTCATCTCTGTGGGTTTCAGAGGCGTACACCGCGAAAACAGTTCAATGTACCCAAAAAATATGTACGAAATAATGATTCCTCTTTAACTAAAATATGTCCGCGACACTATATGTCTATCTTTTAAAATTAACTTGCAAGAACAACGAGACGCGACCGATGTCGTGGGTATTAACTTTATAATACAATGTTAAGTTATATGATAGTAAATACTGTCTATAGTTGACGCGAGTAGTACACATTTAAATAAAACACTTTAACGGTTTAAAACGCGATATATTAGTTAAACTTATTTGAAAATGATTTTTAACTCCGGCCCGACGTTTCGGATGCTTTGCAGCAGCCGTGGTCAAGGGGAGTCTCCCCGTTTAACTAATATATCGCGTTTTAAACCGTTAAAGTGTTTTATTTAAATTATATGTCAGTGTTTATAAGCAAGTGACTTCGTTATTAACCCGACCAATCAGGAGTGTTTTGTGTCACGTGACAAATGTTTAAAGTTGTTTTATTTGATTATTTACTATTTTTACGTATGTGACTGCATTACTGTTCGAAAATTATACTTTACCCTCATAAAAGTAATTTACGCTATATTTTTCGCATTGTCAAATTGCAAAACCGCGGTTTAATTAAAAAGACAGATAACTGTCATCAAACTGACAATTGACATTGACGAATAGAAACTTCGCAAACATGGCCGCTGACACGTATTATACAGCTAAAACAAAAGGGTCAAGGATGTCATAGTGATAATTTGAAATTGCAGTGTCTTTCCGACTCTGATGGATATTCTTTGTACTAGGTTAAAGGTTTCGGCACATGGATTACTGAAATTACTTCCACGCGTGGTTTCAGTAACGGTAGACTTCATCTTGATTTGTTTTTTTTTTATTTCATTTTCCTATTAATTGTTATTAAATTCCTATTAGACAATAGTTTTCTTTAAAATTAAGATTGTTAAACATTGGTTTTTGATCCTTTTATTACACTAACTGAAAATGCCTGCAAAAAAAAAACCATGCTACAGAATGAAGGGTCGTGCAACAAGAAAAGCAAAACCGAAAAGTAAGTACTTAATGCCTTCGACAAGAAGAACGGTAGAAGACTTCTCTTCTTTCTTGTGTAATGTTAATGTTTCAGTGAATACCTTAAACAATTTTTTTTCAACTTGGTTAATATAATTTAATAAAATATTCTTTTCCCGCCAAAACCGTAAACGTAACCAGACTAAAGAGTTTGCTTGGTCTTCTGATCAGAATATATGGATATATAATTTATCGGATGATAAATGCGGTCAACTTACAAAAACGACAAGGAACCATCTTATGGAAGCCCTTTAGATACAAACCAATAGAAGTAAATATTCTGAACCTGACAAAATTTTTTCATTGAAAATGTTTTCTATCGAAGAGTGGTCGTTTAGGAATAAGTTCCCATTGTAGCACCCAAGGGCATCCAATACAATTAATTTTTTTTTTTACAGAAGAATCTCATCAAAATGCAACATATATACCCGGGGTGAATTCTCTGACCTCACTTAATGCATTAATTCGGTAAGCTTCACCTTCACTCCGAGTTGCAATCATATTTTATTTAAGATATAACAAACAACTATGACTAGAAAATAAGTGCTAATAATAATAGCTAGTGTTAAAATAATATATAACTTTGGGCATCGAAATTTGTTTTTTCAAACTTTTTCTTTATAAATTACAGCCCTCGCCCACGACGTCAGTCTTATTATCTTGTCTCTCTTTGATAGCTACACAACGGAAATCCTTTAAGATGAATAATTTTTCCACATTTCCCACTGTTTCTATGCTCCATTTGGTCATAGCATGATTTTTATAATAGCCTAAAGCCTTCCCCGATAAATGAGCTAACCAACACAAAAATAATTTTTCAATTTGAATCAGTAGTTTCTGAGATTAGCGTGTTCAAACAAACAAACTCTTCAGCTTTATATATTAGTATAGTAGATTGCATAATCTCTAATGAACCTGGAATTCCTTTTCTCCTGTGCTAGGGATATTTGATTATTTCTATGATATCTTCCTGATCCTCTTTATTGACCTGTAAACAATTTCTGCGTACCGTCCGAACAAATCTGTTTATTATGTAACCAAAAGAATAATAAGATTCACAAATACAGGTACTACAACTAAGTACTAAATATGTGTTTTCTAATTTTTAGCAGGCCTTTGGAGGAAGATGATTCATTATTGGACTCGTCATCACCACCAAAGCCCTTGTCTGAAAGATTTGTGGTCAAGAAGCTTGAAAAGAGTTTTGACATATCAAAATTGTGCAAAAGCTTTTGCACACTAAATCCATTTAAACGAGACTGGATGAAATATCAACCTGACACTAATGCAAAATGGTACAGTATCTTGCATAAACATGAACTTTTATAGATTTTATTTCCTTGTGCATACTTACTGCTAAAGGTTACGTTAGAAGACAAGAACATTAATTTCTAAATATATGTTTATCCGTTTTTTATTGCAATACGCTTATGCAGACCACCAAAAATAGATTCACAAACTAATTTTACAATTTTGGTTAACGGTTTCAAGAAATAACTTTGGAAGCATTGACATGATTCCTTGGTGTATATATGTAATTGATATTTTGTTTAGAAACAGCACAGAGGTCTTATATCAATAAAGGTTATGTGCATCCCTTGTATGAACTTTAATAAAGGTAATTAACTTATTGGGTGTGCCAGATCCATCGCCAGGTTGAGAAGTATGTGTAATGTTCGGGAGTTGTGATCAGAAATAAGGTTTAAGAGATCTCTCTACTGATCGTCCAGCACTTGCATTGTCCACACTTCTCTTCCTACCAAGCCAAGTATTATAAGAGCTTGAAAGGCCCCTCCAAGCAGTTCTGATTAGTTCTGAGCTTACAGCAGATCATGTCAAACCTAAATTCCTGATGTGTGAATGTTTCTTTTTAGGATGCAGGATCTGCAGAAAGATGGAAATCAGGGTCGAGAGTATGGTTTTCAGCGAATAGAGTTGCCTAATACTGATGTACCGGTAGCTCCTTGTGTACCGGTAGCTCCTTATGTTCCGGTAGCTTCTTATGTACCAGCTACCCCAAAGAAGAAATTTAATTTGAAAGTCTATACAGACCAAACGCCAAAAGTAAGTAGTTCCTCATCTATACTAACACGCTGCGATCAATTGGAGCAAAGAAACAAAGGGAAATAAATATATCAGTTAACTTATTTTTATGTCGTTTTAACTAGGTCCCGAAGTTTCTGATGCTTCGTGGTCACGGTGGTAAACTTGTACACTTCGCATTTTAATCGTTTCTCTTCAATAGATGTAAATAATTAATGTCGTTTTAATTTACAGGGGCCTCGAAATAGGGCATTGAAAAGCACAGCAAAACGCAAGCTTGTCTTTGATTAGATAGTTCATTTTTTTCTATTCATTTTTATTATTCTTTTCTTAGATTATATTTTGTTTTTGTTACACGGTTGTGAAACTATTAGATTTTTTAATTTTTTTTAACGTTGTACATTTAGTACAAGAGCAGGGAACTAGCGACGTTTTCGAGAATTATTTCATTTTTTGAATCAGACTTTTTATATACTCATTCGGTTCAAGTCGGCTAGTGACACGGAACAGGGAATACAGAGGATGTGGCATCGAACAAAACTTCTTGATAACCAATTAAAAATACGTACATCGAAACTTAATAAAATACTATTCTATGTCGTTAGCCACATTAAAAAAAAAAAAATAAATTGTCATCAAATTCATCTACGTGTACGGTGGAACTTTCTAGCGATTCCGTGGTGGAATCAATTCGCTAGACAGTTTTGTTTATTAGAATTTATTAGTATATATTTTATGAGAAAACAATTATTTAACGGTATGATAGATCTCCACTTTTGGAGTGTTTTCTCCTGTTCTCAGTATTGCACTTCAAAATTTAACAAAACGGCGACGACCTTGCACGGTTTTGCTTTTTAATAACGTAAAATTTAATTTCAGCCATCTATATAATAAATTTAATTATAACTTTATTTTATATTAATTCTTGACAACGTTGCTAGCTCTCTTACTCATTTATTCTTTATTCCTATTAGCATAAGCGTAGTTAATCTTCTGTGATCTCTGTGAAAGGGTCTACTGTGATCTATTGTGATAAAACGGAGATTTAAGAGTCGCTTACTTTATTTATATTAGCTAAGATATTTCGATAGTACAAAACAAGTGAGATATTCTATAGTTGGAGAGAGAAAACGACTGAATTACTCTATACATTGTAAAACGTGACATTGATTAAAGTTTTAGTTTTGTAACTTTGATTTTTATTTTTCCCGAGTTGAGACCTAATTAAATGTGTTATTGTAAAATGTATATATAGTATGAGAGTCAACGAGCTACTGAACATATCTTTGTGCCATGCCCCAAACTGTGTTTCTGCAACTCCCAACCCCAACCCCAGAAACAACGCGGCCGTTTTACGGTGTACAATAAATTAATAAGAAGACGGTGTTAACTGACACCTTAAAAGTATTAATAGCGTTTGAAGCCTGAAATAAGTTCTATATTATACAAGCTGTGTCAGCGACGTCGTCCGCGTAGAATAGTAATTTTGGGCATCCAGATTTGTTTTTGCAAACCTTTTCATTTTAATCTACCTAACTGTTACCAACGACGTCGTTCTTGTAAAGCCGAAAGGAGAGGAAGAGGAATTCTTTCATATATATTTTTTTAATAATCTTAAGCCGTTTATGCAGCGTACGCCTCTGATACCCATAGAGATGAATAATTTTCCCCGTTTCTCCAACATTTCCCATTGTTCATTCATCATCACACCTATTAGTCACAGTGCGACGTTTTATGCCTGTAACCAACACAAAAATAATTTTTCAATTCGAACGAGTAGTTCCTGAGATTAGCGCATTCAAACAAACAAAAACTTTATATTTCTATATTATACATATCTGTGGTATAAAGATATTTATTATTTAAAGTACATTGTGTTTAGTAGTGGCTCTTCACTTGTATAAAAAACCCTTAAACTTAGTAATTTGTTCGTGCTCAAATGTTCACTCAACGAAAGATTATACGTTGGATTGGAATACACAAACATCCATCCATACAAAAATGTTTGTTATTACAATATACAACAATAAGGTCCGTAAGAGGAAATGTTTTAAAATTAAGTTTATATAATAAGTTACCACTCGCTTGTAGCACCTTCGTGTTCATTCGTCGAAATTCGTCGGCGGTCTTATGATGTATAAAATTATTTTATTCCCGTTGATTTGCATGAGCTTGGCATCTAGACATATTAAGGAGAAGTTAGAGAACGACGCTTTGAACTATGTAGCTAAATACAACATCTCAAGTCGTCCCACAACCACAGGTAGGTCGTTGAAGGGTGAAATGGTGGTAGAGAAATTCGTTGACACTCTGATGGCGAGTGAGAGATACTTGAAGATGGTGGAAACTGTAGAGAAGAAGATAAGTCACCTGGACGCGACGTTTCACGACCGGTCCAACAGTATTTTGAAGTATTTAGCGGAGGTGCTGCGTGTTGTCAAGTCACCACCTGGAGTTATGATGGAGGAAACCCTGAGATCCTTAAAACTGGATTTGGAGAGAATTAAGCAATCGGTCGCTGAGAAGTTGCAGAATGTACCGACAATGCGAGGTAAGACATTATTATCGTCACTCTTTTAAAGATTCCCACAGCTGGGACGTCTGAAAGTGCAGTTCTTAAATGCAGGCTAACTGCATGTTGCTGTCGTGGGTCGTGGGGTCGATGCTCAACGTGCTTCTAATCCCTTATTTATAATTCTTCCGAAACATGTTAAACGTCGTCTCAAAATGTAGATATTATATTTGTGGTAAGAAATTCCGTCCGGGCACGAATGCGAACGGTACATATGAGAAAGACGTGAAGATGATCGCGTTTCGGCTTCCGATTATGGATTTCGAATATCTAAAGCCAAAATAGGTCGTTGGTCGTTTTGTTTTTCACCCACCATCACGTGAAAAATATATTTATTAGTATATTCTTTCTATACTGAAACGTCACGGCTCTTTCATGTGTGGACGGTGGTTCAAAACCAGTACGGTATTTCGCTATTCCTACCACCCATTTACTATCAATATTTTTGAACGATTACAATTGGATTAGAAAGATTTTAGTGTGCCGTACGTTGCTGCAATTAGACCAAGAAGCCGTTATATTTATCCAATCAAAGTTCATATAAGCGTTTATTAATTGTAGAATCTTTAATAGCACACCATAACTACCGCCAACTTTGCCACTTTACACTTTACTTTACATAACTAATTCTGTTAAGTTCCTAAGAACTTACATGTCACGTTTATCTACTTAATTAGAAATGTAAAAAAATGCAAGCGATATAACACGTATAAAAGTGTATTAAGGAAATAGGTAAACAAAGAAGCCGTGGCAACAAGATTTGTGAGTGCTCAAATGCGGCGATTTTCAACCGTTTTATACAATTAACATTAAAGATTACCTAAGTGCTATTAATAAAAATAAATAATAATGAAAAATTACCGCCTCTATAGCAAAGTGGTTAAACGTATTGCCTAGCATTACGTTATACGCGAGAAGACCTGGGTTCGAATCCCAGGGGAACAAAAAAAAGTTGCTCCGGTCGGGTAGGGCACAGAAGTCTGATCAACTACTTGCCTGTTAAAAAAAACGGATCAGTGAAACGGACACAGAAATGTGTTCGCCCCATGCCCCACAAGGGGGAAACGGGATTTCACACACACAAGTGATATTAATGATTAGTACTACGAGGAAATAATTTTATTTGCGGACCTATGACTATACAAATATCCATAATCATAAAAATTATTATGCCAACATAACGAACTCACTTTTCTTGTAAAATTTTGAATTTCAGTAACTATAAAAACTCGTCGAATGAAATAATATAATACAAATAAAGGACTGTTATACTTTTCATTTAGCTTGTTACATTTCAACTATAGGATTAAAAAAAATATTGGACATTTATAGTGTTTTGGAGGTTTGTACAGGTGTACAGGCCATCTACCTCAAATTTTGCAGGCCCAATTTATTAAAAAAACGTAAGAAAAATACAATCTACTTAATATTATCAGCATTTATGCCTACGTCGCTACAATTATAAACAAGGAACACTCCCGTGAAAAATATCTGAGTTTATATGTTTACAATAACACCTCTGAGACAATTATGAGAGTACACTTATTGCTACAACCACAGTTGAAGAGTCATGAAAATGGAATTCTTATCTTGTTTTTGTTTTGTCTGTACAATATTTGTCAACTAGCGGGCGTTCGGAATAATGTTGCGACAGTATCCAACGTTTAAACCCACAGGTTACACCTTCCAATGGCGCGGCTAGCTTTCTTTCTATTTTGCGGAATCTTATGTGCCAGCTGTGAAAGACATGGGAAGAGAAAGAATGATTATGGGGACAAGTCGTTGTGGAAGAATGAATATGAGAATGAGTTGACTGACGCTATGATGTCGTCCAAACGGCACAAGAACTTTACCCGCGTTCCTCAGTCCACTTCGGGTTCAGATAACGAAGTCGTGATAGAGAAATTGATGGAATCCATAACGTCAAGTGAAAAGTACCTGAAGAAGGTAGACAGTATAGATTTCAGACTAAACCGGTTGGATATAGAGGTGCATGAAAAAACTAACGGTATACTTAAATATTTAGCGGAGATCTTTAATAGCATGCAGAATTCGGGAAATTCTGAGAAGTTAGAGACGGAACTGGAGAAGATCAAGAATGATTTGAGTGAAATAAAAAATATTTTCGAGAAGAACCCGAGAGCAAAGGGTGCGATAATACTTTTAAAATATATATATTTAATCTTATTATTAGTAAAAACGTAAACGGCAGTATTTTGAGAAACAATTCTGATATACTACTTAGCTTTTTTCTAGCTGTTCTAATTATGAGTGCAAATGTATTACGGGACTTTCCTGCTCCATAAATTATAAAACTAAATATATATACCTCTCTTACTTTTTAAAAACAATGAAGGATACTATTGTTTAACATTTATCTTTCCACCAGTTGAAGGTGCTGAATACCAACTCGACACGACGTTAGACAGCCGACTTACATTCTTGGAAAGCCACATGAAAAATATAATGACTAGTGTCGAATCGATCGCTACTATCATATCCGAGGTTAAAACGAGACAGAACGCACGTACCATAGTCAGGTAAGATTATATTATTTTTCTAAATAACATTAGCAGCGACCCAGTTTAGTTATAAGCAAGAGGGAGACCGCCCAGAACCAGGTATATGGCAACCTGAGTAAATAGCTGAATTGAGCTGCAAGTACTTTGACTCAATTAACGTACTATTCTTGAAATTGACATGACAAAGAAAAATGAATCTGTGTAATAAGTTTTGAGTAAGCTAAGATGCCATCGTGACTTTAATTTATTGTTTGATTTGTAGCAGTTTCTGAAGTCCTTTTAACTTTATTATATGATAAAGGAGGAAAGACAAGCTTTGGTTACACTTGATACTATTATCAAGTGTAACCAAAGCTTGAAATACCCCAGCCATATAATATCTAAACAAGATGTCGATCTATCTGCTTTGGATAAACTTCATGCTTTATGTGTAGATGGTAGGTCGTAACCCGGACCCCGGCACCCGGGCATTCCTACTAGCCGTTTAATATCCATATATCCAGTCGAAGTCCGACATGTTTCAGAAACGTCACGACCTGTCGATTATTAGTCCTACATAGCTACTGTAAGACGAACAATATCGTCAAAACTCAAGTATCTCTATGCTATAGCGCTATCATTAAGTACCAAATTTAAGTCGATTCACATTTTATGTCATGCTCTTCTAAATATTTATCTACATTCTTTCTAGGCCTGATGTTGGGGGATCGTTGGAAGCTATCGGGCTAATAACAGAATTCAGGAGAGCGTTGCAAGAACAGAAAGTTAAAAAGTGCGACTGCAAGTAAGCAATTAATTTTTCTATGAACATTTTATATTTTACCACTTCCAATTAAATACAACCAATTTAATATCCAGATTTCCGGACGAAGTCCAACATGTTAAAGACAAATTAAAAATTGAATAATTAAAAACACGTTAGGCCCGGTGGGGACCGAACCCACTGCCCGTTGATTGTAGCAATGTTGGATAATAATCATTAGATCAACGAGCACGACGAAATAAGTTTCATTTGTTTTATTTAATTTTACTAAAATATTTTTTTTTTTTTTATTAAATTAAATTTTATTTACATTGCATAATAGTAAATATTTTTTTTTAGAATAGGCAGAGTAGATCGCATTGAGAGATATCCAACCGATTGTCAAGAAATACAGTTGCAAGGATTCAATGTGTCTGGTATATACAAAATAAGGCCTGAAGATATGGAACCGTTTTATGTACTTTGCGACCTCAACAGCGCTGGTGGGGGATGGACGGTAAGCGCCATCTTTCAACAAACATATGTTATTTAAAGTGTCAACTTACGTTAGGCGTAGTTCTGTGTCATCGTTTCACTGATTACGCATATAAATTAACCAAACTTAAATACTGTCTATAGTTTACGCGAGTAGTACACATTTAAATAAAACACTTTAACGGTTTAAAACGCGATATATTAGTTAAGCTTATTTGGAAATGATTTTTAACTTCGGTCCGACGTTTCGGATGCTTTGCAGCAGCCGTGGTCACGGGGAGATGTGACCACGTGGAGTTTAACTAATATGTCGCGTTTTAAACCGTTGAAGTGTTTTATTTAAATTAACCAAACTTAGTCAATTATACTTGTTTTTTATTTAAGTTATGAGGGTAGTCATGGTTACAATTATATTTTGTCCACCTATTAATAGTAAACTAGCTGCGCCTGCGACTTCGTCCGCGAGAATCGTTATTTTGCATTAAAGCATCCAAATTCGTTTTTGCAAACCGTCTTCATCTTCATCTTTATAAACTTAAGCAAGTTAATCTTCACAGATAGACATATCGAAGACTTTTTTTTGTCATTTAAAGAGGAATAATTTTTTTATAAATTTTTTTGGGTATCTCGAACCGTTTTTTTGCAGCGTACGCCTCGGAAACCCATAATGATGAATCATTTTCCCAATGTTTTCGCTGTGTCTTCGGTTGTATTAGTCACAGGGCAATATTTTTATTATTATAGCCTTCCTCGATAACCTAAATAACACATACATAATTTTTCAATTCAAACCCGTAGATCCTGACATAAGCGCGTTCAAATATACAAGTAAAAAAACAAAACCTTCAGCTTTATATATTAGTATAGATAGCAGTTACCCGCGACATCGTTCGCGTCCTGTCGGTCTTGCGGCTTAATTTTAAAAGATAGACATATATTGTCGCAGTTTTTTTGTCTGGATGAATGGTCAACCAAGACAAAAATTCTAACCAGTCATCCCTGAGAATAGCGCGTTCGAAAAAACACTACAGCTTTATATAATAAGTACAGATTGCTGAAGCTAAGATCCTAAGAATAACTTACATTTTAGGTAATACAAAATCGTTTCGACGGCTCGCAAGATTTCTATAAGGGCTGGGCGGACTATAAGCATGGTTTTGGTAACTTGGCTGGTGAATTTTGGTTGGGCCTCGAGAAATTAAACTATCTCACCAACCAGAAACTATATGAATTGAGGATTGAAATGGAATCGCAGTCGGGCCAGGAAGCATCAGCTACCTTCTCCGTCTTCACAGTTGGACCTGAATTTGAAGGGTATAGAATTAGTACACTGGGCACCTATAGGGGAAATGCGGGTAAGTTGTACTTGTATAATCATTCTTTTAAACCGTTTAACGGTTCCCGATGCTAGAAGTCGCGTTCTATAATTCTTCTGGTTCTCATAGTGGTCTAATGCTTGTTGTTAGATGTTTCCCGTTTTCCCACACGTGGGGCATGGGGCAAACACATTTCTGTATCTTTTCGCTTATATTTACAGACAATTTTATCAGACTTCTGTGCCCTGCTCGACTGAAACAATCTATAGTTTCCACGGGATCTGAACCCAGAAGACTAACAATACATTTAATTATTAACGATTAAGCTACAGAGCCGTTGACGAATACGTCTACCTGGGTCAACTTATACAATCCCCAACTTCGAGAAAGAGGTCAATCGTCGAATCCGACTCGGCTGGGCAGCGTTCGGGAAACTAGACAAAGTGTTTTCATCCCGTATACCTCAGTGCTTTAAATCTCAAGTGTTCCACCAGTGTGTGTTTCAAGTGATGACGAACGGTACCAAAACATGGTCTCCTACTGCGACCATAGTGCACAGACTACGCGTCACTCAGCGTGTGATGGAAAGGGCTATGCTCGGAGTTACCCTGCGCGATCGAATCAGGACAAAGGAGATCCGTAGAAGAACTAAAGTCACTGACTTAGCCCATCGAATTGGCAAGCTGAAGTGGCAGTGGGCTGGGCACATCGCTCGTATCGAAAACCTGGACTACCTCCTACCAGGTGGACCGACAATCTGGTCAAGGTAGCAGGGAAATGCTGAATTCAACTAGCGAACGGAAACGAAAGGGAGGCCTATGTCCAGCAGTGGACACCGAACTGCTAAATCGAGAAGCTACGGAGCCGGTTGTTGCAGTTTACTAAATGTTAACTAGGTCTAATCAAAATAGCGATAATTATTTTTTTAACCATGCCTCACAATTTAATATAAGTCAGTTAGGTCCTGAAAAATCTTTATTTTCAGGCGATTCCTTGTCTTACCACGCGGGGCAGAAGTTCTCAACCCCTGATATTGATAACGATGAATGGAAAGATGGCGCGTGCGCCGTCGAGCATGGTGGCGCTTGGTGGTACAAGGAATGTGATAAAAGGTTGCGCTTCCCTCATTTCAGATATTTTTTGGTTTCTTGATTTTTAACTTGCACTAGATTTAATGTGGACGCTTTTATGAGATTTTTTATAAATGCGAGTACACTTTATGTAAGGTGGTGGTTTTTCAGTTATGTAGTGCCATCATGTACAATATAACATGTAAAAAATATTACAGTATTCAAAATACTATTTACAGCAATCTAAATGGAAAATACTCACCAGTCGACGAGCATCACGGTCAATCGGTATACTGGATATCGTTCAAGGGTCCCAGCTCTCCCCTAGCCAAGACACGAATGATGATCAGACCATTACCTGCTAGTCGACCAACTGACTACGCTGAACAGTCGAGGGTATTGTAACCTTTTAAGTTACTTGATAATTATTATTATTCATACATAATCTTTTTTCTATTAATAGATATTAACTAGCTGTGCCCGTGACTTTGCCAGCATGGAATACTTGTAGATATTTTGAGACCATTTTTTTGCAACAACCTCCTCAGTTTTATAAATTATACCTGTTACCCACGACGCTTGTTAAGCCATAATTTATAAAGGTAAGGAGATTTGCAAAAACAAAGTTTGATGCCCATATCTGTTCTACGTGGACGAATCCAATCCTGTATAAATAAATAACATTTTACATTTCGTGAAAGTGGAATCATGTTTTTCTTTTGAGGGTAACGAGCACACACTTCTGTGACTCTAAGGGAAAACTATTATGTCCTTCTAGAATTCGACCCTCACGACTAAGTTCTAACTAAGCTTTAGAGGCAGTGTATATGTATAGAATCAAACCGTAGAAAAAAAATGTAGGTTTTTTTTTTAAATTGGACGTGAACCTGGTACTAACGACACGTTTGCCATATAGCAATTTTATATTTGAATTCTCTAAACAAAACATATCAATATCATAAGCGGTCATTCATGAAGTCGTACACGTAGGGGGGGGGGGGTAGACAAGGGGTCCTAAGTTTCGTGACGTCACATTTCAAAATCTAATGTATCTAGAGGTACTAATCGCGTGATTTGAAATATTAATTAAACTAAAAAATATTTTCAACTCTATCGAATAACGAAATAAAACCAATTTCGGAACTGCTGTTTTAATTTAATAATTTTTTTATGTGAAATTGCAAAATATGTGACGTCACACTAGGGAGGGGGTCTCAGAAATGTGACCACCTGTGACAAGGACGGGGGAGGAGGCGGGGGGCTCAAAAAATCATGAAATTCGTGTGACGTACTTTATGGATGATCCCTAAGTAGTAATGTCTAACATATTCATATATTGTTATCTCGGACGCGGATGTTAATATAATGAATTTTGTCTAGAAAATTCTAGAAAGTTCCAAGTTAAGGCCAATGGAGAAGCAAATGCCACGCAACAAAGAAGCGAAAAGCTATGACACAGCGAATCGTCATCCCTATCGTTACGAGGACACTCTTCGACCAGAGGGTTTCTTCCCCAACTACACGTAATTCTGAACTAACTTATATTTTAGGCTATTGCTGTTTGTGCAGCAACAATACGTAACATTTTAATGAAACACCTTTAACGGCTTAAAATGGGAAATCTATTAGTCACTTTACCTGTTTGACATCTTGGATCCTTTGCAGCAGCCATAGTCACTGGGGGACTGCAAAAATGTCAAATCTGCCACGCCTAGCGCCATCTGTCTAGACTTAGTTGATAATCGGAGGACTAATGGCTGGTTTCTCCTAATGGTTTAAATAATTTATTTAATATATTGCGCATTTGAAACCGTTTAAGAGGTTTTATTTAATTGTGTCCTACTCGCATAAGCTACAATTTACATTACATTGTAAACATTTGGTCAGTTTAAGAATCTGTATTTTTTGGTCGTCATTAGTCAAGCAACCATTGTAATGCTAGAATTTGTGAAGTAAGTCTTTTTATTTACTTAGCATAGAAGTAATGGTTTGGTATTATAATTGATTCATATTATATATGTTTTATATAATTGTTTTAGCAGTTGTTTGATTAGCAATTAGGAGGTGGCCGGGGTTTGTATTAAGCAATTTTAAAGAATTTAATAAAATATTACTATTATTGAGAGGGGGAGTAGTTTAACCCCCCCCCCCCCCTTACCTAATGGAGAATCACCCACCTAAGACCGCTGTAATTATCTACATGAATTTAATAAAATGTTGAAAAGATATGTTTTATTTTAATTATACTATTCTCAAGTTTTGTCCAACTACATAGCTTCAATGTTCAATGGAATATCATTGAGTTAACCAGAACAGGTCCCGAGTTCGAATTTAGGAAAAAAATCTGATAAACGACATTCCTCTATGAAAGTACATTCAATCAGTGATAGACACACAAATATGTCCGTCCCATGCCCGAAAGACGGGATGTATAACTTTGGTAATAGAAATTGAGCAAAGTCAAAATCTCAATAAAAAATACACAAAAGTCAGTCTCAATCCGTTTATTCTTTATTAAAGATGAGAAAAAGTTAGCTTCAGTTTAAATTGAGCAACAGCACGGACATCGTCCTCATCCTTTTACAGGTTTTTTGTGAAACAAATGAACATCATACAAAAGACTCGACCGAACCAGCTCTACTTAAATAGGACAAGTGTAATATTGTTCAGAAATAGATGAGCCATTTTTAAACAATTACCTAACATTAGTGCATATTTGTACATTGCTTACACCTTACTATACATGTATCAATATTTCTGAATCGAATACCAACTTAGTATCGCTAATCGTATAAAATACACGTTTTTTTGCTATTCGGCGACATGTAATTTTCATTACAGCAACATTGACAATTGACTATCTTACTAGATCCAATGTCTTTCTAAATAAGAATCGTGCAACAATGAGATAACTATATCCGTCTCTTTTCTTCATATTAAAAAACGATGTGTGTGACAGAGACAAAAGCTATCCTTACCGCCATCTTGTATAGAAATGCGTGCGACGAAATCAGATTCGTTTACAATGCTCATTTTTCGCTTGGCTAACAGAAAAATACTATCCATTCATTTTTGCGTGTCAAATATATAAAAAAAAATCTTTCAAATAACGTCCATGTAAAATGCAGTACGCGTATTTATAATCGGCTATAATTAATGAATGTTATTTTCTTTCCGTATTCAAGGCTGCATGCAATACCAGCGCCTCTTCGTTTACATCTAAAATACGTTAAATCTATGAACAAACATTCTTAAATTACAATGGACTCGTCACGTTAGCTCTTACACTAATCCTAATTAGTCTTGTTAGAATCTAGAGAACACAGAACTCTCGTCTAGCAAAAGCTTCAAAATACAACCTCTCTATTTATCGACTAAATCCTCGCCTAACAAGTTTTTACTGACCTGGGAATACACGCCAACAAACTACTGCGAATAAAAATTTTAACGTTTCAAACCGCTTTATACGCATAACGTGTCCGACGAGAGGTAATCCTTGCGTCGGACAGTGTTTATAATTTACATCGCTGTTATGTTTACCTTCGCTAGTCACATTTAGTTTAGTCTGTACACTAAGTTATGATCTAACTTAAACAATGATTTACGTCAGATACCAACAAACTATACAAAAATGTTGACAATTTGCATCTAGAAATAATACTTTAGAGAACTACGCTATGTTAAAAATAAAAATGTACAATTGAAAAACTAAAAAGTAAATTGCCGCGACATTTTTGCGACGAGGGAAAAATAATAGCTAAGTAGCACCATAGACAATATTTGTTTAGTTTTCGAAAACAATTAATATCTAAATCATAAAAGAAAGGACATGTACACTAAAAAAATTGCACTTGCCATTACGTATTTACAATAACTACCACCACCTACTTAGTCTAACAATGAATGCGATGAAGGGGAAAATACGGAATAAATTAATACGAGTGACGTCGGTGACAGGGAGTAGGGGGACACGAATTATGCACGGCCGGATTGAGAGTTTTGGCCTCGGGGCAACATAGGAGTGGAGGCCCCAAAACAATTTTCGACGGCAAACTAACAATTCATTGTGAAACTGATAAACGACAAGAAATCTGAAAAATAATTTTAGCTTTAATTTTTCGGAACCAATTACGTTCCTTTTATGTTATGTAGGGCCCCGAGGCCCTCTCCTAATACCGGCCCAAGGCGTGGTATTTCCTATGTGATTCAATTATTTCAGTACATAATCTTCGTATCTCCATCATCATTGGGTAAGTACCCCAAACACACTCACCGTTTCAAACGAAGTGTGAATGTAAACTAAACTAATCCGAAACCTAACTAACTTGTCAGCGTCTGCGCAACACAAGACTTGCTTAATTAAATAGGCGGAGTTTCGACGTGTGTCCAATGAAGGTTCAGATATACTTAGAAAGCAAAACAGGCTAATTGATGATTTGAATACAAAAACTACGATTAAATAACACTTATAACATCTACTGAGCGAATTTCACATCAATTAACATTTTGGCGCTAAATACAAGATACTAAGCCGAATATATTCGCGAGTGATTGTCGGGAGAGGTGTATGAAGCATGCATGAGGTGTGGAACGAAAAGTTTGTATTAAATTTAAAAAGAGTTAACAACTATTGCCTCAATACTGATACAAATATGAAATATTTTAAGTACTAACATAGAGAATGCGATGAGTGTAACATTTTAGGCCTTAACACACTGTCGACGAACGATAATGCATTTATAAATTCTATAGCGTATTTTTTCTAACTTGACGTTTTTATAATAAAACACTTTAACACTAAATCGTGTTTTAACAACGTTTAAATATTTGACGTTTCTGTAAGGTTAACTCTGATTTACACAAAAAAACACTTTGATTGAATTATATATTAAACCAACGAAACTACCTAAATCAACAAAAAATTCTAATAATAGCACAAAAATCCGTCGTAAGTGATTTCGACGTTTGGTCCATGTGTAATCGATGTTGCTTTAACCCTTTGTCATCTGTGACATCAAATTTACTCTAAAAAAGGTCATCGCTAGTTCTATATAGTTTGAAATCGGCCATATTTGTTGTGGTCTATTGCCAAGTTAGAAAAAATACTATGAAATAGTTCAAATCGAGTTTGTTTAACCGTAAAATTAACCTATGTCTCCACTTAGCTTCAACTTAGAATTAACTTGGCGTTGAGGAGACAGGGGATCATTTTAGGGCGAGTGTGAAAAAGCCTAAAGTGAATAACGCTTTTCATGCTCGGCCTCGTGTAGGCTTTATAAATAGTTTTATTTACAGAGTCTAACAAAACATTATCAACATTATTAGGGAGTAACTGCTAATATTCGAAAGTAATGCTAGGAGTGAACACGTTGCGCCTCTTCGAGGCAGGCCCACGATGTTTACCATGGACCCAAAAACCAGTCTGGAAAAGAGAATTATTCATTAATTCACTAATTCGACCATTCTTAGCAATGTATAAAAAGCAACAGCACGGAACGCTGACTGATAATCCCATTCTACTATTTTCTAACAATTCGGTTGGTTTTTCTCATTCGATAACCAGTTAAGCTTAATATAAACAAATTAAAAAGAAAAGAAGACAAACATATTTAAATGTGAAATGTATACAGACTAAAAATAGACAATACCTCATTCATTGTTTTCCGTCGATGTCTGTTCGCTTTCCGGACGCAGCGAATCTATACAGGCGACAATCTTCAGAGCCGGTCCCAGTTTCATAGACAACGCCATTACGAGGTGCTCCGGTTTGATGAGAAGCAGGGCTTCGCCGTCTACTTCTTGCATGAGGAACTCGTCCGCGTATCCGGCGCATCCGGGGATGTTACGTATAAATTCGCACACTTCCGCCACCTGGAGATAAGGATATATTTAATATTATAAAAGAAAATATGCAAATTCTATCGCAATTAATATATATATTTTTAAACGCAATATGTATCATGCAAGAAAACAATTTAAACCTCGACATATAATAACATTAAGTTCGCTATTTTATTATATATTTAATTAACTGTCAACTACGACATGTACAGATGATATGATGTAGAGAAATAAATACTCGTAAAACTTTAGTGTTGTCTAGTTTATGCAAGTAGTACACATAAAACAAAAGTTTATCAGCTTAAAACGCGAAATATATTGGTTAACTTATTTACAATTTATATTAACTATAGGTACACGATGATGATAGATAACAGATGGCGCTAGCGTAGCAGATTTGACATTATACACCTTTCATCTTTACGATACGTCGTGTCGTAGTTAAAATAAATTGAAAATAACATACGAGCATCCATCTACGCACTGAATGGTCAATATATTGAAAACTAAACACCCATATGAGAAGCGACAACATATGATGGCACAGATAAGATTTTGAAGAAAGGGGAAATGGGTGGAATGAGCCACAATTGACGTGCACTGATGAACTGGCCTTCTATCGGTTTCCCACAAAGAAAATAATAATAATAAATTATAAAAATTAAAATTTTCTAAAGTACATAAGGCTAGTACTCACAGTCCACTTATGCGCATTTGGAAGCTTGGAGGCTTCGTCCTCTTGCATTGTATCCGCTGCCTCAGCGGTCGGCGATTCGGTCTTCGAGGAGCTTTGACTGGTACTGGGGCTCGTCTCGTTGCTCGATGAGATGCGAGGTAGGGTGGGGCTGCTTTCCAACTTCTGTTTCTTGCCTGGTTTGAAAAATAGGTATGATCTGTAGTTTACGTGACTTTACGTTTACGATACTACAGCTGGTGCAGAGCATCCAAAAGGTAAGGCTTAATTATATTTCTTATTTAGAACCGTTAATTTTTTTTACATAACCGTGATTTTGAACTTTTAAAGATTTTAAACTAAAAATCGATTATAAATCGGTTAGAGCAACAGCACGTGGAAGCCGGTTCAAGTCTTGCTCGTGTCGTACATTTTTTCAATTTATAATCGATTTTCAATTTTTATAATGCGAACAAGATGCGAGAACCTGCCGGAGTCGAATGTAGATAAATATGTTAATTGAAAACTGGGAATCGAATCATGACCTCACCAGGTTGGCTCATATGCCATTACCGTCGACACAAACATCACACTCATCTATAATGTTACTAATATTAAAACTTACGAATGGGTTCATCCGAAGGTATTTTGTTTTCTTTGTCTGGGTCCTTATCGGCCGCGCTCCACTCGCGAAGAGGCCGATTTACCTGAACAATTCGATAACTATATTATAAAATGAAATAAAATACACCTTCTTTATAAAAATAATTATCCATGTGGGTTCCAGATCTAATTTTTCTGGGTGTTTTGGAGTCATACCAAAATTTGCCAGTGCTCCCTCGACAGCACCGTAACTGGTTGTATAAGTTGGTACTGCCAGCTCGAACACAGAGGGACTATGTACGATTTAATACACTCCCCACGTCACAAATTAAGAAAAGGTTCGCTATTCTACTGACGGAGTTGGGGGAGAGGATGTAAACTGTAGTTAAAAAATCCGCTGGGCTGGCCAATTGAAGAATCGGAGACGAAGGGAATGTATCGAATATCCCAACCCAAAATCGGTTTAGACGTTATACGGCCGGTGTATTTCATCTCTCATCTGTTCTCCTCTATATATTTAAAAAAAGGACCAAAAAAGCGAATCTCGGAATCCCAACGGGTCTAACATACCTAAGGAAGGACTCTTTGAGTCGCTGCGCCCGCGGAGTGAGTAAGTAAATCTACGGACGGTGACCTTGTCTTCAGGAATTCGACCAGAGCTTGTAGTGAAAGTCTGAATCGCAAAATTTCCCACGACCCAACAGACATGCCTTAGTTATAAGTTAACTAGACGAACGAGAGCACTAATTATTATACTCACAGCGAACGGTTCTGCAGCTTCCTGTATAACGTAGCCTTCTATAACGTGCGTCAGGATGTTCGGCTTCACCATCGCCTTTGGTAGACCTTTGTCTGTAACTGAAATTATTCATTAATCACTACTACATCTATGCCTGGAAAAACGAACGGTTTAACGCTCGAAATATATTAGATCACTTATTTTAACCACGATGTTTCAGGTGCCTTGCAGCAGCCTTAGCCCCAGGGGGACAATGGAGCCTGAAGCCATCTGTTTCGTCGTAGTTGAAGAAACTAGCTGTAGTTATAATAAATTTAAAATAAGTTAAATAATAAATTTCGCGTTTTAAACCGTTAAGTGCTTTATTTAACCAATTTACTACTCGCTTAAAGTACAGTCAAAGACAAAACTTGTAACTATATATATATATATAGTCACATTGATACTATTTCTCTTAAATATCATGTATTCTTGGCAAACCCTTTGCTGTTGCTCTAACCAATTGAGCTACCGTGCCCTACGACACGTTCACGACATCGTCGAATTTTTTCAACCGATTGATACATGAACCTCTCGTGCAATGTAACTTCAACCTTAGCACCTGCGTGTTAAGGTTGAAATTGGAAACACCCATTTTTTTGCAAGTAAAATAGAAGAATTTAAATTACCTTGTTGTGAGCTAATATTCCTTGGCGTACATTGGCCACTCTTAAACATAGCCCCAGAGCTTCCAGCAGATATTGACGTGCTAGCGGTCGACGTAACCGTTGTAGATGTAGAGGTGGACGATACTACTTGTGGTTGCTGCAAAGTGAAGTAATTCTTAGTGAAAGTCTGTGTTATTTATAAAATGGCTACAACATAAAACTAAGATATTATGTTGATTAGGACTGTGTATAACAGGTATAGAAAATAATTTCAACAGAGATTCGTACATGAAAGATATATTAACTTCATACTAAAATGTTAACAAAACTATAATATTGTTACGAAATTTTACCCAGTTTAAAATTGGTTTTAAATCATTTCTATGTAACTTAATCAAAATATGTATTACTTTGTGCTAAATGAGTTTATATTTTCTTTTTACCGTTGGAAGTTGGTTATTTCTCGTAAAATAATTTCTTCTATTTATATATTTTTACTCACCAGCCAATTAATTAATTAATAAGTGAAAAACATACCGTAACAACACCGCTTGGGACGCTGCTAATTCCCGGCGCGGTGGATGTCGCTGTCGGCGTGGTGGATGTCATGACTGTGGTACTAGCCAATGGGTACTCGGACTTAACCGGACTGCGTTTTGAAATATCGCCGGAAGATGTATCTGAAAAGAAGAAGAAAATATAATGCCGTAAAACCTTGTTTCCAAATCTTGAGAACAGCGCCATCTATCGAATAAGAGTTTAGAACTACACATGCTGTTTAGTATTCGCGGTGACAATTTTTTTTTGTTCTAAATGGCTAAAATTGGCTTACTCGCTGTTGTGACTGTAGTAGAAACAGTGACGTCATTTTGTGAAGTCGAACTGGTCGTAGTCGCTGGTTCCGTAGCAGCATCCGTGGTGGTAACTTGGGCCGACGGTTGAGGTAACGTCTGCAAATAGAGAGGTTTCTTTTTAGTAATTATTTCTTGTTAATTCTTCGAACATTTGTTCTTTATTCCTATTTCATGACCATGCCTAATAACTACATTTATTTGATGAAAGGTAAAATTCGCAGCCATAGAACACCTCAAGATACATTGTCGACCGATTTCGTCATTGAATATTCTGAAATCCAGACGACTGTGGCTGTGTTCTGGGGACGGTGGATCATGTCGTTTAACATACATTTTCTAACCGAAGTCAAAAATGTTTCATAAAAACCATAAATGGATTTGAAGCATGTTGGGACCAGTGGGTATCGATTCCACTCGTTGATTGTTAGCCACACATTAACTTGTTGGAATTATTTTGGTGGTACAAAAATGTTATTTGTGAATCAACACATTTATTTTTGACTTGTACCTTTTCTTCTGGCTTAGGCTGAGTTATCATCTGTGACTGCAACGGCAATACAGAACCTTGCACCGGCGCTGTTATAAGACCGAGAGTCGGCGCCTGAATTGTTAACTGTGGCGCACTTAGATTATTCGTTGTCACCTAAGGAAATAAGAATAAGTTAAAATATTTCTCATTAATAAAACTAATAAATCATTAAGGCTCTAATAATGATCGCACTCGATATAACAATTGATTAAAATTGAAGTTATGTTTATTTTTATTCTGACGAGAAAATATAGATAACAACGTACTAACGTACCAGGCCAAAAACGGACTATTTCATTCATTATTTCATGATCAATGTTAAAAAGTTAATTTTCCATTGTATTGTTCCAAAATAGAGATCACTAGTACTTAATAAAATTAATTTCACGTGCATTTTATGATAATAGAAATTGTGTAAACGAACCGATTGTTGCATTTGAGTAGAGTTAAGCGATGAAGGTTGCTGTACAGCCATGCCGACTGAGGTTTGGACGAGACCGCTTCCGACTAGTGTCTAGAACAATTTTTTTTTTGAACATCTCAAAAGTTGTTTGTTATGACCAGCTGCATATATAGACCCCGCCCTTCTGACCACGAAAAAGCATCCGAAGTTAACTAACACATTTCGCGTTTCAAACCGTTACATGTTTAACGTATTCAAAAGAACCATTGCCTTTATTAAACTAATGAGTAAACTGATCGATAAGAAAATATTACCTGTGGCTGCTGTAAGGTCTGCACTTGTGTCAGCGAAGCGTTCTGCGCCGACTGACTAGTGTTTATCTGGCTAACCAGCGTCCCAGGTTGGCCCATACCACCCAACTGCACAACACAATTACTTATATTATAAACATATATATTTGTATGTTTACTACTGTGACGATTTAAAGAATTATTTTATTGGAAAGCCAAACTTACTCTGAAACGGGCCAATAAGTTAGGTAAACCAGCCCAAGGTGGAAAAAAACTTGCGCATGCGCATAGAAAAGTTTTGATGATAAACCAGTATGTTGTACAATCATAAACTCATCAATATTAAAGCGAAATTGTATGTTAATCTAATATACGAAAGTTACATATAGTTTTCATGCCACTACAGCGTTTGCCATGTCAGCTAGTTAAAAAACTTGATTTATTAAAACTATAAAGATTCTTTACTCACCGGATGGATTTGCTGTACCATTGATATCTGTGGTAGACCAGCCATGGGCAACGTTTGTGAAACAGACCCAACGGGTAATGTTCCCTGTGTCATGCCGAGCATACCTAAAATAATAAATAAACCTCTTTAATTGGCATTATTTCAGCACAATAGAAGAACATAAATATAATAATTACAATAAAATAATGAATATACAATTATATATAAATATAATTTGAAAGTGATGCCAAAAGGGCCTTGCGAAGTTGTAGTTATTTTTATCAAAACCCTACTGTTGGTCGAAATAACGCTTCCGTTAAAACGAATCTGCAATACATCGGTATGTTTGATTTGGAGTTCCAATAACTAAGATCTGTTAATATTCAAACAACGTCTTTTAAATACAAAATTACTTATTTTAAAGTCTCTTAACTTATAACTAAATAGAGTTTTCATTGGATGAGATCAAAAAAGAATGTACGAGGCAGGAGAATAGAATTATTATAATCAGTCTTTAAACTTAAAACCTTTAAGGGCCAATTTTTTATCTACCTTGCTGCTGATAATGTTGAACCAATTGCTGATTTTGTTGTTGCTGCAGTAACTGTTGTTGCTGTTGCTGCTGTTGTTGCTGCTGCTGCTGCTGTTGGTAAGTAATAGAACACTTAGTCGCCCACCTACTAGAGAAATGCGGAAGTTCCAGAAAATTACCTCAATATATTTTACCTGTAGGGCTTGTTGTTGCAACAACTGTTGCTGCTGTTGTTGCTGCTGCTGTTGCTGCTGCGCCTGCTGCTGTTGTTGCTGTTGCTGCTGCTGTATGTTCTTGTTATGCGACTGCTTATCGACGCTTGTTATCTGTGTCATCTGGCCGCTGGAGTTCATGACCAGTAACCTAAAAAAGCAAAGAAGAGTTTAAAGTATAAATCAATAAAAATACCACATAAGTCAATATTGGCTAGAATTTTATTTTAATAAATATTAAAATGTATATAATAATTCTGTTTCAGTAGTTATATGAACATATTGATGATGTATTTGTTACATAATATTATTTAATACATACTGCTGTTTCGGTTGCTGTATCTGATGCTGCATTTTGTTTGTCTGATTTGCCGCATCCTGCTTGGCGGCTGGCGCAGGCGAACGTACGCCCGGCTTGCCGCGTTGCTTCGCCTGTAATAAATGCATATACAATGTAGTACATACAAATCAAAACATATACCGACAGGTATATTTAGACACGCTAAAGTAAAAAGTTCTGGTGTTTGCTTAGCGGTACTTCAAAAAATACTAAACAAAGTTCTTCAAAGCACATAGTCTTTTGTAGGAAAAAAACTTAAGACTAATTTTGTTGCATTTCGTCTGGAACCAAATGCTTATCCTCTTCAAACATAGAGAAACTTACCGCATTCTGGGCTTGGTTCGTACTGGTCTGCGTTGACACACTCGAGGCTGGTCTAATACCACCCGAAGGCAGAATGTTCGAGAGGGGCCGTGGGGCCTTCGAGATCCCATCAGTGGAGGCTCGTGGTTTCGACGTGCTAACCGTAGCCGACGCCACACTTACACCTAAAAGACAGTACAATTATATACATAACCCAACTACTTTACAGCGCACAGCACAAACATCGCAATATCAATTCGCTCTGCATTAATTCGATTATTATAATCGATTGACAATCGAATGTAAGTCATACTAACTGGCATGTTGCACATTGTTTTGTGGCGAGTGTTGAATGAACATAGAGGGCGGTGGGTCCTGTTGCGAGCCACGTATGAATATGGAGTTGGGGGCTAGGAGCCCGCCGGCCGGCAACGCACCGGCCTGCAAACCGCCGGCCCACACTTGGGGTATAGCGCCCGAGATCTGCCACGGCGCAAACTGCATCTGTCCACCGGCCTGCGGATATAACGATACATTAATTGTGTACTGTCTGTAGCTTACGTGAGTAGTACACATTTAAATAAAACACTTAAAACGAAACGAGAGGACACCGCTAGTTCTCAATGACCCGGCCGGTTTCGCCTAATACTAACTATGGTGGAAGAGATGGCGCTAGCGTAGCAGTATTTACATTGAGGTTAGGGACACCCTCCATCTTCAGTAACACAAAGCCCCAGGACAAAGCTGCTACAAAGCATCCGAAACTTCGGGCCGTAGTTAAAATAAATTATAAATCAGGTAACTGAAACATGTCGCGTTTTAAACCGTTAAGTGTTTTATTTAAATTAAATACATTAATTGTGCATCTTTTGTACACCCAAATAAGTAAAGTCGGTTAAGAAATTATATTATTTTCCTATACTATTATTTCTATTATAGCTTTAGTTCAAATAAGTCCACAAATTGTACTTAAATTTTCGTAGCCGACTATACGTATTGTATTTATTTACATTACGACATTACCTACAAATAGCCACTTCAACCGGTAGACTTTCTGAAAATCCTTTTCACAGTATTTTCTTCTCGATACATTAGAAAGAGATAAATATATACATTGATAAGTTACATTTATTTAAAACACCTTTTAAATGGCCATTTAAAATGTACATAACTACTTAAAACTATATATGTGTTTGTGTGCTTAGAAATAATGTATCTTGTGTCTTATTTAATAATCTGTAAAATAACACGAGAAAAGCTGAGTGTTAAAATAAATCGCACAGCAAAATTAGCGTTCGCATCAGTATTAGTCTCAGCAAAATCTTACCAACTAGCATATTAAAGTTATTACATACAAGGCCCATGCGTTTTCTGAAATGTACGTCTTGAATATTTGAATTTAAATTTGGAAAACATACATTTCAGAGAGGAGCCATGATGCGTTTTCTGAAATGTATGTTTTGAATATTTTCAAATATTCAAATTTGAAAATGGAACACACATTACAGAGAGGCACAATGAATACAAGACAGTGTTAAAAGGTGTACAGTCGTTTACATATATTCTTTAGAGATTTAATTTTAACAGAACGATATGCATGTTTATGTATCCGACTGTACATCAACAGTATAGAGAGTTAACCAACCTGCAACGGGCTGATGATCTGCGCTTGGGGCTGCTGACCGAGCACCGGCTGCGAGACTTGAACGCACTGCGCTTGTACTGGAACATTCTGGGTGTTGCCAGTGTTCACTTTGCCTGTTGTCACCTTTCCGCCACTCATTACCTGGGTTACATAGAAATATTTATATTACACCTAACAGTACATATTATAAAGTCAAATTTTTGGCACCGGACACATATTTTTGGCCAATTTATATTTCTGAAACATGTTGGACTTCGCCTGAAAATCCGGTTATTAAGTGGTAGGTATATCGAAATTCCATTCGGGAAACGAACCAAAATGAAATTTAATCACGTTTCGATTTCAGCCTATGAATTTTGAATACCCAATGCCAAAACAGGTCGACGGCACCTGTTGTTTAGATGCTATAATGATGCTATGCTCAATACCAACATATCAATCGTTATTTTCAAATTACGAATCAATAAATATAACTATAATATGAGAGAGAATACCTTATGAATGTCACCCGGTTTTTGTTGTTGATTCATTCCTGAAGCTTGAGAATGTGCTGGGAGTATGCTCGGCTGGGAGTTGATCACGCCTAGAGGGCTGAACACGAACGTTTGATTCTGGGTCGTGGGTATCGCGGGTATTGTCGTGTACCCAGGGAACGACGCTGGTAAACACATTCAGTAATTAAAAACTGTAGTCTAACCCTTGAGTTTTAATACATGCTAGCTTATTATCACTTACGGCCATAACCCATCATACAAAGTTTTGAAACATTCAGCCTACATAATGAAGCTCAAATAAAAATAGTTTAATTTATACATATTGGGAAAAAAAAATAATATGCACCGTCCATTCAATTATAGAAAAGAGGCGAAATCGAAAAACTCAGAAAACTACATCTATATACTGTCAAAATTTAGTTTCGACGTTATAAGGAAGACAAGTAATAAAATGTGCGCAAAATTATGGCGTGTTAGAAAAAAACAAACGAAGCGTCCACAAGGAAATAATTGAGGTACTAAATCTAAACCGCGAACTAAGTAACAATAATTAAATCAGCTCGAAAGTATCTGTCCAGAGCGATGGCACATTCAAAATAACTTAGTCATTTAAATAAAACACTTCAACGGTTTAAAACGCGATAATGATGAAAATGATTTTTAACTTCGGCCCGAAGACCCCCCCCCCCCCGTCACCCCGTAACAACGGCAGCTGCAAAGCATCGGAAACGTCGGGTCGCGTTTTTAAACGTTAAAGTGGTTTATTTAAATGTGTACTACTCGCGTAAACTATAGACAGTATTTAATAACTTGGTCTTCAACTTGTTTCTTTAAGTTTTCAAAATTCACCCTAGACAGGTAAGGAGCAATAGATCTGTAAAACAATATGGCCGAATGCTGTTTCTTTAGTTTTTGTTATAGAGACATTTGACTTGAATGTACCACCAAACGAAAATGAAAAGAAATCGATCACCCAAATAACGACACTGACATTCACATAAAACATCACTTGAAACATATACAATTCATTCTTAAAATGCGATAAACCTTGGTCCTGATATGCCGTAAGACCTGAAAAATTAACTGAAAACCTAAATAGTGCAGCTGTTCTTCATTCGACTACATTATATACGACAAAATCATTTATTTATAATTGGTTAAACTGGCAATACTGAGTCGAATGGAGGCCCAGTCAAATAACCGCTAAATATTAGGAATCGTAGGAGGGTGCGCTTGCGTCTATCTATGCTAGGGCGGTGAATACATTTGTAACTTGTGAAAAATCGGATATTACATACAGCAACTTTTTGAAAATAGAATGACATGTTGAAATTTAATATTGACGGAATGAATTAAGTACATTGAAGGATGCCAGTTGCATAAATAGGAGGGATCGAATTCAAAGACGAGAACAAGTAGTATTCTAATTTGCCGATTTTTAGAAAAATACTCAATATAATTTTTTTTATATGATTTCAAAAAGTCTATGAAACACGAACCTTTTATCTAAATTACATCATCGCCTGTATATATTTTATTTTGAAGCTTAAGTAGTTTTTTTACCAGTACAACATTTTATAACACCACTACTAGGCAATACATGTCGATTATATGTCCAAGTAACTACTGGTACCATCTATACTAACTTTAAAATATATAATACTATTCAGTTTAAATTTCTACATCACCCACCTTCGCTTTTTAATGATTCTATCATAGGTCAAACACACAAACTTTTTTTCTATAAATTCTCAGAAATTTATTGTTTTTAATAATTAAAATTAAAAATCTGCTTTAGATTGAAAATATTGACAACATGAACGGGTTTCGCACCGGCATCCACAGCAATTTTTTTAATTGATTTTTTAAGCTATAAAGTATAGGACATTGAACCTTAACACGTAGGCCTTAAGGTTGAAATTACATAGCCTGAGAGCTGCATATATAACAATGAGGTAAAGAAATAGAGTTTACATCTCACAAGCTCACGTGTTTGTATTTTATCCTATCCTTTGGCCGAGGTAAAATAAATACCATTTAACGTATGTCACATACATACAATGTATTGAGTTGAAATCCAATGAACCATTTTCGGTTTTAAATGTAATTAGGAGTAAAATAACTCACCAGTTTGGCCTTGTAAGACCTGCTTTCCCTGGGTGAGCATATGCGGCGCCAGCTGGTTCCCCTGAAAAGGTTTACCGGCAGCAATAACCTATAAAAAAACATCGAAAATGCTTTATACTTTTTCTCAACAGTTCGTACCATATAAATAACAGAAATACTATCTGGATGAAGTAGACACTTTAGTAACTTCATTTGAAGATCAAACTTCTAACCTTCTACATCTCTTCTTTTTAAGACGAACCGTTAAACCGTTAAAATGTGTAGTACTCGCGCAAACAGTGGACGAAGTACAGTAGGACATACACAGACACATCTAACTGACCTGGATCTGTTGCGAGTTGATTTGAGGATGGAGAGCAATATTGCCGGGCATAAGTAGTGGTCCTTGAGCATTGTAAAGTTGCTGCAAATACGTGCTGTTCTGCAGCGGTTGCTGTATCACTTGTACACGGCCGTGTCCCCAATCCGCACTGAAATTATACATTTCATCAACTTGAGAATTCTTTCAGCTGTAACTAAAAATAACATGAGAAAAATCTATCTTATAAATGACCACTATGGTGTTAATATTTAATTTAAAAAATTGAGTAGAATCCTTTTTCGGCCATAAACAGACGCTAAACTTCAACTTAGATTAAATAAAAATAACATTTTCAAACCTAAAAATAGGATACTGTCTCCAATCTAACTATTCTAATATATATATGTAGCTGAAGAGTTTGTTTGTTTGTTTGTTCGCTGAATGCGCTTATCTCAGAAACTATGAATTCAATTTAAAAAAAAAATGTTTTGTGTTGGTTAGAGCATTTATCGAGGAAGGTTATAGGCTATAAAATATCACGCTGACACTAATAAAAGGGAAGATAGATCGGAAAATGTGAACAAAACGAGGTAAAATTCACATCTCTGTAGCTTACAAATGCGAAACGCTGCGGAAACGGTTCAAGACACACAAACATTATGTATAAAAAATTATTCCTCTTTGATCTAAAAAAATGTCCGCAATGTCTATAAATAAGATTAACTAGCAAGAAAGACGGGACGCGACCGTTGTCGTGGGCTGCTTAAATTTATAAACAAAACCTTTTATCAATTAGAACCTACGATTTTCTGTAGCAAATAGATTTCGCGGTCTTCACTTTTACTAAAAAATAATTAATAGACTAGAATTCTGTCGATCATAAGTTCATTTATTACTATAGACTAGAAAGACTAGACGAAAAAGCAGTAAACAGTAACATACATTTATTATCTAATAATGACAAATTAATACAATAAAAACTGTATCTAAATAAAACATTTTAACGGTTTAAAAACGCGAAATATTTTAGTGAAACTTATTAAAAAAATAACTACGGCCCCTACGTTTCGGATGCTTTACAGCAGCCGTGGCTAGGGTGAGCGGCATTTCGCGTTTCAAACCGTTAAAGTGTTTTATTTAAATGTGTACTACTCGCGTTAACTACAGACAATATTTTACGCTTATTTAACAAATAAAGTCCTATTGTCTATAAAGCAGCATGAGTTTGTAATATGATAGAAATCCGTATAAGTCGAAATAGGCATAATATAACCTTAGGTGTCGTGTTATTCCATGGGAACATTCATCAAGACAATATTATACCTACTTGCTGTGCACGCAACTTCGACCACGTGGCATCAATTATTTATTTTTGAAAGTAACTAGCATAATAACTTTTCCAATTTATGTATAATTTTCTTAAAAATGACAGGAATATCGGGAACTATGACGCCCCACCCCCCTCCCTCCCCCGGGTTTCTAAATCGTGTTGTCAGTTTAAATAGTAAATCGCGTTTCGCTTATAGTCTGTGGATTTGCGAATATCTAAACTCTAAAGTCAAAACGGGTCGACAGCACATCTTGTTAAATGTTACATGGCTAAGGTCACCGCGCATCAAGTAAACCCAAAGTGTCCTCTATCATAAAAAATAAAGAAACAGAAGGTGGCGCTGGACGAACAAGTAAAACGTACTTAAATAATTATTTTTATTATGTATTAATTTCTGACAATTTTTTAATGACAAAGTAACGTGAAAATTGCGGACATCTGAAACGAAAAAAGGTCGGAAGCTTGAACTTTATAGGGGGCTTAATTACAGAATAGCCCCAGATGCATTTAAAGCGCTCGTCAGGCAGGTGTGAGCCCCACTTTTTATATAACACCACAACCATCCGGCCTTTGGGAGAGGGGTTATTTGCCCGCAAGCAGCAATAATCACTAACTAAATTATGTAGTGTCTGTAACGCCAGGGGCGAACATAAAAAAAATATTCGTTTCTACGTGACCACGCCTGCTGCAAAACGTACGAACGTCGGGTCGTCGGCAGAATTCAATATATTTTATAAACCGTTAAAAATGCTTTACTTAACCATTAATATTATACTGCAAAATTACTTTGGGTCTACAAACGTGCGACGGTTGGTGCACCGTGTTTTGTCTTATATTTATACTATGGTATGCTCGCGACTTCGTCCGCATGGAACAGTTATTTTATACTACGTCCCGTCGTTCTTGCGGGATAATCTTAAAAGATAGACATAAACATACGTATTTTTTGGGTATCTTGTACCGTTTTTTCAGCGTACGCTTCGGAAACCCATAATGATCATGAATAATTTTTCCAATTTTTGACACATTTCCCGCCGTATCCTCGCTCCTACTAGTCACACGACGAATTTTTCAATTCGAACCCGTAGTTCCTGAGACTAGCGCGTTCAAACAAACAAACTCTTTAGCTTTACATATTAGTATAGAAGTATAGATTTAGTTTAACTTAGACAAGATGTGTAATAGTTAGTACTTTAATATAGTCGAAGTCTTCCTCACTTATCCATCAGATCTTGCAATTTCAACAGTATAAAGTAGTCTATAGTACATACTGACCTTAATCTAAAATATAGTTTTACTACATACAATTTTAAAGACCCAAGTATGAAAAAAATTGATCATTCTTTAGCAGGTATGCAGCAGCATTTAGCAGGTAAGATTATTTCTTACGTAAGGCCAGTCAACACGGGTTTAACTTAAACACAGCTTTTCCTCTGTGGACGGTGGTTCGTGACCCGGTCGGAGTATCGATATTTCTACCATCCATTTACTATCGAGATTTGCAGAAGATGTTCAACATGTTTAAAAAAAATGATTTAAAATATTTTGGACCCGGCGGGGATCGACCAATTGATTGCCATGCATTGCCGACGTTATTAATGTCATTTCTACAATATGACAAATACCATTACTTGCGTTTCGTCCATCTTTACCTAAGCCCTAAACAAAGGGACCCCTTTTCCTGGAACCGTGCACTTACCTCAATTGCTGCGGATGCTGGGTATTGGGTGGTAAACTCTGAATTGGTCCCATAGTTGATATACTAGCGCCGGCTTGCTGTTGTATGCTACCAGCCGCTGCCTGCTGCTGCTGTACCTGTCAGAACAATACTTTTGTAAGTTTACTTTGATATTAGGGACATCCGCCATTCATACGTCTACGACCACGGCTGCTGGACAGCATCCGAAACGTCGGGCCATAGTTGAAATAGATTATAAATAAGTTAATATATATTATAAGTAAATTATATTACACATTCAAGAACAAGTGAAGTTTTTCACGTTTTAAATCGTTTTTATTTTATATGTACCACACTACAATAGACTACTACCTCAAAGTTTTAAATGATGTTGGATAAAGTTCTTAAACGCACTTAAACTTCATATCTTTAAAACTTTTGACGCTAAATAAAAACACTTAATGTATAAAAACCTTAGTGTTGTTTAAAAATCGAAAATAAATTGAAAGAATTTTCGACTCGGGCAGGACTTGGACCGGCATCGTCAGCGTTCCGTGCTGTTGCTCTCCCATTGAGCTACCGAGTCACGCCGACGAGACCGGTTCAATTCCTGCCCGAGTCGAAAATTCTTTCAATTAAATTTCGATGTTTAAATAATATAGTGCCTTCGTGTGCAATAACATGTAAAAATTAAAAAAAAAATTAAAACATTAGTATTCTAGCACTAAAAACCTACCTGATAGTAGACACTGTCTGACGGTGGTCTAAACCAGAATGCACGTTATTAGTTACAGCACATTTTATTACTTGGAATCATTTTGCTGACACGAACTTTTGTGCATGGAAGTTTATGCTTTCAATTCAATATCCTAAGATGAAACAAAGCTATAGTCTATCTCGGGGTTTTATTGACGGAAGAAATGATGCAGACCAACACTAAGAGATGCTGTCACCCTATTTTGGCTGAAGATATTAAGAAATCCTTAAGACTTTCATCTGCAACTGTAGTTCGCGACCTAGACGTAATTACGTTCTTTTAACTACATTTTATATATCAGACGATGATTTACTAATCATTGAACCTGTTAGAAATCGAACCCACGATACTAGCTCTTGCCGTTCGCTTTTTGGGGGAACTTACATTTCATATAGGGAACACCCGAAGTAAAGATCTTTTGAAATTTATTTCAAAACTAACTATGACTGACGACATAATACATAAGATATGCAAGTATATAGACTACTAAACAATATTTAAATTGGTAGTTTCTGCTTTAGAAAGCCAGATATCGCAAAAATGTCACCTGTATAACTTACTGTATATAAATGTTATGTACCTAGGTTTCTTGTTGAAAACAATTATTTATAACCGAGCAAGGATCATACATAAGTTTTCTGGTGTTTTCTTTATCTTGCCTTTTTCACACACAATTGAATAAAACATTTTAACGGATTAAAACACGATGTATTTTAGTTAAACCTGAATTTTAATTCTTGTCAGCCTCCCCGTGACCACGGCTACTGCAAAGCGTTTTAACCGTTAAATATTTTTTTTTATAACTTTACTCGATCGATCGATGCCGTGACGGCATTAGGTTATGGTAATACAGTTTTTAAAGCATAATTTTATGGTTGAAAAGCGTACACACATATTTAAAATTGGGAATTGAATAAGGTGCCTCAATAATTTCACTTTCTCAAAAAATAGTTAACATCCCTTATATCATATATATCGCAGCATATATTAGCAGCAGCCCCCCCCCCCCCCTGCTGTAAAGCGTCTAAAACGTCAGGGCTTAGATAAAATAAAATGTTAAGTTGTGAGATATATATTTTGCGTTTTAAACCATTAAAAGTGATTATGTATTTAAATATGCACTGCTCGCGTAAACGGCAGCCATGATCAGTTTCTTTTGTCACAATATGTATGTATTTTATTACATACCTGATGTGTTCCCATGCTGCTTGGCATAGACGACACCACGGTGACTGTCTGGTGGTGCTGCTGGTTCGAATCGTGTTGCGCCATACTCAATTGCTGCTGGTTCTGCCCTTCCGTTATCTGTTTCGAGGATAAATATTATTTTTAATACATCCTGTAGTTCTTGTAACAATTTGGTCAGTGTAAGATGGTATGTATCAAGCTTCTATAATTATATAATGAAGCCAAGATACAATACAATAGTATTTGATATCTTTGTTAGTTAAAAGTTCTTGTTGACTTACTCTTTCATTAAATACTGTCTATAGTTTACGCGAGTAGTACACATTTAAATAAAACACTTTAACGGTTCATAACGCGATATATTAGTTAAACTTATTTGAAAATGATTGATTGACCGGGAGACTACGCGACCACGGCTGCTGCAAAGTCGAAACGTCGGGCCGAAGTTAAAAATAAATTTCAAATAAGTCTAACTAATATATCGCGTTTTAAACCGTTAAACTGTTTTATTTAAATTACTCTTTTATTGTTAATTTTGTTTTCATTGTCTAAATATACAACGGAAGAAATCGCCATAAGCGATAAGGCCGCCGGTTTGTGCAACAAAGTGTTTTTTATTACTATTATATTAAAAAAATAAATTAGACGGGGATACAACTACGGGCTCCTAAGTAAAATGGTGGCAATGTATGGCTAATAACCAACAGATCCAACAATCTAATCCATTTATAATTTTTCTAAACCATGTTCGGAAACGATGTTTATTAAAGGTGGTAGGAATATTGTAACCCCGTCCGGGTCACGAACAATCGTCTATGAAAAATTACGTTTGATCGCGTTCAGTTTCAGTTTGTAGATTCTGAATCTCTAAAGCCAAAATAGGCCGACAGCACATCTTGTTTAGATGTTTTATGGCTAAGGTATTTCACCTTTCATTAAGTGGCCCCATGCTTGTCTGATCTATCATAAAACTTTCACTTTAGACCTTAAATAAAATGCAGAATAAAAATAGCTTTAACTATCCTAATGTCGGAAAATTACTTCGCAATGTATGGCGGCGTGATAAACTCTTGAACATGGCTAACCACCCATCCTAACCAGTACTTATGCAATTTTAAGAAAGTAACAAAAAAATATTGAATGACTGAATAGTTAGTTAGTTAATTAGTGTACATTGTATTTATTGAACTCCTAGCGGTGTCAGCGACTTCGTCCGCGAGAATTAAAATTCAACACAATTTTCAATTGGAACCAGTGATTCAAGAGATTAGCGCGTTCAAACATACAAACAAACTCTTCAGCTTTATGTATTAGTATAGAGTATAGATGTGTACTAAATTATTTGATTGTACGTACCGTTTGAGATTTGATCTCTCCGCTCATACCGGTCTTTTGGTTTTTGTCGAACAGCAGGTTTACGTTGTTCTGGGGCGATGCAAGAAAACTTAGATTTATTTCCCCAATACCAGGCACATTGAACTGTTGCGTGTGTAGAGACTGGTTGTTTACCACCTGAAATGTTTACAGTATTTAGAACAACGGATTTAACAATGTGCCATGTAGTACACGAATACTTTAAACACTTATAACGGTTTAAAAACGGAAAATATAGAATTTAAACTTTTTTTACTATGGATGTTTCAAAAGAAGCCGTGGTCACGCGGGGACTGAAATTGGAGGGAGTACTGAAGGTTCAATTAAATCTGTATTTAAAATAATAATATAATAAATTTTAGTCCTATATTTCGCGTTTTAAACTGTTAGAAGTGTATTATGTGAACAGTTTTTTAGGTCTAATTACAATCACACATATGACAAAATTTAAAAAAATATGTCTATCCCTATCCAAACTTTAGGCCAAAATTATGACCGCACTTCTGAATTGAATTAACAAAAGTAAATTTAATAACCTGTACAAATTTTTGTTGCTGCAAGTCCTGTTGCGCCTGAGGTAATTGTTGTATTTCTTGCTTAGGCTGAGGAGGCTGCTGTTGCAGCTGTTGTTGTTGTTGCTGCTGCTGCTGCTGTTGTTGTTGCTGCTGTTGTTGTTGTTGTTGCTGATGCTGGTGCTGTTGTTGGAACTGTTTTTGCAACTGCGAATAAACGTTAGAGTTAAGTAAATATTATAGCAAAAGGCCCGCTTTAGTTTTCTATTCAGTATTAAAGCAAGAATTGGCACTTGACGAATAATAATAAAAATTGGTCAAGTGTGAGTGGGACTAAATATAAAAGGTCCCGTAACAGTCTACAACAAAGTACATTTAGGAAGAAGAAGAATAAGAATAGATTATTAATTATTATAACAGTTAGTAGTAGATGCAAAAAAACAAAAATATACTTAATTCTATTTAAAATCTTAAGAATTATTTAGATTCGTCAAAATTGTTTTGTTTGTCTGCCTGTTTGTCGTGATTCTAAAGAGTGTTCAAAAGAGCAACATAACTGAGAAAAACACCCAAGAAACTCACTACGGCTTTTTTAAACATGTCTTATAAACTAATACATTGTTGTGAATTTACTAACCTAAGGAGCAATTCATATTAATGCCAGGCTGTCTTGTCATTAAAGAAATCGTTCAGACAATAATACGCCTTTTGAGACAATCTAGATTTTATAACTTTTTTTAAATTTATGTATCGATAAATTTGAAACCTCAACTGGCAATGTATTATACATACGTATATGTCAAATGTTAAACAGTCCTATCATAAATCAAACGGACGGTGCCTTAAGTCTAGTCCTCTACAATATGCTATTTTCCTATACCTTAATAAACCCACAATTGTTTAATCCGTGCGCAGAAACTGACACCTTAGCACAGTGTAATGCAAACAATCGCGATACACAAAGAGCGAACACAGCATTAATTAAAACTGATCCTTTCCTGTTTATAAAATCTATTTTGAACACATATTGTCGATTGTATTAAAGTAATAATTTATTATTGTACAAGAATAACTGTTATATCGAACGGAGTTTCATTTAAATTTTAGGCGTTAGGCGTTATATCATTGTGCAACGGAGGTGGCCGCCCATATAGTGGATAAAGAACTTGCTAAATTTACAGACGTCATCAGTAACATACATACAAAATCTCAAGTTACGAGCGGATGCAATGTTTGCGTTTTCGAAAGCCGCAACAAACTAACATGTTATGCAACTTCAAATAAAACACCTTTAACTGTTTGAAACGCCAAATGTATTAAGTGAACATTTACAAATAATTTTAACTATGGCTACGACGTTTCGGATGGTTTGCAGCAGCCGTGGTCACGGGGTGAGTAATTAGTAAAGAGCTGCTTTTTTAACGGCGAAAAGATTTTTATTTAAATGTGTACTCGCGTAAACTATAGACGGTATCGGAAAATATGTTGACTATAATATTGTACAATAAGCTAACTTGGCCTAAAAACTATTTACAACTTCATAGAAAAGTTAAAGCGTTGAAGTTCTATGTGAAATATGACATCTCAAGAACTACACAGTGCTATCGAACTGTTTTGGTTATTACCAATTATATTTGTTGTTTTCTCTCTTATTGATATTATACAAAACTAGCAGTGTCAGCGACTTCTTCCGCGTAAAATAGTAATTTTGGGCATCCAACAGACTTCCACACCGTGACCACGGCTGCTGCAAAGCATCCGAAACGCCGGGGGAAATAATAACATAATATGATTCTCAGTTCAATTATATACACCGGTAAAAATACTAAGCAATGTATGCTGGGATATTTTGTAACTAATTATAATACGCCCAGGGTAACTCGTTTAAAAGTTCGAGGTAGAGAGCATGTGAGACGCAGGCCCAAACTCAAAATAATGGTCAAATAAATGAGTGATCTTTCTAACAAAGAGCTTATTCGCAACAACAATTAACAAAGCAATTGAGACCGATTCATTTCTAAAAGAATAACGGAGACATTTCCGCAACTATTATTTTACATTTTGTATTTGATACTAGCTGATGCAGCGACTTCGTCGGCTAAGAATATTTATTTTGGAGATCTAAATTTGTAATAATCATCATAATTTAATTTGTTCGCTTTTATTAGTCAAAGGGCGAAATTTTATAGCCTTATAGCCTTCCTCGGTAAATACTCTAACCAACACCAATTTTTCAATTCGAACCCATAGTTCCTGATATTAGCACGTTCAAACAAATAAATAAATATGAATAATTAGTACATATTTAAATTAAAACAATAGGTCAACTAATGTAATATCGTTATTGATTACGCACTTCTAACGGTTTAATACGCGTAATGTGTCAGTTAACTCATTTACAATTTCGCATCAGTGAGGTAACGGGGACATTTGGCGTTTTGAAACGTCAAGAGCTTTATATTAAGATGTTACTCGCGTAATCTACAGAGAGTGGGTACACAGTTACTACTTCTACGCCGTTTTAAGAGAAATGTGTTTGGCAGGTATATTTGCTCGCGTATATGTTGGGATAGGTCAGGTTGTACAATGAAGTAACTAACATATAGGACGGCATAAATACATTGTGTGCAACCTCAAAAAAAAGTAACAGCTGTTTTTGTATAAAAATAAAGGCAAGTCCCGTTTCGTTTTCCGTCCAAAGCCTTCCGATGCGGCCTTCGAGGGAAACTGGTTTGAACAACATTTAGTGAAATAACTTTTGGTGAAGGTACGGTCAGAAATTTCTGGTACTATCTCAAATCTCTCAAATTTGCCGGCAAACCATAAGCTGTAACTAAGTGATTCTATTACAATGGAGATTAAATTCTATTATTCATAATTAGAAGAATCACATCATAACTGATAATGCTAAGAAAGTATTAAAGAGATTATTATTTAAAAAGTACATATAAAAGCTACACAACATATAAGTTTAAAAAAACTTTTAACGGTTTAAAACGCGAAATGTATTGGTTTACTTACTTACAATTTATTTTTACTACCGCCTGACGTTTTAGGAGCTGTGATCACGAGTCTAGGACTGCTACAAAGTTTCAAACCGTTAAAAGTGTTTTATTTAAATGTTTAATAGGTACTCACGTAAACTACAGACAATACTTGTTACTCGTTACTAAATCGCAAACCAGCTTCTTATGATTGGGAAAAAATTCGTTTCAAGTGTTCACTATCATAAGAATATTTTTCGCCCAAAGAAATAATGGTAATATTAAACAAACGCCTTATTGCAAACATATTTACACCATTGTAGAACATAGACACTTAAAATAACATATACAAATAAAAATGTTAGTGCAAAGGCCTTATCGCCTATGGCGATTTCTTTCAGGCAACATTTGCATGTTGCATAAAAACAAAAGTACAGAAACACATTGCCAAGCCTCAACTATTGTTTTCAACTTTCTTAAATATAGTTTTACAGCAGGTGTACCATCAATTAGACAACGACAATTGTACTTTCGCATTTACGATTCGAACGAAAGAAAAGTTGCCAGTGTAGGACGTGCCTAATCCTAATCGTTTATCATCCCTACAGAAATATTAGCCGGGGTGCAGCAGCCCCAGGGAAATAATAATTCTGGTATATAAGCTTTTGAAACATCCCTTCGCCCTATATAGAGCTCACTGTTACAAAATGTGGGGAAACGACGAGGGGAGAGGAATATACGTCTAACAAAATATCATTCACGAACTTCGTCATGTAAATTTCCCTGTTATGGTGGCAAATCCGATTCGAGCGCATAAAACTAAAAGTGATGACAAGGTCAGATGTACACATTATGCCCGTTGCGAGGAGAGGCAATAAATAATGCCTGTCTCGTTCCGACACACTGAATTTTAATTGCATTGAAGCGAGACAGCTAAGCTTTCGAAAGATCTTCGTAGACCGCACGATGGCAGATTGTAAAATATCAAAATGGCTTTTCGTGTTTAGACTTTTACGAGGTTAAATTAAATATAGAATAAATTTGACGTGATGGCGCCCTTTGTGGCGTCGGTTGTTACGCTTTTTTACTACTGTCAATTTAAGCTTCGAAATATGAATACAAGAACTTTATTGGGTACTGCATTTTTTGTACAGGCGAGAGAAAAACATAATATTGCATATGTTAGAAAGAGACAAGTGTATTCCTTCCTTTAGAACATAAAACAATAACATTGATACAAATAATTACTGTAATAAGTTTCTTTTTAAATTAATAATTACTTATTCTTCAATAACTTATACTAAATTCTCTTAACAAAACATCCGCCTATGGTTGTGTTTGAGATGTATATAAGACGTGATGGATTGTAGCGTCGTTATCTTTACCTGCTTTAAGGAAGATGCCTGCTGTGGATTCACTCAAAGGGACTGGGACGAGTATACGATGTCGAAAACTAACACTACCTGAGACCTCGACCACTCATGTTTGAAGACAAACATTTCTTAGCCACGTCACGATATACCTCAAGTCTAAGTCCGACTGATATCATTGTTTTTGCTTTTAAATAAAGTTAGATTGATTGTAAATCGATATTAGGCATCGATATAGTACATATGTGGAATTTAAAATTGCAGTAACCGCACCAACTGATGTAATAAATAGGCACAAAAACTTCGCCCTTCTTTACAAAGACCTTTTTGAACACCCCACGAGGGGTGGAAAAAAACGAAATCCAGACAATGTAATCCCACGTTCTAGTCACAGAACTGACACACACACACACGGAGCGTATTACGTTTGAGAGTGTTATTAAAAAAAGTCATATACACATTTATTTACCTCGCGTATACAAGGACAAGAGAAAATGCATGCAATTATTAAAATAGATAATATGGTTTAAATGTTTATAGCTGATCTGTGGCGAAGATTCTTTATGACAGAGGGTGGACGTGGTGGAAGGTGAAATCTTATCAACTGTTTCTTAAGACATTTTGAGAATCAACACTGAAAATGGCCCTTGTCACTGTCCGCTTCTTTATCTATAGATTTGTCGATATTCCTCCCAATTAATTTACGCTATGGTCTCCATAACACCAATATCCATTAAAATTAACCCCAGTTGCGTGCGCTACTTAAACGTTTGAAGTTTCGCAAAAAGTTTTATCAATACCAACCCTAATCTAAATCTAGGTAAAGCTTGCTTATATGACTTTATTACCATCGATTATTCGATCGCTATTTTTATCATAAATAAGAAACGCTAAGGAATTTATTTACAATGCCAAATTATGTCAATATGAGTAGACACAAGTATTGGAGGACCGGAAAGTAGTGTAGTTTCCTTACACGTACATTTTTTATGATAGAAGTGGACAGAAAAGATCATTGGTGAAGCACCTCAGCCATTTAACATTTCTATAAGGTACGCTGTCCATCTATTTCAACTTTGGATATTTGGAAAGCCACAAATTGAAACCCAAACGCAATTAAACTTCACGAATTTTTTATTTGTAGACGATAGTTCAAAACCAGGACAAGGACAGTTCAAATCCATTTAATATCTTGATTACGAGAAGTCAAACATGTTTGAAAAAAAATATAAACCTTTGATTATTAATACATTGCTACCACTAGACCAACTAGGCTGTCAAATCATGTATGCTCCATTATTTTACAACCTTTCGCCACCCAAACCATAAAAATTAATCGCTATTTCTGGTAAATATGGAGAAATTATTTTTGATCCAATCTTGTCAATATTTTGGTAATCAAAGTGTAACAGCGATTGTAAAAATTTATTCTCAATTATTACATAATAATTCCTAATTCTAAGTCAAGTTAAAGAATTTTGTGTTCAGTGTGAGAAACCGACATTACTTTCCGTTCCCCCTTACTTATACCATTATACCGCGAAAGTGACGAGCGGCGCTTGTGATTTTACGGTAAAAAAACATCGCGATAAACTTGTCGGCAAAGTTGGGATATGACGTGTAAACAGCGTTGGAGACGTCTACAGGCGAGTACTCACTAGCGAATGTAACCAAAATTGCTACAGTGTATGTTATCAATAATCTATACTAATATTATAAAGCTTAGGAGTTCTTAGTTTGAACGCGCTAATCTCACGAATTACTGGTTCGAATCATTTTTGAGTTCGTTAGAGCATTTATCGAGAAGGGCTTAAAGCTATCATCGATATAACAAACAGGTACCCAAAAAGTATGTAATAAAGATAGTGCCTCTATAAATGATCTAAAAAATGTCCGCGACATATATGTCTATGTTTTAAGATTAATTTGCAATAAAGCTAGCTTAAATTTATAGAGTTGAACAGGTTTGTTGAAACAAATTTGATGGCTAAAATAACTATTACTACGCGGACAAAGTCGCTGACACAGCTAGTATACAATATTTAATATTGTTCGGTAACATTTGTATATGACGTACGCTAACGTGTGTGGAGTTGGTAAGTAACAATCAAGTTACGCTTACAAGTTGCTAGTGAGTACCCGGCTTATTAATTAAGATTATTTCACAGTTGCTGCTAGTACTAGGCTACTAGACAATATTCTGTAACTTATAGCTTCTATATATTGCACTATAGAAGCGACTATATAAAAAATGCCTTAGAGATTTCGGCCAAGTCCTTGTTATTTCTTTATCAATGACATACATCATACTTGGCCACCGCTAGCATATAGGAACATAAGCTACATTAAAACTAATACTATATTTTAAATTTAAGTGACATTACTATTAACCAATAGAAATATTTGTTTTATTAAAAAAAATATTAATAATTTTCTATAAAAAATATATATGTGAACCTTAAACCTATGTAACTTTACTTTTATATAAAGAATATGTTCTTTATTTTAAATTACTTGTTATTAATTTCATTAATAACATAACATAACTGATTAAAATTTGAAGCACTATTTTTACAATTCCATATCACATACAGTTATTTAAAAAAATATACTTCAACACATTATTAATGTTATATCGGTTGTTGTTTATGTAACCACTATAGACATACAATAATTATATATAATATATTATGTTTAAGAACTTTGAAGAATGAGTAATTCTGACAATGATCTGTTATAAGTTTTCTGTCAAATTATAAGTCGTATGCATTTGTTCCCATTGAAACAACCATAAAAACGTTATTTCTGTTCTTTTTAAATTTCAACACAAACAAATTAAGTGGGGCATGAGACAAATGCATTTTTCATTGAATTTATTAACAGATTTCTGTTCTTTGTTAGATAAAACTATGTTTCCTTATGATTCAAAAAATGTCGCCCAAAAGCAATATTAACGCATAATTCATAGAAAAAGAAAACAACTCACCAACTCTTGCTGATCCTGTTGATTTTTCAGATGCTGTTGAATAGCCTGGTGTTGTCGCTGAAGCGCTTGTTGCTGCAACTGTTGAATCTGTTGTTGCTGGAGCTGCTGCAACTGCTGTTGCTGGAGCTGCTGCAATTGCTGCTGTTGTTGTTGCTGCTGAATTATCTGCTGCTGTATCTAAACAAATTTTTTTATTTATTTAATTTTACATATATAAGAAAATGCATTATTCTTCTGGCTAATGGTAGTAGTAATAACAAAATGTATTGTACCTGTAGCTTATCATCTTCTTCTTTCTGATTTCTATATCTGTAGTCCTCGGCCTGAGTATGGGTCTCTGGTTCCGACTTAGGCTGCTTAAGCTCTGGCCTTCTAAAAGTGTTATTCTGCTTGTCTAATGCCAATAGTGTGTTTGCAGCTTCGTATTTGTCCTCTGTAGTGATACCTGCCTTTTGTGCCAATGTCTCTAAGTACTGCAGAGGCCTTTTGGCTGGCTTTGCTGCACCTTTTGCTTTGTCTGCCGACCCCGACCCAGGGGACTGTTTTGGGACTGTTCTTGTTATTGTAATACTATTCTTATTGAGGTCATCTTTCTTGTCGTTTTTAGGCTCTAATGTGAAGTAGTTTTTTGGAAAATTATCCTTATCTTTATCACCATTTATACTATTATTTTCTATAAGTGTTATCGTTGTCGAGTTTGTAACCTTCAATGTTTTGTCTTTTGCATCTTCCTTTGGCTGAACTGAGGTGCTCGAGCTGTGAGAAGGGGATAGAAGCTGTGTGGGAACATGTTGAGAGACTAGACTTGCACTTGGAGCGTCCGGTGTGTGGCCTTCCTTCTCAGGTGGCTTGGGTAGCGGTTGCTGTTGAAAACTTGGACTCTGTGGCTGATCTTTATCTTGCTCTTTCTTCTTTTGTATGTTCTCTAATATTTCAGATCTGGAAATAAAGATAAAGCCTCTGAATACAACAAAAAGAAATTTCGCATCAACTCGGACGAGTTTTTAAGTGTTCATGCTAAGCGTTTTGTCAGAGTACCTGTATTTATCAGCCATTGCCCAAGATTCTAACGTTCAAAATGAACAAAACATCAACAATAGTCTGGAAGACCGGAATAATACTACATATTTCAGCTCTAACGGAAAAAGTGCAAGTCTACATATAATTACGCTAGAAACGTGCACAAATAATAATTTAGAATAGTACTAGACAAGAAAAATACTTTCTTTATAAACAAATTGCTATTAAACTAATTTCTGAAATGATATAGCGTAATAAAAAGTTTAATAAAATAATACCACACAACATTCCGAAATTGATTTTAATGGTGTCATTAATCAATGTCAATGTCAATAAAACAAATGTTTATGATAACAGAAAACACAACAAATTCAAATAGCGTCTACAGAGTAACTAACAATAGGGATGTACAATATAGTTATTGTCATAGATTGTAACGATTACATTTAACAGGTGTTTATTATAACTGTATTTAGACGCAGCGCTTAAAAATTAATAAATATAAGGATTGACTTTTAGTTAAAAATGTATAAAATTAAAATTAAGTTTTATTTAACTTGTAATCTTGGGCTAGAGTGATAATAGCATATAATTAATGAACTATGATTTTCGTTGTGCATGCAGATATGTAACTATTTTAATAATGTTTTTTTTTGTGTCCTGGTATTAGTTCAATGGTAATAGTCATTAGTAGAAAGATAAAGGTTTATGTTATTGTAGTATTTGTATTAGGAAGAACCATAGATTTTTTCCTCGTCATACTTACCGAGACTACAATAAGTATAAGGTTAAAAACCTATTTAGGGTAAGAAACCCAAATAAAAACGGCTCGTCTGGCATTATTTCACAAGGGGAAGCAAAAAAATAATGAAATGTGCGAAAGAGAGGGCATTATACGAACACGTGTGGCATAAGAGAGAGGTATATAAAGCGCACTAGGGGAGTTGGAGAGCGAACCGGTTCTGCATGTGTGCAGACAGACGGAACCCTCCCCCCCTCGCCAACCGACCCTCGGGCACGAGAGCCCCACATTGTCGGCATTTCCCCGAAGCGTTGCAATAATAATACCATCTCCCTTTAAAAAAAATATACTCCAGGTATGTAAAGACGTATTTATTATAAAGGGACTATTATGTAAATAATTAAAAATAGTTTTGACTACCCTCCCACTCACAAAACACGTATAGAAATATAAAAACTGTCACACTTAATATAGTTTATCTCACTAAGCCACACGCGGCGCACTCAACCACAACCATTCGCAACGATAAAGTAAAAAGTAACATAAAATACCTTTTGGTGTAAAAACCATAAGAACAACGTTCCATCGTTTCAAAATAAGGGGTTAACTGAAACGTAATCGCCGACCCATGCGGCAGTTATAAAATTAAAAACAAACAAAAAAGGTAAGGATTGAGACATTCGCACAGGTGAAAGTAAACACAACACTTAGGTATTATCGACGAAAACGACATACAAACACACTTTATCGACAGTGCAGTGCCCGTTTCATTGCAACAATAACCTCCTTTTCGAATGGTGAAACACAACTGAAGTAACTGCGCGCGCCGAGCGTTTCAACCCTCTCCCCGCGCTCGACTTCCTCACCCCGCATCGCCTAGCGCTCTCCATACCCATCACCAATGATACGCCTGCTACCGATGGTAGGCTGCTATTGGTGGACTTGTTTTATGACCGTTCCACAAACAAAACCGGTTGCTAAGAACGGCACGAAAGGGCGCGAGGAACGAAATTAGCGTTTCTGAGGTATTATTATTACCGCTAGTGCTGTCCTTGTCTTTCTGGATGTGTAAATTGAAACAACATATATAAAATATTAGCACTCCTCACGCTCTCCACGTTGCCAGTTGCTACACATCAGCACACAATTCACACATCGCCCCACGGAGCACTTTTTTATTATTTTTCCTAACGTACGCGTGGTTCTAATTATTGAATTATGTAGGAACGTAACCTATACAATATAAGGATGTCTAAGAAATTCAGATAGAAGGTTGTTATACGGAATAATCACATGTTCATCAATTACTCAATAGATATTTCCCACTAAACACCTTTCCAATCCATAAAAAAGACCAACATTTATCGTAAAATGACGCTTTTAACTTAACTTAATAAATAGAACCTGCTTATAAGCCTTACCCCGTCATTTATACCCCACCTAACGTGGAAATAAAAATGGCTACCATCATATACCTTAATACTATTGTATTAATGTTAGATGATAAATTAAACCGTTAAAGTGTTTTATTTAAATGTACTACTCGCGTAAACTATAGACAGTATTTATGATAAATTATATTAATTGATTATATGTACTTAGGTAATAACGTTTCTCATACACAAAGTAATCGAGTACGTATATTTTGTACTTACGAGTTCGTAAGTGCTATACCTACTGTGAACTATTTACAAAATAACAAGTATAATTATTATTTGCACTGATGCTCGTTGGCTAATGTCAAAATCTAATTATGCTTTTTTTAGATTAGTTTTATAAAAAATATCTATAAAAAAAGCAAGAAATCTTACCTAGGCAATAAGTTTTCTTCGCATTATGATCCGTCTTTTGTTATATACAATTTAATGGTTTTAAATATTTACCTACGCTGGCTCATTTGGCTACGCTACCTACCACTTCTTAGAAAGGACCCTTTGAAACAGAGATTCAGTTATAGTATTAGGTACTTTAGTATCACCTATGGGACTATCTTTTTGTAATTAACTCGGATTTTCTGGCATTTCCTATGTTCTCGATAGTGAGCTTCAAACGACACCTGCCATTACTGTAAAGTAGTTGATATCAATTATCTGTACGGGCATCCGATATTGGCAACTAATTCTATTACTACTAAAATACGTTGGATTTAATGATTTATCTAATATAGAATACATTTAAATGTTCACGCCTATGAATTAAGTAAAGGCAGATAACAATAAGAATATCGTACGTAATTGACAGCCACTCCCTACGTACTAATGTAAGCTTTAACATTTTTTTTTTTATTACAAAAGACAATAGATGGAGGAGAAAATATAATATTTTACATAAAAAAAAGATGGAGCAGAAAGCGAAATAAATTATTATATGTTTACATTTAAATATTTATATTACTAATATTGTTACTTAGGTACTAATACTCATATATCGATTTTAAGGGTAATTTGATAATCATTACAAAACTATAAGGTACCAAACTATCCCCTCACTATTTCCAAATTTATCGTATACTGAACACTAAAATGAACAAAGTTGACGTAATTTGTGTCTACTGTCGTGGTAAATCACAGTAAAATAGTTTTTTTTTTTTGTTTTGTTCGAGAACTTTAAAATAAGCTTCTAACGCAAATTTTACAAAACGACAATTACAACAAGGATTAGAAGTCCCGAGTGTTTGAGAAACAGAAGTACGTGGAGTTCAGTATTGCGGTACTGTACTCCTACTTAGGTACAATAATTTAGCAAGTCCAAAAGTATTACAAAATCAAGCTATAATGCTAGCTTTTATTCAAAGACAGTCCTACTATGTAGTGTAGTGTGTTCATGATAACTTAAAAAGCAATATAAAAATTCTAACATACAACACATTAAAAAACAAATAATGAAATACAATTTATGTTATACTTTTTGTTCGAAGTATCTAAACAAAGTGGTCTAATATACTCAAAACAAAATGTCCCCTTTCAAAACATTAACTATGTTAAATGATAAAATGTTCTATGAAAACGATTTCGTGTTGGCCTGATACATTGGAGACTTAACATTTAAGCTAAATCATAGACTCGCTGGCTGGTGCTGGGTCCAACAACATTCCAGGTCGAGAAGTGTGTGTAGCAGTTCTGGCCGTAAACAAATTAATATTTAAGTGACTGATTATAGAAGTGTGTGATTTAAATTTGTTGTTCCTAGAGTTGCATATTATTATTATAATACATTAAAAAAAGGTAATTAAAACACTAGTAAACAGTAAAAACCCTTGCATCTTTGTAGGAATTCCCTAATCCAGGAAAAATATTATCATTCGATTAATATAGATTGTTGGTAGATTATATCCAGTTTCAGAATGTAAAACCTTTGTAAAATCACATAGCTTTTTAAATTTCTAAGTTGTGAAATTTGAATCAACTGTATATAATAAGAATATATACTTAGGAGACATTGACAACTTGGAATCCACCTACCTACATGATAAAGAATTCGATAATAAATTTCTAGATTACATACTTTTTAAAATTAAAATACTATTGTATTTTTAGTATTGTGCTTTTATTCATTATCTCAACACAACTACATAAACAATGTATTCTCCTCTGCAGATAATTATTAAATTGTCAATAATTAATTACTTACTTTAATGTAATTTGACACACATTGGTATATTAACAATTATTTAATAATAAGTATGTATGTTTTGTTTTAAAATATCATTACGTGGTTTTAAGTCCAGCGCCATCTATCAGTTTTGTTAAGAACTGAAACCAGCACACAAATTTGTTTATCTTGACGTACATACTTTATTATATGACACTAGATGTCACTTGTAGTCATTTTGATCCCATTTAAATTTAGTACGCTTAATATAAGAAAGCAATAAACAGCATTTTAAACTGATGTTTTAATTTTTAATAAAAATATACATACATTCAAATCATCAATTATCTTTATGTATATTAAAACAAGGATATTACAAATAAATATTAAATAACACATACAAAACATTTTAATCGATATCCTACCCATTGCGTTTTTTTTTATAAAATCGATTTTATTCCATCTTGATTTATAATATCTACTTTCATCATTTTAAATGAGGATACACTCTACAACATTAAATTCAAAATAACAATATTATCTGTAACAACAGATACGTTTGTATAATTTAAATGCGTTTTTCTCAAATTCCTACGCATCGCATTATACCAATGTGATAATAACTATCTATCTCTCTTCCTCCCGTGCACTGGTATGTCTGTCTCGCTCGCGCGTGTGTGGGTGACTATCGAACAACGAACTCCATATTTGCATCATAAAGATTATAAACAATATATTGCTTGTTTATAATCTTTGTAATGCAAATATAATTTGTATTAAAATTTAAGTTAAATCTCCCAAAACTGGTTAAGTGCTGTCTTAGTTCTTATTCGTTTCATCGATTTTATTTACAGACGTATAGCTAGGTGATAACTGACAGGTCAACCGACGTATGTACGTAGTCTATAGGGCGGCCTACTAAGTCCATACTTAAACAATTTATCGTGTTTGTTGAGGAAGATCTTTGAACCTAGGACATTCCTTCGTCTTTCATTTGCTGTCTGTAATTTACGCGAGTAGAATACATATAAATAAAAACTTTTAACGGTTTAAAACGCGGATTACATGTATAATATTATAGTTTATGTTTTATGTTACGTGGCGTGGATGCCTGCTACAAAGAATCCGAAATCGTTTTAAATATCATGTCACAGCTCGAAGAATTATAAATAAAATAAAAATTCTTCGAGCAATCGGGGAGTTAACATCGCCTGATGATGCCGTGCGCACGTGATGGCGATACGTCCAGAACCTCTTCTCGCTCACGTCGGCCGAACAGCCCGAAAAACAATGATAATATGCTGAATGATGGCCGTGAAAGCAGCACACAATTTATTCGTTTTAAAAGTAAGTATTTTATTTTAAATAAGCTACTAACGTTTCGAACTGGGGATGTAAAACCATTGTAAGTTTGTTTTGTGGTGGCACCATCAGATAGACTCACGAGGTCTCGTGATAGAGAAACGTCGAGAACAATTTCCCATTTCGCTGGTCGGACAGCTGGAAAACTCAATATATATCCATATATATCCTATATATCCAGCGGCCGAAAAGTAATAATTATACAATTTAGGATTGGTAAAACCGATTTAGGTGTTTAACTAATCATAAAAGAACGATAAATATGTCGTGTCTGACTTTTATAAAAACACTAGCTGTTCCCGCGACTTCGTTCGCGTGGAATAGTGACTCGGAGTAGAATTTTTAATTATTAAATCTGTTTATTAATTTATGTAATTGCACATTTATCGCAGCCAACAGATGTTGTAAGTGCTACTTTGCGGCATCACTCTCACCTCACATCACTTCTACTCTAACTCCCACTCCCACTCCCACCCCTACTCCCACTCCCAAAAAGCCAAAGAAGAAAGTTTCATTGTTCTAGCTTCAAAAACCACGAATTTTCATACAAACTTTTACCCCCCCTTTTAACCCCTTACAACCCCCTTTTCGCAATAAAATGCGTATGCGTAACGTCAAATCCGTTCAGTAGTTTTGGCGTGAAAGAGTAACAGGCAGACAGAGTTACTTTCGTATTTATAATATTAGTAAGGATTTCCGTCAAAGTAGAGACAGTAGACACACAATTGCGTCTCTCAAATGGAATTGACTTTATCCCGTTATTACAAGTCAATCAATAGATTCAGCACTCCTTTTTTGTCACAGTCCGTCCATTACTGTCTGTAGTTTACGCGAGTAATACACATTTAAATAAAAACACTTTAACGGTTTAAAACGCGATATATGCATTAAACTTATTTGAACGGGGAGTCTCCCGTGACTCTACTGCAAAGCATCCGAAACGTCGGGCCGTAGTTAAAAATAAGCTTAACTAATATATATCGCGGTTTAAACCGTCAAAGTGTTTTGTTCACAGTGCGTTATTTATTTAAACTAAAAATCTATTTGGATTAATTAATTATTAAATTACGACACGGGCGACACCGTTCGTTATTTAAAGGTTTTCCAATATGTTTTTAATTTATATAAAGCCGTCATGTGCAATAACATGTGAAATAAATTAAAGATTTCACATGCGTTATTAAAAAAATAATCTATATGCGTGAGTTTAAGTCTTCCTTTAAAGTTTAGTACCATACCGAATGTTTTTTGATCCGAACTGCCCTCGCTATTACATACTGCTTGGAGACAGTTGTACTCTTCAAATTTCACATTTATCACTATGGCGTTAAGGATGATTTTATAACTAGCACTTTGAACGACGATCGATATATTAAAATTGGTCATGTCACTGCTAAATATTCGAGTCCTAGAGAAACATAGGGAAATCTTGTTTCTTGGGCCATTGGGCGAACACATTTCTATGTCCTTTTCAGTTTACATATACAAGTAGTTGAGGCTTCTCTGAAGGACAGAAACAGCCAACTGTTTAGCCGGGATTCGTACCTCTGGCAATTAACGCAATGGTATGTAACCATGTAGATGTAAGCGAACTTGGAGAAACATGTTAGGTAAAAATTAACCAACTTAACTTTTGTTTTTTAGTAATTTATCTAATTTTTTAAATTTATCTAATCTATATTAATATTACAAAGCTGAATAGTTTGTTTGTAAGCTCTTATCTCAAGAACTGCTGGTTCAAATTAAAAAAATATATATATTTTTTGGTAGAGCACTTATCGACGGAGGTTTTAGGCTCTAAAACACCATAGTGTTACTAATATGAGGGAAGAAATAGTAGAAAAATGTGGAAAAGCGGGGGAAAATGATTCATCTTTGTGAATTTCCTTTTCGTGCGCCGCGAAAACGGTTCAAGATACCCAAAATAAGTATGTGTGCAAAAGCGGTAGATGTCGCGGCTCCAGCTTTCTAAATTACTATTTAAAAAGCTGAAGAGGTCGTTTGCAATAAATAATAAGATGCCCAAAATTGTAATTTTATTTAAGTAAATATAGGCAGAAGTGAAGAAGCAGAGTGGCCTAATTACAAAAACCATGATTTTCAATAAGGGGGAATATAAAAATGCGCAATTAACTTAGGCTAAGGTGAATTAGTACTTTCATTTGTACTGTCTATAGTTTACGCGACTAGTACACATTTAAATAAAACACTTCAACGGTTTAAAACGCGATATATTAGTTAAACTTATTTGGAAATGATTTTTAACTTCGGCCCGACGTTTCGGATGCTTTGCAGCAGCCGTGGTCACGGGGAGACTGTTAGAGACGGGCCGAAGTTAAAAATCATTTCCAAATAAGTTTAACTAATATATCGCGTTTTAAACCGTTAAAGTGTTTTATTTAAACTTTCATTTGTATAAAAATTATGTCAACAATTTTCGGTCACTGTGCTCTTGTAGATTATAACATTAGACTATAAAAATATAAATAACTCAACCTTTTTTTGCAATTGCAGTTAGGCCACTCTGCCTCTAGCGGCCTCATATCATAATGATTCTCAATACAGTACAACCACAGAGCTGTGGCCCGGTTTTCGTCGCTGGATCGATTGAAGGGTGGCTGCGACCCTTCGCGGAACGAACCCTCTCGTTCGATGTTACGTACGAAGTTACTCGTTATAAAACAAGGCAAGGACATTGACCGACATCAAACTGACTTTGAAACTTCTCTGAATTGAAAACGACCTGTTTGTTGTGTAAGCTTTTCGACGATTCTACTGTCGCATTCAATAACCACCTTTTTGGAATGGAATTGATAAATCTTTAACTACTACCATCTAAACTGTTTAAAACGCGAAATATATGTGTACTACCCGCGTAAACTAGAGTCAACACATCTAAAGAATCGTATCGACAAACCTATTTTAAATTTTACCGTTGTTTAAGCCAAAGAAAATCAATAGTAACGCGCTGCTATTTTTACTCGCTACACACTTACCAAAACATTTGTTCTACAAAAAATAACACAAAATTACTGTACATACTTATATATATATATTAAATAGATGTATGTGGAGGGACAACACTCCTTTGTTGTAGGTACCTGAAAGTAGGCACAACGCCGATTTTCAGAGATGCTTTACAAGTTTAGTATAAACCTAACGGTTAAACTTTTAAATAAAACACTTCAACGGTTTAAAACGCGATATATTAGTTAAACTTATATTTGCCAAATACCAACTTCAAGGGAACACATACATCCTCCATCTTCAGTCTCACCGTGACCACGGCTGCTGCAAAGCATCCGAAACGTCGGGCCGAAGTTAAAAATCATTTTCAAATAATTTTAACTAATATATCGCGTTTTAAACCGTTAAAGTGTTTTATTTAAATGTGTACTACTCGCGTAAACAAACAAAAACTGATAATTATTTACATTACAGGCTTCGTAGAAAATATAGCCCGTATAATGCCAACGGCTATTCTCCCTAATTTGAAATACCTAGGTCCCTACTAATATCAGAAAAACTCAATCTCTCCGTTCGTTTAAGACTATAAATTTATCGTTCCAGCTCCTGAATTAGTTTATAGAAATAGAAATAGTCACTAATAATAATACTATTTGTTTATTATTCCTTATGACTAATCACTTAATAAGCCTTTTTAAAATTTCTTTTCTCGTATGCTTCAGGTTGCCTGGAAGAGATCGCGATTAGCGATAAGGCCGCCTTTTATTTATAAGTTAGTACGTAAGATTTTATTTCTTGTAGTTTTTGTTTTGTGATATAATATTATCCATACTTAGGGGTTGTCCATTAATCACGTGATCTTTTTTTAGCATTTTTTAACCCCCCCCTTCCCCATTGGTGATACGTAGTGAGGTTTAAGACCACCCCCCCTCCCCCTTCTTAACATCACGTGTATTTTAAGTAAGAGTTTCGTGTGTTGTAAGAGAATGTATGTTTGAACGCGCTAATCTCGGGAATTGAAAAATTCTTGTATCGAGAAAGGTTAAAGGTTTAAATATTGCGCTGAGATGCAATGCAAAAGCGGGAAATGTGGAGAAAACGGTGTAAGCGACGTCGTGGGTCGTGGGCAATATCGATGCTCAAAATAACTACGTGGATGAAGGCTGACATAGCTAGTGAGGAATAAAGCTAAATGGAAATAAATAAATATATCTAGGTAGGTAAATGTCTTACAAATAAATCGCATTGTGAAAATGAACCGCACTTATTCTAAATTGAACCTTTTGTCTAGGTAATTAGGTTGACCTTCCGTTGGCACCTTTCAGCTTTAATGTACCTTGATGGAAATTAGGCATATCTCTGAATTGAGGTTACCAGAAAAGGGTACAATTGGGAGAATTACAGCGTATCAGAATGTACATGCTTATAAGAATACTTATATGTCGTAAAACAGTTTTTACTTGTGAAGTGTTTCAAGTTATCTATTATATATTATTTAAGCCATCACGTACTTAGGAACGGCATCATCAGATGTTAACCCCTCGATTGCTCGAAGAATTATGAGTTGTCCGCCGCGGTCTCAGATTAATATAATCTGACATTATATTGGCGAAACGTCGAGAACCTCTTTTCGCTCACGTCGGCCGAACAGGCCGAATGCCAAAAAAATGGTTAATGCCATTAAAACGATCTTAGCTTGCATAATCTTAAACAATAGATGGATGTCGCGGAAATTTGTAGTTAAGAAATTATTAATGAATACTTTTTTGTTTCTTGAACCGTTTTCGCAGCACACGCAATGGAAGCCCTAAAAATGATGTTTTCCAATTCGAACCAGTAGCTCTTGAGATTGGTGGGTACAAACAAACATACTGTTCAGTTTTTCATTACACAGAACCTATCAACTGCGATGTGAAGTCAATCGAAATAAAAATTGAGAGAATGTTAGTTTTACATCTTGTTTGAAATAAACATTGCTACTAAGGTAAGTCTAGTAAGATACTAATACCTTCATTATTAAAAGGACTTTCTGAGTTGTATGTTTGTAAGGAAAATGCTTGAAAACTACTACGCAGATATCCATTGTTTAGTAAATAGTTAACCTGCCGAGTGTTAAAATATGACGTGGGTTAGACGTAGGAGGGTGTTTTAATCATTGTTGTAAAAGTAAAGCATTTCATAGGTTAAAAAAGGTAATATTTTACATGGGGGGATAGACAACCTTGGAATTACTCAAATGCGTTGTCGGCCTATGTTTCCATTGAATACTAATTGGAAACAGAGTAAAGTTAAAACGCAGATTACCACTTCTCGACTTTTCTATCTGTATAGACTAGACTAATTTCGATTATACATTTAATATCAAGATTACACATACAAGAATATTAAATTAAAATATCGGCTGCATAAATAAATAATACAATTGTAATTTGAAAAAAAAATACGACAGGGTAAGGCTTGAGCCGGCATCTATAGCGTTCCTTTCTGTTGCTATAACCAAATGACCGTGTCATTTTTTTTCAACTTATAATCGATTTTTTATTTATATAGTGCCATCATGTGCAATAAATATTTAAGTTTTCCAATATTAGCTGTAACTTAATAATCGATAAGTACAAAGGATGACCTAAAACAATAAACAAAGCATCTTTTCCCGCTATTTTAGGGATTTCTCGTATGTATGCACCCAGAAATGTTATCCCAAATGTCTTTATGCTTATTTTGTCCTAACAATAGTTGAGAGCAGGTAAAGGACCCAAGTCCCAATAAAAAAAGGCTCTAATCTAGCCCCAGTCACGCGACGTAGTTCCAATATTTTATTTTGGCAACCTCGCAGTCAATAAGTCAAACGTGGCAACATCGCATAATAATCTTCTATGGAAATGTCATTAGGACATAATATTATCTTGTACTTGATTATTTGTATGTATATCTATGGTTTCATATAACACAGGCTGTGAACGCGACTTCATATCCTAGAAATAATTATTTTGTGCATCAAATAATTTATTTTTGCAAAAAACATAACTTTATAAAAATATAGCTGTTACCGACGACGTCGTACGCGTCCCGACGATCTTGCAAGTTAATATTAAAAGATAGACATAGGTATGTCGCGGACATTTTTTTAAAGACATATTTTAAAGAAAAATGATTCTTTCATACAAATATTTTGGTTTCTTGAAACTTTTCCGAAGCGCACGCAGCGGAAACCCACAAAGATGAATTGATTTCCTCGTTTTTTCCACATTTCCCTCTTTTTTCTTCGCTCCCATTGGTCGCAGTTATTTATAGCCTTAAAACTTACTCGATAAATGGTCTTACCAACACAAAAATGTTTATTCTATCGAGCCAGTTCCCGAGATTAGCTCGTTAAAACAAACTCTTCAGCTTTATAATCTAATATATATATCAAATTCTCCTGTCACAGTGTTAGTTACCGTACTCCTCCGAAACGGCTTTACAAATTTTCACCAAATTTGATATGTGTATTTAGTATATCTGATAACAGGACAACATCTATTTTTCATCCCCCTAAGTGATAAGGGTTGTTCACCCTTAAATTATTATTTTTATTTTTTAGACAAAATTTTTAATTTATATTTTTTTATGATACAACATACAAAAATACATACAATCCTCAATTTTCACCCTTCTACGATCAACCCTTATTTTTTAATAGACATTTTAGTAAAATTATTCATATGGCAAAACAACGTTTGCCGGCTCAGCTAGTATTAGTATAGATTTTAAACTTTGTTTCAACCTTTATGTCACTATGCAAGGTCTTTTCTCTAATTAAGTTTGGACCCACCACGCTGTTTCACTGTGGGATGGCTGAGCTAAGTACTTCAGTCACTAGATTTGTAACGATAACTGGAACCGACGGTTTATAGTACCCTTCTAAGCGAATATAACCAATACCTGGTAATTAATAGTCAAGTGTACTGGCTACCACAATGTTCCACCAGAACAAAGGCTTATATGTTCAGTTAATAGGAAATGATTCTAATAAGCCCATTAGAAAAATTTAACGTTAAACAGTTATTTACAAATCGAAAATAAATTGACTAAAATTTCCTAGTCCGACTCGGAAGCTCAATTTGTAGCTCAGAACGTTGACGACGCCTAATGAGTTTATAAACATAAGGTGGTGGTTTGCAAAAACAAATTTAGGTGCCCAAAATGACTATACTATGCGGATGAAGTCACTAAGACACCTAGTTTATAATATTCAGGGTTTAATATTTAGGTATATATATACCTATCTATAATTTAAAACACTTTCGTCCACATTTCGTCTTATGACGTTTTATTCGTCCTTGTGAGCTACTAAAATGCTGTATCTTTTTCTAAAAATAAGCGTCTTAACGACCACAACTCTATCAATGTTGCTCGTTGAAAGGCGATATTAGTGATATTTGATAGCGTAGGTAATATTAACACCGGCCGACATTTTATTTCTCTTTGTTCAACGAAAGAGCTACCTGAACCCTCGTTCTGATCAAGGTATTAATTTGAAAGCTAATCAAGGCTAGATTTTTTAAATAGTTAATTCAAATAAAACACTTTAAAATGCGAAATATATTACTTAAATTAGGTTACAGATAATTTTAACTCCGGTCCGATGTTCAGATGCTTTGCATAAGCCGTGGTCACGATGAGATCGCGTTTTAAACCGTTAAAGTGTTTTATTTACATGTTTACAACTCGCGTAAAGTACAGATGCTATTTATTTAATTTTTTTTACTACTATTTTTTACGTGTCAACTTCTTTCTTAAATCGAAATAAAATGCGTGACACTAAATTTAACGGTTATTGTTAAGTATCCGATGTTTCATTTTACTAGTGTAATTGTATACTGTCTATAGTTAATGTTATTTTGTTTTTCATAGGGCATCGGGCGAACACAATTCTGTGTCCATTGTACTGATCAAGTTTTTTTACAGGCAGTATCAATAAGTTGAAAAAAATCGTCGATGAGGTGTAGGACTCGGTAGCTCAAATGGTAGAGTCAAAAATTCAATTTATTTTCGATTTTTAAATTAGGCAAGTACCTAGTTGATTAGACTTATGTGCCCTACAAAAACAGTTTATTGTTTCCCTCGGATTCAAACCCGGGACCCCTCGTGCTTAACGCAATGCTAGACGTTTAACCATCTCAACTCTTAATAACTCCGTTGACTCTCTGGTCAACACTATAGTTGAGCTAAAAACATAATTTATCATTACCACTTTATGCACGTGTCAAAATGTACAAATTATATGCACGACTGGATATCGAACTCCCGACCGCACAGTCGGAAGCCAAGTCCACTTAACACTAGACTAATATAGCTGTCACAAAATATAATTAGATATTATTTATATTTAAAACTTAGGAATGACTAGAAAGATGTGAATTTATCTGTGCACCGTTACAGCATCCGGGGCGAAAATCAATAATCGGCTCGGAGCTCGCCCCTCGTCTAATATGGGGCTTGGGGCTACACCTACATCTATTTATAGCTGTTTTGTTTGTAGCAGTGGATGATTTCTTTAAACTTATACGATTTCGGGATTTCAAAACAATCTAAAGGGTTATAAAGCTGAAAATTTCGTTTGAATGCGCTAATCTCAGGAACTGCTGGTTCGAATTGAAAAATGCTTTTTCCAACACAGAAATGTTGGAACAAAGTTTTTTCGAGAAAAGTTATAGGCCAAAATCAGGCTGTGTTCAAAAGAAACAGTCAGAAATATTTAAAAACCATCCTTCATCTTTCTGGGTTCTCGTTGCGTGGGCTGCGAATACAGTTCAAGATTCTCACGGTAGTCTCAAGTATGCATTCTACTTAGATTAGACCAAAATAAAATGGTTGGTATAAAATATTTATTTATTTCAAAAGCATTGTTGAGTACATTTCTGTGCCTTAGGTCTGATCGATTTTATTTACATGCAAGTTACTATCTGTAGGTTACGCGAGTAGTTCACATTTAAATAAAACACTTATAACGGTTTAAAACGCGAAATGTAAAATTTAGTAATTATTTGAGCTATCGTCTCCCCGTGATCACGGTTGCTGCGAAGCATCCGAAACGTCGTTAAAATAATTTGTAAGGTTTAAATAATACATTTCACGTTTTAAACGGTTAAAGTGTAGTGTGAAATAGTTAATCAATAATCTGTGCCCTTTCCGTATTCGAACCAAGACCTGTGCGTGCTGGACACAATGTGACACCTTTACGCATTGAGCTAAAAGTAAAATGTAGGGAACTTGAAAAACTGGTTTTTAACTAACAATATTTGCTGTGGAAGAGATCCAAGTGAATTCCTGATGCCCCCAACCAGTCAAGTGTCCTCATGAGGTCACAACACATTTCTGTTACTGATTTTACTTACAGGTATAATAGAAAACTCACATTCAAAACGATTATAGTATGTGAAATATCGGCCTTTTAGCGGCATTGACAAGTATGGACTAACTTATTGGTAGGTAAAATATTCCAGCCATATATAACACGCAAACAAGATGTGCTGTCGTCCTATTTTGACTTTGGATATTCGGAAATCCACAAACCGAAACGCGATTTACGTTCACGGATTTTTCATTGGTTACTTCGTAACCCGGACGAAATGTCGACATTCCTACCACCCATGTAATACCCAGATTTTCAAACGAAGTCCAACATGTTTTAGAAACATTATAAATTAACTAGCTGTGCCAGCGACTTCGACCGCGAGAATCGTTATTTTAGGCATCCAAATAAGTTTTCAAACCCCGTCATCTTATAAACTTGAACTGTTATCAACGACGTCGTTCGCGTCCCTTCCCGTCGTTCTTGCAAAGTAATCTTAAAATATAGACATATAGTGTCGCGGACATTTTTTTATATGATAGTAAGTATATTAATTATATGAATTGTATTTGCCCTATATAGAGGAAGTATAGTTTTAATTTTCCTACATAAATAAAGATGATATGGTGAGGTATGTAAGAACTACTAACCGCGGCCTACGCGGCTAACTGGACGTCTTGCGTAAGCGCATTGCGTTAAGCGCAATTCCTGGTTAAATAATTCGATTCCCGGTTAAATAAATAAATACGATCATTTAAATAAAACGTTTAACGGTTTAAAACACGATATCTATTAGTTAAACTTATCTGAAAATTATTTTATCTCCGGACCGACGTTTCGGATGCTCTGCAGCAGCCGTGGTCACGGGGAGAAACCGTTTTAAACCGTCGAAGTATATAAATACCCGTAAACTACAGACAGCATTTAAAATCGCGTTTAATTTATATTAATTATTTCAGTACTTGGGAAAGTTATGTTATATGAATGTTTATTTTGTCTAATTATTTTTTTTTAAATATTAATTTATTTATTTTAACAATGTTTTTTGTTCAATGTTAGGCACCAAAAGAAACGTGTCTCTCGATTACTACAATTGTAATCGTCGGAAATGACGTCATGCGCCCGATCGTAACAATACAAAAAATCTATATAAACTATAATAAAACAAACTGTATGTCTGTATCTATATTAATATTATACAGCTAAAGAGTTTGTTTGTTTTAACGTACTAATCTCAGAAACTACTAATGCGAATGGCGAATTGAAAAATTCTTATATAATTATAAAGTATAACACTGCGACCGATCGGCGCGAAGAAAACAGTGGGAAATGTGGGAAAAAGGGGGGAAAATATTCTTTGAGGGTTTGTGCGCTGCGACAACGGTACAAGTAACGCAAAAAAAATATAGAGATATAAATAGAAAGAATGATTCCTCTTTAAAAAATGTGAGCGACACATGTCTAACTTAGGAGATTAACTTGATTAAAATAACGATTGATGGTTAATAATATAAAATTTAAAAATAATTATTGTTTACTTGCAACCACATGTAAAAACAAAACAGTTTTAACGGTTTAAAACGCGAAATATATAAGTTAACTTTTATGTAACAACGGTTTTAATTTACAACCTTTAAAATTGTTTAGCAACTGTTGTGAAGAATTCTAATTTATTTTCAAACACAAGTGTCGTCGCGGACAAAAGCTAGTAAGCCATGAAAATATAAGTACGTCCCGCGTGGGCACACGTCGTAAGTCGTGACAAGAATACAATATGTTAGTATAATACAGAAGGTAGAACGAAATGGGGAAAAACTCGATGCATTAAACAATGCATCTGGTGACCTTTGTTGTGGTAAAACATGGAATTTAAAACAACGTAGGTATTATTCGAATGCGTTATAAACAAAACTGACCTGTGACTAAAAATATTTTATGAATTAAAACTAGTAGCGACTTAAATACTGTCTTTAGTTTACGCGAGCAGTATACATTTAAATAAAACACGGCGTTTCGTGTGCTTTGCAGCAGCCGTGGTCACGGGGGGTGAATAAATAGTGGTCACGGCTGCTACAAAGCATCCGAAACGTCGGGCCGAAGTTAAAAATCATTTCCAAATAACTTTAACTAATATATCGCGTTTTAAACCGTTAAAGTGTTTTATTTAAATAGTATCGACTTTCTATCTTTTTCTTAGATTTTTCTAAAACACTTTTAAAGCTTTAAAAAGCAAAATATATATTAATTAACACATTTTTATATATTTCAATAAACGCCGCACGTTTTGGTTGCTTTGCAGCGGCCGTGGTCACAGGGGGGTGAATATAAAGGGTGCCTAATGCCAAAGTCCAAATGTGCCACGCTTGCGCCACCTGTTTAATTGTAGGTAGTTAAAACCTATTCTACGCGGACGAAGTCGCTGGCACAGCTAGTATCTAGATATCGCCATTAAATATAATCTAACTGATATATTTCACGTTTTAAATCGTTAAAGTGTATTTTAATCGCGCTGTGGTCAAGTTCATTTGAAACGGGCGTCGGATTCGACCTTAATAGTTCGACTAACTTTCCGCTTATCATATAACTAGCTGATCCGGCAAACGTTTTGACGTTTGCACCATTAATATTATAATGTTGATACAACTCTAACAAATTATTAGTAACTAGCTGCGTCAGCGACTTTGACCGCGTGGGATAGTTAATTTGGCCATCAGAATTTGTTGCAAACTATCATCTTTATAAACTACAGCAGTTACCACGACGTCGGTCGCGTCCCGTCGTTTTTGCAAGTTAATCTTAAAAGATAGATATATATTTAAATAAAACACTTTAACGGTTTGAAACGCGATATATTAGTTAAACTTATTTGGAAATGATTTTTAACTTCGGCCCGACGTTTCGGATTTTATGTGATTTCCAAATAAGTTTAACTAATATATCGCGTTTCAAACCGTTAAAGTGTTTTATTTAAATGTGTACCACTCGCGTAAACTATAGACAGTATTTAGATAGATATATAGTGTCGCGATCATTTCTTTAGATCTTTTAAAATGTAATCATTGTTTTTTAAATATTTTTTGGGTATCATAACAGTGTACACATCGGAATCTCACACCGTTGAATCATTTACCTCATTTTTTTACATTTCCCGCTCTTTCTTCGCCCCTGGTAGCCACAGCGCGTTTTATAGTTTATAACCTTCCACGATAAATGCTCTAACCAACACAAAAATAATTGGTCGATTCGAACCAGTCGTTCCTGAGATTACGCAAACGAACAAACAAACTCTTCAGCTTATATTAGTATACAGTATAGGTAATGTGTTAATTTTGCCCAAATTTGATTACTATAAAACGGATCTTGCGAGTGTATTTTAAAAGATAGATAACTATCGCGGTCTTTTTTGACATCATTTGAAAAGGAATCATTATTTTTCGTTTGTTTTTTCACCGTTTTCGTAGTGCACGCAACTTTTTCAATATTAGCTAATATTGATATCTGTAAATTCATTATTATGTAAGTATTTCAGATACAAATTACTCAGTTATAATAAAAAAATATTAAATGTCATATAAAAACATACAACAAAGACTTCCATAAAACTTCTTTGCAGATTTTATACAATAACGGTGGCGGACCTTTGTATAACAGCCAAATCAACTTGCAAAATGAAATGGGTGTAACTTCCTAGTCAAAAGTACGGAATTCTTCGTGCGAGAATCCAACTCGAACTTGGGAGATTGTCTATTATAAGTATTTGATATTATACCTGCACCAGAAATATATAATTGACAAAAGTTTCAATGGCTTTTGTAATAATACATATTATAGCCTGGCCGATAGAGGACTCTTAGTCTACCTTTATTGATCGATGATAACCAGTAGGGTTCCATTCCCTTCCCATTCCATTCCCTTTGGTAGCGAACATTATTAAAACAATCAATTATTAGGCAATAATTGTTACCATTTTTAATTGAAGTCGTTGAGATAATTATCTTATAAGAAATATTTGTACCTAGATTATTGACAATTATTCTTATTAGATTATTATTATTAATAGTGTAAGCCACTGTGTTGATTTTGTAGGACGAACATTTTTCTTAATGACTGGAAACGTTTTTATTTGTAGTAAACAATCTTAACATTTATTTGTGAACCACATATTAACAATACCAGTTCAGACGAGTCAAAGGATTATAAAAATATATTTGACATCTACACAGTTTCAGATATTACAACATTTAAATGCAACGTGACTATGTTTGCGAAATTTCATTAATATCGGCTTATTATTTAAATAAAACACTTTAACGGTTTAAAACGCGATATATTAGTTAAACTTATTTAAAAATGATTTTTAACTTCGGCCTGACGTTTCGGATGCTTTGCAGCAGCCGTGGTCACGGGGAGACTTATTATTTTAAGTGTAGCATGTTGATTTTTCGAATCAGAAAAAAGTAGGGCTTCAATGAATCATAATCATCGATGACTGTTACAGCTGATGTTGTCAACTACTAGTAAAAAAGAAATGTACAAGGTGTAGAAATTTTTGTGCTATTTACCTACTTTGTATCAAAAGATTAACGTCTTTAATTTGGATGGACATTATTATTTTGTAAATAGGTATGTAGTTATAGAGCGCAGGTAAATCAAATGTCGTAGTTTAATTTAATTAATTGTACTTATGTCAAATTACAGATTATTCCTCTTTCTATTATTAAATCTAGTTAAATGGGTCAGATTTGTAAATTTTGTAACAATTAGATATATTTGTTTTGAACATTGGTCAATCAATGAATTTATAATTTAGGAAGTGATGTTAACGAAAAGTTCACTGACCGGATTGTGTTGGCTCAAAAACACAACTCAAACGGTCCTGGCTTATAAGGATATAATAAGGAATTTTAATGTTGAAAACATTCTATCAAGAAAAATTATTTGACTCTAAGTAAGAGACTTTTAATAAGTTCTGATTTGATATAAAGAATAAAATATTTTATTGAACAAACAAATAAAATTAATATAGTTTTACTTATTTATCTTATATCTTTGAATAAATAAAGAGACAATAGTTTTGCATTCGCACTGCCACTTATGTAAGTCATAATTATAGTTTTTTAAGTTCTTTACAACTTTTCCACAATATTTATATGTTTTGGTACTACTTGTTATCTGATAGGGACAGACTGAAAATCAGCGCTTAGCAAGCCTTGCTGAGCACATGCTGAGTCTTGATGCCTTTTAGCACAAAGTTAACATTGTACTTTTTTTTTTTTTTGTATTCTTTTAATTGTAAGGTTACGCTTTTTTTACTTATTTTAATTGTAAATTATGTACTTTGTGATAATAAACGGATTATTTATTTATTTATTTATTTATATATAAGTGTTTGTGTAGATTATAATACAAAATTAGTGTTATGTTTCCAGATGCATTAAATAGATATTTGTGACTCAAAAATTATTTTGTTTTAGTCAAATTGAGAACAATCGTAGCATTGTATATTATAGCTGCATCTTCCAGGTTGCCTGGAAGAAATCGCTTTTTCGCTCGCTACATTTTTCGGATTTTCTTCAAATTAAATCTTATTCCGTAACATTGTGGTGGCAATAAAGTATTTTTTTTCTATGTTTTGTACTCAATTCCCGTGACTAGCTATCGTATTATTGTAAGTGAAACGACACATGTAAAAACGAAGAAACAGCGTTTGTTTACCAACGATTCAATAACAATGCATTGATAAAGGTCGCGTTCCCCACAGCGCACTGTGCTCGCGTAACACCTCAAGTTCAATGACACCATCGACCGACTTACGAGATAACCAACGCCATCTCTTATCGCGACACGTAAACAATCGTTATGTTAATAACTCACGTGAATCGAAGGCACTGAACTATCCGATTTTATTGCACTCACGGTTTTTAACATTTGTTGATAAACACATGCAAATCGAGTCAACGACACAATCCTAAGCAAGGGCCCGGCCTGGACTGCCCGGGATATGGGATTGTGTGCGGTCCCTTTCGTTCTTAGGGCAGATAGAGAGATCGCGCCGACATTGGTTGCTGTGCGCGCCAATCGCCGGCTCCGACTCGCTTGTTCGTCACTGGCTTCGCGGCTGCAGCGGTGGGGCGACCAACATACTTATTTCGTATAGATATACATTACTTTTAAACGCGCTTCGCAATTCATACGTACAATATTGATAATTATTGAGTACTATTTAATAAATTTCAATGCCAAAATAAAAATACATTATAAATAAAAAAAATTACGACACGACCTGCACTTGAAGCGGCATCCACAGCGTTGTGTGCGTTTGCTCTAGCCAGTTGAGCTACCGAGTCTTTTTGGCGACTCGGGCAGGACCTGAGCCGGCATCAACAGCGTTTCGTGCTGTAGCTCTAACCAATTGAGCTACCGCGTCGTGTGTTGGTTGGAGCAACAACACTGTGGGTGCCGCTACAAGTCTTGCCCGTGTTGTTAATTTTTTCAATTTATTATCGATTTCTTATTTATATATTGCACACGTGCTAGAAATGTGAAAATTATTATAGTTTTCAAATGCCTAGTTTTCCAATTAAACGCACGTCTCTCGTGGTATTCTTATAACTATTAAATATTTTTCAAATATTTGCATATTGCAAAATTAAATATTTATTTAGATTGCCCAAGAGGTGCATGAGTCAATAAATTCGACGATGACGTGTAGGACAAGATAGCTCAGTTGGTTAGCGCAGCACGGAACGCCTGTGGACGCAGGTTCGAGTTACAGTAAAGTAATTTTTTAATATGAAAAGATTATTATTTTACATGACTCTTAAATAATTAACAATTACATCACACCGCTTTGCATCTGGCAATCGGCTTCTGGCAATGTATCTATAATTATTGAGATAAGTATTTTTTTGAATTAATATTAGTCACGATTAAAAATTTCACTATGCGAAATGATTAAGACCATAATCTCTTGTAATTTTAATTTCTTAACACGGTTTATTGGTTTGAGAGGCGAGAATATGTACCTTGTAATTATTTGTATCTATGTTGCAAATTGTTTGACAAACCAGTGGTAACTACCTACCTAGTAGCTATGAACAAGTAGTTAACATAAATTTTATTTAATAACTAATTTAGAATTTTGAAGGTGCTCGCTGCTCTAATATTATGTATGACTAATAAACAACAGGTCGTGGCTTCGATCTCCACCGTGTCCAACAAGTGTAATCAATTTTTCCGACACGTTGAACTTCTTCAAAAATCTACATATTAAATTTCAACCGGGTCGCGAACCACCGTCGTCAGGTAAAAAAACCGTAAACTGTTGCCAGTTATTAATTATTATATGATTAGTTGTTGGCTAGGATGCTACTTAACTTATATCGTAAGTATGTTTCGAGGAAATTCGTTTACCATAAAAACTCTCTACTTTTGAGTTAAATGTCGCGGACATGTTTTTAGATTATTTCAATGATTAAGTAATAATTTTCCCGTTTCTTGGCTTCTATTTGTCTCAGCCTGATATTTTAAAGGCTTCCAAGATAAATAGTCTAAGCAACACAAAAACGCAATTTTTAGCTTTATAATATTCGTGTAGGTTAATCCTAACGTACTAGCCTATCCTCTAACATATTTCATTAATTGTTTTTCAAATATTGCCTTCTATTGGATATTGCGTCCTTTGGACACTCTACAATTTATGGTAGTCGTATTAACTTTCTAAAAATGTATCTAATATGTATAAAGACTACAAGCTGGTAATAAAACCTCAAATGAAAAAAAAGTGATAACGTATTTTACGCAATGCGTTGTAAAAAATCTATTACAATAAAAAAAAAACTTTTAACTCTTTTAAACAGAAAGATTATAAAAAAACTAATTTATTCCGTTATTTTTTTAATCATTATAGTTATTAGAACTGTGGTTGTATTTTTTCGTGTAGAACATAGCTACCTCTTTCCGTGCTATGTTTATTTCAATATAATTTTAGGCTCTACTGGGTATCGTACTCCCGACCCTTTGGGACCCTACTTTATTGTAGGCTGGTTAAGGCTGGTAATCAACGAATTAATCGTGGGTTAGATCGCCCCCGGGTCCGACAATTTTTAATGAATTTATAACTTTTCTGAAACATGTTGGACTTCGTCTAGAAATTTGGATATATGGAGTAATATCGATATTTCGTCCGCGCCACAAATCACCGTCCACATGTGACAAAACCGTGAAATTAACTCACGTTTCGGTTTCAGTCTGTGGATTTCCGATTATCCAAAGCCAAAATAGGTCGATAACGCATCTTGTTTAGATGATATAGGATTGTACCTATCATAAATTGAACATCATACTTACCTGTCCTCTATTATTAAAAAAAAACAATAGCTTTACTACAGTCCAGATTTAAATACGGATTTTTAATAACCTAAGCTTGGTTGGTTCTTATAAAATGGTTCTTATGTAGTCACGCGCTGAAATGTAAGTAGGTACAATACAGTACTGTACATCTACCCAATGTGGAAAAGAGGTTATTTAGACCCAAGAGTGCCAGAGACTCTTTCTGACCCTGAGCTTAAACTTTATAGTTGTAATACTGTTGCAGAAACTGAATCGATACTAATATTATAATGCTGAAGAGTTTGTTTGCGCTAATCTCAGGAACGATTATTTTTTCGTTGTTAGAGTATTTGTGAGAGCGAGAGAGCAGTGGTAAATGTGAAAGTGTCCTTTGAACGCGCTGCGCCAACGGTTCAAGAATCCCAAACAATGAAAATTTTCTCTTTAAACGATGTAAAAAAAAGTTTGCGACAATATGTCTTATAATCTTATAAGATTACCTTGCAAGAACGACGTCGTAGGTAGCAGCTGAATTTGATAAAGATTTGCAGAAACAAATCTTGATGCCACAGCTACTAAACAATATTGGCTCTTGTAATATTTTCGGCTTAAAATTTAATTGCGTGTCAGTTGAGACCAACGTGTCCATGTTAAGATTAGTTAAAAAAGTCAAACACTTGTTCTATAATTTATTACATAAACGGCGTTACATCCGTCGGGGATTTCTCTTCATCCGGACAGGCGCACTTCATCTTTCTCCGTTCAGCTAAATTGGCTGCGTCACCAGCTGCATTGTTCATCTCCCACCATATAGCGCCTCCTAACACGTTTCGGAAGTAGGGTGGAACACTACCCTCGCGGAGAAGATACCTAGAGCGTTGGATACATTTAGCTATATTGCATTTTTTTTAACTTGGCATTTTTGGTAAGACAATTTCCATAAAATCGCGATTATCTTACAAGAATTAAAAATATTTACAATTAAAGCACTTTGAGATACTGGATCATATATTAAACTAATGTTACCTCCAATTCGCTTAGTAAAAAACCACAATTTCGTGCTTAAATTACAAAATACATCATTAAAAATGTATTTTAAGTAAATGCACAAACTTCTTTCGTTTAACATATCCAGATTTCCCAAAGCCCAACACGTTTCAGAAAAATTATAAATCGATTGGTAACATATTAGTCCCGGTCGGAATCGAAGCCACTAGACCAATGAGCCCGTCGAGTTTGTAGTTTGCGAGTTACAGTTGCACCTGTTTCATCACCATCACCACTATCACCATCATCACCAGCATCGCCACCACAAGCATCATCATCATCATCCTCATGATTGTTAATAAATTATCGATTTATTGCGAATAACTTTAATGGTATACCAATTTGGGATTCAACGTGAGATAGTAAACTGACTGGTAGAATTGTTCTTCTTTGAACTCCTCGGCGCGACGCCGCCAATATCGTTTGAGGTTTGAGCTCATATCCTCAACCACGGCTACTTCTTGTATCAAGCTGGAACCCTCGCCTTCTGATGACTTGAATGTTGCCTCCCCTAAAAATTAATATATGTTTAACAAAAGCCAAAATAGATCGACAGCGCAAAATAGGATATTTCAATTCACCCCATGCTTAGAAAACTATCATTAATCATTAAATATATACTGATCTAAGCCACTCTAATACTTCCAATAGAAATACAATGTTAATTTAAAACTCTTATAACTGTTTAAAACGCGAAATAAATCAGTTATACACCTGATAACTGCTGCAAGATTAAAGCCGTGCCATAATTAAATTAAGTTAACTAATATATTTCGCGTTTTGAACCGTTAATAATGTTCTACGAAATAAAATCATTTTTGAGAATTGCTCCCCAGATCTTTTACAAGTCACTAGTTTCATTCCATTATCGTACAAAAAAACAGAGTTTTCTCACCTTCCTCCGCTTCTCCTTCGATGGACATTTCCTCTTTTAACTTTAGAGGTTTTGTAGTGATCGTCATCTTCACACGACTTTGAACGTCCTCCGCCAATTTTACTTTCAGTTCTTCATAAGTTCTGCAAAGCACGAATCTAGTTCTTAAAGTATACAATTTAATATAAAAAGTTGACCATTTTAAAACACTGTTATGCCTGAAGGTATATATATGGGTATATATATATATATATATATATATATATATATATATATATATATTTATTAGAAAGAGGGAAAAATATGCAGAATGGATTGTCAGAATATATTTTTAATTCAGTTACCCTGAATCTTTAGATATTTTAATACATAGAATTTATTGACATGATTTTATTGTTAAGTCTACTTATTTAAATAAAACACAAATGTTTAAAGACGCTAAATATATCAGTTATTTTTTTTTAGAAAATTGTAACTTCGTCCCGTCGGTCCGGATGCTTTGCAGCAGCCGTCGTCGTGGGGAGACTAAAGATGGACGGAGACTCTAATGTCAAAATACAAATTGCTACGCTAGCGCCATCTGTTTCGTCGTAGTTGGTATTTGACGAAAATGATTGATTAATTCTACTTATCACAGGTATTTTTGGTCGACTTTTATTTACAGCAGTAAAACATAAATAGATTGAAAAATTACTTGTGAGCTATAGCTTGTATTATGCTGTCCGTTCGCCTTTCATCTTCTGGTCGCAAATCGATGATAGGAATGTTAAGAATTGTCTCACTGTCTTTTTCTATCACGTTGCGATACCGTAATATTGCGTACAAAAGTTCTCTGCCGCCCTTCAATTCTTCTCTCTCACTCTCATTCCATTGTTGCTCTACAACTCTGTAAAGAGATAAAAATAAAATTGCTTTACATTTAACAAAATTAGGTCATTACTAGCACCTATATGTATACACATAACCCAAAAGACCAAGATAACCAAAGAGTTTCTCCAATAAGTTGATTTATTCTTATTGAGATTCCATTTTTCATAAATGAGGAAGTTTAGTGGAAATTGAGGAAATATCAACGGTCTCACTTGAATAAAACACTTTACCGTGTCTCCCCGTGACCACGGCTGCTGCAAAGCATCCGAAACGTCGGGCCGAAGTTAAAAATCATTTTAAAATAAGTTTAATTAATATATCGCGTTTTAAACCGTTAAAGTGTTTAAATGAAATGTGTACAACTGGCGTAAACTATAAACAGTATTTTTAACGGGCTAGTTCGTCTAGTAGCGGCGTATTTTTAATAATCATCAGATCTAATGTTTCTAATTCATTTAGAATTGTTCCGAATCATGTTGGACTCTCTCTTGGACTCTGGATAATAATTAAGTACAGAAATAGATACAGAAATTTCGCCCCGGTCAAAAACCACTTATACAAATGAAAAAGCCGTGTAGTTTAATCGTGTTTCGATTTCCGTCTGTGGATTTACGAATATCCAAAGCCAAAAAATGCAGTGCGTCTTGTCAGATGTTATATGGCTGGAGTGTAACCTTTTTCATCACAATCCTCTTATTTAAAGTGTCAAAAAAATATACTTACCTAAATACGTAAGCTCTGGGCAACCTGTCAGGTAAGACATTGTCCGGTTTCTTCGGCTTCGGTTCAAACCTTCCATAAGGCCTCATCCAATGATAAAAGCCCTTACCGCAATCCTTTTTTAGATCCTTATACGTCAGGAATTTCGGTTTATCCGCAAACTTGGACTCCATTAACCATTTCTGTTAGGAAAAGTTAACAGGTATAAGCCCTAAAATTGAGAAAATATCTTTCTAGAGGTCGCTTCTTCGTCCATGATAAATGACAATAAATATGAAAACAAAGTTATTGCCATTAACACACCATAAAAACGACAGTCATTAATGTGGATGCTATAAAAGCGAAACTTTATAGTAGGTGAAATAGGCCAGCCACATAACACACCAACAAGATACGCTGTCGACCTCACAGACTGTAACCGAAGTTAAAACTTTACGGCTTTAATCTGTTAACAGTAGTTCGTGACAGAATTTTGATAACCCTACCGCCCATTTCTTAACCATATTTCCAGAAGACCAGCATATTTTAGAAAAATTTAAACTTTAATCGAAAACTTTTGGAACCGGTGAGGACCGACGTTACCTCAGTTTCAGTCCGGTGAACTGGTGTTAACATCGACACGATACTTCGATGATCGCCAAACGTATTGTATCGGTTGATAGAGCACCACGGTTGCCACCGGCATTCCCTCTTGTATTCTTCGATAACAGAGCGGTGCACTAACTCCGAACACGTCAGGTCCCTACAGAAATAATTGTTCTCAATAGAGACGCTGTAAATTTCATATATTATTATTGTTTTGATTACCTCTTTAACACAAAAAAGCGCATGTTCTTCGCTTTGTACATTTCGTTACATTTTCCATGCGTCTGAAGCGAGCTCTCGGATTTCACTTGTAAGGACTTTTTACTTTCCTTTTGAAGTGATTCCTCGTTGGGACAAGTTTCATCAACGATTAAAACTTCTTCGGAAGTTGCGTCGGTACTAACGCTAATATTGCCCTCATCATTAACGATGATTTTCTTAGAAAAAGAATCTTCCATCTTGAGCCAACAGCGGTGTATTTGTGTGACACTGCACAATTCGTCGCATTTTATCTTAACAGTGCAAGTAGTCTTCGATTTGCAATCACAGCAGGCCTCATAATTTATATTTAAATTTTCACCGTTGAATTTGGCGACTGTAGCTTCATCAAGAACCATTTCGAAGTTGTTGTTATTGCATACGGTAACGCTAGTGTCATTAGGGGAATCCACGGTAACTTTTCCATCAGATTTATTTATGGTCACCGTTGTCAAATTGGGATGCTCGATTATGTATAAAATTTGCACAGATACATATCCATCTGTACGGACCTTTGTCTCCACCTTTTCTTCCTCTTCCACTTTTTTCGACATGCCACTTGCAAAACTGCTACTATATTCCGCCTCTTCTAAATTAATACTCTTCTGAGACTCAGATAACTTTGATTTCAATGTATCAACATCTCCTGAATCGGATTCTAACAGTGCAAAATACTGTAGTTCTTCTTCGTTCCATTCAGGGAATATTTCATCTTCAAGAAAATATCTACTAATAATTCTAGTACCATTTGGAAAAGTGACGATTTGTACTCCATCCTTATTTAACAAAATATGTGTTCCATCCATTCTTCTCGAAAAGACTTCACCGAGACAATAATCCGTAGCAGTTCGAACGAGTAGTTTTTCCATGAAATATGAAATGTCATGAATCCATTTCTCTTTAAGGCCATTCGCTTCAATGGTCTCAAACTCTTCAATTACTAATTCATATTGGGGCGGTTTTAGTTCAGATTCGTCATCATCGATCATAACATTTTTAGAGGATTTAGATGAAGCCTTGCTAACTTTACCTTTCTCCTTTTCTTTGCCCTTTCCTTTTTTACCTTTGTCAGAACTAACCTCACTGGCAATATCCTCTGGCTCATTGCAAATAAGTCGCTTTTCACACTTGATTACGTTTATATAGGAACCATCAGGTCGTAAGACTTCTACATTCCCCGTTCTATTGAATATAATTACCTCTCCATTTAGACTTATGCATCTCATTTCTTCATTGGTTTTTAATAATTCATTTGAATTACCGCTGAAATATTGTTTTACGTGTGAAACTTCATGTGAGTTGTCGACATGAACAGTCTCCGTAATAAGGCCATTTGGCCAAGTTACAAAAAGAGAATAAAACGATTTTGTTTCAAAGAACATAGGAACTGCGTTACTTAATTTAGAAGACAGTGGAGATTTGACTGTGCTCTCTTTTGGTTTTGTAGTATCCATAGAAACAGCTGTCAATGTAGGCAACGGCGATTCATAGTTTTGTTTCTTGACATATATAATAACATTATTTTTACTGACAATTCTAAATGATTCACATGTATCTATAGTTTCTTGTGCGATAGAATCACCTAACACTTTATGCATCCAGAATTCAGTATTCCCATTTCCTGGAATTATATTTAACGTAATATTTTCCAGATTGCTTGGGATCATTAATGAGTAGGCAGTTACAATACGGGTGCCATCTTGAGAGAAAAATATAGAGTCTTTTCCAAAGACTTCAACTCTTCTGTCACCCAAGTCATATCCAGAAAAAGGCTTTACTGGTATTTTTTCTAATACCGTAGATGTAGTAGTCTGTAAACTTTTCAATGGTTTAGGGGTGGATGCTGTTGGAGATTTGGCTTTCTTGCTACCCTTAGATTCCATTTCAGATTCAGAAGGGGTTGTTTTCGTTGTTTTCTTCGATTCTGAAATTTGTTCTTCAGATTCTTCTGGTTCGGCATCTTCAGCCGCAATCAATTCTTTATGTTTTAGTGATCCCTCCATTAGTAACTCCAGGTGCACTTCAGTATTATCAACGCAGGATTTAGTAGTCAAATCTCGACATAATACTTTACATTCAGATTCAGATTTGAGAGCCATTTTTTCGTCGTAAATCATCTCTTCTTTCTGAATCCAATCGTATTGTTCTTCTAAAACAAAGTCAAAAAAGTCTTGCAAACAAACTGGTGTTGGAAGATGACACCGCCATTCTTCACGCGATATTCCGTCGGAATCGTGGCTATTAAAAAACATCATTATTAAACAATCTGTCACTTCGCAGTATTTGTAATCAACACAATTAAATTTGTAAAAAGCGTCCGACATTGTTTGAAACGCAATGGTGCCTGTAAAGTCTTCAAAATAATCAAAGTCGTCAATAATATGGTTTATCGGCTTTTGTGTGGCTATTTCGGCTGCAGAAACTAGTTCACTTATATCAGGACATTCAAAGAGAAACTTAATACGGCACGTTTCCTCGTCACCGTCATTTAGTATTATATTATCTTCATTACTTTTGAGCATCGACGAAAAAGGTAGTGTTGTTGAGCTCCACTTTTCACACAGGGAAGGGCATTTTGGTAGTGGTTCGGCAAGTATACTGCGTTTAAGATAAACCTTTTTAAATTCTGTTATTGTATTTAACGGTAAGTGTAACTTCTTTAATGAGCTTCTATTATTATAAAGCTTTCGACATGCTAAAATATGTAACAGTCTATTCAATTCCACAGTTTCCACGTCCTTTCTTTCAAAGCACGATAAAAGGACATTAACATGAAACTGAATCTTTGCTTCTATATCACCACTGGGATAGTCATAATTAAACCACAGTTTATTTATAGGCATACCTAATAGCATACCCTTGACTAAGTTGTCCAGGTTTAAATTCCCCAGATGAAAGGTGTTATATTTAACAAAGTCCCCAAAATTTATAACTGTTGGATTTTTATGGTTTTCATATTCTTCTCCGTAACTAATACGATACGAATGGTTCCTAGCGTCAGCACTACACAAAGCTTTAAATACGCCTTTTACTAAATACTCTGCTCTCTCCGACTTATTAACATCTGCGGAATTCTCTTGTGGTTGGTTTAATGTCATAGCGGTAGATAATGAAGTCTGGCTGCTATCTTCGCCAAAGTTTTCGCTGTTGCAAACTGTCTGTAGTATATTATCCAAAACAGAGCACATGACCATGCACTCTAAAGGTACGTCTTCAGCTAACTGATTATAATAGCTACTGAAACGTTTATCCTTCTCATCTTCAGGCACACTAAAAATATCCACATTGTCCAAGTAATGAACGTGTTGCCTTGACAAGTCTTGAATGTCATACATCAAATAACACAACTCGTCATAAATTTTTTCTGGTTCACCTGATAAGTTTTCGTTATCCCAATAAGGAGGTGAGTAAACTAAAAACGCCGTACCTTTAAAATAATCTGCAGAATCCTTTTGTATTCTTAATTGTTGCAAGTCTTCCCAAAACTTCAGTGATTTCTCAATTAAAACGTCTGTTTGACTTTGACCACGTTTCGTCGCTCGAAATAAACTTGACGGTACTCTTACTTCCGTAGGATTTATACGAATTTGTACAACAGCTGTTAAAGGTATTCCAATTTTAATGAGACTCTCTGCAAGATATGGTTCAACAAAGCCTGTCACTGCAACATAAAGGTTGGGGCCATCGGTGGGAAAATCATCTACATAAACTTTATCCCTCCATTCTTCACCTCTAACTCGAAGCAATGTATTATATTTCTTTCCTTCGTCTACAGGAGGCAGCTCCGGTATTTCCGGTTCTCCCTTTTTACCTTTTCCTTTGGGTGGTTCTGGTGGAGGTTCAACTGGTTCTGGCGGCTTAACAATAACTGTCCCCCTTACTTCTGCTCTCCCTATCATAGTATGAGACTCTCTTTTCATTCCCTCCCTCACCTCCAACCTTTGTCTTTTAATAAAGAGATATTCATCTTTCATCTTAAGAATCAGCTTTTTAACAATTAAAGCTAGAATGTCTGGTGGAATATCCCTCTTATCTTTTAAGTAAGACTGCCCTTCCTCAAATACGCGAAGATTCTCATCCTTAACTTTTTTTTCACCACCAAGTTGATTGACCATGAATATTGTCTCAGTTTTGCATATATTTTTTATGACGAACCGCCTTTCTTCTGCCGCATACACTTCAAACTTATTTAAATATAGTCTATCTTGATCACTACCAGCTGCTTCTAAAATAATTACTTTAACTTTCCATGTATCATCATCCAAGGACGCTTCTTCAATGCAAGTTCGCCAGTAATCCTCGTCATTTGTATCTTTTACTGGCTTCTTGGGTGCCATTGTATTTATTTAGAATAAGTATTATTTTAATGGTCATTTAAGTTATTTTAAACTGTTTTCTCTTTCACTGACATCGCAACTGGAAAATGTAGGTTTTCAAATGACACAAGTGTCATTCGTCTCTTTCTTAATTTAAAAAATTGGTTTTGTTTTTTTATAGGAACTATAATTTAATATTCTCTGACAGTTTGTATAGATTATATTCAAATCAAACAGATATTCATAAAACATTTATATTATTTATAATCTAATCACAACTACTACATTCATGTACCTAAAACTATAAAACCAAACTATTACCACACCGTGTTAGTATTTCCTATAATTCAGGTAAATATTTGTTTATCCATGATTGTATTAATAGTAAACCTCTTTTGTTGAGGGAATGTCCCAGCCTCTCCATTGTATGAAATTCACCCTCCACACCTAGTGATTTCAATTCTTTGAAAGTTGTTTCACCCCACTTTATATCAACTAAGTCGTCGGCATTTCCGTGAATTTGAAGTAATGGGGGAACTGAAACATTTCAATAAAGATAAGTAAAAACATATTATAGTTTTAAGCTACAATCTACACAATACAAAAGAACTTCTCATGTTCTTATTAATTAAAGTTTATCCAGATAACACTGTCTAATCGACATATTATCTTACCATTTGCTGCATTTTTAAATTCTTCATACACAACAGAATTTTCGTTTAAGAAGGAACTAAATGCAAATGTGGCTGCAAGTTTAGTCTCCCATCGGTAAGCTGTATGAAGTGCTAATGCTCCGCCCATTGAAAATCCACCTGAATTTAATTATATGTATTACAATAAAATCAATTGATTCATTTCACATACAATTAACAAAAAAAAAGTACATTACTTATCAATCTATACTTATATTTAAAAATGAAAAGAGCTTTAGAGTATTTATTGAGGAAGGTTATAGGATATAAAACATCATGCTGTGACTCATAGCAGAGAGGAAATAACTGGAAATGTAGAGAAAACGGAGAAAAGTATTTGTATTTTGACATTTTGATTCATATGCTGCAAAATTGGTTCACGGTACCCAAAAAATATGTAGAAAAGAATGATTCCACATTAAATAATTTTTAAATGCCTGCACACTATATGTCTTTCTTTTAAGATTCACTTGCAAGAAAGACAGGAAGAGACTCACATCATGAGTTACAGCCTAAATTCATAAAGAAAAGGAGATAACAACTAAAGCAAGAAAACAAGAAAAGGAGGACATAGTTAATAACTATTCCCGCAGACGAAGTCGCTGACACAACTAGTTAAATATATATAGATTGACGCACTCAATTCAATGTGAAATAAACAAATGTTTATTTCTTTTCTTTCATTAAAGTACAGATGCTAAAACTCTCTTGAATATTAAACATACATTTAATTATACCCAAAGAAATAAATTATACAATGACTACCAACTTACCTACAATTATCCTATTAACGGGTATACCTGATGTCACTTCTTTGTTAATGAGATTTCTTACATCAGATTCAATTTGTTCTAAAGAGCTAATTACTTCAGGAACTTTAGGAGTTATATCACGTCGATCAAACCATACATTGCTCATTTGTCCACCCGCAGGTGTATATGGCTGTAATGGAGCTGTGGGGTACAAAACTTTTATTTGAGGGAAAGAAAAATTTTTCACTAGTAAGTCAACCCACTGCTTCATTAGATCTCCAGTTCCACCTGTAAAATAACATGTTTGTTAATGTAATATTACAGACTAAAAATTCAAAATGCATGGATAAGTGTTAAGGAAATTACTACTTAAAAAATAAAGTTAAATTGAGTAGCTGTTATTTGTTAAGTCATGAATTTGTAATAAGCAAAAGTCCCATACCTGATCCATGAAAAAATATAACAGTGCCTGTATGTCTAGCTCCTGAATTTTTTGTGAAATGCACGGCCGGTATTCGAGACATATTGTTTGGATTCCGAGGTTTTTGGACTTTTTGTTACACTAGTAAAACAAGAGACTTAAGTAGTTTGCTATTGGGTAAGACTTATGGTTGTTTAACCAGTACTTGTTATAAAAAGTAATTATTTATAGATTTGATGAAAATATTTTTTTTTCAGTTTAATATTAAAATACAGTTACGAACGTCAATAAAACAATATTACCTATGTATTAATCTCACATTGCAAGAAATGTTATGACATTTGGCCTACAGTTTTCTTTTTTTACATCAGCCACAACGATCAAAGGTATCGTAAAAAGGAATAAAATTGGGTGAGAGGAATCATCATGACTTATGATTAATTTTAAAATTTTATTAAAAAAAATAGTAATTGTTTAATTACACAAAGTTTTCAGCGCATGGGGAACCGTATTTATATTGTAATAATTTTTTAAATAAAATGAGATTAGATTCGTAGTCTGTGACCCAAAGTAGTCTATGTTTTCCAATACTTGACATCTGTCAAGAATCAAGATATGGACAACAATTGCTTGCTTATTTCAATTTCCATTTCCATTGCAATTAAATATACTTATATTTACTAATGATCTAAGAAAATTAAATATTTAAGAACAATGTAAATTAAACACAATAACTTTCAGTAACAGAGCTCTCAGGCTGCACATTCTTTATAAATTTGAAATTCAGTTACTGTTATCATGGGAATAAGTGTGGTAAATGTTTCAACATCGACGTGCGATAGTGATATAGTGCATTATTTGCATATAATTTGAATAATGTAATCATACAATTATTTATCAGATATGGGTTCGACCCATTGCATAAAATTTTTCACATTGTATTTACTACTTAAGAATATTACTTGCACACAAGGAAATTCTTGTAATGGCACGGCTTCAGAACGAATTGAATACGAATACACAACGGATATAGTTAGAAGTGAATATATAATAACATTCACCGGCTATTATATGAAAGCATCAAGAGAAAATTATGTTTCAGCTGCATTGAAAAATGCTGGAGTAAGTGCACAATGTTTTATAACATACAAAATATACAATTACATTTTTAATTCTGTAGTACACCTTGTTTAAAACTGTTCCAACACTGCAATATACTAAAATGTTTAATATTATTAATACTTAGTAATGGAATCTCAATGTATCTATAAAAGTGTGTACTGCTATGCGTTGCTTGCGTTATAACATACCTAAAGCTGTAATTTTCTTTCTATATGCTTTGTAATTGATAAGATAAGTGCTAGCGCCACACATTTTTAGGTAAGTATACAATAATTATTTCTTAGAATATTATTTTTAGATTAAAAATTGGACTATGGTGACGAGAGAAAATCGTGCTAAGGATTTACCCAGTGACTTTGAAGTGATTACACTAAATGACAACCATAAAGCAGCCCTAGATGCTTTACGTGATCATCCTGCTGTTAGACGAGTCACAGCGCAGCGTCAAGTACAACGTACCATAAAATATATTAATGAGGTATTATTTGTTTCCGCTCATAGAACATAATTGTAATGCCTTTTATATAAAAAAAATCACTTTTATAAATAATTTTATTATCTTTTGGCATAGTAACTTTTTATATAGTCTATTTAATGATAAGATAAAGAGAAAGTCAATGTAAAAATCAATACAGTTTTGGTGTTAGAAAAAACAGTATAGTCTTTAAAATGTTTAATATGTTTAAAGAAGCTAAGCCCACCTATGAGTGTCGTCGGAGGTTGACAAGCATGGCATACATTTAATTTAAGAGCAAATTGCAACCCTATGAATATTATTCACATGCTTATAGAGGCAAGCATAATATGAAAGAATTTCATTTACCATTTCTCATTTCAGGATGACTGCCAATCCCCAGAATGTCTTTATGCAGGATGGAGACAATTCAGACGAAGATCCCGTGTTCTGAATTCTCTAAGAAAACCTCATGAAGTATGTATAATTTTTGTTTATGAAAAATTATAAAAAAAAAGGAATGTCTTACATATGTTTTGTTGCCTTGCGAATGGCCAATAGAAGCAGTTTCTCAGATTAAGCACTCACAGATATAGTCCTCAATCATGGCTGCTCGCAACATCCGAAACATTAAAAATACAATATGTTTTGTATTATCCTATTTGGACATCCAATTTTTAATACATGTAATTGTAAACTACAGAAATTACTTGAATCTACTAAAAACATGTCTTTTGCATTTAGAATGATGGATACTCATCTAGAAAGCTGTTACGGACAGTCCCTCGCCAGATAACATCTGTGCTTAAAGCAGATGTATTATGGTCCCTTGGCGTTACAGGTACTCAAGTTTTTGCATGTATTTTAGTTTGATGTTTGATAACTTTAACTGTCTAGTAAATACTGTTTCATTCTGCTAGGGTTATTATTATTGTTTTCTATCAGGGACTCAGGCCGGGTGATCAGTCCACATTATCAGGTGACCATTTCCCTTTCAAACCTTCCGGTTTGCTTGCAGAATCTTACTATTTGTTCCATCCTTAATTCTTTAATGTCTTCTTCTATAACTTTGTCCGAGCCCATATGCATTTGTCTTAGCCTCGAGTACGCGGAGCATTCGGTAGATGGAAGCTTGTTTCCTCACTTTCTCTGCACTCCGGACATAGGGGGTCGCTGCCTATTCCTATTATTGTAAGATGTCTATTTAGACGGCAATGTCAACTATAGTAATTATAATAAATACTGTTTCATTCTGCTACGGTTAAGGGCTTTCTTAAAAAAAATCCATCAGTGGAATAGGCACACAATAATGGTCCCGAATAAGGGAATTTTAATAAAGAACAAAATGTAAAGATTTACTACTAGAAGGCTACTGACTGCAAATCAATAAATATATATTAGTAGTACAGTAAAAGCTCTATATTGGCGGGGTATATGTTTCAAAATACCGCAAATACAGAAACCGTGAAAACGGAATGATAATTTATATGGGATTATAGGGGAAACATAGGGGGTAGACGAGTCAAAAATCTATTAAGCTGAAGTTTTGGAATATTTTGATAAATAACCTTAAGGCTCAGGCAATAGTTTGAAGAATTTTGTAATTTTCTCTTTGTTTGGACGATTTTAAAAGCTCCCTTAATTCAGACTGATATGCAGCAGTCCCATTAGCAACTTGCCTCTTAGAAATACACTTCGTGCCATAGACTAGACTATTGATAAGACTATTTAACTTTTTTTAGTCCATTTGACGGGACTTACAAAGAATATTGTGTTGGGTACCTATTGAAATACTTTCATGATTGTGTATGTACTTATTCGATCTGCGAATAAGGAAATTGGGTCGCATTTTTGTAATCCACGAATTGTGAAAAACGCCTATGAATGAAGCGTGAAGGACCATTTACTGTATAAATTTCTCTCACTTGCTTTGTTATATTTGTAATAATTTTACATCCTATATAATATACAAACCCCCAGGTGAAGGCATCAAAGTAGCAGTCTTTGACACTGGTTTGTCCCGAAATCATCCCCATTTCGGTCACATCCGGGAGCGAACTGATTGGACTGGGGAAAAGACATTAGACGACGCATTGGGGCATGGGACCTTCGTTGCTGGTGTGATTGCCTCTAAAGCCGACTGCCTAGGTTTTGCTCCTGATGCTGAGTTGCATATATTCCGTGTGTTTACTGATAATCAGGTTAGTTCATTTCCATTTTGTCTGAAATTGTTGTAACACCTAAATTTATTTTTAGGGAAGGCATTAAAAATTGTCAATTAGTAAAGTGCTGTTTATAATGTATAATTTGTTTTCTTTGTATTGTTAAAATCTGGTGATTTTCTGTCTTTTCCTTGAAAAAAAAATGTATCAATTTAATGATACCTTCAATACTTGGATTAAATTGTGACTGTCTACTTATGTCGTTTCAAAGTTATAGTTTTTAGTAATAATATATAATAATGTTCAATGATAAGATTATAATACATTTAATTTTTGAGTTATATACATATAAAAGTAATTAAAATAATAAACAAAGTAAATAAAAAATATTTACTTTATGTATGTTCAATATATAAATGAAAGGATTGTGCTGTGCTGATCACTTTTGTCGCTTATTTATGAAATAATGTAACAGGTTTTTGAAGATTCATAATTAAAATCTGGTGTTATCAAAACTATGAAAGATTGTTTGGATTCGGTATGTGATGGGAGTTTGTCATTTCAACCTATGTTTTAAGAGTTTACACCTTGCACCCGTGTAGGTTGTTGGGTTTTAACGATTACCAAGTACCAAATTAGTGATGATACCCGGGGAAAAAAAACTTACCTTGCTCCCCGAGTCGGTAAGATTTTTCTATATGAATTAATAATTTAAAACTTCTTCCAGGTTTCTTATACATCATGGTTCTTAGATGCATTCAATTATGCGATAATGAAGAAAATCGACGTGCTCAATCTAAGCATTGGCGGGCCCGATTTTATGGATCACCCTTTTGTTGATAAAGTTTGGGAGTTGACCGCTAACAAGGTAATCATTAATTTATACTTATTATTATGAGTATGATTCAACAAATGAAAGAAAATAAAAAGTATTTATCCTGAATAAAAGTTATGATCAAAACTAGGTTAAAATCATTTTACATTTAGTTTTAATCGTACCAGGGTCTTCCATATCATATGTATGCAAAAAAAAATATCATCCTTAAGATTTGAAACTACTTGAGTATTTTTCACATTTTATTGCACATGATGGCATTTAAAATAAAAAATCTTTTCAATTTAAAAAAAGGACCCTTAGCGACACTGTAACTCAATTGGTTAGAGTAGTAGACCGTAGCATTTAAATCCTTGGGAGTCAATAAATCCGGTCGGGCGAGACACGAAGTGAAGGAACTCAAATAAACGATTAGTGCAAGAGACATGAACTTATGTCCGTTCTATGCCCCATGTAGGGGAAGGACGATTTCCAAATTTAATGAAAATAAACTAATTCTTTAGCATATCGATTTTATATGGAAAAAATGTATGACACTGGCGGGACTTGAACCACTATCTACAGCGTTCCTTGGTGTTGCTCTAACCAATTGAGCTACCGTGTCCGACACGTCATCGTTGATGTTTTTCAAACTATAATATCATACTCACGCGCAATGTAAGTTTCAATTTACATAGTGCCATCACGTCCATACATTTTTAGCATAATATTTTTTTATGATTATAAATTCAAGAAATTGAAAGGTTTTTATTGTACTTTCATTTTTTTAAGGTAATAATGGTATCAGCGATCGGAAACGATGGTCCACTATACGGTACTCTTAATAACCCAGCGGACCAAATGGATGTAATCGGCGTCGGAGGTATCGGGTTCGATGATCGGATAGCGAAGTTCTCGTCTAGAGGGATGACTACGTGGGAGTTGCCGCATGTAAGCCTGGCTTTATTCTGTTTATGTAATTTGTAAAAACGACGAATGCCTTAACTCGACATTTTGTTTAATCAGTTTTAAAATAGAACCTACCTATTAAAAAAAAAAACATAATTTACATTATTTAAATAAAATTAAAGTGTTTTATGTTAAACTGTTAATATGTAACTAATATTAGTTACACTTATTTGAAAATTATATTCAACTACATCCTTTCGGATGCTTCGCAGTCGTGGTCACGTTTTAAACCGTTAAAGTGTTACAAACAGACCGTATATAACTTACATTACATTACTTTTTTCCAGTTATTTTAACCAAACCGTTGTTAGAAAATGAATAATATTATTTATGTATGTATGAATTGAGAATTAAGGAATTTAATGAATCTAAAATCCAAATGTGTCAAACACCACTAAAATATACTAACTGAATAACTAAATTTTGTTGAAAATTTCCCTTAAACAACAACTACTTGTTGTCTTGTCCCTACTCTTTATTCTTATTCAATGTAAAAGAGTACTAAATAGAAGTACTTGCCTGTAAACAAACACTAATTTGTAAATTAATAATATTAAAAATAAATTGACCACGGTGAAAGGAAGTTTTTTTTATATGTAGGTGATATTTTATTTACAGGGTTATGGACGTATGAAGCCTGATATTGTAACTTATGGGAGCGGAGTGCGCGGTTCTAGTTTGAACGGCGGTTGTCGTTCTTTAAGTGGTAAATAGAAACATTTTGATTATTTTTCGTAGACCAGACTTAGCTATCACAAGTCATACCTATATACCCATATTGCATCTAAACAAGATGCACTGTCAGCTTATTGAAATCCACAGACTGAACCCGACACGCGAAAACTTCACGCCCTTTGCCTGTGGACGGTGGTTCGTGACCCCAATAAAAAATTAGATACTCCGATTTCCAGAAGTTCAACATGTTTCATAGGAATTATAAATTGTTTAAACACATGTCGGACCCGGTGGGAATCGCCCCCACGATCCGTTGGTTATTAGCCATGTATAATAAGAATTCACGCCGTCGCGGTCGATTTATTAATGCAGAGAATAGAACAGTTTTAACAATAGGTAACGCTGTTTATAAGCAAGTGACGTCACTTGTTTTATTTTTTTTATTGAGATCAATTAAAAAAACTAAACTAAATTAAAAAGTAATAATCAAATAGCCCATTACTAATATTAATAGTTAACGTTTTTAACTTACAGGAACGTCAGTCGCATCGCCAGTTGTGGCCGGTGCCATAGCTCTGCTAGCTAGCGGAGTGCCCCGGCAGAATTTAACACCGGCTGCTGTCAAACAAGCTCTATGCATCACAGCCAGACGCCTGCAGGGGCCCAATATGTTTGAACAGGGTCACGGGAAGTTGGATCTTATAAGTGCTTATCAGGTGACGTATAATATTTAAACGAAGAACTAGTATTATGAGTATCATGTTACTTTTGTAAAGGGAAATACGCAAATTATATCGATTTACGCGAATCTAAATTGACAGTATTTGAATATAATTCGATCTTTATAATAAGTAGTTCATTTATAGGACTCCAAAGCATTGATTTTGAAAAATTATCAGAATAAATAAATAAAAATTGTCAGTTGCCTGGAAGAGATCGCTTATAAGCAATAAGACTGCCCAGTACACTTTATAGTTTTAAATTGCATAGTATCTGTAAGTTCTGTTCGGTGTACCTAAGTGTGAAATAAATAAATAATTATATGTTTTTTATTCGTGTATAATTTGATACCGTAATTGTTTTTCGTCATTTGATACACCACATTTTTAATACAGCACTTTTAACAGTTTAAAACGTGTATTCTCCGCGATCACGGCTGCTGAGAAGCATCAGAAATGGGCCATAGTTGAAATAAATTGAAGTTTACTAATATGATTTGTGCAGAATCGAACATAAAACCAAAAATTCAAAGATTTGTGTCTTTTGGCCACATTTATTTGGCCAGCGTGGTATATTTAAGTCTATGGGCTTCTTTACGAGTGTTGAACCCAGCTGTGGGAACTATTAAAGAACTGATTATGACCCTTTTTTGTTTTTCAGTTCCTTAGAGAGTACGAGCCTCAGGCCAGCCTAAGTCCTCCGTATATAGACCTGACGGAGTGCCAATATATGTGGCCGTATTGCACCCAGCCACTGTACTACAGTGGCCAACCAACAATCGCTAACATTACCATCATAAATGGACTTGGTGTTGCCGGGAATGTTGTAAGTTGTTTCATAATGGTTTTCCAAGTCTTGTATAGGTCTGCGATATATAGAACAGTTGGTATCTATACTAATACTAGCTGTGCCCGCGACTTCGCTCGCGTGGAATAGTGACTTGGGGTTGAATTTTTAGTTATTAAGGCTGTTTATTAATTTATGTAATTGCGCATTTATCGCAGTCAATCTATGTTGTAAATGCTACTTCGCCGCAACACTCTCACCTCACATCACTCCCACTCCCACTCCTATTCCCAAAAAACCAAAGAAGAAATTTTCATTGTTCTTCAAAAACCACGAATTTCCATACAAACATTCACCCCCCTATAAACCCCTTACAACACCCTTTTCGCAATAAAAACGTTCCTTCCTATGTTCTTTCTCAAGGTCCAGATGACCATGAAAGCCTTACACAATTTACTAGTACTTGTGTTTCTTTGTTGTTTAAATGTAATGATACGTTTCAGAAACATGTAACGTGGCACCCTCATTTACCCAACGGTCTCATACTGTCGGTGTCAATGGAACATATCGATATCATCTGGCCGTACTCGGGTTGGCTGGCTCTCCGGTTCAGCGTACTTGAAAGCGGCGCCGATTTTGATGGGATCGTCGAGGTGAGACACACGATACTAAGTGAATAACGCGAAAATAGTTTAAAATTACGAAACGTTTGAATAAAAAACTTTAACGGTTTAAAACGCGATATGTTAGTTAAACTTATTTGAAAATGATTTTTAACTTCGGCCCGACGTTTCGGATGCTTTGCAGCAGCCGTTGGCACGGGGAGACTGAACCGAAGGGCCGAAGTTAAAAATCATTTTCAAATAAGTTTAACTAATATATCGCGTTTTAAACCGTTAAAGTGTTTTATTGAAATGTGTACTACTCGCGTAAACTATAGACAGTATCAATCTACTTAATCGGTTAGAGCAACGGAACTGTTCGTGTCCTAATTTTTTTCAATTTATAATCGATTGTTTATTTATGAAGTGAGATCATTTAATTATTCAACAATCATCAAATGGATTTGTATTGTAACACCAAAGTAATGGCATTAATTTTAATATGATGTGGCTAGGAAGTACTTGGGCAAAATTTCATTATAATCTTTCCAGTAGATTATTAGGTATTCCTAGCCTATTCGAATTAACAAAAATTATGTAATTAAAGCAAGTAAATTCTGATTCCACAGCCTTCCGTGCTGTTTTGTTACCAATTGAGTTAGGTCGATTTTTAATTTATATAATGCCATTATGTGCATAAGAAAAATATGAACGTTTTCATATGTATTGTTTGCTTATTGTTTACGACTTCTGACTTATACTAAAAGTGGCTATTTGAAATATTTAAACTTGAATATTTTGAAAATAGTTTTCATTTTAATAAACGTGACAGTTAATGTTTCCGGCGTTTAACTCTGTAATTTAAATTACTAATTTATTGCATACTTCAAAACTTTTAATGGAAATTGAACAACACTCTTTCAGGAAAATAATGTACGTGTTTGTTACAGGGCCATATAAACGTAACGGTGGAAAGTTTTGACGTGTCGTTTCGTCAAAAGACAAGAAACATGACGCTCATGCTGCCGATACGGTGAGTGTATAAACATAAAAATTCGAATTTACACATTTTTTTTATACTGTCTTTAGTTTACGCCATGGACAGTATTTAATTAACCAGTACGGGCTGGATAACTAATATATCATGTTTTAAACCGTTAAAGTGTTTTATTTAAACATTTTTTTTAAATTAAGGAATTTCAGATGCGTCAAATGAAATTTTAGTCCGGCATTTCGAATTTTTCGATGCATCAGTAGTGAGAGCCTGGAATCGAGGTGTGCCAGCGCATCATGCCTCTTAGAACGCCTTCGGTTATGTTTATCATCACTAATAATTACTTTTTATCATCAATGGCTGTATAGTCTCTTGTAGGTGCTAGCCTCCTCTAGTCGCTGCTGCCATCGCGATCTATTCTGCGCTTCCTGTTTCCAGTTTTGGAAGCCCAGATCCTAACAACTCCATCCCACGAGCGGAGCCTCGGTCTCCCGTGCTTTCCTTTGGACCTGATTGCGAGTTCAGCAAGGGACTTTTGCTCCTTCATTCGCCGTTCTGTGTATATATCTCAACTCTTAAGCCGGTTGTTTTTAAAGAATTGGACAGTGGAGTTGCCATGATTTGGAACCCATTTGTTTTTGCCCATGAATATCCGATGCGAATTTCCTCTCCTAAGATTTATCATTTTTAATGCTCAACCAACACTTAACAAATACTATCTCTATAATTACAGAGCGCGCGTGATACCCGTTCCACTACGATCGAGACGTCTCCTATGGGATCAGTTTCACAGCCTCCGATACCCGGGTGGTTATTTCCCCCGGGACGACCTGCGAGCCAAGCACGACCCCCTGGATTGGCACGCGGATCATATTCATACGAATTTCCGTGACATGTACCTACGGTTGCGCGAACATGGCTACTATGTTGAAGTTATGGGTGAGTTCATTCAGAAATTGGATTACTAGATGAACCGGCAAGCGTTGTTTTGTTGTTTGCAAGATTTTAATGTTGATATAGCTCTAATAAATAATTTGTAATAAGACATGCGTTTGAACAAAATTTCATTATAATAAAGACAGTTCTTGTGAGTTAATCTTAAAAGATAGACATATTTTCAGACAATTTTTAGACTATTTGAAGAGGAATCATTCTCTTGTGCATATTTTTTTGGCATCTTAAACCGTGGCGGTTCAACGGCCCTTCAAAGATGAATGGTTTCAACATTTTTTCAAAATTTCCCCTATTTTTTATGATCGGTTCGAAATCATTGAAATTTCAATGTTTCTCACATGTTATTGCACACGATGGCATTGTATAAATTAAGAATCTATTAACGCTTTTAAAAAAATACGACAAGGGCAAGACTTGAACTGGTAACCACTGCTTGTGCCTGCTTGTACCTACCAATTTAGCAACGGAGCCTTACACGTCATCGTCGAATTCTTTTCACCCATTGATATATGCACCTCGCGCATTGTAATTTCAACCTTAATTCTATATGTAATAAGTGTTTTATTTAATAGTAACCTTATCTACTAGGTAGCCCTCTCACGTGCATCAATACATCGTTGTACGGCGCTCTGCTGTTGGTTGATCCAGAGGATGAGTATTTTCCAGAGGAGATGGCAGCCCTGAAGAAGGCCGTCGATTCAGGGCTGTCACTTATCGTGTTCGCCGACTGGTACAACGCGTCGCTGCTGCGTCACGTGAAGTTTTACGACGAAAATACTAGGCAGTGGTAAGTTCGTTTAAGAGATATGTTTGACAGCAAAAAAAAAGATTAAAACATATTATATACTTTTGGAGTAGCACTAAGCACTTAGCATTTGACAATAAATAAACATGTTGGACTTCTGGAAATCTGGATATTAAATTGGTGGTAGGAATATCGAAATTTCGTCCGCGTCACGAACTACCGTTCATAGACGTAAGAGGCGTCAAGTTTGGCGTGCATTTCAGAATATCTAAAGCCAAAGGGTGACAGTGCATCATGTTTAGATATAGGCTAGAGCTCACCTCGCATCCTTGTTTGTCGTAAAATGTACTGTACAATATTTCTGATAAATACTATTCGAAGTTTTATAGCGAGCAAAGTTATTAACAACAATATCATAGAAAAGTCTTAATTGTTCTCAAAATATTTTTCCATTTTTTTTTCAGGTGGATTCCAGAAACGGGCGGTGCCAATATCCCTGCATTGAACGACTTGCTGAGTATTTTCCAGGTGATTTATATAAACAAATATTTATATAAATAAAGTAATGAATAAACTTATTTATGTAAATAAAGTATAACTTCCTTGTTCAGATGCATTACTTTTGTAATATGGTTTATTAATTTTAGAAATAAATATATAAAAAACTTTCGTTTTTAAAATGTCATACGTTTATCTCTCTGAGGTGATAAAATTTTCCCCGGCCCGACGTTTCGGATCCTGGTGCAGCAGCCGTGGCCGGGAAGACAACTAAATGTGTACTACTCGCGTAAACTACAGACAGTATTGCATTTAAATATATTTTAAATTTATATATAATTTGTTATTCCCATTAATATTATCATTTTCTTTTATCCAGTTTTTAAGTTTACCTAGATGGCTACTGCTACCAACTACTGTAATACCTTATGCAATCCATAGGTGGCGTTAGGCGATCGCGTGTTTGAGGGTACATTTACATTAGGAGGACACACTATGTATTACGCGAGCGGTACACACATACACAGCTTCCCTGAACACGGAGTCCTCGTGAATGCGCAATTAGTGGACCAAGGGCAGCAGGTATGCTATTGTGACGTCACAGGTCGGTGTTGCCAGTTAATTGCCCAATTGTGCAAATTGTATTACAAATGTTTTGTGACTGACTTGAAAACTTGCGATTGAGGCCGCTAGATGCAGAGTAGCCTATCTGCAAAATTAAAAAAACATGGTCTCAATAATGAGGAAAATATATGCGCAATTAACTTAGGCGAAAATGAATGTCACTATTGTTTGTATAAGAATTGTGTTAACAATTTTTGTTGATTAACATTTTTAAACTATAAAAATATAAATAGCTCGAGTCATAAAAATTGCAGTTAGGCCACTATGCCTCTAGCAGCCTCGGGTCATCGAAAAATGAATACTCAACATATTACTAGCGACCCGCCCCGGCTTCGCTCAGGTGCAATGCTGATACTAAATACACTACAGAAAAAGTGTGAACGTTGTATATAAAAACCTTTCTCTTGAAAACCGCATCAAAATCGGTTGAGTAGTTTTAAAGATTTAAGCGTACACAGAAAAATTGACTGTTTTTTACATAGTATTATGTAGTGATGTTTTTCCATGTTTCCAATAGATAATGTCTGGTGGAAAACCTAGTGGCAACGCGAAAAGCAACCTACCAACAGTCGATGTGCCCATACTAGGCCTTTTGCAGACAGATGGTGAAACCAAAGATTATTCTAACGATACGATGGATAAGTTGCCAAAGGTACGCTTTTAATGGGAATTCGGTTTTTCTTTAATATAGAGAAGGACAGGCAAACACGAGGTTCACTCGATGGGAGAAAAATTATGGATGACAAATTCTAAACCAAATTCCCTGTCGACTTATTTTGGCTTTGGACATTCGGATACTGTATTATATTTGCTACGGCAAAGCATCCGAAGCGTCGGGCCGTAGTTAAAATAATTTGTAAAGGTTAACTAATACATTTCGCGTTTTAAACCATTAATACTGTCTTTTTTGTGTGTGTGTACTAATTGCTTCAATTACAGACATGTATTTATTTTAAACTTCAGCCTCCCATTTTACTTGCATGCATCAATTCATATGAATATTCCTTCTTTTATATTATAGGCCGGTCGTCTCGTGGTGTATGGAGACTCTTCGTGTCTGGAGAGCGGTGCTGGCCGACCGTGCCACTGGCTGCTACTTGCCGCTCTGCAGTACGCCCTCGGCGGACATGTGCCGACGTCATTGAAGGAAGCGGCTTCAAAGCATCGCGATGTACACATTATTCCTTCAGGTAAATAACAACGAAGTGTGTGTCTGATTAGAAATTTGAGATTTAATTCTTAAGGACTGATAAGGTAAGAATAGAAGGTCACACTAATATTAATTGAACTTATAGAATCAATTAATATTAGTGTTCCACATTCATATCCTCGTTCTACCATCAGTAACACCTTCTACACTCCCCCCGTCAAAACAAACATGGGAATCCAAGCACCTTTTGCTCGAATGATGCGATCGTATAATACATTTTGTCGCACACATAGGGATATAGATTGCAAACATTGTCGCGGCCATTTTTTTAATCATTGAAAGAATAATTATTATTTATCACGTATGCGTATCTCGAACCGTTTTCGCTGCGCACGCAACGCAACGATACTATCAATATTGAATATTTTCCCCGTTTTTTTTTCACCATTCCCACTGTTCCTTCGCCGCGTCGCCGCGTGATTAATGCTCTAACTATCCCAAAAATATTTTTTTTTTAATTCGAAAAAGTGATTCCTATGATAAACGCGTTCAAACAAACTCTTCAGCTTTATAATATTAGTATAGATGAAGCCAAAAACATTTGTTTGCGTTGAAGTAGTTAAATGTTTTTTTTAGGTTGTTATGTTTAGAAAATGGAGATTTTTTTTCTTAATATTTTTTGTTTCGAAAGATTAAAGAATCACTTGAAGTAATCTTTTTTTTTGTCGTCGATCGAGAATGATTGTATTGAGCAAAAAATCTTTACTAAACTATTTTATATTAAAATTAAGTTATCAAGATAATCTTAATTACAAACATTAAATTTAGAATATGGCTCTGGTGTAGCTTAATTCTGGGACATAAATAAACGCCATGATTGTCTGTCCTATCCCATCACAATAAACACTGTTTTAAAATAACTAAAATATTTTTTTACAGAGTTACCACAACGGGCGGAGGGCGGGCGCCTACACGCGTATTCGCGTGTGTTAGCTGCTGATGGTAGTGGCCCTCGTCCAATACCTGAATGCGAGGATATTTCACCCCTCGTGGCGTCACCTGTGCAAGCTCCTCCGGCCGCCCGCACATTAGCGCCAAGACACCACCCAACCGATCCACGAAGTATAGGTACGTATAGGAATAAACTCCAGAATAAAAAAGTAAACATGAGCAACATCAATATTTAAACACACCAGGAAAATTGCTTTAAACGCGAGAGATCTTTGTAAACAATAGACAGTTTCGGTTGGGCAGGGCACAGATATCTGATCAACTACTTGTTTGTAAGTATCGGTTCTACTTACAAACAAGTAGTTGATCAGTGAAACAGACACAGAAAAATGTTCGACCTAAACCCCACGATACGGGATTTAACTTAACTTAACTTAACTTTAACGTAAGTAAGGTTAGTATAAAAACGACATTACAAAATTTATATTGAATACTTATTCTGACGAACATAAAGAGATTTTATCTGAACAGGACATACGTATTTTTGTCCTCTTGATTTAGACCTAACACTAAATAAGACTTTAAAAATACGAGGTTTACTATTCAGTGCAGTTTTAATAATTACATTTATCATATAAATATGATACATACCACTTCTCAAAGTGGTTTCATAAAGAACTAAATGCTTCATTGAAATATTATATGACCTCTGGTCGCTGAATCTGTGTCACGAGCCTCCAAATCCACAGACTGAATCCGAAACACTTGCTAGTATAATTCTTTAATTTACACATACACATTTACATAAAACACTTAACAATAATATTTATTATCCAAAGTCAAAATAGGTAAGATCCTCATGATGCTTCCTTCCAGGGGCACCTGAAACAGAAGGCACCGAACCGGCGCCCCGAGCGTGGCGCGGCGCTGGTGTAGCCCCGGCCAAACAGCGTTCGGACTCCGAAGAGCATTCGAGTTACAGCAATAGAGCCCTTATGTTCATCGCAATATCGGCTATAATCTATTGCACTGTTATTTTCTGGAAACGCTACGGCAGGAAGATGAAGCGACGGAAATTAATCTCCCTAGCCACCTAGGAGAAATTGAAACGAGGCCGAAACCACTTTCGCAACTCAGTGGCGCGAGTGCTGCGCGTCGCCTCGGAGGTAGTGAGTTCGAATCCTGGTGAAACGAGACATTTCCGCTCGGGGAAACCGCTCAAACCCGAATGAGGTACCAACTTTACCAGCGTATTCAGTTGGAATGGAATGGACTGGAAGAATAACTGAAAAAAGAAAAACTTAATTTTCGTCTAATACATAGTATAGTACATATTTAAATAAAACACTTTTGACGGTTTGAAACGTGAAATATATTCGTTAATTAATGTTTAATTTAAGCGTTGCCGTTAACTAATATATTTCGCGTTTGAAACCGTTATAAGTGTTTTATTAAAGAATAACTTAATTGCCAAGTTGACCTACGAAAAAAACTCAAAAAGATTATTTGATTTTTTTTACACGTAACGACAGACAATACTAGCGATATTGTTCATGTTTCTGACGTACAGTCCACGAATCTTTAAAGAACATATAGCTTTTATGTACAGGAATTTAAAAATTACTGACTTAAAGACTGCTAAAATTCGAGGACTGTTAGTAAATATTATTGTATAATATAAATAAATGTCAAAGCACGTTTAAACCTACAGCATACTTCCTAATGTTACATCTATAGAGCATTTAAAAGTAGATGTTTAGTAGTAATTACTTTAATTTCTATTTATTTTCATATCAGCGCCATCTGGTGTAAGTTTCCCTCAATAGGTTTACTAATATATAGGGAGACATATATTTAAAACAATTGTAACATATAATTATGTACAGCAAACATTCACAAGATATTCGTTGTAAAATATTTAAGAACTTCATGGACGCTATAAGAGCAAAACCGGATGCTAGTTTTGAGAAAATCAATATTTAATCTTTAACTTCCAATATCCAAAATATATCTCTTAAAGTCTTAAAAACCCAAAAATTGAACTGTAAAGTGAATTATTATGTTTATCGTACGGTAAAATTATTTCTTTCAATGCCAATAAGGGGAAAATCATTGCGATATTCTATACTAAAATTGTTTCGGACGGGCTGGGCAATCAAGTAGTTGCTTAAAATAATTATTCGTCTCCCTGAAAGGGCTTCCTACGTATTATAATAATAATATATATTTATTACACAAACATGTACATATTATGTATGTAAAATGTGTATAACCTCCATGTATATAAACTGCAGATATAACTACAAGTAAATGTTCATGTAAATGACCACTTTATTATACAGGGTGCTATAGGAGTTATCACATTAATTTTAATAGAATGTGTCTTGATTGATTCTTAGCGTATTCGCAAAATTTTATTAAAATCTGTCGAATAGTTTAGGCGTATGAGCTCTCTTTCTAATTAAAAATACACATCAGGAATTTACCTCTAGGTATTCAAAGCCAAAATAGATCGACAGCCCATCGTATTTACATTTTCTATATTATGATTTGTATAAAATCATAAAAAAATAGATGTAACCGATATACAAATAACTACAAAGTGCGTGTTCTCGAACGTTGAAGGCATGACGTAACAATCTTTTCGCGTTTTGTTTTTACGCGAATAATACAAATTAAAAAGAGAATTTAACGGTTTAAAACGCGATATATATTAGTTAAACTCATTTGAAAATTATTTTAACTGCGACGTTTCGGATGCAGCAGCCGTGGTCACGGGTAGACCGTGTGTTAATTTTGAAATAAGTTTAACTAATATATATCGAGTTTCAAAGCGTTAAGGTGTTTTATTTAAATTATACTAATGCACATGGCATTAGTGCAGTTAAAATTAGTGTGATAAGTCACAGCACCCTGTATAAATAGGTATTACTCATCGAAACCTATTTTATTGCTATATATAAGACCGTAAGGCACAAAGAGATTACTGTTTTAGACTGTATTGTACATATTAGATAGAATATTCTTGAATATAAATTAATGTAAATAAAGGAAATGGTTTATAATGCTTTTTTATTGCGTTAAGAATTGGGGCTGCTAGAGGCAGAGTGGCCTAATAACAAAAAACACTAAATTTGAAAATAGCAAAAACAAAGCTTTGTTTCTTTGTTTTAAAGCTATATGAGGCTTCTAGAGCCAGAAGGGCCTAACGATAATAACATGGTTTTTCAATAAGGAGGAAAATAAAAAAGCGCAATTAACTTGGGCGAAAATGGATATTTGTACTATTATTTGTGTAAAAATTATGTTAACAATTTACGGGCACTGTGCTCTTGTAGATTAACATTTTTAGACTATGAAAATATAAATAACTCAAGTCATAAAATTGCGGTTAGGCTACTACCTCTAGGGGCCTCAATTTTGGGCATGGGACACATTTTTGTGTCCGCTTCGCTGATTGTACAGGCAAGTTGCAGTTGGCTGTAGACCGATCGTAAATTGTCAGCCAGAATCGAACCTAAAGCTCTTTTTTATAAAGGAAGACAGACAATCACTAGTGTGACAACCCAGAAATATAACTCAACAAGATGCGCAGTCGGCCTATTGTAGTTTTGGATATTCGGAAACCCAAACTGAAAACTTCACGGCTTTTTATCTTCATCCATTTAATATCCAGAACCGGAACCCCACGATCAGTTGATTACTAGCCATACATTGCTACTATTAAACGAACGAGCTATTCATACAAACATTAACATAACAATTGTAAAGAAGGACGTAAATAAAAACCCGGAGAATATTATCACCTTTAATGATATGTCCGTTTACACAATCACAATATATCTTAACATAACTAAGCATGCAGCTTAAATTGAACCGTTTTTAACGAGTTAAAACGCGAAATAAACCGATGCATGCAAACATTTTTGAAACCGTGTTTTTTGGAAAGCGGGAACAACATTAGGTCGTAGTTCGAATTTACTAACTTAATGTACTGTATTGTACTGTTAATCTAAAGATTAGCTTAATCTTGTGCATAACACTTAGTAACTTTAAAATAAGTTAATAATAAGTCATTAGTAACATTGAGATAAATGCATTTTATTTTGTAAATTTTAAGATCAACCCCGATACAACATTTAGACAAGATATTTTTTTATAAATTTGTAACTTTGAATACGTACTAGTGCAATTTTAATACTAGGCGTCGATATAAACGGTTTAATACGCGAAATATATTCATTAACTTATTTTTAATAATGACCGGTCATGGGTCTTATTTTAAGTACTAATATGTGGCGCGTTTTAAACCGTTTAGTCGTCGTTTTGACGTTTGTGTGCTATAAATTACATATAACTAGGATGAAACTAGTAAACAACCAAAGACAAAAAAGTTGTCGCTTCGACTACTGTGGTGATGTAAATAAAACATTTAAACCGTTTAAAACGCGATATATTAGTTAAATTTATTTGTCGGTGAGTCTCCCCGCGACCATGGCTGCTGCAAAGCATCCGAAACGCCGGGCCGAAGTTAAAAATCATTTTCAAATAAGCTTAACTAATATATCGCGTTTGAAAGCGTTAAAGTGTTTAATTTAAATGCGTACTACTCGCGTAACCTATAGACAGTATTTACTGTGGTGATTATTATTTGGGTAATTGTAGTTTTTTTTTGGTATTTTCCTTACTTTTTTAAATTTATACAATAGTTATATTAGTACTGAAGTGGTACTCAACTCTATCTATTAACCTTGTTACCCTCACGCACTACATATAAACTATACTGCCGTATGACAAGATCGGTGTCCTACGTATAACATAACCTAAGCTTATATTACAGTCCGAACGAGACTAAATATACTTATAATGATTCTATTGGCTGATCTGCACAGTCTATATACAATTATGCGAGTTTAAAGCCGTGGCTTGGGTTATTCAAATATCCGAGATAGATTTTCTATCCAGAAATAAATATTAGTCCTATATGAAATCTCAGATTAATATTTCGAATATTTATATTAACTCTGACCTCACTTCATAAAACTACAAGTTAATTTATAGTTAATAAGACGCAAAAGGATATATTACATCTTACTGAATAATACAACAGGATAATGTTATGCCAAGCTTTAATTTATATATTATGTTTATTGTATGGATATAACGTATTTCTTTACGGGCAGGCTAAAAACTGTGCGTTGTAATGTGCCTATTATAGACATTGAATCTAGAACCATAAAACACGAATACACCTTTGGGGACTATACTTAACTATATAACATTAGACAAAGTTTAACCAATTAATTATTGGCGCCATTAAAATTCTCTCAGAAGTTAATATGAATTTGAATATAACACCTTCATTGTTTATTACAGCACTGACGTTACGATAGTGTGAACGAGACAACTATACCACAAATAGTCAATTGTCTTTCCAATTTCGATTTGCAAACTGCCGGAAACTGCTTATTTCTTTATGGATCATGACAATTTGATAATTCTAAACAGTCACGTGATTGTATACATACATATATATAAAGTGTACTATTTATATGCTAACAGTGCTAAATAAATTTTTCGCCTACATTGCACAACGTATACATAATATAAGAATCACTCCACTTTAAAGGATTCTCGAATCATCAAATCCTTGTTTGTTCTCACAATGTTGTAGGAGTAAGGCGGTAATCTTAAGTCAACAGAAAGCTCCAGAATCCTTTTATTATCTGTATAGTTTTAATTTTGTGATCAAAAACATCCACACACCTCACTCCGTGAATAAGTTAAACTTATCAGCCAGTATTTGGTATAATTAAATTACAAGTTAACTTATAAATAAAATAGTTGAACGGTTATCACCTTTTGCCTCCATCAAAGTAACATTCGAAGAGAAACTTATAAAACACTACATGGAATGGTTTTCAGCTATTATTTCTAATGGGAAATTTAAATAAGTACGTTCTTTGTTTTAGTTTGGGAACATTCACAGTCATTCGTTTACGTAATTTTATTATTACATTGTTTCATTATTTCAAACTTTATACTTTATTATAAAGAATTCCAAAGGAGGAAATGTAAGACGAATCGTTACAGAGGAACACTTAAGTTTGTTTCAAAGATATTTTTTATAATTAGTTACTACCTCAAAAGTGAGTTGTAAATACTGAAGCAGAACCGTAGCTAGTTCTACTTGAAAATATTTTTTAGATCGCTTTCTCGGACGGCTTAAAATTAAAAAGCTAAGTATCAATAATATTAAATTCGTAAATTCTCAGCTCGCTGAATTCTGAAGCAAAAACCACATAAGAAATGCAACGAAATGCTTATCCACGTTGAGACGGCAATACGGCAAAATAACCCAATCCTACACCGTTAAGCTGTTGATAAAGGAGTGAATTAGGGTTTGCCCTTAAATAACTCGCCCACAACAGAAGGGTCTGCTAATGTGGATGTGTCACCGATGTCCGTGTCGCCGATCGCGATTTTCCTCAATATCCTGCGCATGATTTTACCAGATCGCGTTTTGGGGAGGCCGGGAGCGAATTGGATAACATCAGGCGCTGCGAACGCGCCGATTCTTGCGCGGACGTGCTTCTTCAGAGCGTCAACGATAGATGGGTCCTGTTGTACTCCATCGTTGAGGATCACGAAGCAGTGTAAAGCCTCGCCCTTCTGCGGATGAGGTCTGGATACGACGGCGGCTTCTGATACGCGAGAGTCTTCTGTTAAAACGCTCTCAACTTCCGCCGTTGACATCAAATGCCCGGATACGTTGAGCATGTCATCAATACGCCCAGTCACCCAGAGGAAACCGTCTTCGTCACGCCTTGCTCCTGTAGAACAATGACGTCATTAATGTTGACTGTATGATGTGCGTCAATGGTGTTTATATTGAAATGTAAATAAAGCATGCTTTTAGTGTTAAGTATCTTCTTATTATTGAATTTTGTATAAATTTTGTGGTAACTCGATTGGTTGGAACAACAACACGGAACGCGGATGCCGGTTCAAGTCCTGCCCCAGTCGTAAAGTTTTAAATTTTTAATCGAATCTTAATTTATATTTTAAACCTTTTCCCAAATGTATGTGGTGTGGTAATTTGGTAAAATATTGTAATTTATACCAGAAATGAATGTCTAGAATGTTATATGTATGTACATGAAAAACGTTTTACTACACATCTCTACATGCGTGCCTTTCGTAGTAATATAACATGTTAAATAAGAAAGATGCATAAAATTTTAATAAATATAGTTCTAGAAAGAGATGTAACTATTATAATGTATTTAGGTAAACAAGCTTTGTCGTAAACCTATAATAATGTAGAGATAATAAATTCTCAGTTTCAAACGTACCATCGCCCGTACAATAGTATCCCGGGAACTTGGAAAAGTAGACTTGTTCATAACGCTCGTGGTTCCCAAACAGTGTCCGCATGATGCTTGGCCAGGGCCGGGAGAATACCAGGTAGCCTTCGCCTGGCCCTTCGATAATCTTGCCGCTTTCATCCAGAATACTCGGCTCCACTCCGAAAAATGGGAATCCCTGGATAATGAAAGAAATTTTAGAAAGATGAAAAATGTACGGATAGTTTCATTTCTTAACGTATTAATATAAAAATATGTAAGAAGTCAGCACAGTATAAGACCACTTACAGCAGCCCCAGGTTTCATGGGGGTGGCGCCCGGCAAGCTGGTGAGGACGTGCCCACCAGTCTCTGTTTGCCAGAAGGTATCCACAATGGAACAGCGCCCATTTCCAACTAGATTGTAGTACCAATGCCACGCTTCTGGATTGATCGGTTCTCCCACGCTGCCTAGTACCCGTAAAGATTCCATGTTATGCCTAAAAGAAGAATTTTAATCCCATAAACCTCCACTTTCCACTAGTTATATTACATTAGATGTTTTATTTTCGGCCTGACTCAAACAAATCATGTTTAATATAAAAAATGACCGACGACAAACTGGTAACAAAAAGACCATGCACTACTCCCTACAATTTTGAAAAGTTCGCCGCGAATTCTCTAGTTCATACGCACACCACATTCGGTTTATAAAGGACGAAGTTATGCTCGAACTTTAAAACTCGAACTAAATTTGCAGATTATTTCCAAAATCCATTATTAAGGGTTGGACTACAATCGTGACATTAGAATACTGCTCTGCTTCAAGGTTTTAACGTGTCCATGCCGTCATTTTGTCTAAAGTGTGAAAATATTCAGACTCATGATACAGAGAACCAAAAACGTATGTTTACCAATATTATAAAGCTGAAGAGTTCGATTAAACGCGCTAATCTCAGTAACTACTGGTCGGAATTGAAAAATTATTTTGTCTTGGTTAGACCATTTATCGAGAATGGCTTCAGTCTATAAAAAATCAGGCTGTGACCAATAGGAGCGAAGGAACAATAATGCGGAAAGACGGGGAATGTTCGCCAGGTCAGCTAGTAGCTAAACGTAAGGTAACTAACGAATTCGTGAATATACAAGAAATTTACACGCGACTCCGCGCTGGATGAGAACAAGGCTAAGATAACTACGAGAAGAAAAACGGGCAATTAAATTATCAATTGGTCTTCGAAATTTTCTCACTTGGAAACGTAGTCATCACCAAACTTCATAAGCGAACGGAGAGCCGTGGGTGCTGTGTACATCTGGTTCACTCTGTACTTCTGCACCACAGCCCAATAGCGGTCGTAGTCTGGATAGAACGGTGTTCCTTCGAACTGGAAAGAAAAAAAACCCTAAATCTACTTTCCTCATTATAAAAGGCAACAAAAAGCAATAATTAAACTAGGCAAAAAAAGGAAAGAATAAGCATTAGCATAATTATATTCATTAGAAGAGATTATCGAATAATTATTAATAGTTATAATTAATAGTATTCGATTGAAATAACTTTTAATAACAATACAATGTTGATACTCTGAACCTACACGTGTATTTTTAAATGAATTTATTAAAAAATAAAAGTTAAATAGGGTTTGTACTCTGTGGTTTATGTGAGAAGAACACATTTAAATAAAACACTTTAACGGTTTAAAACGCGATATATATTAATTAAACATATTTGAAAATTATTTTAACTACGGCTGCTGCAAAACATCCGAAACGTCGGGCCGAAGTTAAAAATCATTTTATTTAAAAATACATCATTTTACGATGTAGAATAAATTTCATATCAAGTACCTACTGCCTGTAGATTACTCAAGTAGCATACAAAAAGAGCTAATAACGGTTTAAAACGCGATATATTAGATAAGACTAACTTAAGCACAACGTAGTTGTTTCGGGGGGACATAATTCAGGTTAAGTAATATTTCGTGTTTTAAACTGTTAAAGGTTAATTTAAACACCATATCAAATTTTACGATTTGAGCCACGAAAGATCTTTGATTGTGTGATAATTTGCAACATACAACAGTATACAACAATATTTTTTATATAATTTGTAAGCTACCCATAGTCATCTTGCCTTACAATTTCACGAAATGTACCGTTTATTCTACAAAGTACTCAACGAAAATAAGATTTCTTTATTAACTATTAGTTGTAATTCAGATGAACGTAAGGCTTTCCCTTATCTAACGTTGGAACTTGAACCACAGTTATCAACGTCACGAGATTTCAGTAGATAAGTATCATGACTGTTAGAAATTTATTTATATATTTTATGTTACTCTATCAAGTCTCTACCAAGTACTCTGCCTACCAAAATACTCTTAATGGTTTAAATCTCGAAAAATATTAAGTCACACCCCCCCCCCCCCCCACTGGTAAAATCTGCCGCTGCAAGACCGCCGAAACTGTAGGATGTAGTATAGCTAATATATTTCGCGTTACAACCGTTAAAAGAGCTTTACAGGTTTTAATTATCAATAAATAAATAACATATATTTGTCCTTTTTAATTATTCATGTTTGTAACTTTTCTAGCTAAAAAGCTTTGAAAACCCTTTTATAATCAATTATAATCTACCGACGCACTTCTATCAAACACGTAAGCAGCTTTTTTCCTCGTAATATTACCTCGTAAATAAACAGAAACATAAAACGCACTCAAAAAACTTATATCACGCCATAAAGTACGATTCATAATCTATAATAATGAATGACTTTCAACAATGTTTCCTAGGAAATAGTTGATAACAATTTTGAGATAGAATCGCGTGTGGACGCTTGCTCTCTTGACATAGTTAGCCTGAACTTGAGAGATAAGTGATGTTGTGAAGCGGTGATAGAGATTGTACAGTAAAAGGTATCAAGACGTATCTAGAAGAAGAATAAGAATCTAGATAGCATGATCAATATTCACAACGCTAAAAGTATAATTAAGTATGGTACAGGTACGGAATGTGTACCAAATTTAAAATAAGACGGTACCATATTACGTCATCAAAGCAATAAATTTCGTCATATTTAATAAAAGTAACGGATATCAATCTGTCTTATTGCAGCGACAAAAAGTTTTAAATTTATTTTGTTTGTATGTATTCGATATTATCCGATACTACTGCGCGGATCTCACTGTTTTCCAGTTTTCACTGAGTCAGGTCATATTATGTCATGAAAGCAATTACTTTTTATATATTTAATAAAATAAAATGTCTAATTTTTTTTAAGTATTATGTTTGTATGTCTTCTACATTACCGGAAACTACTGCGCGGATCTCACTCTTTTAAATTGTTTACTGAACATATATATATTCAGGCCATATTACGTCTAGTGAGCAATCAAATTCGTTACATTTAATGTCTAGCATTGAAGAGTGGCAAAATATTTTATATTCTGTTTGTAGATATTCGATATTATCCGAAACTACTGTGCGGTTTTTATCACAGTTTTCAAGTCTGAACATATAGATTCAACATTGACGCACACAATACGTAGGTTTTCTGAAATCGGATGCCACTGAAAACATTATAGACTTTTATAGATTTTCGAAATCAAAAATAAAACACTTTAACGGTTTAAAACGAGACATATATTAGTTAAACTTATTTATTATTTTTAATACTTAATTTTTGGTACCGGGAGTCAACGTCGACAGGGACGAGTCGGGCCGAAGTTAAAAATAATTTCAAATTAGTTTAACTAATTTATATCGCGTTTTAAACCGTTAACGTGTTTTATTTAAATGTGTACTACTCGCGTAAACTACAGACAGTACTTAATTTTTACCATGGTAAAAAAGAAAATTACTTTTTAACTTGGCAAAAAAAATGCATTTTCCATTTTTTTTTGCTGCAAGTAAGACATATTTTAAATGAATGAGGGAAATATTTGTTTAGTAATTAGCATGCTGCCATAAGTCACGCTTCCAAGCAGACCAAGTCGCGGCGAAAGTGTTTAGTAAATTTTACGCCCTTCACTTTAAATACAGTGTCACTTTATTGTGATTTACAAGTTTTTTATTATCTTACAAGAATGACAACGGAAAAACGCTTTTAAATAATTGTTTAGACTATCATTGTCTAACCTAAACACGTAAGTATCGATAACGCAAGTAATTAAAAATAATGTGAGACAAACGTACGTTGCTCTGATAGTATATTTAGACTGAGTAATGCTTTAGTCGCCTAAAATTTAGATTTTCAATTTGATTTGAAATATAAATAGTGAAAGTAAAAAAAAGCGGACACCACAGATACACTTTCTTATCTGGGTTAATATAACGGCATACAATGTTTGAACCTAAAACTTGCTCTTGCGTTAAACAAAAAAGATTTCATCATAGTTTTAGTGAATTTCAAATTTTAAATAAGAATACACTTGACGATGACACAGGCACGATATATGACACCCCGATAAGATGCGCTGTTGGCCTATTTTGGCATATGATATTCGGAAATCCAGAGTCACATACAAACGATTTTTTTCTGGACGGTGGACGCTTTTAACATCCAGATTTCCAGACCGAGTCCAGCATGTTTGAAAAACATTATAAATAGTCAATCGTGGTGGACCCTGTGGAGATAGAGTTGATTCTTGGCCATACATTACGAACAACCCTGTTGAAAATAATTGGATACAAAAAAATATAATTACCATAACAGATGTAGCGCAGTTTGCGAGAGGTGCATACACGACGTACGTGTGTCCTGTGATCCAGCCAACATCAGCTGTGCACCAATAAATGTCATTTTCTCCATAATCGAAGACGTATTTGAAGGTGGTGGCCGCGTAGAGTAAGTAACCAGCAGTGGTGTGAAGAACACCCTTCGGTTTACCCGTGGAACCGCTGTGAAATACAATTGTGTGAATACATATTGTAAGAGCAAAATAGATACGTGTTGGTTTCAAATTGCAGTCCAGAAATTCCAGTAAAATTTTCAAGCACACTATATGTCGTATATAAAAATCGAATGAATAAATGAATTGTGAAAAGTCTCCATCGACCCTCTTAAAATTAAATGACTCGGTAGGTCAATTGGTTAGAGCAACAGCATGGAACGCTGACGATGCCGGTTCAAGTCCTGCCCGAGTCGAAAATGGTTTAGTTTGTATAGTTTCTATTTTGTTCCTGCAGTAGTTATATTAAATGCTTGTATTGATTTGACTGTTATCACAATCACGAGAAGATAAGTCACTCACCTCGTATACAGCATAAATAAAGGATCTTCAGCGTCCATCCACTCCGGAGTACAATGGTTCGATTCATCTTCTATGAGGTCATGCCACCAGACGTCAATATCATCGTTCCATTTATACTGAAATGTTTATAAAAATAAGTCACAATATTCACATAATGTTATAATAATGTATTTCTCTACATCGTAACGCATTTTTTTTACAATACAAGAAAACCAAGAAGAGAGTGTTATAGTAAAAACTCATGACACGTCAGACATGTTTCTGTGTGTGTGTGTGTGTCTATTTACGGCTTTACTAGATAGTAACTCAAGATATTTGTACATTTACTAAATAGAAGGTAAAATTAAGTCACCAAAAAATATATATTTGTCTATATGTATGTTTATACTGATCACGGAAAACATTGTAACTACGGGTCTTTCCACGGACATAAGCCAATGAAATAAAGTTATTTGTTATGATAATTTCAATGTAATTAAAACAAAAAATAATTAAACATGAAGTAGCCTTGTCATGTTCAATTATAATTAAAAGCCTCCCCAAGGCCACGATAAGTATGTGCTTCATATGGTGGTAGGTGAAAGAACTAAATATATGCATTGTCGATTTAATTTGGCTTATTAAGCCACAGACTATATATCCACAGACTATATATCCACAGATGTGGTTCGTGTGCCGGATGGAATTTCAATATTCCCACCATTTAATATACCGATTTCTCAAAAGTTTTAGAACAATGTTGGACCCGGTGGGTATCAAGCCCGACCGAAGTGACTCGTTGATTATTAGCCATACATTCCTATAGCACCAACAAAGTCGTAAAAAAGTTTTGGAAACAACATATATTTAAATAAAACACTTTAACGGTTTAAAACGCGATATATTAGTTAAACTTATTTGAAAATGATTTTTAACTTCGTGACCCCGTAGTCTCCCCGTGACCACGGCTGCTGCAAAGCATCCGAAACGTCGGGCCGAAGTTAAAAATCATTTTCAAATAAGTTTAACTAATATATCTCGTTTTAAACCGTTAAAGTGTTTTATTTAAATGTGTACTACTCGCGTAAACTATAGACAGTATTTAACAACATATATTTGAAAACTTTATTAATTTTTACATGTACAGGTGTAGCACTCGGTAGCTCAATTGGTAGAGCAACAGCACGGAACGCTGACGATGCCGGTTCAAGCCCTGCCCGCCTCGAAAATTTTTTCAATTTATTTTTATATGGTCAATAAATTTTCCAAGAAAGTACACTTTCACCTACCAATGACTTAACGTCGTCCAGCTTTCCACAAGGCGTTGCCTTAGCGAGGTGCGAAGCGACAACACACATCTCCACTTTGTGATTGTGCTTCTTCAGCGATTTCTCCAAGGCCTCGTCACATGTCTTCTTTAATACAAGCAGTTTCTCCCCACGCCAACCTCCATCAGCGGTCACCAGGACTTTAGCCTTGCAATCAGACATTCTTTCGGCCAGCGAGTCGGAGGAAAAACCTGCGAACTAAATTATATAATAAGATATATTCATCTATACTAATATATACAGCTGAAGAGTTTGTTTGTGTGCGCTAATTTCAGGAACTAGTGGTTTAAATAAAAAAATTCTTATTGTTCTCGTTAGAGCATTTATCAAGGAAGGCTTTGTGATATAAAACATCACGTGGCGAATAATAAGAGCGAAGATACAGTAAGAAATATGGCAAAAACGGGGAAAATTGTGGGCGTTGTAATAAAGGTATAGGATACCCAAAAAATAAGAGTATGTGTGAAAGAATGATTCCGCTTTAAATTGTTAAAAAAAAATATCTTTTAAGATTAACTTGCATGAACGACGCGACACGGACGATGGCAGAAGTAACAGTTATAATTTTAAATGACTAGCAAAAACTGATTTTGATTTAAATAAAACACTTTAACGGTTTAAAACGCGATATATTAGTTAAACTTATTTGAAAATGATTTTTAACTTCGGCCCGACGTTTCGGATGCTTTGCAGCAGCCGTGGTCACGGGGAGACTAACTAAATAAGTTTAACTAATATATCGCGTTTTAAACCGTTAAGTGTTTTATTTAAATGTGTACTACTCGCGTAAACTATAGACAGTACTAATATTGATGCCAAAATAGATATTCTAGTGATATCTTATACGTATGTCCACCACGATTAAGATGGGGTGTTAAAGTTTCTTCTCTTTTATTCTTCTATTTTCTGTATGTAAATAATAGGCAGGCAACACTTTTTTATTTAAATTAAAGAGATGTTTTAAAATCTCCAGGATCTTTAGTTAAATTATAAGAAGGTAATCGTTTATGTTGAAGAGATTATTTCACTTCTCTTCTTGACATGAACAGAACAGAACAAAATATTTATGCTTCAACCCTGGTAAGCTTCTAGAAGCATCAAAAGCTATAGAGCATTCTATTATAAAAATATGTGAACAAATAGAAAAAACTTACCACTACAGAGTGTATAGCACCGATTCTCGCACACGCCAACATACAGACAACAGTCTCCAAGATCATCGGCATATAGATCGCTACCCTATCGCCCTTACGGACACCCCTCGATCGCAGACCATTGGCAAATTGGCACACCAGATCCTTAAGTTTCCTATACGTTATGCGACTGTAGTCGTCCGGGTGGTTTCCTTCCCTGTAACAATCACAAGACAATTTAGACGAGAAATAGACGAATTCCATGCTCGGACAATTTAGCTGTATTTCATCTTAATATAGATACCAAATAATGGAAGGGATATCTATAAAAAAAAAAAATTGTCACTATAACATTTGAGAACTTGCACGTGATGGCACTATATACTTAAATTAAAAATCGATTTTTAACTTAGCCGCGCATATATCAATAGATTGAATAAATTCGACGATCACGTGTAAGACACGGTAGCGTAATTCGTTAGAGCCACAGCAAGGAACGCTATGGATGGCGGTTCGAGACCTGCTCTTTTCATAAATTATTTTCAATTTAAACATCGATTTTTAAATAACTATACCATGAAATCATAAATCGATTAAGGTTGAAAATTGAAATCATTCGATGACCCGGGCCGGGCATGAAGCGCGATCCAAACTGTGCTACCGTGTGTCACGTCAGTTGCTCAAAGTACTTATGAAACTAAAAAGTACATAATACTAGGCACTTAAGCAAATTCATAGTGTTATCTACATGCGAACAAAAGAAAAATCGTTATTCGTTTGATAGTTAATAAGACTCTCATCTCGTATAACAACAGTATGTCTGCAACAACAATATACTCAAAGTTATCACGCCGGAAGAGTAAGGAAATAATCAAAAAGAATTTCCATCATCAGTGCGGACGACATTTTAGTTCGTTAGGTAATTAGTTAATTTAGAATAGGGTAAGAGTGTTAGGTAATTTAAGGTATAGGTATAGGGTATAGTTTATATTGATTAACGAGTGACCCCTGGGATATATAAACCGCTTTGGCGTTCTCATGCCCGGCGAGCATATGTACAAATGTATAAAGAAATAAATATAAAAAAAACAAAGTTAAAGAGAGTTCTCCAGACAAAATTACCATAATCGTTTCTACTCTTCAAATACAGTATGTACCTACAAGGTTCATGAATCTTCGTTGAAACACAAATAGAATCCGACCTTAGGCAAGCCAATATTTATCTGTTGTATGTTGGAATTTACATTTTAGGTGGTGTGTAACTAGCTTAAGTACATATTTAAATAAGACATAATACATTATATAAAAATCATTACAAGTTTACGAGTAGGTACTCAAGAAAATTATATGACCACTTGATACTTGTCAATTGATGTCAAAAGATTAATTGTTAAGGAAAGACGGTACATAACTATCTTTCATCACGAGTCAATCAATCATAAAGATTATTTTGTCTAATTTCTGTTCCGACACCAAGTTTTCCTATTTCATATCCACATGTGAAATCCGTGAATCGCGTTTCAGTTTCAGTCTGTAGATTTCCGAATATAATTTTTCTGAAACTCTTCGGATTTCGCCTGGAAATCTTATTTTAAATAGATGGTAGCAAGATCGAAAGTTCGTCCGCCACGAATCATCCTATATAGAATAAGCCGCGAAGTTTGAATCTTGAAAATTGGATATCGAAAGCCAAAAACGTTTCTTGTTTAGATGTTATAAGGCTAGGGTATTAGACCTTCCATCCAGTGAACTCCCTGCTTGTTTGCCCTTCTCTATCCTATAAAGTAAAATCGTTACTTTTGCAAAAGTAAAAATTTGATGTTCAGTTTGACTCAACGGGAGGCCGCGAAATACTTCCGGGAAATACATTAGACTCATTATAACCTTTTATTACTTCTCGTGTTCGTCTTCTCAAACGCGCGATTTTTAAACAAATGGTGTAGACATTTTTATTATGGTCTTTAATTTCAGAATAAAATAAGATTATAGTCTATACCTGTATTTAAATTAAGATAATATTCAGAAAATTTTAAGATTCTTTGTAGGTACTAAAAATACACGTGATGTTTAGAAGGGGGAGGGGGGGTTAAAAAATTCAAAAAAAAAGATCACGTGATTAATGGACAACCCCTATGAAGACTTTAGAATATCTATACTTAATATATATAGCTGAAGAGTTTGTTTGTTTGTTTGAACGCGCTAATCTCTGGAACTACGGGCTCGAATTGAATTTTTTTTTGTGTTGGTTAGACCATTCATCATAGTATGCAACATCGCACTGTGACTAATAGAAGCGAAGATACAGTGAAAAGTGAACAAAACGGGGTAAATTTTTCATCTCTGTGAATTTCAGTTCCGTACGCTGCAAAAACGGTTCAAGATAACTAAAAAATGTGTATAAAAGAATGATTCCTCTTTAAATGATCTAAAAAAAAGTCGTTATTTGTCTATCTTTTAAGATTAGCTTGTAAGAACGACGGTAAGAGACGCGATCGACGTCGTTGCTAACAGCTTGAGCTTATAAAAATGACGGGGTTTATACAAACTCATTTCGATGCCCAAAATAGCGATTCTCGCGGACGAAGTCGCTGGCATAGCTAGTCATAAATATACTCGCACACAATATACTACATAACAATTCTTATAAATTAAATGTAACATGAAGGTTTTAAATATACATAACTTCTAATGGCCTTTTATAAATTGAAGGTAATTTTAGATTGTAAACAATTATGACTCGGTTGCTCTGTCAATTGAGGTCGTACTATAAATAAATTACGACTTTGTTTTAATATAGTTTACTAGCTGCGTTAGCGACTTCGTTCGCGAAGAGAAATATTTTTGGACATCCAAATTGGTTTTTTAAAACGTCCTCTTAATCTGTAAAAATTTTTAGCTGTCACGCACGAAGTCGGTCTCGTCCTGTCGTTCATGCAAGTGATTCTTAAAAAATTCTTATTTTAATTTAATTTAACTACGTCACGACATGACAACGGCTACTGCAAAGCATCCGAACTGCGTTTCAACCCATTAAATAAGTGTTTAATTTCAGTTATTGACATTTAATTTCATAAGTCTTGGTATAAATGATGGTGATACTTTATTTTGCATAAATTAAATTTTTATTGACAGTTTATTTCGCACATTTTGTTCTTAAATGTATGATTTATAATTATTAAAATTAATATGAAAACGTTTTTCAACAAATCTTTACTGTGTGTATTTGAGATATCTAAATACAATAAGGCAACGATTGGTAAAATGATTTGGATGCAGAATCGTAAGGTCGTAAAAATAAACATAACTAATATATTTCGCGTTTTAAACGGTTAATAATACTTTAATTAAATACATACCACACCTAACCTTATTCAGGTAGCCTTTTTGATTACAGAGTACTAGGTGTGTCAGCGACTTCGCCCGCGTAAATAACTATTATTTAGAAATCTGAATTTGTTTCTGGATTTTTTTGAGATCATTTGAAAAAGGAATATTTAAATAATATTATAAAGATAATTTTTATACACATTTTTTGGGTATTTTACTAGTAACGTACGCTTTGGAAACCCATAAAGATGAATGATATTTTTTCCCCTTTTTTTCCACATTTCCCGTTGTATCTTCGCTCTTACCGTATTTTATAATTTATATAGCCCTACTTGATAAATGCTCTAACCAACACGGAAATATTTTTTCTATTTAAACCAGCAGTTCCTGAGATTAGAGCATTGAAACAAACAAACAAACTCTTCAGTTTAAAACATTAGTAATGATAAATAATATCTATTAATAAAATATTTGAACAAAATTCAAACCACGAAACTAGGTCGGTCCCAGCAAGTTGCATACGTAATTGGGTCTCCTTAAGTCCAAGTGACAGTGACCCTGGCACACCTCCAATGCAGCAGGTCTTATGTAAGCCTCGTTACTTTTTATTCCAGAAGGTACAGACAAGGGGGGTGTAAGATGTGCAGTGGGTCTACTTTTGATTTGAACACTCGTAGTAAGTTAAAGAAACGTATTATATTATGAATACATCGAATAAGGTATCTACCGTAGCTAAATGTTTAAACGTGTTGCCCTGCAGTGTCTTATGCGCGTGAGGTCCTGGGGTCGAGTCCCGGGGAAATAATTTATTCTTTCGGTATCAGATAGGTATGTGTTTGCCCCATGCTCCATGGAGGCTTGATATTATATACACACGGGTGTTAAAATAATATAAATTATTAATTTTTGGAAAACCAGTCTAATTTTTAACTTTTGTGTGAGTATAGTAAATCCGCGTAAAAAGTGATATCTTTATTCTTTTGATTATACATTTTTCACCTGACTTCGAACCAAGGACCTTTCCTCAATGCGTAGGTCTATTAAGTCAGGAAATGTAAGTAACCTACTTTCTTAAATTATTCAGTACGATAAGATGAATAAAATTTATATTATAACTACTTTCTCTTACAAAGATAAGGCGAACCTTTTGTGTGTTATCAACAGTCAATAATCAAAATAATTAAATAATTACGAGGTCGTTAGCTTAATCATTATTAGTATTTAAGTAGTTACTAATGTTTTACTAAATATACTAATTGTTCTAATGTACTAATGTATAACGACTAACATCTGTACTAATGTTATAAACAAAAAATGAAGAGTTTGTTTGTTTGAACGCGCTAATCTCAAGAACTACCGGTTTGAATTGAAAATGTATTGTTTTTTTTATCGAGGCAGTCTTTAGGTTATAAAACATACCGCTATGACTACTAAGAGCAAAGAAATAATTCTTGATCTTTGAGAGTTTCCGTTGCGTACACTTCGAGAACGGTTACACAAAAAATATATATAAGAGGATTCTCTTTAAATGATGAAGGTGAAGAGGAGATTTGCGAAAACAAATTTGGATGTCCAAAATAACTATTCTACGTGGACGAAGTCGCTGACAGCGACAGCTAGTAATAAAATAATTATGAGGTGCTTAGCTTACTCATTTTAAGTATTTAAGTAATTACTAATATTTTATTAAATATATATTTAAAAGTTATTGTATAACGACTTACATATTTATTAACATTTAATTTAACTCGTCTCATTTGTTACTAGCTACTAAACTTAGGATAATATTCTGGTCAAGTGCGTGCTTCCGCATTTAAACCGCATAAAACCGCTAATCACAGTTCTACTATGAAACTCATGGGCAAGCATGAGGAAGTAATTGTCAAAATACTCGCTAGTTCTCAAGGGTTTACAACACCAAAGTAACAGCAATTATCTTATCATAACACATCATTATACATAACTTGAAAGGAAAGTTACTTTATAGTATAAACTAGCTGATCCGGAAAACGTTATTTGTTTGCGATATATAAATATTGTGTTGATAAAACTCAAACGAATAAGTGCTAATGCATTAATAACGACCAAATTTCAATATAAAAACGGTTGTTGCAAGTTTGATTTGAAAGGTGATGCGGCATCTTTGGTTAAAAAGGAATAACTGTTTTATAATTATATTTTGGTTTCGTGAACCTTTTTCGCAGCGCTTGCAAGGGAAGTATTTTTTTTTCAATTCGAACCTGTGGTTCCTGAGATTAGCGTGTTCAGGTTTGTAACAAATATAGATTTAAGAACCTAACACTTGCGATGTCAAGTTGTTCTTTTCTAGCCATTTTGGAGATTGTAATGAACGAATTAAAACAATAGTCCTTTACTATAATATTGATTCTGTATCTACGTATCACGTTTTTACATACATTACCCACTTACTATGCCCTTTCGAATGCTATTGCTTGCTGTTGGTCAAAGGTCACCATTTTAATTAATATTGAAAGAGAATAATCAAACTACATAGTATGATTTCGAATAGTTCTCTAAGTTAATGTGTTTATTACTTAACAAAGACACATTAGACATTAGAGTTAATATTGAATTATGATTTCAGTTTATATACCTATTACGAAGTGTTCAAACATTGCTAGGTAAAGTTTTATGCGCCTACTTCGAAAGAACGTAAAAAACACGATATTTATACCATAATTAAAGAAGCTCGGAATGCAAAATTGTAATAAAATAAAACATAAGATCAAAGCGTTGAACGAACGAAAAGTTTCGCAGCCATTAAGCATTTTTCGAAATTAAAAGCGTAATAAATTGTATGACATAATGCTCGTTAGGATGAGGAAATTCAAGGAACTAGGTATGCACAGCGGAAAATCAATAATTCGCGCCGTCTCAGTGGCTCGGTGTACTACATTCGCTCAGCTGTCTATCGATTGAGGCAATTGGGAATCGCCAACGAAACTCACCAGTAGTAAGCGATCTTGTCACCGTACCCCTTCTCCACATTTCTGTCCAGCAAATTCACCGAAATATTGGTGGACGCGCCCTCCATCCATTTAACGAAAATGTCGCCCTTCGTTAAATCAAAATTGTAAGATACGAATTTGCCGGGCTGGTGCGGTGTCTGCCAAAAGAATTCTTTGGCTATTTCTGACCAGAACTCTTCGGGGTTCTCGAGGGATTTTTTGTGCATCTCTTTGTATTTGTCAAATGACGGCAGTCTCGATTTTCCCACTACGTGGGCTGTAGGTTGATAAACGCGCGACATAGCGACTGAGCTTGTTTAACGCGCGATATTTTAAACAGTGTGGTTTGAACGGTGCCCTCGCGGTTACTGAATGAGATTCGCAGTTAAAGCTAGGGATGTCACTCGGCACCACTTGCGATTACGTATTGAATGACGCATGCATGAGGCGCGCATGCGCGTTCGGTAGCCGCCAGCAAATGCTGCCGTGGATTGATCATGATAGACCTTGAACACATCTCTTACCGAACTAAGAAGAGAAATATTTAAATAAAACACTCTAACGGTTTAAAATATATTATTATACTTATTTGAAAGTTATTTAACTACGGCCCGACGTTTCGGATGCTTTGTAGCAGCCGTGGTCATGGGGAGACAAAAGATTTTCAACCAAATTCAATTAATGTATATCGCGTTTTAAACGGTTAAAGTATTTTATTTAAATGTGTACTACTCGCGTAAACTACAGACAGAATTTAAAAGAAATATGTTTTGATTTTAAAGATCTTTACGTACTTAATGCAGTCAAGATTCAAAATTAAACGTATTATTTTGCCTACCTACTAGCTCATGGTAACAGACTTATAACCATTAGGAAGTAGATAGATAACTTAATTATAAATGTAATGACAGAAAATAAAGAAGAATAATTTTGGTTTTATTATCCATCAATATTATAACCGATACAGAATTAAAAAACAGAAAAAAATAGAACTTATATATTGACTAATGCTATTTCGTACTTTTGTATCTTAATTTCATGAATATTATTATTAAATTTATGCTTATGGAAGTTTATCCATTTACAATTTATATCAAATGTATATATATTTTTTATATAAATTGTAATATTTGCACATCTAATTCGTAATTAACTGACAACACTAATTTTGTGTCAAATTTGACATTATTACCTAATGTCACATTATCTATACCATAACATATTCTTTGAACTTTTATTTTGTCATTTGTGCTTTTAAATTTACCTTTTCTTTACATATTACTATTTTAAATCATGAAGATGCTAAGCGCTTTACGTGTTATGACTAGAACTTTGCTCGGTAGTGATTCGAAAAAATTGTCTCTAAATGTTGTAAGGCAAAATTCAAAGTTTACATCGGGCTCAGTTCGTCTGCAAAAGGTGCGGGAAAAGGAACCAGGAGAAGTTATTAAATGGATTTTATTGGTGAGTTAGTAACACATTAAATACTATTGTAATCCATCTGTAAATAGATAGTTGTAAGGAAATTAGCTGTGGCCGCGACTCCGGCCGCGTAGAATAATTATTGTGGGTATCAAAATTAGTTATTGCACACCTCCTCCTTATCTTTTAAATTTTAGTTGTTATCCACTAAATCGTCGCGTCCCGTCATTCTGGCAAGTTAATCTTAAAGATAGACATATATTGTCTTGAACATTTTTTACATAATTTAAAGAGGAATCATTCATTCATACATATTATATCTAGAACCGCTTTCCAAGCGCACGTGAAGGAAGCCCACGAAGATGAATGATTTTCTCCGCCTTTATCAAATTTCCCACTGTTTCTTCATAGCTATTAGTCACATATGTTGTTTTATAGCCTTCCTCGATAAATGCTCTAACCAACATAAAATTGTTTTCAATTCGAACCCGTAGTTCCTGAGATTAATGTTTACAAACAAACTCTTCAGTTGTATTAGTGTAGATTTATTATTGTTAGAATGTGGCTGCTTTGCTGTGAAAATTTGTCTTATCGCTAAATCATTCAAGCTAAAAATTTGATTATATGTTTGGTAAAATGAATAATAAGGTAACTTTTCATGCTATCACTGATGTTTGATACTTTCTGATAAGACAATATATACCAATCTCAAAGGAAAATTTATCTGTTATCCATAGGTTATACCAGCAGGTTCGTTTGGCTTAGGATGTTGGCAAGTTTATCGGCTGCAGTGGAAACTAGAACTGATAGATAAAATGCAATCAAAAACAAACTCACCTCCAGTGGATATGCCTCTCGAGTAAGTTAAGTACTGAAAATAATTCCTTGCCAATGTATCTCTTAGACTAGATTAATTAGAGGTTACTTTTTTAAATAGTGTTTCTTTTTAATGGTAGGGGATTCCCCCCCCCCCATTCATGTCTGTGCACATAATTGGGGTGCACTTGATGGTAGTTGATATACCCCAGCCTATAGCATTTAAACAAGATGCGCCTATTGACCTATTTTGGATTTGGATATTCAGAAATCCACAGACTGAAACCGAATCAAGATTAAGCTTCATGGTATTTTCATCTGTGGACGTTGGTCTGTGACCCGGATGGAATTTTTATATTCCTACCACCCATTTAGTATCCAGATTTCCAGACAAAGTCCAACAATTGTAAACATGTTGTAACCAGTTGGGATAGAATCCACGCCCCGTTGATTAGTAGCCATACAATGCTAGTTATTCTTCTATATCATGATTTATAAAAAGACATACGTTGCATTGATTATAATGATATTACGATTACAAGAGAAATGGAGAATCACAAAGAGATTTTATTTTTATCATGATCATTTTCAGTTTCAATAAACTTCAGACAATGGAATATAAATCTGTGAAAGTAAAAGGCAAATTTTTACATGACAAGGAAATATTGATTGGCCCAAGGTCGTTAGTGGAGAATGAAGTCTTACCAAGAACCGGTTCTCTTGTGTCTGATCCCAAGAAGAATCAAGGATGGCTGGTGGTAACACCTTTTAAACTGTCGGAAACAGGGTAATTTTTTTTACATTCATATGTTAATTTAACTTGAATCACTAAATTGTATTAATCGTCTACAATAAAAATATTTAAGCTAAAATCTAACAAAAACTTAGATCAGTATTAAACAGATCAGACATTTACAGGGAGGTGATTTTAGTAAATCGTGGTTGGATTCCTCAGCAATTACGCCCAAAAGAAAAACGTCAGGCTTCAATGATCACTGATGAGGTGGAATTGGTTGGAACTGTTAGATTAACAGAGACGAGAGGTCCGTTTATGCCCAAAAACAACCCAGTGAAAGGATCATGGTTCTATAGGTAAGAAACTGTGGTATTTAAAAACAAATTGAGTACTACAATATACTTTTTTACATAACTTATTTTTGATAGCAAGAATATTATAGTACTAGCCAACAGAGACGGATATTGGTACTAGTCAACAATTTTTGGTGTATAATATTGTTTAATTCCTAGGAATTTACAAGAGCTAATCCTTTTTTGTATGTATTTACTTGTGAGCATACAATGTATATTGTTGCATTTGCTAAGAGATATGCATCATGCTGCATTATTCCTTTGCAAGCTCTATTGGTTAGAGCAGCAGCATGGATCACTGTAGATGCTGGTTTGAGTCCCATCGGTTTTTGAAACATTTTTTGCAATCTAAGTTTATATTGTGTTGGGTGTCACATATCCGGTATATTGTGAACTTATAAATCTGCTTAAGTGTTGTATTTCATATTAGCATTATTATTTTGTTGACGGATGTTGCATGAAGTCGGGTACCTACAATAAATTTGGAAGTATATTTTACATGTAACAATACTGAAAATAGTTAATTAAAATTTTATGATTCATTTGTTACCTCTTCCACTATTGCTTGGCTACAGAATGTTATAGGGTACTAGTATTATTGGGGATTACAGTAGAATAGAAAATCGGGTTATCACTCCACCCTTTGCTAACCGCAACTAACCTAATTTTGTTTTCAGGGATTTAAATCAGATGAGTGCTTATTTGGACTGCGCCCCTGTATGGTTAGATGCTAAAGGAAACCCCGAACCACCAGAAGGCTGGCCACTACCCAACCAAACTCGGGTCAATCTAAGAAATGAACACATGTCGTATTTGATAACATGGTACCTGCTATCTGGGTTTACGGCAGTTATGTGGCACCGTTACTTTATAAGAAAACTTCCTCTTGTGTAAGATGTACTTTAATGGTTTTTGTTGTATTGTTTTGTAGTTTCTAATATAGAGAAAATTATTTATACCTGTTTTTTTAACCTGAGATTAACATTATGAAACAGAACAAAGAAAAAAAGTTATGTAAATAATGAAATTGATTGGCCTGGCCGTAGGTGGTACAAGATTTTCTTTCTGGCATGTGTTAGTTAAAAATCTAATTTAAAAAAAATTAAACAGGCGAGACTAGAACCGACATCCACTATATTCAGCGGCACTAAACACTTAACATTTTTAAGTTTTCAAATGTCTTGTGTTTCCTAGAAAAGATTCCTCTCAATAGTGGAAAAAAAAGACAAAATACTTTTTCAAAATATATTTCGTAGGGTTTTAGAAAATAACAAAAAATAAAAGCAGTCCCAATTTGGAGATTTCAAAATATTAACTTATCAAAATGTAAAAGATGATATATTCCTACTCTAGCCAAAAACAAGTTAAGTATATATCATACATGACACATAGAAAAGCAAGATTTTTGGCAAGGGTTGGTATATATCTCTAGTAATATATGAAGATTACATTTTAGACTTGGTACTGCTTTTATAAAATAAGTCGCAATTTTAATCTTAGAATTATCACAGAATAATCTTAATGATATTAACACGTTTACAAAGGAGAAAGTTTGCCATGAATTTCGTTAAACATCTTCATCACCAAATAACTAACTCAGTTTAAAAAATTGGTGTTAGGTAGCTCTTTCCTCTGGACGGCTATAGGCTATCAAACATCCCGCTATGATGTATAGCATCGGAAAACTAAAGATATGTTCCAAAAACGGGAGAAAACTATACTATAGGTTTCTCCCGGTTAAACAACAACTATCACAGATTTTCCGCTTCTATCACACTACAGCGTGGTGCCTTATAGCTTCAAAACGTCCAAGTGAAATGAACTAACTAACAGTGGAATAATTTTTCAAAACGAATCGGCGGAGATAAGCGTTTAGCCATATTGGTAGAAAAAATGCGGGTAGACTAACGCATTTTAATTATTAAAGCAAGGTCCAATGTGCACCAAGATGTTACTTCTCACATGTGTGCCTGATAGCTCTGGTCGACGGTCAATTCATTATATTAAGATATATTAGAAGTCGGAGCAATTGGAAGGGCCAAACATAGTGTAGCTATGTATATAAGCGTGAAAGCTTTAGACTCTCTAAAGTAGATTCAATGAATTTCCATTTATAGCGTGTTTAAATAAATGAACAAATATATTTTTAGTATTATAAAATGTAAGATACCAAATATTTAAATCGTGTATTTTGTGAATTGCGAAATTTATGTAGTGGTGGGAAGAAAGGAAAACAGTGTTAAAGAATAGTAAGGAAGTAGAAATATAAATTAAAAAAAAAAAGATTTTTACACTTTTTGACTTAAATATGCCATATTTGCATTGCGACATTGTCTGGGAGGATGTTTGGACCCTTCAAATTGTTGCTAACCATAGTTCTTAAAATAGTTCCCCAAATATCTATCGCATATAAAAATTGAAAGATATTGAAATTTAAAATTTTACCAAAAGTGTCTGGCAATAGTTACTATATTAGCTATAAGAAAGTAATAAAATAATTTGAAAGATATGTCAAAGTCAGAACTTTTGAATTGGCCATCGACCGAAGCAGGTATACACACATTCAAAATTATCACGTTCGTATTATTTGTGAGACATTCGGAAATTTACACTTCACGGCTTTCTATCTGTGGACTATGGTTCATTAACCAGACGAAATTAAGGCATTTCTACCACGCGTTTAGTTACATTTTCGACAATCTTTTTTTTAATAATGTTTGATTTGTAAAGTATGTTGGTTATGTACATTTTGAAATGGTCCATCTAATCAAAATCTTATTCTCGTACTAAGAAAAATTCATGAAACTGCAAAACCCTCCTTTGTAAACGGTTTTCAGAAAATATCATAATTTATTATATTTATCGTAGACAACATAATAATTAATGATGTTGTGTACGATAAATAATTTTTACAACATAATCGTAATTAGAAAGTTAGGTAAGTATATTTAGCAAATGTTTTATGAGAAAAATGTACAATGCAAACTATGACAAGAAATTCAGGCGTTGGAAACTTGGGATCCTATTATGAAACATTAAATGAAAATAGAGTGAAGCGTTTCATGTTAGCCTCAATAAATTCTAAAACAGGTATCTCGTTCCAACGCCCACTTAAAGTTTAAGCATAGCAGGCACTCATAGAGTAGGAATTCTAGGAGAGAAATAAATCGTTCAACCTAAAGAGGCCGTGAATGAGATCTCGAGTATATTTCAAACCTATATAATAGAATCGTTAGGAAAATATATACCAGTGGCGCACGACTTTTTGGCAAAAGAAACACAGACACCGAGAATGAAGGTCGCCCGACACTGATACCAAGTGAAAGACACCCGTAGGAAGGCTCGATGGCGATCGAGTAAACCGAATTTAGATAAAATCCAATTTAGTAGCTCCGCTTGATTCGTATTACCAATTGTTGTTATAAAAATGGATGACCGTTCGAAATTTAAATTTAGAGTATTTATGCCAGTGCGCAGGCGCGCTGACGTCACATGAACTCAGGCAATATGAACTTAAAACTCAAGCGGGCAAATCAAAATTTGAGACGTGTATTTGAGGCACGTGGGCCGGATCGATCTTCGGTGTGGTCTTGTGGTCACACAGACCCAGCTCCTTCAGTTTCCATTCCCATCCCATCACTTGCACTGCGTACAGTGTCTCCGCTTCGGTTTGCTGTCTTCGTATCATACCCTCCTGAAAAGATTACTTGTCGTTCACATCTTGATTCACATGATAAAGACATTATGAGACTGCTAGGCACAGTGGCCTAATAACAAAAAAAAAACATTATTTTCAATCAACTTGTACTATTACTTGTGTAAGAATTATGTTATCAATATATATAGTGCTCTTATAGATTAACATTTTTAGACTAAGAAAATATAAATAACTCCGGCCATAAAATTGCAGTTAGGCTACTCTGCCTCTAGCGGTCTCATATGACTATACAAAGTAAAGCTACATAATAAAGCAAGCGCACCTTGATCTTCTCCCACTTATCGTCCACTTCTTGTAGCCACGAGTTGATCTGTCTTCCGTTGCACCTGGACCGCTGCGCGTTGCGCTTTTCTTCCTGATCCGGCGCCAGAACGTTGTACACCTCTTTGTCTCGTAGTATTGTGCATACGGAAAACGGCAGAGCCTTGTAACGGGAAATTAAATTGTTTTATCTCTACCATTTTGTTATCTGAATGTTGGCAAATATTTAGTTCGCGCTAATGTTACTGAACCAATCTACAGAAATGATATAGAATATCCAGACATTTATTCAGAGACAACACAAGAAATTTTAAAAAGAATTACAATAAAATATATTATCACGTATAATCTGTAGTTAAAGTAAAAACCACTTTAACGGTTTACAACGCGATTCAATATATTAGTTAAACTTATTTGAATAATTTTTACTACGGCCCTACGTTCTGGATGTTTTGCAGCAGCCGTGATCACGGGGAGACTAAAGATTGAGGAAGTCAAAGTTGGTATTTGTTTTGTTGTGTATTTGTAGTGTAACTAATATATATCGCGTTTAAAACCGTTAACGTGTTTTGTTTACACGTTTACAAACGTACTTACTTTTTATTTAACTACAAATCGACGTCTCAGTTGCTTTACAGCAGCTTTGGGTTTTAAACCGTTAGAAATTGTTTAACTTAAAAGAAATGGTCATATTTACTTGATTCGCTACAGCGCGCTCGGCCCGTCCATGCACTCGTAGTATTTCCTGTTCCACGCCCAACACCAATTTCTCTTTTTCGACTTGATGTTGTATCCTTAGTCGCGTTCTGAAAATAATATACATAATATATAAGTTTGAAAATTCCAAAGTATTTTTTATTTTAATCTATATTGTTAGAGGAATGCTGAGATGACGTCATCAAGGGATACGAAGTAGTGCTATAAGCGCGTGCGCGCCTCATTTCGACAGTTTGGTTGTACCGACTTGCCTAAGGAGTGACTTGACCGATTGAATAGTCAATATATCTTTCTAATAATTCTGCGTTGTTATTTCTTATTTATTACATACACAGTTGGATCAATAATTTTACCGTCCATACATTTTAATTAGTTGTTTTATTTTTTTGTTTAGCCTACCTACCTTTATCTGTAGTTTTAATTGTTACGTAAAAATATTTGCTTTTTAATATTTATTTATACATACCTTTAAGTTAGATACATAAGTAGTAATAATAATTGTTGGGAATAGATCTTGTTGAATTATGTATGTAGTTGGTTTGTTGTTTGTCTGTATATAAATTGTTATCTAATTTAGCCACACCCACCTTTCCCTCTCCTGACTTTTGAATTCGTTGATCATCTGCTGCGGTAGATTGATTGGTATGTCCACCTGAGGGTCGGGGTTCACGTTGTTCTGCAGGGTGTAAGTACATCGGTTCATGAGGTACTTGTTGAAATCCTTCGGCGGCTTCGGTTTCACGGGGAACAAACTCTTCTGGCGTCGCTCGATCTGTGTGAGAGTGATTAGTTAAAAGTTAACATGAATTGCAATGAAATAAAAATCAATACTTTATACGACTCTGTTCATCTATAGTGAAAAAGTACATAAAAAAATACTCCACTGACCTGCTTCCTTTTATGTATGTACATTTGATATGGATTCGAATGCGTGACCGTGTGAGCATGGATCGCGTTCTCAGAGGGCTCCGTCTTAATCGTCACCTCCCGCGAGTGGCTTTCCTTCGACGTCCTGATCTTCCTCTTCCTCGGGTGCAACTCGACTGATGGCCCAGCGGCAGCTGTACACACATACACACCGTGAACACGCACTCCCCAAACGCAAAGAGGCCAACAACGATATAGATCAAATTAACACCAATAACAGAAAGAGCATTCACTAAACATTTAAGATACGAACATAATGGTAGGAGCTGCCTCGCCCGACAACGAACGGTGTAATGACATCGCACACGATTCGAATGAAAAGCCGAATAAAGCTGGGGTAGTCCAAGTCTCAACATTGCTCGATCAAAGAATAGGATACACATAGAAGTTTATCGATTTAACATTGATTGCTCTGACATAATTGTTTAATAATTCTTCGTTTTCAAAAATAGTATAGTCTCAATGTTAATTCGAGCATGAGGGTAGGCTAAAAAACAAAGTTGCATAGTCAAGTCCGAGATAAATGAACAAAACTGCGTTATGGTAACGGGTGCCGCGATGTCATTAAACACATTAACAGACTGAACACGCCATACGGGGCTCGGTAGCTACAATGAGATACACATAGGTCCCTCGAGGACATGCATAATGCGAGAATATGACCCAATCCACTTAGAAACGTAATCGTTAATCTCATGAGACATTAAACTTTTCTTTCGTGTGACACACATAACAGAAAGAAACAGCGGAAGTACAGAAATAATTATGTTAATAATTTACAAGTGTGTCCTCGTTTCTTTGTCGACTTTATGTGAGGACTGCGGCGACCTCTGCCCCCCAGTCCGTCTTCATATGTGCGTGCACATATCAATATAATTCATGTTAAGTAAACAGTCATAGAAATCTGACAGGCTAATTAGGGCTACCAGCTTTTTGTATGTAATATTTCATTCGAGCAGTTGGTACCCGGTAGTGCATTATTTATCTATGCCAAATTCACCAGGACATTCGAACCGACCATGGTTAAGGGGGCAGGGCAATCTCCAAGAATGACGCTGTCTTTAACTCTATGTAACATATACAAGTCTTAGAAATAGGCATACAACGAAACTCTTCGGCAAATGCAAAGGTGCTCCAGGAATCCGAGAGGAGCTTTCGAAACGGAAGTCTAAATGGCGAGCTCTGATTGGTTCGTGATGCAAGCGCAACCAACGAGGGCGGTCAGCCAGCGTACTCCCGAGTCGAATCTCCTCACCGGAGACCGAAAGACCCCAAAACTCATTAATTGGGCAAATATTGTAAATGGATTCTGACACATTACACAACCACAATAATGAGTCAAAGGCAAGTAATCTACATGAATTGCAAGGGGCACTATTAATATTAGTCCAGATTAACAAGTGTCAAAGATTTAATGTGCTCGAGATCATAATTCTTGCAAAGATTTCCGATGAAGATCGCCTTCTGGCAAACACCAAAATGGTAGCCCTCATTAGTTAAACATTTAATCTCAATAACAGCTCGAAACGAAAATAAAAATATGGAAACAGCTAAAGAAATCTTTACAGAAGATGAGAATCATTATCAGTTGCATCAAATCTAACAATCGTTACGTGGCTGTCTTTGTGAGATGTGATACAAGTTAAGACTTGAACAAAACAAAATCACTGTTAAGCTACTGAACATTTTCAAAGAAAAGAAATAATGGAAGAACAGAGAAATATTATATAATAATGAATTACAAGATTGCCGTGTGCTCTTGGGAGACTTTAAGGGAGAATGATAGCGCCGGCCTCTGCTTCCTGGTCCGTCTTCGCATATGTGCGTGCACATATCAATTACAAACACGATGTTAAACACAAAGCAGTAACAGATGTATCCTCAATTAGTCAATAAAATTTTCACAGTAACCTGATAGAAAAACATCAATGCTCAATTGCTACTATCGATAGAACTATTTCTTTTCTTTTCAAATACTAATGTTATTTCATGTTAATAGGTTATCGAGAGAAACATCCTACGATTACTGAAACGGTACCTACTGTCGTGATGTTTTTCTATAGCGGTGCAAATATAATTACCTGCTTCATTCCTCCCACCTGAGGCTGCCGAGGATGTCGACGGAGTGTCATCCAAACCCTGAAAAGTCTTTACATATGACTTACTGAAGCCATCGCTTAACCGACATCTCCGTTTCTAAAACGAGTGCAAACGAAGTTTAGCATTTAAGTAAAAATAAAAGACACTTAACAAATTTCAACGGATCAAAGTTTTACGGGATGTGATAAAAATAAAAGTGATTACACATAATATTCGACATGCAGACAAACAATAAATTGCGTAGATAGACGAAGCGGATATCGGGAGTCGAAAGGGCTTCCTGGTACACATAATGGAAAATCAAAGTGGAAAGTCTAAAACATCGAGAAAATATTTGAACATGTGATACCTTCGCGGTGTCGTTGCGTCTAGCGAACATTAAATGACTACTTACTGAGCTGGGAGGAGGGCTTTTATTTGAGCTCAAAGCTTGGTTAGATCCAGAGCCAGTTTGTGGACAATTTCTCTCTTTATCTTTCTCGCCGTCGTTCGTTCTATGCGAACGCAGTACTCTTTGCCCGCCCTATAATACAAACTCCACATAAACGTACCGTAACGGAAGCGCACTTACTATCTATCTACGTTTCATCGAATGTTCTTTTACTTTTACTTAATCTATGGGAGCACCTTTCATAGTTTCAAGCGAATGGTACTTATATTGTAGCACTTAATTCAGGTAAACTTGTAATTATGTTAGGACGCGCAGATTGCTCGGGAGTGTCAAAAATCTTTGCGTTCGGTTTCAAAGTTCTATTTCACATATATCATAGAAATGTAACTTTGAAATGTTCTATTAAGGCCATGCTAGTTTTAGTAGCAAAAAAAATCATGCATTATTTGGCAACAATGGCAAATATGGAATATTTTAGAATGTCATAGTAATTCGATCTATTAGCCCACGATGTTTCATCTAACTTATTTGTGCTAGTTTTAAACCCATTTTGGAGCTCGCTTCATAATAGTGAAATTAAATAAGCTAAAGCATGACATGACTTGTTATTAGTGATGTTATATTGTTAGCTATACAAAAGTGTTTTAATCACATTTTTGCATAGCTAACAATAGCTATTCGAGATTTTAAACTATTGGTTAATTTTTTTTTTATTAATATTTGATTTTGAACACGACTAGCTTTATCTCTTTCAATCCTCTACCGTTAGGTTTTGAAGGAAAGGAACAAAGATATCATGATCTTACAGCGTGAACTAACCTTTCCCCCCTCCCCCGCACGCTTGTCGTCGGAGTTACCATCTGAGCTATCGGACGTCTGGCCCGTGTCCGTCGTGCAAGGTATCACGTACGGAAGCGTAGACGCGTTGCCTCGCCCCTTCCCGCCACCACGTTGACCCGTACCTCCTAGGCGTCGCATCAAAAAAATTAACAATGACGGAAGCTTTTTATTTCTTCACGACCGCTCGCGCTTACGACAATGACATCAAGAACACAAGGTTACACCGACGCTGGGAGTCTTCAACTATATCATAGGATATATTTTTTTATTACTGTCTTTAGTAGTAATTTAGCGTGTAGTACACATTTCATTGTTTTTGTCTTATACATATATACATAAAAAAATATATTTAATAACTACATAAATCCAATCTAAACAAATAATAATATGTTTTATTTGTACAAGTGGAGTGGATATATATTTTTCTAAAGGGATACCAAACTAGGCTTTGCCAGTCTTATGGGAACCACTTAACAACCTTGTAAATTATAGGATAGACTAGTTAATAGATATGTATAAGTTACCTTCTTCTTGTTCATTCCGGTTCCCAGACCCTCCTGCTCCACCGGGGATAACTATCTTCAATGGTGGTACTTTCGGAGCTAATGCCTCTATTATAGGCTTTGTGTCTTCACAATCAGGTTCTTCCTTGATCTGGTTGACTTTTGGGCTGGGTACTGGACTTCTGCGTTCTTGTTTGATGCTATGTAGTGATGCCTTACTGGACCCAGATTTGCCCTACGAAGAAATAACACATGTGACAATCTTACAGTCTTCTATCTCACAATATAGTACATCATAAAAGACAACTTCTTGTTATAATTTTTTTTTTCTCTTTTCTATCTGCAATCAGCCAAGTGGCTTTAATCAGATATATTTAATCTTGTTATAATAACAGCTTATTTTTAAATTTTTCTTCCGAGTACCTATGAGTAAAACTATACCTTATTTCCTGCTGCTCCTTTTCCGGAAGCCTGTACTTTTCCAGTTGACGATGTGGCTACACTCTTGCTGACGGTCGCAGTGTTTCCTTTGCTGACCATCGATCCACCACTCTTACCAGCTGGCCCCAGAGGCCTGCTGCCAGATAGTATTAGTACTCTATTAAACTTTATTGGGGGTATATAATTCATCTGACATTAATATTTAAATAGTTATTAAAAAAATATTTTTACTGAGTACAACTCTATATTCTTAAATATAATCGAAAAACAAATGAACTTGAAGAGATACATAGAGTGACTATTTATTACCAATTTTTAAACATTTATTTAAAAAAAATTCAATTCTTGCAAAAGGTAAACTTGAATTGAACCTTTTCTCTAAATTATACAAGAGCATATAGTTACTACAAAAGTAGAGATTGGAAATTTACCGTCCAGGCCCTGCTCTGGAGACAAGTGAAGGCTTTGCCATCGGTTCCTTCTCGTCATCCTTTCTTTTCTTCCGCTTAGAAACATCATCCTCGAGTGAATCGGTATCTGAAGACTCTTCTCGTTTCTTAATCTTTACAAGTGTGTCATCTTGGGTAGATGACACCACACCACTACTCAACTGACCGGGCTCTGCAAATAATGATAGGAATACTATGTTATTAAAGGGTCTAAGAAAATAATTTATTTATAAACTTAATTGCATTATTGAAATTTATAACAAAACGAATGAAAAAAAAATTATATCAAAATATCATTACACTAATAAGGTTTTTTAAATTTTGATCGATTACTATATAAAACACCGCACAACGCTAATTTTACGAATTCGACGAAATTTTTCGAGATATGTTTTTAGAATTTAAAATATGACAATGGAAGCTGTGTTTGAGACTACCTTTAGTTTAAGATTTTAAAACTTGCAATTAATTGTAAACTTAAAATGTGTAGTGGCAGCAGTTATGTGTGTGTGTGTTATTTGGTTGTAATTTAATGAATTAATGATTGTTTCCAACATTTTTTTTATGATAGAGGGATACACAAGCGTGAGGGTCACTTAATGATATGTGAAATAACCCAGCCAAATAACATCCAAAAAGATGCACTGTCGACTAATTTAGGCTTTGGATATTCAGAGATCCAAAGACTGAAACAAGATTAAACTTGACGGCTCTCACACCTGCGCAACTTCTACAAATTAATTTGGAACGGAGTAAACCTTTAATAATAAGCGAATAAACTTTTTACCTTCTTTGATTTCAACCTTGAATTCTTGCTTAATGCCTTCCTTCCCCTCGAAATCGCCCTGTGCTAGGCTTTCCATGTTGCTTCTTTTGCCACCTTCACTTTTAATACTTGCATTGCCACTTTTCCTGGTACTGTCATCCCTTGGTCTTGCAACGTGAGCAGCTCTCGCGTAATTATCTGTGGCAGAAAGCATAGTTCCAAGTAAAGAACTAATATATAACACGTACAATGTGTTTTGTTTGGCATCTCATATTATGAGTTTTCTTGATCTGCAAAGTGACATCTCTACATTTTTGTCCAAAGCAAAACACATTATTATTGTATACAAAGTAGTAAGGTTCAAGGTTCAACTAGTTAATAGTAGAAATAAATATTATTAGTTTCTTAAGTCTGAAAGTTATCCTACTTTAACTTTCAGACTATTAAGAAACTATTGCAGAGAACTACAAAAAAAAATAACTTTGCAATATTTAAGACTTTCTTTTGTTTTAATTCAACAAATAATGTTAAACGTAAATTTTAACAATTGAATTATAAGTAAAATGCCTTAATAATTTGTGTTTAATTAATGACATCTAAATGTAGAGTTGATGTTAATGACTTTACGCTAAACAGGTTTTAAAAGATAATACATTGGAAAAAAAAGCATTTATAGAAATGTGTTTGTCATTTGTGGTTCAAGTAAAATAAAAATATTTTTAAGAATATATAATGCTATGATTTATTATAATAATGGTAGGTATGTTGTAGGCATAATGTCTCTACAATTTAATAACTTTCTCTACCAAATTTCTCATTATGTAATTTTATAAAAAGAAATTCTAGTTTATAATTATGCCTTATAATTAACTAAAAATGGAATTAGCGACTCAAAAGTTCTACTTAGTAAGTAACTTTTACTTCACTTTGCCAAACCTCAGAAATTGTAGAGTTATACTTAAGAGTACATTTATAAAACCCTGCTATCAAACAATGAAAAATACCATGACTCTTGTGCTACACTTCAAATAATTAGTTTAAGTAGTTATAGTATAGAAATATGCTGAACTTCGCCAGATAATGAATTGTAGAGTATGATACACAGTATTCATGAATAATGCAGCCAAGACCAACTGAAGTCATGTTGAATATACCATATGCTGGATCCACTTACCTCGATATTGATTTTAATAACCTGACTGTTACGTGCCGTTACGAGAATTGATCAGTCATTTACGCGTACAAAAATTCAGTATAGGTTAAATATACTTAGCGCAAACATGTCATTAAAAATCGAGTCACTAAATATGATAACTTGATAAATAATTAATTGATCTACTCGGCGTTTCGGGGGACGTTCTATAGCATCGCGGTTACCATTTTAGGAGCAACACTGTTTTGCCGGAGTGGTGTGCTTGTAATAACATTAATACGGCTACCGATAGTCTCAACACAGCACAATAGTTATTTAAGCGGCGTGCATACAATTTATACGTTAACTGAACACTAATGTGACCGAAAATATAGACTCCCCTTTGTTGTGCGGGAGCGCCCTCCTTTGCATTTCACGTCGGCGGACACTTTGGATAGTTTTCGTCGGCCGCAGACAATAATTTCAGATCAATTTTGCCTACTCAGTCTTAAAAAATCCACCACCAATAAGTTGACGTTACTAAGCGGCCATGACTACGGAATCGAGGCCAACACTTTTAGCAACACGCCCCAAGCCGTTCCGTTTTAGGCAAGCGTGGTCGGTGTGGACCACGCTTGCCTTCTTCTTCTTGAATGATAATTATTCACTACAATGCGTTCTTTTAAATTGATGTCAATTGAATTTTGTATAAAAACAACATACACTGTAAAAATATATTAATATTACACGATACATTGTATTGGTGAACAGATGGTTGTTAAAATTATTGAATATTAACAAAGATTAATGTGTACATATAGTATAAGTTAAGCTTTAAACCGTAAAAATAATGTTAACATTGACGATGATAGAATTTTGTTAGATATTTCTAATTTAAAACATTAAACCTCAATGCGTTTTATTTTATTGCGTGTAAAGAAACGGCACGGCAGGTCGATGCCTCATGCCACAAGCATCGCCACTAACCACGAAACATGGTCGTCATAGTGTGACCGGTTCGAGTCAGATGGCGCTGTACTCAATTGATAGGGGGACAAACTACATTTTTTGATTGACCTTGAGTTATTTAACAAGATATAAACATAATTCACTCGATGAACACACAAATCACGAAGAACACTTGTTCATATAAAATTATACGAGATAGCGACTCTACTTAATCTGATATTAAATTTATTTTTTGTTGCATAGATAATGATTTAAGGGCAGGTAAGTGATATCGACTACTTGGCTGTAAATACACTCGATAAGTAAAAAAGGCAATAATGTTTAGGGAAAACAGGAATTAACTTAAATAACGTTTCCAAAGCTATAGATGACTTTTAAACTTTATTATCACTTTCTAGATGGCGTTGTAAATATTAGGCATAGTTAATAATTAATAAAGGCATAGTAAATATAAAATATCCCCCCCCCCCCCTGTTATGGCGTTGCTAAAATGAGGGCAATGACTGTGATAGCAAATGTATGTATGTATCTTTTTTTTTCGTTATATTCGCACCCACATTATTAGTACACTCTATTCCAGAAACATTTGTAAAAAATGACATATTTATCTTCAAAAAAATTGACCCAAGATATCGTCCATAATCCGTCCTTCAGGCGTGTTAATCCTAATAGTGAAAGATAGACATGTCGCGGACATTTTCTTAGATCATTTACAAGAGATTCTCCCTACATATTTTTTTACTTTTAAAGAAACCAACATAAAAATATTTTTCCACTTCGAACCACTAGTTCATGAGATTAGCGTGTTTAATCAAACGAACAGACAAACTCTTAGGCTCTATAATAGTAATATAGAATTTCATATATATATTTATATATAAAAACGTAGAGGTTTCTTATTTTCTACAAACTCATTTGGAAAGGAGTATACATCTCTACAGTTACATTTAACATCTTTTTTTTTACAACAGGGAAATTACTTACTCCTCAACTACTAATTCAAATATACTACATTTGAATATAGTCAGAATTAATTACAGAATACATAAAAAAATATTGTGTTCGCTATATTTTAAATGAAATGAATTGTTTAATAAATAAGTTATTGTAAGTATGTGATTACTCAAGTATGACACAATAACAACATTAATTGTTATAATATTACATCATACTATGTTTTGGTGATATTGTGAACAAATCCTTTCCGTTTTAATTTGATAAAACCTCAATGCATACAAAATATTGTTAGTATTGAAATGACAAAGAAATCTACGTGAAATGGTTTATGTATATTTAATGCTTTTAAAACACACTTGGCAGTTTAAAACGCGAAATGTATACATGTTTTTAATTTTTAAAGTTGTGTTTCGCATATGTCGTGTTTTACACCGTTAAAAATGTTTCATTTAAATGTGTCGCCGCGAAAACTACAAATAATGCTCCGGCAATGTAATTTTTTCTATATATCAGCTCACCTTATTCTAATTTATTTTTGAGGACTAGTACAGGGTCTCATAGTAAATCAAACTGTCCACATTATACAACACAATTCTACCTTATCATATCTTACCTTTGATGGATTCAAAGTACTCGAAGATATGTGAATCAGCATAATCTTCAGGCAATTTTCCCTTAGTGTTTTTAACAAAGGGTTCTGCACCATTTTCAATGAGAAATTGGACCATTTCCAGGTTTCCAGACGTAGCGGCATCATGAAGTGGTGTATCATCATCCAATCCCTTTGCGTTCACGTTAGCCCCACTGTCTACTAGTATCACTACTACATGGTACCAACCATAATTACATGCTTCGTGTAAAGGAGTCCAACCTTGAGTTACGGGAGAAATAAACAAATACAAAACAATATTAGAAAAGCACAAAATAATTAAAACATAGAAATTAAAAGGAAAGCTTCTAAATTAATCAAAGAAGCTTTGTTATAATAAAGAAAAAGTTTTAATTGAATTATTATTTTAGGATCACATTGCATAGTTATTTATGTACCTAAACATGGATGTCCAGAAATATAAGTAAAGGAAACTGTTAATAAGATGCCGAGTGGATATAATTATATACTTAGAAAAGGTTTATAGTAAAGAATTGTTCATACTTATAAAAAATTAAACATCTGCAGCCAGAGTTAAACGTCTTTTTTATGAAATAGAATGTACACAAATTAGGCTTTGTTATATTAACAAATTCTGACTTTAGCTACAGACAGACTGATTGGCAATCATTGATAATGTCATGTTGTTATTTTCTTTGTCATCGACCAATTTTAAAATAAATCAAATTAAACTACTTTTGCTATAATTTGAAGAATAATTAAATTGTTTTAATTTAATGTGGAAACTAATATTTGCTCATAGAAGTAGTTTTGTTTTTATGATAGGAGGACAGGTTCAATTGATTGTAAGTGGAGTACCCCAGCCATATAACATCTCAAAATATGTGCTAACAACCTATTTGGAAATCCACAGACTGAAAATTCACACTTATTTTATCCGTGGATGTGACCTGGATGGAGTATCAATATTCAGGAGGAACAGAACAGAAGAACAGACTTGCAGATTAAGTCTTATGTGTTTAAGAATAGTTATAAATTGATTAAACACATGTTGGACCGGATGGTCATCAAACACATGACCCATTAGACATACATTGCTACCATTACACCGACAAGCCTGTCAAAATTACAACAACTACAATACATAGGTAAATTTAAGGTGAAGTTACTGGTGGTTCCTGCGTTATATTTAGAGTTCTTTTTATGGAATTTGGTATCCACCTAACATTTAATATGGGAATATATTATAAGTAAAGAAGTAGATCTCAGCTAGTATGTAATTCTGTATACCTATGATATATTTCAGAATTGTTTTTAAATAATGAACTAAACATTCTGGTTCAGGCATATACATGAGATGCGAGGATGAAACAGAGGCAACTAGATGGGCAAACTGGTAAATGGAAGCAGAGATAGCCATTTACCCTGTTTTACTATTTATAGTAAAAGTCAGTTTGCCATGGAAACACTCAAAAAGAGAGGCAATATCCAGAATTGTCAAGGACTGCAAGAAAGTGCTAGACAAACTGACAGGATAAGTGCAAGTAGTCATTACTACGGTTCCTGGACACTAAGGCTAAATGATGGCAACGCAAAATCATACAACTCCCTTGCAAAGAAGCAGATAAAAAAATATTGTGGGTAGTAACCAAGACTTCCAACAGCCAAAAGCTACATAACATAACCAAAGGATTTTTCAGTACAGTATCATGGAGGAAACCAACTGAAGGTGGAAATTGTCGATATGTGACAGTCAAATTTTTTTATACATAGTATAAATAAGAAACACAAGAAAACTTAATGAGACTATCGAGGGCCAATATTCATCGGCATTCAACTCATCATAGAAATCAAACTTGAATATTGTGGCCTAAGAAGACATCTTACAATGATGGGATTATGTAGTGACTCTTTATGTCCTGACTGCAAAGACTGTGAGGAAACAAACATACATATGTTCACTGAATGATCATTATTCTCAAAATTAAGGAAAACTCATGCGAAAACTGAATGCATTATAACAGAAAACATTAAAGGATTAACAATGGAACAAATAATAAGATTTCGCAAAGGAACCGGAAGGTTTGAGGGGAAAGTGAGAGTCAGATAACCTAATGACTTCTGCAAAGGGGAAATAGGGTGTATATTTCTGAGTATAAATCAAACCTTATACTCAGAAATACAGAAATGTTTTGTGTTGTTTACCAAGAGTTGGATAACATCATTAGTTTGAATTTTTATAGTATGTATTTAGTTTGTAACATGCAATAGTATAATGTTTGCAGTTATTGGATAATTTTGCCAAAGCCTCTATTTTTATTTTTGTAATAAATTTCTTGCACATTAAAAAATTTTGACAATAGTAAATAGGTGGTAGATTCTAATTATTAAACAATACTATTTCAGTAATAGTTAGAACAAAATAACAGGAAGATAAAATGCAAACATAACATAATGTACAAATAAGACATTAATAATACATAATGATTAGGCACTGAAAAATCAGTAAAAATAGGGATTTAGTTAAATAAGGAGGAAATTGGAGGTAGGAAGCAATTTTCCCTAAAATTTGTGTTGGTATGTATGTAATAATAGGGTAAAATAGGCTATTGAGATTTACAAAAATACTTACCCGCAAAATCTGTAACATTTGGATCTTGTCCTCGAGCAAGCAGCTTTTTAACTTGATGGTGGTCACCCCTGATAGCTGCAACATGTAGGGGGGTTTCTCCGCGTTCATTTCGTTGTTGTCTGGTCCGTTTTCGCTCTTCTGATGGGGTCGGAGCGGCTAAATAAAAAAAGGCGGGAAGTCAACAACAGCCAGGTGAGAGTAGATATTCACGGGCCAAAGATGAGGGCTTACCTGGAGGTACATCTTGAGACGATATTTGCATCACAAGAGCCAATTGTTGCCGCTCCGACATGGGCGCTATGACCTGCGTCCGTGGCGCGGCTGAGCCCCGCGACCGCGAGGTCGATGGCATGCTTCGAGCATAACCACGCGCCTATTTACAACGAAAACAGTTGGTAAACCATCCAATATATAACCAACATAGAGGGTACACTATTAACGCGCCAATAAAGGGTCCACCATGAAAACCATTGGACATTTTACCAACCTTTCTTTTTACTCCAACCAGAATTAATTTAGTCTAAAACAAGAACACTAATTTCACTCCTTCTTCCTCGTTGCAAATTAATACAACTCGAGACAAAACATTTCAGAAATTCACAAAAAATTATAACGTATCGAAGTACACTGAAATGACAGCCATAACGATGGACAACGACAATAAATATAGATTCAATATATTACAGGTTATCTGTGGCTCTAACCAAAGGTAACATATAGTTTATTTTAGTATTGATAAAAAAATAAATAAATACATCTTGAAATAAGACACTTATTTATTAAGGTAATGAGGCTTAAAACTCTTCTCGTGTTAATTGTATTTATAGTCTGTGAGCACAGTGCGTTTCATTCTCTGTGGTTCATTCAATCTTGACAGATCGTGGTACTATCCTCTAGATTCGAGACCGACTTTTATTATTGTTCTTTTGACTTTCAAAAAATACTACGAATTACGAGAATGTTCATTTTTCAAAACCGCTATCTTCCCTAAAGTGTTATTTTGAAACACATTTTTCTTAACTTAATTATTTCAATAGCTAATCATTTAAAAAAAATATCCGGTGAACTGCGATTTTATTATAATAGAATTTCACTAGATGATTGTAGTTTTGCTGCGAAATGTGGCGGCCTACGTTAACAATTTTTCGCAAGGTGATTCTGCCTTCTATCAAAGAAAATGCAACAGTCTCCAAAGTCCTATATTCAAGTAAAGCTAAGCTCCCCAAATCCACCGCAAAGTTAACCTTAGTCAGCGCCAGTGTCGGGATACTGATTGGTGCAGGTTATGGAGGTTACACCCACTATAAAGTCAATGTGAAGAAGAGAAATAATGCAGTCGAAACCGATGAATACGCCTTTTTAAAGGAGGCACCAGAATACAAGGCACATTATAAGGTAAACAAAACATACATTAAAACAAAAAAATTCTTAAAGTGTGGTATTTAAATGCTAGGACTGTAGTAGTACGACTCTGGCAGGACTTGAACCGTCATCCACAGCGTTCCGTGCTGTCCATCTAGCCAATTGAAATATAGAGTCCTACATCATCATCAATTTTTTTGAACCTATGTATGAATGTGCCTCTAGCGCATTGGTATATTTAGTTTATGGTATATTAGTTAATGTTATTTATTAATATTATTTGACAGGTGATAAACGAAGCTGATACAAGCAATTTACATTTAGTACTTTTTCAATATCGAACATGTCCATTTTGCTGCAAAGTCCGCTCATACTTAGATGCAAAGGGTATCAGTTACGAGGTAGTCGAGGTGGATGCTGTTTTGCGACAAGCCATCAAATGGTCAGGATATAAGAAGGTTCCTATTTTGCTTGCCAAAGTTGACGGTGGATACCAGGTATGTTGACATTTCAATTTATTGTTGAGACTATATTAGGATAATCTAGATCCTACCTGCTTTAAACTTGAAAACACTTTGCTCGTTAATTCAATGAAGGTAAATATTTCAAACCGCTTGCAAAAATCTTTACCGTAACATACAGTGTAAATGTAAAATGTTCTTTATAACAAGGCAAGGTTTAAAACCGATAGTTTTTTTTAAAGGTTTATCTCTGTTTTATGGTAGAAGAAGACAGACAAGCATAGGGGGGGGGGGGGTTCTTTTGATCTACGGGTTTACTTGAATGTAGCTAAAATACCAAAGGCATATAACATCTAAACAAGATGCGCTGCCGACCTTGGATATTTGTATAGAACAATACGATGCATTAATTTTGTAAGACATGTTATACTTTGTGGTTACTTGTGTTATATTTTCTGTCTTATTATATGTTATGTAACCTTTTTGGCGAAATAATCAAAACACTTTAGCCAAGCATTTGTTTATCATGAATATAAATACATTTCACAGTTTTACAGACAGGCAGAGTGTATAATGTGTGTCTTATGTTATAGAGAGTTTATTGTTTAACAGAATAATGTTGCCTAGTAATACAACTACTATTTATATTTAAGACCGTTTTAAAACCATTGATAAATTTTCAGCAACTTCTCGATAGTACTGCAATAATATCAGTTCTTGAGACGTATTTGAAGGACAAAGCTTTACATCTTCGTGAAATTATAAAGTACTATCCTGCGACTAGATATGTGAACGATTCAGGGAAAGAGATGACAGATATAACGAATAAGTATTTCGTCATGCAAAACGCTCCAACTGATGAAAGAAGGAAAGCAATCGAAATGTAAGTTAATTGAACTGTTTAATTCTCATATTATTACCAAAACTTTTGAATATTACAACACTACAATTGATATATTTATTATCTTCTTTTTGGGGACATGATTTGCTATTCTATGCATTTACCTTTTCTGGCTTAGCGGAAGATTTCAAGGTTCAACTCTCACTGCATTCTTCTGGTTTCTTTCTAATATCTTATTATCTGTTCCATCTTTAGTTCCTTGTTCATTATGTTGTCGCTATATACAATTGTTACTACTAAATCTATATGTATTTTTAGTTTTGTTTATCTCTGATATTACCAATCAATTGATCTCGTTATAAAAATACTCAACTGCAGATTACAGGGTCTTTATGCTGGTTATAAATTGTTACACAGACAGACAGAATATTTTCATCTATATACACATGCAACACCATTTAATTTTTATTACTATGGTATATATAAAGAAATATAAACAAAGCACTTTTGACAGGTTTAAACAAGAAATATATAAGTCAACCTATATGTTTTTCTGAATGCTTTGAATTGCAGCAACTTCTGCGTTGCTTTGCTACTGCAAATTAACGCCGTACTCCCACTGTGACCATAGCTAGAGTTTTAAACTGTTAATGTTTATATTTGATTTAGTTTTAAATCTCATATTATTTGTTTAAGGGAAGAACGTGAGTGGCGTAAATGGGCAGACAATGTACTGGTTCATATGTTATCTCCAAATGTTTATCGCACTACTGGTGAAGCTATTGAGACATTTAAGTGGTTTGAAGATGTGGGTGGCTGGCGAGATTTTTTCCCTGGATGGGAGGTAGCTCTGATGGTGTATGGAGGTGCTGCGGCCATGTGGGTTATTTCTAAGCGGCTTAAGAAGAGGTAGTTTTTGAAGTTCCTTTATAATATAGTAAATATTTCTAATTGAGCTACTTAGTATCATTAAGATCTTGCAAAAGTTATAACTAGATAATGAAATAGTACTACTAATGCAAGAACGAAGAAAGAAGAAACTACAAATTTTGATTAAATACTTTAATTAAATAAAACACTTTAACGGTTTAAAACGCGATACATATTAGTTAAACTTATTTTAACTATAGCCCGACGTCTTGTATTCTTTGCAGCAGCCGTGGTTACAGTGAGGCAAAGCATTTGAAACGAATCCGAAACCTTCAAAGTGTTTTATTTAAATATGTACTACTCGCATAAACAGATGATAATTCATGTTCAAACTCTCTTCAAATATTTTCTCATAAGAGAAGAACGCGAAGGTATAAAATTCTTCCATTCCACTTATAAAGTTATCTTTATGTTTCAGGCATAACATTAAGGATGATGAGAGACAGTCCCTGTATGATGCAGCCAACGATTGGATGAAGGCTGTAGAGAAGAAAGGCACCTCATTCCTGGGTGGTGAAAAACCAAACTTAGCAGATATTAGTGTGTTTGGGATCTTGAGTAGCATTGAGGGTTGCCGAGCTTTCCAAGACCTTAAGAACAACACTACTATTGGAAATTGGTTTGATAAGATGAAAAACCATTTAGAAACAACCAAAGGTAGAGTTATTCCTCTCAAGAACTAAGAAATAGTTTGAACAAAGATTACTTTTACTTCATAAAGCATATAAGGATAGTTTACAAAATTCAAATGCAGTGGAAATCCGCTTTCTATGACGTCGCCTTTATTCAACACTGTCTGTAGTTGGCGCGTGTAGTACACATTTAAAAAACGAATTATTTAGTTTCGTATGGTTTGCAGCAGCCGCGTATTGTCGGAAAAAAGTTAACGAATATATTTCGCGTTTTAAACCGTTAAAAGTGTCTTATTTAAATGTCATCTATATTCACAAACTGTTTGATACAATTTTCGCAAACGCAGTTGTAATAACTCTCTGAAATAATTGATTGTTAAAATTAAACTGCATTATTCTTTTCCGTTTAGTCATGTTTTTATGGTTTAACGAAGGGTTTCTACTGTGTTTTGACGGTAGTTTTTTTTGCTGTTGACATTTTTTAATTACAAGCTAGTAATAATGATTAAATACAACACACACACACACAGAAGCATTCAAATGATGTTTTTCTAGAACCCTTAATTGGGTAGTATTAAAATAAACTAATAAAAAGTTAATTAGTACATTCGATAACGTTATTGCCATATTGTATATAAATACTTATACGATTTGTTATATTACGTATGTATCTCGTCCATAGACAGTAGACATTTTGAAAATACGCATTCAATGCTTTTTAACGACGTTTAATTAAACTTTCAAATCGAGAGGCCTTAATCAACCTTAATGTTGAAGGTACTAGTATATTGAAATATTTTTATAACAAAGTAATCTTTTAAACCATAAATAAAATAATTCACTTACAAATTTAACTTTTGACAGTTTAAATTGCATAAGATTCGTGGCAACATTAAACAAACCAAATGAAATGATAATGTTGCCATTTTTAATTTTCGATTTTTATGTAAAATGCCTTAAATATCAGTGAATTTTGTATTTGTATAAATTTTAATTTTAATTGTATTTTCCAAAGAAATTGTTGTAAAGCCTAATTATAGGCAAGTATCGTAAACATTATTGATAGGGCTGAAGTACTTCTCTGTTTTAAACCTGCTTTAATCATCGTTTCCCTTTAGCTGTTTGTGATGTGCAAACATTGGTCATATTTATAAGTAAAGTTATTCTGTGTGATTGTACGCTGTACAAATCTTTTACAGATTCACTAGAATCAGACTTGTATAATGATTCAATTTTTCTTGCTCCTTCATTCTTTTTTTAAATAAAGAAGTACATCTTTCAAAATGTATGAGAAGACAGTGTGGAGGAAATGTCCCTATTTAGTTAGTTTTAAAGTAGTACAAGAGATAAGTACTGAGTATTATTTTTGCAGTTAGTTTTACGCAAAGAAATAAAATATTTAGAAAAAAAAACAATTTATTTATTTATTTATTTACACAGTCAAAAAGAAAATCTTTGTCATTAATTTGATATAAGTAATTTTCTTTTCAAGTGGCAGTACTTAGTAATTGCAGTTCAAACTTCACACTTTTGTGCCATTTGAAGTCTCGGCTGGTTTGTTTTTTTTTGTAAATTGATGGTGTGAATGACCACGTTGGCCAAGTGTGACGTGGGGAGTGTGGTAAATCGTATAGCCGATCAGAACCACTAAACACACCACCAGCCCTCTACGGTGCTAAGGGAGCCCTGGGAACACGTTTGTACGACTCCAAAGCTCCCAACGGCTGGTTTGCCTAACATGCAGTTTGTGTATATGCCAAAGAGAATCCTCGGTTTGCGATGTCTGGTGGCGTTCCACCTACTGCACCTTCGTTAGCATTGGTCACCACGTACACAACGAACGGTTTCAGTGTTGCTGAAAATAAACATTTTCATTATATTTACAGCGGAGAAGAAAGATTGTATTTCTGGCTCATTAGTTTTATAACACGTGATTAATGACAACTTATACAAGATAAATACTTTTAGGAACTTTAATATTTTTCAAAATGTAATTGCACGCGATTGCATTAAATAAGTTAAAAATCTATTTTTAGTTAAATATTTAAGTTATATAAGAGTAATATTAAAAAAGGTAACTTATATTATAGTCTAATATTTACACCTGATTAAGAACTACAAGAGCAACTAACACAATCCTGAGTTTGAAAACAATTTCAGTAAAAGATTGAGTGGTGTAACGTACCGTGCTAAGTTAATAAGTACAAATATAATAAAAAGACTAAAACTTACAGGTAACTGGTATAAGAAAAAAAAGACCAAAACTTATAGGTAATTGGTAAAAGAAAAAAAAAACACCAAAACTTATAGGTAACTGGTAAAAGAAAAAAAAAGACCAAACTTACAGGTAACTGGTATAAAACCAAGACCACAGAAGCGGTCCGATCCAACTGGTACGTTTGTAGCCGTTGTTATGGGGTTGGGGATTACCACGAAGTCCGTTGTGCAACCAACACCGTTCACGGAACCCACCGCAGTCCCAAGTACTGTATTGTCGGCGCCTTCGACGTCTCCAGTTAACGTAAACGAAAATGGATCACCACCAGTCTAAAATAAGAGTACACGTCAAAAAATGCACATGATGGCGTTATATAATTTAAGGTTCTATTTAGATTTTTAAAAAATTCTTCATTGACATCTCAACTAGCAAATCATAAAACATTGAACCTCAATAAGAAGGTATTAAGGTTGAAATTAAAAATCGATTTTGAAAAAAATACGACATGGGTAAGACATGAACCGGCATCTACAGCGTTCCGTGCCGTTGCTCTAACCAATTGTGCTATCGTGTCCTATAAGTTATCGTTGAATTTTTCAACCCATGTTGATACATACACCTCTCGCCCAATTTTAATTATAATATTGAATTTATGTAATTTTAAAAAGTTTTCAAAGGTTGTAATTGCGCGAGGTGCATTGGAGTGAAAACTTTGTATCCCCAGGGATCAAACCTAGGATCACGTAACGAAACATATTTTTCCAGTTAATCGCGGAGGCAGTCTAGTTAGGAGTGTTCATGAATTAATTAACCTACCTGACTGTATTGTATTCCACAAAAGCCAGCCTCCATTCTAATGCAAATACCGTAATTGGTGTTAGCAATTTGCCTAGTCCCGGTCACCAAAGAGGCGCTGAGGGCCGAGTTAGCAGCCGCTCCATAATTAAAGCTGGTAATCGTGCCTGTCCTGCCAGTGTAGTATTGAAGGCAACCGTTTGGCGCTGAAACAAAACGTAATTTGAACCGTCAAATTACGTTTCTACCGAAATTTCATTTCTTCAAATTTCGTTAATACCGATTAAACGCGGAATATTAAGGATTGGCTGTAGAATACGGGAGTAGTACACATTTGAATAAATCTCTTTTAACGGTTTAAAACCCGTAATATTAATTAATGTCTGCAGTTCACGCGAATAGTACACTTAAAAACAAAAAGAAGCAAAACAAAAAATACTATATTTTCACCACAGGTGTTACAAAATAAACTTAATTACTTATTTTAACTATTGCATCACGGAGGAACTGTATATGAAGGGCGTCCTAAATAATAATAATTCTTTATTCATGTCAAAGCTGAATCTGCTGCGACGAAACAAATGGTGCTAGAGTAATCGTGTTTTATTTAAACGCGCAACACTATCACTTTTCCATATGACCCGACCGACCCGACGTTAACTAAACTCGTGGACGAAGCTTTGTGGGCGATCTTAATTTAACCAAAACACGGTTTAACGGTTTCAAACGCGATATGTAGTATTTAAATTTATTTACAAATTATTTCAACAACGTCCCAACGTCAACGTTCAACAACGGCCCAACGTTTCGGATACTTCGCAGCAGCCGGTTGTGTTAAAACATCGGAGATTCCTAAAAACACTAGATCCCAAAAATTAAACTAATACTTTCGCGTTTAAAACCGTTAAAAGTTTATTTAAATGTGTACTCGCGTAAACTACAGACGCCGTTACTGATGCTAAAATACGTCCCTTTTTATCCTGGTATGGTTTTATGTGATTTTCCTTTAACAAATTTTATGGGTAATGTCAATTGTTCACTAACCTAAGCCAGGACAGTCACAGCCGAGCTGCGTTAGTCTCATGTTCCAGCGTCGTCCAAATGTTGTAGCCAATGTAGCAGCTATTGTTATCGTAATAGCTGCGTTCCCGTTGAAGTCCACGAAGATGGTTTGTCCTGTGTTATCTCCACATAATACCGGCACCACTGTATTACCGCCGGTTATCGTAAGCGAGTCGACATTACAGACGCCATCCCCATTCGGTTGAGCTAGGACAAAATCTAGGAAGTCTATCCTAAGCTGAAAGTTTGTCATTTGTTTTAAAACGCGAAATAAAACGGGTAACTTATTTTAACTACGGCCCGACGTTTCGGCTGCTTTGGAGCAGACATCGTGAATTCTCTTCTATTTAGATAAGACCTCAGTAGCTAAATGGTTAAACGCGTTTCCTACCATTGCTTTAAGCGGGAGAGGTCCTGGGTCCGAATACCGGGGAAACAGTAAATTATTTCGGTCGGGCAGGGCACAAAAGTCCGATTAACTACTTATAAATAAAAACTCATCAGTGAAACGGACGCAAAAATATGGTGGCGCACAAGGAGTATTTCTCTCTGTTATTGCTTTTTGTACCTCTATTTAATTATTTTAGTATGTGTATATGTATAGTCTTCGTAGTATATAAAAATATATAAACAATCGTTTACGTCTTGTAATTGAAGAATTACTGGGAATTACTGTTGAAATAAAAACCAAACTATATTTTAAATTAACTATTATGATAATTAAGAATTGGAAAGATTTACACCAGTTTGAAAACAATATGTTTTCCACTGCACATGATAACTTAAAAATCTATCTGCGGGAGTTGAACCGGCATCCAAATCTTTCAGTGCTGCTGCTCTAACCAATTGAGCTATTGGTTGAATCTAAATAGAAATTGATTACCATGAGTATGTATAACTATTAAATTACCTGGCATATCATATTGTTGCATCGATTCACAATAATGTTGCATGCCTGACCGCCAGCAAAGGCTGCCGGGTATCCAGGGCTCGTGAAGTAAGTATTGTTCACATTTGTAGTACTGCCGCAACTCCGTGAGACTAGAAATCAATAGGAAATTGTAAAATACATTCTTTAACCTACCCTCTTATGGCAGATGAGCTGTCGACCCATTTTGGTTTGTGTATTACGTTCTCCGTCCCTCATGTGAACAATATGCTTTGTCCTCCTCTATCATAAAAAATATTCTCTGTACAATTTACACGTGCTCGCATATTACAATTTAAAAAATGCAAGCGATTTCCGCCTGCGTAAATATATACTTAGTGTATTTTTTCTAACTTGGCAAATTACCACAACAAATATGGCCGATTTCAAACCATAGAGATGAGATGACCTTTTCTAGAGTGAAGTCGATGCCACAGATGTCACACGGATAATGAAACATAGATTATGTATTGACTAAACGGTCAAAAAAATTTTTATGAAATCTTTTTTATGTAATTATTATTTAACTCGACGTTTGTAACACTTTAGCGGTCGTGCATGCGTGGGACATACCCTATGTTGTCGTTAACAATGCTTACATCCCATTACTATGTAAATGTCTAAGTAAAGAAATTTTAATCTGTCCATTTACGAAAATTTATTTTCGAGACTATTATTCATTTTCTATAAAATTTAGGTTTCTACTAATTGAATTTGAGGTAGTGTTATTAGTTTAATATATAATCCCGTCCAAAGTGGTTTTATTGTAAATCAATATGAACTTTGTGAGGTAAGTGAAGTCCTGTTTCCCCTCGTGGGGCATGCAGCTTACATATTTCTGTGTCCGTTTCACTGATCGTTTTATTTGCAGACTTCTGTGTCCTGTTCGACGAAAACAATATATTTTTCCCTGGGACTCGAACCCAGTACTTCTAGCGCTTTACGCACTGCTATGTTGTTTTTAACCATTTAGCTACAGAGGCGTTCGGAAACATTGTAAAGAAATCAGGTTTTAATGTAAATTGTGTCTTTGCTTTCCAAGATGCCAAGTTAGAAAAAATACACTGATGATTATTGCGTCTTACCTACGCAACATCTGCCTCTGCGTGCAGCACATGTCCCTGTTATCGTTCCATTCAGATTGTTACACTCCCGTCGAGCTAGACATATTCCATTCATAGTATTTGCACTGGCACAGTCAGTGTTAGCGAAGCGAACGATACTTATAAACGGGAACACTGAAACAAACAAAAAAAAAACTTCAATATTTAATTAACTTTAAAATGGATTTCGCTGTGGGCTGGACACTACGTTCGCGGAACCGACAGAGGAGAGCAAACGAAGAAAATATTATATTTATTAGAAGGCCGCCAAGTCACCAATAACTTCTAATTAAGAGATTTTCGTGTTGGAAGGTACTAGTTTGCAGTTTTGACTTTTGTCTTGCTTAGTCGAAACGCGAATAAGCTTACATACAACCATTATGAGTTTAAGTAGATAAATAGTGAATCATGTTTGCCCCATGGGGCATGGGGCGAATACATTTTTGTGTCCGTTTCACTAATCGGTTTTATTTACAGGCAAATTTTGATCCGATTTCTATGCCCTGACCGAAACGATTGTTTTCCCGGGGTTCGTACCCAGAACCTCAACCAGAACCATTTAGCTACAGGGGCGGTCAGATATAAATAGTGTGAAAGCCCGTTTCCCCGTCGTGGGGCATGGGGCGAACACATTTCTGTGTCCGTATCATTGATCCGTTCTTTCAACGAGAAAGTAGTTGATCAGACTTCTGTGCCCTGCCCGACCGAAACAATTTTTTTTAGTTTCCCTGGGATTCGAACCCAGGACCTCTCGCGCTCAACGCAATGCTAGGAGATACGTTTAATCATTTGGCTACAGAGGTGGAGATAGAAATAGACTTACGTAAAATAGGTAGAAACAGACATACAGAAAAAATTAACGACAAATAACGCTAGCTTTTGCAATGCAAACAAAATACTATTTATTTTTACTTATCATTAAACAGAAAAAAGCCATTACAACGACAAAGGCGGTGTTATCTATACTAATATATAAAGCTGAAGAGTTTGTTTGTTTGAACGCGCTAATCTTAGTAACTACTGGAATTGGAACATTATATGCTGGTTAGAACATTTATTTATTTAATAAAGGTTAACATCGCACTGCGACTATTAGAAGCGAAGAAACAGCGGGAAATGTGGTGAAAACGAGGGGAAAACTATTCATCGTTCTGGTTTTCTGTTTTCGGTGCAAAAACCAAAGATACCCAAAAAATGTCTCAAAGTATGATTACTTTCTAAAAGAGCCGCGCACTATATATTTATCTTATAATATTATCTTGCAAGAACGACGCGACGAGAACATCGTCGTGGGTAATAGCATAACATTTATAAAGATGTATAGGATGTATAGGATAATTCATGCCCAAAATAAGTCTACGCGGAATAAAGTTGACACATCTAGTAGAGATATATTTCTCAAAAGTACTTACAAATCTTTCCCTTCCTTTCACTCGGCACATCAAGATCGTTGCCTTCGTCGAAGTTCTCTTCGTAAGTTGTCAGAGCTGTTGCAATTACAAGCACTGAAGCAACCGACAACCACCAAATTTTGTTATACATTTTGAGCTGCTGTCAAAATACTATATTATTGTGTATTGTACAATTCACATGGCTACTAGATTTGTAATGGGGGCGTTTAGATGTGTTCCTCATATAAGTGTGGTTAACGGTGATATATTTGTACAAACTGTTACCGATTGTACCGTATTTCATTTAGCACATTCGCGACTCTGGATAGTTATTTGTTAGGCGTGATTAGCAGATACACTGGTATTCTACTTTACTTTAATGGGGCTTGATTTTACCTTCGCTAGATGTTAGCTGACGCAAAATAATCAATAATCAAAGAAGCGGATTTTTAATGACATAATCTATACTCATATATTAAGCTGAAAAGTTCGGATGTTTGAACGCGCTAATCTCAGCAAGTATTCGAATTTTTCAATTCGAACAAGGTTCGAATTAAAAAATTATGTTTGTGTTAGTTAGAGTATTTATCAAGGAAAGTTGCTATAAAATATTGCGTGCTCATGCTGTGATATGCTGTGCATTTTTGTAGCTTTCCGATAACCAAAAAATAAATATACATTTCGATGCTCGAACTAACTATTCTACGCGGACGAAGTCGCTGATACAACTAGTTTAAAATAAAACACTTATAGCGCAAAATATATTCGTGAACTTAATTTAAATATAACTACGTCCCAACTATTCGGATGCGACAGTCACAGTCACGTCAGTTAGGTAATAAATATCGCGTTTTAAACCGTTAAAATTGTTTCCCATTACTGGAGAAACGGAAGAACATGGAAGAACGGGAGAAACAGAATTTTCAACACTTTCACTATGTAATAACTGGATAATGACGTTTAGGATTTACCAAGATCGCTGACCGGAATGATGTTCCCAATTAAAGTAAGAAATATCGGCTATTCGAAAATATTTTGAATGATGATTCATTTGTACATCAACTTGATCATGTTGACTATGTTTATAGACATTCTGACACTTGTCTACTACTAACTACTAACAACTTTTTTCTGCTTAAGCAGTTTATAGCAGGTTCCATTACCACTTGCGTTGTAGCATCAGCCGAATGCTTTTATCATTGTGTACTTAAAAATGCAAAAATCCATTTTTCATGAATACTGAAAGTTAGGTAGTAACTATTTAATTCTATTAGGGAAGATGGTCGTAGTTGACGGGCACGTTGGTCTATAGTTATAATCAACGGGTCAATCCCCACCGCATTTCAAATTTTTCACTTATACATTTTCTAAAACATGTTGGACTTCGTCTGGAAATCTGGATATTAAATGGTAGGAATATAGAAATTCCGTTCGCGTCACGAACCCCCGTCCATAGATGAAAAAGATGTCAAGTTCAGTTACTTTTCGGTTTAAGTCTGTGGATTTCCAAATATCCAAAGCCAAAATAGTTAGACAGCACATCTTGTTTAGATCCTATAGGCTTGGGTATATCACCTACCAACAAGTGGACCCCGTGCTTCTCTGTCCTCTTCTTCTTTCTTTTTAATGATATTTAAAAGAAAGAAGATAAATAAGGGAAACTATATCACAGGCGCTATGCACTTGTTTTAACGTGATTAAAAGTATAGGTACGACGCCTTAAAAATCTGCGTTCCACAGTCGAAATTCAAATTAATGACGACTTCTTCAAATATGGAACGAGAAATTACGTGATTTTCCTTTTTCATATTGAAGACCCTAGAAGTCCCGAAAAAGTAAAACCTTATTTTTCAATTCAACTGAATTTAAAAGAAAAACAATTCTACTGAATTTTAAAAAGAGAAAATAATACAACCGTATTTATTTTAAGTGGACTATATTTAGTTTGTTTTGTGTAGTTGCAAGTACATATTTTACAACGCTCAATTATATTAGGTATTTAAGATTATGAGTTGCATTAAAATAAAATTATATCTATACAGCTCAAAGTTTGCAAAATTAAATCTAAGTAAATATGTTTCTTAATATTTACACCGTGTAAATGAAATGGCATTTTATTACTATCTAGGTAACTATCATAATGTCTATCTTTAAAGTCTGTAATTGTTTTATGCAAATCTATATTTAGAAAGTAGTTTAAATCATTTTGTAATTGAAATACGCAATTTTAAAAATTATTTAAATTTGCGACTTTTGGTGAAACTAATTTAAATTTTAATCTATAAAATAGCAATGTATTCATAACTAGTTCTCTATGATCTTCACTGAAATTTATAGTACTGTAGGACCGAAAACATTTTACACAGCATTAGATCATCTGTATTTTGTAATAGCTAAAGACTTCTTTAAATGTGTCTTTTAGTTTGTAAAATTATAGAACATTTTTTTTGTTTTTTTTTTAATGACTCAGAAATTAATGAGCTCATTACAAAGTATAAGTTTTACGATGTACTGTGTATTATATAATTGGTCACACAAAAAATAAAAATTAACATAAAAACATTTCATTGGTAATAAATTATTTTGTGACTTAGTCGACATACAACTAGGTTTCATAAAATTATAATTAAAATTAACAAAACATAACGAAACTAAATGATTTTGAACAAAAGGTACGGAGATTAAGTAAATATTTAAGTACTGAATACACTGAGGTATGATTCATATAAAACAGATGCATTATAACTAGAATTTACATAATTAAAAAACAAAGAAGTGGAAGTTCTCTTGTTAATAAAAGTGATGTTACACATTTTAACAAACCCTTAATTTACAAGCGGCCTGCTTAGGTGTTTTTGTACGGTTCGTAAAAAAATTCTTAATTTGAAAATTCGTTATGAATCGTACTCCTCGGCATTACCACTAACTCGATCACACACTTATAAATATTATTAAGTATAAACGATTATAAGTATAAATATATACATAGCTGGTTCATCTGTTTATTGTGACTTTAAAAACACTTATAATATAATATTTCTTAATTATATGCTGTCTGTACTTTACGCGAGCGGTACACATTTAAATAAAAACGGGGAGACTCCCCGTGACCACGGTTGCTGCAAAGCACCCTAAACGTCGGGCCGTAGTTAAAATAATTTTCAAATAAGTTTAACTAACATATATCGCGTTTTAAACTGTTAAAGTGTTTTATTTAAATCATAATTATATTGCAATATTGACTATGTTTCTCGAAATTAGCCCGTACAATCTAACTGTCAAATTATTGAATTGTTATAATACAATTTTTAATACAGATAATAAGTACATTTACAATTTTGTACGTAAAAGGTAGATTTGATATGTATCTAGTAAATTAAGCTAGCAACTCCACACTTTTATTAACAAGATACCTATCTACATAATATGGCATTATTGATACAACTATATAGTAATTGATCGTCGCAAATTATATAAAAGTTACAAGTTGCCATTTCTAAGTTTTTCGATAATATCCTTTTTGAAACATCTAACCAAAGCAATTTTAGGCTTAGAGTAGTTATGGTTTTTTTTATATCGGTTTATATATAACTAGGATTTTTTCGGTTTGACAAAATACAGAACATAAAACTATTTCTGCTTTATAATGTTTGAACTTAAAAAATAACTGGTGGCTTATATAGTGAGAGAAAAACAAACACATTTTAAAATATTTAGACGACTAAGTGGATATAGAGAGATCCATCACTGTGGACTTATACTAATGATCTCAGTTGACACAATGGTACAAGGAGTAAAAGCCATTCGAATGGAAGATAAACGACTAAATTTTATGGCAAATAATTCATATACTAGACTTAATTAATCATTAAATTCCAATTATTAAAATATGATTAATTTATACTAAACGCAAGAGAGATTGGCAAGATGAACGAATTAGATATTACAACACAAAGAATATGTGATCCTTTAATTCTTTAATAAAGAGATATGAAAATAAGAGTCGTCATCATAAAATATGCTTACAACAAAATATATTAAATTTTAAGCATTGCGTGATTGACTTTAAATTTGAAGAATCTCTGACAATCAGACAGACAGACATTTTACGACGAATCTAAATATTTTTTTTAAATTTCAAAGAGGATAAAGTTTATTTTATTTTTTATTTATAGTGAAAGTTTATTTGTTTTTGTCAAGTCCTTTTGTCGCCTTTTATCATTCTAAAGCGATGATGTTGGTGTCTTCAACATTTTAAATAATTATATTAATTTTATAATTCAGAATTTTTGTGAAAGAGTAACAATATAATCTGTTTGTCCAACCTTTGAAGTCTGACGTTAAGACTGGCTAAGCTTGCATTTTAAGTCTTATTATTGTTAAATTTGTCATGTTACAACGTCGATATAATAGGATCTATTAAAAATATTTATTTCAATTCATATAAAAAAATAAGGCACATTATAGATAAAATTGCAGTATTATATAATATTACACAATTGTTATAAAGTTTAATATTAAGCACGTACTTATTCAGACTAAAAAACTGTAAGGCAATCGAAAGGCACTGCGCTGGGGCAATTCTCAAAACAGTGATACGAAACTTTAGTCGACTTTCCAAACAATCTGACAATTTACGACTTATGTCGACGTCAGATGTCACTTGAAAACCGTTGCCTGGTGAGTTTCCATATCAGCTATTATTTACAAACGGACGGACACAATAAGGTTTTCGAATTGATTAATAATATTTACGAATATAAAACTATTTTAAAGTTAATGTGCGCAAAATGTAAGCGTATTATGTGGAAATAGATAGCAATAAGAAGGCACTTATCTATTTACTGAGAACTATACAATAATATTAAAATAAGTTTCTGTGTGAATATAAAATCTGTATTAAATCGAGACTAGAAAGTTCTTATGGGAATGCGAACATAACGACCTGAAGGAGTTATTCTTGAAAGTAATTATACATAAGTTTATTAATTAATGTGATTTCAACCTTAAAACGTATTTGTTAAGGTTGAAATTACATTACGCGAGAGTTGCATGCATCAATAGGTTGAAATTCGACGATGACGTGTAGGACTCGGTAGCTCAATTGGTTAAAGCAGCACGGAACGCTGTCGATGCAGGTTCAAGTCCTGCCCGAGTCGTCCAATAACATGTGAAAAATATTAACGTTTTCATATTATTACAGTACACTACTACAGTAATATACAGTCTATTTATTTTAAATTTCGAACCTTTCTGTACCTGCAGATATTTTGAAATACTCTAACGAGATTAAATTATTGCGTTTCAAGAATAACCCTTTTAGATAATTGTGGCAAAGTTACTATTTAACTCGTGAGGCATTTGATCGTAATTATCTACTTTCAGAGATGTTCTATGCACTAACGTCAAATCAATAAACAATTGAATTCCAAATATGATTTTCACACAGGTTTTTGCAGTAACAGTCAGTCCAGATTCTACATTATCCACTACCATTAGTATGAGGTTACTAGTAACGAAAATGGTGTGACAATGTAGTGTGCCTTATCACATCCTTCTGTTTAAATGTTTTAAAGATGTATTCACATTTATATATATATATATATTATAAAGCTGAAGAGTTTGTTTGTTTTTTGAAATGTGGAAAGAATGGGAAAAATTGTCCATCTTTACGGGTTTCTGTTGCGTGCACTGCGAAAACGGTTCAAGATACCCAAAAACGGTTAAAGAATTATTCTCATTGAAATAAACTAAATAAAAGGGACATATGCGAGGATATGTCTATCTTCTAAGATCAACGTGCAAAAGAAACGGAACGCGGACATCGTCGTGGGTGGGGGGACTATGTCTATAAAGATGAGGAGGTTTGCAAAAACAAATTTCGATGCCCAAAATATCTTCTACGTGGATGGGATTTCGTAGGCACATCTAGATAAACAATAGGTATAAACGATTTCTAATAATCTCATATGCGCGGATCTTGGATCAAAAATGCTATTGATAAGTCGTTAGTATCATTACAGGTCGTTATATTCGATGTCACCTATCTATACAAATGAAACAAACAAACGCTCATCTTATGAATAACTTACAACTAGCTATAATATCTTGGATATTCATAATTCTCTTACGTTTAACAAACTCAATAAATTAGTCGTATCTAAAAATACTACAAATACGGAGCGACTTCGCGATCATTGCCGACGCGATGAGCAAATACCTTTAAGTAAATCGAGTACCTAAAACACAATACACGCACATGTTTACGTAAAAAAGTATGTACAATCCACGAATCGAATGTTGTTATTTCGAAATTTAAATTTGAATGCAATTATCAAACAGAATATACCTAGTACAGTAGAACTTCGTTAGGTCGAACCTCGATAAGTCAAAAACCTCCACATCTCGAAAAACAATTGTGTTTCCTTCCTTTCAAACACCAAAACATCCGTTATTCGAAATCTCAACCCTCTATTTGTCGAAATAATCAGTGAGTCCCTCCAAGCCAATTCGGTACATATATTCCCTCCATAACTCGAAAAAAATTTTTTTACCTCTGTATGTCGAAAATAGCAACGTCTTATTTTATAACCTTTACAACTCTATTATTTTAGACTCATTTTATTACATCTATGTTTCGAATACCAATAAGTAAGTAAGACTTTAAGAATTTGCAATGAATGAATAGAATTACTACGAATTTATGACTCACATTAACACGTGTTTGCTTGCTTGATGTCAGGTGTTTCATTGTATGTGCTGTGAAAAGTATTTTACCTCTCTTACTCAAAATTCGAAAACTCTATAACTCGAATTTTTTGGCATAACCTTGATATTCGACTTATAGAGGTTCTACTGTATATCATTGTTTTTCGGGCCGTTCAGCCGACGTGAGAGAGAAGAGGTTCTCGACGTTTCGCCATCACGAGCGGACGGCATCATCAGGAGATGTTAGCTCCTCAATTAGAATTATGATTATATTATTCATCTAGCAATCGTCGAGAACCTCTTCTCGCTCATGTCGGCCGAACGGCCCGAATAACAATGATATGCTGAACGATGGCCGTGAAACCCTTACACAATTTGTTAAGGTATACCTAATTCTTGTACAGCGCTATTTAGGTCCTTCTTCGAGTGTTCACATTGTATATAGCTTGGTTTTATAGTTATGCTATTAGCCATCAGCATGGTGACTCTTTTTAGATGAAAGAAGAGTTGCATGGTTGTAGCCTGTAACTGCTTCGTTAAGAGACTCGAAACCAGCTCATTGGTGTGATGTTATCAATGTAAGGCTAATAATCAACGGGTTGTGGGTCCGATCCGAATTTATATTTTCGAAAACACGTTGATTTCGTCTGAAAATATTGATGTAAAGTGGTAGAAACTCTCTCCGGGCCATTAGGCGCCGTCCACAGTTGAATAAGCCATCGAGTTTAATCGTCAGTTTGTAGATTTTCGATAATCAAAGCCGACATAGGTCGACAGTGCAATTTGTTATATGGTGATGTTATATGGTTTGGGTATTTACTACCATCAAGTTCACCCCGTGCTTGATTGTCCTCCTCCATCATAAAGAAGACACAACGATGTTACAATACTAATTATTATATTATAAATCTTCAGGTTGCAAAAGTGCGCGAATCGCTACGTACCACTAAATTAATTGTCATTTTAAAAATACATAGACATCTAGGAATACTTATAGCTAATGTATAACTAAAGGTTTTTAATTGATGACTTGAACAGGTCTAACAATTTACAATATTAATTATATGTATGTATATGTAGATATGTAAAGCAATTTCCTTGGTAATGATTGATACCTATTGTGCCTAATAATGTTTTTCAGACGTCACGCCCTCTGGTTGCGAGGCGAAAAGACTGATGAAAACTTGGTCTTCTCATCTATAATTTCTTAAACGTGCACATTGTAAGAATCGTTTTTGACTTTGCACAACAATTTAAGTTTAAAAGCCAGGGGACTGAATAATGTCTAAAGGTAAGTGTTGTTGATTGTTTCCACGTTCAGGGAAACTGGATTCCATCAGCGGGTCACAGCACGCTGTAGAACGTGTCCATCAAGCTTGAGTCTAGGTCACATTCCAGAAAAATATTTTCACTACATTCCTCCTGAAACAATAGGCAAGTAATCTTAGAACAAAACACGTCACTTTCTAGATCTGAAACTCAAAGATTTTTATAAACATTTTCACTTATCCCCTTCATGTACAGGCAAGTCTAAACTGTGTCTAATTGAAATAAAACGCTGAGCGCAAATGGTCCTCAGTTTGTATCCCGGGAAATAAACAAACTATTCTGGTAAAGTGCACCATATTAAAAAATCGGATTTGACAACCGGGATTCAAAATCTTTTTTTTGTGTATCTTAGCGCAGGACCAAGGGTGCCCTGAGGATGCCCTCCTCGGGGCACCCTTAGTTACAGCTTTGCAATGGCCATGGCAATATGGATGAGAAATAAACGGATGTTTAGGAGTAAGGGGATTCAAATTGCAACCGGACACTTGCGGCTAGATCAAGGGAACCCTGAGCGGGCATAGACTTCGGCTTTTTTCGGCAATTTGGATGAGAGCTTCAGAGATGCTTAGGAGTTAGGGGCCTTAAATTCCATTATGTTTATTTGAGGGGTTTACCTGAGAGATTTGAGGCGCCGGGGGCTGGTCCGGGCCCCGCCTCGTATGTCATTTGGACGTTTTCGGCAGATGTCGCTTCATGTGTAGGGCGAGATGGTCGGACCGTGCGAAGGATCGCTCACAAACCGTACATTTGAATGGCTTTGCACCTGTATGCTTGCGATAGTGACGCGTCAGCTCGTCGGAACGTGCGAACCTCCATTCACATTCAGGCCACTGGCAGGTATAGGGCTTTTCTCCTGTTACATCGAATACTGTTAGTAGATCGCCGTCGTCGACAAACGAGACATGTGCAACAAAATGACAATTGACTCGTCTAACTTAGTGCTTCAATTAATTAACTATGTATCATTTAATTTCAATTTAAATTAACACGTTTCGCATTGCGTTACTTTTATAATTTCGCTTTGCATTACACGTCGCTGAGCGCCCTATAATATAATACATATGTATAAAATGTGTTGTTTACCTGTGTGAATCCTTTGATGGGCTTTGAGGTGTGAGCTTTTTGTGTAAACTTTTGTGCAGCCTGAAATGTAATATAGGTCATTGGAAGATCATCAAACATTTAAACTATAATATAATATAATATAATATAATATAATATAATATAATATAATATAATATAATATAATATAATATAATATAATATAATATAATATAATATAATATAATATAATATAATATAATATAATATAATATAATATAATATAATATAATATAATATAATATAATATAATATAATATAATATAATTTAATTTAATTTAATATAGTAATAAAACAATAGGAAAACGATTAAAAAGTTTGATATAGAAAGAGTAACTAGTGAAGTTTTTTTTAAATAATTTTATCCGTCTTTGTATGTATCACGCTATTTTTCGAAAGTAAAGGACACGAATTTTATTACTATATTAGTATATTTTGAAATTAAATGTCTGTAAAAATGTTACAGATTTTCAGTATTATGTGCACTTAGAGACCGCCTTTATTTTGTATGTTTCCCCTGGATTCAAATCCGAGCACTCTGAACATAAAGCAACGCAAAAGGTTTATATAGGATAAGAAGGTCTGTTTAAACATACCTAGGAAGTCACAATGATGAACCCGTCTCTTTTCCAGCTCAGGATTGTTCCGTCTATTGTATTTCAAAGAATGCGACGGTGGGGCAAGTCTTGAGTGGGGCATGGGGCCGTGTCCCATCGGTGGGGGCACAGGCGGCTGTGGAGCCATTTGCATTTGCGGCATAGGCTAGAATAATAAAACCAATAATTACGGTTATGGTCTTAGTTACCAAACAAACTAGGAAACAATGGCGCCACATTAACCTGTTGAAAGAAAAGTTTGAGTGATTGAAGTCGCGGATTCGATTCAGTTACATTCACATCTTAACCGTTTGATAAAGAATCACATTTTTTAAAACTATACTTAAATAAGTTTGCATAAAATCTTAACAAAACTGGTGAAGCCGTTACTGGTTTGAGACGTTTGTGAGTGTCAAAAACTTAAAATTTTACGAATATTTACCGGAGGGTGGTGTTGAGAATGTGTCTGATGTTGAGGTCCCAATGGCGGTCGTAGCATCGGCGGTGGATGATACGGCGGCGGTGGCGTTCTTCTAGGGCCACACTGAAAAACCATTCGCCTTGGTATAACAAAAAAGGGTACTCTAGGATCTAAACAAACATTGTGACATAAAACATTTTAAACAACATATTCTTGTCTGAACTTGATTTTTTATATTACATTTGTGTATTATTAAACATATTAAATAATTTGATATTATGTAGAAGTCACATACTTTCACTAAAATACTTATACTTACCTTTTCATTGTGCTCCCAAATTCCAAACCCGATTTAAATCTAACATGATAAATAATAACATTACATCGCATAGATGGTACCATCCGAGAATTGAGCGCAAGCACGCAAAGCAATGTCGTAAGTATCGTAAACATCACTAAAAATAAAGGATCAAGATTCCTTAAATATTTGAAAGGATGATTCGAAAATATTATCTTCATAATATTATGTGGTACAGGAACTTATGACATTCGTAATATTAGGTACCTACTTGTCAAATTATCTTGTCAGTAACGTATTCAATCCTTACAAATATTTAATTTCAAATGTGCATGGAAAATTTAACTCCATCTCCACACAGGATTAACGCACCATGTTTAGTTATACCTGCATAGAGTTTCCCGGACTGCCCTGGTCCGAACCAGGTGGTGTCAACGGAGACATGTACACCAGCCTCGAAGGTGGGTATTTGGAGTAGGCCGGCTGTTGCGGGTGATGCTGGGCTGGCTGAGGATGGGCGTACGTGGGTGGAGCACCGAGTCTCTCCGTCTTGATTTCCAAAGGACTAAGTAGTGGTGTAGCGCACTCTTCCAGCAATTCGTCAGTCTCCAGCTTGACGTGGGTGGCGCCCAGAGGCGCGAGCATGTTCGCATTCTCAGGGTCAATGTTCCTGATGGAAGACGCGATGTCCTCCCAAAGTGCGGGGCGGAGGAAGGCATCGTCACGCGACGAGGTCCCACCATCAAAAAGATCCATGTGGGCGGGCGCTATTGAGGCGCCCTCTTGCTTGCAAAGAAGCGATTCGAGCTCGGAAGTCTGGAAATAATTTTTATTTACTTAATAACAGTTCAGATTACAACTATGTAGGCTTGTACGAACCTAGCGTAATGATATTTAGCAACCCAGCCTATCTCTTCCCTCTGTAACAGACCGCCTTGTAAATAAATGGTTAAACGTGATGCCTAGCATTGCGTTAAACGCGAGAGGTCCTGGGTTTAACAGTAAATTGACGGGCAGGGCAAAAAGTCTAATCAACTACTAGAATGTCAATAAAATCGCATCAGTGAAACGGACACAGAAATGTGTTCGCCCCATGCCCCACGAGAACATTATTTCACTTTTAATAACAGTTCAACTTAGCAATTTATTCTGGAAATTTTATTGCATTGATTATGCGTAAACTAAAAATTATGATTGAAAACAAAACGGTGCCACGAGCGGGTTTTGAACCGGCATCCACTGCGTTACGTGCATCTAACAAATTTATTGAATTAACCGTCTTCAACTAGTCATCGTCGAATTTCTTCAACCAATTGATACATGCACCTCTCGCGCAATGTGATTACAACCTTAGCACTCGCATTTTAAAGTACAATGTCGTATGCTTTGCAGGTTAAGAAATAATTAAACATGAAATTACACAGTGTACACTATAATATTTTACATATGTTCTAGCACGTGATAGCATTATATTAACTAATTATATATTTCAGTAAGTAATATAGTGAGGTCGGCACTTCGATTCCCCGGCTGTGCATTAAAATATTTGTCTATACATCCCTGGAAAGCCCGACTCTTAGCAAAAGTGTAGATTGACGATGTTGATGATGACGATAACATCAAATCCGTAAGCATTATGAAAATCGTATTCAAATGTAAACTTTCCTACATTACTGCGTGATTTATTCTAAGAAATACCACAAGAAATTTATTATGCAAATCCTCTGATCACAAAGACCAATCCCACGGGGCAGTATTTCAAGCAGGCATGCTTCGGCTTTTGAGTCAAATCTGCTGGTAGAGATCGTTACCAAGATATTGTTTCGATTGGAAATCTGTTATAACCTGTCTTTGACTTTGTTAATATTATCTATTATTGGCGTTTAATAACTGTAGTTATTGTAAACCATTGCCAGTAGGTTGTCTCCCATTCTTCTTCTTAAAATTAAATCTATACTAATATAACGCGCTAATCTCAGGAACTACGGGTTCGAATTGAAAAAATATTTTTGTGTTGGTGAGAGCATTCATCGAAAAAGGCTATATGGCTATAAAGCAGACGATACAGCGGCAAATGTGAACAAAACGGGGGAAAATTTTCGTCTCTCTGGGGTTCAGATTCGTACGCTGCGAAACGGTTCAAGACACCCAAAAAATATGAAAGAATGATTCCTTTTTAAAAATATATTAAAATTATTCCAACCGCGAACTAAAATGATTCCAGAGCCGTAGTCACGGAGGGAGTAAAGTTCAAATTGTCCCCAATATCAAACTCAAATCTGCGACGCGAGCGCCATCTGTTTCGAAGTAATGTTCACGGCGCCATTTACCGATATGTTGTTTGTTACGAGTCCTCCCTATGACCACGGCTGCTGCAAAGCACCCGACACATCGGGTCGTAGTTAAAATAATTTTAACTAAAATATATCGCGTTTTAAACCGTAGATAGTGTTTTATTTATATTAACTAAGATAATTCGTGTTTTACGACACTAAATGTGTTAAAATGTGTTTTTTAACATATTATGTTAAAAACACATTCTTTTGTTTTTTAATTGGCTTAAATGAATTCTCTCGCGTCGACGCCTAAGAGGGCAATTTGTTCTCATCTAGTGATGTCAAACAGCGTCGTCAAAATAGCAGACATGCTATTTCCAATTTCTTTGCAGAGCGCTCGGCATTTGCATACAATGGCCGAAGCCCACGCCAGTAACGCATTATCATCACTACAAAAGATTATAGTTAACTTTGAACTTTTTATGCATCGACTTTGGCTTTTGGCGATTTTAATCCGTCGTCGTTAAAATCAACTACGAAAATCGGTTTCATGAGTGTTTATTTGAAAATCGAACAGATTTTCGATAATGGAAGCTTTGGCGAACATTTTCACTTTCTTAAATATAACCTCTACTACAAACCGTAACAAAATATTAAATGCTTTGCTGGGCGCTTTCAAAATGTGACCTTTTGGTGTGTCAATATTTTCGTTCATATAATCCAACACTGCTAGTACAATAATATAATATGCTTGCCAGAATCTTGCGATACCATAAAACTCTACTTAAAGTATACTAAGGTTTTCTGTTATAAGAGTTACTTCTTAAAAATCGTATGTTATACAGACTTTGTTCTTCCTCAATTAAGCTACGCATTTAAATTAAACAATTTTAACTGTTTAAATGTATTTTATTCTAAAACATGACATATTTTAACTTACTTTTAATTTATCAAAACCTCGGTTAACTAATACATTTCGATTTTTTAATTGAAAGGATTTTTTATTGAATTGTGTATTACTCGCGTAAACGACAGATATTTAAGGTACACAACATAAAAAATACTACGAAGTAGTTCACATTACACTATATACATGAAAATTATTAATAAATCGAAAAGGCGACACCGCACTTGAACTGACAACCACACCCTTATGCTGGCTGCAGCAACCAGCCGTCGGGTAGGGCACAGAAGTCTGATCAATGTGTTCGTTCCCGTGTCCCCAGGAGGGGAAAACGGGATTTGACTCTAAGAAACGATAATCAGTATAGCTTAAATTTCGTATCTATTTAACTTCTTCGTTATTATATCATCATCGAGGTAAGCTTATCGAGTGAGTCATTTGACATATCAAATGTCAGGGGTTCAGCAAATAACTACAACTTGGTTTTTTGAAGTTGTATTGTCTGTATACTGAAACAGGAGTACTAAACATAACATGATCTTATACTTTAAATTCGAAAATAGATTGAAAAAATTTTCGACTCGGGCAGGACTTGAACCGGCATCGTCAGCGTTCCGTGCTGTTGCTCTACTAGGGAGTCTTGGGGAAATGCGACATTTACGGTTGGTAATGCCTAACAGATACCTAACAAAATCGTAATGCGGACACAAAAAACAAGATGACATTTTAAGTACTATTTTGTATTGAATATATGTATAAAGATTAAACAAGTGTACATATATCTCTATTTTCCACCTCGAACATTGCAAGAACTTAAGCTATAAGCTAAGTAAAAAGTTGAGCTATAAGCGTAATAAATAGCGCAGCGAAATATCTATGCAACCTGCAGTGCGGTGCCAAATGGAACCTCTGTGGTGCGCAGTTAGTGTCGCAAGCGCACCGGACCGCGCGCGAATTCCTTCCATGACCTTTGCGGGTGGATTGCGCCATCTGCTCCTCCAGCACGGCTAGACGAGCTTAGGCAATTGCAGATTTAACTGTGTTACAGATAGACCAGACCCGCCCCGATAATGTCCAATACATTTTATAACTTACGAACTTCTAATCTTTTGTTTATCTCGACAGTTCGATTGACTTTGCTTACAGGCGTTTTAACTGTATACAGCTTTTAAAATATTCGTTATAGATTATAATAGTATTTTGAAAAGGGTGTATAATCTGGTCTATTTAATTCGTTCTTAGTCGGGTTTATTTTAGACCTGCCCACTTGAAAGCGATATAATTAAAAAAGTTTAAATTTAAAAAATGGAACTCTTTACGAATAATACGTAGTAATAGTTTGTCGTTTGTTTTACGATTTGGCGGCCAATTGAATAGTCTGTGTAACGTAAATTTAGAAAGATAATATAAAGGAAAAGCTTACAAATTTAATCAGTTATTTATTTTCTAAGTACTTTCAGTTTCACCCTCGTATTAGCTGTAATAATGAGAGTGTAGTGTTAAGTTTAACTGCTAAATGTATGTGTTAAATGTATATAAATATAAATACTTTTTACTCTGAAACTAGTTAAGTTAGTAAAGATTCTTATTATTAAAAAAAAAGCATTCAAAGTTTGCGACGTTAATGTTGGATTTAATTTTGTGTGCGTTGTACTTTATATGAATTTCAAATAGTATTCCGTTCTGTCTTAAGGACGTTAATCGAAAGAGGTTTTGAGTTCGAACTCCCGAGAAATTTAATAGTTAAGCTCAAGTTACAAAAATGACTTAATAACTATTTGTTTGTAAATGACAATCGATCACTGAAGAAGCATATACAACACATTACTTAGACAAAAAGGTATATTTTTTCCTGATTTCTTGATTTCTTAGATATTTCAAAGTCTTCTTTTTAGAATCCAATTCGAAAACACAAAGCATTCTATAGAGCCGAGTAAAAATGTAAAATGAAACTAGAAAACTTCAAATAGTGTCTGAGTAGAACGCGTATTTTATTGAGTAGGAACTGGTTCTAGGAGTTTAGTTAAACGAGCGTGAATGTTTATGTCAGCAATAATTAGAATAGATAATAATGAGACAGAGTGTAACTGCGGAGGTAGGTAGTAATTTTCTGCCCTAACTGGAAACTAAATTAACTTTGATCTTTAGAAAGCATTGAAGTAATAGAGAAATAGAATTTCACGAACTTATGATCTGTTTAAGTGAGATATTTAATTAATCTCGGCCTTACTTACTATGAAATTAAAATTGGAACAATAAACTCATTACTAAACTTACATATTTATAACTTAGATCTATAATATAATAATACATACATTAAAACTACTGGTTTGAATTGATTTCTTTTTGTGTTAGCGCATTTCTTGACGCCTTAATGCTATAATATTACGTTACGATATTTTTTTTATCTTCACGTTCCGTATAAAACATCGTGTTTTGAATGAATCTCGATAAAGACATTCAAATTCTATTGGAGACGACGAAAATAGGAGCGACGCGAATAAAAAATACATCGCAAACATATTATTAATATGATTGGCTGATTCTGAGATAAAGAATCAATAAAGAAATGCAACTATATATTTCTGATAGCGAGTTATATCTAGTTTATCTGACTAAATATGTTTTGATAAAAACAAAGAACGCTTCAAAAATTTGCACGCGATTTGATAATTTTGTTTACATACGTATTCATTGCCGCGTAGAAACACGATAACGATTAATAGTGTTATTTTAATTTGGTTTTAATAAAAGATTAGGGAAAATCCTTCTTAATATAAATTCTTAATTTCATGTCTTAACAGCAGCAAAAATTACTATATTCCTAAAATCATACCGAGAAACAAGAGTATCCCTTGAGTCAGTTCTGTAAAAATCCAGTTAGTTTCCCTAAATACTAACAACTACGAAACAGATGGCGCTAGTGTAGCAGTTTTGACATCGATAAGTGTGCTGTAAAGCACCCGAAACATCGCCATAGTTAAAATAAATTGTTATTAAGTCAAGTAATGTATTTCACGTTTGAAACCGTCAAAATTATTTTAATAATTTTAAATATATTTTTTATTTTAGAAAGCATATTACAATTAACGGCTATAAGTTAGAAATTTTGACAAACTAAATATACATGTATGTACAGTCTAATTTTAAAATTGGTATCTATGTTTAAATAAAACACTTTAACGGTTTAAAACGTTGATGCTTTGCAGCAGCCGTGACCACGCCAAAAATCGACCAAACGACGACCACGACCAAAGCATCCGAAACGTCGGGCCGAAGTAAAAAATCATTTTCAAATAAGTTTAACTAATATATCGCGTTTTAAACCGTTAAAGTGTTTTATTTAAATGTGTACTACTCGCGTAAACTATAGACAGTATTTGGTATCTATGGTTATAGATCTTCTGTAAAATAACAAAAACTGGGTATTATAGGTAACATGAATTGAACAAATAAAAAAGCTTTGCGATTTCATTCCTACGTTTTTCCACCAATCACGGCGAGGTCGCGTGACAGCTTGCAATGTACGATAGCTGTGAAGTTAGGCTCGTTTCGGAATCAGACTGGATTCCTGAATAACCAAAGCCAAAGTAGGTCGGTAGCACATTATGTCTAGATGCTATATGGCTGGGGTATTCCACCTTCCATCAAGTGAACCAGAATAATTGTCTGTTATTACAAAAACGTTTATCAAAACTGTATCAGTATGGTAATCGAAGCCACGACCCGTTGATTTGATGATTAGCCATACATTGTTACTTATATCAGCGAGTCAATCAACTTTCAACCTAGAGGAAAGAGTCCTGGGCCCAGCTGTGGGCCAATTCTTAACGATACGCAAGTTAATTGACATTTTCATATTTCTATTAAAAAGCCATTCTTTCAATATGTATGCTATTCGTATGGAATAAAATTGCTTGCGTCCCGTTATGGTATTGTTTGAACACTCGGCCCGTGCCGACGCACCATTTCCATAATTCAACCGAACACCCACGCCAGGCTCATTCTTCAGTACATACGATGATTATGTACAATTCTTACCAAGTTGCCCCTTATAACCGTGGCATACAGTCGATTTTCCCACCGGCAACCACTTCACAAACATCAGTTTCCCTTTGATGTAGGTAAGGCAATAATTCACCACATTAAATTTATAATTTAATAATCGCAGTGTATGACGTCGCAGCGATTCCTATGTGAAAGCTTAGAGAAAACCTTCGATTGTAATCAGCGCGATTAATGGATCTACGCTTTTGTCATAGTGCTTTTTCGTTACGAAGATTACGATTCACGAAAATTGTTTTATTGCATCTATTTATAACGATTTAATCAAACGGTTGATTTACTGTTATAGACAAAAGTAGCTATTATCGAAATAATATAAAGGTAATGAAAAATAATACAGCTGGGACTCGGACCCTACCTACCCTACTTCTACTAAACAAGAAATGCGAAGAGCAGCGAACTTTAGGTAGAGGGATTTGTCATAAACCGTTAAATTTATTTTAAACTATATCGTCCCCACAGCTTTATAAAATCCGAAACCTCGTTTCGTAGTATTTACTTTTATTGTAGACAACACAACTAATTTAAATAAAACACTTTAACGGTTTAAAACGCGATATATTAGTTAAACTTATTTGAAAATGATTTTTAACTTCGGCCCGACGTTTCGGATGCTTTGCAGCAGCCGTGGTCACGGGGAGACCACGGCTGCTGCAAACTAATATATCGCGTTTTAAACCGTTAAAGTGTTTTATTTAAATGTGTACTACTCGCGTAAACTATAGACAGTATTTGACAACACAACTTACAAATAATTCAACGAGCAAATTACAATTGAAATTGTGTAGGCAACTAGCCGAAAGCGATAGGTATTCTACTATAGCGCCCTTAACTTATGCCGACTATAAATAATAGTAATAACATTTTATAGGCAGACGGCACACATTCGCACCGAGCCTTGGTCATGGGCGGCACTGGCGATCGATATAGGCAACGCCGCCCACTTACGGCGGGCTTCTGGTTAAGAACAAGTAAGACAGTTTTCGCTAGTTTTCCCCCTTCCCTCTATTATACAAAAATACGAATGGGCCGACATGTTGGATCTGGTTGAGATCAAACCGACAACCCCTTAATTATTAGAAATATATTGCTACTTTACGACCGTTAACGTAGGTAAAATAAAATACTAGCATAATTAACTTGTATAATTAATTTGATATGTCGCGATTTAAACCGTTAAAGTGTTTAATTTAGATCATTTAAGGTTAATTAAATAATTATTTATTACGCTCATCAAACGTCACGCGCAAACCGAAGGTCTCAGTTGGATAAACACAAAATTAATAACATAATTTCATCGAAGTCCCACGGCGCGTACGGTAGCAATAGGAAACGTAATACAGTTTGCTTTTCCCATAATTTTGCGGAGGGGTTCAGAAGTTTACACTCGGGAGTTTTATTTCATAGAGCGATCGCGGTATTGGTTTATTTAAAAAATAATAACGCTAATTTAATATAGTGCATTTTTTCTAACTTGGCAAAAGACCACATGAAATATGGCCGATTTAAAACCATAGAGGAATAGCGATGAAATATATATAATCTAATGAACGACCTTAAAAGCACTTAGGAAAAAACACAATTTCATGCCAATATTAATAAAAATCTTAAAAATTAATTTACCTCAAAGCACAGATTAAAAATTCTTTACTATGACATTTACATAAGGATGGGATGAGAGCAAAGACAACGACAATAGACCGTAGAACTTCCACTTATGTACGATCGCTGAGAAGCATAACAAACGTCGAGTGTGATAATAATGACATAAAAAATTAAAAAAGATCGTCGAAGAGCTTCAGTGATCGGTATTTACAGACAACTCACCAAAACAATCTATTGTTTCCCCGTGTTTCGAGCTTCGGTTCTCTCGCGCTTAACGCAATCCTAGGCAACGCCTTTTAGTTACAGATGAGGAACTATATAGCTGAGACAATATAGAGTATGTACGTTTATTCACATTATAATTCAAATTACATTGTCATCGTTATGTCATTACGCGAATGGATCTAAATTGTTAGTTTGGTACATAAAAAGGAGAAGTACTAAGTTATGATATAGAAGAAGAAATTTGTTCAGAACAACGGCTATTGGATGGGATTCTTCTCTTTACGGGCTCGTCGGTCTTATGGCTTAGTAGTATCGCTTTGTGTGGAATTCTAGATATTAAATGGATGGTAGGAATACAGAACTTCCGTCCGTCACGACCGTCGCCCACAGATGAATAAGCTGTGAAGCTGAATCGCGCTAAGCCAAAATAGATGCTATGCTGCTGGGCTATATCACCAACCAAGCAAAAAAATAGTTATACGAAAGAAAAGTCATATAAAGAAAAGCGGTCTCTTCCTGTTATAATTCTTTTTAATAAAGAAATATTAAACACAGTGGCAAAACACTGTTATGTTAGTACACCATGAAATAGTCATATTTTAAGCAAGGAAGTGTCTAGATAACACACAAAGATAATTTTTCAACAAGAGTGAAACATGATGATGCAACACATCCTCGATTAGTCACTGTGTTTTACTGCTTTCTGACAATTTCACAGTGATACATGTCGACGGTGAGAAACGTGACGCGAGTGATGGAAATATTTAGCACAGGCCGACAACATACTCTACGAGTCTTGAAGGGAGAACTTTCTCGAAAACGATATGCAACTTTTTTCGTTCATTTTCAATACAGCTAAGGTTTACAACGCGAAAATAATAAAATACTAGCTGTGACAGCGACTTTTTTTTTCACATTTCTCACTGTATTAGTCTTGCTTCTCTAGCTACCTATAACCATCCTCGACAAATGATCTAACCAACACAAAAATAATTTTTCAATACTGTGCTGAGATTAGCGCAAACAAACAAACAAACTCTTCAGCTTCATATATAAGTATAGATCGAAAAGCTTCCAATTATACTAACGCGTAACCTAAGTATCGATGAATATAAAAAAGTCGCGTTTAAAACGGTTAAATATTTAAGAGTGTATTAAAAATTACACGAGCATTATACACAAACAAATCAAAGCATGAATATTCATGCTTCAACCCCGCGCGTCATCCGATGGACTTTAATAAAAAAAACATATTAGCGGTATTGCATGTCTGTCTTTCCGTGACCGGGCAGTTTTACACCTGGTCCGGGGTGGTCGGAGGGTGGCGCTGACCGCCAGGCTATTAATGGTCGTGGTCGTAATGTTTATTGAGCTTAGCTGTTTTAGGTATTGCACGTAGCGCCCGTTTTATAAATTAACTGTTATGACTCCGCTATTACTTATTGCAAGTGTCATTTAGTAGCTATTTAGCGGCAGCAATGACGTCGCTCGTATTACGTGTATTACTTATAGACGTGTTTCTTTGATGTGTCTCTCTCTTATACGAATTCTTGATTAATTTTCGTAATTAACATCGTAGTGGAGCCTTGGGAATACAAATTAAATGTCTTTTGTTAAAATAGAGATAGATTAAATAAAACTCTTTAACGGTTTAAAACGTAATATATACTAGTCAAACTTATTTGAAAATTATCTTAACTCAGCCCGTCGTTTCGGATGCCTTGTAGTAGCCGTGGTATTCGTCACGAGAATTATATTAGATAACTTATTGCTAACGCACATAGTTCAAATAAAATACACATACGGTGTACCATGGCACTCCGGGTCAGCGCTATGGATTCAAATAGATCGCCGCATTTGTAGATTCACGTAACGTTAATTACAACGTACATGTGAAGTACACATTAACCTCGCTCTGTCACGGGTAACAACGAGCACGCGTACTGACACATTTGACTCCGTTTTATTATAATAATAAAATAATTTGAACGGGGTCGCGTGTTAGCCACGCGGCTGTACACCCCGGGCCTATTCCCCAACATTACTTCATTAGATACTGATGATACAGGTCGGGGGGTAGTTCAACTTTTTAATTTGATGGCATCACTTTGCGGTTGAATGCCTTGTGTAATGCAGGGGTGTGATTTTGCGAGGGATCTTCGAAAATAACTTCACTTCATATTTAAATCAAACATTTAACGGTTTAAAACGTGATATATATTAAATCAAATTATTTTAACAACGTTTCGGATGCAGCAGGTTCGGGGTTATACAGCCTAATTGAGGCTTAGACACGGTTTGTGTCCAATTGAGTTATTGGGATTCTCAAAAATTCAATATTCGTATAGGAATATGTTATAACAGTCAAAAGATTGGAAATTTAAAAAAAAAACAAAATTGTACCAAGTTCGTAATTTTGCTTATAATAATTTGACAATCATTTTATTCTTAAACTACGTAAGTATTGTTATACTTACGTAGTTTAAGAATTTTCGGAATAAATATATATACATTAGATACTATTATATTGAAGATCTTCCTTAGTCCCTCTAAGTACCTACTGTAGTTAATTTTATTTCTTGTCTAATAGATTTGTTACATGTATACTAATATATAAAGCTGGAGAGTTTGTTCCTTTGTCTGAACGCGCTAATCTCAGGAACTACGGATTCGAATTGAAAAATTCTTTTTGTGTTGGTTAGAGGATTTATCGAGAAAAGCTATAGGGTATAAAACATCGCCATGTGAGTAATACAAGCGAAGATACAGCGGGAAATATGAAAATTTCTGGGAACATTATTCATAATTATGGGTTACCGAGGCGTACGCTGCAAAAACGGTTCAAGATATATAAATGACTTAAAAAAAGGCCGCGACGTTATATGTCTATTTTTTGGGCTGGGTAACTACTTAAGTTTATAAAAAAGAAGGACTTTGCAAAAACGAATTTGGATGCCCAAAATACATATTCTTAGCGGACGAAGTCGCTGGCACAGCTAGTACATTATAACTATGTAGGTTATAAATGATCTTGTTTGTTAAATTATTGAAAAGACGATGATAGATTAGCAACGACCTACTATTTGATCGTCAAGTTACGCGTTGATTAATTGTAGGATGAAATTCACCATAAAATCTATATTAATATTATAAAGAGGAAAGACTTGTGTTTTTGTATGTAACGGATAAACTCAAAAAGTACTGAACCGATTTTAATAATTCTTTTTTCATTAGAAAGCTACATTATCACTGAGTAACATAGGCTATACTTAGTACTTGATTACTATAGGCATCTATAGAAATTCTTACTAAAACCAACGGAAGGCGTAAAAAAAATTGCCGTAAAATGTCTTTCTTCGCGTACACTGCGAAAAGCATTAATGATAGGACAAAAAAATGTTCGACAATATTATAGAATATATTAATATCTACAAAAAACATGTCTAGCTATTGTAGTTACGTCGCTATAACTACTTTTTTACATTTATCAAATTAATAGAAATGCCGATCAAAATTAGACCGTGTTATCCATACCATTTCTAAATTTTTATCCAAATAGATAATTTAATATTGTAGACTGTCTCAATACCTGATGATTACTTTTTAATTATTGAAATCGGACATTCCATTCAAAAGATATCATGAAGGTAAAATAAAAATACATGCTGGCGGCAGCCGCCACGCCGAGCATCGAGTAACTAATTCGACGATGGAGGCAGTAGGCTCCTTACGCAGAGGACACGATCGACATTGAATATTTCGTTTTTTTTAAACAGTTTTATGCTTCACTTTAAAAGTTCTTTTCAAAGTAAGTATTAGAAATCACACTTTGCATAATGCTTGTCAAAGTTCTGAACTATCGCTTAAAACGTGAATATTTTCTTTTGTATTATTATTAGTTTATTCTTAATTTCTCTGATTTAAAATAAATATCCTTCATAGCAATATTAATGATATTTATTTTAAATCAGAAGGTCGCAGCTATCCAAGAATAGTTCCCAAGCGAGATTAGCAAGAGTTCGTCGTACTGGAGAGTCTTCTTCCTAAAATGATCGTCTGGAAAGTATTAGAGTGTACGCGTCCCAATCGCGAGCCAGAGATTCTATCTTTGAACATTCTGGTTCGTCTTCCAGAACAAAAACGAACATTTTGTTTGATAATTTAAAGAAGAATCATTCTCTTATACGTACACTTTGTGTATCTTAAACCGTTTTCCCAGCGTACGCAACGGAAACCCACAATGATGACTGATTTTCGCTGTATCTTCGCTTGTATTAGTCACAGGGCGATGTTATAGCCTTCCTCGATAAATGTTCTAACTAACACAAAAATAATTTTTCAATTCGAACCTGTAGTTCCTGAGATTAGCGCTTTCAAACAGACAAACTCTTCAGCTTTATATATTAGTATAGATATTGATAGAAATTTAGTTATTCTAAAAGATTTAAAGCTTACTTAAATAGACGAAGAACATTATTTTTAATGGTTGTATTTACTAGTGTGCATAGGAGTTCAAGATTTTTAAATATTTAAGCGAGTACATTTCAATATAACAATTTTAACTGATCAAAACAAGAAATATATTAGGTTAATTTAAACTTTCATGGTTGAATTTATTTATATTACCCGCGAAGTCGATCGCGTCCCGTCGTCCTTGTAAATTAATCTTAAAAGATAGATACATAGTGCCCCAGATATTATTAAAAGTGGAATCATTAATTTTGAGTTTTCGCAGTTTTCATAGCGTACGCAACTGAAACCTTTAATATGTAATAATTTTCCTGTTTTTTCCACGTTTCCCACTGCCTTGACCTAAATCCTAATCAATTAATTAATCCTAAGTATCGCAGACAAATGTTATATAGCATACAGCCTTTATAAATGGTCTAACAAACACAAAAATGCTTTTTCAAATCGAACCACTGATTCCCGAGATTAGCGCGTCCAAACTCTTCACCTTTACAATATTAGTATAGATTTAATAGCACATTTTATCAAAACCAATTATCGAGTGTAGACTCGCTATTGTAACAATCTGAAGAAGGGGGTTGAAACCGGCCGTTAATTAGCTAATGGACGAGTCTCCCCATTTCGCCTGTAATGGATTGTGGCACGCTCCATACCATCTCCGATTTCACCACTGACAATTCACGAGCTCCTTTTTTAGCTGTTGATTTAATAGGTCTTCTAAATTATATAACAAGTATCTTGACTAAACTGTTATCAATCTTTGAAAACTTTATTATTTCCTACATGTTATTGCACATGAAGGCACTATATACCTAATTTAAAAGTCGAAAATAAATTGAAAAAAATCTCGACTCGGGCAGGACTTGAACCGGCATCGTCAGCGTTGCGTGCTATTGCTCTACCAATTGAGCTACCGAGTACCGAGTGAATTTTTCAATTTATTTTAGATGTTTTTTAATGTTATCAATCTATTAAACTTTCAAATGTTTTAACAATCAGTTAAAATGTTCATATGAAGTTTTTTTGTGTTGGTTAGAGCATTTATCGAGGAAGACTGTAGGCTATAAAATATCATGCTGCAACGAAACTATCAGAGAATTATTCGAAAAGAACATACACGACGGACAAAAATTTTTGTTGAAAAAATTCAACGCTTTTTCAATGTATTAATTTATAAAGATTATAACGTAAGATCAAATCTTTGTGCTCTACTTTAAGATACAATTTGTCTGTATTTCCGAGTAAAGGAACTAGGATCAAATTTTATTCGAAAGAAAGTTGATATTATGATAAAACTAGAGTCTTTCCATGAATGTTATGCCCCACGATCACGGCGGCTGAAAAGTTCCATAATCATGCAGAAGTAGTTAAAATAAATTGTAAGTTAACTAATAAAATTAGAGTTTTAAACGCGAATTTTATTAATATTCGCGTTATAACACTTATAACCGTACTTAAACATGAATTTTATTTGAAAACGTTCGTCTAAAGCTAAAAACATGATTCACGTTTATCACCAACAAGCATGCTGAACCTATTTTATACGATCTACTCATATAAGGTATAATACCTAAAGAGGCCCCAATCCCAGCGGTGGGATTGTCCCTAATGGATACAACGTTTAATTCAACACAGAATCGCAACTGCAAGATTCCTGGTGTTATTTAATTATGATATAATAACTGTGTTACATTTATTTCTGTCAATCATGATGTAGAAAGTCGACGACCTCGTATGCTTGTCACGTTGTTTATCTTATATCTACTGGTATCTAATCCTTAGAACTTTGGGGAGGAAAATATTAAGACTTCTAAACGAATAAAACAGAATACATAGGAATACCTATGCTAATATTATAAAGCTGAAGAGTTTGTTTATTTGAACGCGCAAATCTCAGGAAATACCGAATTCAAAAGCTTTTTTGTGTTAGATTGAATATTTATAAGGGCTTTAAATATCAGGCTGTGGCCGATAGGAGCGAAGAAACAATCTGAAATGTGGAAAATACCGGGACGAAGATTCGTCTGTGAGGGTTCCCGTTGCGTTCGCTGCGAAAACGGTTCAAGTAACCAAAATATATGATACTGTCTATAGTTTACGCGAGTAGTACACATTTAAATAACACACTTTAACGGTTTAAAACGCGATATATTAGTTAAACTTATTTGAAAATGTCTCAGTCTCCCCGTGACCACGGCTGCTGCAAAGCATCCGAAACGTCGGGCCGAAGTTAAAAATCATTTTGAAATAAGTTTAACTAATATATCGCGTTTTAAACCGTTAAAGTGAAAATAACTTGAGCGCACTAAGTAAACCACTTTTAACGGTAAGAAACTCGAAATGTGTCAAGTTATTTATAATTTATTTAACTACAGTACGTAAGTTTCTTCAAATAGAAAGAGAAATAAAATAAGTTAATTAATAGGTATATTTCGCGTTTAAAACCGTTAAAACTGTTTTATATAGAGCGCTTAAGATTTGTCTCTGTGAGTGTTCACGCGGTTCGAAATCCATATGAAGAATTATAAAGTTGTTATTGGGACAACCTCAATATAAGATTATACTATATGTATGTACACAACAGACAATACTTCGCGCACTATTTCAACACTTAAACAGACAATAGTCTGTCTGTAGTCAGCAAGGCGTCATTTTTATAGCAGTCTGCAATAAAAAGCACATAACTCGCCGACGTAAATTGAATGACTGGACCGGAGGGTAACAGCCTGGGACAAGTAAAATTATTATTAATTCCTACGGAATAAGAGATATTTTCCCATAAGCAGTGTGTGTAGTAAAAGATCGTAAAGCCGTATGGGGTTGACTATGGTATTGGGGATAAAGATGATAGATCCTTGTCATAATGCGATACAAATAGGTTATTGTACAAGTCACCTTGTGTTTAATGGCAGTGAGTTCTACTCTCGCACAAGCTTTTGTTTGTCTTCAATAATATTAAATACTGTCTATAGTTTACGCGAGTAGTACACATTTAAATAAAACACTTTAACGGTTTAAAACGCGATATATTAGTTAAACTTATTAGAGTACCGGCAAACGCGAAGACACCGTTAGTCAATTCTGTAAGGACCCGGCCAGTTTTGCCAAATACCAACTTGGAACAGATGGCGCTAGCGTAGCAATTTTTTACTTTGACGTTAGAGACATCCTCCATTTTTAGTCTCCCCGTGACCACGGCTGCAAAGCATCCGAAGCGTCGGGCCGAAGTTAAAGATCATTTTCAAATAAGTTTAACTAATATATCGCGTTCTAAACTGTTAAAGTGTTTTATTTAAATCAATAATATTTTCAATTATTTCGTTATTAGGTAGTAGTTATTTTTATATACTGTATACTTTAGACGTAGTTAACCAGCTAACTTTGTTTCGTCATGTCAATACTAATTTTATATAGCTGAAGAGTTTGTTTGAGCGCTCTAACTACAGGTTTGAATTAAGTTTGTGTTGGATTGATCATTTATTAACGAAGGCTTTAGGCTAAAAAATATAAAAATTGCGGCAAATAGAGACGAAGCAACAGCGGGAAATGGAAAATTTTAGAAATTATTTATTTTCGGAGGGGGGGGGGGGTATGTTGCGTGCGTTGTGTTCATGTACCCTAAAAGTGTGCATGAAAGAACTCTTTAAATGATTTTAAAAATGTTACATACACTATATGTCTATCTCTCATGGTTAACTTGCAATAACGATGAGACGCGACCGTCGTCGTGAGTAACAATAAAGTAGCAATAGTTGATAAAGATGCTGAGGATGTTTGCAAGGACAAAATTTTGACGCCCAGAATAAATATGTCCGGACAAAGGCGGTGGCACAGCTAGTACATTATATAAAGATACAGTAGTTGGTATATTTGGAACCTTTTTGAATTGAAGATAACCTAAGACCTATCAATTAAATTTAAAAGTAGTGATAATTTCAAGCCCACGCGATACATGCGCAATTTGACAGGACTTCATTCGGCCGTTTCAGAAACATTTTGCCAAACACGCAACTTGTCTTTTATAAACGATGTTTGCATTGCAAATTTATATAAATATAACCTTCTACTGATGACAAGACTCGTATGTGAAAAATTTCAATACATCCTTTGATCTACAGAACCCAAAAATTTCTGTATTTTTATCACTGAGTACAGACAAGCATGTCGTTCACTTCATGGTAGGTGAAATACCCTAGCCATATAACATGTAAATGATGCACAGTCGACCTTTTTTTGCTTTGAAGAGTCCGAAATCGACAGACTACAACCGAAACGCGATTAGACTTCGTGCCTTCATAGTCAGGTATTCGTTTTAATAATCCGCCATTTTGCGAAGACACGAATCTAGGACCTTTACTTAAAGCATCGCTAATGCAACCTATAACTGAAATGAATGGCTCGTGAAGATTGTCGGACAATTTTATGCTTTGTTATAATTGTGTCCTATATTTTCAGTGAGCTTAGTAGGAATTATAGCCGAACAGTTGAAATTTCATGACCTAATAGTAATGAAACATGCAAAGTCCCCACGACCCAGACGGGGTATATACACTGTATATATGTACTTATGTATTTCCACCAGGTTGATCCAATCACAGCTTTGGGCGGTCATTAGGGCGGGGGTGGAGTGACATCGATATCTGCGCGCGCACCTTTACCAATTTTATCGTTCAGTGAGTTGATAAGTTTCATGGATTTCTATTTTATTCGGGTAATCTTAACGATAATTGAGGGTCTACTTCGTTCGTTAGATGGTTAAGGCGCCAGCGATGCGTTAAGCGCAAAAATCCATGCACTAATCCCGGAGAAACAATAAATGGTTTCGGGCGGGCACAGAAGTCTGATCAACTTATAAATAAAAGCGTCTTCCCGTGACCACGGCTGCTGCAAAGCATCCGAAACGTCGGGCCGAAGTTAAAAATCATTTTCAAATAAGTTTAACTAATATATCGCGTTTTAAACCGTTAAAGTGTTTTATTTAAAAGCGATCAGTTAAACGGACACACAAATGTGTTCGCCCCATACCTCACTTGGGAAAACCGGATTCCACTTTCTTTCCTTCGTTAGGCGTTCTCAACAAAGCCTTGCGAGGAATACGTCATATTGTAAATAAATGTGAAATCCCGTTTCCCCCTCGTGGGGCATGGGGCGAATACATTTCTGTGCCCGTTTCAGGCAAGTAGTTCATCAGACTTTTGTGCCCTGCCTGACCGAAAAAGTTGATTGTTTCCCTGGGATTCGCTCCCTCTCGCGCTTAACGCAATGCAAAGCAATACGTTTAACCATTTGTCTACAGAGGCGGCATATTGTAAATAACTAATAATATTAAGGTGAGTTGATAGCTGTGCTTGAATATTAACTGTCTTTAGTGTAGCGAACAGAGATGGTTGGTTAAAACTGTATGTAGCTTGTACTAAATACTGTCTATAGTTTACGCAAGTAGTACACATTTATTTAACACTTTTACGGTTTAAAACGAGAAACGTCGGACCGAAGTTAAAAATCATTTTCAAATAAGTTTAACTAATATATCGCGTTTTAAACCGTTAAAGTGTTTTATTTAAATAGCTTGTATTACTTAAAACAGTTTACAAGACTAAAAAATCATACAACACAGTGATCAGTGGTCACACGGCACAATATCGATTTGCAAGGTTTTGTTTAGATCTTCTATTTGTCAAACTTTTTTATACTTTCAGATTGATTTTTTTTATTACCTGTTTTATTCGTAAACATGTTTTATTATTACTTTACGAGCTGTGCCGCGTAGTATGGTTGTTTTGGGCGTCAAATTTTTTTTCTCATCAAATTATAGCTGTTAAGTTACTCATAACGCTTTTAAATATTTTTTACACGTTATTGCACATGGAGGCACATTTTTTAATGTAAACATATCATAGAGATTTTTTAGATCATTTTAGAAGAATCATATTTTTATACATATTTTTTTAGATTTTTGTATCGTTTTCGCAGCACAAGTAACTTTCAAAGATGAATGGTATCCCGGTGCTTTTCATTTTACGCTGTTTCTTTCTGTATTTACGTTCAGGGAGATATTTTATAGCCTATAGCCTTCCTCCATGAATGCTTTAACCAATTTTTCAATTCAACCAGTAGTACCTACCTGAGATTAGCCCGGTCAAACAAACAACCTTCTTTCACTTCTAACTTCAGCTTTATAATATTAGTATAGACTAAAATAAGATTTAATTTATTTAACTCAGTAATCATTTCACAACGATTTAGTACAAAATTAACTCTACAGATACACACATATAATACAAATGTCGCCATAAGTACTTCTTAGTTTCCGAATTGCCCACAAAATAAAATATTCTTTGAATAGCTTTTTTTATTACCACCGCTGATTGTATGTAATCAAATTAGTTTATTTTTAGTAAAAAGTTTTTATATGAATGACTACGCCGCGGAATGCGGCGCACGCGACTCCTGTGAAATACATTGGCACGTGAAACTAGTTATTTAATACTCACACACACAAAACGGAACGTCTGCATACACATTCTTATTCATAAATAATGTTCTTGAGGTACCGTCATTAACAGAACCTTTTTCATTTGAAAGCAAAAAAATATATATTTTAAAATAAAGCACTTAAACGGTTTAAAAAGCGAAATATATTAGTTATTTATTTACATATTATTTTAATTACGTTCCTCATTTAAAACCGTTACAGTGTTTTAGTAAATTTGTTATACTCGCGTAAACTACAGACAGTGTTTAATGAGTATATTTATTTGCGAACTTCACTTATGACCTGTGAATTACTTACAGCAAACATACATATAGTGTTATAAAAAAAACCTTAAATGAATCTCCTATGCATGATTTTGTAATGCCTTTTTAACGATCATAAACTTACTCAAACCTTGGGAGGGAACCATAGTTCAATTGTTCGTTGTTGTTTATGGGTACGAGTCGCGCCTGTCATCGTTCTTTTTTCAATATTAATAAATCCTTTTTGCTGTCATGTAATAATCAAGAATAATTTCTCTATGGTAATAAATAAATCACTTAACTTTTCTCGCTGACTGTACATTCGGTTTTGAATGGCGTCCCGAGTTGAGATTACTATTTGCCCGTTACTTGTCTCAATGAATGGCACCTCAAACATGACGGGGTTTTTAGGAAAATGAACGGAACTCATTCAAATATAACGTTGATATTCGTTTGAAGTCTGTAATCTTTAAGATACACATATTATACAAATTGAAAGTCGCCGTTCGGTCGTGGTTTTCAGACGCCAAATGTATGTTAATCGACGTTTTAGAATTGTTTATAATCTTGAGAATCGCTTAAAATATGTTCTGTATGCATATGAAAATGTTAGGTATGCTATAGTATTTTTGGTCGACAAACAACGGAAAGAAACGACGTTTGTAAGTCTAGAGCTAAACAATTTGTGTTTTCGCTTTTAACAAACAGCGTGGGCGGAGAACCAAGGCGGAGACGTATTTTTTTTATTTATTTATAGGGTATATATATTTAGGAATAAGGTTTTATCAAATTTCCTAAAGAAGGTAGGTCTACACTTTGATATATAAAATCGCCACGTTAGACGTTTTGACCGAAATTACTAATACATAAATAAAATATCTTTACAGGAGCATTTGAATTTAACTTTTACAATGAAAGATTACTTATTGTGCCATAACTGTTACAGCTATAAAAATGCTGTCGCGACATTGTTTGTAAATATCAAATAATTGAAATAAAAATTTATGAAACATTAGCTGCGACTAATAGGAGCGAAAAATAGTGTGGTCCCTTCTTACATAGGAAATATTCATTTTTGAGGGTGTCCGTTGCGTGCACTGCATAAACGGTTCAAGATACCCAAAAAATGTCTTGAAGAAAAATGTCATGAAGAATAATTCTTCTTTAAGTGATCTAAAAAATGTTCGCGACAATATATATGTCTATCTTTTAAAATACTTGGAACAACGTCGTGTGTAATATCTACAATTGACAAAGATAAGGAGATTTGCAACAGCAAAATTGTATGCCAAAAGTAACTCGCCGAAGTCCCTGGCACAGTATATGATAAAACACGGAAGATGCCGCGGGGGACAGTTAGTATAAAGTTTGTCTATTGACCCGGTGTCAAGAGGAAGTAAAGTGCGCGCGCGCATTTTCAAGCATTTTCGGGTTAGGAACCTACACCCACGCACAGCCGGAAATATTGTCGAGATCGTATCGCCAACGGTAAGTAAGCATGCTCCGCACGACTTCGTCATTAGAAGGAATTGTGCATTTTTTACTCGACTAAAAAGGAAGTAGGTTCATGATAACGTCTCCAGCAAGTAACTTGGCTAATAATTAGTATAATGAATTGAGTTTTCTTTTAGTTTTAGTCCCTATTAGATCTGTGTGGGCTGCTTTGCGTATATTGACAATTGTGTATACTAAAATATCATTCTTAAATACTGTCTATAGTTTACGCGAGTAGTACACATTTAAATAAAACACTTTTACAGTTTAAAACGCGACATATATTCGTTAAATTTATTAGAAAATGATTTCTAACTTCGGCCCGATATTTCGGATGCATTGTCTCCCCGTGACCACGGCGGGTTGAAGTTAAAAAAAATTCAAATAAGTTTAACTAATATATATCGCGTTTTAATCTGTTAAAGTGTTTTATTTAAATTACCACTTGTGTGTATAATATTTTTAATGATCTGTTATAACGCTCGAAATAATTATTTCACGCGGACGAAGTCGCGGGTACAGCTAGCTCTCTATATATTGCAGGTAACTCTGGGTATACTTCTAGTCAAAGAGTATACTATTTCCACAGGGTGACATACGCGAGTAAAAACGACAAGATCGCCATAGAGCCAACAATGGAAATCTAGTCACGACTGCTGTTTCAATTTGTACGTTATATATCGTCCTATGTTTGTACAGATATAGTATTATAGTACGTCGTAAGTTATTGCATTGGTAATCGCATTACCGAAAAATGGGCCGTTACCGATCCCCACCGCATCGTGCACTTCTGTAAATCTTTTATTTATTTATCTACGGTAAAAAACGAGGAATGTAAGTCCAATACATTGGACGATTCCCAAGTAAAAAACTGAAACAAAGTACAATTCTAACTTTATGCTAAAAGGCATGAGACTCAGGTTGTGCCCAGCAGCACTTAGACTTTCCAGAGGCATAATAGGTCGACAGTGCACCTTAACTATATGCTATAGAGTACAGGGAATTTCACTTTCAATATTCAAAACCATTGCATAATCAAGCAACCTCTGATGTAAAAATAAATATATAATTTGTATTGTGCGACAGCAATAATGCTCAGTACCGAAAATCATCAACTATCTCTTTCTAAAGGACGATCTTACCCGAAAACATGCTACAAACTAGTAAATTTAAGTAGAGTGCAAAGAAAATACATATATTAGTAAGCCATCGTTCGGTGAACACTGCTGCAGAGCATCCGAAACGTCGGGCCGTGTAAAAAAAAAAATACTAGTATAATTCGTTTTAAGCCGTTAAAGTATTTATTTAGTCTTTTATTTATACGTCTACGCGAAATATATAACTTGCTTACAAATAATTTTCAGTATTAAATGAAAGACTGTTTTTTTACAGTAGAGTACGACCCCGACGTTAATTTGTCCCCAAGACCCTTACTAGTCCAGTAAGGGTCTTGGGGACAAATTAACCTGCACTGTTGTAACGCTTTGGGGTCATTGTTGGGCTCTAGTGAGAGAAAAGATTTGAACAAACTATAAGAATAGAATATAAGTGATAAAGTAAATGCAAAAAGTCATCTTTAAATTTAAGTATTAATGTTATTAAGTAAGATTAGTTGTTTGTCCGTTTGTGCATTTAACTTCAGACGGCAATAATTCTACTGTCGACTCGTATGAATGAACACTAACGGGCCTCGGCCATTGATACCTAATTAGCATTCGCCGTAAATTATATGTCGGGCCCTGGCTGTGTTTGTGTTTCGCGCCTTGTTCATAAATTACATAAATAAAAAATTATATATTATATGCCTGTCATTATTAACTTGAATATTGTTAATTTATTTTGGAACGATGGATAGAATGTTTTGTATAAAGACAAGAGCCAACCCAGGAAGAGAACAGACAAGTATGGGAGTCACGTAGTGCCCTGAAACATAATTAAGAAGTACCTACCTATCGATTTAATAATCTCTTGATTGTGTAATTTTATTTTAAAAATATATTTAATTTATGAGCAAAGTTTAAAAAGCTTCCCCTATTTTATCTAAATTTAATCTTACCTGAGTAGAACTCGGTAGATCAATTGAGGAGCGCAACAGCACGGAAAGCTATGGACGCCAGTTCAACTCCTGACCGTGTCGTAATTTTTTCGAATTTAGAATTGACTTTAATTTAGTGCCATCGTGTGCAATAACACGTGGAAAGTATTAAAGTTTTGAAAATGTTTTTTTAATAACTAGATCCTATGAATATTTATATTATCTGCACATATTGTTCAGCACTCTCTAGCACTAAAATAACAACCCAGCAGTAAACTATCAAAGTTAATATACAAATATAAAAAGTGCATTATTTTTGTAGCAATAAAAAAACAACTTTCGTATTTAATTCCTTGTTTAATAATATCACGATATACATAACGAAGTACGGGTATCAGTATAAGCTTAAATCATTAGAATTAACGTGTTTTTACGATGAGGTCATCGTCATCGTCAACTAACGGATACAGTTTCGGTCGGAACTATGCTACAAACATTATTACGTTTTGTTCATTCACGTTTCAAGTTCAGAGTTTTAGCAAGCTTTATTTTAAATACTGTCTGTAGTTTACGCCACACATTTAAATAAAACACTTCAACGGTTTATAATGCGATGTATTGTTTGAAGTCAGAGACACCCGCCTTCTTTAATTTGTTGCTGCAAGCACCCAAAGTTGTGCCGTAATAATTTTCGAAGTTTTATATATATCGCGTTTTAAACCGTTAAAGTATTTTATTTAAAGTTTATTTTATTATTAGCTACCTCGTGTAAAATGTCTAGCGCTCCGAATTAATCAACCAAGTTACGTTTTTTCAGTACATTTAACGTAAGGTTTTTTGCTACCTACATTTTTATATCCTAAAAGCCTTGATTAGCCTTTTCAGAACTGGCTCCCTAACAGTATGTAATAGATAAAAAATGAATTTTATACGCGTATTAAAGCGTTACACACACACGTTGACACATTTAAAATAAAACATTTTTGGTATAAGACGCCGTTTACTGGTTAAAAGGCATCTTATTTTGTAGTATACTTATAGTTCGTGTCTTTTTTAGCCATTATCGTTCCTCCTAGTAACAACGGCTGCTTACAAGCATCAAAATGGCCATAGTAAAAAAAATATTTACGAATCGCGTTTGCTTTTTAAGTTTAGTTACCCATTACGTAGTTAGGGCACTCGGTACCAGTAAACAAGAAGTTTAGTGTAGCCTTTCTACACTAGCGAAGAGTACAAACCACCAAACACGGTTATTCTGTTGACTTTGCCGACAAGACATAAAATTTAATTGCTCATATTCTACTGTCACTGGACCACCAACAAACAGCTTGTCTGCCTAGTTTGGGACCACGTTATGTCCACTGTGCTATGTAGGAAGAGAATATTTAAGACAGAAAGAGATAGATTTGACTCTGTCATTTTTACTATAAAAACCGTGAAAATTCGTGAAGAAGAAATCTACGAATCTTCTATCACCTTTGATGCAACAAGTATAAATTTAAAAATCGAAAATTAATTGTGCTGTTGCTCTACCAATTGAGCTAACGGATCAATTTTTTCAATTTATTTTCGATTTTTAAATTATATAGTGTTTATACTTTGTTATTTATACTTTGAAAAATTATAAAGTTTTCAAAGTATAAATTGTTTTTTCTTTTAATTATCAAAGTAAGGAAATATCTTATTTTCTACATAGCAAGCCACTATTTACATTTTTTATTTGAAATATGAAAAAAACTCTTGGAACATTTTAGATCGGTTCCTTGCTATGATTACTTTAAGGACCCAAAAATGATTTCGTTCTAAGTAAACCTTACTAGCTTCTCTAAAAACTTCATTCCTGTAAGCTCCGAGGTTAGGTAATATTCCAATTTACTCTTTAAACGCGAAAGGCAATTACTATCGTGGGTTTTCGTTTGTCGCGCGCAATACTAAATTCGGTTATAAATAATAGTGGAAAATAAATTACTTATTTTATTGAGAGGAACTTTAGCGTTCCCATCAAAAGGGAGAATGTTTACGAGCCAGTAAAACTATACGTTTATTTGAGAATTACTGTATTATTATCCGGTATAATATGCGGATAAACGAGAATAACATCAATTCTAGAGTCGTCAGTCTTCATATATTGATATAACTGTCGGGGTCGAGGGAAAACGAGCCGCCCACGCGCCATTACTTACGCGCTATAATCGCACACACAAACATAATCGTCTGTATAACGCACGTAATTATTTCGACGTCGACTCTAGCGAATAGAACCTTTGTTAGGCGGAATTTTGAAAATGGAATCTTTTTCAAATTTGCTCTTATAAAAACTTTTTTTTTATGGCAAGCGGATAGCTGCCAGTGTTCTATAAACACTTTATGATAGCTGTAGTATCTGTGAATAGATCGCTCTCTGGTGTGTTTTATCTGTGGTTTGGGTTGTAGAGTAAAAATTAAATGTACACGAGATTTAGCGGCTTTCATTCCAAATACAATAATAACGTCTAATATATTAGGACGATTACTAAACAATATTCCATATTATTTATTTGGGATCATCAGGCAATACACAAAAATGTATAACAGACACACGAATGTCTGCAGGCAGGTCAGGATCAGACGTCTATCCTAATATTGGGTTACAATGTTTTTTTAATATTGATTAAAGTTTAGAAATTATTTAGTTTTTTTTAAATTAAGTTAAAAATTACATTGCGCGGAGGTGCAAGGTATCAGTAGGTTGAAAAAACACGGAACATGGAACGCTGTCGATGGCAGTTCAAGTCAATCGACTTATTTAATATTGATTAAATTACAGTTAAATATTGTCTGTACTCTGTAGTTTACTCTAGCCGTTAAATTGTTTTGTTTAGATTACAATTGTTAATTCAAGTTAATGTCTCGTTTTCCTGTCTTAAGAAATCGTTTTAAAAACAAGTGTTACAGAAACATTTCTCGAGAATGTATGAACTTCTCAAAACGATATAATTGTAATATTCAATGCAAAGTTTAAAGGTCAGATTAAAATCTAGACCGAGTTAAGCATGAAACAGGTATTTAACTCCAGTTCCACAATAATATAATATCATGTCTCTCACAATATTAATGTTGTTTATCATAAAATGTATTTACAACATTGCACTGTGTACGGCTTAAAACAATTCCACGGTAACAGAGACGAAGCAACTAAAATAAAGACGAGTTTTTACTTTTTCTTCTATGGTATTTACATAATTTTCAAAATAGGTTTAACGTATTTTAAAATGCAGAAATTTTGAAAGAATCTATTTCTATCTATCTATACTAATATATAAAGCTGAAGAGTTTGTTTGTTTGTATGTTTGAACTCGCTAATCTCAGGAACAACTAGTCCGATTTGCAAAATTTATTCATGTTGGATAGAAGATTGATTGTGGAAGGCTATAGGTTATAAAAAACGCTATGATTAAAAGAGCGGGAATTGTGGAGAAAACGGAGATAATTGCTTATCTTCGTGGGTTTCCGTTGCGTATACTGCGAAGAATGATTCTCTTTAAATGTTCTTAAAAATGCCCGCGATGCTATATGTCTATTTTCTAAGATTAACTTGCAAGAACGACGGGACGCGACCGACGTCGTGGATAACAACTTAAATTAATACAGAGCTGAGGTTATTGGCATCAAAATTCGTTTCTGAAAATGAAAATTACTATTACGACACAGCTAGTGCTGTTATAAACGTTACCTGGGAGATGTAGCCAGTATGAGACACCGTGAATGCAGATCGACTCAAAAGTAATATGGACCGGAAATTACAGCGTTGGAATTTCAGCTTCTAATAATTCCTAGTCAAATACTGTCTGTAGTTTACGCGAGTAGTACACGTTTAAATAAAATACTTTAACGGTTTTAAACGGGATATATTTTAGTTAAACTTGTTTGAAAATTATTTTGAACTACGGCCCGACGTTTCGGATGCTTAGCAGCACCCGTGGTCACGGGGACACCATGACATAACTATAATATGTCGCGTTTTAAACCGTTAGAGTGTTTTGTTTAAATTCCTAGTCATTTGTATAATTATGAGATAATACATAAGCGAAATATATCCTTGGCTAAAAGCTTCTCGTGTTTGATGGCGTGGTCGATACTAACGATGTCTTAATGGGGATGATGAAGAATTATTTGTGGAACTGGTGCGAATCGAAATTGTTATTAAACGTTGAATAGTCATTTGCATTAATGATGACATTCTTATGGAGCCTTATATTTATATAACATAGTTTTCAACAACAAACTTTAATTAAAATGGGATTTTTAAAATACAAATTGTACATTTTCATAACCATCTACAGATGCTCTGTAGTTTACGCGAGTAGTACACATTGAAATAGATGCCCTATTTAACCAGTTTTAAACAGTTTAAAACGCGAAATATATTATTTAATTTAATAACAATTTACCAAAGTTTAGTCTCCGGTAGCCACGGCTGCCGCAAGCCGTCCGAAATGTAAAAGTTAAGTTATATATTTCACGTTTTAATTCGTGAAAAGTGTTTTGTTTAAGAGGTACCCGTTTTTAATCTTTGTACGATAAATGTAATAATATAAACATTTCCCTTTTTCTCTTTTAATGTTATTATACAATCTAAGATAAGATCACTATAATTAGTTACTAACACTTGCTATGACGTCATCGTAGTCAGCCAATACTTTTACCCAAGTTAATTCCATATCGAGAGAAAACTAAATCCTTTTCGGTCACATTTAATGACGTTTAGTCTACCATGCAACCAGTTTGATGGATCGTTACTCGATCGTATCTCTAGAGAGCAATCTTGCAAGAGATAGTCTGTGGTAACAAACGCGTGTCGTTTCGGGTGGGGGGATTTACAGCTAAGTGATATAAGATTTACGCATAGTTTAGTTTATGTCAATTTTGTTCAAGGGAGGGGGGGGGACCGCCCCCCACCTATGCAAAATAGGGGGATGCTACCCTTTAGAATAATAATAATAAAATTATTTATTGCACAAACATAGTCATAAAAACATAAACACTTAGAATTATATATACAAAATAAAACATATTTGTGCAAAGGCGGCCTTTGCCTTAAGAAATAAAAATAAAAAGATAATTTTAGTAAACAATCAAAATAATGTCAACATGAAAAATAAAATTATACAATAAAAAGATAATTGAAACTCTAAGAATTCCATTAACAAAGTTGTTATGTTACGGTTTCCATTTGTTATGTTGGTGGTTAATTAGAAATTAATTATCCCCCCCCCATAAAAAATAGGGGGATAACAGACTTATGCGATTTACGACATTAGAAAAAATATTGTTACGGTAGATATATATTTTGAGGTAAAACCGAACTTGACTATTAATGCCAAATATGGCTAAACAACTTGGACATAAGGATTACAGAATTTAATTTAAAAGCCTGATTATACTTTCGAAACATTTTAGACTTAGTCGCGGGTTATACGAGGTGAAATTTATAATTATTAAAAATAAATGGACATGGTGTAATATTTTTAAACTGTTAAGTTCTTATCTATTTTAAAGTTATTAGACACTGTAAAGCCACGTCGGGACTCAAACCTAGGACCAATCATGTTGTTGCTGTACAAATTGAGTTACTGAGTATTTGAATTGTAATAAAGGTGCTTGAGGCATTAAAAAATGTAATGATCACAGATGATTGAAATTAGTTCAAATCTCTACTTTTTTAAAATTTGTAACAAATATTCTCTACTAAGTTCAATACTGATTGTATTATACACTTTAATCTTGTAAATAAAACAATTTTAACGGTTTAAAACCCGAAAGATATTAGTTTACTTATTTGCAATTTACTTAACTACGACCGGCCGTTTTGGATGCTTTGCAGCAGACGTGGTCACGAGGGCACTGAAGGTGGAAGCTCTATATGATAATATACCGCCACTATGTGCTATGTGTTCGCCCCATACCCCACAGAGGGTAAGCGGGATCTTGCTATATACTGGGAAATTGGTTGTATATACATTAGATAAGATCTATATTACAAAACTCCCTATTGTATTTCATTAGCTTTATTGCCATCGATGAAATGAAATTTACGATTAATTGAATCTCGTAATTAGATTTACTGCCGCGGGCCACGGCTTAAGTTTGTGAGTCAGAATCAATATATTTTTTATTACTACGAAATACGACTCTTCTAGAAACTTCCTTCGCAATTTAACCTCAAGAGTCAAATGAGCAGAATTGCAGGAAAAAAATTAAAGAAAGAAAGAAAAGAATATTTGGCCCTATAAAAATCAATGTCTTACTACGAATATCCTATCCCGTTTGCCCCGTGTCTCTATCTGTATCCGTTACATTTAGGTAGTTGATCAGACTACTGTAGCCTGTCTGACCGAAGCTATTCTCTCCCTGGTATTCGAACTCCGAACATCTCGCGCTTAACGCTATGCTAGGTTGGCAACACGTTCAACTATTTGTATAATTAAAATAAATCCATCATTAACCCAGTTAGGGGATATCTCTCATCTTATGAAAAATGTTGGATGCTTACGTCATTACGTCTCTCCAAGTTTTAGGGCTCTACAATCAACAAATGCACGATACAATTTGACGCGCTCGTTGGTTTGTTGTAGTAATATATGGCTAATAATCAACGGGTCGTAAATTCGATGTTTACCGTGTCCAACATTTTTCTTATCGATTTATATTTAAATAAAACACTTCAACGGTTTAAACGCGATATATTAGTTAAACTTATTTGAAAATGATTTTTAACTTCGGCCCGACGTTTCGGATGGTTTGCAGCAGCCGTGGTCACGGGGAGACAAAAATCATTTTCAAATAAGTTTAACTAATATATCGCGTTTTAAACTGTTGAAGTGTGTTATTTAAATGTGTACTACTCGCGTAAACTATAGACAGTATTCGATTTATATTTTTTCTGAAATACGTTGGACTCCTGGAAATCTGGATGGGTGGTAGAAACATCGACATTCTATGCGTCGTATGATAACGACCCACCATCCCACAGTTGAAAAAATCTAAAATAGGTCGACCGCGCATCTTGTTTAGATGTTATATGGCTGGGGTATTTCAACTACCATAAAGTGAATCCTCAGAAAAAATCACCAATTTAGCCAATCCGTTGTTTTACCAGTTCCAACATTTTATATGTTTAGATCAGCGATACAATATAATAAAAGTGTGTTGTACGATTGTTTATGGTATTTGGACAGTCATTAAAATGTTGAGACGACGCAAAAGCGCGCTGCGAGTCGACACTGGACCCGCCTAACAGTAAATTGGAAAAAAAACGATAATAATGAAGAGTTACTGCTAACCGCAGGTGGGAAGATTGATTGGAAGATACGCGTCTATCGATCGCTACTTACACTGACCATTATTGCTATTGTAATAAGTGACCGCGCATTTTCAGTATTTCCCGAAAAAAAAACAAGAGCGCGACGCTGACAAATCTCAACATTGCATTGAATTGTTGATACTAACCCAATATACGTTTATACTAGATTTTTAGAAGCCTTAACAAACATGTTATATATATAAATTTAAATCTTTTTAGAGCAGCGGCACCGACCGCTGAGGATGTCGGTTCAAGGCCCGTCCGTGACCTAAACTTTTAATTTAAGAATAGGATTGCTTTGATGATTAAATTTTTATTAATTTAAAATATAAAATTTGTTAAATAAACTTTTACTTACGTCAGTTTATCTAAAATAACTTTTTTATGACCATTACTTTTATAATTTTTAATGATATATCTAATGGTTAGTTTGACATAATGTAATAACGTTTTTCAAACAATTTATTGGTTTACGAATCGATGATAGTACGTTTGTCATTCGGTTAAAACCAGAGCTAGATACAAAGAAATGAATGAGTTTTATTTGAGTGAAAGGAACACTTTCAATTTTAAAATACGGACACAAATCGTGATTACAGGTATTAGATATTTTGCTGAAACATCGAGTAACACTTTTTCCATCTAAGACATCAAACCTCAAATCTAGCTAATTCTGATATCGATATTCGATGTTTTGTTATCAATATCGAACCCCAGACCTCAGGCTAAAACATGTGGTTATTATAAATAATATACGAATTCGATTTTAGGAACTCTTCCTTCTTATTGGCTTTTATAAATTATTCTATGTAATTTTAAAGACGAAAGTCAGTTTGATGGATGTTTATTGTTACTTAGTTAGTTGGTGTGCTGTGGCCCTGACAACTAAGTTATATAAGTTCTAGTAACTTAAGATACAAATATTTAAATAAAACACTTTAAGTTTAAAACGCGATATATATTAGTAGAACTTATTTGAAAATTATTTTAACTATGCTTCGCTTTGTTCTCTATAAATTTTCATTTGTTGCGAACATTTCGAACAATAGTGGAATGCTATCTGCGCGAATAGCGCCGCGGTCAAATCCTAGTATAGTAATACCGTGAGCCGATGACCGCGTTTACTTAGGCCAGTCCCAGGTGGATTCTGTAGCCGCGGGCCATGTAGCTTCCACTTTCTACGCGCTCAAACCACAATCGGTCTATTCGTATAATTTCACTCATTACAACACGTGCAAAATATTCAAATAGAACCTCTTTGTTTGAGTCGCTTACGATTAACAGGTGTTTTTTTTATACGTGCTTCTTTACGTTATGTTTTTAGTATTTTAAAATATCTTTTTTAGCTTAAACTTTTAAAGTATGCGTAATAATACTAGTAATTAGTTCTTTTTACTTAGCATATACTTGATTGAATAAAACATTTTTAACGGTTTAAAACGGGAATTATTCTAAAACTAGATAAACTTTACAAAATATATTATTACAGTTTATGTTGGACACCATTAAAAGTGTTTCATTTCAATGTGTACTGCAGTAAATTACAGACAGTAGGTAACTGTACGTGGCCTTGGTTGCTCAATGGTATTAAGCTAGAGGTCTTGCCTTCGAATACTGGGGAAATCTAAAAAAAAATATTTCGGTCGGACACAACTCCAAGTAACCAGTTGTCTTAATTTATCAACTTTACTTAGGGCACAAAGAAAAGACAAGTTAATAAATAGTATTGTAGAGTACCTTCTTGACGGGGCTTCGTTTTTTTCGCGTTTGAAACCGTTAAGTATTTAAGTAGTAGTCATACTATTTCCGACTAAGCAATTGTAGCGTTAAGTAAAACTTAGTAATTTTTAAATCTGGAATTCGGTATTCAAACTTCTTTGTATGTGTAAACAAAATTGAATTTGCATCACGCTCGTTCTCTGTATCGGCGATCTAAATCGGCTTAACCCTGCATTTGATGCAACTAACGAACCGTTATACAGCATACATTGCGGTTATACACTGGTAGCTACTCAACTTTCGATAACAAAGCCAGCAATGGATCTAATCAGAACAAATATTTACGACTTGTTTCCTGCGTCATCCTAACTTGATGGAGTATCATTTGTCACCAGGTAGATAAAGTCGATGTTTTGAATTGACAATGGATCATATTACTTTTCTTATTTTGTTGTGCATACTTAGATATTGTTAATCTTTAAGGCCGAGAGTTTGAGCCGTGATACAACATAATATGTTAACATACCTCTACATAATATTGTAGTCGAGATAACATGAGGCTGCTAGAGGCAGAGTGGCCTAACAATAAAAAACATGATTTTCAATAAGGAGGAAAATATATGCGCAATTAACTTAGGCGAAAATGAATTTGTAATATATTTGTGTAATAGAATTATGTGCATAAGAATTATGTTAACAATTTTCGGTTACAGTGCTATTGTAGATTAACATTTTTAGGCTATTTAAATAAAACACTTTAACTAATATATCGCGTTTGAAACCGTTAAAGTGTTTTATTTAAATCCAGATTTCCAGTTTAAATCCAACACGTTTCAGAATATTTATATATTGATTTAAAGAATGTTCGACCTGGTAGATTATAAGCCATGCATTGGTACAATTGTACTTATATCGTTTAAAACCGTCACAAGTTTGTTTGCTAGTAGATCCCAAGCTAGGTCACATGATTGAAGATTTTTCTATTTCAGTAATTTAGTATTTCAGTAATAAAGCATTCCAAATTTATAAACCGCGTCGTTTTCCATTAAAAATGAAACATTATGAAACATTTCTTACAAAGAATTGCCGAAAAGACACCCGTTTCGAGTCCGCTGAAGATATCACAATTCTCGCTAAGCCCAAGAAATGTGTGTAATTCCGTTTTTATGGGTCATTCAGGCTTGCTATATAATTGCTTCCACTGAATTTATGAAAGGCTATCGATTTAAACGCTCAGTTTCAACGATGCGCAATAATCGTATGTCATTGTTATGGGGCGTTAAAAGTTGACTACCTGTATTAAGTGATGGTACAATGAAAACTGTTGGATTCCTTCTCGAATCCTTCTAAATGTTGACGGAGTTGGTGGTTTAATGTTAGCAATGAATGGTTAATAATGGACGTGTTTTTTAAAAAAAAATTAAGTTTTCGAAACGCGTTCGAAAGCCTTAGCACAAATGGGGTTTGATAAAAACATTATCACTATCCTAGCTTCATTGACGGTTGTCGCAACGACATTATGATATCGTGCGTAAATATAGCAAATGTAACTTAAAATAATTTTATCTATATATTTCGCGTTTTAAACCGTTAAAAGAGTAAGCCTCAACTACAGACAATACCGTTTAGGCTTTTAAAGTCTAGTGAGGATTCTTTTACTTCAAAGCTTATCACCACATATGTCTGTTATATAACACAAATTTATCGGCGTATAAAACTTAAGCCATTGTTTGAAACTGAGCGAAAAGTAAAAATATAAGTTGCGTCATCGGAAAATCATCAGCCAAGCAATGGTCACCGACTTGTGCCATTAGGATGTTGCTACTCCACATAATTAATAGATAGCGAGCTGGTCACATTCACTAAAATCGATCCACGAGGTCAAGGGTCGCCAGAAGATAGACTGAGACGGCTATATTTCACCTGGCTGCGCTGTGCAATTCCATTTGAAATGGCGAATCACGCCTCCAGCGTTAGAGCGGGACAGAAATATCGATAGCAAAATGCTAGCTATGTCTAGCGGCTTAACTTAAATTAAACTCTAACCACTTGGATTAAAGCCCATTTCACCCCAACGCGATTCAAGTCACGATTTCGATATTCTGTTTGGATTATCGTTATTTCGCCTCTCGCAATTCATTAATATCAGTTAGTTAATACTGGTTAATAAATGAATAACACATTTACGCTGTCCATGATTGTTGTGATGATATAAAAAACTAATCAACAAATCGTTTTACGTCGCTGCATACGAGACTACACGTCGCCAAGTACCATCCATTTATACCTACTTGTCGTAGGATGCGAAGTGGCTTAATTATCCAAGACTGGCTATGCCAGCGGCTTCGTCCGCGTAGACTATTTTAACGCCAAAATTTGTTTATGCAAACCTCATCATCTTGAGGAATCATAGCCGTTAAGTGTTAGCCACGTTTGTCGCGCTACGTCATTCTTGCAAGTTAATCTTAAGAGGTAGAAATATACCGTGCTGGACATCTTGAACCGTTTTCGCAACGCACGCAACGGAAACCGTCAAATATGAAAAGGTCTCCCGTTTTTTCCACATTTCCAATACAAAATGAATTTTTCAATTCGATTCAGTAGTTCGTGAGATTACTGCGTTCAAACAAACAAACGCTTCAGCTTTATAATCGGAGGGAACTTTTGATTTTCAGGCATTCGAAATTCGAACACAAATTTTGAAAAAAGAAACTAAAATATTTCGAAATTTTTGTTGATGCGTTTGTCATTGTTTTTTCAGCGTTGATTTAAAACTCTATATAATTTCTTACATACCTATATAATCTGAACTTTTTCTTAGCTCCTTAACACATGCATACAACAAAAAGGTGGGTAAATTCCACATTTAGCAGTCATACATTTGAATATTCAACATACTTCATACTAACAATTTCTACGTAATCAGTCAAAATCAATAGCTCGGCTTGTCTGCATCGCGGTGTTTGTCCAAGATACTCTATGTGATAAGAAAGCGACTTTACTTATAAGGAGTATATGAAACACAAATATTAGTATGCCACGGTAAAAAATGAAATGAGTTAAGGTTTTAAGCTGAAACGGTTTAAATTTAATATAAATCAGTTTACACATAACAAATTCAATCAATATTAAGGAACAAGTTCCTTGCGACTGCAAGCTTTTATTTATTACGTAAAAATATAAAAAGTATGTAAGTACTTATAGTTTTGGAAACTGTAATAAGAATTTGTATAAATAAAAATTACGATACGGGCGCGACTTGAACCGGCATATACAGCGTTACACGGTAGCTCAATTGGCAATTGGCTCGGTTGGAGCAACAGCACAGAACGCGGATGCCGCCCGTGTTATAAAATGTTTTTAATCAAAAATCGATATAGACGCATTCGGGATGTGGTACTGAATAAAAATGCTCTGGATTCCTTGGATTGTAGTCTTAACCATCACCTCCATTTTTACCCATGAAGTCCATACAAGATTCTCTAACACATGGTAAATATCAAGATGGAGAACGAAGGACAACCTGAAACGATCGGTCTTTGGAATGTGCCAAGTGGAAGGAAAAGTCCGTGACCAGATACGCACCATGTTTTAATTACGACATTCTTTAAAAAAATTAAGTCAATAATAATTAAATAATCGATAACGGTTTTTGTAGAAATATGAAATATAATATAACAAACTTTCAGGAGTAGATATAATACTATCTTAAATCTCTGAACGTGCCAGAATATTCTCAAACATTATGAGTAATCCGTGTTCATAGTTAAATTTCCTGGAAAGATATGAACAGTGGGAAAAATATGACATACATTTGTATATGCCAGTAACGTACAAATCAGTTGTAGACGTACTCACATTACGATAAAGTGATAAGCGTTGCATTCACAAAATTGATGATATCACCACTGGGCCTAAATTTGCGTTTATCTTCATTACGTTATCTCTATCGACTACAGATCGCTTATATAGTCTATAGTGCATCTCTGGGCATATGAAGAGGAATCATTTTGAAAGTAAAAACTCATTTATTCACGAAGTCCACTAGGTACACTTATGAACGTCACATTAGTTAAAAACTAAAGACTCTATATTTACATTTACTACCGTAGCAAATCTATTGCGTAGAACGAACGAGAAGAACTGGCAAGAAACTCGAAATTAGTTATCTCTCCGAGTGAAGCAATTGTCCGCATTGTGAGCTTTAGTTCATTTAAATAAAATACTTTAACGGTTTAGAACGCGATTAATTAGTTAAACTTATTTGAAAATGATTTTTCTCGGCCCGACGTTTCGGATGCGTATATATCGCGTTTGTGTACTACTCGCGTAAACTATAGACAGTATTTGAGCTTTGGTTCGTTAAACAAACAGAAAGCTAGCTAGATTTGCACTTACAAATTTAAAAAAGACATTCCGGGCATTATTAGTGCAATTGATAGAGTCGAAACGTATAGTGTTGCGAATACCGCCCCTTTTGACATACATTTTAATTTCTTCATACTAAACAATTTAAAATAACGCGACATTTTACGCTTTATTTTCTTAACTAAAGCAATCACTTATGATAATACAGTGCTACATATTAAGTCTTATCATAAATCAATAGTTCTCGATCACCGGTTAAGCGTCGTAGCACTGTTAAAAATAATTAAACCGAATTTAAAATGGGTTAGCAAATAAAGGTAAGGTTCGCAAAATACCTAGCTAGCATATTTTTCACGCTTATCGTTAGGTATGTTGCAGAAACATTGATTAGATAGTGTTAAAAGATAAAAATATTTTAAAGTAAATAAAAGATGCATATTTTCGTAGATATTAGGATTTGGGCACCTGACGATGTTTTTTTTAAGTTTAGCTTTTTTAATTAACACTAGCTGATCCGGCAAACGTTATTTCCTTGTTTGCAAGATGGATATAATGTTGATACAACTCTAACAAATAATTGGTAATAATGTTTACTAAATTTAAGTGTAATTGAGTTAATGTAATTTGTTTTCGATAAAAAAAGAGGACACAAAACAGCGGACGCAAATAAAACCCTCGAAGATGAATATTTTCCTACGCTTTTATGATATTTACCAGTTTCTTCGCCTATTGGACGAAACGTGGTGTTATTTAGCCTTAAGCCTTCCTCGATAAATATTCTATCCAACACAAGAAGGATTCGAACCTGTCTTGAGATCACGTTTAAACACACGAACTCTTCAGCTTTATAATAATTGTATTCATTACTTTGAGGTTGCAATAGAAACGTGTATGATAATCGATTCAGAATCATTGTAAAACGATGGCACTTGTGTTTGTAAAATCGCGACGACCACGACTGTCATTGAAACAAAATTTTCGCGAATCATTGCTATGGAACAAGAAGAGAATTCTAGACGATTGACCGTAATTATTATTTTATGCCAATGCATAGGAATCACAAATATAGCGACCATCCCAAATGTGGCATTTTCCGAAGGCGTCCTCGGATGTATAATATTTTTCACACTTACGTACGTAATCCTCGGAATACCACTTTTATATATGGAGACAGTTATCAGTCAGTTCACCGGCAGAGATTGCATTGATGTTTGGAAGATCAGCCCTTGCACATCCCACGTGGGTTACTTCCTGATAGCGTGGCAAGTGGTGGTACTCATCTACAATCATACTGTTACGTCCTTCCTCATGCACTACTTTCTGATAAGTTTTGAATCCCTCCTACCCTACCATACTTGCGGCCCATGGACGAACGAACTGTGTAATATAATTCTCACTAACTTCACTGTCAACAAAAACTGTGTACGAAAACAGAAGGGCGCAGCGTATTGCGAAGGTCTATATTCAACTTTTCCCGAATACCAATATTGGAGATACAACTTAGTTAAGTTAGACAGAAAGCTTGACATCGCTTGGAAGGTCACCCTCGGCTCAGCGGCTATTTGTGTCATAGTTTATGTGAGCTGTTTCAAAAGGGAAAAGTCGCTGAAATGGGCCACTTACATCCTGGGACCGTTTCCTATAATCGCATACTGTGTGTTGCTCACAGGCTCGTTATTACAAAAGGGGATTGTTTTAAAATTCACAGAAGCATTGGATTTCGAATTTAAAGACTTTTCGAAGAAATTTCGCATATCAAGTATTATACATCGTGTTGGGTTTAATTTGGGGATCGGGTCGGGTGTAACCTTCAACTTATCAGCCAACTCGTCGTTCAGAACTCCGTGCCTATCGAACACTGTAATCAGCGTAATTATTTGCACACTCTTTTCCATTCTCACTGTAATCACAACGGCGATGATGACCTGCCCGTACGCATTAGAATTCGACGAAAAGCCGGAGATGATTATGAAGACGCGAATTTCGTTCCTCTTCGAGAAAGTACCAAGATTATTTAACCAATACGAAAGGAAGTCCTTCTATTTAATCCTTACGTATAGCTGTTACTCTGTTCTAGGTACCTGCACTAATGTTATCATCTTCTACAATTTATTAGACGTTGCCTCAACAAGAAGTATGAAAGTCGCCAAATATCCGGGATTGACTTGCTTCTGTGGCTGCATCCTCTTATTCCTAATAACAATTCCTCTGTTTAATTACTACGGAATTAATATAATGACAGTAAGCTTCAGGCGGCATGTAGTCACCTTTATGACTTTCATTAGTATGATTGAATGTGTGGTGTTTCTCACTTGGTATGGCGTCCAAAGGTTTTCTGAAGACGTTCACTTCATGTTGGGTGTCCAACCAAAAATGTTTATGAAAGTAACCTGGTTGTTTTCGAGTGTCGTACTCTTATACTCCTTCTTTGTTGAATTAAACCACCACTTGAAGACTACGACACAGTTTATTTACGGATCCTATGTAACGTTGGCAGTAATTGGTGTGTTGATAGCGATATTTGTTGTCAAATGTCTTTACGCTGCTTGCACAAAACAGATGTCGAAGATGTTTCAGTTAGATCCTAGTTGGGGGCCAAGGAACGAAGTGTTGCAACGTAGTAGGGCAATGTTTTCTGCGCAAGCGATGACAAAAGAGTATATGTACCGGCAGTATCACTTGCAAGCCGGTATTCTTTCGAGACAAAGACAATCCAATGTAAGGAACAGTACGAACATAGTCTAATGGTACGAACATCTATTATGATTTTTTTAAGTGTGACAAAAAGTGTATGTGGAAAATGAAATGTGACTTACACGATTTATTTATAAATAAAAACTAGTCTTCAGTTGAGTTCTATGTTATTAAATTTTTTCGTGATATCACAGACACAACTGCATAGGTTTTTTACAGTCAATTTATTAACTACTTTATTTTGCAAAGAGAAAACGAAGTGGCATCGTCAGCGATCCGTGCTGTTCCTCTAACCAATTGAGCTACCGAGTCACTCACGATGCCGGTTCAAGTCCTGCCCAAGTCGATTTTTTAAAATTTATAATCGATTTTTAATCGATATAGCGATAACATGTACACAGTAGGTATTCGAGTTTTCGAAAGTTTGATGACTTCAAAAATAAACAGAATGAAAATCGATGTATTATACAAAACTCCTTTTTTACTTCGAAAACTGAGGTTACGACCTTTAAATAAATTAACAATATATATGTTAAACTATCGATAATCCTATTATTGTGTTATATGTTACACATATAAGTCATATAGTATCTAGTCGCATGTTATTAAATTAAACTTGAATTAGTTATTACGTAATTCACCATATGACTCACCTCCGAAAATATACCGATTCTGATCCAGCAAATATGCAAAGTGGTATTCGATTTTTATTGTTTTTTTTTTCATAATAATCGATTAGATAACATACTTGATTATTAGTCAATTCTAATGGTTTGATGGTTCGTCTTAAAATTATATGTGAGTTATATAATAGGTAGCTTAATTGATCGTTCATTTATATGTTTTGGTCGTACGTAGGCAATGTGATACAGTACAATATAAATCTTAAATACTTCTATACTTCAGTGTAGATATTTTCAATATAAAAATTAACTTATCTCATTTCCGACGTTTTTGATGCTTTGCAGCAGCCGTGGTCACGGGGAGACTGGCCGGGCCGAAGTTAAAAATCATTTCCAAATAAGTTTAACTAATATATCGTTTTAAACAGTTAACGTGTTTTATTTAAAAGTAATGTCATATTTTAACTAAATACTTTTTACGGTTTACAATGCGAAACATATTAGGTAATTGTCGTAAATAATTTTAAAGTTCAGTGCGATGGACATAATATCCTAATAGATTGTCCCAGTTTAAATAAAACACTTGTAACGGTCTAAAATGCGAAAAATAATTGTTGTAAATATTACATTGTTATAATAAACTTATTTTTAATTACATTACACTACGGCTCGTGATTTCGGATGCTTTGCAGCAGTCGCGGTCACGGTGGGGTGTAATTAATTTAAATTAGAAAACTCTTCTAATATACGTCGCGTTTCAAACCGTTTAAAGTGTAGTATGTAAATGTGTGCTACTCGCAAAAACTACTTAGTAATAACTTCAATTCAAGTTGTATTAAAGTATTTGAAATATGTATTATCTCCCTAGAGAATGTAACTAACGTAAAAAGGTAATTTTGGTATAAATACAATGTGTATTGTTTAAACAAAAAGATGTCTAGGTGTTTCGAAACATAATATCAATGACCGACTTTTTAAATTATAAATTCTTAACTTATTAGAAGTCTGACATGTACTCTCATCAAATTTATTGCGTTTTGAGAGGCCATAAAAAAGAAAGTCAACAGTTTCCGCCGAGCAGACGCCTACGCGTTCGTGGATCGGGGTTTCGACAAAAAATGGGTTTATGTGAAAAAAGTGACGCGCCAAGCAGTCTGCCCGCTTGATGGCGCAAGCGCAACATCTCGTGGATCATTCAAATGCTCATAATGTAATGAATCATTATTGATTGACATTTATCGTCGGTTATTTAAACCTATTCTGATAGGGGTAGCAGGCTTCATCGAACCAATAACACGAGAAATAGGTAAATAAAAATGATTATTTTCAAAATTTATAGTCAAGAATTTTAAGCATAATTTTTAATACATTAAACTTTTAAACAAAACACTTTAACGGTTTAAAACGCGATATATTAGTTAAACTTATTTGAAAATGATTTTTAACTTCGGCCCGACGTTTCGAATGCTTTGCAGCAGCCGTGGTCACGGGGAGACATCATCGGGGAAATCATTTTCAAATAAGTTTAACTAATATATCGCGTTTTAAACCGTTAAAGTGTTTTATTTAAATGTGTACTACTCGCGTAAACTATAGACAGTATTTAAATTAAACTTATTATTAGATTTTTATTGTTAGTCACGCCACTAGAACACATTTAATTAAAACTTTTTAAACCGTTTAAAACGCGTGATATATTCGTATAATTATTTTATTTCGTATTCAATTTATCTACGTCCCCACGTGACCACGACTGCGGCAAGGCATCCGAAACGTCGGGAATTAGTAAAAAAGCTAATATATATCGCATTTAAAACCGTTAAAAGTGTTTTATTCAAAGTTTTGTTATATTTACAGTCATATATCGAACGATTAACTTTTGTTCGAGATTTCTGAATTAACTGGGACAGACTAGCATTGCACTATCGTATTTTGTTCGATTACTATTACTGGATCAATTGGTTTTTGATTACTTAGCTTTTTCCTGGTGGGTTCCCATCAGGTCCAAAATGTTTCTCATTAATTTATAGTCTTTCTGAAAATATTGGACTTCGTCTGGAAATCTGGATATTGAATGGGGAGGTGGGAATATCGAAATTTCCGTCCGCGTCATGAACCACCATCGGCAGATGATAAGCCGTGAAGTTTAATCACGTTACAATACACATCAGGTTTCAATTTGTGGTTTTCCGAATATCCAAAGACGAAATAGGTCGAGAGCACATCTAGTTTAGATGCTAGACCCCATGCTTGTCTATCCTCCTCTATAAAAAAACAGTGTAAAAACCTAATATTGTTTTACTTACATAAAAAATTCGTTTCCATGACAGAGACTAAAGAAAACAGGCATATGACCTTGTACTTGGTAATAATTAGAATTCTAATTTAGAGAAAAAGGCCGACCATTTTTGCATAGAGCCTTCCATTGTTGTAGAACGTCACTTGCACGATAAATGAAGGGGAAATATTGCGTGGCTCAATTTTATACTGTTGCTTTGCGTTAAGAGAGGTCACAAGTTCAGATCCTGGTCACTTAATGAAGATTAGCACGTAAACATTTTACATTGGATAAAAACTTTGTGCTTTGCTTAGAGTTAAAAAACCAAGACTTTTTGTAGAGCCGATCTTAGGTTCGAATCTCAGGAAAACCTATATCTACATTAAAAGCTGGCATTCGCCTTAAATTCGTAAGACCTATTGTTTATCAACATTTTTAAAATTGGCGGACAAAAAATGTAGTCTACTATCAAAAATAATTTATTCATGTAGGTAGCAAAAATGTTAAAATCTCTAAATTTTACAAATACTACCACTTCCCGAATCAATGGCGTAGAACGTACGAGAAGAACTAGCGAGAAACTCGCCGCCACTCCTTTTAATGTCATGTTTTTCTACACTTTATGGGTACATCTGATTGATTTACGTTATAATAACCTTTTTCAAGAGTTTTTGTTAAACATACATTACATAAACTTAAACTGTCTGCTACCCGGACTACCCTACCCTACTATAACCTACCATACTCTACCCTGTGACTTTTACGGAATGTATAACGCTATAGAAATGGACAGGTAAAAGGGGAGTTGTTCAAAAGTCGATTAACATACAACATCAGTGCAAATCCAGTTGGTTGAGCATTGCGTCATGCATTAGAATGTTTGACCCGGCGTTTAGAGCACCAACCGCGTCGCCACCGAACTTTGCGTACATTCCTGCTTTTGTCACGACAAAGTCTAAGACAAGGCCTGTACTTATAATTAGTATAACACATTTGAGCCTTGTTCGCTTAGAGGTTTGAGTTAACGACCCACAAGCTCTGAGATAAGATCTGGCTTAAATAAAATACTTTTTAACGGTTGAAAAGGTGAAATATATTCGTTCTAATTTTTTTTCTAAGGGCCAAAGCGATTGAAGTAGCCGTGGTCACTGGGGGACGAAGTTAAATAGAATAAAAAAAAATTACCATATAACATCTAAACAAGATGCGCTGTCGGCCTATTTCGGCTTTGAATATTCGAAAAGCCGCAGACTGAAACCTAAACGCGATTATTCGACACGACACAGTTGAAAATGTGGATAATGGTACATGGCTCGTTTTTTGGATCAATTTAATATCCATATTCCAAGACGAAGTGGAAACCCGGGGGGACCCGATGGGGATTAGCACGACCCGTTGACTAATAGCCATACATAACATTGCTACCTTGCGAACGAGCCTGTCGATTAAAACTACGCAACAGATTTTGATGCGGTTTTTAGTAGATAGAGGAAGGTTTTTATAAACAACGTTCACAGTTTTCCGTAGTGTTTGCACTATCAGCATTGCACCCGAGCGAGGCCGGGGCGGGTCGCTAGTGTAAAATATACTCATGATAAAAGGTTGCCCAATACGCTTTCATTTGACTCAAAGCTCTTCGATTTCCAATTCAGACCCTTAATGACCTGAGTTATACAATACCCTATCACCAGCATATATACACTATCATTATATACAGCCTAACTGGTAATTTACTTGAATTTTATGCTAATATTATCTTGAGCCGATCGCTTAAATAACTTCGTTAAATCGATACGATATTGAAACCTCTCCATAAATTAGTCCCTAGGTTACCTAATAAAACCTTATTGCGTGCGTTTAACTCAGAACAATGTTTTTCGTAACATCGAGACGAGAAGAAAGCTTTTTGGTAAAAAATAATCAAAATGCCACAGGTTGATTGCTTGCGATCAAGTCGCTTATGCACGCAATAAGGCTGCGGTCTGCTTTAAACGCAGTAAGTCATCTATACTAATATTATAAAGTTAAAAGTTTGTTTGAAAGCGGTAATCTGAGGAACTAGTGGTTCGAATTGGTCGATCGGTCGCGGGCACAGCTAGTAGAAATATACTCTTTGACGTTGAGCCGTTCCATACCTGTCAAAGTTTGACGGTAAGGTTGCTAATTGACTACCGTTGTAAAATGTTTCGTCCAGCAGGCTAGGCTCTCTGACGCGACGTATTGCGTTACGCAGCACGTTGTAAGACCACAGCCTAAAAACCGCTGCGTTCATGGCTTTTAAATACCATCAACATATATTCTGTTATCTATGACACTAACACTTAGAGAACAATTGCACAATTGCTTTTGGGAAAAGTGTCGCTATCAAGTAAGTTATTGTCCGGTTTAGTTGTGTATGTATGTGTGTGTATTATGTGTGCGTGTGTGTCTAATAAGGCTTTGCTTGAATGGCATTACGATCCGGTGTTTATCGAACGCGTTAACCTGCTGTGTGCGGTCTGCGGTCCGCTTGACCAACATCTGATCGCGTTGAGCTTATAACGTTTAGACAAGACTATACTTTTACGCTTCGATTCGTCTCCTCGCTTTTTAGCTCTGTAGTAAAAACTAATGTAACTTAATAAATGTAATGTAACTGTCATCAGTTTATGGTTGTACCGTTTAGTAGATTAATTCTTCCCCGAGTCTTCATACATAGAAAGTAGAATTAAAACCCACTAGAACTAACTACTTATGTTAAATAAAACACTTTAACGTTTAAATAATTCTATTATAATTCTATTTTTTCATACCATTGTTTTTCGGACTGTCCGGCCCACGTAAGCGAGAAGAGGTTCCCGACGTTTTGCCATCACAAGCGGACGGCATCATGAGATGTTAGCTCCTCGATTGCTTGAAGAAATTATTCTTCAATGATATGCTGAACGATGGCCGTGAAATCCTTACACAATTTAATATAAATCGTATTTTATACCATTAAAGTGTTTTATTGTAGTGTTTAGCTACTTATGTTTATAAGATACATGTTCGTATAGTACTTTCGGATGTCACAAACAATGTGTCAAAGTTTTATCAAAATAGTCAGGCGTAATAGAGTAAGAGTATAAGTAGCAATGATATAATTACATAATAAACTTTTAGAACAAACGCGGGCGTAATGGCATTTCTGTATATTGCGAAGTCTACATCGATCACTTTCGTCGACGCTTGCGCAGGTGACCGCCGCCCCTCCCCGCACTGGTCCTACGGCCGCTGCTACCTAACGGTGTGTTTTGTTTAACAAAACAGAACTGCCTATAGGCTAAAGGTAACTATGTTAAACGTGTTAAAAGCAACAAATTTATATCTCAAAGACACGCATACAATAATATCTTGATTTCAACTGGAATGTCTCGGGCTAAGACTTATGTGACCCGTCTATGAATATTCGACGAGGTGACGATATTTATTACGACACAGGATTTATAATTCTAAATTTAAATAATTATATTGTCTGGGCCTAATCTGTGGACTGAGTTTAGTTGAAAGTAGATAATGCTGCTTATAATATTATTGGAAAAAAGATAAACATGTCATACTCGGAAAGTACTGGTTCCATATTGGATTTCATCAGTACATTAGAAAGATTAAGAAGAAATATCTAGATTTTTGGACAACACAACATCTTAAGCCTTTGCTCTTTGTATCTGTGAATCTGATGTTTTAATAGCAACAGTGCTCCAAAATAATAAAGATGTAGAGTTTGTTGGCTTTTGAGATAATCTCAGGAATTACTAATAATTGAAAAAAATATTTCTGTGTTGGATAGCATTGTCGAGGAATGCTTTAAGCTAAAACATCACGTTGCGACCTACGAAAAACATATATGTTGTGACACAGACATTTTTAAAGTTCCAATCGTAAAATTCAAAAGTTTAAAATTGGAATAAAGATTGGTAACAGTTCTAACAAAGTCCAAGGTATAGCAGCCATGGTTTTCGAGTCTTACCGATAAGTCGTTTGAATGTGTAAATAAGATAAGAAATGCAAATAATCGTAAAGGTATTGGTGAGTCGATGACACGTCTAACTAGGACAACGAAGATATAAAAGGCAAGTATTATATTAATAAGGCAAACCATTGCTAACATTTCCGCTCTTAAGGAAATACAACAAAACGTCGAGAAATAACGGCTTTTCGAATAACAAAAATTGTTTAAACTCTTATTAAACAGGATACAAAACATATGATATCTTCGATACAGTGATAGGACATACTCACAAATACGAATATGCTGAGAAACATAATAACACCATCTTCCGTGACCACGGCTGCTGCAAATCATCCAAATTGTCGGGCCGTCATTAATATAAATTGAAATAATTTACTCAATATATTACGCTTTTTAAACGGTTAATTTAATGGGTACTACTCGCGACCAATACTTAAAAATTAACATACTAAAATGTTGTTGTAATTGGATCTCGTGAAATGCAATGTAGTGCAATCCATTAAACGAACAAGGAATTACAGATAGAAGTAGGCACTCATAAAATTGTAAAAGTATTTTTTTAAATATATATAGCTATATATATATATATATAATTTTTGCGAACACTTTTCTACGGTCGTTCAATAATAGATTATGTACAGGCGAGTTGGTCAGACTTTTGTAACCTGCCCGATCAAGCCAATTTATTGAATTCAGGTGCTGAACGCGATGCTAGGAAATAAATACCGTTATAAAACACAAGATACGAAATATTATAAATAGTTATAAGTTAAATATAATATATTTGACCGTTAGGCCGAAGGAAAAAATAACGTTTGTAATTGCTGAAAGAATTACAATGTATATAAATTAAACCGTGCTGCTTTGGCCAATTGAGCTACCGTGTCAGCTGGACAGCAGCACGGAACGATATGGATGCCGGTTCGAAAACCCGCCATTATAACTATTGTTTTCAAACAAGATAGGTTTTTAATTATTAATATGTGAAACGAATCTAATAAAGGTTTGAAGCTGTGTACATTGTTAGTTGCTAATTATTTGATAGCTATTTTTTGTGTTAGGTTGTCAAATAAACGTATAGATTTATGATAGGTTTTGTTCTGCCCGTCGGAATGTGTCATCGCCTCGGGTTAGAAAGCCACCATTTGCATTAAGATGTTTCGCGTTGCACAAATCAGAAAGCCCTCTGACAATTTGGAATTTAAGATTCATATAGAGGTGGTGAAAATATTTATTTAAATCGTCACCATCATCAACCCATGTCTCGCTTACAAAGCATGCCACTCGGCTCTAATTTATCACTGTCAAAATTATTAAAATATTCATTTAAATTGGTCTAGTTCTGGCAAACATTGAATATATACTATTCGGGTTTAAGTATTTGTAAATTCGGTAAGGAAAGTACATAGATGTTTTTAAAGTGGGTAAATTTTGAAATAAAGTTATAGCTATAACACTATTTATTTTGGCCCGTAGTTGATCAGATCTGTAAAACATATAATTTTTTCCCGGATTTGAACACAAGCACTCGCGTCCAACACAAGCTTAAAATTATTTAGCATTAAAAAACGATTTTTAATAAAATTATGACACGGGTAGGACTTGAACCGGCATCCACATCGTTCCGTGCTGTTGCTCTAACCGATTGAGCCACCATGTCCTTCACGTCATCGTCAAAACGTGCATCCAAATGCATTTAGCATAACAATATATTTAAATAAAACACTTTAACGGTTTAAAAAGCGATATATTAGTTAATTGTAACTAACTAGTTAATGATAACTTATATATCGCGTTTTAAACCGTCAAAGTGTTTTATTTAAATGTGTACTACTCGCGTAAACTATAGACAGTATATAAAAATATATTGATTTTGGTAACACATGATAAACATTGAAAACTCTCAATTCAAAGAGCCGCAACAATCTTGTTCTACAAGCGAAAAATCGGATACCGCCGAAAAAAACTTGCGCGAACGGTTCGCGAAGTTAAAGCAGAGCTTTCCATTAAATGGAAAAATGCAGCACGAAGCCGGTTTGCTGGTACCTTCCGGATTCCCAACCTGTTACTCTAGGTCAAATAGCGTTATCTCGCTCGCACTAAGGTACGCCACGATTTGGGATCGCGTCGCCCTAACCTACATTTTCAGAGCTCAAGTATTTTATGCTGAACGAATTAATTACAAAGGTACAAAACTTATACTGCTAATAGAAAACAACATGAGGAAATTGTATAGTCCCGTAATTTCATTTTTTTGATAGCATAGGTGGTACCTGAAATACTGTGGCGTTGTGGCGCTGTGGACTTATTTTGGCTTTGGATTTTGGAATATCCACCGACGGCAACCGAAACGCGATTACGCTTTACGGCTTTTTCATTTGTGGACGGTGGTTCGTGACCCGGACGGAATTTCTATATTGCTACCACCCATTTGATATCGCTATCACTCTTTCTTAAATTTCATTTCAGAATGTAATTCATCATAAAATAAAATGGCTGCAAATTTTCTATATATAGACAATATTCTTCGCTTTCTGAATATCGATCTAATTAAATATTTTTTTAATAATAATGAAGGACAGACAAACATGATCTTCACTTGACGGGAGATGAAATACCCTAGTTATAAAGAACCATATAACATCTACAGAAGATGTGCTGTTGTCCTATATTGTTATCGTGTTTTTTATACGTTATATGTCATCTATATAAAGAAAAAATAGGTTTAGCTAGTCTTAACTAACTTAAGCTGTTAATTCTAGTTTCACAAATGCGGGTAGACATATAAAATGAGTACATGTTTAGTTTTATTAATTGAATGTTATATTATGTTACTATAATAATTATAAGGCACTTGTGAACATAAAAAAAATCAAAGTAACAAAGAACAAACTCTTTAGCTCTATAATATTAGTATAGACTGAAAGAAATATAATGTTTAACATATTTTTTATCTACTTATTAGTTTAAAAAGACGCATGTAATGAAAAATCACGGCCATTTAATAAAAAGTTTTAACATCTTAAAAACACACAGATTGTACTAAAATAAACCATAAAAGTAAAATATGTTGTTACGTTTCGTGTCGTTCATAAGTTGGAAGTTTTTAACGACGCTCGCTTTAATGATGAAAACACCAATAATGAAAGAAATGACTTCTCGTTAGTAGGCAATTTCGTTTAGCTGTTTAAATTGTTAGCTATTTTAGTATTTGTGAGATACATTTGTCATAATAATCCCCTTTGGTTATTAAGGAAAGTTATGCTTCTCATGATTTATATAATAAATTGCGACAATAGGTATGTTTATTTATTTAGTTTTCTATCGGGGACACCTGTAGAAGGCCGCGTGATCAGTCCGCGCCATCAGCTGACCATTTCACCCATTTCCTCCTTTCAGAGGGTTTTGGGTTATCCAACTCTCACTGTGTCCCCTTCAAACCTTCCGTAAACTTGACGGTAGGTATGTTCAATTGTTCAAAGCGTTGCCTAGCAACCGAATCGCGTTAAAGCAGGATAAGGAACCCAGGAAAAAGAAATAACTTGTTTCGCTAAGTCAGCGCCCAGAAGTACGATCAAGTACTTGACTGTTAAATACGCGTAATATAGTATTTCAATTTATTTTACCAACGGCCCGACCATCAGATGCTTTTCACTGACCGTGGTTATGTTAGTTAAGTATATTTCGAGTATTAAACCGTTAAAATGAAATTTAAATAATTAACTGTAGAGTCGTTCGGTGAAACGAATAGAGATGTGTTACCCCCCCTTACAGACAACAGTTTTTTATTTTATTTTTTATAATAGAGGAAAACAGACTTTAAATCAACATTAATTAATTGGTTGGTGTAATAACAGCAAACATGTTGGACTTCGTCTGGAAATCTGGATACTTAATGGATGGTAGGAATATCAAAAACTCCGTCCGGGCTACAAACCACCACGGATGAAAAATCAGTGAAGCTTAGTCGCGTTTCGTCGTTATGGATTTCCGAGTCAAAGCCGAAATAGGCCGACAGCGCATCTTGTGTAGTTGTCATATGGCTGAGGTATTTCGCAGCATGTCCGAAACAAAGAAAATCTCGCTCGAATAAAGGTGAGTGGGGTAATAGGCCACTATGAACAATATACCGCTATAAGCTCCTTAATGACCACAGTCGAAGCATTGAATCAAGACATTTAAGGCACCTAAATTGCGTTTAATGCAATTGCCAATTGAATGTCAGATAGGCCAAAATTGTTCGCATATAAGTCCTCCTTAGTTTTATCATCGTGTTCGTCCGCGTAGATTATTTATTTTGGGCATCGACATTTTTCAACCTCCTCTGTTTTATAAATTATTGCTGTTACCCACGTCGTCCGCGTCTCGTCGTTCTTACAAGTTAATCTTAAAAGATAGACATATATTGTCGCTTACAGATTATTTTAGATCGTATAAAGAAAAAATCGTACGGCGTATGACTCGATAGCTCAATTGATTAGAGCAACAGCACAGAGGGCTGACGATGCCAAGTCCTGCCCGAGTCGTAGTTTTTTTCAATTTATATTTATTTTATTTATTTATATCGATTTTTGTTTAAGAACCATTCTATGTTACATGTGTTGTTATTTCTTAAACTGTTTTCGCATTAAACGGGAGCCCGCAAAGATGAAAAATTTCTCGTTTTCTCCTCATTTCTCTCAGTATCGTTCGCAGCCTTATGTTCTATAGTCTAAAGCCTTCCTCGATAAGTGATGTAACCGATGCACAAATTTTTCAATTGGAATTGTTCCACGACCTGGATGTAATTTCGATATTCGTACCAGGCCAACATAATTTAGAATTTTTTTAAATTGATTAAAAAAACCGATCGACCCCGCTACCCGTTGATTATTGCCATACATTCCTACCATTGGACCAACAAGAGAGTCAAACTATGTAACCAGTCAGTGTAAGCGTAAATATATATAATATAGTTACAATATATAAATTATTTTTACTTCTGATAAGTTACGATATTGACAAGTGCTTACAAGTCATAAATCCTTGCAACTGATATTTCATGTTAGCAGTTTTTATTATAGTTTGACATTAATTTATATTATTCGCTTTAAAATTATGCCCGTGCTTAATAAATCGTTTTTATGTTTGAAATTATTTGATTTAATGTTCAGTTACTAAATGCACAAGTAGTATATAAAAAATTAAAATGTTTACCATTGTTTCTCTAGCGAATTATTTAGTTACTTAAACACACTTTTTTATAATTTCTAATATCTTAATACAAAGATCGAAAATAAATTGAAAAAAAAATTCGACTCGGGCAGGACTTGAACCGACATCGTCAGCGCATCTTTCCGCCAAATACCAACTTCGACGGAACGGATGGCGCGTAGCAATTTTTTTTACTTTGACGTCAGAGACACCCTCCATCTAGCCCTTTAGTAAAATAAATTTAACTATCGCGTTTAAAACCGTTAAATTGCTTTATTCAAAAGCGGATTCCTTCCAACAAGTGAACAATCATTCTTACCTCTTCTTATTGACAGGCAATAGTGACTATATACCTCTTGCTTTCGTGTTATAATAAAAAACATTTAACGATTTTGATTCCGTCGTCGCTTAATACACATGCCCGTACACATAAAAGCATAATCGATCAAGTATTGAGCACAATCATTGTATTTGGCAGTTGAACCGTGAATCCTGTCACTATTGCCTTCATCCCCCCCCACTTCAATCGCCCCCTCTTTATATGAATCCCAATTACGTCTGCGCTTACGCAACTTTGTAAATCTAGTGGAGTGTGAACTTATTGAATTGATACTTACTTAATACAAAGTAATAACGTTTAAACCGAGTTTAGCACGCTTGTATAATGTGGATAAAAGTCGTGGGTAGTTGTTACGTGTTACCTTAATTGAAATAAAGTGATACTAAGTACTTTTTACATTGCTTGATGTATAAAAATATATACTATATATTATGTAGTTTTGTTTTCATCAAGAGAAGATAAATTATTTTAGCCAGGATTTAAGAAAATAACTATCTACCTGCAAAATACTAGTCCAATTGAGTGTTTTTCATTGTACACCAGACTCTAAATGGGTTAAACCCAGTTTAGTGCCGTCGCAAGACAAAGATTGACAACCTTTATAATTTTAAATTTTAAAATTTACTCTTTACCGGTTTAAAACGTATAATATATTAATTATACTTGTTTACAAATTGTTTTAACTACGGCCCGACGCTTCGGATGCTTGCAGCAGCCGTAGTCGCGAGGAGTCTACAGATAGACAGGAGGGTGTCTCTAATGTCAAAGTAAACCGCAACGCTAGCGGATATATTTGTGTGCTTTATTTAAATGTGTACTACTCGCATAAACTATAGACAGTATAAAATTCTGATTGACAATAAGCTAAAAACTTGAGGGAGCTCCCCCTACGACACGTAGTTATCTCGTATTTTATAATTATTGCTATGAAACCCTGCGCACGACTTGGTTCGATCTGTATAAAAAATAATAAAATTATTGTATCAGGAAGAACAACAGACAGCACACCGGTATAATGGACTACATCATTTTGTACGTACTCAATCGAAGTTCGTATCGATCGAACTATATACATAAAAAATGGATTATAAATTGAAAAAAATTACGACACGGGCAGGATCTGAACCGGCATCTACAGCATTCCGTGCTCTAATTAAACTACCGTATCCTACACGTCATCGTCTAATTTTTCAACCTATTGATATATGCATCTCTCGCAATTAACTAGTTTATAATATTAAAGTTGTAAAATAATACGTTATGCGATCTTCGAAGAAATATTTACATATTATACTTCCCTGATATTTAAAGTTGAAATCTAACTAACAGAACGATATTTTTATTTTTAACTGAACTTACTTAATATGAGTTGCAGATCAACTGTATACGCAATGCACGCAAAAGATATAAAAGCAGTGTTTACCCCTAAAGACAGAGACTAAGAGACTTTTGATAATTGAATATGAAAAAAAATGATTTAAAAAAGTCGATGACACGGTCGGGACTTAAATCGACATCATTTTTATCTAAAAAAACATTCTTTATATTTTTTGTCATGTGAAATAGCATTAGAAAATATTATTGTTCTATTAAATATCAAATTAGAGCCGATTTCTTATTATGTACACTTCGTTTCGTCGTTTGCAAATGAAATAATAAATAATTTTTGCAACGTGATAAAATTGTCAATCACCCTTATTGTCTATTCTTCGCTCATCATTTAATACTCCTTCATTTAAATAATTCGTAACAGAATATTACCATTTTAGTATTTTAATTTTTTTCTTACTAATAACTTCAAGTTTATTGTAGAATTGCGTGTTCGCGAAAAACCTTTATAGTCCTTTGTTTTAATAAACAAGTATAACATCTACTACTACTCTCATACAATAATTTTAATCTAATCTATTATAAAGAGACTAAATTTACATACAAAATTCTACAACACATAAGACAGTTTAAGATGTGGCTGAATTTCGATCCTGTGATCGTTATAACTTTTTTTTTAAATATAGATGCAAAAATCTTTTCTCTGTGGATATTGTCTATGCTCTATCAATTAGACCAATTATAGCCTATCAATACGAAACAAATGTTTTTTCAAACGCTAGTAGACATCAAAATGCAACTTTTTCGAACTCTATATTTAAATATCGTGCATAATATCAATAGGGCCGGTCGCACATGAGTGAACACCGCATGTAATAAATACAAACTTGTGACTTCCTTTATGCGCTTGACTGGCCGGGTTTATAATCTATGGTCATAATTGCTAAATCAGACTTTTAGGAATAGAATATAATGGGATGGAGCACCGAACCAACTACTTGTAAATAATTTAAAGTCCTAGCTAAAACTTACGCACTTAAGTACTCCTATTATAGAGAGCGTTATATTTTGTATCTTTTATGAAATCTATGTTAATTTTCTGCTAAGATTTGATACTACTAAGCATTAAATTGAACCTACCTAGTCATAACATTGAAAACAATATCTTGTCAGTTGAGTAAAAGCTATTAGTAAAATATATAACTGAGATGTGCTTTTTGTAATGAAAAGAATGAACGGCATATTATATGCTTCTCATTATGCCACGTTATACAATTACCACTATTGTAATTGATTAACAACACTCGTCAGCAGCGATGTGTATACGCAATCCCTTGCGTGCTAGTTGATAACAGAAACCACTTTTTCAACTCACACAAGGTCTTCTTGCTTTATCAAATCAATAAACAATCGGAAATTATGCATTTTATTACGAAAATGATTAATATCGCCCATTTAAATTACAAAATAGCGTTTCGGAAATTAAAAATTAAGCACATGCAGTTTTAAGCGTTTTGCTGGCGGGAGTTTAAAAAATATGATTTATAATTAGCAAAATTTCATAAACTGAAGCGTCACTTTTGATTGCAGGAAAGCGAAATTTAAAAAAAAAATAGTTTAGTCTATTAAAAGTAATTTTATCTGTGGCGTTACGATCACTCTCGTTCTACAATAGACAAACATAGATATCCCGATTGAGCATAGACTATAAATATGTGGTCTGTAGATGGGCACAGATAAGAGTGTTCGATTTTTAAAATGCCAAGCGAGAATTGGTTAATCGATGCTATTCCCATGCGCGACACGGTTGATGCGCGCTCACAAACCTTGCACTTACGAACCGTATAAATTTGTGTCCACACAATTTGTTCTATATATTTATCCACTAATGCGTTTGATGGATATCATTTCAACTGGAAAATTAGTTAAACATTTACAATTACATTAGTCCGATGGATAATTCAATGGTTGAAATTGACACGGTGAAGATCATTACTTTTTAATGTGGAATCTCTCTATTGAGTAGACGATTTCGTAGGATATTAATTTGAATTAAATTTCCTGTTTATAATAATTATATAAAAAATAGATAATTCTCGGGTTAACTTGACCTATCGGTTATACTAGCGGTTTTGTTTTGTAATAATTTTCAAAATTTTTCAAAACTAAGACAATATGGACATTAAATGTTTTGTAGGAGTAAAAAAAATCCGTCAGTCGTTCTTTTCCTAGTGGTCAAAACTAAAGGTCGACAGCGTAGTCGTAGAAGAGAGCCAGGACGTTATCTTCTATAACAAACTATTTAAAAAAAAAATACAAAGAAATGCCTGTATAACCAACATCTAATATCAAGTAGTTTTTAATTCACGCGTGTATTGCAAATAAAAACAGAAAAACACATTTTTAACGTTTTAAAACGCGTAACATACGGCCCGACGTTTCACAGTTAAAATTGCAAAGTTGTTAGTCAACCTATACATAACATTTCGTGTTTTAAACTGTTAAAAGTGTTTAATCTATACATCACTATTTATGTATAAATAACAAGCTGCTAAAAACGTTGACCGTGTCTTCTCAATAATAGATTTAGTACAGTTATAAATATAATGGAAATACCTTAAGTCACTGACATGCTAACTCGTGGCTAAAATGTGTAAGTCAAGGTAATAAGGACTATATTTGAATGCATTATTTAAAATAATTACGTGAGGGATTTCTTCATTAGGTTATTACTCGACTTGTAAAGAGAATCTCAAGTAGAAATATGCTCTCGAAGTGACGTTCGTATGGTGCGATGTCTTAAGAGCCATCTTTAACTTTGATTACTGTTCAATATTAAATTATTATTGAGTAGAAGTAAATCGGTATACACTATAGACATCTACTTAGATTAGACCTAATTTTAGTATAATAAACGTCATATAATCTTCGCTAACCAAAAACAAAGTACAACAATAGTTAAAACGAAATTTAGGGGAACAAAACCTATGTATGTGTAATACCTTTGACGATACATAACGTATACCAAGTAACTTAACTAACATTTATAAAATAACTAGCTGCGCCAGCGACTTCGTCCGCGTAGAATTTCGGACATAAAAATTTGTTTTTGCAAACCTCCTCTTCATCTTTAACCTTTTTTGTCACGTACGCCTAATTTCACATTTCTCGCTGTATCTTCGCTTGTCTAATACAAGCAGGGCAGTGTTTTATGGCTAAAAGAACTTTTAAATTCGAACCCATAGTTCCTTAGATTAGCGTGTTCAAACAAACAAACTCTTCAGCTTTATATATTGGTATTGATTTAATTTAAGTATATAAGTAATATTCAATTTTGACAGAAAAAGAAGGCGGTCCCATGTTATTAAGTTTAAAACATTAGATATTTATAAAAGCCTCCAAAGTAGTTTGTGTCGACTTTGTCGTATTCAATACTTTTTTTTTACGATAGAGAAGGCAGATAAGCATAGTTCTCACGTCATAACATCTAAACAAGATTCGCTGTTCGACCTATTTTCGCTTTGGATTCGGAAATCCACAGACTAAAATCGAAAGGCGATTAAACCTCACGGCTTTTCATCTGTGGACGTAATTCGTGGCCCGGACTGAAATTTCAATAGTCCCACAAACTATCCATATATTCAAACGTCCAACATGTTTCAGAAAAAATATAAATGAATTAGAAAAATGTTCGACACGGTGAAGATCGAACCCACGGCATGTTGATTATTATTAGCCACGTTGCTACCGTTACACCAACGAATCCGTTAAAAAACATACTTTAAATAAAATACGGAAGGACGATAAAAATCTTATGCTTAGTATAAGCTTTAAGAAGGAAAACTGTCCTGGACGAATAAATTGTTTTACTGAGTGTTCGTTGAGGTAATTAAAAAAAATGTACTTTCATAAGCTCTATTTCCCTATCTATAATTAGCAGATCTTAAACATTATTTATACTTGAAAACATTAATATTGTTTACAAGTTATTGCACATGAAGGCACTATATAATTTTAAAATCGAAAATAAATTGAAAAACTGTTCGACTCGGGCAGGACCTGAACCGGCATCGTCAGCGTTCCGCGCTGTTGCTCTGCCAATTGAGCTACCGACTCGGTAGCCGGTTCAAGTCCTGCCCGAGTCGAAAAGTTTTTCAAGTTATTTCGATTTTTAAATTATTTATACTTTTTAAATCTCACCTGCATCTGAAACCAGCAGTCCAGCAGTCGTGGTGCTCCCCAACGGCCGCCGCCAGGGACAATCTGAAAACAAATGACATTTAAAAAAGGCATGAACTACTGAAGGACATCATTAGAAGATGTCAATGATACTTCTTCTCGTTCGTTCTACGCCATTACTTTAGGAACGGATATGAAGGTAGATTTAGAGATTTTGATTATAAACTGATTCGTTTTTAGATATTTAGGATGACATGCTAGATAATAACGCAACGTTACTGCGTTACGCTTTATGTAAATTTAGTTATGTCTCGCAAAATACAAACACAATGTACATCTTGGTACTAATAGCTATTGATACTCGGAATTACGTTAGGGTCAAGCCATTAGGTGAAGTTAGTCAAATTATATTCAAATCTAGCTACAGCTACTTCGTTCGCGTGGATAATTATAATTTGATTATAACTGTTATTAAGGTGGTAATCGAGCCGACGACCCGCTTTATCGCTGCCAATCTTTATTTCACCGTGTTCTCTGCACAAGCAACACTCCACCTCCGATGTAGTCTCCTAGTGCTGTCTTCAAAATCTCACTCATATCAAAATGCCGAAAGAAAAAGTTTCTTTGTGTCTAGCTTCAAATAACCACGATTTTCCACACCGAAACTTCAGACCCCCTTTAATAACCACTGTAAACTCGTTTAGCCATGAGAAATAGACCATAGGCTACTTTTTATTGCGAAAATGGGGTTGTAAGAGGTTAAAGGGGGAGGGGAAGTGTGAATGTTTGTATGGAGTTTTTGAAGCTAGAACAATGAAACTTTCTTCTTTGGCTTTTTGGGAATAGGGGTGGGCTTAGGAGTAGAGTGTAGAGGTGAGTGTTGCCGCAAAGTAGCACTTACAACATAGATTGGCTGCGATAAATGCGCAATTACATAAATTAATAAACAGCCTAAATAATTACACCCCAAGTACTATTCCACACTATTCTACCCCAAGTCACTATTCCACGCGAACGAAGTCGCGGGGCAGCTAGTATAAAAATATATGGGAGACCTGTTTCGAGCAGTGGAATATTTACAGTTTGAAATTAAACTAAATGAAAGCAAATGAAACATTTTTTGTTGAATTTCACAAAAATGGATATAAACAGTTTCATTTACCGATAACCAAGTAAGCATTTCCGTAGGTAAAAATGTGAAAACTCAATTCACCAATAAATTAAGTATGACCTTTTAATTTATTCGCCATCGTCTAATGTCTCCTCAAATCTTCAATAGAAAGCCCATTAGTTATAAATTCTCATCCAAAATATGTGAACTCTCAACAATAAATTTTATCTTTAATCGCGTATACGATACGATATTATTGTTTTATACAAATTGTTCGAGTCAAATATTTTATTCATTTAGTAAAAGTGGCTGTATACTGCGGTTTAGAATTCGTTGTTCATTTATCGACGAAATGTAAATGTGGTTGTTGGGGAGTGAACTAAACCAAATCTACGTTATTTTTAATATTGACGAGCATGTCAATAATGTTATCAATTTTATTTTGTATGATTCTTCTTGGTATATTCTTAGTATGGACAGCAGTTTATAATATACAATAGTATAGAAGGTAGTTTTAGAAAGAATTTTAATTTATAAATTAACACATTTGTAGCTTCTCTTCAGGTGTACAGTCAATTGAAGAAGCGGTGAATTCAAATTTCGAATTACAATTATTTGAACTGAATCTCTTGACTTTTTATAATATAAGAGAACACGCCCTTTAAAGAGTACTTTAACGGTTTAAAAGGCGATTTATTAAACTTCATTGAATAATTCCAAAACGTCGCGGTCGGGCCGTAGTTGAAATACGTTTAACTAATATATATCGCGTTTTAAACTATTAAAGTGTTTTATTTAAATATGTACTAATCGTGTAAACTATAGAAAATGTCTTTTTCAATTTCCCTTAAAAATTATTGTGTTTGAATAATGTTTTTAGTTTAATTACGACTAGGGCTGTTTTCAGGTATCCAAAGCTAACCTCAAAGCGATGTCATTATTCAATGTGAAAAAATATAAATGTTTTAATGAAGACATTCAAACGATGTATAAGAAACTTATTGTAGTAAAAACTCGCACGCATAACGAGTATGGACCGTCGGTGGGCGTTGAAGTCTTTTTTACGCGAACACTTCCTCCTATATAATTGATCTATTCACCTAATTACGAACAATGTTCAGCGGTTTAACTCTCAATTTACTAGTTACTGCGATTAAACAATGTGTGTAGTTTACGCGAGTAGTACACATTTAAATAGAACACTTTAACCGTTTAAAACGCGATATTTATTAGTTAAACTTATTTCAACGTTTAAAGTTAACACGTGGAGACTGCTGCTAACCATCCGAGACGTCGGGCCGTAGTTGAAATATTTTTCAATCAAGTTTAACCTGTATAAATCGCGTTTCAAACTGTTAAAGATTTATTTAAAATAGTTACTGTGTTATTATAAATAATTGTAATAGGCTAAATTTTCTTAAGAATACTGTTTAATCGCTATTCAAATTATTATCTGAGATATTTTTTTATGTCTATTTGCATTATATTTAAATTTAATCACAAAACGGCTAGAGGTTGAAAATAATTAAGATAATAGTTGAATAAACTGATTATAAAGTAACTTTGGTAATATAACGTTCTATTGATAAGAGATTATGTTTTATTGATACAACCGTTTTTATTAAATGTACTGTGCTTGTATTTTAGGAGGTGGCTAGAATTCGCCGGCGGAAAACTGGCCGAGAGTTATTAAGTGCGAAAATTATGTATTTCAAAGAGTTTTTACAGCGTTATTACAGTTACATTCGGAAACAAAATTTTCTGTTTAATTTGACATATCCTATGTGTGCTTATAAATAAATTGCACGAGCGCGCTGCGATTTTAAGATCTAGACGTTGAGAAAACTTTGTACAGATCGTAACTCAACGAGCGAGTGCCGAAAAGCACTGAAGAACAGTTATCCAAAAGGTTCCCTGTTACAAATACGCACATGTTTTGCTCCTCCGTATTTCCGTAGCGAAATACACTGGCGGCGCGCACGGCTAGAACATTTGCACGTTTAAAATCACTGATCACGCTAGTCACTATCATACCTGGTCGCCCACAAGGTCCTCGGCAGCTGTGATCGCGCAGGTCTCCATTCCCGGCAACGGCCGGGTGTCGAACACGTAATGGACGCAAAACGTGCGCGGAGAGAGCGCACGCCTGCGCGCATTTGCTGCGCGGGAACGACTGCGTGCCGTCGCGTTGTGCGCGCCTGCGCGATAGTGCGACCGGCGACCTCCTTCGCGGGGTTGCAACGAAAGTGATTAGAGTCTACCGCGACTGATAACGCGACTCCAGAGGGCCTAGCGCGAGATCGTTGGGCGAAAATACTGGCTGGATGTAAAAAAAAAAAAAGTTCTACTTCATTCTGTCTATAGTTGTATACGCGAGGAGTGGACATTTATATAAAGCACTTTAACGGTTTAAAATGTGATATATATTAGTGAAAAAAATCAAATAAGTTTATCAAATTTATATCCCGTTTCAACCCGTTAAAGTGTTTTATTTAGATACTTAACTGTCTTAATTTTTTAAATTATTTAGATTCGTCAAAAAATTAAAAACGTTTGTCTGTCTGTCCGTCGTGGTTCCACAGAATGTTCCAAAGAGCAACATGACCGAGAAGAACGCCCAAGAAACTCAGTCTGTCTTTTTTCAACGTGTCTTATAAACTAATACATTTTTGTGAATACAATAAGCCAAGGAGCAATTCATAGTACTGGCAGGCTGCCTTGTCATTAAAGAATTTTTTTAAGCAATAATATGACTTTAGAGACAATCTAAATTTTATGACTTTTTAAACTCACTTATTGATACATTTGCAACATCAACTCAATACATACGAAAATATGAAATATTTTCAATTTTCACGGTTGCGCGCGAAAGCTCACTCTACAGTCGTTTGTTTCAGCCAAAACATAAAGATTTTGCTTCTTACAATATTTTGGTGATAAAACATTTTTAAACGCGAAGTATTTAAGTTAAATTGTTTACAGTTTATTTTAACTATGACGCTTCGGATGCTTTTGGGCGACAATAAAACAAACGATTAAATGGTTTTTTTTTTTCAACTACAGTTTAAACTCCATAGTTGGGTCATAGTTAAAATAAATTGTAAACAAGTTAACTAATATATTTCGCATTTAAGTTTGAAGATCCTAGTCGTCAGAGGATCTCCATGGTGCAGGGATCGAATTCAGAGCACTAACTCTAAAATTAAAAATTACAAGCGATCAGAATACCAAACACTCAAAAGTGAATACTGTCTGTAGTTTACGCGAGTAGTACAAATTTAAATAAAACACTTTAACGGTTTAAAATATACGTTTCTCACGATTTCGTAAATAGAAACTTATACTAGGGGTACAGCCCACTGCCGTGCTCATATCATATTGTCCCTCTACGTAATACTAAGCTCTATTGAAAGTTGTCTAGGAAATACTTAATATTTCATGACTATGCAGTCTGTGATAGCATTTACGTAAAAGGGTTTTAGGTGCGTGCTTTGTAACACGGCTCCTAGTGTTGATGCCAGCATTATCTAAGACTAGCTGTGGCTGTTACTTCGTCCGCGTAACAAAAATACTGTCTGCAGTTTACGCGAGTAGTACACACTAAATTAAAATACTTTAACGGTTTAATACGCCCTATATATAAGTTGCCACTATGTTAGTACCACGGCTGCTGCAAACCATTAAAATATGTTTTTGCAAACGTCTTTCTTATCTTTATATTTTACTAGCTGCGCCCACGACTTCGTTTTAGTGTTTCGGGCATCAAAATATATTTTTGCATACCTCATCCTCTTCGTTTCCTCGTTCTTTCGTCCCTTCCTTATTGCAGGTTAATCTAAAAATATATACCACGCGGAAATTATTTAGATTATTAACGAAGAATCACTCTTTGATACATATTTTTGGGGTATGACGAACCGTTAAGCGCACGCAATGAAAATTCTCAAAAATGAATAATTTTCACATTTCCCAATTTGCAAAAACTAATTTTAAAACTGAAAATAACTATTCTCCACGGACGTAGCCGCAGCCACAGCTAGTATCACAATGCAGTTATTTTCCGATACGAAAATTGGTTAATGTATTTCGCACTTATGTCTAGCGCTGTAGTAAATATAATTGGCTAGAAAAATAAGTGCACAGACGCAAAAACTAGTTGCATTTTCTAGTGCTATATACTGGAGCGAGTATAAGCGATAGTTTCTTATCACGGTACCCGTTCCGAATAGCTCGCGGTACCTACAGTACAACATAGTAGAACATCAAACAGCTTTCACTGTTCGTCCGCGTACCATTACTTCAGTTTTTCTGGGCTCACTTTGCGTCACTCGAGCACTGTCGCGGATATAACTTATCAATATTAAAACAGTCGTGTTAAACTAGATATCGGTTATCTAGTTTAAAATTTTCTACACATTTAAGATTTTTATTGACCAGCTCCAGTTTCATTTACAAGTATATAATTCTGGTCGCCTGTAGGCGATAAATAATCCACGTATGGATTATTTATTTAACACGATGATAATTTGGTTGGGCGAATGGTTCTAAATTTGAATCCTAGTGATAGCCCGTTTCCCCCTCGTAGCACATTTCTGTGTCCTGTCTATAGTTTACGCGAGCAGTACACATTTAAATAAAATACTTTAACGGTTTAAAACGCGATATATTAGTTAAACTTATTTGAAAATGATTTTTAACTTCGGCCCGACTTTCGGCCCCGTGACCACGGCTGCTGCAAAGCATCCGAAACGTCGGGCCGAAGTTCTCTCTCTCTCTGATTGTAAAGCCATATTTAATCGCGTATCGATTTCAGTCTTGGTTTTCGAATATCCAAAGACAACGCAAGATATTGAGATGTTATGATTGTGGGGTATTTCTTGCATCAAGTGATTCTCACGCTTTACTCCTTTCTTATAATAATAACATCAAATATGCCAGATAATGTAATTTCTGTACAGCCTCTATAAACTTCAGCTATTGTTGTTGAAAACAGATAATTGTTAGATTAACGTCTTTAAAATCTACGTAAATAAAATTAATAAAATTAACATTATTATGTTCAACAATTTTTTTTAACAGGAATAAACTTATGTTATCAATGTCGTGTTCATTTATTAAGTATATAAGTATTTTAATGGCACCTAAATTCCTAAGAATTATCATTAGGACAAGACTAAGAATAACAAAAGATTTTAATATAACTCGAATTACACAATTAAGATACTAAATAAGAGAAAGAATCGTAGACGCCTGTTTAAAAATTAACAAAAACTACATTCATCAACATTGATAAGAACTTTGTCGAAGGCGTATTTTTTTGGTCAGGCAGCAAGTTAATTTGTAACTACGCATTTTTGCACCGGTAACAAAATTTATTGGACTGCTTTTAGATTCTGAAAACAAACGTCTTATAAATTGCTAGTCAATTCTTATGTCGTTTCTTCAATACGGGAAGTTCTCCTTGACTACAAATACAAGAGCTAGTTTAAAATTCGTTTTAGGAGAGAAATTCGTCCGCATGGAATAGTAATTTCATAATCAAATTTTATTTTTGAAAACAACCTCCTCAGCGTTATACATTTTTTCTGCTACCCACTACGTCGTCCACATCCCGTCATTCGTGCAAGTTAATCTTAAAAGATACATAGGTCATAGATAGATCATTTAAAGAAGAAAACTTTCTTAAACATTTTTATAGGTATCACAAGTTATTTTTAAAGCGCACGTTTTTGTCACTGTGCAGTGTGATTTTTTATAGCCCAAAGTCGTCCTCGATAAATGATCTAACCAACACAAGAATATTTTTTCCTGTGTTTAGCACGTTAAAACAAGCAAACGAACTCTTCAGGTTTATATTAGTAAAGATATAGACTAAAACTGAGGTTAAAAGTTCGATCCTCGGTCCAACACGAAAAGTTAGCTTTGTGTACATATCGATCGTACCCTTCACCGTAACAGATAGCGTCATATACCTCTTTTATTACCAATATTGCAGATTGTGTCTTTGGAGGCTCGTGTCCCAGCTGTGGGATTTATGAAATTGCTGAATGGGTGTTGGGAATAAGTGCGAGTGTATTTGTTTTTCGTTTATGACATACGTCTCGTTGGTCTAATGGTAGCAAATTATGGCTAACGATCAACGGGACGTGGGTTCGGGCCCTACGAGGTCCAAAGTGTTTATAATTTTTCAATTTATAATTTTTCTGAAGATCTTTAGCCCTCGATGAAAACTCAGGGTTGTTTTGTCACAGTTATTTTTCAGCGGGTTCAGACATCCATCTATTTTCCTTATCAGGATCTAAGCTTATCGCAAATTCTTTGGTTTAATGTTCGCTATCACTGTTATAGTATTATGTTTACTCAGCAAATTCAGATATAACTAGATTGCATTGTGTAATGATAAACAATGTGTAAATGATAATTTATTCATTGCGATTCCTTACGACACGGAAATGATGTTACGTAACGATTTCATGTCGTTAGTGGTAGTAAAATTTGGATGCTTTAAATATTTATTTCTCTTATCAAGAAACAAGTATCAACCTAAAAAAACTTTTAAGTTAAACGGTTTTATTTTTGTGCACTGCAAACTACAAAAAAAAGATATAATCATCGTTATCTAATATAGCCCTTTCATTAAGGAAAATTATGTACATCCGCCATTTTGTATCGGCGGCCATCTTAGATTTATAATATTTTTGATTTTATTATATTGTATTGTCATCAAAATTAAATGTGTGTACCAAATTTCAGATCAATCTGGCAACGGGAAGGTGCTTAAATTTCAATTTAAAATATGGCCCAAATAAATAAATTCCGTACGGGTCGAGCTAAATAAAACCGTTTAATTTTTATAAACATCGACGATAGGCGGGATTCGAATCTACTTCAAGCGGTTGAAAAATAAATAACACAACATTAAAATAGTAATACATATAAGAACCGTAAAAAAATCTACTTTATTTATATTTTTTTTAACATTTCCAAATAAGTATTGCCTTTTAGTTAATTCGAGTAGTACACATTTAAATGAAATAATAATAATAATAATAATTTCCTTTTTATTACGACCCCTCTTAGACAACGCGATGCATTCAGCAGGCATGATCACGGGGGAGTTAACTAATATACTCCGCATTTCCAAGCGTAATTATTATGAAATACATTTACAAATTTATTTAGGTATGTTTTATCAACATGGATGTACTCATGACATTTTACTCGTATAAATTAAGGTAAAAATATTCTTATTATTTGGTCCAAATTATTGACTGCCTCGTTGGTGTACTAGTAAACCTACCCTGTAGACCACGATGCCCTTGTATCTAAGGGGAGCTAGAAAATTTTCTAGTATCAAAGTTTCCCAGTAGGATATGTCAACACTCCTTTCTTACATTTACTTGTAAATAAGTAACATAAATCAATTATTGTTAAAATAATTTTCAAATAAGTTTTTCTCAATATAAATCGCGTTTTAAACCGATAAAGTGCTTTATTTAAATAAACCAAAGAATTTTAATGTTTTTTTTAATACTACCCAAGTTATGTATATAAATGAAAAAGTTTAAATTACCTTCATATCGTAAACCTCTTTAGTAGTTATTTATTATCAGTCTAGAATATATTAATTATCAAACCAGTGTTATCTCTTATCAGAAGGAGTAAAAGTGTGTTTATATTGTAGGTGTTAACTCATATGTATAATGTGGAATAATATTGAGTAATAGTTAACTCTTTACACTACACTAACACTTTGACATCTTTTTTTAACAGGCCGTTTTAACACTAAAATTTTTTTTTTTTTTTGAATTGACTATTACGTATTGTGTTCCTATGGAGCCACGAATACTAACCGGGCGTTTTGGGCGAGCGCGAGAGCGCTCGCCGTGTTTGCGGCTAGACCAAGGGTGCCCCGAGGGGGGCAACGACCTCGGCTTGGACCGCCGCAATGCGGGTGGGAGCTTGAGGAGCTGGACGGAAGCTCACCCGGGTGAGCGGTACGCGTAGCGAATGAACAAAAAAAAATATGTAGTGCACTTAAAGTAGGTGAATACGAGAATTAATCTATGCCAAAAGAGTGTGGCGGCGAGTTTCTTGCCAGTTCTTCTCGTTTGTTCTACGCCATAGATTTGAGAACTGGTAAATGTAAATTTAGAGTCTTTACTTTTTAACTAATGTGACTTCCATAGGTGTACCTACGTGGATAAATGATTTTTGACTTTGAACTTGACTTTGAATAGAACCAGTCACTGTATCAGTACAGCACTTGTCTACATAGGTTATTTAATAACACTTAACAGCCAGACCGAAGTTTAAGGGCGGGCTTACTAGGTCTCTTGAAAGTAACTCAATATAAATATAATCTTAACTTTACACCTTAACATGTATTTTATTTATTATTAACTAAATTAATCAGGTTATCGACCAACAATTGCCACCCAAAATCGTCCAAATCGCCCTATATTTGGATATTCCAACCATTCTGTAGATCTCCAATCTTTTAAAATGACCACTCTTTCTTAATCGTTCCTTAGATTCTTTTATATTTTTATCAATATATATTTACCAAATTCCGACTCTGTAGCTAAATAGTTAAACGTGTTGCCTGGCATTGCGTTAAGAGCGAGAGGTTCTAGGTTCGAATCCCGGAGGAGCAATAGACTGTTACTGTCACAGAAGTCTAATCACAACAATTTGTTCCCATGCCCCACGAGGGGAAATGGTTTTCATTATGTGTCAGTTATAAGAATAAGCTGATATCTCGCAGATATAACAAGTACACGTATTGAGCCACAAGCGCGAAGCGTGTAGCATTTCGTTTAGGAAATAAACAAGATCTTATTGACGATATGGCTCATAATAAAACGTGTTCAAGGTTCTTATCGTTTATATGACCTTCGCAATAAGTCTTAGGAACAATGAACGATTCTTCAGTGCGTCTTCATTTCAGTCTATCTAATAGACTTGCGATAAATATCGAATCTATTTAGATTGAAATGTCAAAAGATTTAAATAAAACACTTTAACGGTTTAAAACGCGATATTTTAGTTAAACTTATTTGAAAATGTTTTTTAGCTTCGGCCCGTCGTTTCGGATGCTTTGCAGCAGCCTTGGTCACGGAGAGACTGGGGGGGGGGGGGGGGCGCACGGCAGCTGCATAGTTACATTTAAATAAAACCCTTTAACGGATTAAAATTTGAAAAATATTATTAAATAAATAAGTTGTTAAACTTTTAACAACGGCCGGATGTTTCGGATGCTTTGCAGGAGCCGTGGTCGCAGGGAGACTGAAGATGGAGGTTGTGTCTAATGTCAAAATAAAACTACTAGGTATGTAGCGCCATTTGTTCCGTCGTGATTTGTATTTGGTGAAACTGGTCAGGTCCTCCGCGTTTACCGGTTGGATTTTTTATTAAATCTAGGTCTAGAGAATCTAGAGAGACAAAAAAAACATTAAATAAAATTTGTAATAAATATTTATAGCGGCTTCGATATAACAAACGATTGATCCAAAAACAAAACACACAATTTTCTCTAATTTCGCTAAGAAAAGGAAATAGTTTATTTTTAAAACTACCCACCAAATCAATTTTGTGTCTCCGCGCTGGACTGACTAACTTTGACGGTCTTATTTCTATATACTGCTTAACACGATACCATTTGTTGATCGTTAAACAGTGTGTTATGTAACCAATTGGTAATAATTGACATACGATACAGACATACCTATCACTATTATTATTGCAAGTTTAATTCATCTCAATGGAATGTATTCAGACAACTAAATCTTTGAACCGTTTGAAAATCTAATTTCAAAATGCGTATGAAAGCTTTTTAACCCTTTCACGATCAAGGGAAATATTTTCAATTCAACAAAAATCGTTATCGATTATTTTATTATTATTAAATCAATATTTCTTCAATGCCGAAATAAAACGTATGAAATTATAGGCCACCTTCATCGTGATCATCACCTTCTTCGAGCAATCGAGGAGCTACCATCTGCTGATAATCCCCTCCGCTCATGAAGGCGAAACGTCGAGAACCCTCTTCCGAACAACCCGAAAAACAATGATGCTGCACGATGGCCGAGAAAGCTTTACACAATTTATCTATACATCTAGCTATGTTTTTCTAGTGATATTCTGTACACCCAAAATATAAATATTATATATATATATATATTCGCATATTTGGTCTCAGCCATCTTTTTTTATCAGGTACCTGTGATTAATAAATTAAATGACGTCAATGTTTCGCACAGGTGTATGCGAATGAAAAGTCTTGATTTTCATTTGTCAATATTGTTTTTTTGTATTAAAAAAAATGACTATTACATACAACATAAAGTCGCCAATTGTTTTACATTGTTAGTAATAATTAATAGACATTTTAAACTATATTACATTTAACGCTGATACGGTAGTTCAATTGGTTAAAGCAGCACGGGACGCTGTAGATGCCGATTCAAGTCCCGCCCGTGTCGTCGAAATATATTTAGATTTTTAATCCAAATGAAATTTGTCCATATTAATTTCTAATCTCTAGTATGTTTACATCCAGAACTTCTACATGAATGCAACTGAATAGGCCGCTACAGACAGCTCTATAATCATTAATGTTTTCTCTTTTTCTTTCAAGCTTGATATAATATTAGGCAATACGCCTAAAAGCATAACATATAAACATATAACATAGCTTTATTTTTGTTCTATGGATTATAATCTTTGTACCTTACATGTTGTGTACATAACACCTGCACACATTTAAAATTATGCTAAATGAGCGTAAAGTCATAAAGGCATGATAGTCATGATAAGCTTGTTGAAAATCACTTGTTTAATATTATGTAATAAATAAACATATACAACAATCACTTTCTTATAATATTATCTTGCGTCATTTTCTTTAACTGAAGTAGTTAGTGGATAATAGTTGAACACAAACTACTTCACAATATATTAAATTCTATCAATTATAGAAGATTTTATTGTTGCGGAAAGTGTTGTTTTCAAAAATTATTGCTAAAACCCCATTTGAAATAAACATACTTTTGCAAGCGGACTATAGATTGATAAAATAAGAAAAAACCGTCGACGTTTCCTAATGAATTTCCCAATATATCAGATGTCAGATGTCTGAAGAATAGCGCTGTTTTTTTCTCAGACAGGACAGACAAATATGGAGTTATCTTGATGGTAGGTGAACTAAACACGATACTCTGTCCATCTATTTTGGATATTCGGAATTGCACAGACTGAAACTGAAATGCGATTAAACTTATTACCTTCTTTCCCAGACGGAATTACGATATTCTCACCACTGGATAATAAATGATCCAGATTGCCAGACAAAGTCTATAGTCTCTAAAGAATGTATATAAATTGATAAAAGAAATGTTGGACCCCCACGACATTGATTAGCCATACATTGCTACCACTACAACGAGCCGTCCGATGTGGTTATTTTTTTATTTGTGGAAAATTTTCCTGGCCACAGAATCTGTACAAAATCTATGTAATTTAAGCCAAGGAAGTACGCGTAAATGAGATGATTGTTATTGCCTAAACATCACCATATAGTTCGTGTCATCGTGGCAGTATTATATAGAGGAGCCGGCTAATTTCTTCGTAATAAATATCCATTCGGCGTCTGCTGACGCCCGACGTTGACGCTTGGGTCGCCAGAAATTTCTTCATGAAAACAATAATTGCGACGCACTACCACCATGGGATATAAGAAAAAAAAATCTGAGTGAGTACCTTTTTGAATTCGGAACAAATTTAAAAATAGAATGTATTCTAATGCTCTGCGATTTTTAAGCTTTTATGCAAGTGTTTATACGGAGTTATTTTCGTAAATTATATTTTTCAACGTTTTCAAATTATTCGTGTTATTTGCCGTTTATGTAAATTAAGTCTGTAAAACTAATTCGTTTTACGTGAATATAGTGTGTTTGTTATCGACTCACATATTACTTACTGCAGTTATTCTAAACGTAAATACTACAAGTACACTTTTTCTCTTAATATACCCGATATCTTTTAGAAGTAATTTTATTTAATAACGTCAAAGCGTAGAAAATATCTGTGGTATTTATGGTAATTGTGTCAAAAGATTACGCTTTTTTAATTGTCACGGTATTTTTATTTTTGTAGGAACTTAGAATGAATTTAGCTAAAATGTTATATTTTATTCTATAAAATGTTGATCTGTTCCGGTTTGGTTTGTCATTCAATACTAACAAATATTATTTTAAGATATAAATACTTAATTATTTATCGTATCTAACATTAGATTATCTAGAACCATTGACCTTCTTTATTTATTAATAAGCTTTTTCAGCAAAATATATTTAACATGTGGTTCACAGATAATAAATAGCTATTTTAGAATTATTCTTATATATTACTTGCAGTGTGTTTCAGCACGTATAAATTAGCAACGTCTTTAGATTTCTGTTCAAAGTTCAGTGTTAGATACCTATATATTATTCCATATCGTTATTAAGATTCGTTATATATACCAAAACTTAATTTGAGTTCATTACAACATTTTGTAGTTGTTAGATGCGGTGATGTATTCATAATTAAATGCGTTGACGATCCTTTGGGGCATAATATTTTCATTTCTTTACTTTAGCAAATTTCAGGCTCCGAAATGCGAACTTGGATTTGACGTTATGAAGTCTTTACTTCAGCCGTTATCACGAGTCACTATTTAAATTAGTTTACATACGAAATTGTACATGAAAGTTTGTTTTTTGTGTCCTTTTGAACGAGACCTATAATACTATTTCAATGATGTAACTCAAAGTTCCCTTGCTACGTTTTGTTTGTTTCCTCCTTAGCGTATCATGTTCCAACTCTCGTCACATTATACACTATAATTATTAAAATAGCCTTGAAGAATTAATCAAATATTTCCATATGCATTTCTGTTTTAGCATTCTGAGAGTAAATGTTTTACATATTTCGCATTTATTGGCGACCAGGGATCTCAGTGCACAAAATTAGAAATCTTTAAAGTTAGAACTGACTCCAAGAGGGAAATAACGATGCATATACAATAGCTACAAGACACTTACGAATAGTTAAACGTCTTGCCTGGAATAACGTTAAGTGCAAGAAACCGCGGGTTCCAATACCGGGGAAATAATGATCGGGACTACTTGCCTGTAAATAAAAACGGATCGGTGAAACGGACACAGAAATGTGGTCGCCCTTAGGAGGTTCGCCTTAGTAGAGTTCGCCTAAGACACTAAGACACTCTACTACATTTACTTCGATTACTATTAATGAGAAGTTAGAATTCGAATAGGGTGTGTATAGAAAGGGTTGAGAAATTTGATATACATATTTGAATAAAACATTTAGAACGCGATAATAGTTAATATGAAAATCATCACGTCACGGGAAGCCTGTTAACAGGAGACACGAGGGGACGTTAAAAAATATCAAATAAATTTAACGAATATATTTCGCGATTTATACCGTTAAAATGTTTAATTTTAATGTACAAATTATATTGATTGCAGGTTCGGGTCTACATCAATATATTTTCAAAGCTAAAAATATTTTTTAAATTTATTGAATGATTGAATTCAAATAATGGTATTAAAGAAATGATTGGCCACACCTTTTATCTTGATCTTGCCAAGAACGATCTATTAGCAATTATAGATCACATTAGGGAATTCACAAATGACAATAGAATTAGATAACTTAAGTCATAATGAGATACATGAGATTATGAAGCCAAACATTGTAAAACACGATCGCAAGATTATGAGGATTAAATAAGAAACATCATAGGACTTGGTGACACTAGTTATCATCAATAGCGCGTGCTGTATGAAGTCGAATTTTCCCTTGGAACGGATGCAGAAATATGTCTGTTTCAATAATCAATGGTTTTTCCAAGTTCCAATTCATTGATCTTTAGCGTACTATAAAGTAATAATGATTTAAAACAAATGTTTTTTTGAAATTAGAACGCACCAAGTTATCAAGACTCTTAATATTGATTTTAAATTTTATACATATACATAGCAATCTTGTATATTTTGAACGGTAATTGCTTATTGGACAACATAAAAATAATGGTTAAACTAAACATCCGTTAAGGTTTAAAACGTGATATATATTAGTTAAACTTATTTGAAAATTATTAACTACGGTCCGACGATTCGGATGCTTTGCAGCAGCCGAATCGTTACGGGGAGTCTTAAGTTGTAATATTACTTTTAAACCCAAGTTTATGTAAACCCTTTGAATTGTTCCATTGACTCAATAAACAATTACAGATAAAGGTTGCTATCTTATTTATAATGTATAAGCATAATGTATAGCATATACTGTCCTTTAAAAACTAAGTATTTAAGAAAAAGTTTTTTTCGTAACTGTAAAACTTATTTTAATCCCTTCTCCTTTCTTACTAAGATAATATTTAGGTTCAAAATTTATTACGCGTGAAAGAATTATATATTTATTTTTAGTATTACTTCACTTCAAGCTGCATACTAAATATCGATGTATAACTAATTTAAATTATCTTTCAAATGAACAAAAATTAAGAACAAATGTATTGTTTCAATTTAATTGTGTTCTCTTTGACATACTTAAATTTATGCAAATGTAATATTAGGAAATATTCCGTTCCTCTATTGCGCAATTAAGCGTATTTTCAGTTGACTCCGAGATTACATAAAATATGTTTATGCGACTAATAATTAAAATTTACTTACATATAAGATATATTGCAACTAAGTAAAATTTTACAGTATGTATCAATGAGTTGAAAAAATTCGCCGCTGACGTGTAGGATTCGGTAGCTCAATTGGTTAGAGCAACAGCACGGAACGCTGACGGCGCCGATTCAAGTCCTGGCCGAGTAGTAATTTTTTTCGATTATTTTCGATATAGTGCCATCATGTGAAAAATATTAAAGTGTTCAAAATTAAAACACGCGCCGTACTCGAACCTGTATCGTACCAAATTCGTTCGACATCTGATTATGATGATATTTTTAATATCTTTCTTAACTCGACTTTTGCACACTTGCATATGTTGCACCAATGTTGTATAAAATTGTATTGTATTCTGACTAGCTGTGTCAGCGACTTCGTTCGCGTAATAGTTATTTTGGGCATTCGAATTTGTGTTTGCAAACCTATCTTTATAAGTTTCAGCTGTTACCCACTTCGTCGCGGACATTTGTTTGGGTCCTTTAAAGTGGAGTCCTTCTTTTCGGGTCTTGGAACATAAATTGTTTTTGGTTGTCATGATTTTTCGCAGCATTTCGCTTTTTCCACGTTTCCCGCTGCATCTACACTTCTATTAGTCACAACGCGATATTGTATAGCCTAATTAATGCTCTATCTAACACGAAAATATTTTTTTAAATTCAAACCCGTAGTTCCTGGGATGAGCGCGTTCAAACAAACAAACTCTGCAGTTTTATATATTAGTATAGATATAGCAATTCAAAACCTGTACACAAGGTTATTCAAATATATTCCTGTTTAATCAGATACATGAATAAATTTCATAATTCATTTGTTTCAGGAAGGAAGCGAAAGTTGAAGAACCTACGGCGTCATATTTCCAAATTGTGAGTAATAAGATCACACTAAAGATAATTATATCTGCTGGCGTTGAAGTTTGCGCATGATTATTGTCATATAATTCAAAGGTTATTGTCGTACGTTTGCTAAACTTTATATCACTAGGAAATCGTGTAGGTAGGTATTTTTATTTGTAGACAAGTTAAGCGCTGAAAAAAGATATCTTAAATACTGTCTATAGTTTACGCGAGTAGTACACATTTAAATTAAACACTTTAACGGTTTAAAACGCGATATATTAGTTAAACTTATTTGAAAATGATTTTTTTTAAATTTCGGCCCGACGTTTCGTCTCCCCGTGACCACGGCTGCTGCAATCCATCCGAAACGTCGGGCCGAAGTTAAAAATTATTTAGTAGTTAGTAGTAAGATATTAATGTAAAAGAAGTAAACAAAACTACTTCTTTTACATGAATATTTTACTCTCTTTATCAGTAAATAATTGTATTTAACTAATAACAGTTGGTCTTACACCTGTCTAAATTAAAATTAAAGTACTCGCATGTGTCAGAGTTTTGTTTTATTTTATTAGTAAAACAAATACTAGTCATTACGACCTTACCAATTTCAGTGACATTACGAGCTGACCTGACATACGTTCTTTTGACATATGAAGTATTTCGACGGAATTTGATTACCATAATTTATTTTAAATAAAACACTTTAACAGTTTAAAACGCGATATATTAGTTAAACCTATTTGAAAAATGATTTTTAACTTCGGCCCGACGCTGTGCGACTGTGTCCCCTGCGTGACTACAGCTGCTGCAAAGCATCCGAATTCCGAAACGTCGGGGCGAAGTTAAAAATAATTTTTAAAATAAGTTTCACTAATATCTCGCGTTTTAAACCGTTATAGTGTTTTATTTAAATGTGTACTACTCGCGTAACCTATAGACAGTATATAATTTATTTTTATTTTTATAAAATCTTCTTTCTTCTTCTTCCTTTATGACCACTTTTTTGATTATTTAAAGAAGAATAATTATTTTATATTTATATTTGGGTATCATGAACCGTTGTCACAAAGCATCCAGTGACTATCAAGATGAATAATTCCCCCCCCCCCTTTTCCCAATGTTTCCTCGCTCGTATTGGTCGCCAACTGGTGTTTTATAGCTCAAAGCCTTCCACGATAAATTGTCGAACCAAATATTTTTGTTTTATTTTATTGATATTCAGTAGGATTTTGCTGAAAGTCAGTGCAGCATAACCGTGCTGCAACTTATGCTGACGCAAGACCCTTTTGGCATCAATTTTATTTATACTAAAACTACTAATGAATGTACTAAATGAATGCCAAATAGAGATTAATTAATATTATTAATTTGAACCAGTAGTTTCTGAGATTGGGGCGACCAAATAAACAAACTCTTCAGCTCTATAATACTGGTTTAGATTACTATTGTTGCTATTAATATTCCAGTATCGGTATGCAAAATGGTACGAGTTGCTGGCGACAATCGTCGGTGTATTGCTGGGCTTGTTGAGTGGTGGTGGCGTGTGTTACAACTTGGTGCAGTTTGGGGAGTTGAGTACAGCGTTCGTTGAGAGGACAGCGCAACAGGATCGACTATCCAGTTACCTACCACTAACGTCCTTGTTTGGCGGGGGCAGGAGGCTGTAAGATATTTTGTTAACAATGATTTTAACGGATTTAATCGCGATATGTATTACCACTTTTTTACTTCGCCCCTCGACAATGACAATTAATGTTTACTTTACTTTTTACAACGTCGCTGTCTTTGTATTTACTTGTATAGCAATGTAATAAACTTTCCAGGATTTTTTTTTAAACAAATTAAAGAAATGCTGTTTTAAGTTTTTAGTCCAGGGTTTTGCTGAACATTAATGTTGTGCAGCACTGCAACTTATGCTGAGATTTGGCATCACTTTTTTTTATGTAATTTAATTTCTTTATCATAATAGTTATTTTATGTCAATCATATTTCTTACTAGCTGTGCCAGCGACTTCGTCCGCGAGCATCGTTTGGGCATCAAATTAGTTTCTCAAACCCTATGTTATAAACTAGGTTTAGTAATGATGCGTCCTTCTCTTTTCAGATCTTAAAAGATATACTTAGCCTCTATTTTTTTGATCATTAAAAAGGAAATGATTCTTTTTAAATTTTTCAAGTATATTGAACCGTTTTTCAGGTACTTGAAAGCCACAGAGGAAATCATATAGAACGAAACGGTTCCCTCGTTTCGTTCTATATGTGTATTTTATTTCCCTTTATTAGTCGCAGGCAATGTATATCCTATAGCCCTCCTCGATAAATGCTCCAACCAACACATAACAATTTTTCAATTCTAACCTGTAATTCTTCGGACGGACGGACTTACGGATTTGAAGGGCCTTATCATTGACCAGAGTGTTAGGGATTGTGCATTAATCACGTGATCTTTTTTAGCATTTTTCCCCCTTTCCCCATTGGGGATACGTAGTGGGGTTTAAAACCACCCCCCTCCCCCCTTCTTAACATCACGTGTATTTTTAGTACCAACAAAGAATCTTAAATTTTTCTGAATACTATCTTAATTTAAATACAGCTACAAACTATAATCTTATATTATTCTGAAATTAAGGACCATAATAAAAATGTCTACACCAAAAATCGCGCGATTGACGAAAAAATTAATACACGAGATATCTTACTACACCCCCCCTCCCCCTTGTGTTATTTTCGTGATTTTTATCACCCCCCCCCCCTTCAAGACTCACGTGATTAATGGACAACCCCTTAGGTCCCGCATTCCACTTTAAAAGGTCTTATCCTTATGAGTAAATGAATAATTATTGTTGTCTAATAGAATGCAATATTGTATTATTGTCTTTACAGAAACAATGCGTCACACGAAGAAAACATGGAGGCGTTAGTGGAAGACGGAAAGGCGATGGCGATTGGTCTTTTTATCTCTGTCTTCATTTCCTTAGTGCTGTGCTTTCTCTCAGTGTCTCTTATTAGTTGGAGTGCGTTGAGACAGGTAAACAATTTCATATGAGCTAATCTTGCGTTATAAATAAACTAGCTGGGATGCTCGCGACTTCGTCCGCGTAGAATTAGTTTATACGACGTCGGTCGCGTCCCGTCGTTCTTGGAATATATTATTATAAGATAGACATATAGCGTCGCGGACTTTTTTTTAGATTATTTAAAGAAGAATCATTCTCTTATACATATTTCTTGGGTATCTCGAACCGTTTTTGCAGCGTACGCCTCGGAAACTCGTAATGATGAATTATTTTTCCAATTATTGTCACATTTCCAGCGGTAGCTTCGCCATTATGTTGATACCTAATTGTTGTCTGTAGTTTACGCGAGTAGTACCCGTTCAAATAAACAACTGTAACGATTTGAAACGCGATATATATTATCAGGATTTCCCCGTGACTATAGCTACTGCAAAGTCGAGCCGTAGTTAAAATAATTTACAAATAAGTTTCACTAATATATATCGCGTTTTAAACGGTTAAAGTAATTATTAACAGAAAAAAAATTCGATCAAATTTTATTGCTATAAGAGCGGTTATTAAAAGACAGACATAAACAGCCGCGTGTGTTAGTTTTTGCAAACGTTTTCGCAGCGCACGCGACGGTAGTTTCAAGTTTTATAATTTTCCCCGTTGACCACATTTTCCGCTGTTTCTATACTCTATTGGTGGCATATAAAGCCTTTCTCGATAAATAGCCTATCCAACACTTAACTTAACTTAGCGAGTTTAAACAAACACTTTAGCTTTTAATATTAATATAGATTTAAGAACATTCGTTTGTAACTTAATTACGACTTAATTCAATATTTGCGAGCATCCTAAAAGATTTATGAGACAGACATTTTTTTGTGTCTGTCTCAGTAATCGAGTTGTTTACAGACAATTAGATTTCACTGCCTGGTCTCGAACTGTCTAGTTTTTCCACGGGTTTCGAAAGGAGGACCTCTCGCATTTAACGTGATTCAACGCGTTGCACCACGGTGGCAGTTCCTATACTAAATTGATGTTAAGTCTTGGATGTTTCACCATTCATAAAATGAATCCTGTCCTATTCTATCATCAAAAAAATATCTTACCTACATGCCTTTTGAAAAATTTATAAATTATTGAAAGAGTGAATTGATTTCCAAAAATGTTTAATTGATTCGTTCTTGGGCACGCTGAGTAGATCCGCGCTTGTCCAAGCCAATTGCTTTAATTGACAACCTTGTGTCGTATTTACAGTCTTTAAACGATTATTTTTTATTGATATGGTACAATGAATAACGAATACATATCGATATGAATATATGTGTGTAGCTTACGCGAGTACACATTTAAAGGAAACACTTTTAACGGTACAAAACACCATATATGGGCCAATTTTTTCCCAACGTTACGCGTTTTTTGAATCGGACGTTATCGTGGGGGGAGCGAAGCCTGGCCGTAAAATTGTTGGATAATATATCTTGCCTTTTAAACCGTTAAAATTGTTTTATTTAAACGCAACGATATTAAAGATATATATCTTAATATAACTTAAAGTGAAAAGAGATTTTGGAACCTATTATAAGAAAAATAGTTTTTAGATGAAAGATGGTTTGGTGTTGGTGGTTTTGGTTATGGGTTAATAATGAAAGTAAATTTTCAGATAACTCGAATACGTCTTATTTTCCTGGAATCCGTGTTTCGACAAGATATGACTTGGTACGACACAGATACTGAATTCAACTTGGCTACGAAAATGTCGGAGTAAGTTTACGAGCTAAGTATGACTAATCAAATCGTGTATTAATTATATTAATAAATTTTTTGGTAAAACCATTGTTATAATATACATTATATATATATATATAATAAAATATATATAATTGTAATAAAGGCTTAGTATGAAATAGGAGTTTGTTATATTATTTATAATTAATAAAGAAAATGCAAACGATAAAAAAATGTACATGTAACACATACAAATAAAATAAATAAGTGTTCTTCTCTTTTACATTTAAGTAGCCGAAAATATTGCGATAATCAAAATGTTGATCTTTTAACTGGAAACAAGTGCCTCTGTAACATTTTGAAGCACCTTTGGGTTACCCGAATTGCTGATTTATAAGCATATAGTAAATCTTTATAAAACTAGCTGACGTTTTTAGAAACATGATGAAACTCAAAGAAGGTATGGGAGAGAAACTTGGCGTAGTGGCTAATCTTGTTGGCACAGCGATTATATGCCTTTGTCAAGCTTTTCCTCAAGGTTGGGAACTCACTCTAGCCTGTTTCTCCGTTGTTCCATTCTCGATAGCAGCATCTGTCATATTGTCGAATGTATGTATTGTTTTGTTATGATTTATCTAGTTATTAATTAAAAGCACGAGGGCCGTTAAATAAATATAACCTTACTTTGATTAACTACCCTCTTTCCTCCATCTTTGTTGGCTATTTCTCATAAATTCTAATTCCATTTAAATTTGTATAGATAGAGCCGTTGAAAATATGATTAATTAAGATTGATTAATGTGAAGATCATTAATAATACTTATGATTTTAGTATCAAACGAGATCGTCTGCGCGAGAGATGGGATCCTACAGTCAGGCTGGAAAACAAGCAGAAGAGGTATTGAAGTCAGTGAGGACTATCGTTGCTTTTGGTGGGGAGGGTAAAGAAGTTGAAAGGTACTGTACTAAAATAAATAGTTTATTTAATGAAATAAGCACGTCGAGCCGTCGGTGCCGACATTTATCATTAATTTAATGAGGGTAGTTGTTGAAGCGCGCCAACTACAACTGTTGCGTGTGGAACATACCACTTACGAAAGAGACGATCTCAAATGGATCTAAATAAACATTTAGTTCAATTGTAACTAATGATAGAAACAATCTTAATAGTAACAATTATTTTGTAAAATCCTTGTATTGTAGTTTTGAGTGGTTTTTTTAAAACGCACCAAAAAGCGATGACTAAATTTAATTATCACTGCAACTAATATTCGATGTTAGGTATTATGTATGTATACTTTTATACTGATACGAGGGTTTTAAAGGTGTAGCTATAGATCCTATGCAAATAAATACAAATATTTTATTAACCCCAGATATCGGCGATTATTGGAACCCGCTGAAAAATATGGTCGAAAACGTGGCTTGTATACAGGACTGGGTACTGGCTTCAATTGGGTTCTGACGTACTCATTGAATGCTATTGGCCTGACATACGGAACCCGACTTATTCTCATAGATATGGATAAGCCGACGGATGAAAGAAAATACCTCGTTGGTATAGTATTCAGTGTAAGTAGAAGTTTCAAATTAAATCCAATCCACACACATAAAAATACAATAATACATATAGTAAACAAGCTGGTGCCCGCGACTTCGTCTGCGCAGGTTTAGGATTGGGATTACGTAGTATCGCGCATTTAAACTAAATTATGTCTACCATATCATACATTAAATAATTATGTGTAGCTAACGTTTATGGCAGTGCACGCCAGAATAGCTCGCAGAAAGGTAGGTTTTTTCCTAGTTACTTGGCACTTAATGCCATATTTTGGACAGCTCACACAATATCTTTATAAATTGTAGCCTATGTGTTATTCTGATGTATAAGCTATATTATTGGAAATTGGAAAGTTTAATTGAAATCCATTTAGTAGTTTTTGCGTGAAAGAGTAACAAACTTCCATCCACACATACAAATTTTCACGTTTATAAATTTAGTAGGATGATATATGTGGAGAGACACCATTCAGATTTTGTTGCACCTGGAAGTACACTGATTTTTCAGTGATGCCCCACGTTTGACATTTGAAGTAGAACAGTAAATTGTCGCGATAAATTTCAATAAGAATTTATAAAACATGCTGTATAAGTTGGAAGTTGTATGGAATCATGGGGTAACAACTCAATTTCGATACATGTCGTTTTTGAGGCTTATAGTTCACATGGTGCTCCATTTTGTAATGTCGTAAAGCTGAAAGATATTTTTCATATAATAAAAAAAAATTACACGAGGCGTAAATCGAACCAATGACCCAAAGCTACGAATTACGAGTGCCATCCCACCATTCCACCATTCTGATTTAATTCGATCTATTTTTCAATATTTATTTAAATTCATGTATTAGAAAATAACAAGATTTTAAAATGGTCTTTTTATGCTTTAATCCACCTACATAATTGGTATTATCTTCTCAAGCTAACATCGTATTATTCTCTACTAACTTATTATCTCAGGCACCTGTTCCCATAGTTCCTTCGCTGCGTCTTCTTCCAACGTCTGCAATAGGTAAAACCTGTCTCATGACCCAGGCGGGGAACAGAACCTCAGACACACATTTTCATTTCAGATCCTTTTCGCTGTGTACATGGCAACGCAATCCATCACGCTTTGTGTACCGCACATGGAGATATTTTCGTCAGCTCGCGGTGCTGCCACAAGTGTGTTCCAACTCCTCGATAGAAAACCCGTCATAGATTGCTTAGCTGAAGGAGGTATATCCCCAAGACGCGTCATAGGCGAGATATCTTTAGAAGACGTTCACTTCACCTATCCATCCCGACCCAATGTAAAGATTCTTCAAGGTTTCTCTCTTAACATCAAAGCGGGAGAATGTGTGGCACTGGTCGGGTCATCCGGTTGTGGTAAATCCACGATATTGCAGTTACTGCAGAGGCTGTATGACCCCCATTTGGGGACTGTTAAAATCGACGGAAAGAATGTCAGGAACCTCAATTTGAGCTGGCTGAGATCATCTCTAGGTGAGTAACGTTATAAATTTGAAATCAACTAACTGTCTGTATGCGAGTAATTTAAATGCCCAATGTTTTATCGGTTTAAAAGGGCTAATTAAAAAATAACTTTCGTTTCAAACGTTAAAAGTTTCTTATTTAAAAGATCAATACCACGACCATTTAACATTTTTTTTTACAAACCAATATATCAATACAATTTAATAATAAGGATAAGAAGGAGGAATAAAGTCGGACAATGTGTCTTGCCAATATACAAAACGTATCACCCAAAAGTCTTTATGAGAATAGTTTAACTTGACTCTTTTTTGAAATTCTGTGAAATATAGTTGTAAAATGTGATACCTAGGTTTTTCCTCTCGCCGAAACAGACGTAGTACCTCTCTGCTTTATTGGAAAAAATTGTAAGATTAAATTATTACTCTGCCTCTCCAGGTGTCGTTGGGCAGGAGCCAGTACTCTTCAAAGGTACCATTTACGAAAACATAGCTATCGGCTGCCCGGAAGCTACCAGGGAAGAAGTTCAAAGGGTTGCAGAAATGGCTTACGCTCACGACTTTATCTCGCATCTATCCAATGTAAGTCTTTCATACTTTATACTACAACCTTTCAGACTGTTCAGCGGCAAAACTTAAGTTTGTTCACAAGAACAAAAAAAAAGGGAAAATTTGTTTGTATGTTCCAAAAATGTTCTAAACAATTTGTAATTCTTCTCAAACATGTTCGACTTCGTCTGGAAGGCTATTAAGTGGGTGGTAGGAATATGGAAATGCCGTCAGGGTCACGAACCACCGTCCAGAAATGGTTTCAGCCATAATAGGTCGACAGCACATTTTGTGTATGTTACAAGGCTGGGGTATTTCACATTTCATCGAGTGAACGCCATGTATGTCTGTCCCCTTCTATAAAAAAAAAATGTACGTCATTTGGATCCACTCGGGCTCTATAACTAAATGTTTCGATATTCCAGGGTTACGATACTTTCATAGGCGAAAGAGGAGCCTCTTTATCTGGTGGGCAAAAACAACGGATAGCTATAGCTCGCTCACTGCTTCGCGAACCCGCCATTTTACTTTTAGATGAAGCTACGTCTGCTTTAGACCCTCATTCAGAAAGACAGGTCCAGGCAGCACTTGATCGGGCTAGTGTTGGTCGGACCACACTTATGGTATCACACAGGTAGACTATATCGGCATTACCAGTTGGAGATATTTATTTCCGATTAAAAATATATATTTCATGAAGACAATGTTAATTCTTAATTTTTATTCTTTTATAAATCATTTATCTCAATATCAATCTTATCTTCAATATCTTTTTGTAATTTTAAAATAAAAAGGTTTAACAATCGACGATAGCTAAAATGTGGATCTAGAATTAGTTGTAGTGTTGAAGTGTTTGTAGTTTGATACAAAGTAACGCAGTTAATAATATTTTAAATTCTGCTAACTACTTATAGTATTTTGCGTCCATTTTAATTTTGATTCCTCTATTCAGGCTGTCAACGATCGTAAACGCAGACCGAATAATCTATATGGATCAAGGTGCTATTGTGGAACAAGGCACCCACGAAGAACTTATGAAATCCAAAGGTAACGAAAGAATCTTAACCAAAACTGGCCTAACAAGCAATGTGAATATTTAAAATATATTATTTTTTTGTAATCATAGGTTTCTACTATAAACTAGTAACAACAGGCAATGGGAACAAAGAGCCCGATGTTATCGAGACCTTACAGGAAGAACAACCAGATGGTGGAGACGATACTGAAGTGTCTTTGTCACCGCGAGTTGACGTCAAAAGAAGATCAACTAAACGAATAGTCAGGCATCATTCTATGAAACGAGGTATTATTAGAGTCTAAGGTATTAAAAATTGGACACCTAAATCTTTAACTTAGACTTAAGACTTAGATTTAGACGCAATCTTTTAAGTTAAATCAAAAAAAGGTATAAACCTAAATACACATACATCAATTCTTCAAAAATTTTAAAAATATATTTTGCTACCTTCTCTCGCTTTTCGGAAATACAATAGATGATAATAAGAAATAGTTCCTATTATCTATTATTATATTACACTTTTAATAAAACTACTTTTACTGAGAAACTAGGGTAGTTTGTTTTAAACTAGGCTAGTAGTATGTGCTTACTTTCATCATCTTATAGTATATAATACAAGCTACATTTATCTATATACAATGATAACACGGTTTGAAAATACTTTTAACGGTTTTAAACGTATAACATATTATTTTACTTATTTTTTTTATTATTTTAACAACAGCCCGAAGTTTCGGAAGCTTTACACGTTTTAAACTGTTAAAATTATTTTGTATATATTAAATATTAATTTCGCTCGTGGTTGCTGAAGTAAGTAGTATACATATTTCGAAATGAAATATTTCAGATTCTCATGATTGGATGACGCCTCGCGGATCAATATCTTCTGTGATATCTACAGGAATACAAAACTTCGTTTATAACAATGATTTCGAGTCAGAAGAAGAAGATAAAATTGATGAAGATGAGGTAAATGTCGAAAAGTTAGAATTTCCGAATATATTCTATCAATAACTTTTAATGCTAGCCATTTTTAAAATAAATAAATTAAACAAAATATATTGATCGAAAAGTTAAAATTTAACAGAGATGCGCTGAGTAACGCCTTTGTCGAGTAACGAGTACAGAGTTTTACCCGCCCCATTTTTTTTCCCACCTCTTACCAACTTTGTCACCCTGCCTCCCCCCCCCGGGGGCCGAATATTAGGTATTATATCAATAAGTTCCCATTTCGAGCTAAACGAGTACAAATATCAAAAAAACTCCGCTGATTACGCAGTAGTACCGATTTTAGTTAAACTTATTTGGAAATGATTTTTAACAATGGTCCGACGTTTACTCGGATGCTTTGCAGCAGCCATGGTCACGGGGGCCCAAATTAAAAAACTTTTTCAAAAATTTTAACTATTTTTCCCCTTTTTAACCCTTTAATTTTTTTTTTTTAAAATTCTTTTTCCCATCTTAATAATTAACTATTATTATTTATCACACTATGTATACAATTATAAAATAATAGTTTATAGTATCGGCCCATCTCTTTTTTTTTTTATCATAATTTTAATGTAATTGTTATATTATTTATTCTAATCTCGTCTTTTGTTTGTGTCCACTTAAAAAATTAATAGCTATTGTGGACGGTGGTGTCTTTAATACATAAAGAATACAAACAGCACATCCGGTGTTAGTTTGATCATTTAAAAGAAAATATGTTTTTTTTTTTTCAGGATATAAAACCCCTAAACGATTGGCAAATATTGAAACTGAACGCTCCTGAATGGCCCTTTATTGTGATTGGGTCGATCGCTGCGTTCGCCCAAGGCTGTTGTTTTCCCGTTTTCGCTTTACTCTTTGGATTCACAGCTGGGGTACGTCAAAGTCCACAAACACAATTACACGAACAGACATCCTATATGAAACAATTTTAATTTAACATTGATAGTGTTTCTTTTTAACCAACGGTTTTAAACGGTAGGTTAACTTTCACCAACACAGAAAAAAAGTGACCATGTCTGCTGCAAAGCATCCGAAACGTCAATGAAAAGATAAGTTTAGTACATATATCATTTAAAACCGTTAAACTCGATTCAGTTAAATGTGTACCAATGTCGCAAATTACAGACAATTGACAATATCGCTTATTCATCTAAAACCGTGTTTACCTATTAGGTTTTATTACGGTTTTTTTTTCTGAACCAGTTTCATCGAACCAGAGAAACGAATCTAAATAGTATCAGATTTCTAACATTCACCTTCATTCAAATAAGTTCTTAAAAGTCAGAATACTTAAATCTCTAAATAAATTTTACGTCCATACGGCTAATCAATGCAAAGTTCGATCCTCATCGCTACTATACTTAGTTCATTAAATAAATGATTGTATGTATATATGTTCTGTTTAGATCTACGTCTTACCGGATCGTAATCAAATAATCTCCCTGGCTGATCTTTATTCTGGAATGTTCGTCGTCGTGGCAGCAGTCGCCGGTCTGTCCATGTGTCTGCAAAGTGCAACATTTACTAATGCCGGCCTTAAAATGACGACAAGACTACGATATCAGTATTTTGGCGCTTTACTTAAACAAGTATGTTTCTAAAATCAATTGCGATAATCTATACTAATATTATAAAGCTGAGGAGTTTGTCTGTTTGAACACGCTAATCTCAAAAACTATTGGTTGGAATTGAATTTCTTTCTGTGTTGGTTACAGCATTTATCCAGAAAGGCTTTAGGTTATAACATAACGCTGCGACCAATAGAAGCGAAGAAACAGCGGGAAATGTGGAATAAACGGGGAAAATTTTTCGTGTTTAGGGATTTCTGTCGCGGATTCCTCTTTAAATGATCTAAAAAAAAGGCCTACGATAGTATAGTCAAATTTTTATGATAACCTTGTAAGAACGACGGGACGACGTCGTGGGTCAGCCATCATTTTTTAAAATAAGGGAATATCGCAGAAACAAATTTGGATGCTCAAAATAACTATTCTGCGGACTGCAGAAAGTAATTTTTGAAGTCCATCTTTGGCCTTGATAAGATTTCTAACTTTTTTTCCAATACTTTTTTTAGCTTCTTTTATACATATACGTATTTATTACAGGAAATCGGTTTCTTTGACAAAGAGAAGAATACTGTTGGTGCCCTTTGCGCTAGATTGAGTAGCGATGCGGCTGAAGTTCAGGGCGCTACTGGTCTTAGAATAGGTCTTATTATTCAAGGAACGAGTTCAGTTGTGGTCGGATTTATCATGGCTATCTCATATGACTGGAAGCTAACTCTGGTCGGGACAGCATTCTTGCCTTTGGTAAATATTATTAGAATATAATAGAATATATACGTTTATGAATTAAAAATTTAAAAACAATTATGACTCGGGTAGGACTTGAACCGGCATTCACAGCGTTCCGTGCTGTTGCTCTAACCAATTGAGCCACCCTGTCCTACACGTCATTGCTGAATTTATTCTGTTCGTATCGTAAAAGTTTTTTTTATATAATAAAATCTTGTGACATGTGAAAAATATTAAAGTGTATAAACATTTAATCATTTCAGATGGTGGGCAGTATTTGGCTAGAAGGTAGAATTTCACAGAAGTCCCAATCCGATGAGCGAGACGCGATGGAATCAGCGACGTCTATCGCCACCGAGGCTGTCGTCAGTATTAAGACTGTGCAGAGCTTAGGTGAAATATAATCTTTTTTATAAAACATGAGGACAAACAAGCGTGGCCTTCACTTGATGGTAGAAGAAACCCCAGCCATATAACATCAAAACAAGATGCGTTGTTATTTTCGCTTTGGATATTAGAAAGTCCACAAAATAGTTGAAACGAAAACGTCATAGAACTTACCGGCTTTTTCAACTGTGGACGTGATTTGTAATCCGAACGATTGGGCGTAGCAATTTTTCACTTTGACGTCAGAGACAGCCTCCATCTTTAGTCTCCCCGTGACCAACGGCTGCTGCAAAGCATCCGAAACGTCGGGCCGACGTTAAAAATCATTTTCAAATAAGTAACTAATATATATCGCGTTTTAAACCGTTAAAGTGTTTCATTTAAACCGAAGTTACTTAGTTCCGGAGTACGCTAGCGAACAAACGAACTCTTTCCGTTTATAATTTTAGTGTAGATTACTATTTATAATATCGATTTGCACTTATATGTTCGCAGGTGTGGAAAAAGTTTTTCTGAAGAAGTTTCACGACGCACTGCTCGAATCATGTGCTGCTGTCACTGCTAAGACGAGATGGAGGGGCTTAGTCCTCGGTTTGGGGATTTACGTCCCATTTATGTCTTACTGCTCCGCTACAGTCTACGGCACAACTTTAGTAGCGTACGAAGGACTACAATATAATATTGTATTGCTGTAAGTATTGTTTGTAGTACCTTACCTAACTTAATCCTACCTATTTAGAGTAATTAAGAAATATCCCCTGTTCATTTTTTGCTCTCTTTTATTTTGTATAAATATTTAACCGCGTACACGTAAATATAATTGTGTTAATTAATACGAGATAACTTTTTAAAGCAACTTTTTAACAGTTTTAAGGACCCAATTGTAATAAAAAAAACTTGGGGCTAAATGAACTTCGTGGACAGATTATATCAAATAACAACATCCAACAAGTTGCTACCATCTCATGGTAGGAACTTGGTGTTCATCTGGTAACAACTTTTCAATTAGTACCTAAACTAAAAAATCTATTTAAATAAAACACTTTAACGGTTTAGAACGCGATAGATAGTTAAACTGTGTTCGCATCCGAAACGTCGGGCCGAAGTTAAAAATCATTTTCTAATAAGTTTAACGAATATATCGCGTTTTAAATTGAAGTGTAATTTAAAAATCGAAAATAAATTGAAAAGATCTTCGACTCGGGCAGGACTTGAACCGGCATCGTCAGCGTTCCGTGCTGTTCCGTTAGTGTTTTATTTAAATGTCTACTACTCGCGTAGACAATATCTAAAAGCAATTACCATGACGTCTATAAATGTTTATAAAACAATTTTGTATTATTTAATGTTTTTTTAGTTAAATGTCTTTCTATTGTGAGCTACTCTTTTTGTTTCACAGAGTAAACGAAGCTCTTATGTACGGTGCCTACATGTTAGGCCAGTCACTTGTCTACGCTCCGAGTTTTAATTCAGCTAGGGCATGCGGTGGAAGAATTGTGTCCATCATAAACCGGGAGCCGAAAGTCCAAACGAAGCCTGGCCTAAAGGATAGGAAGGATTGGGTAAGACATAAGTCAAATAGCGTTTTTTCAATATATTGGGCAGGGAGGGACATATTTCTGTGGCCGCATCATATTTTTTGTAAATTTCTTAGAGAAACCCGTGACCTTTCGTATTAAGAACGTTAGCTCAGTTATTTACATACATCATACAGCATATTAATGTTATTTTCAATTGCGGACAGTCTACACTGTTTACTAACCATTTCACCCATTTCCCCATTCTCCTTGGCGGAGGACGTTGGGATATAAAACTCTCACTATGTCCCCTTCAAACCACCCGGCATTTTTGTAAAATCTATCGTTATCCATCGTTAATTTAGGTGGAAATAAAATAATTTATAATAGAAAACTATTATCCTCTGTCATGTCATCAGTGCCTATGTGTTTTCTTTAATTTGAATAGATAGATATTTTAGTGTGTAGATAAATAGTTTCTTAACACTCTTTGCATTCGGGACATAAAGGATCGCTACACACTGCATTCATGATGGTGTCTGTTCCAATTTCCTTAATTGTGACAATTTCCTGTACTGATTTCTATTCTATTTCATTCTTACATTTAAAATTCTTGAAGCTATTTACGCAGTACAATGTAAATAAAGCTTGATTTGTTCCCGACTATTGTTTTTCTAGGCTGCAACAGGAAACTTCTCTATCAAGGAAGTAGAGTTCAGCTATCCAACACGGCCGAATCAGCGAATTTTAAGAGGAATAGACCTTAAAGTAGAAGCTGGGAAGACAGTCGCTCTCGTTGGCTCATCGGGTTGTGGAAAGTCCACAATATTGCAACTGTTTCAACGATTTTACGATCCCGATACTGGAAATATTGTAAGTTTGTTACTGCCATAATATAAACTATATTTAGCCGAGGTCTAAAGGTCAATTATTTATAAAACTGGCTCCATAATTGTTGTATCATGAAAACGTAACGTAAGTGTTAAGGTAGAAATTACATTGTGCAAGAGGTACGAGTGTCAATGGATTGAAGAAATTCAACGATGACGTGTAGACGGTAGGTCAATTGGGCAGAAAAATAGGGCAGCGGTGCAGAACGCTGTGGGTGCCGGTACAAGTGCCGTCTGCGTTTCAAATCTCACTCTCTCATGTCGCACTGATCGTGTCGAGAAGAAAAGTGATTTATTTTACAATATAAAACCATGTCTTTTAATTTAAAATACATATTAGAACATTCCAGACATGCTTCAACATATATATGTAAACTCCGATAGATCACATTTTATAATCATATATGGTGATTATTATTGTAATCATTTATTTATTGTCTGTACCTACCAACGAATACTTAAAAGTGACTACATTTTTAATTCTGACAACTTTGTCATTTTTATTTCCATTATAAAGTAATTGAAAAATTATAAAATAACGCCATTTAACTGAAAGTCTTTATTTAATCTCTTTGCGTTCTACTTAACATAAATTACGAAATATAAAAAATGGGACAAATAATGGGCACCTGGAACACGCGGCATTTGGACTTAAAAATGAACGACAAACCAACGTTTGATGAGAAAGTTGGTTTCAAGTATTCAAGAAAGAAAAGGGAATATTGCGCGAGCGAAGACGAACTTATATCGGCGAAAATACCGCCCAAATACAGGGATTATTGTGCGCAGTGTCTTCTGGAGTACGAAGTGTGCCGATATAAGCATATGCCGTTTTTATACAGATGTGCTCATGAAAAGCACGCCTATTTGAACTGTGAACACAATGACTACGTCATCAGGATGAAGGAATTTGAAAGAGAGAGGAGACTCCGAGAAAGAGAGATTAGAATACAGAAGGCGAAAGCCCAACCAGAATAGATTTGTATACTGCTATACTACAATAAACTAGTGGAACGTTACGGCTTTTACTCTGTTGTGGATATTTTTTTATTGTAATTTGGGGAAGCTGGAAGGCCACCTTCGTAGTTTCGTTAAAGCGTTGCTGAGCCAATGCTCAGTTTAACGTTAAAGCCGTTGCCTCTTGAACGCATTGCGTTAGGCACGAGAATCCGGGGGAAACGATAAATTGTTCGGTCGAGCAGGGTACGAAATTCTGATCTCAACTATACTACGTCTCTCAAAGAAAAATTGGTAACGAAAACTGACACAAATATTTTCGGAGGGGTAAACGGGATAACAATTATTTTCAAAAAAATAAAAGTAAACAAAATTGTCTTTACTTCTTTTAATGTATCCTAACAATATCTTGGAGTTTAACTTTTAGTAATTACCCAGAATATATCAAGTAAGGTTAGCACACAATCTTACATATTATTATAATATTTATTGCTAGGCAATGGTTAAATACGTTACATAAATAATATTGGCGTTAACATTGTGAGGTCCTAATATTGAATACCCAAAAAAAAAATTGCTGATACATTGTCTGACACAAAAAAATAGTATTATTTGATATCACATTTTATTTCCTCCAGGAATTAGACGGCCGCGACATCCACTCATCGCTAACAGTACCACGCTTGCGACGTCAACTCGGAGTGGTTCAGCAGGAACCAGTTCTCTTCGATAGGACAATAGCCGAAAACATTGCATATGGCGACAACAACCGTAAAGTGACTATGCACGAGATTATCGCGGCTGCAAAGGCCGCTAACATCCACAATTTCGTTGTTTCATTGCCAAAGGTATGAACTGTCATCAGTATTAATGTTCCACTACTAAGCACCGGTGTTCACATAAAAGAGATCATTTGACAACTTAAACCCACCATTCCGTTGCACTGCGGGTAGGTGGAATTTACGGCTACTAAATTAATAATTACTTTATGATAGCTGTACGTCTTTTTCAAGTAAAGTTACATTCTATGTCACATCTCGATATCAAATTTTCATTGAGAAAATCTAAACACCAAACTCAAACTTCGCTTGACCTCGTTGAATGCTAATCTAACCACTAGACTAACAAGGCAATTATTTGTATATATTTCTGAGTAAAACGTTGCGCAGAATACTGTTCAGCTGTCTGTAAATCCTCACAATCCTGATCGACTTTATTTACAGACACGTTTGTAAATAAAGTCGATCAGTAAAACAGGCTCGGTGCCCCGTTCATTTTTTATATTTCGTAATGGAAATTTTGTACATTTATTTTTAGGGTTATGATACGAATTTGGGTGCAAGTGGAGCCCAATTGTCTGGTGGGCAGAAACAACGGATATGTATAGCCAGGGCGTTGATTAGATCGCCGCGTCTACTCTTGCTCGATGAAGCAACATCAGCATTGGACGCTAATAGTGAACGGGTATTGAAAACTATTTTCCCATATTTTCCACAGAGGTGCATGTATGCAGGTTGAAAAACTTATAGTTAGAGAAACAGCTTCCGTGCTGCGGATGCCTGCCCGTGTCGTTAATATCTTCAATATAATCGATTTTTAATTGAGCGGGTATTTTTATAATAACTTATGAATAGTAAGACGAAAGGAAATGTTTATTGTGTCTGTGTTTTGTTAATGTAATTTTTCGTTTTTTTTTTTTATAAAAAGAAACAAATACTTTATTGTATAAGTATCTTTTTTTTAAATCAAGGCGGTGTCTGAAGCATTAGAGAAAGCGGCTAAAGGACGCACTTGTATAACAATTGCGCATCGGTTGTCAACGATCAAGGACGCAGACCTGATCTGCGTGGTAGATAAAGGTAAATGAAAAGCTTGAAATGAATTCAGAAGAATATTCATCAGCTCCCAGTCCCACAACTGGGACTGTAGGCTTGCAGCCTTTAACGTGGCCCTTTTATATACTGAAACCGAAACGCGATTAAACTTCACGGCTTTTTCGTCTGTGGATCACGACCGACGTGACTAGGACGTAATTTATATTTTCCTACCACCCAATTAATATCCAGATTTCGAAGTCCAACATGTTTTAGATAAATTATTAGAAAAACGTTGAACCTGGTGGGGATGCGAACGAGCCTGTTAGAGCATTCATAACGTCGGTTTAATAAATTTAAAATTTATATACTATATCTTTCACATTTTAGAACCGAAGTAAACGCAATGTTCTATGGCTTTGTTTCATGTTTGTTTCCAGGTAAAATAGTGGAACGTGGCACCCACGCTGAACTAATGGCGCTAAAAGGAAATTACTGGCGCATGGGCAAAGGCCAAGACATGGCTTAAACATCGACAATGTTCACGAATACCAATAAGTATTATAGGATAAGACTTTTTTAAATAAAACAAAGATAAGTTATATTGTTTATTTCATTGCATCTCTTACAACAATAATGGCTATAATGTTCACGTACTTCTATTTTTGCCTACCCTGTTTCAAGGTGTTAAACCATTTCGCTATACCTAAAGCTGTTTCCACACTAAAACCGAGCAAGAGTAAAGGCAAAAACACAAAAAAGCGAGAATGAACCCAATTTAGTTTTATGGTTAATTTATGGTCTAATAAATTGTGTAAGGCTTCCACGGCCATAATTCAGCATATCATTGTTTTTCGAGCTGTTTAACGTTTCGCCATCACGAGCGGACGGCATCATCAGGAGATGTTAACTCCTCGATTGCTCGAAGAATAATTGTACGATAATCGAACTTACAAGCAGCGTAAAGTTTTTGATTCGCTCTGGCTCGGCTAGCGTAGACAGGTCAAATAAGAAAACCGGTGTTACAGAACTGTTACGTAACGCCGATATAACACACATGTTGCGAATTAAACTAAAATCATATTTTCTTAAAACTTGGATCTTTTTGTTTATTAGATAGTGCCCTGTAACACCGAATCATTCCCATTTAAATATTTTTAAAATATCTTAGATTATCATAGACATTTCAACCAGGCGCTCTCAAAAATGGACTTCTATTAAAAAAATACACCGATAAACAATTACTTCGTATTTATCCAGTCCTTGTATAGAAGGCATTTTAAAATGAATCACACTTCAATGGAAAATGAGTTTAAATACGTAGCAACAAGTACCAAATTGGAATGAATCTTCCAACTACGCAAATCAAAGTAACCTAACATTTTAGGACTTTTTAAAACTTTTATATTTACACATGTTATTGCACATGGTGGCACCATATAAATTAAAAATCTAAAATGTTTACGACACGGGCAGGACTTGAATTGGCATTCACAGCGTACCGTGCTGTTGCTCTAACCAATTGAGCTACCGTGTCATGTCAGGTATTGTTGCTCTAACCAATTGAGCTACCGTGTCATGTCAGGTGCTGTTGCTTTAACCAATTCAGCTACCGTGTCATGTCAGATGCAGTTGCTTTAATCAATTGAGCTACAGTGTCATGTCCGGTGCGGTTTCTCTAACCAATTGAGCTACCGTGTCATGTCAGGTGCAGTTGCTTTAACCAATTGAGCTACAGCGTCAGGCCAGGCAATAGAATGGAACGCTGTGGATACCGGTTCAAGTCCTGCACGCGTCATACATTTTTTTTCAATCTAAAATCGATTTAAAATTTTAGGACCTTCTATCCAATTTCTGGCTAACCAATACACATCTTACTACTTTAAAATTATATCCTACCAGCTATTAAGCCTATATTTACAAAATCATAACGGAATTAAATTAATATCAATGGTCAACTGTTTGGCATAGCTTTACTTAACAAAAATGTAATGGCAAGTTAATAACTCATAACAAATATTTACGTCTCGATAGAAAATAGCCCGAAATATTTTGCACCTTCAAAAACGAATAGTTACATACAATATACCGCTAAATTACATAACATTTAATCTTAAACAAGACCATACCGAGTGTGTTCAACAAAAAAAAATAAAGATAAACGAAGAACAAACAATCAATAAAAAAAAATAATAACGAACATTTATATTAATATTGTTGTATTTTGAAATACTGTATTAGGGCAACACCGAGCACAAATATTAATTGGGAACGTGATCCGATCAGTCTTCAAAATATTTTTTTAAGTGAAATACCTTTTTGGACTAATTATTAGCATGACTTGCTAGGCCAACAGGGCCCCAGGAGGGGTGAGGAGGGCCTAGGCTTGGACTTATGCAATTTAGGTGGAAGCTTAAAGAGCTGGACGGATGCTCACCCTCATTAAGGGGTATGCGGAACAAAAGACATTGGCTTCGTTCCGTGGAAGATATGCGCCGGCGCAGGCAAATTAAGACGTTTCGCGGCCTCCTCCAGTGGAGCTTATCGAACGAAACAATAATATATTGTGATTTAATTATCTACAACTTCAACCCACACATAGAATAGAACATTTTAACCGTTTAAAACGGGAAATGTTCGTTCTTTTAGTTAAGAATGACCACCATTTCGAGTCCTTCGAAACCGCGAATGTAATATGCTAAACGTCCGGGTCGTATTTGAGTGCTTTAAACAATTTTTAGCGGTGTAAAGAATTTTTGCGGTTGAATAGACAGAAGATGTCGCTTAATTATATGACGAAAATTACAGAATTGTGATCGGACCATGAACCGAAGTAATATTAAAATACATCTTTGTGGTACATACCACCAGTGGTGTGGTACATACCAATATACCTTACCGCTTACTCAAATGAAACCCTCACAACCTAGCGTTCAGTCATATACAATAATTCTAACGCGTTAATTTAGTAAAAAATAATATTTCTAACATATAACCGTCTAAACTCCGTCGCTTTCTAATTATTTCAAAAAGATAGAGACACATGACATATACGACTATATGATACAACAATCACAAAAATCTAAGTTTTCAAATAAAACAATAAAAACTGATTCAAACGTGTTGAGCTTCTTAAATCTATCTGATAAAGTTGATTTATTCTATGGGTATCATGACCAGGTTTTGGAAGTTATGACATCAGGGTTTCATTTGTTAAGTAGGACATTTAAATGTAAGTATGACGTGTCATGTTCACATTTTGTGCACATAATATGACAACTGTAAGTTAAAATGTCACGTGCAAGGAGATTGGTCATTGAACGGTCTTGTTAACGTCATGCTAAACGCTGACAGATCTATAACGTCTGAACAAGATGTGTATTTTTTATATATTGTGTATGTATTGTGTATTTTAGCTTTGGAAATGTTCATGATAATGTATGACGTACTTGGAAGTTCATGTCGGGGTCATAAAACGGAATTAACTGGAAGACCCAGGGCAAATACTTAAAAACACATGTAAATGAGCCAAATACCTATACGCAATGATCAATCTCCCTTTTGATACATACTAATTTATATGTAAACAATCGAAAACGGAAATGACCTAACTCGCTTATCTTAGAAGACTTAACGCGTAGTTGTCACAACATTGTAAATATAATTATAGTAGAATGTAAATAAATGTAACGATATTTCATTGTATGAATCGTCACCTAATATAAAATTAAACTTAAAATATTTAAAAAAATAAGACCTGTGCAACAACCATCTCAAACACAACAATTCTTACGCGCAAGGAAATACATTTTTTACGTTAAAAACTAAATTCTGCCTTACGTCTTGTATACAATGATAAAAATAGAAGTTCTAACAAATAAATACAACTAGCAAAAACATTTCATCTAACTAAGCCCTTTGAATGTCACTAAGCTAACATAAAATATCTATGAAACGAAAAAATTCGGATTAACTTAACACAAATACGATGCAAACTCAAATTAAATTGCACAGCCGTTTCAATGAAAACTAAAATATGGCTAAATATAAAAATGGTATGCTATATATACCAAATCTGCATATGTACATCTAGTAATATTGTGCTATATATAACATCTATATATATGAATGAAAGGCGTGTTAGTTGCTGTAAGTCAAGAACGGCTAAACCGATTTTGATAATTTGAGAGGTAGCTTAGAACCAGGAAATAGGGGTAAAAATATATATCCCGTTTGACTGTGATCTCATCAAGTCGTTATATTATCAAAATACCAACCTCGGCTTGCAACGTACACTTCGTTCATTGAATATTTATGAATAATACTTTCCCGAACGTAGACGCGGGGGAGAGCTAGTAAATTAGGATACTATAGTGTTTTTTCTAACTTGGCATGTTTGGTACAAACAGATAATTTACATGGAATTGATTTTCTCACAAGGTTTACTTTGATTTACACTAAAAACAATTTCAGGCACTGAATTATATATTAAACTAATGAAACTACAGAAATTCACTTATAAAGAATCAAATTAATAAAAAAATTAATAATAACCAAAAAAGGTCGTGATGAAAGTGCTTTTGAATATTGAGATCGTTTGGTCCAAAATATATAAACGATGTTTCTTTAACAGTGTCATCTGTGGTATTAACTTCACTCTATAAAAGGTCATCTCATCTCTATGGTCAAACCAGTCGGCCATATTTGTTGTGATCTTTTGCCAAGTTAAAAAAAATACACTATACGTAAAATAATACACTACACATTCATGAATTTATACTTGAAATCGTAGTAAACTTATATTGTATATAAAATATTAATATGTTGTTTGATTATTATCCTACAAAATGAGAGACAAAATTCCCTCGATCATTCCAAAATTCACACTACAGACAATAATCCTCATAATTCGTGTGAAAGATGATAATTACAAGAACTGTTAGTATGTAGAGTACTAATAATGTTTGCAAAAAAGCTTTTCAGCTTAATTCATTCAAAATTGTCAAATTCTTGTATAGACAAGAGTTACCTGTATTACGAAGAGGTAAAGTTTACCTAATATGAGTTTTATTTTCATTCATTATGGTGATGCTGTTGGTTCTGATGTGGTGGTGGGGGCGGGGGGTAAGTGATGGTGCGGTTGGTCGACCCCTCGTACATTATTTGTGCTGGCAGACGCTGATTCTGCTGGGCTTCGTCCGGGGAGTATGGGTTTTGGACCTGGAAAATTTTGATAGACGGTATAAGCAATTGTATTGAAAACTCATTTTATTAGCTATATAATTATGAAATAAATGTTTATTTTGATGAATTGGTAAATCTAATATAGATTTTAAAGATAACAGCACCTCACATGGTATTACATTTGTAAAGAAACATTTATCCACGCATTCTTACTTGTCGTATTATGTCGTAGTATATGTCTGTAGTCTAACGGTTTTGACCGATGTCACTGTTATTTACGTTAATGACCCGCTGTTTCAGATGATTTGCAGCACCCGTTTTTATGGGGGGTATACGTTCGGTTCCATGTTGCTTTACAGAGGGGATATAATAAACTAAGTAATAACTGGAAACGGATAAGCTCTGGGTTTCAATTTCACGATACTATCAAAATCGGTTGAGCCATTTACCCGCTAGTATAGAACATACATATATTTGCTTCACAGTCTTTACTTAACAGTAAGATCCCACTTACATTGATCAAAGGCTGCAGCATTCCAAGTCTGGCTAGCAGCAACTGTTCCTTAACTTGGCGCAGCTCCTCTTGCTGTCGCACGATCATCTGCTGCAATTCTTCGTGTTTGCGCTGCAACTGCTCCTGCCACGGCCACTAGCTCGCATCAACGTAACCAAATACTTTGAAATTACAACGGGTTCTATCTACTTGAATGAAGGACTTGAACCAAGAGTAGTGTGTGCAAAATGTTCAGTGAAAAATTAATGTTTTTTTTAATAAAACCCATTGTATTATGTAGCGAGTAACTAAGAGTTACGCCTCTTTGCTTCAATAGCGTGATGAAAAAAAAAAAGATTGTATTGGATTTGTTTTCCTAATTGTGTTTTTTTAAACCATGTATTTAATTAGCTATAGGAATACGAAATAAACTATGAGAATAAACAAATAAGATTATTCCCGAAGGTTTTCAAAGTATTGTATATATTTTTCAGACGATGAGCTATCTAAATAGAAATCAATTTATATACTTTCCACAGTATTGAAGCAGAGAGAAAAATACATAATTACACGAAAGCACTGTGAAAATTAGAAGAAATGGAATATAATTTTATAAAATAATTTTGAATGATGTGAAGATATGTGAAATAGCTGCGTAGGATTTGTTTTGAAAGTGGAAAAGGGAAATTCCGTTTTCCCGTAGACCATGCATGTCTGTGTTCATTTTACTGATATTACAGACACGTAATTTGAAAACTTTAATATTTTTCACATGTTTTTACACATTAAGGGACTTTATATAATTTAAAAATCGAAAATGAATGAAAAATCAATTCGACTCGGGCAGGACTTGAACCGGCATTGTCAGCGTTCGTCAGACACGGATTTATTTTCGATTTTTAAATTACGCAAGTAGTTGATCAGACTGCTGTACCCTGCCCGACAGAAACGATCTATCGTGTCCCCGGGACCGATCGCGCTTAACGCAGTACTAAGCAACACGATTAACATCGCTTGAAAGTTTAAAAGAATATATACAATTTGTCTGTTCAGTGTCAAATTATACTCTTTCACTATTATAAGCAGTTACCTACGCTACATTTGTAATTGAATTTTCCTAAATCCAATTCGATTTGTGTATATGTGTTTTTTTTTTTAACCACTATTAATTGTATTTTCATCTTAAAATCATTTTTGTGAATTTAATAATTACTATACTACTTTTAATAACATGAGAAAAATATCAAAGTTTTCAGACTTCGATGCCCTTTAGGAGTCCAAAAGCCAAAAATGGTCGACAGCACATCTTGTATAGATGTTAAATGACTGGGGGGGGGGGTATTTCACCCCCCATCAAGTGAACCCCACGCTTATCTCTCCTCTATTATCACAAAAAAAAAGTTCCACCTGTATTTGAGCCTGATCGGAAGACACGATGACTGGTAGTGGTGGAAGTATTGGTAGCACACCAGGTACACTGACTGTGCCCACATATGGCGCAGGCTCCAGATACTGAGCTCCTATACCATGTTGAGGCACAATCGTTGGTTCGATGGCCTTGTGTTGAGGTTGGAACATCATCACTCTATTCGGATTGTAATCAGCTTCTTGCATCGGCCGCGGTTCTTCCATGCGCGTCGGTACTTCTTTGCTCTGAAGGGTAACATTTTAAAGGTTGAGTCGAGTCTTAGATACTAAGTTTCAAAAATTATCATCGCTATTTAGCTAGCCAGGTCGAATCGACACGGTAAGTCAATTGGTTAGAGCAACAACGGCGAACGCTGTGCACGTCGGTTCCAGTCCTGCCCGTCTTGTCTATCAAAAATCGATTTACGTGTGAAAAATAAATGTATATAATTTTTCTGAAACTTGTTGGATTTCATCTGCATATTTGCATATTAAATAGGTGATAGGAATGTCGAAATTCCATCCGGGTCACGCACTACCGTCCCATAAAAAGCCAAAAATATCGATAGTGCATCTTGCTTAGATGTTATATTATGGTTGGGGTATTTTGCTCACCATCAAATGAACGCCATATTAGTCTGTCCTTTATCATAAAACACTTTAACGGTTTAAAACGCGTTGTAAAATAAGTTTAACTAATATATCGCGTTTTAAACCGTTAAAGTGTTTTATTTAAATGTGTACTACTCGCGTAAACTATAGACAGTACAATTATAATACAGTATAATTACAATCTGAAAGTGGCTCATTCTGTTCAAAATAGGAAAGTACTTACGTCTCTTGAGCTCGAACGCTGCGAAGACCTGGAGTCAGCGGAGGCCATGCTGTTCTCATAGCCGCCCGAATATCGAGTATTTGAAGCGCGCGACCATGAAGTGCTGGCCGTGTTAGCGGTACCAGCTAAGGCACATGTCCCACTCGTACTTCCAGCTGATGCTGATTTGACTGATGCTGGCTGTTAAAGAACGAGAAAATGGATATTCATCATCGTGTTGACACAATTAGGGCTATGTCCACAGCTGGGACTAGTAGGACCCACAAAAAATACATATGAAATAATTTTTCCTCTTTGAATAATCTAAAAACAAGTCCTCGACAGACTATTTTTTAAGTTTAACTCACAAGACCCGCGATGGTTATCAAATTAAGTCGAATAATATAATTTATACTAATAACTATAATATATAACAACGGTATAATTTTTCATATGGCAATATAGCGTTTGCCAAGTCAGCTAATTTAAAATGACACTCACTCTTGAATGTGAATAATAAGAGTTGCCATACACATCGCTCGTCTCTGACATGTAGGACGGCGACATGGGGGCTGTCATCGCGTCTTCAGACGCTTCCTTTATGTCAGATGGAGCCGTTTCCGGCACCTCGGGAACTTCGGTATCAGTGGTTTCTTGCTTCGTACTCTTTTGTATATCCGCGTAGCTGAAATTTGTAGAGTAGTAAACATTTAAAACGAGATATATATTAGTAAGCTTATATGGACATTATTTTAACTACGAACCGACGGTTCGGTTGCTTTGCAGCAGCCGTGGTCATTGGGGCACTAAAGACGGAGGGTGTCTCTAATGTCAATGTAAAAACTTCTACGCTAGCGCCCTCTGTTCCGTCGAAGTTCGTATTTTCCGAAACTGGCAGAGTCCTCGCTAAATATTTATTAGAATGGGAAATAATTGCGTAAGTAAACATTGTACATACCTTACAACTCTATGCGTACACATAACGAACTCAGGTTTCGAATTCCATTGGTGATAAGTGATATAAAATCTCGTTTGAAGCCAGATCCACTGTTGACCCTTCGTCAGGAAACGGTAATAGCACGATGTTAGTTCTCCTTTTTGCATCACTGGAAAAGAAACATAATTTCTTAGCTTCCGCAACCACTCTTACATGTATGTAATGTTTAAATAAACACTTTTAACGGTTTGAAACGAGAAATTTATAATTTAACTTGTTTATAATTAATTTTTACTGGGTTTTGGGTGTTTTGCAGCAGCCGTGGTCACGCGGGGAGTGAAATTTAAGGTGCCCCGAATGTTGAAGTGAAAAGTGCTGCGCTACGCCTTTTTAACAGTTAGAAGTATTTTATTTAAACATGACATACATGTTTTAAGAGCAATACTCGAGTGAAACTACATACATGGTTATAATGATTTTACGTGGTAAAGAAATCCAAAATTTTCCATGGTGGTTACAACTAAAACGTCGTAGTAAATAGCTATTAGCCTTGATTTATTAAACGTACCTAAATTGATATCGTAATCGATTACACTAATAAAATAAACCCATTGTTTTTAATTATTATTTTGTAGCTGATGATCTATCGTTTCGGTGGATTAGTTTAGATGTTATATGGTTGGGGTACAGTACGGTTCACCTACAGGTGTCATCTATTTTATACATATTTATTAAAATCTCGCAATCCGCTTTTAATAGAAATAATCATTATCAAGTAAATATACTTACACGCCTCATGACAAGTGATGACCTTCTCCAAGTCATCAAAGTGATAATAATCATAGCCCGAAGTGCCCAGCACCTCGAAGGGTAAATACCCTATAATTGGCGGCGCACGATGGTCCAAGAACAGAAACTTCCACTCCAGACTGTGCCTTGAAGTGAACTCGCTACGACTTGAATCCACCAGGGTGACGTCCCGTATCAGCTGGGGTGTGTACAACCGACCCGTACATACAAATAACAGCCTGGCGATAAAAATACAACGTTAAACAACTACATACAGATCTGAAACATGTTGGACTTCATCTGTACATTTTTATTTTCAAGTACACAAATTAAATTATAAACGACTAAACAATTAAAATGAAGGTGAAAATGTGTTAAGATGAGCATTAAATAAAAAAAATATTTTAGTTTTATTTATGTTTGAAGCAATATATTTGAATGTATGCTCTTGAAAACATTGATGTGGCCTTCTTATCAAAAAGCTTACCCCTGCATGTTTGTTCCTAAATATTAAAAGAAGTGTCATTTACTAGTTTAAAATAATGCTATAAAAACAACCGTTATTTTTTACCTAGAGTCGGGATCCATTTGGTACAAGTCATCACCCTCACTTTGCTTCATGTTAGCACCTGAAAAGTATAACGAGTAAATATGACAGTAAATAGGCAACAATAATATTATACATATAACATATTCTATAGTACTTTTTACGTAAATATATAAATGTATTGATTTCCTCAAACGTGCTTGGAATTGAATTGGTTGAACATAGTTGGTTTTGAGTATAATTTCGATAATCTTCTACGAAATAAATCGAACTTGCTGAAAATACGCCTTATTTAACAAGTCTTTCATAACATTTTTCATGAGCCATGAACTTTCTATAATTAACTCAAACAAGCAATGCATTATAGTCTATAAACAGCTGTTGCATTTGTTGAATATTTCATATACCTATACGCCCTTCGAAGAAGTAACACAACGCTTTCTTCTCGTGTATTTTTAGAGCATACAGCTAAGTTATCACAATTGTAATCGTTATAAACTTTGTAACAAAAGCGAATAATTGCCGATCATTTATGACTTGACTTATTTCTATGTTTATACTCTAAAAATGTTAATCTACAAGAGCACAGTGACCGAAAACTGTTAACATAATTCTTACACAAATAATAGCATAAATTCATTTTCGCTTTATTGAAAATCATGTTGTTTGTTATTAGGCCACTCTGGCTCTAGCGGCGTCATATTTGGGGACAAATACTTACGAAAATGGCCGCTGAACTCTACAAGCTCGTAAGTGATTTCATCCCGGAAGTCCAGGGTTCCACGTTGCAAATGACATTGAAACTTAATTTCATTCTCTGAAACAATAGATTTTAATTGTATAGCCCTTTAACTAGACAACCCCCGTGAGATGGACATATAGACAATTAAAAAGCATTTAAGTAAAACAATTTAACCGTCCAAACGTGTCTAGTATTAGTTAATAAATAAGGAATAAGCTTCACTTATTTAATTCGTGATTTAACCGTTAAGTGTTTTATTAAAATGTGTATTAGGCTAAACTATAGACAATACTTAATTTAAAAGCTGTCTTAGCTCACTGAAACATATTTTTGTAATTTCTTTATCAGAGCAACAAGACAATCGTTTAGCAGGCCATATATTTCGGCTATACTAAAATTTCTGATTCTAGATTTTTTTAAAGCAAGCGGTTTCAAAGAAACATTTATCAAGAAAGCTGGAAAGTTTTGATAGGTAGATAGATAAACATCGCAAGAGGCATGATTTATTACTGTCTTGACTTTTTCTAAAATTTCGAAAGCTTTATTTTAAACATTATTAAATAACGTTATCAAATTTTACTAGTAAGTTAACTTCAACAAAACAAAATCAAGCCTATATAATTAAAAAATCTAAAATAAATTGAAAAAAAATTCGACAGGTTCGGGCAGGATTTGAACCGGCATCGTCAGCGTTCCGTGCTGTTGCTCTACCAATTGAGCTACAGAGTCCTACACCTCATAGTCGAATTTTTTCAACTTATTGATCCATGCACTTCTCGCGCAATGTAATTTCAACCTTAGCGCTTGCCTATTAAGGTTCAACATCTTATAGTTAAAGTTTTCAAAAGATAAAATATAAAAAGCCTAGTTTATTCAACTATGAGCCAACAGCAAGAATGCACGACAGCGTTTAAAACATCAAAACTTACAGATACAAAGCAAAAATACTTCTAGAGACTATTTCACTCCAGCCATTAAGAATCCATTGACATAGCAACTGATAATAATGAAAAACAATCGTTCAGCAGTTTAAGCACTAGCATGAAACATACATACAATTTATATTGGTTTCTCTTTGGTACATTTCTATAAATGCTATGCATAGATCATTTATCAATGCACTTTTTACTTAACAAATACTATAGCAGCTTATTTTGTAATAATCTTCATTATTAATTATCGTAATAGATCTTTTAAGACTTTCGCGGCCTTTTGCAAAGCTACTTTAGTAATCGAGCTGTTCGCCATTCGTAATTATAACTGCAACAGCTTGAATAGTTAAGCTAGGTATTTTAAAGTATTAGCGAATTTTGCAGTCCAAATTATTAGTAGTGACAGGTTCGTGTAGTTTTTGGCGCTTATGTTTCCTCACATAATTTATTAAATTGGTTTAGGGTAACCTCTATAATATTTCTTATCTAGACTAGAATAATTATTTTTATATGTACTAACATTAATCTAATTATTCTTATAAACACTTGCTTTAATATAGATAATGATATACAAACCAATGCCTTTCGCTCGCTTAGCATAAATTCGCATATAGCATAAACTTATCTACTAGTAACTACCTAGTACTAGGGATGATTGTGTCTATTTAATGTCAAACTTTACTACTTCTTAAAATTAGATTACTAACAAACCTGCTGTCAACGCCTGATTAGGATCGACTGGTGTTGCCGGGTTTTGTAAAAGATTATACAAATTCGCTCGGTCATCTTCAAATGCCAACTCAAATATTGGCGTGTTTACTATATCGTTCTGAAACAATATATTATGCATTGATATATAGCAATTGAAAAACACAAAAAAGATCTCTTATATACAATTTCAAAATTATCTGTTTCAATAAAGATACCCACTGTAGCTCATTGGTAAAGGACACTGCCTCGCGTCAAGCACCAGTGGCCCAAATGTGAAGTGTTTCGTAAACATTGAATTCTAATCAGTGAAACGAAAATGTGTTCGCCCCATACCCCAAAGGAGATTATTATTACAAGAACTGCGCATTATTTATGAGAAAATTGCTTCACAAGTCACAAGAGATTATAAAACATCCGCTTACAAAAGCATAAGACAATTGTCATTTTATAGATGTCATTTATTCTTGAAACGGTATAGACTATATACCGTTTTAAGGACAGAGAAAATGTTCTCCTTAAACTTATAATTACCGGTGTATGTCCCAGCAGTGATGTTATTCCTTCTGAAACGTAGTAGATGCGCCCAGTCGCTGAAAATACCATAACAAAACCTTCTAACGCCTCCAATACAAGATACGTGAATTCTTCGTTTGAAAGAAATGCCGGCTTCCAGTCTTCTTGGACATCATGAGCTCGAGACCTCACTGTTATTTCTGTAAAAACAGAATAAACTCGTCAAATGCATTTTTTTTATAGTGCTGTATTAAGAATGTTGTAATCATAAAGAGCTTGTTTAATTGGCTGGGATGGGTTTAGATATTACTTGAGAAATAACAATAGATATAGATACTTATCCCAAAAATTGTTAAGTTCATTAAAATGATTTACAAAAATGTCAATTTTAACATTTTCACATATCAAATCACATCAAAAATTTTGAGTTTTTAAATTCACAAATTTTTTATTCCTTCACTTCTACTAACCAATAACAATTTTAAAGACATTTTAACGTTCATAACAACAAGTCATATGTATTCTTAAAATAAAATAAAACATACTTTATTCTCTTTAAAATTTAGAAAAATATTTAGATTCGTCAAAACATTTTTGTTTGTCTGTCTGTTCGTCGTGATTCTATGGAGTGATCAAAAGAGCAACATAACTGAGAAGAACACCCGAGAAACCCAGTTCTACATAGTATGCTTCTGATATAAATATAAAAGGGAAACGATTCTAAAAAGTCTGCTTTCAATTCTAACTCTTTCCATCCTTCAAAGAATAAGCTGGCTTTAGACATAAAAAAGAAGTGTTATAAATTCCTTATTTAAAGTCATATTACCATTATGATTTTTCAGAAACGATATTGTGGATTTGAGGACAGTTGACTTGTCCATTTTTCTGTTAGTTGAAGACACCATTGCGCCCAATTCATTTACAAGCATATTAAACTGGTCCCTACGTTTTTTCTCACTCAGGTTTCGGGTCCTCCTAGAATGAAAAATAATAGAGGTCATACCAAACATGATCGCAGTCTTTTTTGCAGAAAAATCATAGCTATCTATATTAATATTTCAGCCCAAGGAAACCAGTAAATATATTTAAGACCCAAGAGTTAAAGACATTATTTCACGTGTAACTTTTGGTTAGAAATTGACGTGCGTGATTTTTCAGTAATGTACTACAAAAATTAGTTGTATGAAATTGCAGAAGCTGATAATATTTACTGAAGCAGTATGATGGTTTAAAGCATAATAACATTTGGTCAATAAAGAACAAAACGTTTATTTATTTCCTAAAATCTATTTCTCTCTCTCTAATCTATATATATTAATATATATTCATATAATAATATTATTTATGAATACATATATATTGCATGGACAGAAACTGCCATATAACACTCTCAAATTACAATTTTCATAACATTAAACAATGAACTTTGCATTTTAAAGGTAATTTGAAACCATAGGCAGAGCAATGCCTTACATTTATAGAAATGATAATAATAATTGATTATTAAAACACCATATTATGTTACATAAATACTTACAGGTTTCCAACAAGACAGAAGTTTTACTATAAAATAGTCATTACCGAGGTTGCAAACTTTGTAAATATATAACATTTCTCTTATTGTATAGCATGTTAAGTTTCTTAACATTTATAGCCAAAATTTTGAGGTATATTAGGGTGTTGTTGTAATATTTTGTTTAATTTCAAAATAAGTTAAAATTATAAGTCAAATAAAAATGTTTTCTATTTAATAAGTTTATGAATACACTGATATTATTAGGCTATTATAAGTAATAATCAACAGCACAATACAAATATTATAACAAACATTACACCATTGACTGCAAATAAATCTAACCTAAAAACTTATATTTGAATATAGAGAAAATGGTTTATCCTTACAACTAACAGGCTTTAGCATCTATAAATACAAATATATTTTCATGAAATAGCTCAGCAAAGAAATAGCAAATGCTAAAGCTTAATAGTCCCCTATGCGTATATATGTATGTTATACCTATTATGCAAATTGAAACACAAACTGTGTGCAACTTTTCCAATAGCCTTTGCTTTAGTATTAGAATAATAATAGTACGGTTGAAACGATTGACTCACCTTTTAGTGTCGTCTTTATCATCTCCATCGTCATCCATGGTGAAGTTGGTAGTGTTTTATCAACACCAGCGTCGATACTGAATACTCAGATTGCTAGAACAGCCAAATCTTAACAAGCTATCGTACACATCATTTGATGGCTAACACTCCACGAGCACTACAATTGATTAAGTATTGAGGAATATTTTGCGAGGATTTGTAAACAAATTGAACTTTTCATAAAGATTTGCCATTTCACAAGAAAATTATAAACATAACTCTCACAATATCCAAATTCACGTTACAATTTTGATACACGTAATGTGCTCCACGGTTTTAGACGGTAATTATATTATAATATTATTCTTAATAAATTTATATTGATACGGTAAACACGAAATCAATAATCACGGACCCAAAAACCAAAGTCTTATGTTCAGAAAAATTCTGAATGATGTCTACAGATTATACGCCAAAATATTTTTTACGCATAATTCCTATTTGTAATCTGTTATTTTGTAGGGCATAGGTATACAAAATGTGTAGATCTGTGTTAGCTCACAGACCATCTATAAATCACAGTTAAATGTGAGAACTCTGTGGCGGACGTTTATCGTATTATATTTTAAATATCATAGAGCTGTTTAATATTATATATTTAATCTATGCTCACTTTTTAACGTCGGGTTACGGTCAAAGTAATCTGTATCTAATAAAATTAAAGATCGGCGCTATAGCTAACTATGTTTATTTTATAAATTGACTTCAACTAACAATGAATTAAAATAGGTACATTTTTGTTGAACGGTTTGAATTAGGTATTGTTTATGTGTCTCGCTGTTTGTTCAATAATTTAACCATACTGTATTCCTTATTCCCTGTTAAACTATTCTTGTATTCTTTTATTCCCTGTTACTTAAATGTATATAATAAACAGAAAAAAAAGAAGAGGAATCAGCAAAAATAATATTATAATATAACATTCTTTTTATTAATGTGCTATCATTAATTATTTATCATTAATTATTTTTCTGCCTTGTCAGCCCATGTCTTGCTTTTACAGACATCAGCACATTGGCTAAGGAATTTTCAAAATGGTGACAATACGGTGCCGCTTTAGAATTAAGGAGCTATACAAAGCAGCTAAGTAAGCTATTTTTTCTTTTATTCACATTTGAAATCCAGTAATAGAAAATATTCATTTGTGAAAAGCTGTTGCTATATTCAAACAATATACAGCTTTGTTTATAAGATTTTTAAATATCTATTTTAAAGGAAACTAAAATAAGACATAATATGTATGTAGCACTATGGTCGTGTTATATTATAATAAAGTATGAGTTTATGAAATATATCTTTATTTATGGCTATTATGGAATATTTAGATAATATTTGATGGAATCTATTTCCGGTTAAATAATAGTATAGGTATTAATTTATATTTTAAACATTGCCAAGCCTAGCACTATTTAGGGTAATTATATAATTGTATTCCATTTTTTAATTAAGTGTGGAGTAACATAATAATGGAGTATGTTGTTGTTATTAAAATTCATGAACTCCTCAATCCTAACATAAATTATAATTTTTCAGACAATATATAACATGGAAGATTACACAGCTGGTGCTTACATTCCAATCTCTTACCTACAATGACCATATGAGTCGCAATTATGCTATAGATTGCTTATTAGAGCCAATATTTTGGTTTGTCGATAATTTTGCTGGTTACCTGGGAAGGGTAAGTTGAAGATAATATTATTAAAATTGAGATAAAGTAGAGACCTGTTATATATAGAGACAGAAGAGATTCATTGTGGCTTAATACTTTACATAAATGACAACTATATTGTAGTATGCTATTTTTATTTGGATTCAAAAGACATCTTTGACCTTTTTTTATTATATTTACAAAAAAGCATAATGCATATTATGTAAAAAATTACAACTATAAGAAATTCTTAGTAAAATCCACAAACATTGTATTTTTCTTATGTACATTAATAAATGTTATTTTTACTTTGACTTTGAACTGTATCAGTTTGTTAAATTTCTATTTTACATTAGTCTAAAACAATGACTTTAGTTTTAATAATTATGAAAAAATCTGTATCGTTTCCAGGTGTTTGTATTTTGTGTGACAATTCTCACGACAGCTGTGGTCGGAGTTGCCTATTGGATTGGTTTACCATATTGGTGGCATAGGAATCCATATTTAACAGTGTTTCTAGTTATTTTTGGCAACTGGCTACTGCTTAATATTGTGTTCCACTACTATATGGGTGTGGCGACACCGCCCGGCTATCCACCACATGTATGTATTCTGTGCCTACTAAAACTGCATTTCTCAATGTACAGTAAGTCCAGAAAAATCTAAACCCAATTCTTTGTTTATAAATATGATTCAGACACAAGGAACTTAGGGTTTTTTTGAAGTTACTTGTTTAAGCAGTATAGCCCTAAAAATGCATACAACTTCAAAGTTTTTTATTATACAAACATGTGATTACGATCACTTTAACTAAGGTGCCAATCTCATTGTAAGTCAAAGAATAAAATTAACTGAAATAGGTAGTAATTTTTCTACAGAAAACATTGCATCGATAAAAAAAACGAATATTGATGGATATATAACATATTGTAATCTTAAATTTGAAGGATTGTATATTATAGATTTTTTACAATTGTTTTAGGGTACAATGCTGATAGAAGCAGCTAGCATATGCAAGAAATGTATATCACCAAAACCACCGAGAACACACCATTGTTCAGTGTGTGATAAATGCATTCTCGCAATGGACCATCACTGCCCATGGCTGAATAATTGTGTGGGATACTTTAATGCCAGATACTTCTACTTATATATGGCGTATATGGTAGCTGGAGTTACCTTTGTTATTGTATTTGGACTTGATATAGGCTATCAAGTACTTTGGGTTTACGAAGGTATTACTTTTCTATTGGTTTACTATACAAAAATTACTTATCAACTTTGATTATGATAAATAACCTTTTAAATTAAATAAATAGTAAATATGAGGATGCTAAAGGCAGAGTGGCCTAATACCAAGAAACATGATTTTCAATAAGGAGGTTAATAAGAATTCGGAATTAACCAAGGCGAAAATTAATTTCTATTTTTTGTGTAAGAATGTCGACAATATTTGGTCCCTTAGATCTATTTAGGTATTCGAAATATTTATTGACAGAAGGAAAAATCAAAGAACTATTATTATTATTATACATATTACATGACACATAAAATAAAAAGAAAGCGTATAAAGCTAGGACCACAGAGTTTGTTGAAACTTTTCTAACAAGATCTTGTAGATTAACATTTTATACTTTGTATTGGCTACTCTGCCTCTAGCGGTCTCATATTATCTCTATAACATGTCAATTATTAGTTGATTTATTTAAATCTTCAGATACAACACCGATAAAGGATGAACCAGATTTGATTGGCCACCCCCTCAGATTAAACAAGAGCGGTGTACTTGTACCTGTTAAGGACATACCGGAATATGATGCCATAAACTTCCCTCGCGAGCACATTTTGCCCACACCAGAAATAACGGAAGCTCAGCTCATATCTGCTGACCCTTGGAAACGAAAAGCCGTGGTCTTCATGGCCGTGACCTGCCTCTCAGTGCTTATTGCATTAGGAAGTCTTGTAGTCGTGCACGGCAAGAACATAAGCCGTGGTGAAACCAGTGTTGAGAAGTATATAAATGAAGGTATGAGGAAAAAATATAATTCATTCAGAAACCCATACAACTTTGGAAGGAGGAAAAATTGGAGGAACTTCCTCGGCTTAACACAAGGTAGGACTGTTCTACGGCATGTGCTGTTACCATCACCACATGCCCCAACTGGGAATGGTCTTGCATGGCATACTATTAACAGTGACTTGGAAGACTGGCCATAGGAATATTCTTTTGTTAACAGTATAAGGGACTAGGCACGGAAGAAGTGTAGGTATGTTTCAAGTAGATCCTCTTAGAACATACACTCTTTCATTGGACAAGGTGTAAATACTGCATGCTTTTAAAATAAGTAAAATTGTATGTAAGAATTAGTACAGGACATTATCATAATTGATAATTCAGAAATGGTTTAAGATGTTCCCTCGGTCGGACTTAGCAGAGGACAGAGATGGCACTTACGAGTAAGCCTTAGACTATCTAAATGCTATTAATAATAAAACTATCCAATGGTTTTGCTCTATTTTATCAGCCATTCCAATTATCCGATTCGATTGTATAGTTTATGATCTAAATCGTGGTTATATTTTATTTAGGCAACGCACCAAATAATAAGTAAGCGGCGAAATTTTCTACATGTTTTACATTAATATTTATAGATACTTAGTTCGGTATAAATATTATTTTACTTATAGCTTCTAAAGTACTTAAAATCGTGTTTTTACAAGAAAAGATCAAGATTTACGCCAAAACTCCGCAGGGTGTGACACGTGATATGTGGTTATACACTGCGGGAAATAAATGCAATCGACGTTTACCGACAAATGACGTTACGCTCTAAGATTGAATTTTTAGTCTAGGTGAAAAATCGTAATTTATTTAAATCAAAAACACTTTAACGGTTTAAAACGCGATATATTAGTTAAACTTATTTGAAAATGATTTTTAACTTCGGCCCGACGTTTCGGATGCTTTGCAGCAGCCGTGGTCACGGGGCCGTGAGTCTAACTAATATATCGCGTTTTAAACCGTAAAAGTATTTTATTTAAATGTGTACTACTCGTGTAAACTATAGACAGTATTTAATCGTAATTATTATTAAATATTTAAAATTGATTATATTACATTATCAATCTATAGATAAACCAGATATTCAAGGTTTTAATTCGATTACTGTCCAATCCCTGATGGCCTATATATCCGTCGGTTATATTTAAATGTAGAACATCATGTGCTAAGTGTTAGTCGTATTTATACTCGATAGTTAAGTATTATATAAGCTACTTACCAGTAGCGTAGCTAGGTGTACAAGGGCCCCGGTCTACCTAATTCTAAGACTCAAGGAAGAATCGGGTCCTCCCCTGTTTTAGCATAGCTTGAATTAAATGAACCTCCAAAATTATAAATAGCAACAAGAACGTTATAAATCATTATCTTCTACGCTTATATCTTCTCAAAGATAAGGTTAGAGGGCCCCTAAGTGCCGGGGCCCTGGTGCAATACATCACCTGGCCCTACGATAGCTACGCCACTGCTACTCACGTGTCGTGTCATTCCATTTTAATAAGGTATAAATAAAACTAATCTGACTATAACATTTCTTTATTGAAACGCACTTTTATAAACTACATTATAAATATTGTACATGGTTATTGCACAATCTCGACTAGATTTAGTATATCACACTTATACATGAATTTATATCTAAGAAATTACATTAGTATTTAATATATATAGCTACACAACATCCTTATATAGATTTGGCTCAGTTTGTTCGTCGGATATTTTTATATATTTATATTGTCCTTTTCTATTGCTTAAAGCAACGCCTATGTTTTTTTTAAAGAAATACTCGTGACTTTGTGGTAGAATTCAAATAGAAGAATGATTATATTTTAAACTATAGAAGAATATACTACAAAATATTACATCGAATAATAGTTATCTATTATGTCATAACATCAAGATTACAGGTGTTTTATTTAAAAACAATTTGTATTTTTTTTTTCTTGTGACGAGTTAAGACATCGTTGACGATCTTTAGAATTAATTCAAAATTTGTTACACATTGCAACTTTTCTTAACGCAATACGCTACGTTAAGCTGGAGTAAATGTAACTATTTTAGACATGACTTTCTAGTCGAAATAATTATTAATATTCACGATAAGTCTTCGATTGTATTTATAAATGTATTTAAAATATACATGCTATGTTTATGCGTCATATTATAATAATATAGCATGATATTTAAAGGCAACAGCTTGAAGAAGTGTACGTCGTGAGTGCAAGCGTGTTGCGTAAGCGAAAATGCATGTTTTGTGAAATCACGTTTCCGTATTCTACAATTCTATCTATTATTTATTTATAGAAAAAAATATCTATATCATCAGAACATAAAAAAAAATTCAAACATTTGTTTTGTGTATAGCTTTCGCGGCCATTTTGCTTAGCTACTTGGGATTTCAAGCTGAAGCAAAAAGTGAACTTGACAGCCGAGACCGTCAGTCTTCGCGCAGTCGGAGAACATCTGATTCCAATGAGAATGGGAAAGCCATCAAATTAAGAAGAACATCCGATGACGTAATCCACGACTTCCTTTCCGACAGTCGAAAAGCTCGAAAACCCGAGTAGTGTAATTAATGTCACAGAACATCGCTCCCGCAACTCGCTAACACTGTAGACGATTAAAAACCTTAATATCTAGTGGGTAGTTTCGCAAAATGACGATGTGTTCTGCGTCTTAGTAAAATATGTATGTTTCCTACTACAAAAATAAACTGAATTCTGGTCAATCTACCTGTATTATTTTTATCCTTATTATCCCGGCTGCTATAGTTATGATTCGATGCCCGAATGCATCGTACAGGATATATGGAAGACATTAAATATTTCTAAGTAAACATTTACTTGACGTTTGTGTATGAATTAAATACAAATCGTATAAATGTTTATAAGAGATCTTACATATATCAATATCGCAGTATATTATAAAATAAAGCCGTATTGAAAAGTTTGGGTTTTATGTTGCCATCTGTAAAAATGTTATGTACAAAATTGTACCGCCGGCCTAACATGCGCGGCTCGAGAAAATTCTGTCTTATCGTATCCCGTTTCGTCGTCGCTTTTTTTTTCAAATATATAAAACTGTAAAAAATTTTAAACAAGAAGTGATCTTGTTCACTAACATATATATATAGTGAGATTTATGTCTTCTCTCTATGGCCCGACGACTTGCATCCGCTCGAGATTTGTCGCAGCGCGCATGTTAGACGAATTGATTTCCAATAAGGCAAATAAATTAATTTGCCTTTTGACCAACTCTGTTCTATATTTGAATATGTATTATACTTTGTCTAATATACACGCCATAGAGTTACGACAAAAATGATATATCTATCATTTTTTGAAATTGATTGAATAGCGATTGTAACGAAATTATCAATATTAGACAAAGTACTACATATACCGGTTATTCACTTTTCTAATTTCAAATAACAATTTAACAATAAACGAACTAACCTCAAAATCTAAGAGAATGGCGGAAACAAAACAAAATCAGTTGTGAGGGTATTGTAAGTTTTCGGAACTGAGCGCCAGTGATGTTAGGACGCTCCTCCTCTGAGGATTTACTCCGAGGTTCTCCCAGTTTATCCATGAAAGTCGTGCTGTTAAGTCTGTAATATTTATTGCACATCCTTGAATATGTCTGGCATATAAGGTTATGTATAACTAATGACTAAAAAGAATATTATAAAATATACTGTCTATTTTTACGCGAGTAGAACCCCTTTTTAAACGCAATATATTAGTTAAACTTATTTGAAAATGATTCTTAACTTCGGCCCGACCTTTAGGATGCTTTGCAACAGCCGTCGTCACGGGGAGACTAATATTTGTCGCGTCTTTAAACCGTTAAATTGTTAAAGTTAAATGTGTACTACTCGCGTAAATTACAGACAGTATTGCATTATTAATTTTCATTTACTAGTTGGTTTCCGTTTGTGGGCCATGGGGCAGAACGGCTGCTGTAAAGCAGTTCAACATGTAAACAAAATATTTCCCCTATGTAAAAACATGATGGAAAGCTTACCACTTGTATTCCAATGCGCACGATCAGCTTTGATCTCGCCCCGAAGACATTTCTCAACGTACGTCAAAGGATCATAATCAGCGTCTAGTACCTTCGAATCGAAATCGAATAAACAGTTGATTAAAACTTAGTATTGTGTACGAGTAAGGCAAATTTAAGTAAAACACTTTAACCCACATAACATTGACATAAAAGACAGGCAATCAAATGTATGCCAGGCTTGTAATATGTGGCTGTCTTGGGTTTGATCCACACCAGGTCTAGAAACTCTAACTAATGGACATCGTGTAGAAATCCGCGTAATGCGCTGATACGATAGAGTTCTCTGGCATTTCAACGTTTTTTTATTTATTAAAAATACTATATCGTCTATAAAATTGCAAATCACTTCTTCTAGCATAACAGCTAGAAGAAGTGATTTGCAGCATCCTACTAATATTATAAACGTGAAAGTTTGTATGTGCGGATGGATGTTTGTTACTCTTTCACGCAAAAACTACTGAATGGATTTCAATTAAACTTTCCAATAATATAGCTTATACATCTGAATAATGCATAGGCCACAATTTATAAAGATATTGTGTGAGCTGTACAAAATATGACAAGTGTCAAGTGACTAGAAAAAACCTACCTTTCTGCGAGCTATTCTGGCGTGCGCTGCCATAAACGCTAGTTACATAATTATGTAATGTATGATATGATAGACATAATTTAGGTTAAATGAGCGATACTACGTAATCCAAATCCTAATCCTGCGTAGACGAAGTCACGGGCACCAGCTAGTACGCACAATATAAAAAAAACATCCTTCCGACCGAACATCCACAGTTTCGAAATATCCAAAGCCAAACAGCGCATATTATGAGGCTGTGGTTTTCACCGCCCATCAAGTGAACTTATCTCTCCTATACCATAATACTTACTTCTCTCAATAGCGCTATATATGCAATAGCAAGCCGGAGTGTGTCGATCTTGCTCAATCTCTTCTCATATGGAAAAGTGGGGACGTGTACCCGCAACTCGTCGAACGCCGAGTTTATACTGCTAAAGACACAACACCACAATACGTTTTAGTAAGGATCCCTCCACAGTAATACAAAGACACGGATCTTGGCGTTCGACCTCGATCTTTAGATCTGAATCTTTTTACAAGTCCCAATAAATTGTTTTCATAGACTAGTTATCTATCTCTTTGAGAGAAGACATAGAAAAAAGAAACTAACGAAAGATGGGAGATGATTTTTAGAAAGTAGCTGGCATTGTATGGAGTTTTTACTTTGACAATAGGGATTTTTACTCTCCCCGTGACCACGGCCTCTGAAACAACAAAGCGCAAAGCATCCGAAACGACGGGTCGTAGTTAAAATATTTAGTAAATTGATTTAACTAATACAATTCGCGATTTAAACTGTTTAAAGTGATTATCTACTCGCGTAAACTGGACAGTACTTAATACATGTCTGCTAACGAAAGTAAATATTAATTCTGATTTCTACGTTATTGGTAACTGTTTAACTTTGTTGAACATCGTGTCTGTGGACTAAGGCCTCCTCCAAAGAGACATATTCCTGTCTCTCGCTAATTGGCTCCATAGAAATACTTTCTAAGTATCCTCTAGAAATTATCTTCCTATCTTCTGTTTAGTTTGCCTCTATTTCTTTTACCATCCCTTGGATTCTACTCTTTTATTAACCTACTCTATTTTTATATATCTTCTCTCAAATAGAGTGGTAACTGGACTAGAAAAAATATTTGCATAGATGTTATCAAGGTACGAATGCTAGTATTAAAGACCTTATAACATTTTTGTTCAACGTCACCTGAACACCAAAATCCATGACACCATGTAACTCTTAAAGTTATTTTTAACATTGCCTCCATAACTCAATTGTTAATCGCCAGCATTGCGTTAAAGTCCTGAGTTCGATTTCAAAGGAAGTATTTCGATCGGGCAGGGTAGATAAGTCTTGTCTGTTAATAATATCGATAACAGATACAGAGCACACAGAGAAACGGAGTCTCAATTTTTTTTTTGTTTTAACGTGATTTTGTTGGTAGAATCTTGATGCTAAAGAACGTTGAATTATGAATTTTGTTTAAATTTTATAGAACGTGTTATTAACATTAACAGTATGGAATACACGAAAGGTGCAATTATTTTAATTTAAAAAATTTGAAATAATCTTAAATGTTTGGTCGGTTTGACAAATATCAATTACCCATAATAATTCACTTCTCAAAACATAATCAGTACAACACGTGCTTATATAAATATTATTAAAAAGATACCCATTGGGTCCGGACCTCAGCATTCGCCTTCGTTCGCGAACATTCGCCGCAGCTCGCTGAACTCTGTATGGCGATCCTCCGCATTGATATTCGGGCTCCATCGAGGTCTCCAAGATACCATCTTAAGAAAAGTGTTAGGTAAAAATTGTGCAATAAATAGCTAAATCTCTACACAACAACTACACGAATTTGTTTACGTAAAAACGAATGTTCCAAAACCTATGCGCGCAACAATTCTACATGCGCTATAAATGTACATGAAACGCGTCCAATTAAAAATACAACTCGCTACTTTCAAATACGTAAAAAAACGTACGTCCTGCCCGTGTCGTTTATTTTCAATTTACAATCGATTTTAAAGTAAAGCAGATAATTTGATTTAGTAAAATTTGGAACGGTGACGCAATAGCAATCTTTTCAGACGGCGCTGGTTAATAGATTTTACTACATAAAGTATTGGCAACAGAAACCTAAGGTTTCGTAAGTACAAAAGTTGCTAAATGGTAAATAACAACACCTGAATTTACCTGTATGTAGTTGCCTTGAATGCTGATGAACGTAAGCAGCCAGCGGCAACTGCAGGCGACCCCTGGCTGCAGCGTATACACACGAAGGCAGCTCGGACGTCAACTGCGGACCCTCGTCGTCCGAACCGTCTGCATAAGTGAACTTCAGCCCCGAATAATCAAGCCGGCGGTTTTCACTAAAAACAATAAATCGTTGAAAAATCGATACTTCACTATAAGGACGGCTCTGTTACTTGTTATTTACATTAGAGGCGGTGACGTCGACGAGTCCGCGACTTGCGTGCGTGTTCCAGACATTTCAAAGCCCCGGCCAACTTAACACTGTCGCTAAACGAGACTGATACGGGACAAAGTAGAAAAATAATTTTATACCGCAGAGGGTAGCCATTTTGCGGGGGCCGCTACCCTTGTGTGAGCTCTATTGCAGCCTGTGTCTTACTGGAGTGGGTATAAGGGTTAATTTCTGCTGTAGAGGACTGTGAGTGTGTGCTATACAGATAGCAACCCCAAAATGTGGGCGGAGTCTGTGACAATAAAGGCGGCGAGGGGCCGGCCTTTAATCGATTTTCTCGGAAAATGGTACTTATAAGATTCTAAGATTTTCTTGCGGCTGCTGATGTCGAGCTGAATAATTTTCTATTATCTGTAGTCGCTGGTCCAAGTTTCTGACTGATGAACAGGTAAAGAACTGCATCAAAGCGCTATCTCAACTAAGTAGTTTAGGAAGACTAGAGTCATTAGTAACTAGGGTTAGACCTTAGCGTTACGATATATATTCGAATTTTAAATCTAACATGCTGTCTATATTTGATTAGTAATTTTTGTTACGTTTCTTAGCAATGCTGTAATGTGATTAGTGTGTGTGAAAATCTAAATAAGTTAGTGATTATATATACTATTAAAAAGTTCTGATCTTTAAAAAAATACCGTTTCTACATTTAAATAAAACACTTTAACGGTTTAAAACGCGATATATTAGTCAAACTTTTTTATTTATTTTATTCTTTTGCAAAAGCCGTGACCACGGTTGCTGCAAAAAAGCATCCGAAACGTCGGGCCGAAGTTAAAAATAATTTCCAAATAAGTTTAACTAATATATCGCGTTTTAAACCGTTAAAGTGATTTATTTAAATGTGTACTACTCGCGTAAACTATAGACAGTACCGTTTCCACATTTTGTATATTTAGGGTAACAATTTGAATCTGTGGTTTATGGGTTAAATAACAGATTGAAAAACGCATCAAAATCATCGGGTCATAGTTAATATAAATAATAGTTCATGTTATAGTCAATAGCATCAGATTTTTGTCCTGTTGATAAGTGAGTGATATAAATTTGCTAACTCAACTTCTGTTTTTGACAACATAAACGTGGCGGATTTTTTTGAGGTATATTTATTTTACTTTCGGTATTTTAATAATAATACAATTTAAATGAATATTTGGTATCTTTCATGAGAAGTTGGATTTAAGTTTTTCTAGCCACTTTAAAGTCACAAATTCCGACGTTTTGCTTTTTCTCAAGTGGTGTAATAATAGATCTTATCAAATCGTTGACGTAATTTTGTGTGTATGAATAATAATAAACAAAACTTTATATTCCAATACCAAATATGAAATAGCATAAGATAATTCACAACGATTGTCGGTATATTTTTTATTTGAAAATATCAAGTACTTAATCATTATCGAAAGTAAACATTTTCTACTATTTCAATAGCTAATACTATTTATATGTTGTTTTATTAAAATGTGTATAAGTATGGTATTTCAATGAAACACTTTTACTGGTTTAAAACGCGCAAATTTTTTTAAAGATTTTTTAACTTTTCCGGCCCGATTCACATGCTTCGTATGAGCCGTGGTTCAATATCTACAAGTTTACTAATATATTTGGAGTTCTAACCGTTAAAAATACTTTTAAAGGGCGTTCCTAACTCAAAATATTATAGGAGCGATGTTTTTTTTTATTAGTTCCAAGAATTTAGTTCTCAAAACGTATGTTACGCTCATTTGGGAAAGCTGGATCGTCTAAATAATACTATCGGACCCGGCAAAGATGTTTGTTGTATACAAGATAAATATTATTATGTTGATACAGCTAATAAAAAATTGGTAATATCGCACGATTTCGACCAATTTTGGTTACCATGGTTACCATAAAAACATTCTTGCGAATCTGAACAAATAGACAGATACAATCACGGACATTGTTTTAAGATGTAAGGAATAATTATTTCATAATTTTTTGGTTTTAAATCGTCTTCGCAGCGCGCGCAATGCAAGCACTCAAACATAGGTAGGTAAGTAGTTTACATAATTTTTCCACTGTATCTTTGGCCCTGTTGATTGCAGCATGAAATTAAATATCCTAAAACCTTCCTTGATAAATGGTGTGACTAATACAAAGATGTTTTCTCGATTCAAATAAGTCACAACTAAGATTAACGCGTTTAAATAAATTCTTCAGCTTCCTAGTATTAGTATAGTTTTAAATTACATAATTTGTTGAAAAACCATAGAAATTTATTTAGTTCAAAAATAGTCGTTTTGTTAAATTAAATACATGAATGGGTTTAAATTTCAAAGGCAATGCAATGGATTTTTTAAAATGTAAATCGTTTATTACATATTAAGAATTTAGAGTTGTACATAAGATAAGAGGAAAAATGTTTTAATTATCATAAACATACTTTTATTTAAGGATGCTTTTCCGGAGGGTGAGGTTGGGGTATCGACCGCTTCGTTCACCCCGCCAGCCCCGTCCTATTGGCTGGCGGTGTGTTTCTGACAGCCATAAAACACACGCCTCGCTTTCTACTCTTAAAGCCTCCGTAGTTTTTCGGAAAACATCTACAGGCTGTAGCCGTTATTATGATATTGCATTTATTTTTATAACTAAGTATTGTCTATAGTTCACGCAAGTAGTACACATTTAAATAAAACACGTGTATCGGTTTAAAATGCGAAAATTATTAGTTTACTTATTTAAAATTTATTTGAACTATGTCTCCTCGTGACCGCGGCTGCTGCAAAGCATCCGAAACATCAGGCCCGGGTTAAAATAAATTGTAAATAAGTAGAATCAGAAACTTTGCGTTACAAACCGTTAAATGTGCTTTATTTATATATACTACAGTTATTTAGTATTATTGAACTTTTAACTAAGTCCACGATATAATATTAAAAAGGGCGTATAAATTCATTGAATATTTTGAATTTAAAAAATAATTCCTTAGATATTCTTGACAGTAAAATCAACTAAAAGTACACCAAAAAGTAGATGTACGTATCGAATTCAATTGTTTTATAACTGTATTAGGAAATTCAATAGATTTTAATTTTCGACATGATGTAAAGCCATTTTTATCTAATAGCGATTACTAAAAATAAAGTTGCTATGCAAAAAAATGTTTTAAACGTTGACATTGAATTTGTTTTAAAAGATTTAAACATTCTCTAAGGAGAGATTTCTACTCTAGAGAGAGATGTGCTCTGGTTACCTGTGTAACCAAAAGAAGAACCATTATTCTAGACATATTGCTTTGATTTCTTGCACCATTCGCAGCGCACGCAACGGCAGCCATCAAAGATGTATTGATTTTTTTCCACTTTTTCCTACATTTCTTCGCTCCTATTCGTCGGAGCCATATGTTTTATAGCCTTCTTCGATAAATGGCCCAACTAACGATTTTTTTAAAATTCAAACTTGAAATTATCGCGTCCAAACAAACAAACTCTTCATCTTAATATTTTAGCTGATCCTCCATTTGAAAAGGAAAAGTAGTTCGGACATAGCTTTATTCAAATTCAGGTTAAATTCGTTATATAAGTTGAGGCAGACACAAAGGGTGGGGGAGGGAGGTTGTCAGCAATATCTATTCGTTGGACAATATTTGCATTTGGCATTTTGACGCGATCAAATTTAGTGGTGGATTTTTTTTAATAAATGTCTCGTTTACAATATTTCGGATATAGCGTAGACTTTAGTAAAAAACATTTAGTCAGTGTTGCAATCTTGTAAATTTTTTTCTGGTCACCTTTTAATGTGACAATTTAATTTGAACACGAAAACAAACGATGACTTTGTTTTCGTGAAACAATAAACGACGAATGTTCACAAGGGAAGCCAAAGAGTGACGTTACGTGTTACGTAACGCGTTACCTCTCAGTAGAAAAACAAAAAACAAAATTACCTACATGTGTTGAAATCATAAAGCCGTGTGAACCAAATTGACTGTCATTAAATATAACAGTGCGCGCGCGATCGCGAATATAAATTATAACGTCGCCCCTGCGTACAAACAAGTAATTTTGCGCTGTATAATTTGGTGCTAATTCGCGTTCGGAAGTGGGTCCCCATCGGAGCCTGTAATTGATTTGTCGCGGCGAGGGAGATGTGTGCTATCGGGTCGGCGGGTTTTCGAGTCTGCGAGTGTCGGGTCACGTGACTGCAGCGTGACACGACACGCCCTTAATGGCCGGGACCTTTGCGTACGACCCAATTCAATTGACCTCCGCCTATTTATTATTTTAAACTAGCCCGGACGAACTTCGCGATAATTTTTCGGGGGATTATTGTTTGTTAATCCTTAATTTTTGTGTACCAACTTTAGCTTTTAATAAATAAAAAAACCTTGAACGACTTGTTGGTGTAATTCTAGCAATGTAAGTTTCAATAGTCATAATAATCGTGGGTTCGATTTCCACCAGGTCAACATTTTTACAATCAATATATACATATGTTTTCTGAAACATGTTGGACTTCGTCTGGAAATCTGGATATTAAATGGGTTAAGTTTAGTAAATTCCCGTTTACCCCTCGTGGGGCATGGGGCGAACTCATTTTTGTGTTCGTTTCACGTTCCGTTCTTTAACGGGCAAGTAGTTGATCAGACTTCTGTGCCCTGCCAGACCGAAACAATTTTTTGTTTCCCTGGGATTCGAACCCAGGACCTCTCGCGCTTAACGCAATGCTAGGCAATACGTTTAACCATATGGCTACAGAGGCGGTACAGAAGACACAGATTTAATTGCCTATATAATAAAAGTAAAATAAATCGACAGTGCATCTTGTTTAGGTAAAATAAGTCCGCCTTTATAATCAAAAAAATTTTAATGGTTAGATCACCAGCACAAAACACCATTTGGCTGACCAGATGTCTGCCTGTCGTATCAATCTAAAATCGATTGTTCGAAGGTTTTTTTCATCAATTTAGCATTTAAATTATTGCCTAACACCAAACAAAACAAATCAAATAACACCAAAAACGGATTAAAACTGTACCAATCAAAAAATTTAATTTTCTCATGAGATTAAAGAACCGCGCAGCTTACCAGAAAACCACTGTACTCGAAGCTCTAGTTAATTTATTTATTTGGCTGCATATGCTTGAAGATTATCTACCGAGCACGTGGTACAGCTGCGCTTACAGAACGAAGTCGGGAGCGTGGCTCAGACAAGCGGCACGTGGCCGGCACACGCTTAACCAAGTGCCCGGAACATGTACCGACGCCTTCCTCAAAACTGCTTTTATAGCCGTGTACAATCGACCGCCACATACAAACACTTAAAAATGCGTTTATTATTTGCCCAGAGTACATCGATGAAATGAATAGTTACGTAAAACATACATCGATGCACCCTCATAATTTTACGAAGTACGCAATTCATTTTAATTTGACAATAGGTAAGGATACTATACTGTCTGTAGTTTACGCGAGTAGTACAGATTTAAATAAATACTTTAACGGTTTAAAACGCGATACATATTAACTAAACTTGTTATACTTATATTAGGTACTAGGGCCCCGTGACTACGGCTGCTGCAACCATCCGAACCGTCAGGCCGAAATTAAAAATATTTCTTAAGTAAGTTTAACGAATATATATCGCGTTTTAAACCGTTAAAGTGTTTATTTAAATATGTAAAGATATAATATATAATCGTAGACGCTATGTAAGATCGCTTTACCAAGCACTAACGTAGTTGAGATCCTTTTATTAATCTGGGAATCACACTCATAGCGATTTTACTATAATTATGTTTAATAAAAAACCAGTCTAACGGTATAATAAGTAAAATATATAAGCTTATTTCTAATGCTAATTCTAATAAAAATATTAAGACCACTTGACTATGGTTGCAACAAAGCATCCGAAACGTTGGGTCGTAGTTAAAATAAATTACAAAATAAGTTAACTAATATATTTCGCGTTTGAGTCTATTTAAATTGGGCAAATAGTAGATCGTACTTATTTCGCCTGACAGAAAAGACATGTTTACCCAGGATTTGAGGGCAAGAGTTTGCGCGCTCAACAAAAAACCATTATATAAATAAAATGTCTTGAAAAAAATTACGAAACGGACGGGACTTGATTCTGCATCCACAGCGTTCCGTTGTGCTGCTATAACCAATTGTGCGATCGTCAACCTTTTAACTTATAATTTTGTGTGTAACGGTATAAATATATATAAATGGTCCGTTTATGAATTTTATGATTACGAGAGGGTTTCATCAAAAAATATTAAATATTACGTGCTCGAACACAACACAAGCACGAAAAGTTAGCACATTATAGTTAAGGATATCAATATATTAATATTGATATCCTAGTAAATAAAAATTTACGTTCTACATTCTGTTTCATCTGTTACCGACCGATATATCAACAACAAGTGTTTTCAAATTTCGTTATCACTTTAAAATATTGAACTGGTTTTATTTGCGAATGAAAATTTCATGTGATAAGAAAACGTCGAAATGATTAGGTTTTTAAACAGCTCAATATAGATAATACAATATCAGTACTCGGAAACCAAATAGGACTTTTTGTGTACACCCCTACCCGTATTTGTCTGTCTGTTTGTTGTATTTAAGCATTTATTATACGCAATTATTAACAAGTCGCCTGCAGACTCGTTTTGTGCAGTGCTTCTCAAACTTTAACGCTTTTGCGAATAAAAAAAGATAGTTAATTATTTATTTAAATATATTCAAAATGTCTTATTCAAATGTAATGTATTGTGTGTTGCATAAGCTTATAATTAAAGTTGAATAACAATCAAATAAGATATTTGTCATATTTATTAATATACAATTCAAGACAATTTTTATTTTATTAGATTATAAATAAATAATTAGAGATCAAGGAAATGCAACATTACATTATTAATGAATCGACGTATTCTATGTAGTTTACGCGAGTTTAGAATAAAATACTTTTAACTGTTTAAAACGGAAAATCTATTAGATAACTTTTAATTTACTTAAAATACGGATCCACGTTTCGGATGCATTTCATCAGTGGAAAGTTAACTAACTTATTGTGAGTTTTAAGCCTTTAATTGTTTTTTTAATGATTCAGTAACGTTTTATTACGTTTAGGATGTTTTACAGTAGCTGTGGTCACAGGGTAGGGGGAGAGCCTTCCGCTCCTGGGAAAAAAATTGGTTTTTTTTAAATAATTTAACATTTAATCGAATATTATTTTTTTAAATGGAGTGTTTTTTTAATTATATTACATCCTTTGTTACGTTTTATTACGTTTTGGATGTTTTACAGTAGCTGTAGTGTTAAATAATACTGTGTTTATTTTATTAGTGGCGATGGCTACGCGAAAATGTTTGAGAGCCGCACTCGCTCCCCATTCGCTCCTAACGCGAGGGTTAACCGACGTCATATGACCGCGGCACTCGTCTGGATGTATGGGAACAACACACAAATTATCCAAAACCAATTGTCTAATGTGTTCACGCCATTTAACTTAACCAGATTGTGCAATTCCACAATGTGTGTTTGCTTTTTTAGCGTTCTCTAGGAGATGTTTGGAGTGGGCGAAGTGTGTATTTCAATGCATTCGATTTTTGAAAAATATGGATTTGACGGAAAGGGATGTAATATAGCCCTAATAACAAGATGGCTGTCGACCTATTTTACTTTTCGACATTTGAAAAAGTCTTGATTATTTAATTTCCGAACAAAATTTTACGCTACTGAAACTTAAAAAAGGGGAACTTAGTGTGGAATATTTTTTAAAAATATACTCGTCTTGACGACAGCAATTGTATGTGGCAGTGTAAAATAGCGCCAGAACTCGATCTCTTAAAATAGTGGACGATCTATATTGTTTTTTCCATAGCCAATAATCATTAAACTGAATGCATATAAGATCAAAAGTATATACCTTTAAGAATAACTATTAAATCTTTTACGATGTAATAAATTAAATGAACTTAGTTTCGCTCAAAAACGAAATAATAAAATAACTGGTCAACTTCCTTAACACAAATTTAATTTAAAATCACATTATAAATACAGTTTTTATTGTTAAACCTTATTCATAACACTAGTCTTTATTATTGTTCTTTTTCTGGTTTCCTCAATTCTTCTACTGGAAGTTGTTCCGTGCTTGACTTCACCTCGGCGTACTTGTACCTCAAAGCCATAACTGTGAATATTAGCATGTCTGCTAACATCAACCCCGCGAAAAGGAAGAATTCTTTCCACTGAAAAAAAGAACATATTATTTTGGCAACCGTTTTTATAAGCGTATTAAAGAACCAAATTTAGAATATTTATAGGCAAATAAACTATGATGTTATATATTTTTATATACTGTTTATAGTTTACGCGAGTAGTACACATTTAAATAAAACACTTTAACGGTTGAAAACGCGATATATTAGTTAAACTTATTGAAAATGATTTTTAACTTCGGCCCGACGTTTCGGATGCTTTGCAGCAGCCGTGGTCACGGGGAGACTGAAACGTCGTTTTAAACTGTTAAAGTGTTTTATTTAAATATATTTGTATGTTCGCATTTTGAAGAGAAATTTGTAAACATAAATAAAATTAAATAAATATTTTAAATACAAATCTTAATTAATATTTTCTATAAGTCGTCAACTTTTTTCATTGAAAGCTACTGTTTGGAAATAACTTACTCCATTTGCGTATAAATTGCGTTTAACAAATAAATTAAGTAATTATATTATTGATTTGTAATAAATGATGATGAGGCTGCTAAAGGCAGAGTAGCCTTAAACAAAAATCATGTTTTTTATTTACAATTAAAAGTGCGCAATGAACTTAGGCGAAAATGACTTCATACTATATTTGTGTAAAAATTATGTTAACAATTTACAGTGAATGCGCTCTTGTATATTACACGACGATACAGACATTTTTAGACTATGAAAATATAAATAACTCAAGTCTTAAATTGCAGTTAGGCTCTGCCTCTAGCGGCCTCATTCAGCGTCATTGATATATATCAATGACGCTGATGCAGATAACAGCTCCTAAATCTATATGACACGTGAATGGAAGTCACGGTTGAGTAAATAGAGTTTTAATTTACATTCGATTTAATACAGACCTGTGCGTCCATAACATTTCCTTGGACAATTAAAATTACGATCAAGTTTCCGAACGCAACAGTGAGCAACCAAATAGATTGTAGGACGGACTTCATGCTCGCCGGGGCTTGTGTGAAGGAAAATTCAAGACCAGTGACAGAGAACATAACTTCACCCATAGTCATCACTACATACTGTGGTACCAGCCATAGAATGTGGACACTGTTTGGTGGTGTTATCGTCACTATATTTGCCACCTGAAAAATACAATGTGGAAAACTTAACAATATAACATAACGTTAACCTGGGCACTCCTACCGCGTGCACATTTAAGGTGGAAATTACTTTGCGCGAGTGGGGCATGTATCGATAAATTGAAAAAATTCGACAATAAGTTGTAGGACTCGGTAGCTCAATTGGTAGAGCAACAGCACGGAACGCTGACAATGCCGGTCCAAGTCCTGCCCAAGTCGAAAATTTTTTCAATTTATGTTCGATTTTTAAATTATAAAACAAGTTTTTTTAAATGTTGAGACAAACTGGATACATACATAAGTTCCTGCCTCTTCGAAAACGTTAATTGTGTAGACAGCGCCGGGTTGAAGTTTCACATCCTTCATAACCACCACTTCGTTAATAACTATGTCATAAGTCCCTTTATCTAATGCTTTCTGAGTCATATCATCACTTAATAGATTCAGTATAGTCCTATTCTTTTCATTCACTATTCTGATTGGCACGATTTCATTTATGTTCGACAAGAATCTGAAAACAGAGATTGATAGATACGCTTCAATAAATCCAATTTTACACAACAGTGGCTTATATCAAGCGTTATTCAATGTTATTTTAAAAATGCTCGTAACATTTTTGTACGTTTTATATCAATTTTCTGTGACAGTTTGTAGGGTAGAAGTGAAAATAAAACAAGGAGTGATCGCTGGGACAACTGAGGCGACTGTATTTAATGGAAACGTCTTCTACGCATTTTATGGGGTACCTTATGCGCAGCCGCCTATAGGAAAGTTGAGGTTCAAGAATCCAGTTGCTTTAAAGCCGTCGAATCGACTTATTGATGCAACAACGGAATACCATGGAGCCTGTGCCCAGGGACACATTGTACATAAGCATGGCATGTATGGTTTTGAAGATTGTCTTCATTTGAATATTTTTACTCCATACCTCCCGAAATTTGGACTACGTGATCCCAAAGCTGTGATATTATGGATACATGGATACGCTTTTACGTCATCGTTCAGTCACATCCACGGTGGAGACTTTTTAATCGACAATGACGTCATTCTAGTTACGTTAACACATAGAATATCAGTTTTTGGTTACCTAAAACTGAACGATACAGATAACCATACGAATATGGGTTTGAAGGATATAATTATGGGCTTAAAGTGGGTGAAGAGAAATATTGAGCAATTCGGCGGAGACAAGAACCGAGTTACTGTAATGGGATGTGGTTCAGGGGCAACATTGATATCTCTATTAATGATGACCAAATTTCGAACGCTATTTTCAAAAGCAATCCTACACAGTGGATCTGTATTTTCACCATCCTTATTTCAAGGTGATCAAACTTTTGAACGAAGCAAGTTAGAGAAGGCTATTCATTTATCTGGATTTACAGACATAGCATCAGTGCCGTCTAAAGATATAGTAGCTCATTCATCTAAAATATACACGAATAAACATTTAATTAATGCTCAAAGACCACTTATTCCATTTACGCCGATAAACGAAGGAGATACTCCACGGTATTTAATGTCAGAAAAGGTGATAAACATGAAAAATTTTAAACGTCTCAAGGACACGCCTATAATGATGGGATTCACAAGCCAAGAAGGTATAACCGAAGCTTTACCCTTTATTCATAATCCGCATTATATGAAGTCATTAAACAAATTCAAGTATATGGTTCCATTTTCAAATCAATGCAAATACAAATATGGAACTCAAAAGTACGAAGAAATCGGGAATATGATTAGACGTAAGTATTTTAGACGAGACATAGGCGAAGATTCTCTGGACGATTTCCTCAAATATGTCTCCGATCTTCACAGATATCCTATATACAAATTTATAAGAACGTACATTAATGTAACGGGAAGTGATTTGTACGTATACAAGTTTAACTATATAGGAGGTTTTAATGCGGCAAAATCCACCGCACTAGCCGGTGCAAGTAGAAAAATAAAAGGCGCAGCGCAAGGTGACGAAATATGCTACATCCTAAAATGTGACCCGCTTTGGGAGTATTACGTAAGACTCAAACAAGATTCGCAACATCGCGACAGGGTTTTTATTACACAAATCGCAGAGATGTGGGCCAACTTTGCAAAGTTCGGAGCACCTACGAACGCTGATCACAATGTAACGTGGTCGCCGATGACAAAAGACGGCGATAAAGTATTCTTTTTTGGAAAGAACAATAAATTGGTCGACTCTAGAGCAGAACGGGAAATGTTTGAATTTTGGAACGATTTGTATGGGAAATACTACTCTAATGAAGCTTGTGGTACACATTATAAAGATGAACTCTAATCAATAACATTGAATTTGGATATATCAGTGTATTTTTAGGTTAAAGGCTTTACAAATACCACTTTATTATTTATGTTATTGTATTTTTCGTGTGAGTGGAATAAATTATTAGATTTGAAATACTGACTGTATTTGCCGCGAGTTGTACACATTTAAATAAAACGCGAAATATAGTTAAGCTTATTTAAATTATGTAGCGAAGCAAAGCATTCGAAACGTCGGATCGTAGTTAATTAAATAATTAATAAGTATTTTAATATAAGCTTAACTAATTCGTATTTTAAACCGTTAAAGTATTATATTTAATTAATTCTAAGTTGTTATGTACGCCCTGTCGTCCAAACAATAAACCAACTTACCTAACATTAGCACCTCCAATCGCCTTATCATTGTTATCAGCGAAACTGTAAACTGTTTCATTGGTTATGAAGAATGAGTTAGCTGTTTTCTCCGTGAGTGGAAAGTTGCCATTATATAATTTATTGGCGCAAGCACTGTTACCCTGTCCACTGAGAGAGTATGGGAACTCGACGAAATCTTTAGCCTGAACGTCCAATTTTTCGAAAACACCAAGAGGTCCAATTACGAAGTTTTCCGTGTTGTTTTCGCCTGGTTGATTCGGTATGTTCAATGTGAAATTGCAGTTGAAGCCATTGTACACTCTCAGTTGAGCTAAGCCGGGAGCCACAGGTGTTCCATATGTTGGCTAAAAGTTGTCATAAAAAATAGATACATCGCCTAGTTTTCCAACTTGGTTGTTACAAAGACACTTGCATTGTAATTACTATAGAAGCGTATGGTAGAGTAGATATTTGCTCCAGACCCTACCTGCTACCGCAGACAAGACCTATATCTGTATTCGAGTCTATTATATTATTTTTTATAATTAAAAAATAATAATCATTATAAATACAGAATTTTTAGGTATCTTGAACCATTTTCGAAGCGCACGTAACGAAAAACCTCAAAGAATGAATATTTTTCGCCATTTTTATTACATTTCCTAGTCTCTTTTCTACCTTTGGTCGCAGCCTGTTGTTTTATAGCCTAAAGCCTTCCGATAAGTGCTCTAGCCAACACAAAAATAATTTACAATTAGATCCAGTAGTTCCTAAGATTAGCGCGTTCAAACACACAAAGAAATTCCTTTCGAACAGCTCGAAATACAAGTAGAAGATGTTCAGACAATATCGAAACACGTTTCCCGATAATTAGGACCACTTGTCGAAGACAGATAGGTTAAGAAAGTTTATAGCGATTAAATAATTCTTACCAAAAGATTAAGTTCGACAACGCCAGAGATAACAAAAGCCAACGCCGCTAGAACCCCTCCCCAAATCATTTTGTGCAAAGGTTTCCTTATCACTCTGCACCAGGTCAAGAATGGGTAAATGGCCTGAAAATCATATTCATCGGAAATTATAGAAGGAAACTAAACTAACTTACTTATGAAAGGAAAATTTGGCTGTCGACGAATAGTACTCATTGAAAGTAACCGCTTTTAACGGTTTAAAACGCGGTATATAATAGTTTATTGTACGTTAAATAATTAATTGTAAAAATAATATTGTTACTACGATCCAACGTTTTGGATGCCTTGCAGCAGTCAAAATAAATTGTAAGCAAGATAACTAATGTTTTTCGCGTTTTAAACCGTTAAAAGTGTTTTATTTAAATGATAAGACTAACCAATAAATATGCAAATAAAATTTTTAAATTAGTTATTACTTAAATTATATATTTAGTTTTAGACCGTTAAACGTGTTTTATTTAAATTAATAAGACATTTTACAAATAGTATTTACATAAATTATGTATAAGCTTCATTTAAACCTACTAATAAGTAATTGTAGTCGGGAAATATCTTATCTTTGAAAGTAAGCACGAATTAACGTTAAAATGAACAAATCATAGAATTCGTTATCAGTTTCCGTCGAGCGAAAATACGAACTTCATCCATCGAGAAAAAAAATGCAACACACAATATGAAGCTAATTCGCGCTATTTTTAATAACACTAAACATAACAATAATAACTTGTATTTAATTTCAATTAAAATAATGTCATCTCATGTTTCAGTTATTTTGATAATTATGCTGGACTCGAATCCATGACCATGAATAAAATCAATATAAAATAGATGCTAAATAAAACACTCTTAACGGTTTAAAAGTGCTGCAAAGATTCCGAAACATTGTTCTGTAGTTAAAACTAATTTAATTAATATAGATCGCGTTTTAAACCGATAAATTGTTTAACTTTAAAAGTACATGCTTACTCTATTTCGTGTATATACTTACAACTTCGAACAGCGGAATGAATATGAGGATCAACAGCGGATTAAGTACTTGCATTTGATCAGCCTTCAAAGTCCAGCTACCTAAGTCTTGTTCCATTCTATCAGCCTGGAAGGTCCACCTGGAACCCTGAAATCAAAAGATTTATAAATGTGTTATAAGAAGGAAATGACCATCTTATGGTTTGAAGTGGTGTAGCGCGAGCCTTTTTGACAAATTCACTCAACTAAAATAGGTATAATAATTTAATTAGATGTTATGGGTGGGGTATTTAGCTACCATCAAGTGAAAACCACGCTTGACCTCCTCTAACATAAAAAAAATACATTATTATGGGAAGTAAATTATAAATAAGTTAACTAATATATTTCGCGTTTTAAACACTTAAAAGTGATTTATTAAAACGTGAAAATTGTTTATTTAACGTGTATAAGCAGACATTAAGATAAACAAACACAAAAATTTTCTTCATCATCAGCCATCGCATGGTTCTCGCTGCAGTTAACATTAAGATGCAGATCTCCTATAAGGATTTAGGCCTTCATCTACCAAGATAATTACCACCGACCGGGTGTTAAAGTCCACAAAGACGAATTCTTTGCACACCGCGACATCGAACTCCCGATCGCACGATTGACTTGATGACTTCCGATTTTTATCTACTTAGAATTTTTTTCGTGATTTTAGTTAATTACCTGCTGATCGAACAAGGCCCAGAAGACAGGAAGCGGGATAAAGAGAACTAGTACTCTTAACAAAGACTTGACATCTTCAATAAGGCTCGTGTCATATTTATCATCAGCATGGTCTAACCAGTGTTCCCTCTTGTTGCGACTCTTCACCGATCTGACTATGGCGTGCTAAAAGTAAAATATCTCTTAGAAAATTACTGAAATAAATACAGTCGAGTCTCGGTAATTCGAAAAGGTCTCTTTAAATATTACGAATTATCGAGTGTTTGAATCATGTAAATTAAAACCTAGAATTATACTAATCGTTGATAACTTATTATTTAACTTTTAATCTGTATTGGTATGTTTCATTCCTTCGTTAGAACATAGTGGCATTAACTAGATTTTAACTAAACAAACCAATTCGTTTGAAAACTTTAATATTTTTACATGCTCTATATAGATTCAAAATATAAAATAAATTTCGACTTTCATTGTTAAAGTCTTCAAACGAATTGGTTTGCGTCTCTTTCTCTGTGCAACTTTGAACTGTCGAGTATTGGACGTCAATGAGTTTGAATTGGGGCGAGTTGTTATTTGGTAATGTTTTTTTCGTGCATAAAATAGATAGATTTTGTAGAGAACTCGCGATAAGTTAGAATATGGCAAGGGTCGTATTACCGAGAGTCCAGTCTATTGAGTTACTTTTAAATTTCGAACGCTTTTGTCAATGTCGATTAAATTTGATGTTAACGAAGCTACTTTCGTGAAAAATACAGTGTATAAATATTCATATGAACAAATGTGAATTTTTCATGACGTTTTGATGTACTTACTCCAATGCAGGTAAAGACTTTTCCAATAATGTTTCCAGAGGGCTTCTTAATAATATATAGTCTCTTCCCGGCGACGAAGAAGACTGAGAATTAAAAAAAAAATTAGAAGCAAGTTTTTGTTCCCTTCCATATTTCTGTGGTTAAACGAATCGCCTAACATTGCGTTTACCACGATCCTGTTTTTGGGCAAACAATTGTTTCGGCCGGGCAGGGCATAACCTGATTAGTTACTTGCCTGTAAATAAAATCAAAATCGAACGGACACGGAAACATTTAAGCTCTATGCCCCATGCCCCGGAAGGAAATTTAACACTAAAATAAATTGTTTCGCTTCGAACGTTATGAATATTTAAGACAGAATGTATAAAAAAAGTCCGTTCTTTCCCCGTGTTATTAAAATTTGATATAGAAGTTCATTAAATTCTTATATGAATTCCCCGTTTTATTTTATCTGAAGTGGATACTTTGATAAAAGATTAAAACGTATTATTGACCCTGTTTATAGAAGGTAAAGAACCACAGGGACACAATGTTGTCTTTTATGATGTTATATTATGCTTAAGTCATTGGACTAAGTATTGCCAACCTTCACATTAATTTGCGCTTTATCCCCAACGTAGTGGAAAATTACAAATCAATCATTTTTTGCAGCTTCTTCGATAAATGGTCTATCCAGCACAACAAGATTTTTTAAATTTCAAACAGTAGTTCCTGAGATTAGCGTGATCAAACAAACAACATTCTCAGCTTTGTAATATAATTATAGATTAGAGCAAACAAAAGTAGAAGCTTCCCAGCCTTATAAATATAGCTAGCTAGCCTTATGAGTTAACTTACTTATAGACACGATCATAAGAATTCCAGGTACACCGAAGGCCAGCGAGTAACAGTCCTGATCTCCAAAGCAGTGGACATCAGCCCTCAGAATCGGTGTCAAGAAAGTCGATATAAGACTTCCAGCATTGATCGAGAAGTAGAAGAGAGAGAAGAAGTATCCCAAGTATCTCTCTTGTTCTGGTAGTTTGAACTGGTCCCCACCGAAAGCGGAGACGCAGGGCTTAATTCCACCAGTACCGAAGGCAACCAACAGGAGTGCCATAATAGTGATTTCCCTAAAGACAAATGAATTATATAAATCAAAAATATTAAAAATACGACTCGGGCAGGACTTGAACCGGCATCTGTTGCTCTAACCAATTGAGGTACCGAGTCCTACACAAATACCTCGCAAAAACGAAATTTTCAATCAAATGAGTTATAAAACAGGATTTTCCACTCGTATTGTCCCAGTTTACTTAAGTGTTATTTTAATGAATTAAAATATACTTACATTTGTGGCAGCCCTAAAGGTGGTATAGCGGTTAGAGATATTAGGATACTTCCCGCAGCATAAACCAATGACAGGTAGAAAATCGTTCTGCAATAAAATAAACAATAGGTTGTAGTTTACACAATAAATAAGGTACATAACGGAAAAGGGATAAAACAAAATGTCGTTCACTAAGTAAAACACTTTTAACGGTAAATACTATCTATCTTATAAGATTAACTTACAAGAACGACGGGACGCGATGAAGATGTTTGTAAAAAAATGTATATGCCCAAAATTACTATTCTACGCAGACGAAGTTGCTGACATAGCTAGTTAAATAAAAGACGACAAGTAAGCATAAATATAGCCTTTCTCGATAATTGCTTTACCTACCCCAAAAATAATTTTTCAATTCAAACTAGTAGGTAGTTCCTGAGATTGGCGCATTCAAACAAACAAACTCTTCCGCTTTATATATTAGGACAGATAATGAATAAATAAAACGAAAGTATTAATCGGTAACAAGTATATTAGTATGTACTTAAATTAGGCCTTTTCAAAAGGTATCTATAGTAATATTATAAAGCTGAATAGTTTATTTCTTTGAACGCGCTAATCTCAGGAACGAATGGTTAGAATTGAAAACATATTTTTATGTTGAATGTGGAGAAAACGATGAAAATTTTCTTTGAGGTTTTCGATTGTCTGCGCTGTTCAAGATACCCAAAATGTATAACAGAATTATTATTTAAATAAAACACTAACGGTTTAAAACGCGATAGGTATATTTTTTACACTTATTTAAAAGTAACTTTATAAATATCGCGTTTTAAACCGTTGAAGTGTTTTATTCAAATGTGTACTACTCACGTATAGTATTATTAACAGTATAGAAATATTATCACATTTATACAAGATTACCTACTTTGCAAGGACTGTATAAGTTATTTATGTATGTACCCTCCTTTTACAATTTGTTAGTATTTAAAGACTAAACTGGTTTTTATTTAGGTGAAGGCAGTCGTCACTTAAAACTAACATATTAGCATAGTCCATATATATACCTACTATGAAAATATGGCCTATATTGTTGTATTTAAATAAAACACTTTAACGGTTTAAATAAAATAAGTTTATAACGCGATATATATTAGTTAAACATATTTCAAAAATTATGTTAACTACGGCCTGCCGTTTCGGATGCTTTGCATCAGCCGTGGTCACGGGGAGACGACGCGCCGTAGTTAACATAATTTTTGAAATATGTTCAACTAATATATATCGTCTTTTAAACCGTTAAAATGTTGTATTTAAACATTTTCACAACTAAATTTTGTAAAAAAAGCATACAATTCTATTCATGTTTTAATTTTGGTGAGATTGTGTGAAATCCCATACCGACACATATCTGTGTCTGTTTAACTTATCGGTTTTTATTTATAGGCAATAGCTGATATGACTTCTGTGCCCTACCCGACCGAAACTATTTATTGTTTCACGGGAGTTGAACTCACGACCTCTCTCTCGCGTTTAACGTAATGCTAGGCAACATGTTTAATAATTTAGTCACAGAGTCTGAGCGAGTGTAACCCCTTATTTTTTATAGTCGGAGAGTCTATTAAATGTTTTTGTGATTGATACGTGCGCATAGTTTTTCACCACGAACTCTTCAACTATAAATTAATCGGAGCTGTGGTTTTGGAAAACCACAACCGCACCGTGAATGTGTAGTACTAATAGGCCAATCAAATTATAGTCCGATATATTTTTTTTATTCCATCCTTATGATCGTTATTAAAAAAGTGACCAAATATTTATTGTAAAGAATCCGATGATCTATAATTTATATATGAATCATTTTTGTTGTAAAACCCACCGTTCAGTTAAAAAACGCGTCCCATTTCGCCATCACCGGGAATAAAAAGGGGGGTCGACACAGGGGGGGGGGCACTTTTCACAGTTCATTTATAATAATATTATTTTTAGCTCTATGGGAATTATTGTAACATTACCTCTATTTTAACGACTAATTGGTCTGGACTATAATCTTGTTAACTATATCTTGTTATTAATTGATGTTTGAATCAAAGAGTCACCCTTTCACGACTACTAAACAGATTTTAGTGTAGCTTTCTATACCTGAATCTTCCCAACCAGCTGTCAGCGATCATGGCTCCAAGTAACGGGAAGAAATACGCAAACATCGTGAACACATGGTAGATGACCGTCGCTCCGTTGTCAGTATACCCCAATTTGTCACGGAGGTACAAAGAAAGGATAGCTAAAAGAAAAAACTTTTTAATACTATATATAATTATAACATTATTTCTATCCTGTTCAAAATATGATGTAAATTCAAGCTTATATCGTCGTTATTTTATATGTTCAGACCATATACACTTAAACGGTCTAAGACGACGAATATACACTCCGTCTCGCTAGTCACCGTGACCACTCCTGCTGCAAAGCATCCGAAATTTGGAGCGGCCGTATAATTGAAACGGTCTAAGCACGTCGATAATATACACTTCCGTTTAAACCGTTGAAGTGTCGTCTGTCCACCCGTGACCACTCCTTTGTAACTAAGCAAAGCAAACTCATCATTATTTGCGAGACGTGATTTAGATTGAAATATTTTAAAATTCTTTTAAATAAATACGAAAAACAAAACCTTAATGTTTTTATCCTACATTAGAGGAGGTATAAAAGTTCCTAAATCAAAATTATACCAATGTATATACAGCCATTTAAGAGTTATAAGTTTGCAATTAGTCTTAAAGTGTTCTTATTTTCTTTAATTACTTTTCCAAACACATTATGTAAGAGACCGTCTCACGTAAGCTAGAATTATTATAAATGAAATATTGTGCTTTGTTATCGTAATTTCATTAAACAGCGCACGAGTTACACTATTGTTGAGTTTCTGGTATTTAGTTGAAAACAATGGTTAATTTATGTTATACTATTCTTGATGTTCACTCATTAGTTAGTACTTAAGAGAACGCACAGCATACAGTACGTTCGGATGAATCACTGGGAATTACCGCGTCCTAATTATCACCTCTAGACAGAGAAAAAAGTGAATTCCCAATCCCCCTTCCCCCACCCCCTTGGGGCAGTTTGCGTCATTTCTATATACTATTGATCGATTTTATTTAATTACAAATACAGAGCAAAAACCCCTGACTGTAGTTTACGCGAGTAGTACACAAATAAATACTTTGTTAAAACTTAAAACGCGATATATATTAGTTAAATTCATGAGAATTATTTCAACTACAGCCGTGGTCACGGGGAGTCAATAATTGGAAATCATTTTCAAAAGTGTTAAAGTGTTTTATTTAAATACACAGTAAACAATTTTGTTTCATCATTATTCGAACCTATCCTTCTCATGTTTACTGTGTATGTAAATTACTCCCTTACGTGGGGTCTGCTGTTTGATACTCAGTCGTGTAATACAAAATTCTCTTCATTATGACGAGTGCTCTGGGGCTTAATAAAATGTTAAGAAATCGGAAAGACCTACAACCAAAATTCGGCAACACGTGGGCATAAGATTTGGGCCTATTGAATCCCAGTAGTGGGAACTATTAAAAAAAGTTTAGATCTAGATTTAATACTTACTTCGCATGCCATAGTAGGAGAATCTCTCGCAGAACTCATTCGTGACAATGAACGCAACCGATTTTGGATACGGTAGTTTCTGAAAAAAATTAAATATATTAATATCGAAATCAAAGCAGTATTTCTGAATAAGATAATCAACTAACACGTGACGTTATTAAACAAAAATTACTCTAAAATCATTGTAAATATAAATTCAGAATTCTGTTTTTAACTGTAATATTTACAAGTGTCCCAGATACATGTAAAAGGATTTTTTTTTAAATTTATTGAAAAAAACAAATTTGGATTGACATTGATTATTTTGTGAAGTTGCACATGAGCATAAATATATATTTTTATATATATACATCGTGTTCAAATCCGGTGAAATGGTATCATTTGTTTGTTAGATTTATAAGAAGTAAAGAAAAACAACGCTAAAAATATTTTCATTGGTCATAAAATAAAATATACTTTATTCTATTTAAAATTATTTAGATTCGTCAAAAAAAGAATTTCGTTTGTCTGTCTGTTCGTCGTGATTCTACAGAGTGTTCAAAAAAAGCAAAATAACTGAAAAGAACATGTCTTTTAAAGCATTCATTGTTGTGAATTTATTCAACCTAAGGAGCAATTCATATTACTGCCAGACGGTCTTGTCATTAAAGAAATCGTACAGACAATAATACGCCTTTTGAGACAATCAAATTTTTTTATTCAAAAAATGGAAACAAAATTTACGTCAAATAATTGAATCTAACTTACATTTTAACAAGTATCAACTTAAAAAAAACTTTTAAATTAAACGGTTTTATTTTTTGTGCACAGAAAACTACAAAAAAAATTTTGACACAATCATCGTGTTTTCCTAGTGTAGCCCTTTCATTTGATTCCTATAATAATGTTAATGAAAAATATTAATCCGCCTTTTGTATCGGCGGCCCTCTTAGATTTATAATATAATTGATTTTATTATATTGTATTGTCATCTAAATTAAATATGTATACCAAATTTTAGATCTATCTGACAACGGGAAAGTGCTTAAATTTCAATTTCTAATTTTGAGCCAAATAAATAAATTCCGTATGAGTCCAGCTAAACAAAACCGTTTAAATAAAAAGAAAAATGTCAAATCTTTTAAAGCAAAACGGGAAAACGACGGAAATTGCAATGCAATGTGAAAATGTCAAGGTTAGATGTTTCCTGCACGTAGATACTACTACATGACGTATTTGAGTAAAACTGGGCATACGGTTTGGAAACCAATAATGCGAGCGTGACTTAGATAATTGTGTATTGCATTACAACTTAAAAATATCAACTAAATAAATGTCTAGCTGTCAAATGAGAATAAATCTGTACTAATATATAAAGCTGAAAGAGTTTGTTTGTTTGAACGCGCTTATCTCAGGAACTACTGGTTCGAATTGAATAAATCTTTTTGTGTTGGACAGAGCAATTATCGATGCACTTTAGAACATCTCGTTGTGACTTATAGGAGCGAAGAAACGGCGGAATATGAAAAGAAACAAACGGGGAAAATTATTTCTCCTTGTGGGATTCCGTTACGTACGCTACGAAAACGGTTCCATATACTCAAAAAAGCCTAAAGTGGGTAGTCAGAAATTTTATATGACTGCCATTTCACATCATGCCCGTCTGTCCTTTAACATAAAAAATATGCAGTATAGTATAAGTACTGCACAGTTCATATATAAAATCCGTAGCGACGCGCAAAATTATGAGAAGAACACTCTTATTGACAGATTAAATTCAATTGTTCCATTGCTTGAGTTAAATTTAGAGCGAGTGGTCGCGTTCCGAATTCCTCGTTCATAAGAGTCGACTAGAATCCAGTTTCAACTGGACCGGGACTTTATGAAAGCCGATAAGCATTTGAACTCCATCATTAATAATATAGAGGAGTAAGTTGGCAGACGAAACAGCTCACTCCTAAAACCATTACGAACTCCATCTATGTATGTATTGAACGACATGAAGGTTACGATATGTATTATATTAGAGACAGTTATATAAAATAATTTAAGGTACCAGAAAATATTTAGAGAAGATTTTTTTTTAATAAAACATTTTAACGGCTAAAGGTCTCCCCGTGACCACAGCTGCTGCAAAGTTCGAAACGTCGGGACTGGTTAAAATAATTCGAATTAATTTTATTTTAATATATTATTTCGCGTTTATACCGTTAAAGTGTTGTAAAAAATATGTAATCCCCCATTTTGTATCGGCGATATTTAAAAGATTTCGTTAACATACAAAACAACGAAACGAAATCTTTGCCGACAATTACTCATGGTCTTTCTTCAATTCAAAGACACGATAATTGAGCTCTGTCTGTAGTTTACGCGAGTGGTACACATTTTAATAAAACGCGTTTAACGGTTTAAAACACGTAATGTATTAGTGAAACTTATTATCTACTATTTTGACGTTTGGGATGCTATGCAGCAGACGTAGTCGCGGGGGGGGGGAATTAAACAACGATTTCGAAGAACGTTACGATATGATTAACGTTTAATGGTTTTAATCTAGACACGGGGCAGCCAAGTTCAAGTGAACTGGCGAGGAACGTGAGTATAGTTTTCTGCTCCTCATAACAAGAAATCTATTACGTATAAAGCATGACTACATGCCACAATATATTATAGTAAGTTATAAAAATTTGTTGTTATGACTACGTTTTATGTCTGACTTGGTACCAATTTAGATGTCACTTTTGTTTTCTATGTCAATAGCCAAAGCATACATCATAATACTTAGCGGTCATTTCACATATCAAGGTGAAGAACATAAGTTCTTAATAGGATTTTTAACTACATTTTTTTTTACGTTTCGTACATTTTGAAAGTCTTAGGACCCGTACCTTTTCTTATTTAGCTTCATAGCTAAATATCCAAGCAACCGCCGAGCAAAAAATGTACGCGTGACAGCAAAAAAATGTACTCACTTAAACTTATAACAATAATATAAAAATGAGCTTCAAATTTATTGAATTGTATAATTTATTAATATTAAAGTACTTTATAAATAGTAGTAATTAATTAATCTTTCCGAAATATATAATTTGGTGAACACCTACCGACCTACTTATAACGATCTATTCGGATCGGAAGTCACTTATAACCTGCGCGTGATTTCCGATGATATAATATGTCTGTAGAACTATCTGCGTCCATAAAATACATAACCATATATTATTAAGGTTCGATATTAATTGTACTATCCTTTATACTCCTCGATTTTGGTCTAGGATTAAGAATTTTATTTTACATAAATATATTTATACTAATATTATAAAGTTGAAGAGTTTGTTTGGAAGTGCTTATCTCATGTACAATTAGTTTGAACTGAAAATTATGTTGTTTAGAACATTTGTCGAGAAAGGTTTTAGACAATAAAACATCGGACGTTTAGTTGACCTGCTGCGTGCGCAAATGGTTCAATTCGAATCAGACGTTCCTGAGATTAGCGCGTTCAAACAAACACTTCAGCTATATAATTTTAGTGTATACTAATGAAGTGAAATCACAAATCTCGAATGTCTTCGTTACTATGAACTTGCATTTATACACTTTGGCAAGGACTCCAACGACCGCCATCGTTATTTGTATTATGCAGCATTCCTTCACAGTAATCGCTATCGATTTTTCAATTATTATTGAACCGATATTTTTTATAAAAGTCAAAATAAGACATATGAAACTGCAGGAATTGTATACAACCTGCTATTCTAGCGTTAATCTCTTACTTTACACCCAAAACAGCTGAAATATTGTATATTTGCCTATTTAGTCTAGCTTAGTTTATTTTATGGTCATGTAAGGGTTAATTGTATACACGACACAGTACATATAATAATTCGCAACTCGGCAATTCGCATAGCTTCAAGCAAGTATGACTTGACTGATCGTTCGAATAAGCGATTTCATATTTTTTTGGAAACCACTTAAAAACCGGTATCAAACCGTTATGCAATTACCGTAAAAGTGACGGTGAGGTTACTTTACGAGCGATATCAATAAAACATTAATATATAACATATAAAATAATTACGGCTTAGTTTTCGTCAGTAAAAGGTAGCAGGAAAAATATTGTTTCTCCTCGCCTTAGAAGGTATGTCAAGGCATTGTTTCGCTCAGCTGAAGGTAATTTGATTGCAGTGACTTTAGTCACACAGCTAAGTTTTTTTATAAATTAGTAATAGCGGTAATCTGTCGTAGTTGCACATGAGGCAGCTAGAGCCAGAGTAGCCTAACTGCAATTATGACTTGACCTTTTTTCACAGTCGAGAAATGTAAATCAGCACAATGGCCGAAAATTGTTAACAGAATTTTTACAAAAATAATATGTAGTACAAATTCCTTTTTTTCCTAAGTTAATTTCGCATTTTTTTTCTCCTTGAAAATCATATTTTTTTGTTATTAGGCCACTCGGCCGCTAGCAGCCTCATATATAACAAAAAAAATATATTTTAACGGGGTCGTTCGTAATAGTAGCAGTGTACGGCTGTATGGTAATAACCAACGGATCGTGTGGTCCCCACGGAGTCAGACTATGTTTCTAATATTTTTTCTATGAAGCGTATTGGACCTCACGAACCATCTCATATGAAAAAATCGTCACGTTCGCAATCGTGTTTCGGTAATCCACAACCTGATTTCCGAATAACCATAGCCCAAATAGGTAGACGTCGCATTTTCTTGAAATACTATATGGCCATGAAAAATTAATAATCTAAACGAAAGAGACAACAACAGAAATACTTCTTATGACGCCTCCAGACTCTCGCGAGGCGCCTCCTAGAGGCTCTTGCCACGAGTCTTGGCGAGCGGAGACTGCACGAGTGGTAGTCATCCACACTCTCCATTTTATTTAGTTAGTCGTTACATCTAGTGCAAGATGGACGGCAGCAGTCAACAAATAAGTAAGCGAGCGGGAGATGTGGTTGACTCCCTCGCCTCGCCCTCTCGCGTCTTTTGACTCGCGCTCAAAAGACCGACAGAGAGCGGAGCGCTAGCGAGGCGAGGCGAGGCGACACGAGCGCACCGTCCACACTCTAGCACACGCGTTCTCTCTTGTCGCCTCGTGGCGAGTGTGGAGCGGCCATTAGGGTTTAAGTAGTTACATGTGTTTACTTTCATTGTTATGTGTAGTTAGAATAACAGTATTAAATTTGATATTTTGTTTACTTTTGCGTGCCTTGCTTTACTACCATTGGTAATTATTAGAAAAATCTTATCATCAAATCATCTATATCTTGTCATTCTCTATCGACCGATCTGATTGTGTTGACATATCTCAAACATGAGTTTTTTAAGACTACAGTTGCGTAAGCCAACAGTTTTTTTTTATTTGAATATGAACCGAGACAAAAAATTAAAATTCTTAATTTAAATTAAATGTTAATTACTAATTCTATATAATTGTAATCGTAGCTAAATAGTCATGACGAGATGCCTTAAGAGATATAATAGTCTAATCAACTACGTGCTTGTAAATGGATCAGTGAAACAGACGCAGAAATGTGTTCGCCCCATACCCCCCGCGGGATGGAAATTAAAAAAAAAGTCACGTTTATTAACATGCGACAATATTGTTTTATCGTTTAACAAAGGTTTCGATTATTTAAGCATTATAACACTTCACATAACACTGAGAATCTAATTACAAAATGACCTCTGAATTCAGTAAATTTTCTAAATTCAAATAAAACACTTTAACGGTTTAAAACGCGATATATTCCAGTCAAACTTTTTTGAGAATTATTTTTAACTAAGTACGGCCCGACGTTTTGGATGCTTTGCAAAACGCAATAGATTTTAATTTAACTACAGACAGTATTCAGTCAATTGTCATTATTTTAATTTAATGAAAAGTGTCACTATTTGACGAAAATCGATTCGAAATATTTCTGGGCTTAACACATAAATATTTCTGTAAGACCCAATTGTATAAACAGTGCTGTTGAAAGTAATAACTAAAGCAATTATAAGTACAATAAACCTATAACTACTAACTGGACTACGACTTTTCTGTATTTAAAATACACTTACGAACAATCCTAGAATAAGTATAATACAGATAACAAATAACTCGTTGAAATTTTATGTAGAATATATTGCGTTTGTTATTTCTATAAGTACCTACTCATCGATACTCTATTTAATATCAAAGCAAATAATTATAATCTGTGGAATGGACGAAGCTCTTATAATCGAATCAAGGAGAGTGTTTGAACTTTAAGCCAAGTACTCATAAGTACGTTGTAACTGTAACAAGTTTATGTTAGTTTATTATCGCGGGACATGGGGCAGTCTGTAAGTAAGCGTAGGCTATAAAATAATACTTGCGGATAAAAGGAGTGGCGGCGAGTTTCTTGCCATTTCTTCTCGTTCGTTCTACGCCCTTTGAGAACTGGTAGTAAATGTAAATTTAGAGTCTTTCGGTTTTAACTGTTGTAACGTTCATAAGTGTACCTCGTTACCTACATGAATAAATTATTTTTGACTTTGACTGCAATATTAAAGTACGGATACAACTTGCTAGTGAGTACCCGGCTTTAAAGTACTGTAACAATTGGGACTTCCCACAGCATATACAATTAGTGATAGATCTGAATGGAATTTGAGAGGACAGAAGGTATCAATTAACAATCTAATAGTTGACTATTGTTACTAAAAAAGGAACGTTCTGTCATTTACCACGCCCACGAAAAACTATTCTGTAATTGTCAACGAAAAATCGGCGTTGTGCTAACTTTCAGGTATAACAAAAGCTGAGATGTGTCCCCCCACATACATCTAGTATATACAATTCTCATGTGTTTGATACTGCCCAGAAACTGCTAGACCGATTTGTATGAAATTTTATATGCAAAAGTAAAACTATTTTTGTTTCGTATTTAAATTTTTTATTTATATAATGTGGCACTTAAAATATTCACAATCCTAGATTTTGATCCTTTTATCACCGACGCATATTTTAATAGTTATTTTAGTAATTTAATCATTTTTCATCCCCCCACTCCCCCGCGTCTCCTACCTACTTTTGTTGTACATGCAGTATCAATAAATTATAGTAAATTATGTTTGAAGTTTTTATCAGATCGTTACATACTATAAAACAATGCTTGCTGGGAGTAGTCAAATTTATAAGTATTATTATCTTACTTTGTTCATTTGTATGTGGAAAAAAATATTTGACTTAAAAATAAATTAGTAGAAAGAGAACAGAATTCCTCTTTTTGTACTAATTTACTTTTTTTAAATTTTTTTTTTTTGATAATACGCTATAGTAAAAAATACTGGCTAGAAATAACAGAAAAAGTGTAATTATAATAAAAATAGACCACGACGACTAAGTATATGTTTATTTTATCTTGGCTATCTATAAACGGCTTAATTCCCCGATCGGTTGTAGGTTTATACTATAAGCAATGGGGCGGCTAGTTTATTATATATCGTGTCAAAACATTAAATCCACACACACAAAAATACAATAACATAAAAATGAAGGTATGTGGTACATCACTCAGCTTTTACATGGAAGTAGGCACAATGCCGATTTTTAGCGATGCCCCAATTATTACAATAAAATAATTAACAAAACAAAAAATTGAAAAAAAAATCATTAAAAAAGAACACTACAAAAAACGTTGTTTTTTAAGTTTTATAGTTTTTTTTTATATATGGCCTATATGTGAATTATGTAACATATTTATCAAGAATCTCTTCAGTATTTGAGCATTGACAAATCGAGATAACTATCTAGAAGTTAGATACGGCCACTTAAAAGTTAAGACCGATCACATTGACACGTTAGATTATGTTAAACGAACGATAACGTCTTATCGTTTTCAAACCTAGTATGAAATATTTAAGTAATTTTGAGACAATACAATAGAAACTCAACACTCAAGGAAAAAGACGAAAGGCACGTACATATACACAAACATATTACGTATACATAGCTACATATATACATAGCTAGGCAAAGTATTTGAAATAGAAAAAGAATATTATTACCCGATTAAAACGCGAAGATTATTAGTTCTCTAATAAAACATTAAACTAATATAAAAGTAAGTTACCTAATATGTATCGCGTTTGAAACCGTTAAAAATGTTTTATTTATACACTGTACTGTGTGTTACACACTTTTGCTGCTGAATGAAGTTGGGAGACGTCACCCCGTGACCTCGAATGCTGCAAAGCATCCGTCGGGCCGTAGTTAAAATGATTTTCAAATATGTCTATCTAACATATATCATGTTTTAAACCGTTAAAATGTTTTTATTTAAATGAATACAACTCGCGTAAACCACAGACAGTATTTAAGTCACTCTATTGTCATATGACTATGAAAGATATATAATAGTCGCCCATGTACCGACGAAGACAATTAGTTAACGCTCTAATAATCGCGTATAATGCTGGTTTCATTCTGTTAACATATTTCGCGACTTCTTTTAAAACAATTTTTACAAACAGCGCTAGTATTCGTCGATACGAATTTTCTTGTAACATGCAATATATATATAAGATACCTTCACCGATTTGAAAAGAGAATTCTCTCATGATAGAGAAGGACAGAGCTATATCACTTTACACCAAGTGAATCCTGTCACTTGACAGTAGATGAAATGCTCCAGCTATATAACATCTAAACTAGATACGCTTTCGATCGACTTAGCCTTTGGATGTTCGGAAATCCACGGACTGATAGCGAAACGCGTTTACACGGCCTTTACATCTGTGGACGGTGGTTTGTAACCCGGACGGAATTTCGATATTACCACCACCAATTCAATATCAAGATTTCCAGACGAACTACAACATGTTTCAGAAAAATTATAAATTGATTAGAAACATCATAGTATTGTTCTTCGGGCTGTTCGGCTGACGTATGCGAGAAGAGGTTCTACGTTGGCCGAATAGACCGAAAGACAAAGATGTGCTGAAATCAATGACCGTGAAAGCATTACACAATTGGTTAGAAACATGTAAGAGCCAGTGGGGTCCGAACCTACGACCCGTTGATTATTACTACCATTACCAACGAACATCAAAAACTATTAAAGCATTGGATCGTATAAACAAAACACTTTAATGGCTTAAAACGCGATATATTAGTTAAACTTATTTGAAAATGATTTTTAACTTCGTTACCCCCGTAATCTCCCCGTGACCACGGCTGCTGCGAAGCATCCGAAACGTCGGGCCGAAGTTAAAAATCATTTTCAAATAAGTTTAACTAATATATCGCGTTTTAAACCGTTAAAGTGTTTTATTTAAATGTGTACTACTCGCGTAAACTATAGACAGTATTTAATTGGATCGTATATAAAAGTATCTTTTTAATAGTATTTGGGTAACACTATATTTCAATTGTATACAGGTGTTATATCGATACTATCAATTAGTAAAATTGAAATGTGCTTTGACCTTCACAGAAAAGAACGCGACACATCGGTTTTAGTCAAGGTTTGAAGAGAAATTGGTTTTCATTGTGTTCATATAATTTTATGTATACAAAAAACACATAGAAATTGGGTTTACCACATTAATAACGTTTATATACGGTTATTTTACGTTTTATAATAGGTATACAATACTAGATTAACTTACTTTTTCTCTTACTTTACTCGTTTTTTTAAAATATCACTTTTTATTATAATAACTATTTTGTTTTTAAGGATTCAAAATGTAAGCTAGTTAAAAGAATCTCAAGGTACCATTTTTGATTGCCATACCTTATTACCGTTTAGGAGAACCTAAGTTGTTTTATCGATATTATAAAGAGTTAACTGTACATTTTATATCGGAAGGGCAAAAGTTAATTATTTAACTAAGAACTGTGATGTGATGTGTGTGTGAACTTTAAAGGAATATTTATATAATATGTGGGTGTGATTTTCGTATAACGTTACCAATAGATCTATTATAGTCATTTGAATTTTTAAAAACCGAAAAGGATCCGTAGTACAGTAGTAGTTATACTGAACATTTTCAAATTCGTTAACATGTAACCCATTATACGGGTGTTATCATCGTTACATTATTGTATTTTAATTAATCTGATACTCTAAGACTAATCATTTTATTTCAGTAATTACCCTCTCTATTAATCTGTTAATTACACATAATGGTCGTTAAAAAATCGATAGTTTGACTATCGATTTTTTAACGAATTTAATTCCTCGAATATATTACGCTTCAATAAACAGTAAGTATTTCTGGAGATATTTAAAGTAGTTATTTGAATTTTAATAAATGAAATTAAGTGGAAACCTATTTAGGAATAATTATAATAATTATATAATTATAATAATAATTTCTAAATTCCTCTAGTTATGATTTATAGACACTAATAAGGATTTCAGTATTAAGATAGAAGGAAAATTAACGCACTTATATATATATTATATAATTAAATAATGTTTACTGTCAATAATACGAATGTACTGTTTATGTTTAATGCTTATATTAATTTAAATTTGTTAATATCAATAAAAAATCGCACTAAACAAAAATGAAATAGGAGGTAGCTACCAAGTTTTTTTTTACGCTTAAATTACGTGTGTGATAGATCATAAATGAGTAAATTGTATTTTTTTATCAGTCTCGACGTGTGATGCATTTTCATTTCTACATCTGATGACATCAAAGTAGCAAATAATTACTAAATAGTGTACAAATGGCACTGCGCGTGAATTATATTCGCTTAGCGTTTTAAAACAAAAACACTTACTGCAACTTTTCCCTCTGCCTCCATATTGAAGATATTTAACTTAAATGTATATATCACAATTTGTCAATACTAAATTCGGTTTTATAATTTGAAGTGCGTAAACATAATCGATGCGTTGCGCTTGCGCAGAGACACGCGCGCGAATAGTCTGCGCGCGCGGTACTGAATAATACAAAGTGACAGTGCTTGATTTCTTAATAAAATCCATTGGCTCAAGTCAACAGTCCCCGCGCAGATTGTGTGACCGTGGTTTGAAAATCGAATGCCTTAACTTGCCATTTTATATTCTATCCTCTTAATATTATGTAAACATAAAACAAATCCTGTGTTTATAATAAATAAATAAACTTTAAAATAATATTGGCTAACTATTGTATCTGATACCAAAGTTAAATTCAACCTACATTATTATTTTCACGTGTTTTGAAGTCTCGTTTAACCATTGATCTACAGCGGCGAGTTTTCTAGATAAGCAATTAAATAAAATATGTAAATTTGAATGACGTTTAAAATGTTGTTTTAACGCGCTTTTCAGTAACTACTGATTCGAATTAAATGTTCGTGTTGTTTAGAGCATTTTTCGAGGGAGGCATAGGCTATTGGGCAGCACGCTGCGTCCAATATGAGCGAAGAAACAGTGGGAAATGTGAAAAAAATGGGGAAAATTATTCATCTTTAATGGTTTACGTTAAGTGTGCCGCGCATGCGTTTCAAGATACCCAAAACATATTATGAAAGAATGATTCCTCTTTTTATGATCTAAAAGAATATCCGCGATGGTATATGTCCACTTTTAAAATTGACTCATACCGTTTAAATTTAGTTGAAGAATTTGTTTGTACGCACTAATCTCAGGAGAAATGGAAAAATTGTTTTCGTGTTAGAAAATTTATCGAGGAAGGCTATCAAACATCGCCCTAGGACTAATACAAGCGAAGATACAGTCAGAAATTTAAAAAATAAATTATCAAAATTTATTGTATACTGTCTATAGTGTACGCGAGTAGTACACATTTAGATAAAACACTTTAACGGTTTAAAACGCGATATATTAGTTGAAATACTATTATACTTATTTGAAAATGATTTTCGGCCCGACATTTCGGATTAACTAATATATCGCGTTTTAAACCGTTAAAGTGTTTTATTTAAAATTTATTGTTCCGAACATTTTTGTTATTTATCCATAGCTAATATTTTTTGTATGTTTGCAATGTAAGTTAGTACCTTAAATATTATCTCGTATGTAAAGTGTGTACTTATTTTTTCGTAAAATAAGTAGGTATCTTGAAATTAACTGATATTAATCAAGGCCACGCGACGCTGGAGAAAATAAACGGCAGTCGTTAAGGGCCAACCTTTTTAAAACTTCCTCTAATTACTTTGTGCCAGGGGCGCATATATCTATACTCAAATCACATTCACAAGCTGGGTATAGGAGTAATGTTTTTGTTATCGTCTTTATAGCTGAAGAGTTAAACGTGTATCAGTTGTTGTGAATTGAATCCCGGGAAAGTAATAATTAATTTTTGAGTTAGTTAGTTTGCGTGTAAATAAAATGAGAATCACATCAGAAGGGAGACTAGATTTTTATTTACGCAGTTATTTTTCGAAGCCAAGGTTAATAAGCTAGGAACAATATAGATAATCGTAACCAATAATCTATATAGTGAAGAGTTATTTATCACCCACATTATTATTGCAGTTACATTATCACACACATTTTATTGAATTATAACATTTTTTATTACGGAAATTTGTAACTTGAAAATATTGCTTTATTTTTATTATGTCATTTACGAGTATAACATTGGCTCGCGTTAATTTGTGATAAGAAATCGCTTTTCTGTTTTTCACACATTTGGCTACAATCGCTGTTTAAAAACTTTAATATTTTTCACATGTGTGTCAAAGTAAAAAAAAACGATTAGGGCAGGTTTGAATCGGCATCCACACAGTTCCGTGCTATTGCTCTAACCAGGACTCGGCAGGTTAATTGGTTATAGCAACAGCATGGATGGCTGTGGATGCCGGTTCAAGTCCTGTGCGAGCCGTATTTATGTTTTCGACTTTTAATTTATATAATCGCTGTTTCAATATTATTGTAATATTTTTAAGCCAACATTTGAAATTAAATTTAAAACTCTTTGGCGTAATAGTAACAATGTTATTTCTAATCAATTCATATTTTTCTGAATCATGTTGGACGTCGTCTGGAAATCTGGATATTGAATGGGTGGTAGGTACCACCGTCCACAGATTAAAAAGCTGTGAAGTTTAATCACGTTTCGGTTTTAGTCCGCTGATTTCCGAATAGGCAAAACAAAATAGGTCGACCGCGCATCGTCTTTAGATGCTTATAGGCTGGGGTATTTCACCTACCATCAAATGAATCTCATTATGTCTGTCCTCCTCTAACATTAAAAAAAAATACGGGCTTACCGGACTGCAGGTTCCGCATTTAATATATAAAACGAAAGAATACATGCTACATGTGGGGAAACTCGTTTTCGTTCCTTCTGTATGTTTTTTGAAACAGCAGATACAGACAAACAGAACAGGAACAGATCACATGATTTAGATTACGTAATGACTTTCGTTACGGAACCCTAACAATTGCTTACGAGTCCGTTTCCGATTGTTATGTGTGCGTGTTTCGCCGGCCGGGGGTAGTTGAAATAAATTTTAAATAAGTTAACTAATATATTTCGCGTTTTAAACTGTAGAAAGTGTAAAATTTGAATGTATACTCGCCTAAACTACAGGCTATAATGTGTGTATTTTTCATACGAGTAATATGTAAAAAAAATCTTTGGTTTAAGATGTGTACCATCTTGTCAAATTTAAGTGTAATGTTTTGTTGGTTCAATTTCACACTAACTTCTTATACAATGAGAGCGGGGAATAAAATTCTAACAATAAAGTTAACAATTTCACTTTTATTACACACGTAGCGTGCTCACACACAAAAATAAAGAGATGAGTGACTTAATAAAATTTATAAATAACATGTGTGATTGTCTTATTTAGAACTAAGTTACCTACCTGACGTGATAAATTTAGCTTTAAATCTTTTTAGATTTAAATAAACTTCGTTAAACTTATTTGAATATTATTGTTTCGCGTATATATAGCGTTTTAAACAGTTAAAGTGTTTTATTTAAATGTGCACTGCTTGCGTAAACTACAGCCAGTATCTCTTAGATAGAGTGATACAAATAAAATAAAACACTTTTAACGTTTTAAAACGCGTAATAAATGTAAATATTTATAATAAATATTTCCGTCGGTCCCACGACGTCGCAATGGTTGCAGCAGACTTAGAATTCAGACTATCCAAAACGTCGGGTCGCAGTTGAAAATAAATAAAAGTATATATTTCGCGTTAGCAACGGTTTATGTATGTGTATACTTTTTCAAATTTTCTTGATAATCATTTCATACACTTTCAAATCTCTCCTTAAAACTATGTTTAAAATTGCATCATCTTCCATTAAACTATTTCATTATAAGATACCTATCATAGACTTTGATGTCTATCTATGTGTGATCGAAAAACATTTTTCAACCTAATTAGAACGAAAGATAAGAAGCTGAACGGTGTGTAGTGTTACTAAAGAACATAATCTTGTGTAATCTTTATTTCGGCTTACGTACAATAAAAAACTTAGCAGACTCACTTTTATTTTGCTCTGCGTTCCCAAAAGGTGACTATCTTGGTTAATTGAGGCGTCATATTCCATCTTAACGCGGTGAGAAATTAATAAAAATCAGAACATTATATACGCACAAGGCAATTAGATAAAACAGCGATAAGAGAAAGCAAATAAGGCTGCAACCGCACGTCACTAACGTAGACATACAACCTCAGAAATAAGACGCATAAGAAAAATGATTGTTAATAATCATAACATAATGCTGCGTCATTGTTCTATGGAGTAAAAATTACGTCACCCGTCGTAAACTGATGTGAAAACCTAGCTCAATGATCATTTAATTTATTAACACAATTATAACGGTTTAAAACGCGATATATTAACTACTCAAGTACACATACGAGTATAATAACTACACATTACTACTAACTACACAGTATTTGCTTATTTCACGTATAATTGTTTTTGGGCTGTTCGGCCGACGTGAGCGAAAAGAGATTCTCGACTTTTTGCCAACACGAGCGGACTGCATCATCAGATGTTGTTAAAATATTACGTACAGCTTTTGTTTTGTTTCTGTGACAGGTGTATATTGTATTTATATTTACATATACACACGACTGAAGAAGTTTTCCCGTGATTCGAACACACAACATTTCGCGTTGAAGACAAAAGAGAACAAGGTGTGTAAAATCCATTTACGACAACTTTTCGACTGTGTATATTGGCCTAAAAACAAAAATAGTACCTACAAATAATACCTATCATTATGCAAATATTCGATATGCATTTTTATGTAAATATTATCTAATATACATGTTAATTAGATACTGCACTAAACTCGCAAACATTGACGTAACTTTAGCACGTGTTATTGCTTAAGCTAAGCGACAGCACGCTGTCGTTCATGGGTTTATAACCCGCCTGTGTTCATTCTCAATTCTTAATATGTGCCTTAACAAAAGGTATTTTTTTAACCATCAATTTTATTAACACGCTCAGTTCAATTTGGTTAGGCCCGTTTTAACTTATTCCACAGGATTCAAATCCCGTAGCTTTTACTTGTTACAAAATGATGTTCAATGCGATATATAAGATCTATCTTCAATCATGAATCGATTGAAGATAGGTCGTAACGTATATTAAAATCTATATCTGTTAATATATGAGGCCGCTAGAGGCAGAAGTAGCCTAACTGCAATTTTATACCTTGAGTTATTCATATTTTCATAGTGTAAAAATGTTAATCTACAAGAGCACGGTAACCGAAAATTGTTAACATAACTTGAACACAAAAAATAGTACAAATTCATTTTCACCTAAGATAACTTATTTCATATTGAAAACCACGTTTTGTTATTAGGTCACTCTGCCTGTAACAGCTTTATATAATCTGTTTGGGCTTCTCAAAAGCAATCTTATACAGCTGAATTCGAACGGTTACTATCGTCTGAACGATACAAATGAATAAAACACTAGTTGAAATAATAAATTCGTATAATCAAAAAACTATATAGCATGGTTGTCTTCTAATATATCCACGTCGTCCTGGCTTTTATCACTGCGAACGAGGCAGCTCTCGTCACAAATCCCTATTGACAAGTAGTTCGATATAAAATAGTAGGACTGCAAGCAAAATATGTACACATTGCTCGACATTTTGTGGCAGGATATAAGTCTTACTGATGATCCTAAGATGTTGCCCAAAGAACGACTCCACAAGACACCAAGGATATGAACGAGAGGCCGTCTTCTCTTTATACAAGTGTCTTCACAACACCGTTGCATTTGGAGTTTTGGTTTAAGCAGAGCAGTAGTAACAACAGGCTTTTCTCGGTGCAGCGGGAATCAGCTTTGTTGGATAAGTTTGCGTGTACACAGTCTTCTTGGTGAATGGATTGAGTGCTTCCTTTGTGGCTCTATGCTTCACTTCCATTGTTACCCGCGCGAATTTGTCTCCCTTCTCCTCCTCCTTTTTGATTAGAATAAAATAAGGTCGAAATTCGTTCGAATACATCGTGATTGTTGTTTTTGTTACTTTTTAATTTTAATATTTATTTCGGTTACATCAAGAAGGCAGATGTCAATTTTACCTTTTTAATTTTCTTAGTTACCTACTTTGTTATGAATCACTATTAATAAAAAATATATATGAGGCCGCTAGAGGCAGAGTAGCCTAACTGAAATTCTATAACTGGAGTTATTTATATTTTTATATTGTAAAGATGTAATTCTATAAGAGCACGGTAACCGAAAATTGTTAAAATTATTTTTACTTAAACATTCATACTCTCCTCCTTATTGAAAAGCTGTTTTTGTTATTAGGCCATTCTGCCTCTAGCAGCCTAACATGTTCAACCATGTACTTCTGAGCGTATGGACTATTTACGCTTATTTAAATGCGTCTGTCAAACAAATATCATTTCCAACATGTATATGTCGTTAATAATAAAAATAAGAAGAATGTAGAATCGTTAGTCTCTTCCCTTTTTTATTTTTCTTAATTACAGTTTCTTTTTTTATAAATATGTTACTTATAGCTTCAGTATTTAGAAATACAGTTTTCAAACACTTTTTGTTGGAGTTCAGTTATGCTAGTAAAGGTTTGAAACCTTTAAATATTTTTTATTGTGAAACATATCTATTCGACTCTTATATTATAAATTAAAAAATATTTTTTAACAAAAAATACTGACAATATTTTTGACAATGGGTGACATAATAAGTAATAAATGAAATAAAATATTCAAGAAATATTTAATATATCGAACTGATTTTTGTCAGTTCTAAACTACGACACATCACTGCTCGGATTATAACTTTATTTTTGGCAATATTGAATTTAGACACTAACATACTATACAATTACAAAAACAAATGTTTAATAATTCCGAGACTTTCCACATCCAGATCTTGCAGCAGTAGTTGTATGAAAAATGTTCTTCAATTGATTCAATATTAATTGAAAGTTATCTCGTTTTAACACCTCCTTAGGTCCAAGTTGAGACAACACCTGTCGTACTTGTATCGCTAACGTTGTTTTTCCCTCCTTGCTTCCTTCTAGATAATGGTCTATTTCATTCTCGTACCGATTGTTAAAATTTTGCGCCTGAGGAAAATACGATACTTTAAAACAACTACGCAGATCGTCTATTAATTGTTAGGAAACAAATATGACTCATTAATTACTTCAAGAAAATAATAATTTATGACTAATTACAATTGTAAGTATAATACTTTTGCAAACTAGAGTTTTCGTGCAGTCCAGACGTCGTAATCGAGAAATGATGCACGACGGCTTAATCGAGCAACGTACAAAATCTAATGATGTCATCTTATTGTAATGGCGTAGCGTCGAGAACCATTTACGACCAATTACGACGGCAAAACATATTGAAAACCACAGTAGTAAATATTGTAATTTACAAAGACAAACACAAGATACGTCATGTAGGTATTTATTAGTTTTAATAGGGAGAGGTGCTGTTGGTAAGCCGAATCATAAATTTTCGATTAGGTACGGGGGCCTTAACATATTTCCAGGATATGTCGTGAGAAGCCTTAGCTTTGCACACAGTACACTGGAAAGGAAAATATAATAAATAACAGATAAAAAAATAATTTTTACTCTATGTATTCATCGTTCAAATAACAACAAAATACAATAGAACAAACAAACCTATCTTTTTAGAAAGAAATGATCTCCATCAAAACACAAAAAATACATGAAATCGTCAAGGGAAAATTTTTACAACTTTCCGATCTTTTGGATCGCTAAAATCATGTTTGAGGGTGTCGATATTATATTTTAAAATTGTATTGAACTCCCTAAGCTTTGCAGCAAAGAACTGGATAGTTTTATTCGCGTTTTGGCTCGGTAGAACTTCTATTCGGTGTTTTTTTACGCCCTACGGAGGGAAGTAAATTTGAAATTATATATTAAGTAGTAGTTGGAATGATTATGGCTTAACAGTTAAGTTTATCAGCGACACCAATACGAGCTGGAATTTTCGAAAAAAGATCACAATAATAGTACGTTGAAGTACAAAATATTTTATATAGAGAGAGAGAGTACCTACTTTCTTTTTTCTAGAGGTTTTAATTTTAAATTAACAAGAGTCCTTATTGACGATCACAGACAAGTATATATTTGGTATTTGAAAAGGGTTTAGCTTTATTAAACGAGAACTATTTACAGTACTTATTTGTATAGTGAATTTCCCTGGTAATGTTTCATTTTAGCTTCGTTCACAGACAAAATTTTTTCGATTTTCAAACGCAATGGAATTTGAATACTTTAATATTTTTCACACGTTATTGCACAAAAGCACGACATACTTTAAAAATTTAAAATAATTTCGACTCGGGCAGGACTTGAGAGTGAGCTGAGCAACAGAGAACGCTGACGATGCCGGTTCAAGTCCTGCCCGAGTCGAAATTATTTTCAATTTATTTTCGCGATGGAATTTTCATAGTTTTTATAGCAAACGACATAAAAAGCCGCAGGTAACAACTTGTACTTACACAATAAGCAAAATTTATTGCGAATAAAGTAAAATAAATGTACAATCCGCGTAACTTCATATTGTTGACGTGTAAATGATTTTACATAAAAATATATTTGTTGTTTCAACAGTCGACAATAAAATATCGGTGTTTCGCAATGAAATTGTATTTTTATTACAGTAATATTATTAAAGCTGATGTAACAGTACATTTATCTAACTCACCGACTTTAAAAAAGAGGATATTTCATTATATAAAAAATTTGTAAGCTTGTAATTATAGGTCACTTTTCATCTGTACAATCTTTGGAAAGTATTCCCCATTCTTATTTCTTATGAATTATTGCATAAGAATGAACAATGTTCGTTATGTAATACAAAGCATACTATAAACGCAACTGTTTTATACCCATTTAATTAAAACATATATAACTCCATTGCCCATATACATAGCACTGATCAATTTTATTTATTTACAGGCGAAGTGATAGTTTAGCAGACTTATACTCTAAGCGCCTGAATCATCTATTCCCAAGCTTTAAACTCAAGATCAGCGACTCTGATGGCAATCCATTAAGAGTTCAGAAGCAGTCGCTTAATTTTTGAAAGGGTTCTTTGAAACGCTTCTTTAGTGCTTTAATATCGATTTATTACATCATTACTGTATTTCAGGAATATTGATTGCTGGGATGCAGGTTGTAAATGAGTGGCTTCTTCCCAGGGTGTTGTTCGGAGTTGTGAGACATGTCCCTAGGCATTCCTGGTACGATTGAAAATTGTTCTGGTTACCTCCACAACCGGAATATAGATGGCGCCTGCATGTTCTGTTGTAAACGCAAAATATTTATTCTCTTTGAAAATTTTTACGTGTGTCAAATCCTTTCCCACCCACATATTTTCGTCCAACATATGGCATATGTGTGTTTCATTAATTGATTTTAATTACAGGCAAGTAATTGATCAGACTTCTCTGTTCTGCTCGACCAAAGATTTTTTTTTTTTTATTTATACTAGCATTTACACAAGCCAAATGCAGTATGGGAAAATTACTAGGAATCTTATCTAAGAAATATAAGCATCTAGATTTGAAAGACCCTATTAATAATAATATTAAAGGATTTAAAATTTCCTGGGTCCCTCGACTTACTTTACTTGATAAAAGGAGAACATTTTAGGCAAATAATGTTATCTAATTGCTATTTCTGGGCTTATTACTGAACCTCCTTAGAAAGCAGATGTGCAACAATTAATGATTATTACTATTATTTCATGATGTTTATTATGGTATATCAATCTTGGACTTAATTATATTACTTCACTCTTTTCCTACTATGCCCAGGCCAATCCGAAAACCAGCGCTGCTGACTGTGAAAGCACTCAGCAGCACAGCTGAGACTGGTACCGATTGCCATCTCTTATATGTTTATTAATTATATATATATATATTTACAAATAGTTTATTAATTATAATTTATATGTTTGTAAATATTTTAAAATGGCAATAAAAGTTTTTAATTTGAATTTGAAAAAATAATAAATAATTATTATTATTTAATATAATATTAATGTAAGTAATTCAATGGTATATACAATTTTATGATAATAAATATTCTACTACCTTCAAAAAAAGACTTTAATAACTTACTTAGACAATGAGTCCCAAGCCCATCTATTAAAGTAACCAAAGCAGTCACCATAGTCAAAAGTCAACGAGCAGAAATATGGGATTTTATCTAAAATCAAAGAATTTGTTTATTTTAGAGTCTAAGAGAGCATTCTTCCTTGAATTATAAGAGTATGAATAATTCTAAGTTCTAGGCTATTTCAAAAGTCGAAAATAAATTGAAAACATTTTCGACTCGGGCAAAAAAAAAAACCCCCCCCCCCGCCGGGGGGGGGGGCCAAATAACACTGATCGCAAAACAGTTAAACGGTTTTAAACGCGATATATATTAGTTAAAGTTATCTGAAAATTATTTTAACTAAGCCCTGCAATCCGAAACATGGGGCCTAAGACAAAATAATTTTTAAATACGTTTAACTAATATATATTACGTTTTAAACCGTTAAGGTATCTTATTTAAATCAAAATACTTGCCAGGAGCGTTTTCCACATCTAGAGAGCAATAGTCAGTACACTGCTTCTTTGTTTCGAATCTATTGCCGTTCCCCTGACAACCACCCCAAAAGAACCGGTAGCATTCACTCTGTCTAACATCATAGTACCATTGGATTATATCAGCTCTACATGGACCGATATCTGGCCTTAGAAAACAGGTTTTATGTCTTGCTGAAAAAATTAAAATACTAAAATGCAAATTTATTAGTATTATCTGTAGTTCATACGAGCAGTGCTCATTCAAATAAAACATTTTTAGCAGTATTAAATTTGACATATACTACCTACATTTATTTTAATGCTGTCAAAAAGCATCCTAGACATCAGGTCTTAAAAGGTAATTTGATATTAAGCGTTTTATATAATTAATAATCCCTATACCTTTTATATGGGGCATATACTATTAATTGTTGATCTACTGTAGTCCTAAATGTTTTAGTTACAGTGTAATAAATTAAAACTTTAAAATATACACATATATAATGTTTGTATAATGTAATAGACTAAATATCCATAAAATAAAATGTTCGAGAAAGATACGTAAACAATTAGGCATATTTAACTCTGAAACTATTTGCCAATTGTAATTGAACAATGGTTAGAAACTGTACTCAAACTAATATTGTATATCCGTTTGTGTTAATAAATATTACTTTCATATTTTACCCTTTAATGTCTGATTAAATTGTATACAGATCCTTTTAACTGAAGGATCAGTCGTCGGTGTTTTAATTCCTTTGGATGGTTTTCTGTGCTTTTTACGACAATATACTGATAAAATCAACAGTATTATGATGACAAGTTTAATCTTACTCAATTTACCTACACTCAAAAAAAAAAAATTTTGTTTCCATTTCTTTAAGACTTGTACGTTGATATGTTACTATAAACTGAATTTATATCAATTTATTATATTGGAGTAATAAAAGTGTGACAAACTAAAATACATTTACAACTCTGTATAGTGTTTCACTTTAAGATTTGTTTCACAAAATGATTGTTGAATGACACCTAATATTAAATATCTACAGAATATTCCTACAGAAGTTTTAATGATTTTAAATACCTCTTAGCCATAAATGTACATACCATGGTATAACTTAAGCAGTAAAAATTGTGATTTTATCACACTCTAAATGTTAAATATTTTATATCTTCTTTGCTATACATTTAATTCATGAAATAAGACAAATTCTCATAACTTAACAAATGTATTTTGAGTTTCGGTACACAAAACTATATCACAAATAAGTATTATTATTAACTCTTTAAGCCGTTAGTCCTTAAAACACTAAGGAAAATAAAGATTTCCAAGGAAATAGTTAAGCTAGTTTTAAGATTGTTACGTAGACACAAATGTTATAAAATATAAACAATAAATAAAAAAACACAGGAATATAGACTGACATTGACGTCTACTTTACGTCATTGTTCAAAATGACAGTCAGTAATTGTCATATAATACAGATAACTCAAAGGATTTTCTTTAATTAAAATTGTTACAGATAACTCACAGTGTTTGGTGAAGCTGTCAAAGTCAATGCCATTATAACAGGTGAGGGCTACTAATCTGTCAAAGTCCTCCACAGAGTAAATGTGTAACAAACCAATTAAAAACAAAGTTAATTTAACGCCAGCCGGAATTATAAAAATATATAAAATGTGTTTAATTAAGAACTACTTCATTTCTCGTGTTAAAAAAAATTCGCAATCTTTGTGCAGTTAGGCAAAAAAATACTTGACCATTACACACAGACAGACAAAACTTAAAATGTTTTTAGTAACTAGTTCTATTTTAGTGTGTATACGGTTAGCACAACCCAGTGACTGCAGACTGCAACCCATTTACAACCTAAATGGTGGGCGGGGTGTGCGTGCGCTTTTTGCTCGTATTTAGATACGATCCGGTATCGGGATTAATCCTTACTGTGCTTTATAGTTATTCTGTTCAGAACTAGCCGATCTCTCTCCCAGTAAACGTGTTTGCAACGGTTTTCTAATTTATTACTTTAGCATTCTTGTAAGTTGAAACAAAGCGTAGAGATTTAGTTAATAATTATGCCAATATGAAGTGTGAAGAGACAATTGTTTATTTATTCGATGCGTCTTTTGTTCCGTTTGGCGAAGCACTTTTGAACTAGATATCAAATTCGTTACACATTTTTATAGTTTCAAAACGAACAGTATGCATATCAATGACTTTGTGTTTAATATCTTTTTTCTAAACTTAGTTCAATATGTTGCCGAAGCTGCAGATGGTAAGGTAAATATCAAACCATTATTATTTTTATTATATTTATTTAATATGGCGTGTATTTTATTTGTGTTTATTTATCGCTTCTTTTCATGTAACAGTTGACTTTTTACGTTGCTTATAGTATTTGAAAAACCGAATAATAGCGACCGTAATAATATTAAATATCGTTCTAATATTTATTACCTAAAATTTGTTTAGTTTTTATGCACGTTCTTATTAAGATATGCCATTATCAAAAGTTATGCGAACTTTTCTTTAGTACTGTGTGTGTAAAATTATATACTTATCAATGGCGACGAACATTTAAAAATGTATTTAAATTTAAATAAAACACTTTAACGGTTTAAAACGCGATATATTAGTTAAACTTATTTGGAAATGATTTTTAACATCGGCCCGACGTTTCGGATGCTTTGCAGCAGCCGTGGTCACGGGGAGACACTTTAACTAATATATCGCGTTTTAACCCGTTAAAGTGTTTTATTTAAATGTGTACTACTCGCGTAAACTATAGACAGTATTTAATGTATTTAAATACAATAGCAAAACGAACTCGGATTTTTAAATCATTAAGCAGTTGAGATTTCTGTAAGAGTGGAAGCTATAAATAGCGTTTACCGTTGTTCTTAAAGTATTAATATATTAAAGTGAAATATTTATGTTAACATCAGAAATTTACGTAAAATTATTGCTAAACTTGGCGTGTTATCATTAATATTGTTAATTTATACGCGAACAATCATTTAACGATACAATAAACTATTCACATTTGATTAATGAGACAACTTGCTTACTTATCGACAGCTAAAGAGTTACTTGATAATTTTAGATCACAGCAGTTTCAAAATTCGGTTCGGTTCGCATTTTTTTTATGTTAGAGGAGGACAGACAAACATAGTGTTCATATACCGTATATTCGCGTAATATTGTTTTACTTTCAAAGTATATAGCCCTATCTTCATAAATAATACACCGTTTTATACTTTAAGGCTCTAGCGTGAACGTGATGACTGAAAAGAAAAAAAACATTTGATTTAAGTCCCTAAAAAGGCTCTATTTTTTAACCGTTTTGCCTAATTTTATTTAATAATATTGTTACGATCACTGCTAAGTTTTAAGTATAACGCCAACACAAAGAAAGGTGATGCAGGATGTTGACTATAAGGAAAATAAGAGTAAAATATATTTGCGTAGGTTTCCCATAAAAATAGGATTCATACAATTTAATATAGCAAAGTGCATTCAGTTGCTAGTCATTAAGAGATAAATATTTAATGATCGGCTGAGAATCGCAGAAACAACCTCTATGTCAAAGGTTTATTAAACGTCGACATTTGCATAGCTCGTTATTTCTCGTAACTTTGTGACTAGCTGCGTCAGCGACTTCGTCCGCGTGGAATAGTTCTTTTGTGCAACCAAATTTGTTTTTGCTAACCTCTACATCTTTATAAATTTAAACTGTACATTCGTATTCGTAAATTTAAACTGCGACATCGGTCGCGTCCCGTCGCTCATGACCCATCGTTCTTACTTGTTAATCTTAAAATATAGTCTTAATAGTGTCGCGGACATTTTTTTAGATCATTTGAAGAGGAATCATTCTTTCGTCCATATTTTTGGGTGTCTTGAACTGTTCTCGCAGCGTACGCATGTGAATCCCACGCAGTTGAAAAATTTCCCCCGTTTTGTTCACATATCCCGCTGTATCTTCGCTTCTATTAGTCACCGGGCCTTATAGCCTTTAGCAAAAATATTTTTTCCATTCGAACCCGTAGTTCCAGAGATTAGCGCGTTCAAACAAACAAACACACTCTTCAGCTTTTTATATTAGTGTAGATTAATTCGAAATTCTATTCTCAAATAATACAGAGTATACAAATGACACATGTTAACTTGGAAGCGCGCACTCACGTTTCTTAGAAACTTGTGGCGTGGAATTTGGAGAACTCTACGCATTGGCTTTTTAGTTTAGTAGATTAGTTTTTACTATAATACAAATATGTAGCTATTAGTTATAAATAAAACTGTGTGCGTTAACAAATTGTTTGGATTAAAAAAAATATAAGAGCATTAAACAAGGAAGGCTTTTGGCTATAAAACACTATAATGTAACCAATAAGAGCGAAAAAACAGTAGGAAAGTTAAAAATTATTTATTTTTGTAGGTTATCAAAATATAATAAAATTCTAGTTTAAACGATTTAAATAAATGTCCGTGACAGCATATGTTTTTAGATTACGGGATTTTAGAATGACGGGGTGGGGTTATTTTTGAAAGCTAGGAATTTGCAAAAGAATTTGAATATTGAGGTCCAAAATAACGATTCTACGCGGACGAGGTCGTGACCTCAGCTAGCGTGTAATGTCTATGGCAGCCAGTATTTTTCATCGACTTTAAACATGACAGGTTGTTTTGAAAATAGCGTTATCTACACACACACTACGTATCTCTAGAAGGTACAATAAAATTAAGATAAACTTAAGCTCTAAATTTGAATTGTGTTTGAAGCAAGTTTTTGTAAATTCGATATAAAACACTTTGTCGTAAATTATCTCGGAGTACATTATTTTCGTTGCAGTTAAGCGATTCCTGTTTAAATCGAGTGGCATCATGCGAAACCAACAGTGGTACCAATCGGGTCCTTTGCGGCACAGACGGACGTACTTACACTTCAAAATGTCATGTTTTGAAGGCCCAATGTAACGGGGACCCGGTCGCTGTAGCGCATCGAGGACCATGCACTGGTAAGTCTTTATATCTATGCTAATGTCATAAAGCTGAAGAGTTTGTTTTTTCGAACGCACTTATTTTAGGAACTGCTGGTTCGAATTAAATTTTAAATTCTTTTTGCGTTGGTTAGACCCGACGCGCTGCGACTAATGGGTGCGAAGAAAAAGTGGGAAATGTGTAAAAAACGAGGGAAAGTTTTCATTATTGAGGGTTTCCGCGTTTGATTCAAAACGGTACAAGATACACAAAAAATAATTGTGAAAGAATGATACTATTAAGATTAAATTGCAAGTAGATACGATGCGGGCGACGTAATGCGCATCAGTTCTTAATAAAGCTAAAAATCAAATATCATCACAGTTGTGGACACAGGTCTTCTTTTTGTTAGATTGTTCCAATGGGGTTTGACAGGCTTTAACGACCTCCGCCGCTAAATTCGTGATGAGAACGTGGACCGACAGCTTAACCTTAAACCACTTTAACTTTCTACAATTATTTTACTAATTACAAAGAAAAAGAAACACAAATTTATTTCCCTGTGAATTTTACGATTCTTTTTTAATACTTTGTTTTGCTATCGAATCTAATAACGATAAAGCCCCCTTCTCTTGTGACAATATTACACGACTATAAAAATCGTCGTAACGTCGGAGGTTCGAAGCCTTTAATAGTTACGGTTTGGTAAGACATCTGACCAACAGCTTGTATATCTACCCCAAAAACAAAAACGGGAGTCCCTCGTCAAAAATGACTTGCGTCTATTAAAAATATCATGCAAATAACAAATCAATGCATTCTTCTTATAATTGTCTATAATTAGCGATTTATAGTCGTCACTCTGAGAAGCATTGCATTCTATAATCTATCGTCCTTCTTGTAAATCATTCGTTGTCATAGACGCGTTTAAGAGTACGATAATTTATTTATATCATTATGCTTTACATACAGTGGTGTCTGTAGTGCAGATAAGATGAAAGCCGATGTAATATCATAATTACCTCTTCTCCTCGACATTTCGCCATCACGATTTTTTCTATGTATAATCGATTTTTTAATTTTATAGGAACTTACGACCCTTCGTTATTACTCATACATTGCTACCATTAGCCCAATGCTTCTGTAATGCTCCCTAGATGGCCAGTCGTCTTGCCTCACCGTATTGCGTTACGCGTTGAACGCGCAAAGTGGACGCAGAGCGGCCTTCGTCCCCAAGTGCCGAGCTGATGGAACATATGCGGCAGTGCAGTGTGCTGCTGCTGGTGCTGCAGCTGGCTGCTGGTGTGTAACGCCAGAGGGAAAACCACTCCCCGATACCGCTGTTAGGAATGGCAGGCCCGATTGTACTAGACCCGGTAAGTAAATAGTAATTGCTTTAAATTACGAGTCTCGCAATGGATAGATAGACTATAACAGCAAGGTATTATTTGAATAAAACACTTTAACGGTTTAAAATGCGATATATATCAGTTAAACTTATTAAAAAAAAGATTATAAACGAATTAATTAATATTTCAAATAAGTTCCACTAATATATATCGCGTTACAAACCGTTAAAGGGTTTTATTTAAATTCGACTACTCGCGTACTATATCGCGTAAGACTACTATAGACAGTATTTGAATTGCGCGTTTTTACGCGATCGCCAAAGCAACATTTTGCGTTGTATATGAAGACGGGAAAAATAATACGATCGTGCCTTAACAATATTTCCTTTTAGCAACAAGTGCCTCTCATACCGTTTATCTAAAAAAAACAAAAGGATAATTTCTATATAGTTCAGAGGAAAATTTGTGTGCAACAGACGGCGCTAAAACTATCTATTCTTGATGTAACATCTGTTCTGCTTAACGCCGAACTGTAAATAAGTCGTTCAAAATCATAAACACTTCGTGGATAAAAGCTTGTGTTTACATTTCACCAACGTCTTGAGATATTTAAATTTACAAAGAATATCTTTAACGGATGTTTGAATGCGTATTTATGCAGCGTACGAAACAAACGCTTAGAACGATTGTAACGTTTTTTTTAATGATAGCGATGGACACACATGGCACGACGTTCACTTGATGGTAGGTGGAAATAGGCCTATTTCCTAACAAGATGCACTGTACGATTTTGGCTTTGTAAATCCACAGACTGAAGGCGAAACGCGATTAAGCCACACGGCTTTTTCATCTGTGGACGTTGGTTCGTGACTCCAACTGAATGTCTATATTCCTACCACCCAATTAATGTCCAGATTTCCAGACGAAGTCCAACATGTTTTTAAAACTATACATGTTGGGCCCGGGTGGGGTTCGAACACACGACCCGATACTTTGACCAATAGACCAATGAGTTGAAACGTGAATAATACCCACCCCGCTACCGAAACGTCGGATCGTATATAAAAATAAGTTAATATATTTTGTGTTGCGTAATGTGTTATTTAATTGCGTGGAGTGTTGATATGAAAAATATTTGTAAATATTGCTGACTTTCCCGTTGTAAAATCTATTGTTAAACGTTTCTTATTACTTCTTTTTGTCGTCAAATTGAATGAATTAGCGCATTTTAATAATCGCTAGATTCAAGTATTTGATTCATCGCTTGATTTCTTACAAGCCTTTAATTTTAACCACTTGCTATCAAGTACTGTGCCTTTGTTCGCGTAGAATAGATATTTTGGGTATCATATTTTTTTTTTTTTGCAAATAACCTCCTTAGCTTTATGAATTATAGCTGAAATAATCCGCGTCTCGTCGACTTTATCCTAAAAGATAGACAAATACTTTCGCGGACATTTTTTTTAATCGTTGGAAGAAGAATCGACCAATTCTGCTCGTTTTCTCTGATATCACCAAACCGTCAGGCTGCGAGAAAAAGAAGAGTCAGAACTCTTTCTTTTTAGCCTGACGTTTTATAGCCTAAAGCCTTCCTCGATTAGCGGTCCAACTATCACAAAACGAAATTTTAAATTCAATTCAGTAGTTCAGTTTAGCGCGTACAAGCAAACAGACCCTCCAACTTTATAATATTAGTATAGCTTACTACCTGCATTAAAGCTTTTCCATATAACTTTATGTTACTGCCGTATCAAGTTAAAACATGTAGTAATTGCAGACAAAAACAACTATAAGGTAAGGATGTCGCGTTTGTATAGTTTCCTAGAATATTTAAACACGTTGCGATATTATTCTCTCACAAAACATCTAGACACTGTTTATCGCCGTCTATCGCAAACGCTTCTTATGTATCCGTATAAGATTGAAAACAGATTTTACTCGTGTTTACAATAACTAACACTATGGACCATAACAGATAAATTAGATAAGATTGATTGAATAATTGTTCGCATATTGAATGTATTGGTCATTAAAGATATTTAGAAAATAATTATGCGTATAGTATAATAATCGCGATCAAAGTTAAATAAAACACTGTTAACGGTTTAAAACGCGATATATTAGTTAAACTTATTTGGAAATGATTTTACTTCGGCCCGACGTTTCGGTTGCCTTGCAGCAGAGAGGTCAGAGAGGAACAAATTTTTTTGAAAACCTAGTCTATATTTTTATAATGAACGGTAATTTCCAGTTATTTTCCAAGTATGTATTATCTCTTAATAACTGTAATTTTATGGATAATAAGCATGTTTAAACAAATGTTTTACTCTTAGGATTCTGTTTATTTTTATTGTGTAATTTGCACAGTATTAATTGCTATGGTATCTGCCTTTACTAATATGAAAATAAACTATTTTGTTGAAAGTAAGGCAAAGCTTTACAAAATTTAGGGATGAAGTGTTTTGTACGACGAATTTAAACTACCCCTTTCCGTAAACAAATTTCAATATTTCTATATACACTGCCAGAATTTCATAAAAAATCTAACCGTAGACAAACATTTACAAGCCATCGAATTGATAAGATGTGAAAAATTTTAACACCGACATTTTGTATTGATATAAAGGGGTCAGGGGCTTCCAGAGGCGGAAGATGGCAATCCTAACATGTAATAGACAGTAGACAGGTACCGATTATTGAATTAGACGGCATTGATACAGATAACTGAAAGAGAATGTTGAAATACTCATGTCAAAGATAAAAAAGAAAAAAGTTAAAAGAATATGTCACCACCGGCCAGTGTTAAAGCCTTTCAAAATTGGAACGGTGCCGTCAGTGCAAAAGAGGCCGCCTTTAATCAAAATTCTTCGATAGAATTAAGTGCAAAATAAAGTCGCCGCGGGTCTAAAATTATTGAGTTACCAGTTCTTTACCTGACCCCTTTTTGGCAACAAAAATACGGTTTCTCTTAAATATATTTTGAGTCATGACATTATAACGATGTTTTAGTTTATGGGAACCGAAATTCGAATATTTAAGGCATGTTAATAATGAGATTCGTGTGGGACAGCGGTCCAAATCTAGATAAATTGTTTGGCACACGATAAGCGAAGGAATTAAATCTTTTAAGGAATGAATTGCCTACAATTTGCTTTTCTTAGTGACAAGCTATATAAGCATGTAAGTTGACTCAACAGGTCATAGGTTCGACCCCCACCGAGTCCGACATGTTTTTAATCAGTATATCATTGTTTTTCGGGCTGTTCGGCCGACGTGAGCGAAATGAGCTGAGCGTTGAGAACCTCTGGCATGGCCGTGATAGCCTTACACAATTTATGTTTTTAATTTATAAAATTTTCTAAAACATGTTACATGAATATCGAAATTCCACAAATGAAAAAGTCGTCAAGTTTTAACGCTTTTCAGTTTCATTCATAGCCAAAAAAGCCGACAGCGCATCTTGTTTAGACGGTATTTGGCTTATTTAACCAACCATGAACCCAATGCCTGTCTGTTCTCCTCTGTCATTAAAAACTCCTATTTTGATAAGCAGTATTCGTAAATAGAGTTAGGGAATTTGTGACGATCTCATTGAGATTTATAGTGGTCTAGTTGTATTAAATAAATGTTCAGTGGAAGATGGCGATTACAATCACTTATCAGTCTGTGGGCCCAGGGCGTTGTCCTGCGGAGGACGTCTCATTGTCAAGAGTTGTACATATAGGAGCTAGTCTTTTTTTATTGAGCGCGGAGATAACGTCGCGGTTAAAAGACAAATGCCTGCGGCTTTTATGAGTCAACTATCCGTTTACTAATTTCAATTCAGCTTCAAGTGGTTTGAAAGTGTATTAAGTAAATTTAGTCACATTTAATAGTATCGTTTGACGCTGTTATCATGCACTAGCTGTGTCGGCGACTTCGTCCGTGTTTGGAAACCTCTACCTCAAATTATAGCTTAATCCTAAAAGACATACATTGTCATCGACATTATTTACTTCATTTAAAGAGAAATCATTCGTTCGTACATATTTGTATCTTAATCCTTCCTTGATAAATGTTCTAACCAACACATTTCACAATTCGACCCAGTAGTTTTTGAGATTCGCGCGTAAACTCATCAGCTTTATATATTACGTCTATTAATTATAGATTAAGTCTAGTCTAGTATCTTTTCTCTATTTTTTATGACAATGATCTGTTTGATTATTATTATAAAATATTTAATTTATGTTATATTTTCACGATTGTGTAATATTCTCTAAATAAAAAAAATAGCTGTTTCTTTCATATAACATTTAAACATATTCATATAAAAAACCTACTTGCTCGTTAGCTCCATGGTTAACGGGTCAACGGGTCGGGGATTTGATACCTACCGGGTCCAACGCGTTTCTTATCAATTAACACTTAGACATGTTGACTTCGTTTGGAAATTTGGATATTAGATGGGTGGTAGGAATGAAATTGCATTTCAGTCTGTAGATTTCCATAGGTCGATAACGCATCTTGTTGAGATGTTATATGGCTGATGCGTGTCCTGTATCATAAAAAAAATAGCAGTATTTTATCGAACACAACGTTTTTCTACTGACGCGTTTTTTGTGACCTAGATAGGCTATTGCTCTCTGAATCCTTTGATAATTCAGGCCTCGTCTGAATACGTGTTCTGTTGAGATTGTATCATCTTTTGATAGCGAAATCACTTTTAAGTGTGGAATGCGTCCGTTCCGGTCCTGCGGCCGTTTGTCTCTGTCTTAACGTTCTTAAAAAAAATGCAAATCTATACTAATATAATAAAGATAAGGAGTTTGTTTGTTTGCACGCGCTAATCTCAGTTTCGAAATGAAAAATTATTTTTGTGTTGGTTAAATCATTTATCGTGGAAGGCTTTAAAACATCATGCGGAGACTGAAATGTGGAAAATAATGTTAATATATTCTATAGTTAATATAGGTTTAAGACACCCAAATTTGTAGGAAATAATTATCGCTCTTTAAATGATCTAAAACAACGGGCAACGTGATAAAACAGTCTGATTATTCACTTTTCACGGCCATTATGAAAAATGCCCTTGGGCAAAGTTTATAATAGGTAAACTGTTAAGTTTCCGTTTATTAATTGAAAATTGACGCCGCTGATGAATTTATCACATTGTCCGGTCCAAGTGATAAAGTCATAAATTAATCACTTTGCTCATCGCACTTGGGCATTATTAATACTCGCCAGTCCTTATTAATAATACCCAGTCCTTATTAATAATACCCAGTTTATCACGTTGCCCGTAATATATACACATTCTATTCACTTGAATGTGGATAAATAAAAAATGGAGAAAACAAATATTTTATGATAATCTTGAAGGAACGTAATAATTTAATATTTATCTAATCTTCTCTGACGGATAGTAGGACTACTTTTCTCAACACACCCACTAAAATAGTAAAATAATTTCAGATATACCTATAGTGGTTTTCATTTCATTCGAGATTACTAAAGTCATATAGATATTAAGACAGATTATCTACTTATTGCTTTAATAGCTGTCCTGGGAAACGCTCTTTGTCATATTATTTCGACTAAACTTGATTACCATAAAGACGGTTCCTGTGAGGTTATCTGAACATGACATTTTTCTAGATCATCTAAAGAGGAATCATTCATTCATACATATTTTTTTGGGTATTCTTAACCGTTTTCGCAGCGCACGCAACGGTAACCCTAAATAATGAATAATTTCTCCGATTAAATACTGTCTATAGTTTACGCGATTAGTACACATTTAAATAAAACACTTTAACGGTTTAAAACGCGATATATTAGTTAAACTTATTTGGAAATGATTTTTAACTTCGGCCCGACGTTTCGGATGCTTTGCAGCAGCCGTGGTCACGTGGAGTCTCCATGTGACCACGTTTAACAGTTTAACTAATATATCGCGTTTTAAACCGTTAAAGTGTTTTATTTACATTTCTCCGATTTCCCATCGTTTCTTCGCTACTACTGGTTGCAGCGAGTTTTTATATTCTAAAGCCTTCTGGATAAATTCTCTAACCAACACAAGATTTTCAATTTGAAACAGTAGTTCCTGAGAGTAGCGCGTTCAAACAAACTTTTCAGCTTTATAATATTAGTATAGATTATAAGTGTGTGGTGAGTAAGTAATTTCGATTGGTCACATTTTTATGCGCAATGCCATCCAACAACCAAATACTTAAGAAATATCGTGAATGTCGATTTAATATTCCAATCACAAAGTTCGCATCCGTAATAAACGGAATAAATAGAGAGTATGAATAAAGTTATTTCTGCTTCGGTCAATGCATTTGTGGTGTATTGGTAGGTACGATATTACAAGGCCTTTCAAGTTTATAACCAATCTATAAAAATATAGTATTTTATTTTATTTAAGAAAGAAAAACATAACAGAAACACAAAAATAATACAATTTATTAGTAAAATAAGTTTATATAATATAAATGTGGATCCTAAAAAACGTTTTACAAACAATAATTTATGTATAAATGTAAGTTAAAACAAATACAAATACTGTCTGTACTTACGCGAGTAGTATACATTTAAATAAAACACTTTAACGGTTTAAAACGCGATATGTTTTAGAAAAAGTTTAACTAACATACACCGAGTTTTAAACCGTTAAAGTGTTTTATTTAAATACAAACATATAGCTCAAGTAGAGTTATTAAAGTTAATTAATAATAGTTAATTGGTAAAACACATTGGTTGGACAGACATAGATGCAGTTCAGTTGATGTTATGTGAAATGCGGATTTTCGGACGTGTTTAATAGATTTCCAACGCGTTTTCATTATAAATTTATTAGTAAAATGTTGGGTCCGATGGGGATCGAATTCACGACCCGTGGATTCGATCGATCACTAGGAGCCCGTCAACTATGTTGTAAATATCAAAATGTTAAATAAAAATCGAGAGTACTAAACAATATACAGTGTCTCCATGTTTGCAACAGATATCAAACCTGTAACGAACCCAAGAACTTCACTACTGTACCTTACCTACGAGTAAAAGTTCGTTAGATTGTACTCGGTCGAGTATTCCAGTGAAAACAATAAATTAATTTCGAACGTTGCCCAGCTGCAAATTTCACGAAAAACAGAGAGAATGGAAAGTTTGTTTTCACAAGATATGTTTATAAAACGTGACTCCACTCATAACCACGAGAATTATAAACACAAGACCAATATAGGCTTTGTCCATCTATTTATAATGTTACTAGCTGTGTTAGAGACTTCGTCCGCGTAGAATAGCTATTTTTGACATTCAAATTTATTTTTGTAAACCACTTCATGTTTATAAATTAAAGCTGTTGCCCTCCTCGATAAATGCTCTAACCAACACAAAAAAAAATTCGAACCCGTAGTTCCGGAGATTAGCGCGTTCAAACATACAAACAAACAAATTCTTCAGCTTTACATATTAGTATAGATTTAAATACTAATAATGTCATGTATCACACGTGGCGACGTACGACATACGCATGGAATATTCTAGTGCCGGTAACTACGAATACTTTAGATATTATAGAAAGACTAAGGAAAAATATCAATAGTAATAAAATTATGTATCTCGCTCTTTAATGGCCGCATATAAGAAAAATGTCTACAAATATAAATAATGGAACATTACTGCAGCGGCCGACAAGAGAGGCTTAGATAGACGAACGTTTAAATCCATCGCGGAAATCAAATCTAGTTATAAAATTGAAAACTTTAAAACCAACCGAAGTTGACGAACAGTAGTTTTTTACGCGCCAAAGTATTTTTTTACTAAACAGCTTTCTCTGTGCAAGCCAGTTAGAAATTTTAATTAAAGAAGTAGAAGATCGTTCCATTTTTAAATTTAATTTTCATGCAATTATTGCTGACCGCTCTCCGGCCAGTACTACAGCAAGTCCGATTTATCTCGAAGAAGGTTGTCAAAATAATGCTTCGATTTAAAATATTTAATAACAAGTATCACCTTAAAAAAACTTTTAAGTTAAACGGTTTTATTTTTTGTGCACTAAAAAAAATGACATAATCATCGTGTTTCACTAGTAAAGCCCTTTCATTTCCTAACCCCCTCAATGTGGGTACATTGGTTAGGAAAAATATGTAATCCGCCATTTTTAACCGGCGGCCATTTCAGATTTATCATGTTATTGATTTTATTATATTGTATTGTCATCTAAATTAAATGTGTGTACCAAATTTCAGATCAATCTGACAACGGGAATTTCAATTTGTAATTTTGACCCAAATAATTGAATTCTGTACGGGTCGAGCTAAAGAAAACCGTTTAAAAACAAAAATAAGTTTTATGGATAAACAATATTACTTAGCCTAACTAAAAATATACATACAATTAAAACGTTAATATTTACTATTTCAACATACAAATACATCTTCATATCACTTAATGAAAAACATAATTTTAATTCATCGTCAAAGTTAGAGTGAATTCGACATAATGTATTTTTTCTATTTTTGTAACGTGCCTAATGTCTTCTCTTGTTAATCTAGCTGTACCGTTATACAATAGTGCTTATGACATAAAACTAAGCTGCATCGTAAATTATGAGCTTATTCTGATTATAGTATTATCTATTCTCGAAGTTAATCGTCTTATGTTTTTCCATTTCATTTTTAACACGTTTTATGCGATTAAAAAAGTTTAGAGTTTTTGTTTAGATCTTTATGAAGCATATTGTAACAATGGTGAATTGTAGCTAAAATATATTTTAGGGTATCTGTAAAACACGTTTAAATCACTTTAAATCACCACTTACGTAAACGAAACAAAACTGTTATTATACCTATATATATAGCCTTTTTTTTAATTTTTTCGTTTTTTTTTTTCAAATTTTTATTTGAGTAAAGTTCTCGAACGCTTCTTGTTCACGTCTCGCGGAACATGTGAAGTAACGCAGCTTCTTGATCAAAATACGGGCAACCAACGCTCTTACTATTTATTCTTTCCGGCATCGTCTCGTGCAAAAAGCATTTTTGGGAAGAGCGTCTTGGAACGGGGTCGGAACGTCCTACGAGCTTCTGATTACAGAAGGACACGTCCGAAAAATTGAAAGAGAGTGGGTTTTATCAACCATGAACTTAAGATCTTCTCTAATTTCGCCGTATCTGAAATGAGGATTGGTGCTGGGAACTCATTAATCGTACAATCACCCACGACCCCCTCGAAAGCACGATAGCGGGCTTGTTTAGCAGTTCTGGTGTCCACCAGCTCGTATACAGAGGGTGTAGTACGATTTGCCACACTCCTCACGTCACAAATGGACGTGGATCAGTTCAGAAAAAATCCCATCCTTGTCTTCCAGAAAGCGTTGAAAGAAGACCGAAAAAAGATATCGTAGTTATTTTATGTAACATCACACGTATTGCCTATATTGTTAACAATCTATACTTCTATACTTATATTATAAATGCGAAAGTAACTCTGTTTGTCTGTCCCGCAATAACTCCGAAACTACTAAAGTGATTTAAATAAAATTTGGTACACAGATATTTATAAAAATGACATAGGATTTTTAGAAATGTGGTTGAAAAAGGGGATGAAAGTTTGTATGGAAATTTATGGTTTTTGAAGCTAGAACAATGAAACTTTCTTCTTTGGCTTTTTGGAAATAGGAGTTGGAGTGGGAGTGAGTGTAGGAATGAGAGTGGGAGTTACACAAAATTAGTAAAGAGCCTAAATAATTAAAAATTCTATCCCAAGTCACTATTCCACGCGGGCGAAGTCCACACACTACTGCTTGCACAGCTAGTCATCTATAAAATGCGCAAATTAGATATAATCTACTGGCGCCATGTAATTAAACGTTAGACGACTGATTAGAAGTCCAATTATATTAGACCAGCATTGCTCGATTGAAATGTAACTCGATAATAAATCACTTCTAGATATCCATGAGACATTTTTATTGCATGTTGGAATGTTCGATTTTCCTAAGCGGTAAATGTATTTATTTAGAAGCTGTATAGGTTACAGTTTTAGTAGTATCTAGCTTTAATTTCGACCGTGGACCGTACTAGCTGTGTCAGCGACTTCGTCCGCGTAGAAATAGTCTAAGTTAGTCAAATAGTCTAGTTATTTTGGACAACACAATTTAGTTTTACAAATCGCCACATCTTGATCGCTGTTACCATGACGATGGTCGCGTCCCGTCATTCTTGCTACTTAATAGATTTCAAAAGGAATCATTCTTTCATACCTAATTTCTTGGGTATCGTAGCGTACGCAACGATATCCCCAAAAGATGACGAGTTTTCCTCGTTTTCACATTTTCGCTGTTTCTTTGTCCTATAAGTTGCATCGCGATGTTTTATAGTTTTATATATTAGTAAAGATGCTAATTAAAACTATGTTCCTGAATCGAAAATTTGACGTCACAAGTATTCTGCTTTCTAAGAATCTTCGTTATCCAGTCAGGGTGGTGCTAAGGAACTCACAATCTTGTTCAAAAGTGTGGTGTGATTTCGATTTCAATGTACTATTACATAATTAAATAGTGGCGTTTCGCACGCAACGGCGTTTGATTAACTCGCATATCTTATGAATTCTAATTTCATAAAAGTATGATACATTTTAGTTATTTAGATAAATAATTACATCTATTTGAGATAGGTAATTCGGAATGGGTTTTTCTCGAACTTGCATAATATTAATATGTGCGCTTGTGTGCGCACGCGCGTTGTGTCATGTGTGTGAGAGAGTGAGTAAAATCCCGTATCTCATGTGGGGTATGCAAATTTATCGTTTTTATTAACGTGTAAATAGTTGATCAGACTTGTGTTCTGCTCGACGAAAACTATTCTGTTTCCCCAGATATAGAATCCGGCACTTCTAAAGAAGTGTTAAATAAAGCTACAAAAGTGATAACTACTTTTGTCTTTGTATATTGGCAAATCCACAGGTTGAAACCGAAACGCGACTAAGCTTACGGCTTTTTCATTTGTTCGTGACCTGGACAGAATTCTACAATCAACACCAATTTAATATCCAGATACTGTCTATTAAATAAAACACTTTAACGGTTTAAAACGCGATATTTAAAAATATTTTTACCTTCCCCCGTGTCTTCCCGTGACCACGGCTGCTGCAAAGCATCCGAAACGTCGGGCCGAAGTTAAAAATCATTTTCAAATAAGTTTAACTAATATATCGCGTTTTAAACCGTTGAAGTATTTTATTCAAATGTGTAGGTACTACTCGCGTAAACTATAGACATTATTTACTGTCTATTATCTTAAGAAGTAAATCAACCACTGAAAAGTAACAAAACCAAATGAATTTCATAAAGAAGCACTCTGCTAACAGCTCTCAAATGTGGCGACCTGCTTCAAATCGAGGTCTATTTCTGTTTACATTTCTAGTTTGTGTTTAACATCGGTTACCCCGTCAATTATCAACCTTACAATTGAAGTCTGGCGCTCGCTTATGCAATTAAATATTTATTACCACTTATACTGACCCCATTTCTGGAAATATGTTTCTCTAGTAATTCTGACGTGTGATATGCACGGTTAATCTGTGCTTACAGCGAGAGGATAGTTGTTTATAATAGAGGACAGGACATTTCACTTAATGTAAGTTGAAATATCGCAGCCATGTAACATCTAACAAGCTGCGCTGTTGATGATGTTGCCCGTGTATTATCCAGATTTCTAAAAGAATCTCTCTAAATTCATGTTGAACCCGAAGGAGATCGAACCCGAATCAAAGGATTGGGATTCGGTCAACTGTCTTCTAAACTTAAAGTGGAAGTCACGAATGTATTAATTGTTTTCTATAATACGGAAAACCCTTATGGGGCAAAGGCGCACGTTAAGTTACATTGATCGGTTCTTTCACAGGAAGGTAGTTCATCAACTGTGCCCTGCCCGACCTAAAGAAATGTTTCTCTGGGCTTTAGATCCATGACCGTACACGCTTAACGCAATACTCACTACGTTTAACCATTTGGCTACAGAGGCGGTTACTATTAACATATTTTCGTAATTATTGAATTTAGGCTTTCTTTTTGAAAAGATGGTGATTTCTTTCGTCATTTTCCTGGTTCCACTATTTAAATAAAACACTTCAACGGTTTAAAACGTTATATATATTAGTTAAACTTATTTGAAAATTAAATTAACTACGGCCCGTCGTTACGGATGCTTTGCGTGGTCACGGGGAGATTTACGCACCCCATGACCACAGCTGCTGCAAAGTATAAATAATAAGTTTAACTAATAGATATCGCGTTTTAAACCGTTAAAGTGTTTTATTTTAATGTATACTTGCGTAAACTACAGACAGTTTAGTTCCACTATTTCACAACACGCAAAGTTCTGGCCGAGCAGAAGTAAAAACAATTATAGCAAAGCCGTCGTATAATGGTGTCGCTTATTCGAATATGAACGTTATCTTGATCCTATGGAGAAGTGTGGGTTCCGAGAAACAGCGGTTCGAGACAGACAGCGCGTCGCCGGATTACAATGGGCTCGGATGGTTTTTTTGTCGAAGGTAAGACGAGTCGACCATGAGACGTTAGAAAAAACGCCCCAGACACCATTCAATAGCTCTGTTGGGTTGCTTCGCCGCTTTGATCTGTTGCGTTTAGGTACCTGAGTCTTGACGTCTAACGGAATGCTAAAAAGAGTTGGGGCCCAAATTAAAACATTGCTCGATAGAAAATTATCTCATGATACGCTTATATAAATAAAAATTGGTTTTAGATTTAAAGAAATTTACGATTTGAACCGACATCCACAGCTACCGCGTCCTACACGTCATCGTTGATTTCTTCAACCTATTGATATAATTCGCGCAATGTAATTTCAACTTAAAAAATTTATAGAACTTAAATACGTTTTTATTAATATTTCAAGGTCACGTATGGACCACGGCTGCTGCAAGCATCATCCGTAGTTAAAATATATTCCAAATAAGTTACATTATGCGTTTAAAACACTTTTAAGTGTTTTATTTAATTGTATAATCAGGTAAAATACAAACATTTATATCAAGGTGTTACTTAGTTTTTAACTACGTTTGTACTCTTTAGTGTCACTGATTAGTATTTAAATTAAATCTAATTTAATTTCAACAAATAATATCTTTACGTGTATTTTTGTTGCCAATATTAAAATAAAATTTGCTGTCTTCAGTTCTACTTAATAAGTGGTGATAGTTTATCATTCTGCTTATGTATAGGCGCCCTTGTGTCTTTACTTAGTTGCCTTTGACGCTTTGCAAGATTGTTGCTATCTAGCGAATAATATTTAATACGTTCAGAGTCGTAATTCCATGAAATAGTTCTTGCCTTCAATTACTTTCTTTGTCATCCAATTTCGTTAAATTACTAATACGGCAATTAGCGACCCGTCTACGGGGATTCCAAGCATAGTTGACGCGCATAAAGTACTTGAAACGTTCAATTAAAGGATTTATGGCGGTGTAATAATATCAGTGTAAGAGAGTCTATCGTTACCGGTTTTTGTATTGACTAATGCTGTACATCATTGTCGTTAGGACCGGTCGGGCTCGAGTAGACGGTATCCCTTCCACGACCCCTAAGGCTCGATCCACACTGGGCACATAGTCATATATCAAATACTGTCTGTAGTTTACACGACTTATTTATTTGAAAATTTTCTTAAAAATCGACCGCCTCTGTAGCCAAATGCTTAAACTAGCATTGCGTTAAGCTCGAGACGACCTGGGTTTGAATTTCAGGGAAACACAAAATTGTTTCGGCCAGTCAGGACACAGAAGTCTGATCAACTACTTGCCTGTTAAAGAACGGATCAGTGAAACGGACATAGAAATGTGTTTGCCCCATGCCCCACGAGTGGAAACGGGATTTCACACATATTTAAAATATTATATCTGTGATCTGATAAAAAAACTTTAGTGTAGAATTGTCGCCAGTGTGGTAAAGCCCTTAGCGGGACGCACGTCGTACTTGCAACTTGCACCATGTGACTCGTACGCATGCTTTGAACTTACATTTCATACAAAAAGATAGCAGAAGCTCGCTCTTAACTATATGACGAGTTAATAAGCAATTAGACGGAGTGTCTACGACCTCGTTTCGAGCAAATAATTAGTCATCGTTCGGTTATTCTTGTGATCTTTATTGGTTCGCAGACGGAATATGTGGATTAGTTTCACGTTAATTGTGTAATGAGTACATGAAAATTAATTGCTAATTGTCGAGGTTTCATTCGTATTTTTCGCGAGAAAGTTGACAATTTCTTTCGCACTATTTGCAAATTCTTAAATAATCGATAGCGTGCTAACACGTCTTCCTTTATATTCATTAGATGTATGTTGACGGGCTTGTTGGTGTAATGCCCGTTGATTATTAGCAATCAACGTTGCGTAGGTCCGATCCCCACCGGGTCCATGATTTTACTAATCAATTTATAATTATTCTGAAACACGGAGTTGTCTCATGGAGTTTGTCTGAAAATCTGAATATTCAATGTTTGGTAGAAAACCACTCCCTCAGATGAAAAAGCCGTGAAGTTTATGTGTTATGTGGTCTGGCCTGGGTATTTCATGTCCAATCAAGTAAATGCCATGCTTGCCTGTTCTCCTTTATCTTAACAAAACTTTAAAAAAATAGTCATTTGGCTTACCTACTATATTTATATAGGTTTATATATGGAACATCTCATACAACATACATATCTTATTATTTAACACAAGAGGTATCTATGTCCATATTTATATACGTTTAGTTTAATTTCGAAGATATTCTTTTTATTCGAATATTTTAAATTGTTATAATCTACGACACGGGCAAGACTTGAACCGGCATGCAGAGCGATCCGATTTATAATCGATGTTTGATTCATATAGTAAAATAATACGTGAAAAGTATTAAAGTTTTCAGATAAAGAACCCTTTATTTTCAGGTAAATCACAAACGCGACGCCGCGCCTCCGTTCGAGGTCAACGGAATAAGAGAAGTAAGTTATTTATGAATAGTTTCATAGAATATTGGAAACACGACAACGATTAGCATATTTTCATCTATTTAGTGTGCATGCGATCACGTTATCAATTAATACACTGCTAGTCATTGATGAAACTCTCTCTTATTACTTTTTATGACGTTAACACTGTTTCAGTTTTTACTTATAGACTTTACCTGAAATTAAATACTTTCAACGGTTTAAGACGCCAAATATATTAGTATACATTATTTTTACATCCCTCACTGAACACTGCTGTTTCATAGCAAAGATTTGACGTCGGTCGTAGTTAAATTTATAAAAATAAATTAACTAATATATATGGCGTCTTAAATATTCATATCCAAAATATGTTTATATTATTTTTATTTAGGGTGAAAAAAAAGCAACACAATTACAAACATTCTGTATCCTGCACGACAGATGTATTGTTATTCACCGTGTTCCGAACCCATACACGTGTACCACACTTCGCGAAACTATATTTAGTTAGAGAGGCGTAATTAATAATTATTAAAGGTCTACAAAAAAAATATAGGAAAATTAAAATAATATTTTTTACGAATATACATACAAAATCAGTTAATTTATACTAATCTAGATTTAAGTATTCTTTAATGAAACGTGCTTGTCTTTAAGACTATATTAAATAAAATCCGCTTTCGGGAAATTGCCATTACCATTAATGAACATTACATACTTCTATGCGAATTTAGCTCAATTTTAAAAATGTTGTCAGAGAAGATTTAAGGACGCAGCTGTCTAAACTTTCTCTGTGTATAAAATACTGTCATATCTTAGAAATCATTGTTGCGTGTGAATAGCGTGGAACCTAAGGAGATAAAGAAACAGAGCATTGAAGCCGCGACTCTCAGCGTGCGTTTAAACGCGAGGCATAAAAAAACAAACAACACAAAACAGAGTAGACCTCTGTATTGTGACTCAAGTTAGCTTTAGGAAATATGGAATCAAATTTCGAACACTATAGTATTTATATATTTTAAAATAAATATAATCACGATAGACAAACATAACTATAAGCCCAACTCCCTCGATAATAAGAGTTAGTTTTAATTGGCATTTTGTATTAACGATGTTCAATGTTGATTCGTATCAGGCTGCACGCGAGCTGATCGGTCTCAATTCAACGGGAACCTTATAAAGATATTCAGTGGAGAATTCGAGAGGGCACGATCCGATCGTGTTGGGGACGCTTCCGACCCACGAGCCGTCGCTGATTGGAAATTTAAGGAACTGGATAGAGATAGAAGCGGCACCTTGCAGAAGTCAGAATATCGGGGACTGAGAAGGCTCATCAAGAAGGTAAGATCTATATAGATTTTTACGATAGAAAAGGTCACTCGATGGAAGGTGAAATATAACATTAACTAGCTACGCTGTCGACCTACTTCGGCTTAGGATATTCGGAAATCCAAAGACTGACACACGCGATTAAACTTCGCGACCTTTTCACCTTTCCACCCATTTGATATCCAGATTTCCAGACGAAGATAGCCTAGTAGTAATTTATCATGATTTCCTGGTATTTGAATCTAGAATTATCGCGATATCACAATTGAAACATACTGATTAAACCACGGACGAGGTCGAATAAATAATAATGTTTTATAAAATTTTATAGACTTGTAACTATTAATTTCAAAAGAAAACTAACTATTTACCTAAAGATCAAGCAGACTGGTTAAAACGAGGAAGCTAACTTATTGCAAGTTTGGACAATATATTTCACTTAATTTTTGAATAATCTACGAAAACACTATCACAACAAAACATCTGGCTTCTCAAGCGGACCTTCTGAATTTACATGATAAAGCTGTATGAATTTGACAGTCGATTTGGGTCACATTTAAATAAAGGACAATTGCTTTATTCTGCAGTAATTTATGGATCAGGTCATCGGGAAAATGAAAAATGTATAAACAGTATCGTACAGTATAATTCGGTACAGTGCAAATATGCAGTAGGTATCTACTTCTTATGACCGCCTCTGTAGCCAAGCGGTTAAACGGCCTAGCATTGCGTTAAGAGCGAGAGGTCCTGCGTTCGAATACCAGGGAAACATACAATTGTTTCGGTCAGGCAGGGCACAGACGTCTGATCCACTACTTGCCTGTTAAAGAACGGATCAGTGAAACGGACTCAGAAATGTGATCGCCCCATGCCCCACGAAGGGGAAACGGGATTTCACTTACTTATCTACTTCTTATGCTATTTAAGTTATAGTTGGAGTTTTGTCACAACCCAAAATTATGTTAATAATTTTTTTGTAATTAATCATCGATTTTTAATTCATATAGTGCCACCACGTGAAAAATATAGTTTTCAAACGTTAATCTGACATGAATAACATTTTTTCGCTATCTGTCAAAGGTGGTGAAACCGAAGAGATGCGCACGCGCTTGGGCCCGTGGTTGCGATGGTGATGGGGATGGGGAAATTGCTCGTGCTGAATGGGCCGGTTGTCTCCTAACAATGCCGGAACCACCAGCTCCGGACTGTGAGTACCTTAATCTGCATTTACAAGCTGTGACAGTATCTACATAGATACATGATAGCAGGCAATAGAATGTATATAGATAAATATATTGGTGTACTACTTGGGTTTGAACTCTCGACCTATCATAATTTCACCCGTACCTAATTCTATCAAGAAATAATGACAATTTCTTAGTTTAGGGACCTAGGTATTTGTTGCTGTCTCTTTCAATTTATGTAACTGTTTTGAAACGTTAAAATTGTTAATAAATTAAGCCAACATCTATCGCTTGAATAAGAAGTGTGGTCCAGTGGTAGGTGAGCAATACGTGCATGAGGTCAGGAGTTCCAACGTCCATAGTGCCCCAAAATACTTATGTATGTACATTCTAGATGATTATTTTGCTTTTAAGAAAACATAGTAAGCTCTGCCAAATTGCTTATCTTAGAATAAAAATGTGTCCAAAAATTGTCTCGTGGTAGACGAAGGCTTTTATACCCTCATAGATTAATCGGTTTCAATATTCTATATATGGCCGTTAGATCTAGAAGAGCACAACTGATTCCGACTAAATTATTTATATTTTTACAGTCAAAAATAATAGACATATTTAGTTAAAATGTTAATCACAATAGATTACTTGTGAAAATTTTTATTTATTTGAACAAATTAAGCTTTTTGTTGTTAGTAACTTTGCCAAAATTAATCGTGCATTTTATACGCTGTTATTGAAAATCACTTTTCTTACGTTATTGACTTATTTCTTTTGTGTTCATATACGTGGTCGAGCATGCCAATGTGTGTGCAAACATAATAATAATATATAGTCTCTCTCCGTTTCTTCATGTCGTTGAATGCAGACGACGACAGCGGCCCAGAGACTGAGCCAGATTATGAAGAGGAACCGCCTCCGGATCCAAGTGCAGGTTTCACATATATCCTTATCATTAGTAACAAAAACTCCAAAATTTAGAGTATTTGTCTCTAAAATACCACTAAAATAAAATATGTTCATTGTCTCTCTGTTAATAATAGAATTGCAACTTGTATTGAGGTTATTGCAGCAAAATAAGAATAACTTGTGTCAGAGCAGCCTCGGTACATTACATTAAATGATTATAATTATGTTCATTAAAGTTTGTCTGCTAAAGATGTGTGTGTATTCATGTATACGTAACTAAGTGTTTATGCGTGTGTAATGTGTATTTGTAAAAAGTGAATTGAAAAATGTAAAATACCCAAGCCATAACAAACATGCTCTGTAGACCAATTTCGTCATTGGATAATTGGAAATTCACAGACTGAAAACAAAACGGGGATTTATATTTTACGACTTTCCAGTTGTGGACAGTGATCCATCACCCGAATGATATTCCATCCATTTTATGACCGAATCTAACGCCTCGAGAATAGAGCTTTACGATCCCATTGAAATTATGTCCTGGTAAGAATCGAACCTATGTATATATATTTGAATAAGATATAATAATAATTCCAGTGTTACCAGGAATAATGCGAAACTCCTTCGCGCCAGAAGGCTCTGTCACACGAGAAGACGAAGCGAACGACTGTTTAACTGACCGACAGGCTGTGTTAGATGAACAGGTACTTCAATTCATTACTTTGTTTTGTACTTAAAATAAACTTAAGGTATGCTTGCGGTAACTTGTTTAAATCTAGCTATTTATTTAGTGTATCATCTCTGCAATGCTGCGATTTGTCAATAAAAAAAATTAAAATATCCAAAAGCTTGAACTTTGAACTGGCGAATTTTACTTATATATAATCGTATTTGTGTATTAGGTATTATCTGTAGTTTACGCGACATAAAAGGCAAAATATATTACCTGTGGACACGGATACAGATAATACTTTTTAAATGAAACACTTTTAACGAGAAATATTTAACATAACTTATTATTAATCCTAAAAGTTTCGAGCCTTGCACATCCGTGACCATGGCCTATATATTTTCCGTTTTAAACAGTTAAATGTGTTTTAAAATATGTTAAGTATATGTTGGATTTAAAATTCAAAGGTTACCAATTGAAATTAGCTCGACGCCTGTATATTTATATTATAAGTTGTGCAATTAGAGAAATGCTGTGCCGTTGCGATGTTTATTTCTGTGTATCGACAAGCAAAACCTTTATATGAACATGTATTCTTGGATGAAATGTTATCAAATTTGAATAAAACACTTTAACAGTTTAAACGCGATATATATATATTAGTTAAACTTGTTTAAAAATATTTTAACTACGGCCAGACGTTTCGGATGCTTGGCAGCCGTGGTCAATGGGGAGACTAAAGATGGAGGGTGTCTCTGTCGCCAAAGTAAAAAACTGACACGCTAGCGCCATCTGTTCCGTCGAAGTTGGAAATTGATCATAGTCAAAATCATATTCAAAGTTAAACTAACATGTATCGCGTTTTAAACTGTTAAAGTATGTCTTTTAAATGTGTACTACTCGCCTGAACTACAGACAGTATTTAACTAAATTAATCCTCCAATATTTCGTAATAGAAAGCGGGTAGTGCTGTATTATACGTGCCGGAATGTATGGGCGACGGTAGATACGCGAGGGCGCAGTGCTATAGATCTACCGGGTACTGTTGGTGCGTGCACCAGGACACTGGAAAGCCGATACCCGGCTCCTCGGTGAAGGACCGGAAGCCGGATTGCGATTCCGCGCCTCAACACGCCAGCCCTATGCGAGGTAATTTTTTTCAAGTTTATCTCAAACCAACTAATTTAATTATGCTTCCAGACAGTCTGAATATGTTTCTGAAACATTATAAATTCGAACCATTGACCTGTTGTGATTAGACCAAAGAATTCGTCGAAAATTTGATAGCCACCATAGTGGTAGTAAACTGGCTTTGGTCGATTTAAAATTATATATTTGTTGTGAAATACTGAGAGGAAATATTCATAGAATCTCTAATCATTTTCAGGTTGTCCCGAGCCAATGAAATCGACCTTTCTGCGAGATTTGATGAGCTTCTTCATATCGAAAATGACGACTTCGATTAATGGAACTGGTCCTGGGTAAGACACAGACACACATTACATAGTTGTACATACAATAACGATGTTCAATAGTAGAGACAAAATAGAGGTCTTAAACTATTAAAATTTAAGTAAAAAGTGCTTAGAACTTCTAAGCAGCTACTTTCAAACGACCATTCAACAAAAACTCACAGCTTTATTAGTTAAAAACAATAACCAACTTTCACTTCTTAATACAGCCGTTGTTAACGAACGAAACACTTCAAAAAGAACGGGATTATAGAATTCTTTTAAACCTTTTTATCGCATTAAGATTTCTAAAAGGTTATAAGTATATTATGGCATAGTGAATACAAGGATTTAAATATACCAACTGCGCCTGCGACTTTGTCCGCATAGAATAGTTATTTTGGGCATTAAAATTTGTTTTTGCAAACGTCCTAATCTTTATAAATTACAGCTGATATCCAGCGTGATGTTTTATAGCCTAAATCGTTCCTCGATAAATGCTTTAAGTAACACAAAAATATGTTTTCAAACGCAACAAGTAGTTCCTGAGATTGGCGAGATTGGAGATGTCCAATAGTGATGTAAACACAATATGTGTGAAATATGTTAAGTATTTAAAATGATACAAAATTATATATACTTCATAGCGTCACATTTATCTTCCGATTGTAGATAAAAAGTTAAAAGATTGTTTATTATTTTTGTTTAAGAGACAATAAAGTAATGCTCTCTAATAAAGGTTAATTGACAAATTTAATTAAGACGGCCAACAGCTCGAAAGCCCAAACATTTTTTCACTGTGACAATAGCCTAAGTCAATTTAAAATTAAATAAAAAATAACAAAATTGCAATCTTAATTCTCAATATTTCAATGTAACATTGGAAGACACGAGGCTGTTCCATCACACAAAAAGCTTTTTTTAACTGCCTCAACAAAAAAAAAACGTTTATCGTCAAACATTTTTTTAAGTAACATTCGAGTACTTGACAATGTTCAATGTAATGTATATAATATGTAAGTACATGTCGCCTCATTTTTCACAAATAGGGACTTGTTCTATACGAGTTAGTTCTACAATAATTCAACAAATTACAGGGAGATGGTAAAATGGGGTGCTTCCAAGGAAGAACAGGCAGCTACGTGGACCTATGTAATGTTAGACAAGGACAAGAACAAAGCTCTGGAGAGGCGTGAATGGAAATCGTTCCATCAGTTGATATCATCTGTGGACCAGCTGAGGAGGTGTGGCCGCAAACTGCCGCGATACTGTGACGTTAATCATGACGCAAAAATCAGTATTACCGAATGGATGGCCTGTCTTGAGGTGTTGCAGGCTTCACGTGGATCGACTAGTGAGTGTCTCTATTAATGGGCATGGGCATACCCTCCTGCCATAAAAATATAACAAGAGTAGAACATTTTTAAACGGTTTAGAACGCGAAATGTATTATCAGTCCTCGAGACCATGCTGCAAAGCATCCGAAACGGCCGTAGTTAAAGTAAATTATAAATAAGCTCACTAATATATTTTGCGTTTTAAACCGTTACAAAGTGTTTTAGTGTGTAAAGAAGTAAACTATTTTAATCCGAAACTGAAATTTTATTGTCTCTGACGTACTTGACGGATACATGTAAATGTAGTGATGGCAGGGCAAAAGTAGTTTGTATTTTTTTAAAGCCACCAATTCGGCTATCCTATAGAAAACGCTTTTAGGCTCGCTTCAAAACCTAATGACCTTAAATATTTTCAGCTGAAGCTCCAAAAGTACCATCGAATCCGAGGAGAAAAGGACCAAATCCACTAGAGTCGATCCTCAAAGCAGATGACTGACCCAGAACGTCGAATCTCAAATATTTATTTATTATAACCATATAGAAATAGGTGTAGAACCATATCACAAAAAAATAAAAAGCTAAAACCTATAAAAATTATTAAAAAACAAATTAAAACAAACAAAATGTTTGTTGAAAATGTAGTTACAACAAGTCACATAATTTTCTTTTATAGTCTTCAATGTGCATGATGGATGTATGTACAGTTAAATACTGTCTGTAGTTTACGCGAGTAGTACACATTTAAATGAAACACTTTAACGGTTTAAAACGCGATATATTTTAGTTAAACTTGTCTTCCCGTGACCACGGCTGCTGCAAAGCATCCGAAACGTCAGGCTGTAGTTAACAAACAATTTAAACTAAAATATATCGCGTTTTAAACCGTTAAGTGTTTCATTTAAATTATATGTACTAACTGTACCACAATCATAATTAGACCTTGTATAATTCTATTTTGTTGCAGGTTTAAGCTGTATTAGGAAACGTTAAAATGTTGACGATTAAACATGTAAACAAAACAAGTGTTATTGTAAAAAAATGGTTTTTATTTGTATAAAAAAAAGAACTTAAACTAAATTTTGTTCTACAAAACTCGGTGACTGATCCTAGAAGTATTTTTATATATTCAGAAGCGTAATTTATTGTAGATAATAATTCTAGGCTTTTCCTAGTCTTGTAACTTGTTTTAGTTAGTAACACTTGATGTTGTACGTAATAAGAATAACAGACAAACGAATTCAGCAGACGAGTTTTAATGAAACAAAATTTACAGTGGCACGTAGTTGCAACCTCGATGTTCGTGTATAAATGCCATTCGAGGGTTGGAACCACCAAGTCCTCAGAAAATATGTAGCGAATCCTCACACAAAACTACCACGGGCAAAATCTCATTACAAGCGTTCAAATATTAAATGCAGGAAAATATATCGGCTTACTTTAAAGAGACATGCCCATTTTAGGCCACTAGCAGACAAGACTATGGGAACATATTTTTTAGTTTATTCATATGCAAAAATATCAATTTTAATAATAAATAGTGGTTAATTTTTTGACAAACTACATGTATGTACAATCAATCCATAGATTTCATCACTTTTGTGGATTTTGCGTAAGGATTCACTTCGACTGAGTACTCGAGTTAGCGAATAAAATGGAACTAAACATTTAGTTATTAAACTGGTACATTTCATTGTTACGTATAAAGTGGCAGAAAATGATTAGGAGAACCACATAAATACATGGACATGATTCCTGACTATAACAAATATGACTACAAAGCGATTTTCGTTACACTTTAAAACAAACGACTAATATTGTTACTACCTTTAGGGGCCACTCATAAACTATGACATTGTCTGACAAGGAGTTGGGAGGAGGCCTAAAAGTACGACGTCACATTATTTAAATATAAACTAAACTTTGTGTACTATAATTTCTAGGTGACATTTTAAAGCATGTGACGTCATGCTGGGGAAGGGGGGCGGGGGAACAGGTGAACTTGTGTCATTGGCGGCCCCTTAACATGAATAAGAACTATTTATAGGTTTAGAGTATATATGTAAGCACTATGTGATATTTTTCATTGTAACGGCTAAAATAAATAATTTAACAAACACTTACGTTACATTATTGTTCCTCTTTAGGACAACCGATTTTTTATACTCATCGACTGTCTCGGTGAGGATCTTTTGAAATATACTTTCGAATATTTGATTTTTCACGATTACTTCGTCCGTGTGAAGGGACGTCCATTCGGGTTCGCACCGGCGCCATTCGGCGAAGAGAATGTCGTCTATGTGGTCCGACCTTCGCGCACCGACTCCTGAAAGAAATGCAGTAACATCTTAAAAATAAGTTAAGATGAGAAATAGGATCTTTTTGAATCAGTAAAGCCATAAACCAGTACCGAATCCTATATTACTATCGCGGATATTTTTTAGATAATTCAAAGATGAATGATTCTTTTATACAATTTTTGGGTTCATGAACCGTTTACGCAACGTACGCAGAAACCCTCAAAGAATTTTCCCCTTTTTCCACATTTCCCTCTATTTCTTCGCTCCTATCGATCGAAGCCTGATGTTTTATAACCTAAAGCCTTTCTTAATAAATGCTTTAGCTTCAAAATATTAGTATAAATTTTCACTTACCGGATACAACAGTAGGCGGGACCCCGGTTAGCACCTCCTTGATCTCAAAGCTGGTCTTCGCCGCCAACATGTCAGCATCGAGCTTCTTCTTCGGCGGTAGATCATGACAGGTGTCCCAGAACTTATCGCCCTCCTCCTTAGTATGCCGATCTATCGTCTCTTGACAAAAGTCTTTGAGGAATGTGTCAAATAGATCCACGTCGTCTAACACTTGTGGCATCGTTTCCGTGACATAGCGGATGACCTTCTCCTTGTGTGCTTCATCTAGTGAGAATTTTCTGGGCTTCGGCGTTCGGGTTTCTGTAGGCGGCGTATACGGCGGCGGTGGCTTATCGGGGATCTCTCTCACCACGAGCAGTTGGCACTGTTGTTGCTCCAATGCTTTTATCTGGAATAAATACAAGCACCCTACATACATAAATTTAATTTTAAAAAAACAGACATACCTTCAATTCCGCGTACTCGGTGTGCGATACATATTACACACAAATAGTGTAAACAAAAATATACAACAAAAGAGTATATATTTGAAGAAAAGTAAGTTCCTCCAGATATATATCGTCTAATTAAGAATCACTGTCAACCAATTTTGACTTTGGAGATTCCAAATACTGATTGAAAACGAAACGTTGACTTATTCCATTTGTGGTTTGGTGGATGGTTCCTAACACCTTAATAATTTCTTTAAATAACATTCAAGTCCTGCTCGTGTCGTAAATTTTTTCCAATCTAAAATCGATTTTTAATTTATATAAGCCAGGACTTTAGTCAAAACCCTTTTAAATTTTACATCGTTTATCGTCGATATATTTTATAATTCATACCTCTCGCTCAATAGCCAATTGCTGCCGGCGCAATTCTTCTGCTTCGTTCTGTGCTGGAGTGACAATAGAAGACACACTTGGGTACAAAATTGGAGTACAAGTGCTGCTTGATTCTCCTGAAACATGCAGACAATTGTATTAAAGTTGGGATTTAACAAAAATTAAAACATCATATTACTTTATATTTAAATAGTGATATTTGTATATAATTTGCTTTTTGTATATATCTATACTAATATATGAAGCTGAAGAGTTTGTCTGTTTGTTTGTTTAAACACGCTAATCTCAGGAACTACGGATTCGTATTGAAAAAATATTTTTGTGTTGATTAGAGCATTTATCGAGAAAGGCTATAAAACATCGCCCTGTGACAAATACAAGCGAAGATGCAGCGAGAAATGTGAAAATTTTGGGAAAATTATTCATCATTATATTCAAGATAACCAAACAATATGTATGAAAGAATGATTCCTCCTTAAAATGATCTTAAAAAAAGATTGAACTTGCAAGAACGACGGGAAGGGACGCGACCGACGCCTTGGGTAAGCTTAAGTTTATATAAAGGGGTTGCAAAAACGAATTTGTATGCCCTAAATACATATTTTTAGCGGATGAAGTCGCTGACACAGTAGTATCAAAGAAAAACACTCACCTGGTGAAGAAGATGAAGAACTCTTTTGGTCGGGCCATGTGAGTTGATCCTGAGTTGATGCTTCTGTGACTGCTGCTTCACCGGCTGGCACTGGCAATGGCCCAGCTACAGATCGCCCACCTATCAAATCCTCCTTCCCTTTATCAGCCTGTGTCTCTACGGACGCCGTAGCTAGCTCACAAGAACAATCCCGATCAACTGACTCTACACTTCTATTCACTTTGTCATCATCCTTAACACTCTTTAACTCACTATCATTCCAGTCAAGTATTTGAACACCAATGTCCTTCACTTCACGAACATTAGCCTCCGGAGATTCTATAGGCGACTTATCATCAATAGCCAACCCCTTGTAATACTGATCAAACTCTTCAACCAGACTCCGTGCCGTAGAAGGACTACTGGATTGATTGTCTAATTCATGATTTTTCACTTGATCCATAAAACTTTTGATGACATCACCTTCTTTGGCGGTCGTTTTATTATTCGTAGTCGCCACTATGTTCCTTAGCGCCTCTTGATTCACTTCATACTGTTTTCCACTACTGAAGATTTCTGGAAGAGTCAAATTTTGGAATAATATGTTCAAATAGCCCCCATCTACCACGACAAAGTTTTCATCGTCGGTGGTAGTAGATTGGTTGACCGTTGTGGTGGATAGAATACTATCTCCAGTTTGAACGCATTTCTCGGCGCTTTCGCTTTGGACTACTGACTTCAGTGCGCAGACTGGAGTGATAGATTTTGGACGAGATGTGGTGCTCTCCTCGCATCCGCTACTTGACAAATCGAAACATTTCAGAGGTGCCGTATTTCTGTCTGCTGATGTGCTTCTCTTCAATTTTCGTTTTTCCATTATTATCTGTTCCACGTCTACGTGGTTATTGAATTTCAGTTCTATGTTCCTCTTCGTTTTCATTAGAGCTACCTTACGCTTCTCAGACAGTGTTAGTAAAGCTTTCCGCATGCGTTGCATTTCACCACATTCGTGTTGCAATTTTAGTAAGGCACCTCGTTGCTTCTTCTTCAAAGTGGAGATGTCGGTGTTATCTTGTCTCTTGCGGTTCTCTAGCCAGAGCAGTTGAGATTTTGTGAAATCCTTTAACGCATCTTCACGCATTTTCAGTACAAACAAGAGATTCTTCGCTCGACGTTGCTCATCGCGTATGAGTAGATTGAGCTGAAAAAAAGATTTTTATTCAGTAATTTAAAATCATACAAAAAATGCCAGATTGTTTAGTGATAAATGTTATGAGACAAACATTGTTTAAGATTTTAAAGAAAAACACTCACCAGACAAAGACTCTTTGAGGCTATTGTCTCACAATCGTCAACAATATGAGGGTTTTCAAATTTCGAGAAAAATGAATCGTACTCCAACTTCTTTAAATCATATGTGTTGTTGACAAGGTCGTCCACATTACTCTGGGTTAACCTCTTGTCAGATAGAGAACAATTTTCTAAATACTGCAATGATTCAAAGAAGGAATCAATGAAATTCAATTCCCGTTGAAATTGTTCATTGATATAATCATTTGGCAGCAGACTATTGTCAGCATTTATTGTACTAATTAAATCAGATGGTTTCATTAAGTTATTCCTGTCGATGTTCTTTAAGGAATTAGATGATGGATTAACTTGCACATGTGTGTTTTGGTGACTATTGCTCTTATTGATTTCTTCATCATTTAATTTATCTATGTTTTCACTTTCATTCCTGTCTTTAAGTTCTTTTTTGTACACAGATATCACATTCATCGGGTATGCGACAGCAGCAGGGCTTAAATCCATATCAATTTTATTTTCAACTAATTGAAAATTTATTTTCTGTTGTGTTGTATATGTCAATGTTGCACTGCTGATAATGTAAGATGTGCTTTTGTGAAGACATGTTTTATTAAACATCTTCTGTTTTTCTTTAGGGGTTACACTAAATGAAGGGACTCTTAGATTAGGTAAAGACTGACTACAGAAATTGACTAAATTCTCTTTGGATTCTTCGCATTTATCTTTAATTAATGTTACATTTGGTATTTCTAGATTATCAAATGTAATTTTGTCTTGTGCATAACTTGCACTTGTTTGACTAATTTCCTTTGGATCGTGTTCAGTTTCTGTGATTTGATCTATTGTTTTTAGAGATTCGGTGCCCACACTCTTGTCATTGTATATGTTAATACCTTCTATGTCTGTACTACAGTCAACCATGTTCTTTTTGATTTCTGTCTCAACTTTTAAAATCTGATCTGTCAATTCACGGCTTTCAAATTCCTTTTCTAGAGGTACATGTATAATATTGAGTGGCTTTTTCCTTTCACTCAGTTCTTTTAGTAAATTATTATTTTTTAACCTGCCATGCTCAGGTGACGTTTTGTGAATCTTCTCTTTAGATGTAACTCTTCTTGACATCGGGCTCTTGCATTCCTCTTTCAATTTATTTTTAATAATTTGGATTTCTTTTCCGCTATCAGTTGGAGTTATTATTTTCTTGGTCATGGCTGTTTTAGTTGGTGCATTTGTACTCCTAATGTATCGCAGTGATTCTAAAAATCATACATATAAAAACACAATAAATTCCAACTTACTTATTTTGATACATATATACAGATGTATATAGGATAATACAGAAATAATACAATGACTTAAGGCAAATTAAATCATTTAATCATCAACGATTGTTTTGTCAATTTACCATATTCATTCATGCCACATACCTTTTCCCTTTGAAACAGGATCATTCTCTTTTGTTTGCTTAGTTCTAATATTGGCAGCACTTGCATTATTTTTACTATAATTATAACTATAAGCTTTAATATTTTGCATAGTATCCTGAGGAGCTAAAAGTTAAAAAAAAAATCATCTATATTTCTAGAAATATCGTTAATTATATTATTTGTAGTCAAATACACTGCTTTTTTTTAGTTATCACTGACATTGATACTATAAATGAATATAAACTGTTTGATCTTACTATAAATCTAGAAATATTTAAAATTAGTGGACTAGAAATTTGATATATTTACATTTTGTTGTATTTGACAGCCTAGATGTTGTTCGTTGTGAGGACAATTTTTGGTCTTTCATTCCAACCTCGACAGCTTTGCCCAACACTTTTGAATAAGAACTTTTAACTTCACGAGCTAAAATATTATTTATCATAAATACGTGAACAGTACAAAGAATATTGAAATGACCTGAGCCAAAATTAACCAGAAAATTTACAGATTAAGTGAAAGGAAGCGTCTTTACTTTTAGCGCTTAATTGCAGAACTTTAGCTAATTTACAGCCTCTATATTATTCAACAGTAAAGTTTGGAATAAGCAACGAGATGATACATACGCAAAGATTTCAATAAGAAATAGTGTGAGACAATGTGACATATGAAACAGCAAAGTAGTTAAAGCTAGCAACAGAAAAGCTTTTGGTACCATAATAATTTTGATTTATGCATATAAAATGTGCCAACAAATATTCAATACATATACATACAGAATTTGGGATGCAAACTCTTTTCTTCATCTTCTTCAATTGTGACAAACTTCCTCTTAGAATAGGCAGTAGTTGCCATCTTTGGAAGACTTGCAACGTTGGCCTTTAATGATCGTGTAGTCTCTATGAGAGGTTCTTCAATTGCAACAAACCGTCGCAACCTAGGTTCCAGTACATAATTGTTTTTGGACCATTTCTCTGTAATGTATATACAATAATATGATTGTTACAAGGTTTAAATCTTCTTTATACCTAGTCTAAAATTATTACAAAGGAACATTGATGGAACTAGATTAGATTAGTATAAAACACATAAAGCCATGTTAAATTCAAATGTTGTATTCTCTTGATTATTACTCATATACTGAACATTCGCCTGCCCTGTTATGTATATAACATACAACAGTGCAGGATAAAAACAAAACCACAATGCAAACTACAAAGAACTAATATAGTGGAGTGTTACAGGTGTTGTCATCACTATAGTAACATCCTAATGTTTTATACTAAGATTTAATTACTTTAGAGAATGGATTATTCTAAGAAGACATTGATTAACTAAAAGATTCAAAGGAACTGATATATATTATAGTCTATCTGTCTTTGGTTAAACTAAAGTGGTTATAAGTACGACATGTTTAAATAATGTATTACTAAACAAAAGAATATCTTTGAGAAGAGCCCAAAAACCTCTACTTTGTGACATTAGTTTTTCTCTATAAAGTGGATCCTGGTTGTATAAACTTATCAATAAAGTATTATTATATCTTGAATCACCACAGTTGTGAACTTTTATGATAATCTTTTCTAGTGAAATTGTAAATAAATAAAAAACTAGGTACCAGAAAATGTACTTAATATTAACACAATTTCTTATTCAATGTATTAGCTCAGTTCCAGGAACCATAATCAAAATCAATAATTTCAACAGTACTGTTTAGCTACTAGTTACATTAACTATTATATAAGTTCACGGTTTTGGCATGTATACAGATGTCAACAGAAATATAAGCTCGGAGTTAAGAAACGCTTATGAGCTACATACGTATAAATAGCAAATGTGTTTTAGTAAATAAATAAAAATGAGGCACGCTAGTTACTATACAAACAAAAACAATGTACCTGTGGAACTGAAGTCAAACTCTGGCAGACGAGTGTATTTAATCACGGAACTTTTGGGTTTTTCCCTTAAAGGAAAAGTATTTTCTATTTCAACATACAAGCTACACAATTTCTTAAATTGGGAATCTGTTTTAACCGATGCACAAGCATCCATGTTACATTCACTGGAATTTTTCAAAACACTGGATTTATTATTTGATTACATATTTTATACTATCACAAATTTATGAAAAGCACATCTGTTTGTGCTTCGAGTATATATGTTTTTCATTTCTTATTCGTCATATAAAGAATCAAAAATGTATTTTTTATTATCTACAAAATTTATTTTTAATTTGGCGTGAGGCGTCATCAGTCAAATCATTCAAAAATTGACACAATCGACACTCTACAGCACTTTACACAGGTTCGTAAAATTGTTGTTCAATTTAATGCACAGACTAAAGAGCAGGATAATTATTTACACTGTCTAGAACAATAGAATGTTTATATCTTGACTAGTCTATCAAAAAACTTAAATTAATAATTTACTTTATGTTCAACATCGCGCGTTTTTATAATAATCTAAATATTTATAGATACATTTTATTGTAAATTTAATTTAGTCAAATTTTAAAATCAAAACATTTAAAGTATAAATTGTGTTTTTTTTGCAACAAATGTTTTCTTTTATGGACGTTTACAAGTGTATTTATTTAATTACATTATTATCAAAAATAAATTCCCATTGGTATGTCTCTAATGTTATAATGTTCATTGATGTATATATAATGTAATCAAATTATATAATCTCATTAAAAGTAAAATTTTATTTTCATTAGCTAATTAGACCCTAAGTCGGTGGCCGGTGATGTAACATTTTCGGACGGAACCGTAGGCCTAAAGCAGAATATTTCCTCAAAATAACCTAAAAAATGGCAACATTTTGTAATTGTAGTACTATTGTTTTTTTATTATCTATAATCTATATTCCCTTATAATCATTTATCTATAGCATAGAAAATATATTAATGTGACATTGGTCAAAATATGTACCTTTGTATTTTGTAATATCTATATGTAATATGTATAGTTATAATCGTGGTTCTAACTTCCCAAGTCGTAACTCATTTCAAAACTGTTTTATTGTATAAACCTTGCTATAATCTTATAACAATTATCTTCACGAGCTAACCCACCCAAGACTCTTCAACAGAAAATAATACGAATGTTTCAATGAATATAGGCTGGACAAGGATAAAGGTTTTCGTCGTAATGAGAAGTCTTTTTTGTTGGACTATATAAAGATTTTCTTAAGGAATTGACTAATAGGCCAGTGTGCATTGAAAGAAACACAAATATTTGTAAAAAATCGACTATGGATAGTGTGTTCTGCGATTAATTAGACTCAAGTGGATAATGTAGGTATTTTTATATTTTCAAAAATACGAATTTTACTGAAATATTTATTTAAAGCTCATCTTTGAATATCTTGTTGTAATTATTAAATATGTTTTTTATTCTTAAAAGCTTTTTGCTTAAAAATAGATATATCCGCTATTTGTATCAACTGGTTAAAAGAGTACATGTAAATGTATGTATGCAAATGTTCTTGTATTGTCTTGTTTGTAACGCTTTTGGTGGCATGAAAAATGTGTTTTTGAAAAGAAAAAATAGGGAATTAATAAAAATTTTATGATATTAGTTTCAGCGAAGAGCAATGGTAGTCAAGAAGCGAAAACTGTTTGTCCATAATCAGTGTCTGTCGGATTTGGCTAGCCTGGCTGATTATATACAAGAAATAGTTGACCAGCCAGAATATTTGCATTTAACTAAATATGAACTCATCAAGAATTGTGAACATATGGTGGAATGCCTCAGTAAGTTCTGAATTGTATTTTCTTTTGCTAATTAAAAGTGGCAGTTAATTTTTTTTTGTATTTAAATAACAAAAAAGTTATTAATTGAAATAAACTTTAAATATCTTGTTTATTAGAAAAAAGACTGGTTGAGATGCAGCATTTTTATATCTTACATATGCTGAGGATGTGTGATATCCAGCCATTTCTCTGTTTCTTTCACCTTCAATCACAGATTGATGATCTGAAAAAAAAAAATCTTTTTTGTGCACTATAAGGAATTGAATTTATCAACGTCATAATATACATAATACATACATATCACCTTCCCAATTACTGTAGTAATATGATATCATAAAATCTAATTATTGTATTCAAATTGTGACAATATTTAACTCCCAGGTCGTTTATCTGGTCCAGAAGAGGAAACATGGAAGTATTTACGTAATGTTGAAGACTGTCTCCTGTATTCCATAAATAATGTAGACTTGGATGTTCGCAATGAAATCACCACGGCTGTAATTGATAAATTCTATTCATACATTTCTGATCCATGTGAGTATTCTTCTCTACTTCATCCTTTATGAGTGAGAGTAATGAGCTGGTAGGCTACTTGATGGGAGGTGAACATATCAAATCTCTAGACTGGAAAGCTTAAAAGCAATTATTATGGGGCGTGTAAATTGTCTTGTTTGGTTAAAAAATTTATTCTTTGACACCTATTTTTTAATTGCTACTCTTAATGACTTAACTTAGAATATTATTTATTTTGACATTTTCCATGTCTTGTTTTGTAGCTACGGATGCTGGTCCAGTGCTGTGGATAGCTCTAATTGTAATAGCTGAGGACAATCCTGAGATGGCGTTGTCTGAGGCGAGAAGAGTTGTGCAGAAGAGCCTCAACGAGCCGGGTGGTATAGGTTTACAGTCAGCCTTGTCCTGTCTTTATGGTTGGTTGTCTGCTTGGCAGTCCTCCTTGTTATCCAACTGGATCTTGTGTTTCATTCAAGTATTAGAGGTTTGTTGTTTTTTCTTTTTTATTATGTGTTTACTTTAATAGCAAAACAGCATTAGTCACTCTTTCTCCTTGAGATTAGTTCTTTGTAAGGAGTCACTTTTATAAATAGACATGCATATATTGTTGTTCAATTTGTTCTAACTTAAGAAACACATGGCGGTTTCCTAAAACTTATTACAATTACTATTTCTTTATATTGTTCTTACTGTTATTGTTTAATTTGATTTTTTTTTTAGGAAAATGAGCTGTTTAACATATTAATCAAAGTATCAGTAAGAAACATAGCGAACCTCTTCAAGGAGATAAAAGTACCAAATTCACTGCAGCAAGCGCGTGCGTTTGACGTTATATTGCACATATTAGCCTGTTTACGGGAGTCTGCTGATATGTTTGATCAGGTAATAAAAATGACGACAAAATCATTGAGAGCCATTAGTCTTGCATGATCGATGTTGATATCATTTTAAGAGTCTCAGCTGTGAAAACCTGCCAATTCTCTATGACCAGCCCCTTGTGTTGAGAACTGGTAGTGATTTAATTAATCTTTTTAATGCTTAAAGATCATGAATAATTTTCCTTTCTAAATGAGATAAATGAGAAACTGTATATAACAGTAGGTTATAGTCTCAAAATAATAATATACTTTTGAATCTCGTATTTTCTATTTAATTTAGTTAAATAATTAAATAATTAAAAAAATGCTTGTTCAGTTAAAAGAAATAATTTTATATAATATCAGGGAATTATACTACTTTTTTAAGTTACTATACCTGGGATATTAACGATACTTTTAGAACTTTGAGAAGATAATTCTTGAATGTTAATGTATAAAAATACTAAGTACTAATATGTAAATAATCTTAATAAATAAATTGACATCTGAATATGATGTTTGTTGTAGATATCACCCTATGTGGGTGATATTATGGAAAGCCTCGCAGCTGATAGCAATAACTGGTGCAGACAGCTCCTGCAGAATCTAGTAGATATACTCTACTCTATGATAAACTACCAGATGGCTTCGATCGCGCAAGGAGTTAAACCGCAGACCTCTCGCTCGAAGTACACAGAGTTCGTAAGTAATTTGCGTAATTTATTATCTACAGTATCTCCGCTTGATATGGCAGAAGAAAACAAAAATGGGCAATTAACTTAGGCGAAAATTAATTTGTACTATTATTTGTGTAAGAATTTGTACTCTTGTATATTAACATTTTAAGACTGAAAATATAATAACTCAAGTCATAAAATTTTAGTTAGACTCCCTCTAGCGGCCTCATATGTGACAAATGATTTAAATAAAACACTTTAACGGTTTAAAACGCGATATATTAGTTAAACTTATTTGAAAATTATTTTTAACTTCGGCCTGACGTTTCGGATGCTTTGCAGCAGCTGAGGTCACGGGGACCGTAAACCGTTAGTGTTTTATTTAAATGTGTACTACTCGCGTAAACTATAGACAGTATGTCACATGATGTTAATATTCGGGATTAGTTCTTATTTATTTAATTAGACGTTAAATTATCTTTATTGCAAAAGAACATGTAAATGTCTGCGTATTCTTTGAGCTTCCTCGGATGTATCTAATCCACAAAATCGCTAAATTTAATTTTACTTAATAAAAAAAAATACTTCTGTCAAAAAAATCACGTGCTCGTAATGGAAGCAACGAATTGCTAATCGACGGGACGTAGGTTCGGTCGCCACTCGTCCAATATGTTTCTAAAAATCTAGATATAAAATGGGTGAAAATATTGAAATTTCGTCCATGTCACGAACCAATGAAGCCATGAATAAAAATAAATAAATAAATAAAATAAAACATACTTTATTTTCACCACAATGTTACAAAATAAACTTAATTAAAAAATTAATAAAAAGTAGCGAGAAAAGGCGGCCTTATTGCTAAAAAGCGATCTTCCAGGCAACCTTGAAAATGGAGACTTACAATAATACATGATAATAATAAGGGTAACACTACAGCTATAATAAGCTTATATTATATATATATATATATATATATACATATATACAAGACTAAGTCGATAGCGTATCTTGTTTAGATGTGAACTATATGCTTGTCTCCCTTATCAAAATAAAAATCTTTCGAAATTTAGATTAAAAAAATGTCTCTTTGCAGTTTAACATATTAACATTGTAAGGGTTCAAATGTTGTATTCAGCGCGTAGATTAAATTTACATAGGAGGGCAGACCTTCGTGTCCTTTTCATACGAAACTATGAACACCTAGGATCTATTGCTTAACGCGGTCAATACTAATATAAAGTTTGAATGAAGTACACAGTGCTTATTAATTTCAAAGCAGATAAACAAGCGTTAAACTCTAACATAGGCGAAATACCTGTTTTAGAACATGCAACTAGAGTGTTATGTTGATCTTAACTTTTCATATTCGGGAAATCTGTGATATCCCAACGTTTATTCTACATCCTCTTGTTGGTATAGAATTTTATATTTTTATTACATGGAGACTTTTGGTCTTTTCTTTGGACTTGGATCTTATCCAAGGTTGACGTGTGTTGAAGAAAGTGTTGCCTTTTTATGTTGTGAAGCAATAAATAGGTTGAAATCTAATCTAGACTAATATTATAAGATATTCTACATAACATCATGTTGCGACAGAGGAAAATGTGAAGAAACGGAGAAAATTTTTTATTTATCTTTGAGATCAGAAAACCAAATAGAAAAACGACTCTTGTGTGTTAATCTTGGAAGCGTATATCGCGGACATTTTTTAGATTATTTAAAGAAGAACACTTCTTTATATATATTTTTTTGGGTACCTTTAACGGTTTTTGTAGCGCTCGCCACGGAAACCCTGAAAGATGTTGATTTTTTTCACATTTATCACTGTGTCTTCGCGCCTATTGGTCGCAGCTTAAAACTGTTCTATAAAAAAGAATATTTTATTGTAAGAAAATATTAAAAGGCATTGTCTCGCGGTCTCCGAATCACGTGAACTTTGCAAAACTTTAAACGTTGTGTAATCAACAAAATCGCAGAATGAGACTTTTAAAATGAATGACACCTTGTAGAAAGCCACCGTAGCTCAATTGTTTAACGTTTCGCCAATCGTAGTCTAAACACGGTGTCCTTGGTTCCAAACCTGGAAAAACAATCCGGTTGGACAGGAAAGTATAACAAAATCAAACTGACAAAGACTCGGAAGTTGAAAGATTGGTCTCGTAGGGGCTTATAATATCGGCGAATGGTTTGAAAGATTATCTAAAACGTTCTTCGCAACACAATTTTTATTACGCATAACGAAATTGGTCAAAATTGTTTTTTTACAAAATTGTATCCCCCAAAAACATAAAAACAGACAATACCAGAAGAAATTTTAGATACCCATTAATTTGGGTTCATAATGGTAGGTGATATACACACACTGGAATCAAAACGGATTTAAACTTCACGGCTTTTTCATCAGTAGACGGTGGTTCGTGATCGGGACGGAATATCGGTATTCCTTTCACTCCAATACTCATATTTCTAGACGAAGTTTTAGATATTTTTTAAATTTATTAGAAAAATACTGTCTATAGTTTACGCGAGTAGTACACATTTAAATAAAACACTTTAACGGTTTAAAACGCGATATATTCGTTAAACTTATTTGAAAATGGTTGACCATCGGATTGAAACGTCGGGCCTGAGTTGAAAATCATTTTCATATAAGTTTAACTAATATATCGCGTTTTAAACCGTTAAAGTGTTTTATTTATTAGAAAAATGTTGAACCCAGTGGGGATCAAACCCACGACTCGATTATTAGCCGTACATTGACCCATTACACCTACGAGCCTTTTAAAACATCTATCAATATTATAATCCGAGCTTAGAAATTGCGATGTTATTTTAATTGTTCGTCCATTTTGTTTACAAGCCATCGCAAAATTCACAATAAACCTACGGTCACTGCAATTCAAGCCTTTCAAGTAAATTAAAATGTTTATTGGGATCAAGTTCTTAATAGTTGTATTGTTTTTCAGTGTCCATTCAGTCATTAGTGTTATTGCTAAAAAGCTTTGATACATTCGTATCAGCTTATCAACGATTTATAAGAGGATTTGTGGATGCGGAAGAAAAGTATTTTTCATTATTCTATTCCTGTTAATCCCTATAGTAGATTGGTCTTAATGCAACGTTCAAGAACACCGATCGATTGGTTCCATGTAAAACAGGAGTTCAAATACGCTTTCCACTTTTTATGGCGTTTATATTTTACTTTGCATTTCCAAACCTGTCTTCATTGTTAGGAGCATAATATGTGATGGGCATTATAAATTTACGTGCAAAAACTTAAGCGCATATAATCAAATATGAGACAAAGCTTGTTAACGTTGCGTCTCGACTTTTCAGCCACTATGCAACAGTTTTCCATGAAATTTCAATAAACATGTTCTTGAAGCTTCCCATAGCTAAGCCCCATCTAATTGGACTGAGTAATAAAACGCAAGGAGCCCTAAGACGTTAGGAGACCCCCTGGATGATTATATCAAGTTTAATAAAATGAAATTTCTCAACGTTAGTAACGTAGAACGCTCTAGAGTTGAAGTTAATTATTTTCTTTACATTATTATCTGTAGAAGTTCGCTCTGGGCAACCTTTGCATTTCTATATTTTTTTCCGCCCACCCGCCGCTTTGTTAAACGCTGCCAGCGCCAGTATCTTCCGAAAGCTTCGCGGGAAATAGTTATTGCACACCTAAGATTCTATTAAGGAAACGCGAGAGTTAATTAGTTAAATTTTATTTCCATGCTCCACACTCAAAAACAGATTGTTTGCTCTGATAACACGCAAAAGTTTGAGAACCCTAGCCCGCGTATCATTATTTGTTTGCGTTGTGAAGTTGCATAGCTGTCGGGATGCTGCAGTTTTCTGCCCAGTCGGTCTCTAGCTAACCGGCGATAAGCACGTTGCAACCCTTTCCGGTAATATAAATTACATACTTCGTTTGTATAGAATCGCGTGTGATTTAATGCGAACATGGAATTAGTTCAATGGCTCGTTCTTAATTAATAAACATTTTCAAGTTTAATTATGGATCTCTATGCAGTTTAATTAAAATGCCTTTGCACATTCGGAATATTAGTAAACATGAAAACTCTGCCTTTGATACATGTAAAATATATTACAGTAAGCTGCTGTTTATTCTGTTTGAAGACTCTTTTTCAATATCAGTGATTAAATCTCGGTTCGCTGAATATTATAAACTTGTTTGTATGTTGTTTTGGTAGTTGTAATTAATGACTTTATGATTTTATGAATAGATTTTTCTATGTCATTGTTTGTTAAAAAATCTTGCTTCAGAGCTTTTGATGAGGTAAATTTTCATGCCCTTTAATCAGTTGTCATCAAAGTGTGATTAATTATTATTTTACATGGAATATAGTTTTTGTTATTGCAAAATTTAAATTGATAATGCATCGTTTTTCGTTTTTATATTAGTGTGCAATTTGTGACCGGTTTTTTTGGAAACGATCTCAATACTTTCTGCCTACTCACATTAAAAATTATGTATGACTATTTATAATCCAAGTGAAGGGAATCCTAATTGGATTATGGCATCTCTTTTGATAGTATTTATTAAAAACTCGCGGTAGACAAAACAGATAGCAAGTGTCCGCGTTGCTCTGCCACCCGCAACTACCTGTTGCGGTCTCGAGCCCCGCTTAAGTCAATCTGCCTTTAACATTTCGTAGATAGCTGTCAAATTATAATTAAATAAATAAATTTGTAAGGATGTACTGTTTTTCTGATCAAGTTAAGTCAACATAAAAGATTAAAAACACAACAATGATGTATATGTCATCATAATATAGTTACTAAAAATGTCTTCAATACGAACACAACGTTGTTATTTAATTGTATTGTCCAATGTGATGTGAATTTGGATGAAAAATAGTGGCTAACATGTATTGTTTCCTAGCTCACGTCCTTGGAGCGTCACATGGCGTCTGGGGAGTGCAGTCTTCTACAACTCCAGCCTTGGAAGGCTCGAAAACATGAACAGCCCAGCTCCCCCACAAGAACACCTGTAGGGAAAGTCGGCTTGCTGAACCTCGGCAATACTTGCTACTTGAACAGCGTCATGCAGGCACTACTTGTGGCGAGACAGTAAGTACATTTAATGCTGCTTAAGCCGTACTCATTCAAAAACCGTAACAGATAACTGTAATCAAACCGTAACTTATTTGAATTTGAGGGAATATTTATTGTTACAAACTTTGTTTAAAAAAATTAAAAATCGAAAATCAATTGAAAAAAATTTCGACTCGGGCAGGACTTGAACCGGCATCGTTAGCGTTCCGTGCTGTTGCTACAAATTGAGCTATCGAGTCGGACTCGGTTTATAAATTATGTGCCATCATGTGCAATAACATGTGAAAAATATTAAAGTTTTGACTCAAAGGTCTTGTATAGGCGAATCTTAAACGTGAAGTGGGTAAGCACCTTTCACGTTTAAGAAATATATGATACAGCGCGCTTAAAGGATACAACCTATCCACGTTTATGAACTGCTTCTTTGATATTAGATTTATTATTGTTGTTTTATTTTTACTATAGTTGTTTATTATACGTCCGCATGATGTAATATCACTTAGAAATATATAAAGGGACACGAAAATCTGCCCCAATAGGGTTGAGCGGTTTTCACACATTGAACACTAGTAGGTACCCAATATATAATCGATACTAATATATAAAGCTGAAGAGTTTGTTTGAATGCGCTAAGCTCAGAAACTACTGGTTCGAATTGAAAATTGTTTCTTTCTTTTGTGCCGGTTGGAACTTTTATTGAGGAAGGCTAACATATCGCTGTGACTAATAGGAGCGGAGATACAGCGGGTAATCTCGAAAAGACGGGATAATTTATTCATCCTTGTGGGTTTTCATTGCGTACGCTGCGAAAACGGTTTAAGATACCCAAAAAAATATGTATGAAAGAATAATTCCTCTTTCAATGATCTAAAAAAGTCCGCGGCAGTATATGTCTATCTTGTCATTTGTAAAGAAATATTTTATAGTATTTTCTTTAACAAACGTGTATATTAAATTTGTGTTTTGCTCTGTTTTTACTTTTAAAAACGGCGTAGTTGTAAAGTTTGTCAAACGTGAAACGTGAAACTGGAACTGTTATTCTATAAATGTAGAGAAAATGAACTTTTAAAACTGCTGTGCGCTTTGAAACACTTTGTGAGGTTTCACTTTCCTCGGTTATAAACGTACTATTTAGGGTTTTGATCTGAAATCTATAGATTTCAGATACTGGCAACATGGTTATATTTTACAGAATGTACGATTAAAAAAAAAGTACACTTAAAGACTTATCTAAACAGCGTTGTTATAAATTAATCTTCTTATAAATGAGAATCGAATGCTGAAAGCAAAAGCGTACAGTTAATTAACTTCGAAGTTACTCTTATATAATTACAATTGTCTATTAGTTCATTTTGCATTGTTTTTCACGTTTATTAACTTCGTGTAAACGTGGAAACGTTGAGATTCAAAATTATCTAAGTAAGTCTGTACTGAAAAACTTGGCGAAAGATTTGGACTATACTACAAGTGTATAGCAATGTACTTATCAAGTTACGCAACAGCGTCGACCGTCGACCCCGACGACGACTAAACCAAATCCGTAGATACACTTATCACGACGCGATCTGCTTGCGCCGGCGCCGATCGTCCGCGTACCCGGGTGCGTTTCCGTTCAGCTCGTCACGCTCCCACCAGCGTTGTTGCCTCCCTTGGGGCACGTCCGGTTAGGTCCAAAAACAGCGGCGACCAGCAATGCGAACGGCGAACCAAAGAAAAGGTTGAATCAGGAAAAATTGTCGCCCCGCCCATCGCGTCGCCGATCTCACTGCCAATATTCGTTGCCAAGCGGCAACATTAATTCAATTGCAATTTTCCAGTACGCACCCTTTGAAGTGTTCTCTTATTGCGCTTTTTTCCACACAGCTCCGGAGTTTTACTTTCGCTGTAAAGATGTGACCTGTACATTGTGCAACAAGGGTTCACTTGTTTTATTCCGTGCACGAATATTAAAAGTTAATTTCTGAACCCCGTATAGCGGATATTACGTGGAAAATTCTCATTAAGTTTATCGTATAAAGGATTTTCAGATCCTTGTGAATGCACTCATAATAATTGTTCAGGTTATTCTCAGAAGTTGTAGGATTCTAGTGAAATGGACGCGATAGAGTAAGCAGTGATAAAGCTCAGGTTTAACGGGGATGTTTGTAGACGGCCGTTCAAGCTCAGTCGTTTGCGTTTTGCTTTTCGTTACTATAGTCTGATTTTTGAATTCGAGAAAAGTACTGATATATCAAGCTGTTTTCACAAAGTAAAGTCAAAGAAGACGTTTTTTATTAAATTATAGAATAAACGTTATTCAAATAAATTGTGTAAGGCTTTCACGGCCATCGTGCAGCATATCATATGATATGCTAAACGTTATTTAATTAAATAAAACCCTTTATCGGCTTAAAACGCGAAATATATCAGATAACTTTTTCACAAATTATTCTATCTACGGTTCAACGTTTCGGCCGCACTTGCTTTTGCTTTTAAAACCGTTAAAGTGTCTTAATCAAAAGCACATTAATTGTTATATAATATTATGGTAATAATTGTTTAATGTCAGTTGTTATATATGTCTAGCGAAGCGCAACAGCCATGTAACATATGTGTAGCTCTAGTACTCTATGTAAAGTACTTACAGAATACAAGAGATAATTAAAAATATACATTTATTTATAATCCCCACTAATTCTGTACCTACCTATCACCCACCGTCACTGATAAGTTGTGCTTGCGACAGCTTGTTACATCTTTGCAAAGCGATCTATTTTGAATATAATAAATATGATCCACTATGTTTGTTTACTATTTACGATACAAGACAACTGTCAGTGTATTTATGCCAACGGTCACCTGTAGAAAGTTTGCGTTGTGTTCTTTCTTGTGGATTTGTGATTGTTCGAGTTGATTCTTTGTTTGCTAATACTTTAATCTCTCGCGAATGTATTTAGTCTTAATTATAAAGGTGCTCATTTAAAACATTACTACGCGAATACTTGACGGATTAAAAACGCTGTATAGATCTTGGCTTCCCACGCGAAAGTCTATAAGAAAGCTTTTTCTTTCATTATTGTTGATTTATTTTTAGGCTGACAGTGTTCGAACGTGAAGTGTTTTGGTTTAAATTAACAGAGTACAGTTCCCAGTGCTAGGACTGGAACGTCGGTAGTGTGAAAGCTTTATTTACGCTGGTACAGAGGGCAGTCAGCGCGTACAGTTTTTGGTTCTGCGAAATCCTTTAGAATGTTTTTCTTTATTGAAGGACACGTGTCAAACTGCCCCCGTAATCCATACGGAACAACGGGGCTCGCTCTTTCATAAAAATAAACATGAGCCTTCAATCATACATCATTTGAGTTTATAAAAGTCTAAGTAGAAGAGCGTTGTCTATTTTAAATAGATATAAATGAGGAGAGACAAGCACGGGGTTCACATGATGGAAGGTAAAATACCGTATAACATCTAAGATGTGTATTTGGGCTTTGGATATTCGGAACTCCACGGAAACCGCAACGTGATTTATCTTGACGGCTTTTTCATGGCTGGTGGGGATCGAACCCAGGTTCCAATAATTATTAATCATACATTGTTACCGTTACACAAATTAGCGCGTGCAATATTGACATTTCAATTAATACTATAAGTGTTTCATAAATATTGTATGTAGTATAGAAGCTTTGCGTTTTTCTGTGACTCTGTAATTAGTACGTCCTCTATATTTCATATTGTAATAAATATTGTCATTTTATGCATTCACGTACACACTTCGCGTGTCATTTTTGTTTGAGAATGTTTATATGTTCACAGTGTAATATTCAAATTCATTAAAATTTTCGCTTCAGCCATTTAGGGGTAAAGTTACTACTGCTTATGACACCACGTTCTGCACAGGTTCAGCACGCACGTCGTTCTGCACATGAACCACCGAGCATATTGGGCGCCAATGGGACTTCTGTTTGCCAAGATGATGCACTCCATCACAAGAAAATTGAATCCCAAGGACTTCTTCTTGGTTGCGAAGCCGACGTTCTTCAACGCGGACACACAGCACGATAGCTCCGAGTTCTTGGGGTAAGTAAATTGAAAACTATGCAACAACAATAAAGAAACGAATTCGACAAATTTAATAGCGACATAGTTATTTTAGGCATCAGATTTTTATTTTCAAACCTTTTATTCATCTTTATAAATATAGCTGGTACCCACTACGTTCGCGTCCCGTCGTTCTTGCAAGTTAATCGTAAATGATAGACATATAATAGTGTCGCGGATATTTTTTTAAGATTATTTCAAGAGGAAACATTTTTTCATACATATCTCTTCGGACATCTTGACAATTTAAGATTTCGAATTGTACGAAAGATTTCCCCCGTTTTCTACATATCCCGCTGTTCTTCGCAGCTCTATTGGTCACAGCGTGATCTAATATAACCGAAAGATGTTTTCGATAAATGATATAACCAACCAAAAAAAAAAATTGTACCTGTAGTTTCTAAGTTAGCGCGTTCAAATAAACTCTACAGCTATAAAATATTACTATAGATGCGATTCTTAATTTTTATATTTAGTAATCAATCTTATGTTTTCGTGTGGCGTGTAGTATATAAATTTATTTTTTTCGTTTCTTATTTCGTGTTTTAAGTTGGTTTAGTAATTACTAGCTGCGTCACCGACTTCGTCCGCGTAGAATAGTTATTTTTGGCATCCGAATTTGTTTTTGCAAATCTCCTCTTGATCTTTATTGAATTAAGCTTAAGGCCACGACGGCGGTCGCGTCCTCTTCTCGTAGCTCTTACGAGTAAATCTTAATAAATAAAAATTAGAGCGTCGCGGATTTTTTTTTTAGATCATTTAAAGAGAAATTATTCTTTCAATTACCAAGGTTCAAAATACGTATATATTTTTTGGGTATTTTGAACCGTTTTTGCAGCATACGCCTCGGAAACCCATAATGATGAATACTCTTCCATATTTCTCGCTGCCTCTTCGCTTGTATTAGTCACAGGGCGATGTTGATATATTATATAGCCTTTCTCTATAAATGCTCTAACCAACACAAAAATAATTTTTTAATTCGAACACGTAGTTTCTGAGATAAGGCCGTTCAAACATACAAACAAACAAACAAGCTCTTGAGCTTTATATATTAGTATAGATTTGCTATCATACTAATATATAAAGCTTTTAAATTTGATTATTGAATTAATGTCTCATTAGTAACCATCCAACTGTCGGCGGATTTGCCGTGATTCTCCAAAGTATCAGTTTTACACTAATTATCGCCATTTAAACTCGATCAGTAGCTCTTCGTAAAATCGATATTTGTATTTTGTAATTATCGGGTCCTGTTCGCCTTTTTCAACGGAAGTGTTTATTAAACTTTGAACGCATTATGCATTTCCCCTTGTAAAATTGAAATGTTGCGAAACAAATACCTGAAAGCTTTTAATTGGTGTGCCAAGTTTGTAAAGGCTGATGTTTACAATAGTTTTTTAATTATTTTCGCCGGAAAGTGAAACGCGGTTGCTAAAGTAACTGTAGGTGAAAATATGCGGAATATGGAAATTTCACTTAACTTGATAGTCCAATTTATGTCGTGCGTTCGTTTCTTTTTCTTATTTGTTTTTTTTTCTAAAATGTATGTTTATCGGGAAATTTTGGATTTTAAATTATTTAAATAAAACACTTTAACGGTTTAAAACGCGACATATTTTAGTTAAACTTGTTTGAGAATTATTTTTAACTACGGCCCGACGTTTCGGATGCAGCAGCCATGGTCACGGTCACCAGAGCTAAAAAAAATTCTCAAAAAAGTTTAACTGAAATATGTCTCCTTTTAAACCGTTAAAATGTTTTATTTAAATGTGTACTACTCGCGTAAACTACAGACAGTATTTGTAAATTATTGTTGTATTAATAGTGTGGTGTAAACGCCACGAAACCGTAGAGACAGGTTTTCTCATAATAGAGGCTCAACAGCTTAAAACCACCACACAGCTGATATACGGATTGTGGTTTTAAACAACTACCGTCACTTGTAACACCAGGGCAAAAAGCTTAAGCTCTTAAAGTTGGGTAAGCACGCTATCACTCCCGTACGCACGGTACCCACGAACAGAATCAATGATACTGCGTATTAGTCCCACTAGGCACTTCTAAGCAGGTACTCTTTATAGTTATGGGTTATAACTAAATAACGATAAAACTGCCGAATCTGATATCTGAATCCGATTGTACCCACGAGCCATAGAACAAAATTTCTAATCAGGTTATAATTTTTCTGAAACATATATTTATTAAATCGATGTTATATGGCTGGGGTATACTATCTATAATTCCAAGCTTATTTGTCATTAAAAACGACTATTCAATACGCGTACAAATTGAATAATAGTGAGTTCGCTATTGGATCATATTATGCGGAGGTCTTAAGTAACCATGGATACGTACTAACGAATCCATTCAACAGCCGTTATTACGATTGAATTTCCTTTAAGAGGTGATTCCATTTCCAAAGAATATAATTCTACGAGAACATTATTTTTAAACGGACTTACAGGACAAAAACTTATTAATGTGGGCTGGTGCCTTAATACCTTAGGCCCTACACGCTGCTCAAATTCCGCACGTGGCATCAACACTAATTATTGTCGGCTGTAAAATTTTCTCCATTAATCTCGTAACAGGATTCAAACCACGGACCTCGTGATTTGTAATACCGTGAACACTGAACGAGGCAGTTAAAATATTAATAATTCAAGTTAATACATTTGATAGGGACGGATAGGGGACCATTAAAATATTATGCGCGGTGTAATCAGCTTATATGGCAAAAGAGCGACTGTTCAATTTGATGAGTACAATCTTTAATGCTCGTAATGGAAACGAATTTTTCTTTTTAAAAGAGATTATTTCAGATTTCATTGTTTTTCGGGTTGTTCCGCCGACGTGAGCGAGTAGAGGTTCTCGACGTTTCGCCATCACGTGCGGACGGCATCATCAGGAGATGATGAGAGATCATTCCTCAATTTCACTTCCATCAAGTGATGGCGAAACGTCTAGAACCTCTTCTCGCTCACATCTGTCGAACAGCTTGAAAAACAATGATAATTTGCCGAACGACGCCCGTGAAAGCCTTACACAATTTATTTCAGATTTGTCAATCTGATGTTTACAGCCCGCATCGTTTACATTATTTCAAAAAGCTGCGAGTAAATCGTTGCATTCAATGGATTTTCACTCTTTATACGCGACTGTATATGTATATGTGCCAGTATATATATCACAGTTTTAATACAATATGTCATCGCACTTTTTTCGGAATCTAATTAGTAGGAAAACCGTCTGATTATATCTACAGACACTCGAATGAAAAGTCGTTGTTAACAGCGGGGTGCGTGTTGTTATTTTCTCTCATCTACTCGTATCACGAACAAAAATGTTAGGATAGCTTATTCATACTAAGTATATCTTTGTATGAAAAACATAGCGTCTTTATATTTGATAGAAATTAATTTTTGTTTTTGAATAATAGTTTTATTACAATGATAAAACGCACAATACACTGTATTTTATATTCACAATATATCGCAATTATTATATAATGAAATATTTTGCTTCTATATTCATACCTGCTGTTCTTTGATCATATGATTTATTAATTAGTAAGTATATTGTATCATCTGTTTTAGTTGAACTTTTTTATGGATTATTTGACTTTTAAAATAAAATATATGTAATAATTTAAAATTTTCTTCACGAAACTGACAGAACTTGAACCACAGCGTTTGGTGATCTTGTTTTTTTTTTATTTAAAATCGATTTTTAATTCATATAATGCCATCATACGCAACAACGTGATATTAATAGTTTTCGAATATAAACATGGAGCTTTTTTTTGAAGCACAACTTTAATACGTCGTTGAACGCAGTTAATGTAATTATATAAAGGTTTTAGAGTAAGGACACATACATTTACCCTAGTAAGTTTTTATATATAGTTCTATAATAATACTGAAACATATTGAAATCGAAGTAGTAATTTCTGAAATGAACGCACCCAACGAATCGAAATTTTAAAAGCTTTATAATTACTTAGTGTTTGAGCGAATTTCTTTGACACAAAATTTTAATGTCCAAAATGAAATTCTCGGACACGAGTGTTTATAATTTTAAATTAATTTCATTCGAAAGCAAAGGATATTTAATGCGTGAATTTATTTCCACTCAGAACGGACAATGATAACGATAGACAATAGGATTGTAAAATAATATTTTCATTCATAGTACAGTATTTATTTTGCTTTATACAAATTAAATAACGTGGTTTGGGTTATTGCGTATCCGAAATGTTTACTTAGCGAAATCTGATAAAAGGCTTTTTTATGATACAGGACATATAACTATAGGGTTCACATACTCCCCCAGGTGTATACCATCTAAAAAATATGCGCCGTCGACCTTTTTTGGCTTTGGATATTTGAAAATCCACGAGATTTTTTATATGTGGACGATGGTTCGTGACCTGGACGGAATTTCGATATTTCACCCATTAAAATCCAGATTTCCAGACGATGTCTAACATTTTCCAGAAAACTTATACTGATTTGACATGACAATGACATTATTAATTAAAAAACCATTGGATCCGGCCGAGATCGAACCCGCGACCCCTTGATTGCTAGAGATACATTGTTACCACACCAACAAGGCCGTCCATGCTACTTTGAATTAGTATTTTTTTTAAACAATTATCGTACTTAGAAATGCTTTTGAGAAACTTAATTTTTGTTCCTCTTTCATCTTGAACGGAAACTTACCAGACCGGGGGTGGCTTCAGTCTCTATTACCAGAATATATATTTAAAATAATATTTAATGGTTGGGCGTTTGTTTTAGAATAAAACATTTATTTTACAAAAACAGAGGCTCTACACATGTTGTTCATCTTTTCAGATATTTGTTTGAGCTTCTTCAGTCTTATGAAAATGTGTCAGAGGCAAATTTTGACTATAGCCGGCCTGTAATCCTAAATGAGGAGCGGCTACGAATCTCTCACCCTCATGCCTCACCTATGTCGATGTCAAGGTAAGGATTAATTTATATCATTTAACATTAATTTTAAGAATTAACATTCAATTTTATAAATTAACATTATTTAAAATTAACTTTCAATCACTGTGATATTAAAGCTACGTCATCAAAGCACTTTGATAACTGACCGTCTCTGTCTCTACCATTAAGTTAAGTTCGAGAGTTCCTGGTTTCTAGACCCGGTGACACACAATAGTCTTTGTCGGGCAGGACACAGTTCCCACCGACTCCACTGTAAATACAAGCGATTAGCGAAAAAGATCTTTTTTTTTTGCAAAATGCTCTCCGAGGAAATTGTCGCGGCTCTTTCACTTAATACATTCAAAAACTTCTTAGACTCATTCTCCAAGAAATTATAATTCTCGTGCATCAGCTTAGGCTGCTAGTACAAGAAGTAATAATAAATAATGTCCCATCATAGAGGAAACAACATCTCACGCACCCAGATAAGTCCCACAACTAAAATAAACTTCAAATGTGGCAACGTCCAGTGTATTTTGTTTTCAATTAGTTAATTGACACACATATAGTCAAGTTTTCAGATTAGCTAACGACGTTTACGAAATAAGCTTCAAATACAATGAATGTTGCTAGCAAATAAACCTAAAATGTAAATTAAATTGTGCTCTGAAGTTTAGATCTCATAATTGAAGTATTATTTGCTTTTGTCGGGTCAATGTTGATTAAAGACAGTTTCTAGAATTGCACGTAAAACCTAGCGTAAGGGACGCATTATTATGTCTGTCCCATCCTATATGAGCGAAACGCAAAGCTTATTAAGTTTAAGCCCTCGCAGAGCACAACACTGGTCTAATTGAATGAATCTTCATTCGCGTTTGCAAAAACACCCTATTCCCAGTAATACGGTGTATTGATTTTTATTTCTCGGTAACGCTTTTTTTACTCTGTCCGTCTAGTTTTGTTTTATTTTCAGTACATTAACAACAACAGATATTTTAATTTAAATAAGAGTTACGAGTCTGTATTCATTTGTTATTTCTATGACTTTTATAAATACCACGTTAGGAAGATTGTTCATACCGTAGATAAATATTGAGTTTGTTGGACTAATAGATGGTTTGTATTTTCAGCGAAGAGTCCAGGAGTCCGGAGAGCGTCCGTTCCCGTCGGTCTTCTTCTCCCAGCCCTAGTAGCAGTACAGAAAGTATGTATTTTTTAACAACTACTTTTCTTATAATAACTTTGGAATACAATATTCAATTATAATATTCACCTAGGATTATGGACCGCCTTTATGGCGCTTGTAAAAGTTCAATATGTTAAACTCTATCTTGATAAGAGCAGGGTGAATCCGAATAAAACGTTTTCGTTGTGCACGATACAGAAGTCTGATGTAATTTCATGTAGTTTGATGTTACTTTAACATTTTCTGTATCTAAATTTAACTTTTTTAAGGGGGTCTAAGTTAATTTCACAAGCTCGCACAAACAGCTAAATGACATATACACTATATATGTACCAAAATATGTTCTAACTTTATGATCTTTAACTTGAAATTCTTTGGAAAAATGAATCTTTACCACAGATTCAGCAGCAGTTTCAGCATTCAGAGCAAGATTACATCTGTTATAGTTACACTTACATTTTTTTTTAAATATACTTTATATTTTATTTCTGTATATATAACGTAGTATAAATATTTATGTCAATATATTAGTAAACACATACATATATGAAGTCGCTAGAGTCAGCCTAACCGCAATTTTATGACTTGAGCTATTTATATTTTCATAGTCTAAAAATGTTAATGTACAACAGTACAGTGACTTGAATTGTTAATATAATTGTTACACAAATAATAGTAAAAAATAATTTTCGCCTAAGTTAATTGTGTTTTTTATTTTACTTCTTATTGAAAACTATGTTTTTCGTTATTAGGCCACTCTGCCTCTAGCAGCTTCATATATGTTAATTTACTCAGGACATATTATGCATACATACATTTATATACTATATTTATGTACTAGGTCCACTTGAAAATCAGTGTAGCGTCTTGTGCAATACGCTGATTTTTAATTCCTTTTTTTCCATTCTGGACCTTCGCCTTAATGTCAATAAAGTCAAATTTAATTGGTATTTTACGACTATGTAAATAATGTAAGAATTATTTATGAGAGCCAATAGATTCTCTTTCTCTCTTTTACAGGTGCAAGTGGCCCGGGAATGAAGCGGCGGCATAGCGAAATGAACAACCAGATAGTAACAAAACGGAGACGCGGCACAGACGCGTACAAACGTCAAACGACTTCGTTCATCGATTCTATGTTCGGCGGGGTCCTACAGACTCAGATACGCTGCGCCGAGTGCGACTCGTCCTCGCTATCGCAAGACGTCTATCGGGACCTGCAACTCGCGTTCCCCGAAAAGCCGAAAGGGTACAAGCATAGCGTACAAGGCCTCCTCGAGTACTATTGTTCAATGGAAAAACTCACCGGCAACAACAAGTACAAATGTAGCGAATGCGACGAGCTCCGCGATGCTGAGAAGAGTGTGATTATAGAGACGACCCCCAAATATCTGATACTTGTATTAAAGAACTTCGAGTAAGTAACTTGCTTGAAAACTTTAATATTTTTCACTTGTTATTGCACATTAAGGCATAGTGCTACATCATTTAAAAATCGAAAATGATTTTTTTTTAAAATCGGCTCGGGCTGGACTTGAAAAGGCATCGTCAGCGTTCCGTGCTCTACTAATTGAGCTACCGTAAGTCAATTACTAGAGCAACAGCTTACGCTGACGATGCCTTTCCAACTCCTCCCCAATCCAATTTATTTTTTTTTTTTTTTTTTTTTTTTTTTTTTTTTTTTTTTTTCTTTTAAGTCGAAATTTTTTTTCAATTTTTAAATGAAGTAACTTGCTTTCACTGTTTGTTTAGCACTAATGTCTTACTGGTCTTAAGACGACGGTTTAAGGCGTATCGATGGCTTTAACGACAGTAACAATAAAAATCCAAAACATAAAAGATTATATATCTTATAAGCAATTATAAAAAATAAACATTTTTTTAAGTAATTTATATTAGATTTAATAATAAGCATAGTAGATACGTGAAAACTTTAAAATTAAAATCTGATATTAAAATAACACATTGATTTACACATTCAAAAGGAATAAAATCAAAAATGCCACGGACACAAGATTGTGCAATATGGTTCCTTATTTAGAAAAACATCTTATGCGCAATATGAATAAGGGTGGAGAGGTGCATATATCAATAAGTTGAGAAAATTCGACGATGAGGCGTAGGACTCGGTAGCTCAATTGGTAGAGCAACAGCACGGAAAGCTGACGATGCCGGTTCAAGTCCTGCCCGAGTCGAAAATTTTTTCAATTTATATTCGATTTTTAAAACATCTTATTCTAAATTACTGATGATAACCAAGAACGACGGCTTTACGTGCTCTGGGTGTTAAACGGTGAATCGTAGAGACGTGTAAAATGTGTTTATTTTAATAAATTAAATGTTATGCTGCTCCATCTACAAACTGTCGATACCGATTTCTATAAAAAGTAACTTCGAGTAAGTAACGTACGAAAGTCTAAATACATGAATATTAATTTTAAATAGGTTTCCACTAATGAACATTTTCACGATAGCACGCTAATCATACTAATATACTAGCTGTTGCGACTTCGCCGCTAAGTATATTTATTTTGGGCATCCAAATTCTAAAAACTGCAAACCTTTAATATTTATAAACTTAAGCTCTTTCCCACGACATTGGTCGCGCTGTTGTTCGGGTCCCGTCGTTCTTGCAAGTTAATCTAACAAGATAGACATATAGTGTCGCGGTCATTTTTTTAGATAATTTAAAGAGGAATAATTCTTTAATACATTTTTTGTGGGTATCTGGAACTGTTTACGCAGCGTTTGCATCGAAAACCCAGCGAAATGAATAATTTCTCCTGTTTTTTTTTATATTTCTCGCTATTTCTTCGTCCCTATTAGTCACAGCGCGCTTTATAGCCTGGAAATTTTTCAATTCGAACCAGTAGTTCCTGAGATTAGCGCGTTCAAACAAACGAACAAACTCGTCAGCTTTACATGTTATTATAGTTAGAAATCGTGTTTACTTTATCTCGATGACATATATATTATTGTTTCTTTAGTGGTAACTATTTCAGCAACACTCGAAGCGGCATTATATGATTTTTTTATTCGATTTCAGATTCGACATCAAAATGCAGGTACAAGCGAAACTAATGCATTCGGTCGTGTACAACCGAACGATAACGTTACCCGCCGTGCGACAGGATCGAAATTCGTACGTGCTATTCGCAGCGGTGATTCACGAAGGTCAGACCCTGGACTCGGGCCACTATTACACGGTCGCCAAGGACAACGACCAGTGGTACAAATACGACGACGACGTTGTCACCTTGAGCGATGACATGGAACTCGGGAGATTACCACGGGACAGCACGCCGTACATTCTGTTCTATCGCCGCTCGGACGTGGAGGAAAGCTCGGCGCCCACCTTCGACAACCTACCCCCCAGTACGCAGGAGAAGATCCTTTCACACAACAAGAATTACGTCGAGTCCGTTCGACAGAAACACATCAGCCGCCCATGACGGCTAAGATCCGATAAGTATATAGACTTTTCCGTATTGGATTATGATAAGTGATATAACCTAGTGTATATAGTGGTATACTTGATCTTATTAGTACCAGGTGTTATAACCGTCACGATATGTATCGATTCGATTTATACAATTTCATTAACCTTTAATGTTTTAACGTTTGGACCATAGTTGACTAGAATGTGTATTTATAATAGATTTAAATTTTGTTTCAAATATCACTGAAAAATCAATTCGATTTTGCAGTGTCCTGTTATGTTTTTTTATCGTTACCTGTGTTACAAGAGTATTGGTTAACTTGACATTGGCTACTTTTAGCACTTTTTTGTTATTTATAATGATATTATAATCGACAAAATGTTTATAAAATAATGAATAAAAAGTAAGGCGTATACATACTTTGTATCTACTAAATTTAAGTTGTGTCGCAGAAGCATTAGTCAACATTCCTGTTTAATTTGAATTCGATCTTACATTCGTAAATACTTTAAGGTTTTTTACCTCTAGAAACATTAATTCAGACGGGAGAACACGAATAGTAATTTTTATAATGCTATTATTTACAATATGTGCTTTATAAAAGACAATGGAAATCAATTTACATGTAATATGGTGGAAAATATTAACAAAAAGTTTTAATTTTATTAAAAAATGTATTTGTTTATTATGCTTCTGCAACATATATGCAACACAAACATATATCTATATTAGTATAGTTATGTATAAGATAATTTTAAAGATATTAATTAAATTAAAATTGATTATTCGAGATTTAACAGTAAATGAAATAAACTGATCATAAGAAATTCTCTACATTCATTATTAGTTATAATAAAGTATATTTCTAAGTACCCACGGTGACACCAATGAGGAGGATAACGTTGGCAATATACTGGACTTACTTTGGGTTTGAATCCCGGTCAAATAAGGGCCAAGAACAGCGCAGGTGTAGACAGGAAATGTGTTGTCACGCAATTAAATTCTGGATTTTATGTTTGTTGGAATGCCGGAGAAATATTTAAGTTTCGTACCTCGTCTCGTGAATCTGTGTGACACAGTTGAGTGTGTGTGGGAAAGTTGTTTGTGTGTGTGTAACATGAGTGTTTAACACATTGATGCTGAATTCACATATTAAACCACCCATAGTTCAATATTTCTAATATTGGAAAATTAAGCAAACATTATTTTTTTATAAACATTTATTAAAAACAACAATGACTAATAATTCCAAACCATAAACTTTTAAACTATACAGTTGTTATAGACCAACAATTTTTCCACCTAAGTTGTTCAGTTTTTCCGAAGCTGCTCGGGTTATCGAATTGAATATTGTTCCTGGGACCTGAAATTAAAACAATCTTTAAATGTTAAGTACACAGTACTTTGTATAAAAATGTCTACTGTTACCTGTTGTTAAATTATTCGTATGCGCATTTCAGGTTATATGGTGAAATAACAAAATTAGAGAAAATATATACTTCGAGAAATATACTCATATCGATGTCAAAAGAATAGTAGTTTACTACAAATTAGAAAAAGAAGTAAAAACTTAAATAAATATGTATAAAAAAAACCTCACTGTCCAAAGAATATAATCCTTTGCTTACCCCTAATAAAGAGTTAATGAAATTAGCAAATCCTTCCGCCCCTCCGACTATGGCGCGACCGGCGCTGTAGAATTTATCACCATCGTTTCCATATTTCTCCTCCTCTCTTATCGTGTCAACTATGGGTTTGGGCTACAAAAAAATTCATTACAATATAAAATACTGTCTGTAGTTTAGGCGAGAAGTACACATTTAAATAAAACACTAACGGTTTAAAACGCGATATATATTATAGAAACACCCTCTACCTTTAGTTTCCCCGTGACCACGGCTGCTGCAAAGCATCCGAATCCGTCGGGCCGTAGTTAAAATAACGTTTAAATAAGTTTAACTAATAAATATCGCGTTTTATACCGTAAGTGTTTTACTTAACTGTTAACAATGTGGTATTAACTTTGAATGTACTTTATATAATATTCTCGTGTCGCAGTGTTCGTTACCGTACCATAGAAATGCTATATATTAAATCAGTAGGTCTGAAAATCGGGTACCATTTCACATATCCCAAGGCGATAAGCACTATCTACCCCTAAGATTTATTTTTAGACAAATTTATTATCTGAATTATAAATTTATTTTATCTAAATTTTCACCGATTTATCATCAATCTCTATTGTTTCATAGGTGTGTTAATATTTAAATTTTTTCGTCCCGCTCGTTAACTGATTATTATGAATTATCCTTTGCCCCCCTAGGCTCTACCAGTTGCAATAAATTGTTATTTTAAGTGCAAAACAACGTATCCTATTTCTATAACTATCAGCTGTTAATTGGAATAAATTTGTATAATAACGTTTTGCGCCGACTACATGTTATTTAGGGTATGTAGTTGCCGCAGCACCAGTTGAATACCTGAAGGAATCCTGCTGCAACGTGTTGAACATTCTCCTTCGTGGTCAGCGCTTTGCTTCCGAACCCTTCTGATTCTAAAAGAGCGCCTTCAACTTTCGTTCCGTATCCTAACTGCAAATTTATAACTCGTATAATATAAATATATACGGAATAGAGAATAACCGAACAAAAAGAGACAAAAGGCCTGTGACGTCATAAATTAAAAAAAAAAGTATTTAGTCGTAACCCACAATCGTGACCTCTACAGCACTGTTAATAGCGTAGACTAAACACGATTCGCTTTGGCCGGGTCTGAAACGGGAATGGATACATTGGGAGTCATACAAACGTGTTCCCAGGACTCCCCCAAAAGCACAGTAGCGGGCTGATGGTGTGTTTATTGGTACAGGCTATTGTCTCCGAGGAGGTTGCAGTACGATTTACCACACTCCCCATGTCACTATTGCCCGACGTGGGCGTGCATTGGGTATTCACACCATCAGTTTGAAAAAAGGTTAGGTACAAGGTCCTAAGTTTGAATTTCATGGAAACAATTTATTGTTTTTATTGGACAAGGCGCAGTTTTATCAATTCCTTAATGTAATGGTAGCAATGGTACGGCTAATAATTAACAGATCGTGGGGTTCGCTCCCCACCGGATCTAACTTTTCTAATCAATTAACATTTTTCTGAAATAGGTTGCATGTCTGGAAATCTAGATATTAAATAGATGGTATAGTAGGAGTAGCGCCTACACATGAAAAAAGCCGTCCAGTAGGTATTATCGCGTTTCATTTTCTCATATAGCATCCAGTGAACTATGTTTGTCTGTCCTCTTTTAACATCATAAAAATAAATAAAACTTGTTTTAATTACCTTAGTTTTGTAATCGAGTAGACTTTTTGCGGCATCATACTTATGGGACAGAGGTCCAACTTTATTTGACACCGTGTCCACACCAGGATGGTTCTCAGGCAGTAAAGGTGCTGCAAGGTGGACATCAGACGTTGCTTGATACCCTGGTTCCTTGTACACTGGAAGATCGATCTTAATGGGATAATCAACTGGTGTTGAAACTGTGCTCGTCGCGTAAATCGTCAACAGTAAAAGAACTTGCATTCTAAAAAAAAGATATACAGACTTCATTCTTCAAACTTCTTTAGGAATTACTTAAGTCCTATAATCTACACTAATAATATAAAGCTAAAGATTTTATTTGTTTAAACGTGCTAATCTCAGGAAGTACTGGTTCGAATTCCAAATTATATTTGTTTTTTCGAGGTAGGTTTTAGGCTTTATTTACTATTAGGAGCCAAGAAACAGGTGAAAAATATTCATCTTTGAGTGTCAACCGTTCTACTGTGTCGTGCGCTGAAAAAACGGTTCAAATAACCAAATCATAAAATTATTATTTACCATTAAATGAACTAATAAAATGTCTGCGACAGTATCTTTTAAGAATAACTCGCAACAACGAGGGGTGCGGACGACTTTATGAAAATAAAATAAAATGTACTTTATTCTCTTTAAAATATTAAAAAAATATTTAGATTCGTCAAAAATGTTTTTTTCGTTTGTCTGTCTGTGCGTCGTGATTCTACAGAGTATTCAAAAGAGCAACATAACAGAGAAGAACACCCAAGAAACTCAGTCCGGCTTTTTTAAATATGTCTTAAAAACTAATACATTTCTGTAAGTTTACTCACAGGAGCAATTCATATTACTGCCAGTATGGTCGTTATAAAAATAAATATGATACCCATACTATATATTAAGAAAGTCCTAACTAAAACGAGTCGTATTGGCGTAACATATGGCTTTGTCGCTAAGCATATTTCATTAACAAGCACCGCGTTTTGTTAATAAAAATTATCTATCGCCCAATAAAAGATCTTCGAAATTTTTATCAGAGTTTACTTTAATAAGTTTTATCTGTTTCGATCTGATGTATCTATAGATTAATAACATAAGTAATTAACTTATGGACATCAAAAATCTATCAAATACAATATTGACGTGCTCATTTGAAAACCATATTGTCAGATAATTTTACACACTTTCGCCTAATGCTAGTTTTGTATCTAATGTAATAAATATTAAATTATATAAATCACATAAATTATAGTGATAATGGAAAATATGCCAGAAATCACACGATGTTTCGGGGTATTCCCCCCAAAGTACGCCACATATCTGATATCATTGTTCGGTCTCGGTTTGGGATTGTTAGGCCTGGCTGGTATAATCCTATACGGTCTTGTGGAACAGACGATAACTGCGTTCTTCTTTAAATCGAATACAGTTCCAGTCGATGATTCAGTTAAGAAGTGTGTGCTGCTGACTATAGGACTCTCATCTCTACTTCTTACGTCAGCTAGCTTCCTAATGTTTTTGGGGGCGACCTCTGGTAACGCTGGACCACTCGCGGTGTCTATCTGGATCATATTTATAATGAATTTGATACTTATATCGCTCTGTATCGCAGCTCCACTCTCTTGTTTCTTTATGGAGTCAATGTGCGTGCTAAAAAAACTATCTAACCTCGCCATGATTTGCCTGTACTTAGTTGTAATGGTCTTTTTAGAAATATGGGTGTACTTTATGGTAGTCGCGAATGCTTATCTTATGGAAATTAGTTGAATAAACTTTTACTTTTACCGATACATCAACAAAGGAACTAATTTTGAATATAACTTTTAAAAGCTTTTTAATCTATACTAATATTATAAAGCTGTAGAGTACGTTTGTTTATTTGAACGCGCTAATCTCAGGAACTATTGGTTCGAATTGAAAAATTCCTTTTGTGTTGGTATATGATAGTTTTATATACATATATATATATAATACAACCAAAGATACAGCGGGAAATGTGAAAAAAAAATGGGAAAATTATTCATCATTATGGGTTACTGAGGCGTACGCTGCAAAAACGGTTTAAGATACCCAAAAGATATGTATGAAAGAATGATTCCTCTTTAAATGATTTTAAAAATGTTCATGGCGCTATATGTCTATCTTTTAAGATTAACTTGTAGGAAAGACGGAAAGGGACGCGACCAACGTCGTGGGTTTTTAAAGGGTTGCAAAAACCAATTTGGTTGCCCAAAATAAATGTTTCGCGAACGAAATCGCTGGCACAGCTAGTAATTAATAAAGACGAGGAGGAGTTGGAACTTCATTTGTTTTTCCAAACCTCCTGGTTAGGATTACTTTAAGTAAGCAGTTATTTAACATGAAATTATTACACACATTATTTAAATAAAACACTAACGGTTTAAAACGCGATACATTAGTTAAACTTATTTGAAAATGATTTTTAACTTCGGCCCGACGTTTCGGATGCTTTGCAGCAGCCGTGACCTGTGACCACGGCCGAAAAATGTTTTATTTAAATGTGTACTACTCCCGTAAACTATAGACAGTATTTACACACATTATGCTAATGCCCTTGACTAATTGATTATAATTATGGACATAATTTATCTAATGGGCATATTTTAAAGTCTATGTAAAAAAATCTACAGTTTACACACAGCCTTTGTAAAAACTATAATGCAGCGTAATTTTATATAGATTAAAATTTTAAAGTGGTGCACGTTACTCATTATTCGTTTTAAATTAAAAATTAATGTTTACATATTCAATTACCTGTACCTTTGAGAATCAAAATTTATTTGTATGAAAAACACTTTGCTTATTATCTTGTATTCGCATAACCTACTTAAATTATACTGTATGTACATTTCTTAAAATTATGTATTAAAATTACAAAAAAATGTTTCAAATATTAATTGTCACTTACTTTGTTGATGCACCTTGTATGTAAACAGAATTTTGCGTGTGCAGTGATTAAGTAACGCAGCACTAATATCTGATGGTATTCGGCAAGCAGTGGTTGAGAGTCGCCTACTTTCACAAGTTACGTCACTGAGCCTTGGCAGTTGATACTACCAATGTGGTATGGTGATTCCTAGATATCGCAACGTACTCATGTAACGGGGATCCTTGAATACATAAATTGTTACCCAATGACTTAATACCTAAAAAACGATACATTCATACAATATTTATAAGGAACTTAAAAAATAACACATCTATTTTAGTGGGCTGAAGTGTCTATTATAAAATTCTTCTTCGGGGGCCTCAGATATTATTCACTTTTTTTATATTCAATTAAATATAATAAATAAATGACTTAAGAACATATGGTAAAGTGCGACAAAGCTTGGTAAGCTTCAATTAAATTTTGTGATCTATATTGAAAAAAATATATACATATAAAATTATAGAGAACGAACCTTCTATAAACAATCTTTGCATAACGTGGTTTTTATCGTGAAATACACATAAATAAACGTTAGCACATTTTTTCCAGGTTCCACACATTATCTTAATAATATTTTTTTTCCTATTTTACCGTGCTCCCCATTTTAAAAGTTCCCGCCCCTTTGATTCATTTGCTAGACGTTAGGTTAAACCACAGACTTGTACAAGAAATATTGAAACCGTTTAAGTTATCTGTAAAATAAGTATAAATAAATGGTATTATAGTATTTATACGTCTGTGGTTGATTTGATTATCGCTATTAATACTTTTTACCGGGCCATTTAATTCTTGTTTTAACAATTGTATGGGTTTTGATAAACATTTTTACTAATTCTTCTTCTTTTTAATTAGTTTTTTTTTATACCTTTGTCATATGATTACATCTGTAGTCATTTTGACAATATACATTTTATTTAAAGCCACCTTTTGGCATACATACAAAAAAAATTTAATCTGTGCTTTTGGCGGTTGTAACTTGTAATGTTTTTCTAAAAATGTTAACATTGTTTAATGTTTATAGGAAATAAATAGACTTTCAGAAAATTTGTTGACTGAATACTTATTATTTTGTATGTTATATAGTAATATATTGTTGAAGTAATGCGCTCCAATACTGTATAGTGTAGTTTTATTGTGTAACGTGGTTCACATTACGATGGCCGAATCCTGTTCCAGAGGCCAAAACAACTGGTTTACAAAATAAATATTATGCAAGGACTTTTGTATAGTTGCTAAGAGCAATAAGAGTTAAAGTGATTAACTTTGGTCATTTCTTGTAAACTTCAGCTTCCAAAATGGGAAGGATCAATAATTCCTTCCTATGGGGCATTTTAGCTGCGTCAGCAACTTGGAGTATTTCGTTGTATCTATACTGGTTGCTGAATATGAGCGGTAAGTTTTAACGTAACACATTGTAAAATATTTCTTGAATTTCTTTCTCTATATAAATAGGACATTTTTAGTTACATATGCTTATTAAAAGTCCTAAAGTCGCACTTTGTTTCAATATTTCTGTAATGTTTTAAGGATGAAGTTTAAATTATCAATAAATCTATTTCTATAGTATAGTTAACTTTTGTAATAGAAATAGGAAAAAAATTCTTTGATCAAAGTAGAATATTTTAAGGGCTTTGAAATAAATTTGTAGGTGAAGGTATAATAAAAAAATGCAGAGAGCAGAATACAATACAGACTAGTAAATACAGAAGAAAAGTATAGACTGAAAAACAATGATAAATCTATTGCAGCTTTAGAAGGCAAGAATCTCTTATATGACAATCCTAAAGCAAATAAAATGTACGCCAACAAACTATGGAAGAATCATAGAGATCATTCTGAGTATTTGAGAAAAATGATGCTAAAAGAAAAATTCGCTCGTCAATTTGATCAGAAACCAATTGCCAAAGTGGATAAGAGTTTGGGTAAATACATTTGGAACTTAAATAGATAATTCTCAAATAAATTATAATAGAGTGAATCTCAATAGTAACTATAAAACGGATAGAACTCTAACCCACAAACAACAATACACCATGCTTGACTAATCATTCTGATAGAACATTCATCAAATTTCTTATAATTTAACATTACCATCAGACTTGGTTACCAAGATTTGTGACATAAATTGTTATTTTGTCTCCATAATATTAAAGCTACAATTTATACATTTATAGAAAACCAATTTGGTCTGATACACAATGTGGAAGATGTAAGACTGAGAGAAAAGGGATACAATGTGCACGCTTTTAATACACTTATCTCCCAGCGGATTGGAAATCATAGGGAAATACCTGATACAAGAAATAAATTGTAAGTGGTTTACAATATTCATGTACAAATTGCAAAAAAACATATACATATTTAGCACTAATAGTATAAAAAATATACCCAAGGGAATAAAAGCCACCTTTTTTGTTACAATATGTTGCATGATGTTTGTTGCAAAATTAATTAATATAAATTAATAAAGCTATGTTTATAACATTTGTGAACATATTTTTATATAATCTCAATGAACATAGTGATAGTCTTATGGAAATGGAATTCAACGTCCATAACAGAAAAATGTCCTATCTAATCCTGTGTCTAATTAATGTCCACTACACAACACACACACAGAAACAAGTTTGTTTTATTTTTCCTGAAAAGTTACGTTGTTGTGTCAATATTAATCTGCATGAATTCAAAAGTGCATATTATAGACAGCTATTAAATAGAACTGTCTCATATATTACAGATGCAAGTCCCAAAGATATCCAGAGAAACTTCCCAAAGCCTCAATAATAATCTGCTTCTACAATGAGCACTTTGAAACACTAATGAGATCAGTGCATTCAATCCTGGACCGGACAGACCAAAGACATTTGAAGGAGATAATATTAATAGATGACTTCAGCGATATTGATGATTTACACATTGATGTACAAAAGGCGGTCAACGAGTTGAATAATAGGATGAGGAAAGAAGAGGAAATGCTAGAAACAAACAATATAGATGGAGATAATATAGTTGATTATATTAATGATGATAACGGAGATGCAAAGAAGACAACCGACAGTCACACAGCGAAGCTATCAAAGAGTGGCTTGAATATAAGATTGCTAAGAACAAGTAAACGGGAAGGTCTGATAAGAGCAAGATTGTATGGTGCTGATAATAGTGTGGGTGAGGTGGGTATTATTATTATTTTTCTTTCGGGGGCACCTATGGTAGGAAGAGTGTTCAGTCCATGTTATCAGCTGACCATTTCACCCATTTCCCCATTTCCTCCTTGCAGAGGTTTCGGGTCATCCAACTCTCCCCATGTCCCCTTCAAACCTTCCAGTTTGCTTTCAGAATCTTATTATTTTTTCCATCTTTTTTCCAGTGAGGTGGGTATGTTTATCGATATAGTCTTGGAAACATTATGTTTTTTAAATTCCCTTAACTAAACTACTTATCGTCATTTTAGATATGTACATAAATATCTTACTTTATATTCCACCTATGTACCTTGGAAGTGGAAATTGTTAACATTTGGTTTTGTTACAGCCTTATTGGCTGTAAAAAAGCTAGACAGTAGAAAGTAAAGTACAGTGGTTAGTCAATTCAATTTGAACTGAAAATAATAATTAAATAATGTCAGATTGTATGTAATTTTTCTATGCATACATTTCATTAAAACAAAAGAGCCCATATTGTTACACTGATTTTTTCATATATTCCATACAAACTACACCGTCCCGTGGTTCTTTGTAAGTGAATTAATCAGTTTTTTGGTTTCTTGAACAGTTTTCCCAGCGCACACAACGGAAATCCTCAAATGCATACTTTTTTTATACCACTATTCCTTGCGTTTCCCTACTATTAGTCGCAGGCTGATGTTTCAAGCCCCGATAAAATCCCTAACCAACAAATATTTTTTCTATTTGAACCGTTCAAACAACGTCTTTATAATATTAGTGTCATTAGTATGTTTTGTAGCCCAACATTTTAATTTTGTTCTGGTCTTTTAAATAAAAAACTTTTACGGGTTAAAAACCGGAAAATTTTTTTAAACTTTTTTGAAAAAATTTTTTTCCCCCCCCCCCCCCCCCCCCCCCCCCCCCCCCCCCCCCCGGGGGGGGGGGGGGGAACCCCCCCAAAAATTTTTTTTTTTTTTTCCCTTTTTTTCCCTTTTTTTTTTTTTTTTTTTTTTTTTTTTTTCCCCCCCCCCTTTTTCCCCCTCCTAGTTGTGGTCTGTTTAACATTGACTTGTAATGGTATTTTATGGAGAAAAATGTCCCATATATACAACAACAGAGACTTATGGTGCTTTAATGAGTTTTCTATGGTTTATAAAGGATAATATTTTGCAGGTTCTAATATTCCTGGATTCCCACATCGAGGTCAATATGAATTGGTTGCCTCCCTTACTTTCGCGCTTGTCGGAAGGTGTGGACGGGGTAACAAACCGCTACTCCTCACACGTAGTGGCACCGATTATTGATGTCATCAATGCGGATACCTTCGATTACTCGCCAAGTCCACTTGTTAGGGGTGGCTTTAACTGGGGACTGCATTTCAAGTGGGATGGCTTGCCAAAGGGTACATTGAAAGGTAAAAACCATGCAATTTGTATTGAGTATTCTATAGCCCTGTATAACGCGTTGCGTTTAGTTAACGGGGCTCTGGATCGCAAGGAAACGTGAAGAATTCTTCAATACATTTATTTATAGACTTGTGAACATCAATATAGTTGAAAATTAAAAACTCTAAATTTACTCTTACTATCAGTTCCGAAATCAACGGCGCAATATATAGCTTATTATTAACGGGTTGTGGATTCGATTCCCATCGGGTACAATATGTTTCTAATCAATTTTTGTAAATGCAGGAATTCGTCTGGAATACTTGATGTTACATAGTAGGAATACGGATGCAAAGGCCTTCAGATGTTATATGGCTGGAGTATTTTACCCTCCATGCTTGTGAGCATATATGTACTTTATACTATAGGTTAAGTTTCGAATATTGCGTTACGATTATTCGAATCAATAATATCTAATTACAGATGATGAAGATTATGTGAAACCAATAAAAACACCAACTATCGCCGGCGGTCTGTTCGCTATTTATCGGGAGTATTTCAACAAGATAGGCAAATATGACCCGGGAATGAACCTTTGGGGTGGCGAGAATCTTGAAATATCGTTTAGGGTAAGTTCAATATTATTATACAATTATAGTCTGTATTATTATAAGGAAGAGATCAGTATTATATTGTATTGTAATTGTAGTGTATAACAGTTTAGCGTATACTCCCGAGTTTCGGGGTTACCCAGACGGTTGCGTATAACAGTTCGGAAAAGTATAAGTGCTTGTGTTTGCTGAAGTTATGCTGTAGAGTTAACAGCTTAAAGGTTAAGATTAAGAGGAAGGCAAAGTACCCAACCCCCAAGAGTAATGATTTATTTCCTATTAATATCGCTCATATATAATTTACAAGAAAGGTAGAAAATAGGACGTCACTAAACTAACCTTTAAATTTGCTTTTAATAAAAACATGATTGAGCACGACCTGAACGTGAGAATTATGCTAGCTATGCTATAAAATAATATTATTATAAAAATATAGTAATTTTGTTCGGACGTTTGTCCGTACAGTAATTAAAATATAAATATATACATCTATATGTATACATAAGCCACTAGAAGAATTTAAATAATAAAATTAATATCTTAAATTTACACAAAAAATTCGCCGTTATAATTACATATCGTTAAGATTGTAAAATGATTTTAATGTTTATAAATTAAAAATAAATTACAGTTAATTTAGATTTTTTTATTTGTGTAGGGTGTATGACGTCATTTGTGGGTAAAAATGTGCATAAGTGCATCTATTTTGCATGAACTGCACCAATGTGACCACATATGACGTCACGTGTATTTACGCTTCACAACGTGGTTCTAAGATGTTCAAAGACTAATAAATAAAATTTGATTTGTGATCATATAAGTATCCTTAAAGATAATTTCAACACACTTGTCTCCCTATGACCACGGCTGCTGCAAAGCATCCGAAATGACGGCCGTAGTTATAGTTTGTAAACAAGTTTAACTGACATATTTCGCTTTTTAAACCGTTAAAGTATTTTATTGAAATGTAATAGACTTTCTAAACATTTGACGATTGTTTTGAATTTTTCGAAATTTTTCGAAATTTTTTTGAAAAATTTATTGCGTAGACGCAAATGAAATTCAAGGGTAGAAACTTATGTTTTTTTTTATTACACCATAAAGGAGATAATTACATGATGTAAATTAACATTTGAATTTGTTTGTAGATATGGATGTGCGGTGGTAGTCTGGAGTTGATTCCCTGCAGCCGAGTCGGTCATGTATTTAGGAAACGTAGACCTTATGGCCTAGGTGATAAGGAAGACTTTATGCTACACAACTCGATGCGCATGGCACGCGTATGGATGGATGAATATGTTGTAAGTATAATTATATGACTGCCTCTGTAGCCAAATGTTTTAACGTGTTGCCTAAGTTGTATGTTAATCCCGAGAGGTCCTGGATTCAAATCCCAGGGAAACAATAGATGGGACGGGCAGGGCACAGAAGTCTGATGAAGAACTTGCCTGTAGAGAGCCGATAAGTGAAAGTGACACAGAAATGTGTTCTCCCTTGGGGGAAATCGGGAATTCACTTACTCACACACTAACATTGAATTCTATATTGTCTTGAGAAAGTTGTGAAATTCTCAAAGTTTTTGAATGCTGGGGCTATCTCTCAATAGTTTCTTTCTAGAAAGGGCCCTGTTTTCCAGTTCTTCATTTTATTTATTATGTGCACGACTGTATTGAAATTGAAAAACATATTCGACTTTGTCTGCGCGCCTTTGTCTCATAGAATTATATATAACTAGCTGTGCCCGCGACTTCGTTCGCGTGGAAAAGTGACTTGGGGTAGAATTTTTAATTATTTAGGCCGTTTATTAATTTATGTAATTGCGCATTTATCGCAGCCAATCTATGTTGTTACTGCTACTTTGCCGCAACACTCTCACCTCACATCAATCCTACTCTAACTCCCACTCTCATTCATACACTCACTCCCACTCCTATTCCTATTCCTAAAGAAGAAAGTTTCATTGTTCTAGCTTCAAAAACCACGAATTTCCATACAAACTTTCACCCCCTCTTTTAACCCCTTACAACCCCCTTTTCTCAATAAAAAGTAGCCTATGTCCTATCCTGTCTGTCGTGTCAGGGTCTAGACCATATGTGTACCAATTTTCAGTCAAATCCGATTAGTAGTTTTGGCGTGAAAGAGTAACAGACAGCGCAGTTACATTCGCATTTATAATATTAGTAAGGATAATCATAAAATTTTACATTATTTACACCAGTGCCATCTCTCTTACCTATACTTCTGTTTTCATACCTATAGTTTTAAATTACAGAATAAAGTGATAGAGCAGAACCCGTCAGCTGCTCACGTATCGATAGGTGATATATCAGAGCGTCACCAGCTACGGAAAGACCTCAACTGCAAGTCTTTCAAATGGTATCTGGAGAATGTGTACCCAGAACTGGAATCTGGTGAAGACACGATTGCTAAGAAGAGGATACAAGCTCTCAATGACCCTGAAAAAAATAAGTTTCAACCGTGGCATTCTAGGTAAGTTAGGTTGTTTACCTATACATGAAAAATGCTTTTCATATTAATGTTAATGTGGATTTTAATACTAACACTGCCAGCGACTTTGTACGCGTAAAGTAGTTAATTTAGGCATCAACATTTATTTTTGCAAACCTCCTCATCGTTATCAATTTGCTGTCACCCACGACACGAAATTGTCCGCGTCCCGTCGTTCTTTGCAAGTTAATCTTTAAAGATAAAAATAAAGTTAAAAAAATGTTCGCGGACATTTTTTTAGATCATTCAAAGAGAAATCATTATTTAAATAAAACACTTTAACGGTTTAAAACGCGATATATTAGTTGCAGAAAATGATTTTTCTTCGGCTATTTCGGATGCTCTGCAGCAGCCGTGGTCACGGGGAGACTACCTAAAGAACTAATATATCGCGTTTTAAACCATTAAAGTGTTTTATTTAGATGAATAATTTTCTCCAATTCATATTTCCCACTCTTCGCCCCTATCGGTCGCAGCGTGAAGTTTTATAGCCTAAAGCATTCCTCGATAAATCCTCTAATCAACACAAATAGTTCAAACCAGATGAGATATCATTGGTGCAGACAGTATTTACAAAGCGACTACATCTTGTATTACAGGAAGCGTAACTATACAGACTCGTACCAAATCCGACTGAAGAACACGACTCTGTGCATACAAAGTGCTAAAGATATCAAGACTAAAGGCGGCGGACTGGTACTAGCTAATTGCATCAGGACTCTTAACCAGGTTATTATGTAAATTATAAATCGATTTTAGATTAAAAAGGGTTACGACACAAGCAGGACTGGCATCCACAGGTTCCCTGCTTTAACCAATTGAGCTACCGAGTCCTGACAGTTAGTGAGCTGACCTCAATATAACTGTTGCTTGGATACAAATAGTCTTTTTTTTTTCAGATGTGGTTTGAAACAGACCGAAGTGAGTTGGTTCTAGGGCGTACCTTATGCTTAGACGCGGTGAACAATATATCACCGTTACTTGGGAAGTGCCACGAATTAGGAAGTACACAGGAGTGGAAACACAAGGGATCGGTAAGAACTGAACAATAAAACTACAAACCTACTGCGTAAAAACCATCAGGATATAATATTTATTAAAGTGTGTTTTTTCTAACTTGTCATTTTGTTCAACAAACATACAATTTACATAATATCGGAGTTTTATGACAAGGTATACTTTGATTTACACTAAAAACACTTTATAGTTGTGTTTGCGCTAGCGTAGCAGATTTTACTTGGACCTTGGGACACCTTCCATCTTTAACCCCCGCGACCACGATTGCAAAGCATTCGAAATATCCAACCATAGTTCTTAATAAGTTTAACTGATGCATTTCGCGTTTTAAACCGTTTGTTATCTAAATGTGTATCAATCGGTGACCAGGAAAACTATATTGTTGACAAAACTTTGGGAATAATGTAAGAAATTATATTTCAGGCTGGAAGCCCCATATATAACACAGCGGCTGGTATGTGCTTAGGCGTAGAACGGGCGTATCGCAACGAGCCAATCCTCATGGTGATCTGCGACAACGAGTCGAAACATCAATGGGATTTCATCAGATCGTAACTGCTTCGGCGGAATAACATAACGACAATACCCAGCGTAAAATAAGGTGCAACACTAGTGTTCGAATGTAGGACGTCACTAGGTAAACAGATTATAAATGTTTAGACTAGGTTGTCTGTTAAAAGGGTTGTGTAGTCTGTGTATATTTTGTTTTAGAGACTATTATCTAAATTAACACAGATTTGTGCAGTATTTATTTAGTATCATTAGATTCTTAGTTTGATTTTCGCCTGGAATTCATATTGGCTTGAAAATCTCTTCTATTTTAATTTCTATATAAAAATCCTTAAAATTAAACTAACTTGGAATCTCAGACATATTATGAATCGCATTTCTTCTATTATGTTTAAAGACTGTGGCGAGTGAGAGATTTATAGAAAATAATATTAGTAAATTATATGATTATATTTGATTAAGATAGCGTGGAGTTAACGCATTGGATAATTGAAAAGACAGTTTCGTTTATATCGAGATATTGTTAACATTATTAACAGTGCCATCTGGCGGAAAATGTGAGTACTAAATCTTATATTACCAAGAAAAATATTGTCATTGTATTAAATAATGCACACCTTCCATATTATAACGTTTATTTGTAATGGTGTATTATATTCTTATCTAATATGAGGCTGCTAGAGACAGAGTGGCCTAATAACAATAAACTTGATTTTTAATAAGGAGGAAAATAAAAAACGTGCAATTAACATAGGCATACAAAACTTTGTACTATTATTTGTGTAAAAATTATGTTAACAATTTTCGGTCACAGAAGAAGAGATTAACATTTTTACACTATGAAAATATAAATAAATCAAGTCATCAAATTGAACTTAGACTACGCTGCCTCTAGCGGCTTCATGTATTACATATATATACTAACTCAGTGCTGTGTACTATGATATGTTGGTGTATGAAGCGAATATACAAAAACGCATAGATTACTAATCAGTCTATGAAAGAAATTATTTTTTATGAATTAGGTAAATTTATATACCTATTATAAATTATATGTTTACAGCGTTGTCATAAAAACATCTTTTAAATGCATTTTCTAGTATCCAATAAGTCATCCTGTAGGCAAAACAAACGCCATTGGTGTACATTTTAATCGAACCCTGTAAAGATTGGCATATTTTTGGAAATTTTTGTTTTAACTAAAATTATACAGATTAATAGTTGTATAGACATATATGAATATTGTATATATATATTTGTTTTATAAGCTTTGTGAAATATTTAAAAGATCGCATATATAGATCTGCTTTCAATAAATCTAAATAGTTAAGTAAATAAATTTAAAATATAGATTTAAAAAATACGTCACGGACGGGACTTGAAGCGGCATCCGTGCCGCTCTAACGAATTGAGCTACCGTTACCTAGACGTCATCGTCGAATCTCTTCGACGGACATCAACGTGAGAAAAATTATTTCAATAGTTTAGTAAATGTTGTATTGCAAATTTTAGTAAGAAAAAACTGATAAAGTCTGGTTGATCGAGCTCATCATCTGATGAGGCGATATTCACCCGAATATCGCCATCATCATCATCATCAGATGATGAGCTCGATTGAGAATTGTCGACGTTGTAAGGGTTTACAACGCGACAATTCTCAATTACGACAGTCGAAACAGCTTTGCAGGATTGTCTAAAGTCTTAGGGCGTATACACACCAAGCGGTTTCGGAATACGGTCAGCCGTCCGGTTACTCGTAACATTAATAAATTGCTTTTCGTACGCACTGTCTGGGTCACAATTGTGGCGGTTACTCGAACGCGTGGTTTTATGGTTCGTTGTTCGACTGTTCCTATATACACAACGGTTAGGTTTCGATTGCCTCTCGGTTATTATGGCTGCAAAACCACTATTTTCGACAAAGTTTGTTACCCTAGTTAATATTAAACGATAGACAAATACTGTCCAGACATTTTCAACGATAATTTAAAGAAGAATATTTTTGGGTTTCTACAACCGTTTTCGCAGCGCACGCAACTCTTGGTTGTAGCGTGACGTTTAAGCCTTCCCTTATTATTGATCTACACACAAATACGTTTTACGTACTTAGCTTTATAATAATAGTATAGATAACATATTCGATCAGAATATGAACCTTCATAGTTAAACGGAAATTTCCACGGGGCAAAACAGTGACATCGCTATTCAAATGAAGATAAAGTCTTATCTATGAAATTTGTTTTTAAACCTGTTTAACAGATGGCATGATTCCATCCAGACAGATTTAGCAACTGCATTCTGTGACTGACCAGACGGCAGACCGCGTTGCGTTAAACCGCTGGCCGTAAATGGGCCCTTATTGAATGAAACTTATTTGAATGCGAAAAATAGAACATATTATTTTTTACATATATGTTATATATCCGTCCTCTTGCTTTACGTGCTACGAATCTCTGTTAAGTTTGTACATTTGATTTAGAACAATTTTAGTTCTTTTATAATATTTTCTTGTCGTACCTTCCTATACAAAGATGCTCAAAGGTAATTCGAAATAGTTATTAAGGGATGTAAAGGACTCTGATTAGGTAGAACAAACACTTTACTAATTAACTTACGAGAGACATTTACGTAATTTAGTAGAATATAGAAATTTTACAATCCAGACTTAGTTTTTGATTGACGCATTTCATTTTGTACATATGAGAATTATCGTTACTGCTAGCGTAATACCATGCTTAGACCTTCTGTAATTTGGTTTGAAATCGCTCTCGTAGTTTTTAATACATACAGACGCTTGCGCTGTTTATTACGTTTTAACCGACTTCAAAAAACGGGGTTCTCACTTCGATGCGTAAATGTGATTGTTTCTGTTAATATTTGAATGTTCGAATTCTTCTTCAAGCGTCTGTATTTTACTCGAGTAGTACACATTTAGATAAAACAATTTTAACGGTTTGAAACGCGAAATGTTTCAGTTAATTTAGTAGCCTCTCTGTGACTACGGCTGCTACCATCCGAAACGTCTTATTTAAATTGGGAACAAGTTAAAAGTGTTTTATTTACAAATGTGTGTACTAAACCGATGCGCTATTTCACTATAATTTTTAGTTCTTTCACGATCAAGTCGTTGAACTCAGCGTCATCTTTCAGAGCATGTTTATGAAGGCATGTCTCCCTCCAGTGATTTAAATTGAACATACAGCTACTTGACATGACACATGTCTAACAACGGTCTCGTGTAGTATCCCCGTAGGCGATATACAACCACTCAACATAACGAGCCCGCCGTACCTACTCAACGTCTGTCGAATAATGTCTGTCCGCATTCTTTTCCTAGTAAAACCTGAATATTTACTTGTATTAATACAACAATACCCTATAATACTTCTATAAATTTGAAACTCGGCACAAACTTCAGTGTAGAAATTATTGCATTTTTATAAAAAAACGTGGCCAAATGAGTGTTGACATATGCCAACACTCATTTGGCCAGCATGGAAATTAGGTCCCAGCTGTGGCAATAGCCACGGATCTTGGATACGTTTATCCCACGTGGTTAAGTAAATCTTAAATACTCATTTTTCTAATTTGTACAAAGAATCAAAACACTGTTGTGGTTCTGTCTTTTTTTAAGTATATAAATATTTATTGAATATATTTTATACTATTTATTTAGATGTTTTATGTGCGTTGATATTTTGTGCATAATATATTGATTAATAAAGGAATACAATCCGCTATGTCTTTATAACATCACCCACTTTGTGTTTTTATTGAGGAATTGGCAAAAATAATAAATCTATACTGTATAAAATTGAAGAGTTTCAACCCGCGACCTTATTGTTTAATTTTTGAGTTACGAAGGTGGTCATCATTTTAATGCAATTATGGGAAGATTTAATTAATAGTTATGATCGCATAATATTTTAATAAACAAGAAGCTCATTTAAAAAAATCTTGTTCATATCATGCAATGTAAGACTGATTTCGAATCATTTACCTTGGGAAGTATTCTTTAAACTCACTTAAAGGTGAACCAGATAGACTCCCTGGAAGCCTACCTAAGCCTCTGTATCGTAGACAGATTCTAAGCTTTCCTTCTGATAATATTTACAACTAACTAAATTACTTTTGCGAGCGAAACAGTCATAGAAGTGTGCGACAAAGACAGATATATTCGTGTGAGAGAGATACATATCTGTTGCCGTGTCGTTTCCATCAAACGTATTTATTATAATTATTAAAAAATAAATATCACATGAATAAGAGAAATTATATTGACGTAAGTTCGGGCTTAAGGTAATTTAATGTAAATAAAAGACAACTTTTTTGATATGTTAATCAACATTTATTTTAACATTTAAAATTACATAAAAAGAAGGCAAATTGCCTTAAAAGTCTTTGATTATTTATTATGACCTACAGAAAAGATTTCATTTATAGAGTGACAGAGAAGTAGTGACATTACTTATTTCGTATGACAATAATGATTTGGTGCCAATAGAAATTCACACAAATTACAGTAAACGTAAGATAGCAAGTTCTTAAACAACAACAAAATAACTTATATACAATCATTTTAAAATATGACTAGATTAAAATAATATCGTCACGTTCTTCTGTGTATCTTATTACAAGCGGAATTAACGAAACTCAGCTTTTATAAAGTCATGTTAAATACGCAATAGATTGAGTTATCATAATTAAATAAAACACTTAACGGTTTAAAACGCGATATATAATTAATCTTTTTGGAAAATTAGTCACCACGGCTGCTGCATAGCATCCGAAACGTCGGGCCGTTAATAATTTTCAAATAAGTTTAACTAATATATATCGCGTTTTAAACCGTTAAAATATTTTATTTAAATGTTTAATACTCGCGTACACGACAGACAGTATTGAGTTATGATATGTTAGACAAAATTTCTTACACTTGCGTTATCAATACGTAAATTCACGAGATCCAAAATGATTTTATACGTTCGCAACTTAACAGAAATCAAAGTAACGAGTAACTTAGACGTATCTTACAATAATTATAAATCTACCCCCTTTTGCGAAGCTTATAACTACATTACATGGATGAAATAATTATCGAGCGAGATCCTATGAGCAAGTGTATATTTTGACTGTCAATAAATAAATTTATTTATATATTTCTGCATAAAGAAATCTAAGTCGGAGGTAGATTTAAGACATAAATGCTCCAAAAATAAATAGGTCTACTAGGTATTATATTATCAAAAGCCATAGTAAGTAGACTGACAGTAAATAAGATTTTTATATTGTCAGAATTAGAGCCATGTATAATTTAGGATTAGGTTTCAGCTTATGTGGGAGTGCGCATACATTATTGATTATCTGCGTTTAGGCGTGTTATTCTAAGGAGAAGTGGCCATCTTTTACACAATACCCTCATACATATTGTCTTCAGCACTTGATAGATAACATTGACTGGTGTTCGGCGTGATACAATATTTATAACGCAGTTTTCACGCCGAAAATCTCTAACAAAGAAATGTAGATTATTTCTGATCGTTTTTACTGCCTTTTGAAAATAATCCATGCGCAGTCAATGTATCTCTTAAGTTTTAGATTCAGTGTGAGTCGTTTTGGTCCCAACGCTTAGGAGTCAATCGGGCGTTTAGTAAACAATAATAACTTTTACAATAATTGCCCATGACTCCATATTCTACATTCCACAATTATAAAATGGAAAGCTAACGTTCAAAATGATGGCGTCATGATATGATAATTGGGAGCTTTGCTTGCTCGTAAGTTAGAGATATGTTAAATTCACAGTAGTGGAAAAGTAATACAATATTAGGAAATGAATACATATTGTGACGTTAACAACTACAAATGTAAAATAGAATAAGTTTATAAAGGAGAAAATAACACCAATGTTAAATACTGTCTATAGTTTACGCGAGTAGTACACATTAAAAAAAAACCCTTTAAAGGTTTAAAAACCGGTTTTTTTTTAAAACCTTTTTAAAAAATTTTTTTTCCCCCCCCCCCCGGGGTTTCCGTTTTTTGGGCGCCGCCGGGGGGCGGGGGGGGCCGGGGGGGGGGGGTCCCCCCGCGGCCCCGGGGAAGGCCGGCCCCCCCCCCCCCCCCCCCCCCCCCGGGGGGGGGGGGGGGGGGGCCCGGGGGGGGCCCCCCCCCCCCGGGGGCCAGGGGGTTTCCCGGGGGGGGGGGGAAACGGGGGGGCCCCCAAAAAAACAACCCCCCCCCCCCCCCCCCCCCCCCCCCCCCCCCGCCCCCCCCCGCCCCCCCCCCCCCCCCCCCCCCCCCCCCCCCCCCCCCTTCCCGGGGGGGGGGGGGTTTTTTTCTTTTCCCCCCTTTCCCCCCCCCCCCTCCCCCCCCCCCCCCCCCCCCCCCCCCCCCTCTCCCCCTTCTTCCCCTCTTTTTTTTTTTTTTTTTTTTTTTTTTTTTTTTTTTTTTTTTTTTTTTTTTTTTTTTTTTTTTTTTTTTTAACACCAATGTTACCATTACAATATTGGACATTTTACACAGATAAATGATTACTTACATATAATCGATAGAACCGGAATAGACATGGTGACAGTATTCGAAAAACACGAAAAAAGAGGTTGGCAAAATTTTAATATCGAACTGGTGCAAATGGAGTCTGTGTTAAAAAAAGGACAAGATGGCGGCACAGTTATAGAATGAAGGGTAGTTTTATGGCAAAGACAACTTTTATATTGATATTAAACAATTTTGGACTGTCAACATGTCTACAAGTGAAATCAGACTGCTTGGCAACCCACGAATGAGATTTTAAATACCAAGAAGTTAGTTGAACTTTTAACATTCGTTGTTGCAACCCACATTGTTACCATTCCGGTATATACATTAAACTAATTAGCTCTATAAAATGAAATGCATTTTTGCAGGACTTATCTAATGTTACCTTAGCTTACCTGTTTTCTTTTAGTATTATGATTAAATGTTTTTGGGGTGGGGATGCGAGTGGGGGTGATTTGGTGCATATGTCGTTTTACTTACGGATTGTACAAAAATGTAAATAAGTTTTTCTAAATTGTTTACGCTCTTTGAAGGATAATTTATACCAATATTAGCTATGTAAAAAACTTGCGCTTTCGTATCTAACTATAGCATTTAAACTTAAAATATATTATACAAATAATTTTAATTTTAACATATTGATGAACAATATCTATAAGAACGTAATAATAGCTAGTATAAAATATAACGAATTGAAAGGAAACGGATAAGAACAAAAAATTTTCTTATCTAATCTAGTTAGCATTAGCTAAGTTCCTAACTAGGCTTAAAACTAAATTATTGCCTTATACTTAACATGCTTCGTAAGAATACACGTAGATGTTGAAATAAAAAATTTAAAACGTATTTACAAGAATTCGCGGAAAAAAATGTACTCCAATACCTTTGGATTGTGTGTACATGATACAAAGATATTAGCGTACGGGACCTAACCTAGGTTTCTACTTATGTACAGTTCGCCTAGAGCAATATTATTTAATTTATGATTCGATAAATAAAACTGCTAAAAATTAAGCCTTGGGTATCTTTTCTACTCGATGTTAATATTGCAAAGAATAATTTAAGCATACTGATATCTTTTAATGTCCCAGAAACATAAGACATGACCTAGAATCAAGAGATCTAGATCTAGAGATAAATATCCAGAAATAGAAACGAAACTCTGATAATTATTCTATACTAGTATTTTTTATGTTTGTTTGTACATGCATAACTCACGAATACTGATAAGAATTGAGCAACTATTTTATGTGTTCGTTGGAGCGCGTACAGCTTATTCTAACTAAGCCTAGCTTATAGAATAATTAGGAGCTTAACTAAACTTAAGAGTAATGCAGAGATATACAATTTTGCCGTTGCAGGACGTTCCATCAACCGCAACCTTATTTACAAAATTCCAAAACTATTATTTTTATACACTACAGTTTCCTTGACATTTGTTAAAGGCGGTAATCGAATCCACGACACCCAATATTGGTGCCGGGCTACGGTACTTTGCTTTGTTGTTAAAATTTTCATCCATCATTCTATAATTTGAACATGAAAAGTTTCAAAAATAGAACGAATTTTCTATTTGAATTTTCTTTAATATTTTTGTATTTGTTGAATATTTCGATCGTCACTTGCTTTCTCGCGTCTATGTCAGCTTGTCAGCATAGGACTTGTTTCAATTTCTAATAATTTTGTGTTAATGCATAGATAAACTCAAATATTGATAAGCCGCGCGAGAGTTGCATATAGATACTGATATATTGAAAGAATTCGATGATCACGGACACGACGTGGTAGCTCAATTTGTAGAGCTTTTAGTGTGTTTCTTCCGCTATTTGCGCTATTAAAAAGGATACTGTATTGTATAAAGGGTGCGTTTATCCCTGCATTACTTATAATATTTAAAACATTATATTATTTACAGCTAATCATCATATTGCTTTAACTGAGAATGCACGCACCGGCACCTTAGTGGGCCGGCTAGGAAAAATATATATACATAACAAGGAACACTTTCCTTCTATATAGAACTCCATAAAGAATTACATCGCAATTTTCCATACGAGTAAGTCATTGACGAAGTTCGATCTAATAGAAAACTGTCCGTTATTATATTTATAACATAACACTATAATATGAATAGAGAACTGTCTGTGATAAATTATATCATGATAATGTTCGTTGCGGAAATACCTCGGCGGATACGAAGCGCAAGTTTAAAACACGGCCGTGAAACTTTTAATAGGAACATAAGAATGTTTTACGAGTGTGTTATTTGAGAGCACCAACATCTACCCGCTGACTCTGAAAGGACATATTATTTATTCTAACTTTTAATTGGAACACCGATCGTCAATTCACCGAGTCACGCTAGTTTTGGAGCTCGTTCACGTCTCTGAAACTTCTGAAAACAGTGAACATAACTGCACAATTCGTTTATGACATGAGCATAGCAACCATACGATGGAAGGTGTTTTAGCCCAATAAGATCTAATTATTGTGTGTTTGGACTTTCAGAAATCTTCAGATGGAAATCAAAACGCGGATTTATACTTAACTGCTTCTGGACTGTAGATTGCATCATCCCGACAGGTTTTTTAATGATAGAAATGATGGGAGCCTTCTTTTAATGCTTAGATTTACCACCGGATCTAACATGTTTGGAAAAATCAGAAACTTTTTTAACAAACATTTTAAGCCCGGTGAAAGTTGAAACTACTGGACCAATGAGGCCATCGGTAGAGCTCTTAAGACTCAACGTCACTCGGTAAATCAGATCACGCGCTAGTCAGATTATATACGTAACATCCAGACACTGACATATCTTAATACTACAAAGAATTTTGGATATCAATTACGATTAATTCGGCTTTCAATACAAATACGTCGTACAACATTTAAGGACTCAGTTAAATGAAAGTACTTAAGTCCAAAAGTGGACTACATACTAACGGTGGATTAATAAATATCTCTCTTGTAAATTCGACTCGTGTTCGTCCTCAAGTGCTGTACGATTCCTACGTTTCGTGCCTGGTTGAAGAAAACAAGAAGCACAGGTGGCAACTCTTGCCTAGGAAGTGTACTACCTCCGGAAATATATATCCTTAACGTTTAAAACAGGTTAAAAAAATAGGAGTTAGATTTGGATATATTACAGGTCGACACTGAGATGAATCTACGCTTGTGTAAATTCCTCGCAATGCCGACCTTCGAAATGAGTGCTACCAAGCAAATGTATGAACGAGGCGCAGTATACACTGAACGCGGCATCCTACATTATGTTGGTGTACCCGACGAGGGTAGCCGTAAAGGCGAAATAGTGGAAGATCGTGGGAGCGCTGGGCGAAGGGCGCCGGGGATAGCCGTGAAAACTTACGAGCTACAAATGTTGTAACAATAATGCCACTTCGCACTTTGAGCGCGTAGTGTACAATATTGTCAGTAACAATGCCGGTCACTGAGTTTCGATGACAATTTATCAACCTCAATGGCGCGTACGCTTTTGATATCTAAATCTCAGTGACCGGCGCAAGCGAAATATCGAATCAAATAATTAATATGACGTAAAGTCATCACGGTCAGCCACCAAGTACTATCCTTAGATGTCTTTATCCAATGATAACAGTAGAAATATAGTCACAGCCTGACATACAACTAATAATGGCAGTCAAGATGTAGCGGAGACAGTAGTCGGTGGCGAGTTAATGATTTCAAAATAAGAATGATGATTCACAACATATACAATAATTGCACATCGATATTTCGCAGTTCCTAATATAGTACTAGCCTACAGTAACTCCTATCTACTTGCTAACTCTACTTTTAGTTCTAATTGCTTGACTATGTAGCGTGGACCGTGTGAAGCGGGGATATGGTGGGAAGAAGATTCAAAAAGTTAGCAAGTAAACAGTACATTGCCAAGCGTCATGTTCACTAAAACATGCTCACCTAAAATTGATTATTAATACTGTTATTAATACTGCCCGATATCCTATCACAATTCTTATGCAGTCTGTTAGATTCGTAATATTGACGAGCCCCGGGCTTAAATGAAAGCTGTAAAGACTTCAAATGAAACTTAGGGTCTACACTAACATTTATGAATAGCTAGAAGCTCATACGAAACCGAGTTCGTTTTTTCAATTCGTCATTTCCGGCGGGATGCTCCGAGCTTAGATTTGTGAATTCTCCATTTGAAATTAGAATCGGTATTTGTAAATAGAAATTTCTGTGAACTAAAAATCTAATTTAGATGTTAGCAGGAAGATTTTAGAGCGCGTGAAGAGAACACCGATTCACAAATCTCTGAAAGACGTTATGTCGATCACTGATAATTACTAACAAATACCTAAAGCCATCATCACATTTCATATCCTTGAAGAATGATCGTTACATATTCTTACATTTGTGTTAATTGACACTTTTGAAGTTAATGTTCGTATCTTAGTTTTCCATAAATTTTCTGAATATTTTATAAATTGTAGAATAAATAGGGTGGCAAGTGTTTTCAAATGGAATAACAGGTCGAATATTGACCGAACCGTTCTAATTTAGTTAGCAAGATTCTGATATGAATCGCCTGTATTTCAAAATCACTTCCCAGCCTATTTACCCCTAAGTTACGTCGTCATTATAATGGGTCGTAAAATATTATTAGTTTCGTTGTATCGGTGGTTTATAGCCGTGAGTCATTCGTTCGAGGAAGCGGTGTAAGTCGTTAAAGCGCGGTCGTTGCATTGGTTCGCGCCGCCAGCATTCATGCATAAGATCGTATAACTCCCGTCGACATCGTGGTGGGGGGGCAGCAGGGACACGAGCCCCGCGGCCTCCACAGCGCCACTGACTCGCGTTTGCTACCACCTTTATGGAGAGAGGAGTTTTAAAATAAACGAAATTTATGGCTACAGTAGGGGGAAACAATATAACGCCAGAATGGCTGAAAAATCTTATACTATTTCTCCTTGATGTTATCGTGAAGTGCAGCATGTTTCAGAAAAATTATAAATTGAAAAATTAGAAAACATGTTGGACCTGGTGGGGATCGAACCCACGACCCTTGATCGCAATATTAGCCATACATTGCTACCATTAGACCAACCAACCCCTGCGACGAGCTTAATTGTGGAGTAACATTTTAGAGACTGTATAACCTTTTAGCATCATAACAGATTATAACTTACTTGGTCATCGTTCATTTCTTCGAAAGGTTTTGCTACACAGTATGTGAGGATTTCCCAAACGGTCACACCGAAGGACCAAACGTCGCTGGCTGGAGAGCACATACCCTGGAAGAAGTAAGTGGGTTACACCAGGACCAGGCAAATACGAGAATAAGAATGATGGGATGCAAATAGGAACAGGGTTTACCATAAGGAGACTCTCCCAAGCCATCCAACGAAGTGGTACTCGGGTACCATTCGCCATAATATGGTAGTCGCCGATAAATTCTTCACAAAACATTGCATAGTCGGATACTTTAATATGCAGGTCGTTTGTGACTGTCACGTTTCTGCAATCAACATTATTTTATTTATTTTAAAATATAAAATCTCATTTCATCACATACGTGGTAAACATATCTCTGTGTCCGTCTCTCTGTTCGATTAATATGCAAGTATTCAGACAGAAGAGTCAGTAACAAGATATAGTACTAATAATAGAAAGAGATTGAATTCTACAACATTACAATGTGACGTCAATGTACCTATATCTATGATGTAATTTTTTTCACCAATTCAAGACTTGACTGAGCTCAAGTAAAGAAGATGATCAACGAGCTTTAAGACGTTATCATTATCTATCGTTTGTTTTAGGCCGACAAATAAGCAACATTTATTATTTAATTGGGGTATATATTTTGAAAGTTTAAAGTAAAGAAATATTTAACATATTGTAAGTGTATGTAATAAGACAAAATCTCTAGCCCGGCAAATATGGATTTGTCATATGCAATATGTCTAGAAAATTTATTACAAGAAAAAACTAATTTAACTAAATTATTCTAAAATTATCTAAAACTAAATTATTGCGAACGTGGGGATGTAGCATATCAGTAAAAAGGGGTAAAAATGCAAAAACCTATTCTGAGTGCTAACGAATGTTCTACAAGAGAGATCTACGCACAAACATTGTGACTGCAGATTGCTTTGTATATTAGAACGAAATTTTACTATGTTTTTCAGTGCTCGAATCACGGACTTCTCGCGGGCAGAGCCATAGACGCGGCCTATATTATGTGTGTGTGTGTGTAAAGTGAAAATAAAATGTGGTTTAGTTTACCTTGCTGCGAGATCCCTGTGTACTAACTCGAATGACTCCAGATACTTCATGCCGTTCGCTATTTGGCAGCATATGTGTATCAAACTCGAATAACTGTAAAAGAACTCGATTTGAATATTCAAATTTAGAATAAGTGTCCAAAGGAGTCTTAGTTAGAATTGAAATTAAATTTAAAGTAAGTGTTCCAAAGGAATTCTTAGTAAGAATTGAACCTATATTTAAAATTAGAACTACTTTTCTAATTAACTGCTTTACACTTGTTAAAAAAATTTAATCATTAGATCATAATTATCAGAACATTTATATATATATATATCTCACTTCAATCTCCGTTCCGTCTTCAATATAGTCGTCAGAGGTACTGCATCGCCGCGGTCGAGTGCCGCGCATGGAGGCTCTAGGAGGCTCAGACCAAGAACCCTGGCTAGTTGTGGGTGCTTCAACCCAGCCCCCCATGTAGCTTCGCGGGCAAACGCCGCCCTGAACAACAGCACATAGTAAGTAGCTAAAAGGAAGCCGATCGGCATTATAGGGGGGCGCCTGAAGAGCATGGTGTGAACACATATCTATGTGCGTTTCATTTACCAATTTTAAGTACTGTCTGTAGTTTAAACGAGTAGTGCACATTTAAATTTTACAATTTTAACCGTTTAAAACGCTAAATATATTAGTTAACTTATTTTTAACTAATATATTAAGGACGAATCTTATCTTCCTCCCGGAACGGTTGCTGCATCCAGAACGTCGGATCATAGCTAAAATTACAAAATAAGTAAACTTATATATTTCGCGTTTTGATCCATTTTAATTAATTAAATAGAAGATCAGATTCATTATGCCCGACAGAAAAGACATGTTTATCTAGAAATCGAACCTAAGAGTGTTTGCACTCTACGAAATGCAGTATAAAAGCCATTATATAAATAAAAAAATATTTAGAATGAAAATTTAAGACACGGTCGGGAGAAGAACCTGCATTCACAGCGTTCCGTGCTGCTACTCTAACCAATTGAGCTACCGTGTCAATAATATAATAGTTAGAGCAAAAGCGAACGCGGAACGCTGTGGTCGTCAGTTCAAGTCCCACCCAATGGCGGATCCAGTTTTGGTGCCAGGAGGGGGTCACATAGGCGTGATCGAGTCAAGAAGGTTGATTTAGTTTTTAACAATAGATGCATGACCCTCCCTGGATCCGCCGGTGGTCCAACCACATGTGCAATAACACGTGAAGAATATGAAAGTTTTCAAAAGCCATTATTGCAATAATTGCGTTCATAATGACTTGTCATTTGAACAATCACACAAAGCAATATACATCGATGTGAAAAGAAAAAAAGTTCGCAACGACACGGTGAAATAGCTTTTAACTAGAATTTACATTCACTGGAATGAAGTTATTGCATGAAATGCTCTGATTTATATAAAATGTCGACTCTCTTGACATCGCAATGGGGTAAGCCAGAAGGTTTTTATGCGCGATTTTTACTTCGTGGTTGCGTGTTGCGGTCGTATTCAATTTTACATACTATTTGTGAAGGCTGTACGTCTATTGCTGAATGCCTTAAGTGACAAGAAAGGGAAGGTCTTATGCAACGTGTGACGTTCGTGAGAAATGCACTGACAACGAAATGTAATGCGTTAAGTTCTGAACGATTTTATGCATTCTATATTCAACGTATGGCCTAAAAATTTTCCGCTTACAGTTTTGTTTATAAAGCCTGTCACAAGATGGCAGCACTAGTAGGCGAAATATTCCCGTATTTAAAACTATATACACACTTAATACAAGAAAAGGCCTAAGTTAAATGTTAGAACAATGTATAGTCGGGTGTAGAAAATGTTTTCTATTATAAATAATTAACTGCCCCTTATATGCGATGCTACATTTTAAAATTCAAATAAGTGTTGCATTAATGATTAAATGTATACATAAAAATACACGATTATCTAATATTAAAACGTAGTAATTAGTATACATTTTAAACTTATAAATTCTGTAACCATCTCATGTACATACAATTAGAGTCCGTCTGTCTGTTTCAAAATATTACTGAAATCCAAACATAAGTCGATATTTTAAAATATTTATCAATTGTCTCAATTAATTTTGGTCTGCAAATAATAGAGATATCGCCAAAATCGTATTGAATCGGATCATCATTTTTGTCTTCGCGGTCTTTCACGGTCTTCTTACTCTAATGGTAGCTATACGCTAATACCCAACGGGGCGTGGATTCGATCTCCACCGAGTTCAATATGTTTTTAACCAATATATTTTTTTTCTGAAATTAGTTGGCCTCTCTCTAAAAATCTTAGTGGATTTCCGCATTTCAACCAGAAGTACATACAGGATGCATGTCGTTGAAATGCATCCAGTATTCCTATCTATAAAGTAAACCGCTATCATAAAAAAACGACAAGATTTATATAGAACAAAATTGGCCAATGAAAAAAATGTAGTTACCGATTGACAGTAATTTAAATATAACGTTATTTATAATCTGTGGTATGACGTATGACCCTTACTTGACATCGCTATGACAGCCGCGCCATAGTGTCTTCACGACGACAAGCCGGCGGCGGTCTCCATTCGGTAATTCCTCGTCGCTCAGTTCTTCTATACCATCCGTCTCGCAAATCTGGAGCTGGTGGAATCAAATACAGTACTTAAGACATCAGCACCACAACACCACTATACCACCACATTTGACATTAGTGTGGTGACATTTGAAATTGTCTTATGTACTTGTAACGCATTGTGTACTAATTTGCTAGGGTATGTTACGGCCATAAGGCCGAATTTGCACTTACTTTTTAAATAGCTTAGTTATTTAGTAATTCATTGTATTTTAAAAATCGCAAAATAAATTGAAAAAAATTACACGCGGGCAGGACTTGAACCGGTATCGTCAGCTTTCCGTCTTTTGGTATACCAATTAAGCTACGGAAAGTCCTGTACGTGCCGGTCTCAAGTCCAGAAACAGTCAAAAATCATTTTTCAATTTATTTTCGATTTTTAAATTATATAGTGCCTTCATGTGCAATTATAAAACATGTGAAAAATATTAATGTTTTCAATTCCTTGTATTTATATTAGTTTGTTATTACTGTTTTCCTTCTTTCTTTCAAATGTAATATTAAATTCTATAAAATAGGCTTAAACTCTTTAAGACGTCGAAGGCAAGGAAACTTAAAAAACAACCGTCCAACTCCGAGGAGCCATAACTTTCCCGTTAAACGGATGCTTAAGAGAATTAAAAGTATGATGGAATTAAAATTTACATTTTTATTCGCCGGCACGTGGAAACTTTCAGGGGGAAATAGTTCTTAAGCACGTAAACAGTAAGAGAACATCCTGTATATTTTGCGAAAGCCTACTTTGGCCCAGTTTCTAAGTTTACCGAGCGTGGAAAATGGCTTTTCGCCTAGCGGATATGCAGGCCTTGAGAAAACCTTCCCCAAAATATTATCCATTCTTTACAACGTTGTTATTTACAGGGTTTTAGCAATCGTTCGATACCTGTCTCGCTAACGTCAGGCGAGTTTAAAAATCTAGAACTAGAGTAAAGAATTTTCCTTCATAGATTCAAAAAATACTTACGAAGAGGCAATGCATACCCGCTTTCTGCCTATCTACCAATAGTAAATACAATAGGAATGTGTCGTGGGCCCTTAAGTAGCACAATTGCTTCCATAACGCTATGTTCTCTAAAACATTAGTTAAAAACTTTCTATACTTAACGCGTGTAGCGCACATTTGACGGTTTAAAAAGTGAAATGTATTCGTTAAACTTATTTAAATATAATTTAGGGACCGTAGTTAAACTAATTTGCAACTAAGTTTAACTAATACATTTCGCGTTAAGCCGTTAAAGGTGTTTTATTTAGAAAAAAAGTTATATTTGATTGAGTCCCTTTTACCATACGTGGGGTACGTAGGGTATATTAACAAGATAAATATTAAATACTGTCTATAGTTTACGCGAGTAGTAAACATTTAAATAAAACACTTTAACTTATTTGGAAATGATTTTTAATTTCGGCCCGACGTTCCGGATGCTTTGCAACAGCCGTGGGTCACAGCTTCTGCAAATCATTTTCAAATAAGTTTAACTAATATATCGCGTTTTAAACCGTTAAAGTGTTTTATTTAAAAGATAAATATTATCAATTAAATAGTATCAAACTTCCAGCCTTGTAACTTCTTGTTTCCGGAATTCGAACTGACGACGTTCCCCGTTAGAACTTGAAGACTGTCATATTTAGCAATTGGTGGAGCTAAATTAAAAGTAATATTTCACAAAATTCAAATAAAATATACAAACTTGGAATTAAAAAAATTCTATGCTATGCAAAGAAACAGGTCAGATTCGAAAACTTCTTGGCTTTAAAAACTGATATTCCCTTGTTCGATCTGGTCACATTTCGGTTAAAAGGATTGCCGGAAAACAATGAACGGGGAAAGCTTGAAAAATAATGGTATTATGGTAGCTATTGTTTACCCAGGTGTCGTACGTGTACAAGACAATATTGTAAGCAAACAGGTAAAACTTTCGTCTATAGAACGGCGAAACGATCGGATTGGTTTCAATAAAAAGTTAATTTGAAAAGTTTTTATTAGTTCGGATCGAAGCGCTTTGCTTAGCTCAATTTTGTTTCATTTAAATAAAACGCATTGGATATTAAAAGTCAAGATTTCACTTAATGGGTAACGCTGAGAAGCGTTATGGATACATTAATTATTGTAAAGATTTTTGATAAGATATTAATCTGAAAGAAGATTTCCTCCGTAAATGATCCAAAAAAACGTTAGCATCAGTATAATTATGTCTATCTTTTGAGACTAACTTGCAAGAACGAGACGCGACCTCACGATGTCGTGCGTAATAAGTTAAACTTATAATAATGACGAGAAGATTAGCAAAAACCAAATGTTGATGCCCAAAATAAATATTCTAGTCGGACGAAGTTTCTGACACAGCTAATAGTTATAAGATATAAGTGTTTCAATCCCGTTTCCCCCTCGTGGGACATGGGGCGAACACATTACTGCGTCCGTTTCACTGATCCCTTATTTTAACGGGCAAGTAGTTGATCAGACTTTCTGTGTTGTGTGAGGGGGGCCCTAGTCCGACCGGAACGGCTTTTTTTGGTTTGTTCCCCTGGGATTCGAATCTAGGACCTCGTGCATAACGCAATGCTAGGCAATAAATACGTTAAACCATTTGGCTACAGAGGCGGTCGGTTATACGATGAGCGTATTTAAATTTGCTTTCAATTGTTTGTCTGATTATAGAAATTGAATTCTTACGTTAAGTGTTAGCAATAAAACCACGAGATCAATCCGCAACAATAGACGTTTATAAGTTTTCATTTTAAAAGCTCAATATGAATCATCTCAATCGGTAAACAAGGGAAAAGAATCAAACGAGATTCCCCTAAGTTTTATTGCGAAGCGTGTTAGATTAGGTCAAGTACGATTGCGTTTAAGTTGGAGGGTAGAGAACGTTTTTTGTATTGATATTATGGCCATTGTTACCTGTAGTTAGGGGACAGTAGCAGTGGCCACGACTTCGGTCGCGTAGAGTTCTTTTGGGAAATTAGATGTAGGAAACCTCCTCCTTATCTTTATAAATAGCTATCACGTGGTTCTTGCAAGTTAATCTTAGAAGATAGAAAATATTGTCTGTCGAAATATATATTCTATCTTCTATCTATTATCGCAAAAATGTATATATAAGCTTCAACTAATTTCGTTACTATTCGGTATTCGGCCTATTATAAAGAAGTTTTTATATATCCGAATATCTGCATATATTCAGCTAATACTTAAGTTATGTTCTTTGTTATAGGAACTCGATAATAGTTTAAAATGAAAATAAATTAATATTTTCGTTCTCTCATAAACATTTTAGTAATTATTGGTAAATGACGTAGACACATTATCGTCTTCGATGTTAAGCTAGGATTATAACATGTATTTGGATTGTTTTTATAATCAAAATTTACATGGGGAAGGTTATAGAGCAAGAAGACAAAAATATTTGTTTAAACATGCAGTATGTTTAACTTTTGGAACTAAATTCACAGACCGAAATATTCGGCTATTCGGCTGACTCATGGGCCTTATCGAATATTCGGCATTCAGTATATTCTCGAATATACTACTTACATTGGCTGTTATTTACATCAGTAAAACAGATGTGTACTTATTTGCCCCTTTCTTCATACGGGACATGCACGTGCTTGAGTTATTTTGTAACCGATGACGTCATTGATATTAACAGAATTGCACTAACAATACTGAAATTGTATTTAATAGTGCCAGTTGACGTTGACTTCAAAGATGTCGCTTTACTCTAAGACGAGATTAACTTAACTTGAATTGCACTAAAGGATGTTCGTATTAAGGATAGTGCTCAGGCTTTGTAAAGGTAGAATTAAATTTAATTCCATAGTAAGCAATATATTATTTGACGAGCTCATTGATTTAATGGTTACAATGTATGTCGTAGATTCGATCCCCACCGGGTCTAACATTTTTCTAATCCATTTATAATTTTTCTGAAACACGTTGGACTTCGTTTGGATTTCGAAATATCAAAATTCCGTCCGTGTCACGAACGATCCACAAATGAAAAAGCCGGGAAGTTTAATCGCGTTTCGGTGTCAGTCTGTGGATTTCCGAATATCCAAATGCGAAATAGGTCGTCGGCGCACCTTGTTTAGATGCTATAGGCTGGGCTACTTCATCTACCATCAACCTCATGCGTGTCTGCCCTCCAACGTGACCCCAGAAACGCTACAGTTATTCCGATAACCTCTCGTTGAAATTAATTTGGTGCACATTAGTTTGCACCTCGAAAATATGACTAAAGTTTATAAACGTCGCAGGCCATTAGGGTGGCAGGCGGAGAGGGGGTGGGGGGGGGGTATGCCGGCAAATATTAGCACTGGGCAGATTGCATTTTGTTATTACGACCAGTAATCAATTTTTATGAGCATTTTCGTAGTTCAGTATACGGGCGCGGCGATATCTTGCCCAGTGCGACACGGCACGGACGTAAACTGGCCTCGACATAATTATGGAGTGAAACAGTGGAATTTAATTTTGTAAAATTCAATTTAGTCTAGTGAAGTTTCGATGGAATTTCACTTAGTAAGTATTGTTTCGAAGTGCGCTGCGTCTGTTGTAAACGTTGCAAATACTCGCGCGAAACTCGAGAATCAAATTAATTGAAAGGTCTTATTATAGCAACTGGATGAAGGCTAAATTCAATTAATGTTTTTAAACTGTTGCCAAATGATATTTGATTCGAAAACTTTTATCGTTTGAATTTTGAATTGTTTCGTGTAAATTTAGACGCTGCGTAAATCGTAATTATGAATTTACTACACAGGGTACTGGCAGACTCGTGTCAATATTATAGGCATGTAGATAATATTAGATACTAAAGGATAATAAGAAAGAAATATGAATAAATATAAAATGATGAATAGACAAATATCTCTCTTTATGTAACATAGTTTTGGGAAGATACCGTCACGTGTTAGAACTAAATTCAGACATTTATAATTAAGATGCACAGTTTGTTTGTTTGAATGCACTAATCGAGCAGGTTAATTGAAGGTTTTAGGCTAAATAATATCAAGCTGTGATCAATAGAAGTGAAAAAATAGCTGTAGTGGTCTTAGGTACTGTCCTGTAGACCTACCAAATTTTCACGTGTTAATAGGCAAAACGGCCTTACGTAGCGGTTTTTAGTTGACTTTAATCTTTCTTTAACTTTCAATCACGGATGTACGTGTACGTAGTCATGGGTAACTAGTAAGTTTCATGTTTTAAACCGTAAAAGTGGTTTACTGAAAAGTGGGGTACTAATAATGCATCATTCAGCTATAGTTTCGTTTAAATTACATTAGCTTAATACAAAACTAACTACAACTACAGCATCCGAAATGTCGGGCCGTAGCTAAAATAATTCGTGAAGCTTAACTAACAAATTTCACGTTTTAAACCGTTAAAAGTGATTTATTCAATTGTGGTTTGATAATGTTTCATTTAGCGATAGCTTCATCTAAATGGCATTAAGTTAATACAGAGCTAACTGGATGTTAATGAGAAGCTAGGAAAATTATAATCCGATATCTAGTCCTCGCCTGTCAAAGCCACGGGTAATTACAACCGGCCAGTTCGGCTTGTGGAGTTATCATTACAGTGATTTGATTGGCTTATGCAGCAGACAACACTCACAGATTATATGAAGCGCCGCTAATGGCGCAAATATAATTACTGTACCCACCGTAGTGACACTATCGATCAAGCTAGAATTCGATTATGTCGTGTGTTTTAGCCGGGCATAGTATCTATTAAAATGCAGATATATAACGATTCATTGTTAATACTCGCGAGGATTGTAGGGTAGATGAAAAATAATACTAGACACTATAATAATAATATACTTTTAATATAACTAGGTGTGCCCGCAACTTCGTCCGCGTGGAATACCTTTAATATTACTAGCTGTTTCAGGGATTTTAGCGTAACTATTCTACGGATTTGGGCATAAATTTTTTTGGAAACCTCCCTTTTAATCTTTACAAATTAAAGCTATTACCTACGACGTCGGTCGTGTCCCGTGCTTCTTTCGAGTTATTCTTAAAAAATAGAAATTTACTCTTGCGGACACTTTTTTATATCATTAAAAAATCCCGTTTCCCCTCGTGGGACATACGGCGAACACGTTTCGGTGGCCGTTTCTCGGATCGGTTTTATTTACAGGCAACTAGATGATCAGACTTCTGTGCCCTGCCCGACCGAAACAATTTACTGCTTCCCCGGGATTTGATTCCAGGACCTCTCACGCTTAACACAATGATAGGGAACATGCTTAACCATCTAGCTATAGAGGCGGTCGAGATCATTTAAAGAGAATATTTTTTTCAAACATATGTTTTGGCTCCTTGAATCGTTTATTTCATATTCTTCAACGTTACTTCGCTCCTATTGATCGCGGATTGATTTTATATAGATTGTATAATGAGATAAGCACGTTTCAACAAAGACACCTTTATAGTATTAGTATAAATTATTTACTGCCTAAATGTAAGTTTGACAAGTAAAATCTTTAATATTTTACATATTACACATGATGGCACTAAATAAATTAAAAATCGATTAAAAATTACGATTGTCCGAGTCGTAATTTTTTGCCTACACGACTTACAACTGGTTAGAGCAACAGCACGAATCGCTGTGGATGCCGGTTCGAGTCCTGCCCGAGTCGTAATTTTTTTTTAGTTATGTCAATTTTAACACAATTTGAGTTAAAATATAGAACGTAGTATTTACTTTCCTTGAGAATAAGTAAATAAGTAGGTATGTTTTAAATAATTTAGATTTAAATACTGTCTATAGTTTACGGAGAGTACACATTATTAACTAATATATCGCGTTTTAAACCGTTAAAGTGTTTTATTTAAATAATTTAGATTTCTTTGTACGTTACTGAAGCATTTTTATAATAACTATATTATTTTTAAATATACATCGTCAATACAGGCAAATGTTTACCAAGAAGCCCATCACAATAATATAGCTAGTATTAATTGCTTTTAACTAACTATGCTATAACAAACGTTGATGAGCAATACAATGGACAAACATGGCCTTAATCAAGCATTCCTTTGGACAAAAGCAATAATACGGAACCATTTTGGGAAATTTCATCACGGTCGTCTCTATTACCACCGGGTCCAACAATCCCAATCAATTTAAATAAAACACTTTAACGGTTTAAAACGAGAAATATATTAGTTTAATTTAATATATTAGTTAATATGGTCCAAGCGCTTGTTGTAATGAATGTCACGAAACACGCCCAATTAACATGATGTTCAAATATTGTCTGCAGATGTCTGTAGTACACGCTTATATAAAACACTCTAACGGTTTAAAACGGAAGATATACTCTTAAAATATATTAACTCCAAATACTCAGACCATGGGCTGCTGCAAAGTTAATAGAAACGACGGAGCCGTAGTTAAAATAAATTGTAAATGAGTTAACTAATATATTTTGCGTTTTAAGCCGTTAAAAGTGTTTTATAACCTCATGTAACCGACACACAATACGTAACATACTGAAAGACCAGACATTAATATATATAGACATTGTAAATGTAATATTGTAAAATATTTTATTGTATAAATTTGAGCATATTTCTATAGATAATATTTACAGATTCCGAGAGTGTATCGCTTATACAAATCCCAATATTCAAATACAATCAAATGCAAACACACGAGCGGTACACTCAACTGCCTTTCATAAATTACTATACGAAAATAGAGAGAGGAAAAGAGTACAGTTGCGGTGAAAAGAACAAATTCAATTAGGACAACAAACATTTCCCGGCACGTTTGTTATGTTCTGCTGGGGTACAAAGCCCACTCGCTCATCCCATCTTGGCTCAACCAAACACCTAAAGGTAACCTTTTATACCACTACACTGTTACAAAACGTTACTTCAACGTTTTGTTAATTTATTTCTTTATATTGAGAAGTTAAAACTAGAACTCATGTTATTATAATATCAAATTTGTGGTGTTATAATAGTAAAGTTGTAGAATATTAAAAAAAAATGGCTTTTAAATTTTTTTTTTTTTTTAGACGTATTAAAAATTTAAGTATAAGTTTTCTTAGTAAGTAAATATATATAAAATAAATACAATAAAATATACTTTATTCTCTATAAAATTATAAAAAATACTTTAGTCTCTCTCTCTAATACTCTAATCGCTTTAGTTAATTTTTTTCGATCTGTTTGAAAATTATTATATTCTAAGTAGTAGGTGTTATCAAATTTGAAAAGATAGTGTAATTTTTTTTAACTAAAAACTTTGAATTAAATTGCTCTATTTATATATTTTTAACTTCTCATAGGATTCTATTAATTTAATTAATCTAGGAATTATTCTATTTAAATGCACTTTTAGCTGTTACATTGAGCAAAAGCGTTTTGTTATCTAATAGATAGTATTATAAGTATTGCCGTGTGCTGACTGCTAGTTTAGTAGAAACGTGTCGAAGCAATTTCCTACGCTTATAAAAGGAAGTAGGTAAACTTTTTAGTACTGCTTTAATGCCAGAAACCTTAAGTTTGGTGACCCCTGGCCTTTGTAAATTTTGTAATAATAGCAAATATTTAATGTGTGAAATTTAATAGTTGATACTCACTGAATTCCAAATTTAAAAAAACCTTTTAAAACGTTTATCTTTATGTTATCCTATCTTGATTGATACATTAAGACATCAATTAATGTTAGTTGCATTGATTACGTTTTTTAAATTGAAGTAATATAATAGTAAATAATAATTAAATTTGTTTACAATAAAATTAAATAACGTTATGCTACCTTTTTAAATGCTTAGTAGAAGAATAATTTCATATCTTCTGTTTTTAAAACCATTACAAAATTTGAATCATGTCAACATGAGCTTATCTGTCATCTAGCTGCTATAAAATCATGTAATAGCCCGGTGCAATATTTTCTTCCAAATAAAATAAAATTGTCAGTAACCCAATAACAATGGAAGACTTCATACAAAGCATTAAACAAAAATTCTCCATGGAGAATATTATTGAAACTATAAGAGACGGTAATTATATCATTGTGCGGTTCGATTGAACGCGGTTTTCGCGGGCTCAACTTAATTGGACACTGCACCTGGTCTCCCGTTAATGGAGGTTTGGCTGTAACTTGGAAGCACGCGTTTGTCATTTACACAAAATTATATAATCTGCTATACCTCAATCCTATTTAGATAACGCGTTTATTTAGGCCATACATTAATAATGTTAACTTAACACGTAAACTATTGACTAAGTAAGTTTAACAATTTACTGAATTTACTACTTCTGAAATTTCAGAACTAGATGATACCAAAAAGCCAAAAATTGAGGAAACAAAAGTGGACGACAAACAACACTCTACAAAAGAGCCTGATGCACTACTGAACATTAAACAATCCGTAGAGAACTTCATGGAGAAAGAACCCAGGATACCAGTGGAACCGAAGAGTGAGGAGCTGAAGAAGCCATCAAACATACAAAAGAAGCAGCCTTCAAATGTCGGGATGAACATATTGCAGAAACCAAACCCACCGGAAGAGGTCAACGACCCGTACCGCGATAACGAAAATCTTTTCAGCTTTTGCGATTAAATTAATGGTTTCATAAAGGCATTCTTATAAAAGTGGGCTCTACGATTTATAATTACGGTTTGTTACTGGCATGTTGCCGACATGACTGCAATTTTGATAAGCGTTTCGTTTACTCACACATATTGTGAATTGAGGTCATTTTGGTTGGGGAGAAAAAATTTATGGGAGCGGTACTGTGTTTACGGACCTTAATATTCCACTGCGTCCCTTAATTGAAGAAAAATGACTTGACAACCCCTCATTTTACTTGAGTAACTCTAAGTACTATCGATTAACTACCGATGTTTTATTGCAGTGCGTATTGATTTAGTAGTAGGTGAGCATTAACTTCTGCTAGTAGAAATTCTACAATAGTCAATTGTTTATCTACCCCCCCCCCCCATAATTAACTCATGCGGTCATGCGATTTAAAGAGGCTCAAACTCTGAAGTCAAGCGTTAAAGCAAATGATAATATACTAAGAAAATATATTTTATATTTCAGTTAGGCTCCTCTGGCTGGTTAATGTTTCAATTATGGAGATTGCTTATTTTGATAAGGGCCAAGTGCCAGTTGGTTTCACACTTAGCTTACTAGGTACAATAATAGTTTTTTTTTATTAACGAAGTCTCTTAAATGGTGCGTTGCGACGTATAGGACAAACGTTGCTTTTTACAATTTGTAGCTAAAGCGCAGTTTTTGAGTAGCAACCTGGTGACAGACAGACTAACAACGAAGCGTTCTTAATACTCTCCGTGATATAGGTATATAGAAAAGTTAACCGTGACTCGTATTCTCAAATGTGAGTTGAAGTGACTTGAATTATGGAAGCATATCATTCACCATGAGAGTAATATCACAGTAATATGAAGTATCTCGTGTTCAGTTCTTAATTGGTAACCTAATCCTATTGTACCCTGCAAGCGTATGCTAATGCTTTATGTAAAACATCCCTCTCATTGAAAGATGTGCAATTTAATATGAACCCCTTAATGTTGTTGATGCTTCTGCGTAAGTAATGGAGGATACGTGTACTCGAATGGGAGAATTATTAAGCACTCGAAAATAAAACATGATGACGTAGGCAAGTAAAAATTTTGACCAAGAAATATTTAAGATCGAAAACAAGACACACGGTATTTCAACCCATGGACGTAACTGTCCTTAATCTTAAATATAATTTGTGATTAGCTCTCGAAATTCCAACTACAAAATATAATAAAAATAGAATAGAATATACTAATAATAAAACGCTTTATTGAAAAAACAGGAAAATTATTCAATATTATTAAGTAGCGTATTTACATAGTGCAAAGGCGGTCTTACTGCCTATGGCGATATCTTCTACACAACCTTTGTTTACACAAGATAAAGGAATTCAACGAGACAGGACAATGTCAGAAGACAGGAGAAACAGTAAAATCCACATGATACGTGGAAATATGCAATAAATCCTAAGAATAATAATATAAATTTATAATATGGATTATTATAAAGCACAAAGATGTTCGAAAGCAATCTTCCTGGTTTCTGTATATTTATACAACACTTGTATATATTAGAACAAATTGATTCACACAAATATTCCTCGTCAAGTCTAGAAGAGAACGGTCAACTAGTGTATACTTTTAAATAATGTAGTGTATACTTCATCATAAGTACCCGTTGAAAATTTTCATTTAACTCGATCTGGCGCACAAAGGCGTCACGCGGTGATCAAAAGATTGCAGTTGACTAGTAATTTTGGCTTTATCACCCTTTCAAAAAGGGTCCAGCGTCTCTTGCCTTGGCAGGTGAAATTATGTGATGACATTTTTGCTGACGATGTTGTATAATCGTTAGTTCATTCTTTGCCTAATTTAAATTGAGGCCGCTAGAGCCAGAGTGGCCTAATAAAAAGCATGCGTTTCAATAAGGACGAAATTAAATTGGGCAAAACTGAATTTGTACTAGCTTTGTAAGAATCATGTTAACAATTTTCGGTGACTGTGTCTAAAAATATAAGACAAGTGATAAAATTGCAGTTAGGTCACTCTGGCTCTAGCGGCCTCAATTAGGAAATCGTTTCAAAGGCAACTCGTGTAGAGTTGCCTTTTATTATTGTTCATTAGAGCGTTACTATAAATTTTATAAAAGGAACATTGAATAGATAAGTGATGGTACGTCATTCGAGTTCGACTCCCGCCTGTGTAATTTTATAAATATTGCATACTTACAGTGCCATGTGGTCCCTCGCCCAGGAAAGTAACTGGTCGCATGCGCCCCCGCGGAAAATCCAGCAGGGGCGCCACTCCGTTTGGGGGCTCGGCTTCAGGTAATTTTATCGAGGTGAACAGCCCCGGCGGGGGACGCTCGCGGCGATTTATCCGCTCGTCCGGGTAAGTCTGCAATTTGAAAATTTGTTAAATCTGACATCCCTCGCTTGCGTGCGGCTGACGTATTTAGTACGTTAACAAATGTTGGATAAAAGACAGATTTGTCAGGGGAGCTGTGTAGGTATGAGCAGGTCTGAGCATTATTTGGTGAAACAAAAAAGATGCGCCTGCGACCATTTTGGTTTTGGATATTCAGAAATACATAAAGTGAAACCAAAACGCGACACGGACGGAAATTCGATTTGCCTACCGACCATTTAATATCCAGATTTCCGGAAAAAAATATAAATTGATTAGAAAAATGTTGGACCCAATGGGGACTGACCCCCGACCCATTGAGGTCTATCGTGGCATAATTGAGTACCACGTGGAAACGGGGTATTACCAACTTTGGTACCATAAGGCCGATAGCACGAAATGCGCCGTGGGTTCAAATTTGGTCGGTTTCCTCGCTTTTAACATAATCGATTTTTAATGTTCCTTTAAACGCCATGGAAAATAACAATTAAGACATAATTGACATCTTTCATTGCTGTCTCTACTACAATAAAGATATATGGAGATAGTGCACTAATGGACTTTCTAAGTAAGAAATTGTTAGGCCCGTTCCTTTTACGTCGCTCTACTTAGACTATACAAGGGAATGAGACATAATTCGTTTCTTCTTTTGTGGAATGTGGAATGCTTTAGCAGATCCGCGAATGGCACATTAAACGCTATACGTTAAATATTTAACCGTACTTTAAAATTTATAAATATATTTCCCGTTTTAAACCGTTAAAATTGTTCCATACTGTCTGCAGTTTACGCGAGTACTACACATTAGAATTTAAAACACTTTGACGGTTTAAAACGTGATATATAATTGGTAAACAAGTTATTTGTATAAAGAATAAGTTAAATTTATATATGTACTATCGGCTCGTCCCGGCTTCGCACGGGTAGACATAAATAGGTACAGATATTAAAATTATAAGCATGCTAATTAAAACGACCATGAATCACTAAATTACAAAAAAAAATTGTAATATTAAATGTCGTTCGCGCCCACTGCGTAAGAAGCCCACTGCCTCTATCGTCGAATTAGTTACTCAATGCGCGGCGTGGCGGCCGCCGCCGGCATGTATTTTTTTTAAATATTATGCTATCTTTTGAATGGAATATCCGATTTCAATAATTAAAAAAGGAATCATCAGGTATTGAGACGGTCTTGAATATTAAATTATTTATTTGGATAAAAATTTACAAACCTGTTATGGATAACACGGTCTGATTAAAAAGTAGTAATAGCGACGTAACTACAATAGTTAGACATATGCTCTCGGGATATTTTTTGTAGATATTGATATATTCTATGATATTGTCGAACATTTCCTATCATTAATAGTTTTCGCAGCGTATGCGAAGAAAGACATTTTACGGCTAATTTTTTTGCGTCTTCCGTTGGTTTTAGTAAGACATTTCTATAGATGCCTATAGTAATCAAGTACTAAATATAGCCTATGTTACTCAGTGATAATGTAGCTTTCTAATGAAAAAATAATTATTAAAATCGGTTCAGTACTTTTTGAGTTTACCCGTTACATACAAAAATACAAATCTTTCCTCTTTGTAATATTAGTATAGATATATATTTATTGCGTTTTAAACCGTTTAAGTGTTTTGTTCCATTTATAGTGAAGAGTGTGTTTCTTGAAACACGTCACCAATATATTTCTTCCGCGGGTGTTGGGACAATGAATGATAATCAACGGGTGCTCATTTCCATCAAACTATGCAACACCAAATGCAATTTTCTGAAACATAATACACTATTATAAGAAACTCTATGGTATGAAATAGGTGGTAGAATTGAAGTTGAGGCGTCCAATATCCATGTCAACTAGTACTAAATGTCCAAAATCAACATAGGACGACAGCGCACCTCGTTTAGGTGTTATATTGGTGCGTCATTTTCATACTGATTGCTTTTGAACCTGTGAGAAGGGTAGTTTATAACAGACGTAGCTAATTAACTTATAATATAGACACACATAGGGCATACAATCTAATTATCTTTGAGTACGAGAAACCAGAAACCCTACCAAGTAATATATCTGTGCCTACCTAAGGAGTATCTAGGACATGTCTCTAATAGAATTTGCAGTTACATACAGAAATATAACATACATGAGCAATCAATGTATACTCTATACTTGAAAATTTCCTCGAATAATGGTTATCGATTGATAACAATTTGAAAATGGGAATGTATTGCAAGGTATACCATTGTTTGTCGTTTTCATTATAAAAACATGTCTGCATAAGTTTTATAAAATCTGCACAATTTAAACATAAACTATCACACACTCTACATACAAATATGTGGAAAATTTACAATGATTAATTCTGTTATCGGTATATTATCTACAGGTTTCTTTAGATACTTAACATTCGCCCTTTAATATCAGAGCTGGTAAAATGTTGGTTCTTTCAGGTCCATTAGTCAATTAAGTACAGTTCGTAACGAAAACGACTTATTACGTCTACAGCAACAAGCCGGGCAGTTTTTGCCGCTGATATTAAACTGATAATATCCCTCACAATTTTACAGAGCTCGACCGGTTTTTCTTCGGTTTAGGCGAACAATTCGGCTTCGATTAGAAAAGGATAAGCCGAAGGTCTCTAAAAGAATGTCATCAGCAAAAGCTATTGTAACGAAATAGTTTTTCATTTATAATTTGAATAGAGTAAGGTTAATATATTTATTTTTATAGTTTAATATAAACTACATATTTTAGTGATTGGCACTGATAAACCTATACTGATATATAAAGCTGAAGAGTTTTTTTGTTTGGACGCGATAATCTTATGAACTACTGGTTAGAATTAGAAATACATTCTCAAGTCAAACTAGACTAATGGGAGCGAGAACAGCGAACAACGGGAAGTGTGATAAAAACGGATATAATTATTCATCTTAGTGGGTTTCCGCTGCGCACGCTGCGAAAACGGTTCAATATACCCAAAAAATACGTAAGAAAGAATGAATCGTATTTAAATGATCTAAAAAAATGTCCACGACAAAATTTGTATATCTTTAACCATTAACTTGTAAGAACGACGTTACATTACTTAACAGTTTAAATTTTATAAATATGAGAAGAGGTGGCAAAAACTAATTTGGATGCCCTAAATCAACTATTCTACGCGGACGAAATCGCTGACACGGCCCAGTATTATTAAATTTGTTAATCCAATGAGCATTCGGCTTCGGTTAAGAATCGACGTTCGGACACTTCTATATTGCGCTGCAATAACCCAGTTTCAGAATAATAGCTACCTATTCTATCCAAGTCCCAAGACTGAACCAATAATTTATAGTGCAATGACTTATTGTCGCAAATAAATTACTGCGTAAAGCTAACCAAGCTGTTTATATAAATTACAAGCTTTTATCGCTGTTACTTGTCGTTATCGTTATCCAACACAAGTAATAGAGTAATTTTCCAACAAATTTTTTTTATAACAGTAATTTTTCACTATATATGGATAAATGACAGATACATGTTTCATTAATAGATTAGTTAAAATATTATAGAATATGACTAGGATTACGTACAATCACGGACAATGCATGCACCTACATAGCTTAGATTTACGCCATTTTTTTTATGATAGAGGAATACGGACAAGTAAGGGGTGTAAGGCTAAATACCCCGGCTAAATAACATCTAAAAAAAGATGTGCTATCGCCCTATTTCGGCTGTGGATATTGGTCATTACGTGCTTTTGAGAACCTTTGTCTACGCCAACTGTATTGAACTATAACGTGAAGAGGTACTCATTGAATATATAACCCACCAAACCGCAGTAGCCTGGTGTATTTTAACATATTCTCTTCTAGGAGCTCTACAGCATAAATAGCTCGAAATGAAAACCACTAGAGAATAATTTTCATATGAACTTTACGTTGAATAAATTTAGAAATAGGTTGAAATTGTTTCGGAATTAGTTAAGAAAAACAAAACACGCGCGAAATGTAAAATACACACATCCCAATGTTCGCTTGAAACGTAAAAACACACGAAATGGTAAACAATTTAGGCAATTTAACAGCGGTTGGCTTACGTGTAAGCGTTACAAAGCTGTGATAAAACATTAACAAAACGGACGGGCAAGTCGCTGCTCTCATAATGCCGTCCTTAACTCATTTATCATTTCCCAAACAGCCGCATAATACCCCTAATGAGTAAAATCCAAGCATACCTTAGGCAATACCATTAATTTTGCGAGCCCCGGCCTTTCCCTTAACAGATACCTACACAATAGTTTAAAGTACATTTACCTCATTCCGCGGCTTCCATTTAGATTCGGAGAACGTTTCCGCGTTCGGCAGATACTTGCTTATATTTAGATTTTTTTTTCAAATAGGGGGTAATTTAATGGCGAGGGTTGAAATATTTAAAATGTCGGTAGTTTGGAATTTCAATTGGATGCGCACGTTCGAAATTTAAATTAAACTTATGATAAATTACCTCTTTGGTCGCCATGTTGTGGAGTAGAAGATCGTTCTATTTTTAAAATAAACGACACGTATTAATGCATCTGGCCGCTAACACGACAGGTATGGATTTTCATACAACTAACTATTGCCGACCGCTTCTCGTCCAGTACAGCAAGTTCGATTTATCTCGAAGAAGGTTGTCAAAATAATTCTCAACTTCCAAGCATGTTTCATATAACATTATTAGACTAATTACTCCGTTTTTTTTTTATGATAGGTTTACTTAATAGTAGGTGATATCAACCAGCCTATAGCATCGAAACAATACGTTATTCGGAAAAGTAGTTATCATTCGACCGACAATAAATGATATTTGTACACCTAAAACGTACTGTTAGCACAAAGTTCAATAAACTCAAACAATTATCATTAGCTATTCAAATAGTTGCGAAATAACGAATACAGAGAAGTCAAACAGTACGAGTAACATCTCGTGCAAAGCAAACGTAAATTCTTGCTCAGAACGGCTAAATATTTAATATTTCCGCTTTCATAACGATGTCACTAAACTTCTTATCCGTTTTGATATAATTAAAACTAAACGAGCGGCAAACTTGTGTCGGAAACTGCAACAGCATTGCGAACATGCTTTTAATGTGGTTAGGCGCATTGAGAATGCTTTATGACCCTAAAACTATAACTTTTCGAGTCCATGGCAGTTATGTGAAACAATTTATTTATAAACTTCGCTCTCACCGGTTATTTAATTGATAGAACAGGATTTTAATTGTTTCACGGACTCATTCCTATATTATCAGCACGGTACAGTAATCAATTCTACAGATCTATACTAATATTATAAAGCTGTAGAGTAAGTTTGATTGCACGCACTAATCCCAGGAACTACTGGAACAGGTTTGAATTGGAAAATTATTTCTGTGTAAGTTAAAACTAAACCGGGAACGGGGGAGGAAATGAGGAAAATTATTCCTTTAATATTTTTCATATGTTATTGCACATGGCGGCACTATATAATTTAAAAATCGAAAATAAATTGAAAAAAATTTCGACTCGGGCAGGTCTTGAACCGGCATCGTCAGCGCCGAGTCGAAAAAAATTTCAATCTATTTTCGATTTTACATTATATAGTGACTTCATGTAAAAAATAATCAAGTTTTCAAATGTATTTTATTTTAAAAAAATTTAAAGTATTTTTTATTTAAAAAAATAATTTTAAAATAAAAAATACTTATCCGAATTTTTTTTTTCAATTTATTTTCAATTTTTTTATTAAATTACTTTACATTTGTTTATAAACTGCAGGTAGTTTTATTGCAAAATATAAATACACGAGATTATCAATAAGATTATAACAAATGATATAGCAAGCGCCCTGCATGATAAATTATTTAATTCTCTATGCGGTGTGGGGGTGTTTCGGGGTTGAGTGACTTATTCACGCGACACAGGGGGGTAGTTACAGTAGCCGTACGGCTTGTAACATCTAATGGATCGCTTGAAGATGACGCTAGAGATTAAATGATGCGTAAAACATGAATGTTATGCGATCAAATTAAGGAACGTCGGATGGTCAAGCCGCTTGTTAGATCGCCTCTGTAAATAAATTATTCAAAGAGAAGCACTGGAGGTCCAGTGTTCTAATTCCGGGGAAAACCAATAGTTTTGCCCGGACATAGACGTCTGATCAACTACTTGCTTCAAATTGAAACGGACACGGAAATGTGTTCGCCCCATGACTCAAAGGCGGAAACGTAATTTCGCTTTTGGACGATCAAATGTTTAACACACATTTCCCTAATATGGGGTATGGTGTCTCTCCGTGACCACGGCTGCCGCAATGCATCCGAAACGTCCGGCCGTTGTTAAAATAATTTTTGAATTTAAGTAATATATTTCGCGTTTTAAACCGTTAAAGCGTTTTATTCACATAGCGTTTATATTTTGAGTACATTGCATTAAAGATTTAGACACAGGTAGTATAATGTTACGGTTCACTTAAAGTCGAACCCACGACCTCTAAGCGATCCGCAAAAGTGGTAAAACTGAAATATCAATATTTTTTAAATTTAGAATATTATTTTTATATCTGCGGAATTTGATCAATATGTTGATCGTTAGTAAAGTTAAAGTCTGTTTAGGATTGCAATAATATATGTACAGAGTAGCTCGATTGTGGATGTCGGTTCGAGTCCCGCCCATGTTATCTATTTGAACAACGTGTTAGTACTATGACATTAATAAATAAAAATAAGATATACATTTAGTGTTATTAAAATGTGTAATCCTACCTACACAGTATAAATACTAACCAGTAGGTCCTATCAACAATGTAGAGCAGAGAATACAGAACATTGAGGTTATACCGAGCCGTGCACTCAAGTACAAGTAATTAAAAATTAAGCGCCAACCAGGCTCAGGTGTTCTTCAGCAAAATGCATTAATTAAGATTGCCCGAAAAACCTTTAACATCCACTATAGGGGTGCACAAATTTTTCACTTAGAGTGGGAAATCTATCGTGCACTTGATACTATAGGATATCAATAATAAAGATCCCAGAATCAAGGCTCTTGTCATTGTCTGTTGTTTTTGCGAGAGTACATGTAAATAAAACGCTTTTAATGGCGTTATATAAATTAAATTATTATTCCAGGTTGCCTGGAAGAGATCGCTACTTAGCGATAAGGCCGCCTTTATAAGTTAGTACGTAAGATTTTTCCTCATTAATCTGTATTTTCTGTGGTGCGTTTTAAAAATAATAAATAAATAAATGAACATCGATTTACGACAGGGGCAAGACTTGAACCGGCATACACAAAGCTCTGTGCTGTTTCTCTAACAAATTGAGCTACTAATGCTACTGTGACATCAATAACGTGTAAAAAATATTTTTAAACACTTCTAAAGGTCCAAAACGGGGAATCTTCTCGCGGAACTTTACTATTTGACTTTGACATTAGGAACCGCATCCATCTTCAGTCCCCCGTGGCCTCAACTGCCGCAAAGCATCCGTAACGTCGAAATTTAAATAAGTTTACTTATAGTTTTGCGCTTTAAACTGTTAAAAAAGTTTTATTTAAACAAGTTTTTCATTGAAATTTTCAAGTAAAGTAAAGGTTCTCAGGTTGTGGATTTGTCTTGCTTACAATTGAGTTGTAAGGATGAAAAACATGACAATAAGTCGAAACCCTTCTTAATAGTCGTCCCATTATTTTCATAGAAGCCAAAACTCGCATCTATCCACTTTCCGTCTTTAATGTTTCGTGACCCGAGCGAAATTTCGATATTCCTGCCACCCGTTGAACGCCTAAATTATCCAGACCATTCTAAGTATTTAAACGTGTTTAGGGATATGAGAAATGAAAAACTAGAAGACGATTAATCTAGTTCATATATATATATGAAATTGAACAAAATATACACTCAAGATTCGAGCTCACGACGAACAACGTGTCGTTCCACCAAAAGCTACAAAGTAATCACTTCAATAAATGCAAAATAGTTTTTAAATACGTGAAATAATAAAACGGCAAGTATATACATATATGTATATGTAAGTAAAATAAATATATTTCTACTTGCCATTTAACTGTACATTTCTATTCTCACAGATACAAATACGCGCTGCGAAATGTTTCAAGAAACTAAAAAAAAGTATAATATCTTTACATGATCTTAAAGAAAGTCCGCGACACTGTATATATATTTTTTAAATCATTTAAGGAGGAATCATTCTTTGATACATATTTTTTGGGTATTTTGAACCGTTTACGCAGCGTACGCAAAGGAAACCCACGAGGATGAATAACTCTCCCCATTTTTTTTTAAATATTTCCCACTCTTTCTTTATTATTAGTAGCAGCGCGTTTTATAGCCTACAGCCTTCCTCGATAAATGCTCTAACCAACACACAAATAATTTTTCAATTCGAACTAGTACTTCCTGGCATACGCTCGTTCAAACTCTTCAGCTTTATATATTAGTAAAGATAAAATTAAACTGTGTCTATTTATAAAACGTTTCACGTACACACTCGAAAGGTAAACATTATGAAAGACTAAACTATGCTAGAAGATAGGTTTGCTTTAGAATTTTTGCTCTTGAAAATAAACACATAATGTCCCAGCCCTAAATATACATAATCCCTGAGTGGGCAGCAAGCATACATCGTTTGAACAAGCTCGGTGTCGTTATAAAATACGGGCAGCGGTGGATTCACTTTGAGAAATGGAAGTAAGGCTTCGAGCACCTGGGTCCCTCACCCATAGAGCAATGTACTACCCCGAGGATGTTATTCGAGTTTTTATAACTTGAAAAGTCACTAGAATAAATTTATCGTCGCGCCAAAGTGAATAGGACTTACAAATACGGCGAAGCGAAATGGGGGTAAGGATTCTGGAAATCACATATGTATATGTGAAAATTATAATATATTTTTCACATGGTGACACCATACAAATGTAAATCGATTATAAGTTGCTCTAATAAATTGAACAAGCTACATATATATATATATATATATATATATATAAAACATATATAGCTCGATTGGTTACAGCACGGAATGAGGTAGGTTCATGTCCTGCCCGTGTCGTTTTTTCAATTATTGATATATTTTTAGATTACATACTATTTTTTTCTTGATGGAGAACGAGCATGAGTCTCATGTGATGGTAAGTAAAAAAAAAGCCAACATCTTAACAAGCAATCGGAAATTTGACTTTTTCCTATTCTATAGCCAGATTTTTTAGACTAAGTTCAAAGTTGCAAAAAAATAATAATTATTAGAAACATGTTGATAATGTCTAGTGTAGTGTAGACAGAAAGTTAAAGTTTGTATTTTTCAGTTGAGAAACACCCCTAAATCGTAATGATGTTGAAAACAGATGTTGGCGTCCGTTTCACTCACCACTTTTATTTCTCCTTGCTATTTCAGGATTCAAAATCACTATGTACGCAATTCAAGTATGGCTATAGTTTCTTTGAATTTCTTACTATAACTCGGAGACTCAGTAGAATAAATTTATCGCCGTAGCGAAGTGAATGAGATGGCTTTTTTAAAATAGTTCCCCCCAACTGTGATACTTAACATATATTACCTGAGCGAGTAAAATTCGATGTGATAGTAGCGTTGGAATATTTATGAGTCCTTACTACACCTTTTTTCGAAGATTTTATATTCCGAGCAGATTCACTTGCCGTAGGATGAAGGAGGTGAGTTTTTCGCAGGTCTAGTGGACAAGTTGGATGTCTAAGATATTGCTATGTAGATTTTACTGTTATAAGGTAATTTAAAAATAATAATATCGTAAATATTACGTTATCTGTGAAATCGTTATAAGTGCTGCACTCTGTGGAATAATGAAGGCCTCATCAGGACTTAACTTTTGACGTTGTGTTACTCGTTGTCATGGAGAAAACAATATTTCATGATACAAGTACAATATTGCATTAAAGAAGTTCCTGGGTTAGAATCTCAGCAAACATTTATAGCACTTTATTGACGTGGTTTAATACAATAACTTATAATGCATGGAATAGACAGGTTTCATTTATGTACATATTCAGCCCGCTAGATGGCGTATCGTAACTACAATTTTATGACATGACTTTTTTTTGTCCAGAAATGTTAATCTACAAGAGCACAGTGATCGAAAAGTGTTAACATCATTTTTACACAAATAATAGACAAATTCATTTTCGCCTAAGTAATTTGGGCATTTTTATTTCCCTCCTTATTGAAAATCTAGTTTTTTTGGTATTAGACCTCATATTATAAGTGTCTGCAATAAACATTACTATAATTATATGCTTATTATATTATAATTCATTGTAAATTATACCGAAATTAATAATTACGAAAGATTATTTTATTTAAAACGAATTTAGAACATTCTTAATTTGAAATGTAGCAGTCCGCTACGCCCGTTACAAATATGTTAAATTAAAACGGTCGGGAAAGTTAATTTTCTTCGGAGCATTAAGCTGGGTGGGTAATATTAAGTTTTAAAGAGTTCGTCGTCTGTAGATTGCGAGTGAGCCGAGCAGACTGCAGGTGTATCCGCCAAATGAATATTTATATAACAACACCTGTCGGATCCATAACAAAATCATTTTAATTAGAGCTTTAATAACGCTCATAATAGCTTTCCTTTTATACTTTCAAGTACATGGCAGGTTAGTTTCCATGTACGATTTAACGTCAACATTCTAAATTTAAAGTAAAGACGTTTTATTCAAAATGTTGCTACAAATACTGTCTATAGTTTACGCGAGTAGTACACATTTAAATATTGCGTTTTAAACCGTTAAAGTGTTTTATTTAAAAGGTAACGTTTAATACGATTTGATACTTATTTTTAAGGTGTTTGAAAACTTATATATAAAATTAAAAAAATTACGACTCGGGCAGGATTTGAACCGGCATCTTCAGCGTTCCGAGCTGTTGCTCTAACCAATTGAACTACCGAGTTCTACACGTCATCTTCGATTTTTTTGAACTTATTGATATATGCACCTCTCGCGCAATGTAATTTCGAATTTTACAGTTCATACCTTCTTCGTGTGATTGAGATTAATAAAACGAATTGTCGTCCATAGTTAATAATTACAATACTCAAGTAATTAGTTGTTGCGTTAATTGACAGACAATATTGTCAGTGTTAGGTTTACTTAGAATAACAGAATAGGATGTCTAATTAACTAGATTCAAGCTGTATCTACAACTAGCAATTCCAACGACTGCGTGCGGGTAGACTAGTTATTTTGGACATCCAAATTTATTTTTGCAAACATTTAAGTTTAAGTTGTTACCCTCAACGTCGTCCGCGTCCCGTCGTGTTTGCAAGTCAGCAAGATCGACATATACTGTCGCGGACATTTTTTTAAATCATTTCAAAAGGAATAATTATTACGTACATATTTTTTGGGTGGCTTAGAGCGTTTTCAGAGCGTACTTCGCTTTTATTAGTCACTACACCATGTTTTATAACCTATAGCCTTCCTCGATAAATTCTCTAAGCAACACTAAAATAATTTTTCAATCCAAACCTGTAGTTCCTGAGATTAGCGCGTACAAACAAACAAACTCTTCAGCTTTGTATATTAGTATAAAGCTGTCTATTAATTTATTCATTATGTTTAAGGATTATGAATTCTCTAAAGCGAACTATCTTCTAAAACTGCATAGTTTAGTTTTTCACGTAAAACGTTTAAGTTATGATGTTTTATAAATAGACACAGATTAGTTATTATGTTTACTTTCGAACTTCCGTCCACAGAAGAAATAACTGTGTAGTTTAATGGCGTTTCGGGTTTAGTTTGTGGTTTTCCGATATACTCGGTGCCATAATATGTTGACAGCTGCATATTATTCAGGTGTTATTTGAGTATTTATGGGCATGTGAAGCCAATGCTCGCCTGTCCTCATCTATCATAAGAAATAAACGCTTTTAAAATGTCTCAGATTTGTTTTACCTGGTTCTTGTTTAAATTAAATACATTGAGTAAAATACGTGACATTGTGGGTAGGTCGCGACTTAACAGAACCCTCTTGTATACTTTTACTTGTAAAACAAGATGTAATTGTATTTTAATCCTTCATATGCTAAAACGAGAATTTTAAGGAATTATTGGTTACATCTTTTTTGTCTAAATGCGTCGCATTTTAATATTAGTTTTTAAACAATACATTTTTCTCTCCAGCCAGTTTTGATAGTAAATAAATACTTTTTTTTCAGAAATTTGTGGCCGGTGATGTAGTTCATATCTTAAAAAGTTTTATATTTTTTTATGTTTATATTCTATATGTATATTAAGATAAAATCTAAGAACTTATCGTTTTTAAAGGCAGCTACAAAATTTGTCAAAACGTCACAGCAACAGCACGAAACGCTGTAAATGCCGGTTTAAGTCCTGTCTGTGGCATAAACGTTTAAAACTTCAAATATAATACTTAACTTATTTTTACCTACCTCCCGTGACCACGACTGCTGCAGAGCATCCGAAACGTAGTTAAAATAAATTGTTAATTAGTTTATACATGTCGCGTTTTAAACCGTTAAAAGTGCCCTCCCGAACACTCTCGTGCATAACCATTAAACTACTAAAGCAAATATCTGAGCGCCAATCGATCGTTGTTCAAAAAAAACCTTGCGTTTCAAATACTCCCCCCTTTGGCGCGTTGTGCGACAGATACCCGTAATATGTTTCGATTACCGGTATCGAAGTTCGTTTGAATTGAAAAATGCGTCCATGTTCCGCTCCTTCTGTTTTCATGGCTTTTGTTCCATAAATCACTCGTTCAAATCCGATATGCGGCGTGTTTTGTTTTTGCGACCGACGCGACGCCAATTTATTTGGCTACAATGAAACGCAGTTATAAGTATGACTTATCGAATCTATTTAAATGAGAAGTTCGTCTAGTTTGTACTCTCCACTACGACTCTAGGTTCCAAGATATACAAAAAATCCACAAGTATAATACGTTACGTGAGTAGTACAGATTAAAATAAAACACTTTTAACTGTTTATAACGCGAAACGTTGTAACGTTTTTTTACAATTAGCAAACTATTGCTTTAATTTTGTAGCAATTAAAATGTATTAATTATTGTTTTGAATGAAATGCTTATATACTCGTAAAAGGATACGGTAATTTGCAAAATAGCTCCAGCGTTTTCGGATCTCGCATTCCGGGTTAAGTAGGTCTTATTGAATAATTGATTAAGCACTGTAAAAGAGGACATTAGTAGAGAGCTTGGTCGTTTCACACCCTTCGTAATTCCCTTTTTCATGATAGACAAGGTCAGAGACGCATAGGGGTCCACCTTGATGGTAGATGAAATATCCCAGCCACATAGCATCTGACAAGATGTGCCATCGACCTATTTTGGCTTCTTCGGAATTCGCTATGAAACGCGATCACACTTGACTGTGGTTTTTTAATTGTTTGTGTTTGATTATTATTTTTTTAAGATATACTTTTATACATATGTTATCTTTGAAACGTTTTTTAAAGAGATTGGCAAAAATAAATTGTGATGCCCAAGATAACTTCTACGCGGACGAAGTCACAGCCATAGCTAATATGATATACACTGTAAGAAGGTCCCATACCCCTCAAGAACGATGCGTGCTTACTTACCTATATCTATACTAATATATAAAGTTGAAGAGTTTGTTTTTTTGATCTCAGGAACTACGAGTTCGATTTGAAAAAAAATATGTTGGTTAAAGCACTTGTCGAGGAAGACTATTATACAACATTGCCCTGTGACTAATACAAGCAAAGATACAGCAAGAAATGTGAAAAAACTTGGGAGAATTGTTCATCATTATGGGTTTCCGAGGTGTACGCTTCGAAAACGGTTCGAGATACTCAAAAATATATACCAAACAATGATTCCTCTATAAATGATCTAAAAAAAGTCTATTTTATGACTATCATTAAGATTAACTTGCATGAACGTCGGGAAGGGACGCTACCGACGTCGCGGGTAATAGCCTAAGTTCAAGATGAGGGGGTTTGCAAAAACAAATTTTGAGGCCCATAATAACTATTCGACATCGAAATCGCGGCTACAGCCATTATAATCTACATAGATAAAAAGGTATCATTCAAGAAATAATGTGCTAGTATCTAAGCCAATTGTATACCTACAGTGTTTTTCGCTATGGGATAATGGCGCCGTTCGTTTGCCGCTCTTGCAGCTAATTGGCGAGCATTTGAACAAAGCTTCAGACCTACTCGTCTGCAGTCGACTCGGTTAAAAGTTTAAAACTGCGCTATCGTTCTGTTTGTTACTATTGAATGTCGTTGAAGATTTATTGCTCTTATGTTGCGAGTACACAATTTTCACTATAGAAACGATACGCGCACAAAATCAAAATTGGAACAAGTTCTCACGGCCTTCATGATTTTTTTATGATAGAATAGGAGGCCGGATAAGCGTGGTGATACTTGATATACAACAGCTATATAAGATACACAAGATGCGCGATCGTCCTATTTTGGCTTTGGATATTCCAAGGTTACAATTTATGGCCAATCATAATCGATAGGTAGAGTTGCCGACTGTTAACATGTTTATACAATAAATTTCTATAATGTTTTTCATGAAACAACTAGAAATCTAGATATTAAATGAGAAACACCACCCACGAATGGATAAGCTGTGGTAATCGCATTTAGGTTACAGTCTGTGCATTTCTAAATGTCCAACGCATAAATAAGTCGACAGTGCATCTTGTTAAGATAAAGCTGGAATAATGTTTTATGATAAAGGAAGACAGACAAGCTGAGGGTACACTCTATGGTAGGTGAAATACTATCGCCATATAATATTTAATTATGTTGTGCTGACGCCCTATCACGGCTTTGGATTTTCGAAAATCTACAGAGTGAAAGCGAAACGTGAATAATTCTATAATCTTATCTAAATTCTATATTCGTACCACCCATTAAATATTTAGATTACTAGACGAAGTCCGACATGTTTAAGAAAAATTATAAATTGATTGGAAAAATGTTGAACCGGGTGGGAATCGAAACACAACCTGTTAATTATAAGACATACATTGCTACCATTACAATAACGACGCCTACAAACCGTTCTTAAAGTTTGGGTATACGCTATCACTCCCGTTCGTTGTTAACAGAAGTGGTGGTAGTTGTACAGCCAGCAGCAGTGTGATTCTAAGCAAGCCTCTCAAATGAGAGAGAACACATATCTCTAGTTAACATTGTTAAAGAAGACATCGTAATTTAAATAAAACACTTTAACGGTTTAAAACGCGATATATTAGTTAAACTTATTTGAAAATGATATTTAACTTCGGCCCGACGTGTCGGATGCTTTGCGGTCTCCCCGTGACCACGGCTGCTGCAAATATATATATCGCGTTTTAAACCGTTAAAGTGTTTTATTTAAACGTGTACTACTCGCGTAAACTATAGACAGTATTTAAGACATTGTAACGCAACATACTTCATTGTTGACAACTAAGTATTCATTTGATTCGTTACACAAGAATTACAATGTTCTCTATTTCTCGTTTGAGACAATACTTCATTAATTTTCCGCCTGTGCAACTTATAATTCACTTAGGACCGTCTTTCATTAATGTAGTCATCCGATCGTTTGTATAGATAATTGGAGATCCGATAGGTTTTTAATTAATAAGCAAAGCCCGGTGTGCAAAATAGGGCAAGTTAGTAATAACAGTATCAATGTAAAATTTTATTGCTTTAGCTTCCTGCCTCAATAATAGCACTTGAGTTTCCATTCTAAAATATCAAGGAGAGAGATCAAATATTGAAATAGTCAATTTCACTGGAACAACTATTATACGGAACAATAGCGGCGTCAGGACAATTTAGCTCGGATCTAGTGGAGCGTAACTAACGGTGCTCTTAGAAGTGACCTCACCACATCTAGGCTCCTATTTTGTCTCTCAGTGCTAATAAATTTATTTTTTACTTTAACAAGTACGTACGTAAATTGTTACGTTTTTAATTTAAATACAGAATTCCTTATTTTAGCTGTACATTTTGAATTTGGAATTTTATATGTATCGTGTTCGATAGTCTTTCTTAGTGTAACGTATTGTGTAAAAAAATATATATTTAACTTCACTGTCGAAAACATTTACGCTATATACGCTCAGTCTTCAAACGAAATGTTGATTTAATTTAAGTAACAATGAAAGTAAAGTTTAAAAGGAAAAATATTTTATTTAAATGTACTGAAGTAATTAGCATGTAGAATGAAAACCAATAATTATTATCGAAAGCTAAAATGGGTCGATAGCGCATCGTATTAAATGTATTTCACCTTTGTGTGAATGCTTGTCTCTCCTCTATCACATGAAATACAACTTTACAGGTAACAAATATTTAATTTAATATATAAAAAAGAGGAGTTTCCTCTCAATATATTTTAGAGCTAAATTTATTGTTTGTTGAGACAACAAACAAACTCAGCTTTAATCATCGGAAGGACATACGCGTTATTAAGTTGTATTTTATCTTTAAAAATACGAACACAAAGACTTTGCTGAGCAAAGAAGCGAAGCGAGAAAGGGTGTATTTTATTTTTTCTTTTGTGGGATATTGGTCTTATTGTGTTGAGAGGCCTATATTAATTTATAATTACGTAAACCAGCAGAGGTTACTATCATCTTAATAATTTGTAATATGTCCAAATTATCTTTGTGTTTGTCACAGTCTTTATACGGCCGATTGTATTGCTTCTTCGTATAGATAAACAAGTATCAACTTGACGTACAAACTTTTAAGTCAAGAGGTTTATGTCAAAAAATTAAAATTTTGACATAATCATCGTGTTTTACTCGTGTAGCCCTTTCATTTGATCTCCATATTGAGGGGGGTTAAGGAAAAATATGTAATCCGCCATTTTGTATCGGCGGCCATCTTGGATTTATAATATTATTGATGCTATTTTATTGTTTTGTCATCTAAATTACATGTGTGCACCAAATTTCAGATTAATCTGATAACGGGAAGGTGCTTAAATTTATATTTCTAATTTTGACCCAAATAAATAAATTCCGTACAGCTCGAGCTAAATAAAACCGTTTAAAAAACATTTTAACTTTGAAATTCATTTACTTGTAAATGCCTCTTCTGTGACCTAAGGTTTATTAAACTTTGCACACTCAGTTTGTACAACTCCCTTACGTCAATAAGTCTATTGTGTATTAGTGATTCCGAGGAATATAACAACGTAAGTGCATTTTGTATTATTCCATTCTCGCTTGCCGCTTCCAATACTTGGAGAATTGAAAAATTAGTAAAAAAAGTCCATATTGCGGCGGGTAGTTTTTACACTTTTGTTATTACGCTCAGTGTGTCCATCGTAATTTTATAATGAGATTTGAAGATGGTAAAGTAACGCTTGTGGATTGTATTATGTTTTATTATCGAAAAACAGAACCATTTACAAACTGCACTAATGTAAAACAATATTTTTTAATTATTTACATACTGCCTAGCATCCCAACATGACTTAAAGAAAACACTTTAACGGTTTAAAACGCGATATATTAGTTAAACTTATTTGAAAATGATTTTTAACTTCGGCCCGACGTTTCGGATGCTTTGCAGCAGCCGTGGTCACGGGGAGACCCCGGGTCTCAAATAAGTTTAACTAATATGTCGTGTTTTAAACCGTTAAAGTGTTTTATTTAAATGTGTACTACTCGCGTAAACTATAGACAGTATTTGAATCTAAAGAAGTTAGTTCATATATTCCTCGTTTTTACTAAAATGTGTACTAGTTACTCATGTTATACTATTATAGAGAGATAGTCCTATTTTTTTAGTTGAGGTTATTTATAATATTCACAAGAAAACTTAGAAGGAATATTTAAGGAAGTTGCGCTGTCGACCTATAGTGGCTTTGAATATAAATTCACAGACTGACACCGAAACGCGAATAAGCCGCACGGCTTTTCATCTGTGCACGGTCTTTCGTGCGACCTGTTTAATATCCAGATTACCGGCTTGTTTTATATAAATTATAAATGGATTAGAAAAATATTGGGTTTCAGTTCAATTAATTATCAATTATCAGTTATACATTGCTATCATTACATCAATAAGTTGTGTTATGCTAAGATTCTAATTATAGACAAGGAAGACATAATTTAGTTGATAGCATTGGATTGACAGTGCATAGATAGCACTAAGGAAGGATATATTCGAATGGAACTCAGTTGGGTGTCATGGAATCCACATTAATTAGACAAACATAGATGCATATCCTAGAATTAACAAAGGAAGCTCGGATATCAGCCTCTTCATTCCATTTAGACGTGCCTTTGAATCTTGTGAGCTGATAAATTCTGTTAGGTTAGTGGTACAAGTTTGAGCTTTGTATAATAACTTAATGCGTCTGGCTCCTCCGTGATAATTAAATATTTGTTAGAATTAATTGGTGTTAACTATTGAAATTGATTTAATAAATATTGTGATTTGTTCTTTAAATTTAAAAAAATTAAATGTATACTTAGAATTAAATGAGATGTAATGATGGCGATGCATGACTTTTTTCAACGGGTCGTGGATTCGATTTTCATCGAGTCCAACATCTTTTAAATATAATTATATTAATATATATAATTATTTAATTAATTGTGGGTGGTAGAATTCCGTTCATGTAAAATCGATAGGTTAGCACATATTGTTTAGATGTTCTTTTCTCGGATGTTTCACTCCGTATCCAGTAATCCAATGTTTGTCGATCCTCTCGTGTTTGACGTAAATTTAAACTTCGAACACAAAACAAAAGCGTCGAAATGAAAACCGTCAATTGTAAACCGGTCGGTTCTTGATCCCCTATAATTCCCGTATTTTGTTAACTATAATTCTTATTCGAGTGTAACTTCCAATCAGGACAGAGTGGAAATTCAATCACTGCGATGACGGGATGACGCGATATCTGCCACAGATAATAACTTACTAGTGATGGAGATGTCATGCAACACGATATGTAGAGAACACTCTGCTTGACGTGAGTTTAATTAGAGGAGAATTTTTATTGCACAATCAGTATCTTCGTTCTTGTAAATGTAATGAGATTTATTACCGCAATGTATAGACTATATAAGTAACTTATCAGTTAAACTAATAATGTGAATAAATAAAACTAATATTAAAAAAAGAGTTTGTTTGTTTCATCGCGTGAATGTGAATAACTACTGTTTCGAATTGAAGAAATATTTTTGTGTTATAGCATTTATCGAGAAAGGCTTCAAATTATATAACATCACGCTGCGACCAACAGCAGCGGAGAAACAGAGGGAAATGTGAAAAAAAAAACAAGGAAAATTATTCATTTTGAGGGCTTCCGACGCGTACGCCACGGAAACCGTACAAAGTCCTACCCATAAAAAAGTACGAAAAATCATTAATGTTTATATGATCTAAAAAAATGTCCATGGTACTATACGTCTTGGACTTGGACGACGTCGGGTATAACGACGAGAAGGTTTGAAAAAACTAATAATACTTCACGCCGACGAAGTCGCGGCCGCAGCTAATCGTAAGATAAAACAGTGTTGCCATAGATAAACAGTCAATGTCACTTTAGTGGATTTATTGTTGACAGTTAACAGATTAGATTAATAATAACAAGAAATAAGCACACTATTGTCCACAACTAATAACGCTTTTTAATAAAAAACTTTTACGGTTTTCCCCCCACGGGGGGCCGGGGGGTCCCCCCCCCCCCCCCCCCCCCCCCCCCCCCCCCCCCCGGGGGGGGGGGGGAAAAAAAAATTTTTTTTAAATTTTTTTTTTTTTTTTTTTTTTTTTTTTTTTTTTTTTTTTTTTTTTTTTTTTTTTTTTTTTTTCCTTCAAAAAAAAAACTTTTAATAACGCTTTGTCCTAATTGTTCAAAAGAGTCGACTCGTCCGTTCGTTTTGACAATGAAGTTTGTTTAGCGCAACAGTGAAAACGCGCCCAGGAATTACAAAATGATGTCCTAGGGCGGTATTGGTAATCGAAAGCGTCGAACGGTTTGGAAATCTCAATTAAGAGCCTGTTATCTGCCGTTAGTCCTGTTTGAATTGTCATTCCTGGTCCTTTCTGTGTACATATGTCCGCACTGTGCGTGGCAATTCACGTCATTCGTTCCTAAGTGAAGTTGAAATGTTTCATTGGACTCCCAACATTACGTTTGGTACGTGCGTTATACGCCTCTCTTAGCTTTAATCTAAAAATTGTTTTCGCTGATGGTCAAGTCAAAGGACCTTTTTCTGCTTCGACGCATAAATTTTATCTTCTTATAATAAAACATAACGATTTATAATGTTTTTTTTATGAATCTAATTAAATAAAACATTAAACGGTTTAAAACGCAACATATATTAGTTAAGTTATTTACAATTTATTTGTAAATAAGTTTACAAAGACTTCGAGCTTAAAACGCGTAAACTACAAGCGATACCGTGTTAGAACAATACACTTGATAATTATAGGAGTATCCATAATGTTATAATTGTAATCGTCGTTGCATAATTTAAATATTGATAGTAAAATTAGTATTATTGCTTAAATCTATAAGTCGATATCGTTAAGTTTTAGTAGTCCTAGATATATTATAGTCTTGAATATTTTGAGGACTTTGATTGGGTGAAGAAATCCATTAAAATCCCATTTCTCTCTCCTTCTCTCTATTTCTCTTTCAGGCTTTTTTGTTGTTCTATTTCTGAATTCTTCTATCCCATGTATCTAAAAGTCTTACTCTGCTCTTTTTACTAACTCTCCTCTTTCACATTCGCTTTAAATTACTAGTTTCTCTATTGCATATTGAAAGCCCTAAAAAAATATCTATCTCTCTACCCCACAATATTTTATGTATTGATTTTTTTGTTTGAAACAAACATTATATTTAACGAGTAAATTTGTTTTAATTTATATTAATTTTATCCACATACGTAACCTTAGTTTAATTCAAGTATATGGAGTATTATTTTTGAGCAGTTGAGCAATAAACGTAGGAAGCTAGTAAAAATGTATGCCGCGGTATACAGTCAGTAGGTCTCATTATAAATTAAGCAGCAATTGGCTTGTTTGCTGCTCGGTTGGTAGTCCTTTGGGAAATCATCCCACCCTTCATTATAGTAAAATACCAACGGTCCTATCACCAACGTTTCTCTCTGCCATAAATTACATTGTTTTTATTTTAAGTGTACAGTTAACCAAATTTATTTGTTTATCTTTCTTCTTTTGTTTTATAAGTGACGTCACTCATACAATAGTCTACTCGTAGTGATGAAAAGAGTGTTTTTGAAAAATTATAAATTGGTTGGAATGTTGAATCCAGTGGGCGTCAAAACCACGACAAATTGCCACCATTACACCATAGATCTCGTCTTTCGTGAATTATTAAATTCACTTTGGCTTTATTTAATTATTTAAACGTTCAAAGATTTTTATGCAACAATTTATTTATTTGTATACTTTAGTGTAAATTTGGATTAATAATATTGAAAAGAATTTGACATGTATTATTGTCTATAGTCTTAAGTTATTTACCTATTTCAGGCGTAAATGCTCTACCCTACTAATAATATTACCATGATGACTACATGGGGAACACATGATCTAAATCTCGTCTAAATTTAGATCATTTGCAAACCACCTCCATAGCACGACAGCAAAGGCAATTAGGTCGAACTCAGAAACAGAATCTTGTATCATAGAATTCACATATAACGTTAAAAGTGATGTTATTCTACTTGGCGGAACGTGTAAGGTTAATTTAATAGTTTTTTGACATTCCATAAAACGAGATGCGTTTCTATTCAAAAACGGATATGACGATAAACAAAACGCTTTAATATATATAAAATTGCAATAATTTATGTAAAATAGTCCTAGTATTTTACATACAACTTCTAAGCTAATTTATCGGTTATTAATTATTCTTAAGATATATTATTAATGATAAATAACTTATTTATTTAGGACTTTTAGGTAGCTTATGGGATTCTGATGTTTCAATTTTTTTATGCAATAAAGTAAACAAACAAGTGTAGTAAATGTTGTTTGTACTTTGCGCAAGTAGTACCCCACACACTTAAATAAAACGCTTTCCACCGTTTTAAACGGATAGTGTGTTAGTTTACTTTAATTAAATTTAACTACGACCAGACGTTTTCAAAGCTTTGCAGCAAACGCCGTAAATTAATCAATTAATAATTCCCCCCGTGACCACGGCCGGTGCAAAGCGTCCGAAACGTCAGGCAAAGTTGAATTAAGTTTAATATATTGTGTGTTTAAAACCGTTAAAAGTTTATTTCTATAAACTGTATTTATAAACTAATTTCAAATAAAGGAACGAAAGAAACTAGATTATACTACCACCACGTAGTTATCTCAGAGGTTGTTTGCATGGATTCGCATAGCGCTGAAACCATTACTTAATCACCTTTGAAAGATCATTCGAGTGAAAATATTTCCTAAAGTTAGTAAATATTATGAAACAAGTTATTTCCACACGGTTAATTGGAAACGTCCAAACCCCCGTCAGGAATAACAACACGCTTCTAAAAGCATTCATATTTTCCAAGTCCAATAGAAAAAACTTTGAATAGGCTATTTTAAAGTTTTGGCACACCTCGCCGCCGTTCCGAACAGTTTTATGAATGGATATATTCGAATTTTTCGCTAATCGAATTAAATAAGACACGGAAATGCTTTAAAACACTTTTGTGTTGCCGACCTTACGTGTTGCACTAACTTTGTTATCGATATGAATTGCAAAATTTTAAATAACACAAGATTAAAACTGTCAATCGTTCTTTTTGTGTATGATGAAAATAATTGATAGTAGAAGATTTAATAAAACACTTTAACGGTGTAAAACGTGATATATAGTAGTTAAACTTATTTGAAAATTATTTTAACCATGGCCCAGCGTTTCGGATGCTTTGTAGCAGTCGTGGTGACGGCGAGACTAAAGATGGAGGGTGTCTCTACGTCGAAATGTCGGGCCGCATATAAAATAACTTTCAACAACTTTAACTAATATATATCGCGTTTTGGATCGGTAAAGTGTTTTATTCAAATGTGTACTACTCGCGGAAACTACAGACAGTATTTTACTGGAACATTTGTTCATACCCTATACAAAAGATTGCAAATTTTTTGATATTTTGGGAAATTTTTTTTATAATAGTTTTAGGTACCTTCAACTGTTTTCACCCAATGCCCATAATGATTCAAAATTTTCCCCCGTTTTTTCCACATTTCCTACTGTATCTCCGCTCCATATACGTCGTATCGCGATGTTTTATAGCTACAACTACAAATCGAACCGGTAGTTCCTGAGATTAGCGCATTCAAACATAAAAAACTCTTCAGCTTTATATATCAGAGTATAGATATATCGATAAAGTTACACAGCACTGGCCCAATCAACAATTTGAATAATTACTAATCATGATTAGGGACCAAATTGATATTTCGATTTGTCGCAAGCATTAATTAATTCTGTTGATTGTGTTCATCAGATTTAGTGTCAATCATATAAGCCTCTTTATTATGGGATATTGGGTACTGTTACTGTGATTGGTACATCGCATTAGTTGATATCAATCTCTGCGCACCCGCGCAATTACTTACAAATTAATTTTACGTAAGAAAAACTGTCTCTCTCTAAAAGTGTATCCTTACTAATATTATAAATGCGACTAACTCTGTCTGTCTGTCTGTTACTCTTTCACGCCAAAACTACTGAACGGATTTGAATGAAATTTGGTACACAGATGGTCTAGACCTTGAGAAAGAACATAGAACATATACTTTTTATTGCGAGTGGGAGTTAGAGTAGGAGTGATGTGAGGTGAGAGTGTTGCGGCAAAGTAGCACTTATATGTTACAACATAGATTGGCTGCCCTAAATGCGCTCTTACATAAATTAATAAACTATATAAAATAACTTTTCTACGCGGACGAAGTCGCTGGCACAGCTAGTTGATTATATCAGTATGAGTAGAGAGATAGGGGTGTGTGTTATTGATATTAATACGTGGAATTCGATGGCATCGGATTATCTATACAAGTAATTACTTTGTTCAAAGCAATGACTTTTGTGTTTATATTAACATATATAAATAAAAACACAACATTTTTTTCAAGCATTTAAAGTGCTACAAATTTTATCAGCGTACTGTTAATAATACCCAAAAAATAGCATCTTGGTAAACGAGAGGACATCGTGAGTTAGTTTAGCAAAGATTTAGTGAGTTTCACAAAATACAAACTACGACGAAACAGATGACGCTAGAGTAGCAGACTTGACTTTGACTTTTGGGACGGACACCCACCTTCTACAGACACATCCGAAACGTCAGGCCATAATTAAAATAAATAAACAATGAGTTAATACATTTCGCGTTTTAAACCGTTAAAGGTGTCATAGTAGTTACAATAGATAATGTTTCTAATAATATAAATAGTTAATATAATTAGATATACATTGTAATGTAGTTAGATTTAGATGAAAGTTCGTTCGTACAAAACAGCGAGCAACCTAGTTCTTGACAAAGAAGAAATTCAAAGAAGAGTTCTCATTATTTCAATTTAAACACGAGCTGAACCCGGTGCAGATTAATTGTAAAAAAGTAATTAAACCTTCGATTGCTGGCGGTCAGTTAACTCTGGTGAAATAAAGCAAATCTTGAAAACGGCTGTTGAAATGCGACGTGTAAACTTGCATTTTATTGGAAAACTTTTGTGTGAAAGTTTGGAAATGTTTACCATTATTCACGTGATTTTTTGTTTCCCGCCTTGTCGTCACTTTTTTTTGAATGTTGATATGATGAAAAAAAATATATTTTTAAAATTATATGGTATTTAAATACTTTTAATGTTAATATCTTTTATAGTGTTGCGTGTGACAATGTGTGTGTGAAAAATACATGTGATTCAACATAATATACGATTTAGTTTTTATGTCTGTATTTTAAAATCACGTAAACTCGGAAAGCTAAATCAAATTCGATGTAACCTGTAAACTTATGTGACAATTTTGTGCTGGGCGCATAGTCCTGAGTTTGAGCCTCGGTGCCCACAAGAACGTTCGACAGAAATCTTCGAGCCTTGTGAACAAAATCGACAAGCGAAACAGACACAGGACTATACAGTAGTATACAGCCCTAGATAAAAGAAACGAAGTTTTGCAAGACTAAACACAATTGTATTTTTTTGCCCAAGATCAACCTTTTTCATATAATTCTCATAATTGGCGACAGTTGGGTTCGTTGGTATAATTATAGCATTGTATGGCTAATAATCGATGGGCCATGGGTTCGATCCCCAACGGGTCCAACATGTTTCAAATTTCCCAAATATAATTTTTCAAACTTTGACTTAAAAATCGAAAATAAATTGAAAAAATTTCCGACTCGGGCAGGAGTTGAACCGGCATCGTCAGCTTTCCGTGCTGTTGCTCTACAATTGGCTACCGAGTCCTACACCTCATTGTCGAATTTTTTCAATGACACCTTATAAATTAAAATTTTCAGAAACATATTTGACTTCATTTGGAAATCCGCATATTGAATGGGTGGTGGGAATATCGAAATTCCGCCCGGATCGCGAACCACCGTCCACAGATGAAAAAAACCGTGATGTTTAATCGCGTTTTTCAGTCTGTAGATTTCTAAACTCTGCTTAGATGCTATATGGTAAGTATTTCACCTCCCATGAAGAGAACACTATGCTCATCTGTCCTCCTCTATAAAAAAACAATAGAGCAGTACAATGCGATGTTAATTACGATTGGGTGTAACACTCAAGATGATATTCAAAAAAAGAACGAAAAATGGATACCAAAGCCAACGTACGAATCGTTCACGATCCGCGGCATAGCGTTAAATAAATACGTTTTCTTAAAGAACCGGAGTCTCAGCAGAGAACATACCGTAATATCCTGTTAGACACATTTTTATCATAAATAGAATATGTTACTAGGTACTTACATGGTGAATAATGTCCGTAGCGGCGTAGAAGCTCTCCTGAGGGTCGGGTCGTTTCATCATGTACGGTCTCGGGAATTCCGGATCTTCGCATATTTCTATACAACAAAATATGCTACATAAATTTCACATTCTTGTAAATATTTCGGCAATTAAAATTGTGGCTCGAGAGAATTTTGGGAAGTAATTAAGGAATATTTCTGTCTCTTAAAAATATTACGAAATTATTTATTATAATTAAATCTCTCTAAAATTGTCTTTGTCTATTCAATAATGTTTAAGAAGTAAGTACATCTATACTAATATTATAAAGAGGAAAGATTTGCATTTTTGTATGTAACGGATAAACTCAAAAAGTACTGAACCGATTTTAATAATTATTTTTTCATTAGAAAGCTACATTATCACTGAGTGACGTAGGCTATATTTAGTATTTGATTACTACAGGCATCTATAGAAATTCTTACTAAAACCAACGGATGACGTAAAAAAATTAGCCGTAAAATGTCTTTCTTCGCATACGCTGCGAAAAGTATTAATGATAGGACAAAAAAATGTTCGACAATATTATAGAATATATCAATATCTACAAAAAACATAGCGAGAGCATAAGTCTCAGTATTGTAGTCATGTCGCTATAACTACTTTTTTACATTTAACAAATTAATAGAAATGCCGATCTAAATCAGACCGTGTTATCCATACCATTTATAAATTTTTATCCAAAGAAATATGCAGCAAGATCGTCGCAGCGACTTGGAGGAAATAGAGCTAGGAATTCGCGAACGCGTGCACGGGACACTAACGCTGAACGCTCGCAGCTGCTTCTGAACCAGCGAGATAGACCACGGTCGTTAATAGAGAGGACGCGCAATACAATTTTTTTCTAATTTAGTGATTCATGGTCGTTTTAATTAGCATACTTTTAATTTAAATATTTATACTTATTTATGTCTAACCGTGCGAAGCCGGGACAGGGCCGCTAGTGTATATATAAAACATTTTCTTGATGTCACACAGGTGCCGTCTTACCATATTAATATTATTTGTTCATTACACTAATTGTAATAATATTATTGCCAAAAACAGAAATCAATTTCGGTCAAATTTAAAGAAGCTAATTCTGTAATTAACGCTTGTATTATAAACTATAAGACGGTGAGGGAAGCACTAAGTAAACGAATATAAAATAAAAACAAATTACCCTAGTTTCTTAAGAAGAGATTTTTTGTAATCATTTGAGAATTAAATTTTTAAGCCGTATTTTCATACGAAATATAAAACGCTAAAGTTATTGATTACTTAATTATATATATCTTTATATTTGTAAATGAAAATATGAACTTGGCAGTTATTCTTTTTGTTAGTTAAAAAAACTGTTTTTGTGTACCAACTGTTTTTTTTACTCTTATATCTTGAAATACTTAGCCTTAGCTTTAAAAATTCTCGGAAGTTTTCATGAATTTTAATAGATTATGTCTATTTAAATAAAACACTTTAACGGTTTAAAACGCGATTTGTTAGTTAAACTTATTTAAAAATGATTTTTAACTTCGGCCGACGTTTCGGATGCTTTGCAGCAGCCGTGGTCACGGAGAGACTGTCTCCCCGCGTTTTAAACCGTTAAAGTGTTTTATTTAAATGTGTACTACTCGCGTAAACTATAGACAGTATTTAGATTGTGTCTATTAAAATTCAGTGATTAGTCTGACGCCACAGTGACGGCAGTGGTCATGTAATTACCAAACTATCCGAAATGTCATATATAATAGATATTTTGCTTTGAAACCTTGAAGACGGCAGAAATAAAACTTACAAAAGAACAAGTTACGTTAATCGTCGCAAACCAGCGTACCTTATATAGATGAATAAAGAAAGATAAGAAAGTGAATTCAGGAGCGAGGGTGTAAAAAAACAAAGCGTTACGCGTAAAATCGTTATTGGAACATTAAATACACAATGGGTCTGTTAAATCATCGTTCAAATGACGTGCACGCTCTTTTCACGCTTCTCCCAAAGAACCGCCCCTATTATACACCGATGCATCCTTACAATGCGCCAGAGATTGAACAATGCGGCTTTCCTAACGGACGTCCGGCTTTTGTAACGAGCAATTCGTCTTTCAGTTGTTCGCGTAACCGGTGTTGCCAGATGGATATTCACTAAAGTTAAATAAACTGAAGGAGTGTGAAAAGTTTGCTAGATTTACGCGATAGAAGAGTCCTTACTCTTATAAAGAGTAGATATAATGCCCACAGATAGAAAACTCATGCTTTGATGGCATTACATAAATTAAAAATTTGTTCCGTTCCGTTTTTTTTTTGTTTTTGCCGCCCTTTTTAAAACTGATTGCCTTGTTTTTTTTTCCCCCTTTTTTTTTTTTTTAACAAACAGGAGTCCGTTACGTATTTATAAAATTTTAATGAATCTAAATGCACAATAAGGCAAACAGGATTTCGAAACAAAATTAGTACGGAGCTGTTATCATATTATGTTTATACTTCGCTACCGAAAAGTAAAAAAAATATGTTTAATCTCGTTTCAGTGTCGGTCTGTCGATCTCAGAATAATCAAACTAAGGTGACCGCGCATCTTATTTAGATGAAGTGAAGGTAATCTGTGCTCCTCTATCACAAAAAATTTAATACTCAGCTTATTATCACCGTAATGCGTTATAAAAAAAATACATTACAGTAGTCACCGATATTTGTAATAATCTTATGATAAGACAGCGTGTGAGGTTGTGTGAAGTGTTTGACACTTGTGTGAGTACCTACGTGTATTTTCAATGCTACATCCCTCTCGAAACCTGTGTTTGGACCCCTTAGGGGTACCGTGGATACATATTATTCCACTTAGAACCCTCGCTGAATAACGTTAAGTAGAGTGATCTTTAAACTTTGGCAAAGATAGATTTTAATCTGTTTGTCGATATACATTTACATGTATTTGTGTATAATTTATAGGTATGTGTATATATGATTTTTAATGTGTATTTTGAGATACTAATAGAATTGATGTTTTTAAAGTGATTCTTTAGTTACTTATATTGCTAATGTCTACAATAAGAAATCGAGAAAATAACTTATATATTTGACTAAATTGTCTAAAGCTATAGAATAATGACCGCTCTATGGCACACTTCTTATGTGCATTAGCTCGCTTACGTTAACCTTATAAACTGTTTAACTAGTTACTGTCTATAGTTTACGCGAGTAGTACACATTTAAATAAAACACTTTAACGGTTTAAAACGCGATATATGAATTAAACTTATTTGAAAATGATTTTTAACTTCGGCCCGACGTTTCGGATGCTTTGCAGCAGTCGTGGTCACGGGGAGACACTGCTGCACACGGAATATATCGCGTTTTAAACTGTTAAAGTGTTTTATTTAAATATTTAACTAGTTTTCGCCAGGTGGGTGTCGGTTCTACTATTTAAGTATTGTCTGAATTTAACCCGAGTAGTAGACATTAAAATAAGAATTTAACGTATTCCATAGTCCCCCCATGACCACGGCTGCTGCGAAACGTCGGGCCCTAGTTAAAATGAGTTAAGTTAATATTTCGAGTTTTGAACCGTTAAAGAGTGTGTAAATATATTTTTTTAGTTTATCTCTTAACATTATACAAAAAATGTATACTGCAACGCTAATGAAAATTTTTCGGACAAGCCAGTAATCAGAAACAGACACGGAAGTGTGTCTGACTCATGCGAAACCCATTCTAAGTAGCTGTATGTACACTACGTTTTAATAACATTTTGTCTTTAAAAACGCATCGAATATTAATTCCGCTAGTCGAATGATAAATACGTGTTTCTCCTGTACGCGAGAAAATGTACACGATTGTAGGTAACGAAGGGCGAGGTGGCTTGAAAATCTAACAAGTGTAGTCGAGAGTCGCGCTGAGTACCACGAGCCAGTTAGATCTCACTGAGAACATCGTATCAATTATTGTAAAGACGACGGCTTTGCTGAGCCGTGAGGGCTAATTGGGGCCCTGAAAAGCTGTTTCTAACGAGACACGACAAAGAGTACGAAACGTGTGGAAATGTCAAGAGGGAATTTATAATAACGCGTTGTTTAAGAACTAATTACGTAAAGAAAACACTTTTACGGTTTAAAACGCGTGTAATATATTAGGTAACTTATTGTTACTATGTATGTATATTCCGAAACGTTAGGTACGTTTCGGAAATTAAACAGCAGTCATGGTAACGGGAAAGTGACGTCAAATAATAAATATCATGTTTTAAACCGTTAAAAACGGTTTATTAATACTACTACCGTAAACTTCAGGCTTTGTTATAGGTTTTGAGCTATACATATAATGTCCTACAAGTGGACTAAAGTCTTTACTGTCGTAGAATATAATGCTTCGCGTTTTAAACCGTTAAAATTGTTTTATTTAAATGTATACTACTCGCATACGCTATAGAGAATACCTATATTATTTGATTTAACATTTCGAATGTCCCACTTGTGGGCTTATGTCTCATCTGTCGTTGGGGAGATTGTTTAGACTTTAAAGTTTAAACCCATCACGCTATAGACTACTTAGTGGGGCTGACAGCTTAGTCGACAATGCCTTTATAAACATTATTTAACCGAGAACAAAATAACTATTTTAATTATTACTCTTATTAAATATTAACTATTTGAATTGAAGAGTCTAAATTAATCCTAAAAAAGAAACTTGGCGATCAAAGGGGTGACGGCGAGTTTCTTGCCAGTTCTTTTTCGTTCTTCCTACGCTCTTGATTTAAGAACTGACAATAATTAAGTTTCGAGTCCACAAAAGTGTACCTTACGTTACGTTACTAAATTTGTACTTTGACAACAGACACAAACAGACAAGAATAATCTATGGTTTATAAAGTATTAGACAACGTTTATTCTACTGTCAAACCAAGTTATAGAGATTTATATTTTTAACTTGTAGTTGATCAGACTTCTGTGCTTTATTTATCATAATTATACCGATTCGCCTCTGAAATGCGATAGCACGTTTTAAATCACTTTTATATTACTTCCGTATTAAATTACTTATTTTATCGCGTCTGTTTTTAATACGTACATAATTCGGACTTATTCGAATTTTCAACAATGCGGGATTTTTACTCATTGTATTTAATTACACCAAAATCCCCGTGTATCTTGTTTACAATTAGGGAGTGAGCCCCGTGTTTTCGTTCGGCGTGCTTCTAATATTTGCTTTTGTTCGTATCCCCGTATGGAAGTGCCCGCAAGGTATTCCATTTATCTGGGTTGAACATACGCAATTGAAATGCCTAATTAAAAAAGCTGGTTACAAAGATAATTGCCCTTTATAGGTACACAAAGGGTGAAGCGTCCCAAAAAAATAAGTAAGCGTGCGTCACAGGACGCCCAAAAACAATTCTTGAAGCAATCAAAGTTTGAAAACTTTTAATATTTTTCAAATGCTGTTTAACTTTGTAATTTCATTTTCAATAAATTTCCTAAGCTGCAAATCATAAGACATTGAACCTGACCACGCAAGTATTAAGGTTGAAATTACATTGCGCGAGAGATGCATGTCTCAATAGGTTGAAAAATTTGACAATTACGTATAGGACTGGGTAGTTCAATTGGTCAGAGAAACAGCACGGAACGTTGTAGATGCCGGTTTAAGTCCTGCCCGCGTTGTACATTTTAAAAATCTACAATAGATTACCAATTGAAGTTACAATTAAATAAAGCCAAAGTGTCCTCGTAGCGCGTTACGTAACGAAGCGGTTTCAAACTCCAAGAAGTCATTTTAAATGATATTTTTGTCAAATTATGATTTTATCTTAGATATACTATCTTTTATGTGTTCTAAAAAACTTTTGTATTTAAGCATAAGGCGGATACATTTTTATCCGCTACCCTGATTGATTTTTCTTTATAGGCTAGTAGGTTATCAGCCCCTATACCTTGCCAATTCAAAAAGATTTATTTAATTCCCTGTATTCCAGAACCTGTCGCATTTACCGCAATGCACTCTAATAATATTATAAAGTTTCTTTTGTTGGTTTGTTTGTTCGAATGCGCTAATATCTGGAACTGCTGGTTTTTTTATCGGATTAGTTGGACCATTTATCGAGAAAGGCTTTAAAACATCAGGCTACTAACAATAGTAGCAAAGATACAGAGGGAAATGTGGGGAAAATTATTCATCTGAGGGCTCATTGCGTGCGCTGCGAAACGGTTTAAGAAACCAATGAATGAAATAATGATTCTTTTTTTAATTCTGTGATAGTACATGTCTGTCTTTTATGATTAACTCACAAAATGATGGACGCGGATGAAGGCGTGGGTAACAGGTATTAAAGAACTCAAAAACAAACCATTTAAGAAGATGACGAGGTTTGCAAAAGTACATTTTGATGCCCAAATTAACTTTTTCATGCGGACGAAGCCGCGGGCACATCTAGTATGTTATACAATAAGCCGCAGTATTACTTACCATTGTATTCGTTTTGGTCATGGCTCTCGCGTTTTTGTCGTCCCAAAGTTTCCCGCCAAATGTTATATGGCTCCCGGTAGTCTTCGTCGACAATAGCCGGGCTTCTATAACAATGTAATAGTTTTACCTTAGCATAAGTCAGAGTTAGTCGTGTATGTGGAATTTTCCAGCAACCTTAGTTAATATTACTCTAGGTATCTCCTTACCTACCCTAACACATGAGAAGGAGGTTTGATTATCTAGGTGCACTTTCGGCATAAAATTTGTTATCGTTGTCAAATAAAACATTTTTAACGGATTTAAAGGCTATATTAGTTACTTAAAATACTTTTATATGATTAAAACGCGAAATATACTAGTAAACATATGTACAAATTCTATTAACAATGTTTGTTTCAATAGCAAATGAAATTAAGAAAAACAAAAATGTCAAACTTGACCCCCCTCCCCCAGCCTGGTGTAAAGTATTCGTCGTCGTCATTTTTAAAAAAAGTTAACTTGTATATATTTCGTAATTTAAACCGTTACAAGGGTTTTATTTAAAAGTGTAATACTCGTAGTAGGAATTAGTTTAGCCTATAAATAAACTTACCGAAGCATATGTATAGGTGGACAGTTAGCAAGTGCCAACGCAAGTCTAGGCGCTCGTCGATTGTTTCTCGCGTTCCTCAACGAAGGGCAGAACGGCTTCTTGAGCATGTTAGGAATCCTTCGTCTCGCCCGCTTGGTGACAAGAATAGCTGTGGCCGCTATGAACGCACCTCCCCCCACAATGGCGCCACAGGCGAGGCCCACAGACACTTTTAGGGAAGAATTGCGTTTCTTCCTAGATGTGGGGGGCATGTCTGTCCTGTAGTACTCGTCCAGGAACTCTGTCGATTGATTTACTACCGTTGGAACTGTAACAAGCAAAAAAAAAACAATGAGAATAGATTCTATAGATATTTTAAGTGAGTCTAAGCAATCTATGTGTTTATGTTTTTGGCTTTTTAAGTCCAAATAAAAACAATACCAGAAAATACCTTTTTTTGGGCCATTGTTACTACTAACTGTGAAAACTTCTCCCGTTTACTAAGTAGTAGTATTTATTTACAAGAAGACTTTGACCACAATGTACTTTTAGATTGGACCCTCAGACATTATCATGCTTTCCCGGGATTCAAACCTTCGCTCTCAATTTGGACAATGCATTAAAAGTATATTTGAGAAAAAATATTTACTTGAATTTACTACTTGCGTAAGCTACATATAAATCTTAACAAACACTATTCTTTTGAACAATATAAAATACTAGCTAGATCAGCGACTTCGTACGCGTAGAAAATTATTTTGGATATCAATTTTTGTTTTTGTTCAATTCTATAAATTTGACCTGTTACCCACGACGTCGTCTGCGTCCCGTCGTTCTTGGAAGTTAATCTTAGAAGATATGTCTATATAGTGTCGCGGACTTTTTTTTAGATCATTTAAAGAGGAATATTTTTTTAATGGTCTTGAACCGTTTCCGCAGCGTTCGCAAGAGAAACCCACAAGGATGAGTAATTTTCCCCCTTTTTTCGAAATTTCCCGCTTTTTCTTATTATTTCTTCGCTCCTATTAGTCACAGCGCTATGTTTTATAGCTTATAACCTTTCTTAATAAATGTTCTAACAAACACAAAACAACGAACTTTTCAATTTGAACAAACTCTTCAGCTTTATATATTAGTATAGATTTGTTTCCTTTACAATGTTTTCTTAGTACGAATTCTCGCTGAGTATTTTTTTATATACATAAGTACCTTTAGAATATTGAGCTAAGGAGCTCCTAAGACAAAGCGTCGTAATGAATAGGTGTCGAGCGCAGAGCTAATTGTTGTTCTACAAAGGGAAGGAGCCAAGTTCCATCCAGCTGGGTTTTGTGCCGAGCAGACGGTTTGTGGAATGAGCGCGTCGCCTAGGATTGTTTGCTGTGCTTTCTGATCCAAATAAATCTTTCAATTGTTCATTTCAATTATACCCTTTTTAGGTTAGGGCATGATCTTTTTTTTAATATAGAAGCAGATAAGCGTGAATCAGACAATACCCCAGCTATAAAACATCAAAACCGGACGCGCTGTGTATAGGAAATGCACAGATGGTAACAGAAATGCGACGAAGTCCAACTTGTGTCAGAAAAATGTTAGACGCGGTAGGTATCGAATCCACGACCCGTTGATTATTAGCCCTAGTTTGTCTGACCTGCTCTATCTATAAAAAATCTGATGTTAGCGATATACCAAGGCTGTGTTTGCATAAGAAACAGCCATTAGTCGATGTTATTGCAATAATTTGTCTTCAGCGAGTAAATAAAGTGAGTTTGTTAGCCGTTATTAATCGTCGTTTTAATACGGGAATGCTAAATCTAGTGGAGTCGTTAGTTAGTGTGTCAAACTTGTAAAACTAGGGTTAAGCCTAAGAGGTGAGAGACGGTGGCTATGAGCCAAAGTCAGTGCGCTTTTGTGCCAAGAGTCAGCTAATACTGTGCTGATTTCTAATTGTGTTGTACTAAACTTCAGTACGTTTTGGCGCTGCAGTGGGCGTTAAAACTGAAATATTAGACGCTGTACCGCGATAGCACGGAACTTAATTATATTAAACAGGCCACATTTTGGACGACGAGGTCAAATGGAAATCATGAGGATTAACAATGTAGGATATTAAAACTATATATTTAGTTTTGGTCACGTTTAGGCTGAGTTTATTGAGCTCTCTAATAGACCAGCTCCGTGAATAAGAGAGAAGTATCAACCGCGAAGGTAATCATTTTGGCTCGGGGTATCTTAAGACAGCATAGATCGTTCAAATATACTAAAGATAACGTTAGGCCGGTACCTCTTTACTCTGGTACCTCTTTAAAGATATCTTTTTAACTTACAAGAACGACGGGACGCGGATTAGGTTGTGGGCACAGCTAATATAAGATAATATCATTTAAATAAAACCCTTATAATAGTTTGAAATGCCGACAATACTTAAGATAAAATAGTGGTTTGTAAAGCGATGTGTGAGTTTGCAAATTTGATTCTTTGCCAACACGAAGGTGCCGTGCGGTTCGCTCGAGCTACAAATTTTACGAGAATATTGAAACTCACAAGACCCGCAAGGTAATAAGGTAAACACATGTATAATTAATAATGTTTTAGCTAAATATTAATTTGGCCCCTGCTGCCTCTAAAACAATTATGGCGATGTTATAAATTAGGTATTAATAAGGATTTTGCGTTAGGACTATTGTATTAAATTATTATATCTTATTACAGGTTTTAAGTAACCAGATTATGTTGCTTGATGCCCAATCAAAAGGTTTTAACATGTTTACAAGAACTTAGTTTCTATTATATTTTTTATATTATAAGAGGCCAGCCAAGCTTCAATTAATGGAAGGAAATCCCAGTCATATAACATCTAAACAAAATGTGTTGTCGACCTATTTTGGCTTCGGATATTCGGAAATCCATAGACTGAAACCGAAATTAATTCTTTAAATTAAACCTCACGGATTTATCCTTTGAGAACGGTGAACGTGACTCGGTCGAAATTTCGACATTCCTACCATACATTTCATGACGAAGTCCTAACATGTTTCTAAAATTGTAAATTCATTAGAAACATGGACCTGGAGATCGTATCCACGACCCGTTGATTATTACCCATACATTGCTACCACCAACGAGCCGTATGATGAACATAATTCTCCAGTAATGTTGTTGTAGAACAAAAGATACACGACATAAGTTAATAAGATTTTCACTAGAGACCATTACCACAGTTTATAAGGTTTCCTAATTGGACCTGATTAAATGACAGTAATACTCAGTGCTGACTCGGTTAAACGTTAAAACCCGACCCGACTGACAATTAATTGTATATTTCTTGTGTGTAAAGGCACTGGTAGTAATGTACTCTTGTATACAATCCACTGTAATATAAAATGTGGATCTGCTTCTTTGATATCCCCGATGGATTATATAAACCGGGATTTAAACCCGTTTCAAATCTTGTCTTTATGTTATACATTTAACCATACCGTAAGGTGGTAGGTAAAAAACAAAAAAAAAACTAATTTAAAATAATCTATAATAACATTATAAATGCGAAAGTAACTCTGTCTGTCCCGATTTAACTCCGAAACTACTAAACTGATTTAAATGAAATTTGGCACACAGACATTTTAGAGCTTAAAAAAGGACATACGCTACTTTTTAATGCCAAAAAAGGGTTGATGGAGATTGAAAAAGGGGATGAAAGTTTGTAAGGAAATTCGTGGTTCTCGAAGCTAAAACAATGAAACTTTCTTCTTTGGCTTTTTGGGAATAGGAGTGGGCGTGGGGGAGGGGGAGGGAGTGGTTGCGAGTGGTGGTGCGAGTGGGAGTGAGAGGGAAATTGGGAGTGGGAGTGAAGAAATGAGAGTGGGAGTTAGAGTAGGAGTGATGTGAGGTGAGAGTGTTGCGGCAAAGTTGCACCTACAACATAGATTGGCTGCCATAAATGCGCCCTCACATAAATTAATAAACAGCCTAAATAATTAAAATTTCTACCCCAAATCACTATTCCACGCGGATGAAGTCGCGGGCACAGCTAATATAAAAAATAAAAGCCGTTTTCCCTCGTGATCCAAGGGACGAACACATGTCTCTGTCCGTGTCTAATCGTTATTTTTAGATGTTGTTTATACTTACCTCTCGTGGGGCGTGAAGCGAACACATTTCTGTGTCCGTTTCACTAAATCCGTTTTATTTACACGTAAGTAAATGATCAGATTTCTATGCTCTGCCCGACCATGTTTAACCATTTAGCTACTAAGGCGGCCTAACATTATCTATAGCTCTATATTGTATCAATGAAATTATAGAACGTGGATTTCCTTATTACAAACAAATTGAATTTAGTGATTTTTTTTATTAAATATTTAAATGTACGTACAGTAATTATTTCTTCTTAAGAGCTCCAAGCTAAGATCTTACATAATGGTACGGTAAGAAGTGATAAAAGATCGCATGTTGTCATAGAAGACTGACACAAGTTGCGACTTATAACGACGTGAAGTTATTTCGCCTTTTCGAGAATTGCCCCCAAGGCATTCCTATTGAAATAGGAGAGTCATCTTGGCGCATAACTTTTAACGTTCGAGAATTTCGACTGTACGGAACTAGTAATTCAGTTTCACGTGTCATTGGCTAGCCCGTGTCTTAAACAGCTGTTTCGTATTACGTTGAATTTATTTAGAATTGAATTTCACTGCCTCTGCGGTTGTTTTATCATTTCGTCGTTTCTCAAACGTTTACGTTCCTCCGGCGAACGGCTCCGAGCAATTGCTTGTTACATAATATTGGTACTTTTTAGGGTTCCGCATTCGTGGACTCATTGAGTGATTTTAGTTCACCTTGGTCTTAACGTATCACTCGTTTATATAAAATTAATTCTAAATACATTGGTCTAAATACATTACACACTAGGAAATGTTGCGAAAAATGTAAACTAACGTGTAGTGCTTGTTTTATCCGCAATATCATCTGCTAGGGATATACAAATAACTCTCCAAATAAAATAAAAAATACATTTTGTTTTGTCATATGAAAACTATTTAAGCCACGGGCCGAAGTTCAAAATAACTTTCAAATAAGTTTAACTAATATATATCTCGCTTTAAACCGTTAAACTGTTTTATTTGCAACCTCTTTATTACTAACACTACAGGTTGACAACTTATTTTTTTTGTTTAGCGATTTGATCTTATTAATCGCGGTGGATTTTTATGTTACTAACTTTCCTGACATTTAATTAGATCGAGACAAAGCCTAGAATTTAATCTATTAACTAATTGTCTATGTTTTCATAATTCACTCTATGTTTTAAATATTCATGTTAACTGTGATGTCTTTATCTTTATAGGAAGTAGATTTAAATAATAATATGCTATATAACAAACTACCTACACAATAAAAAAAAGTGAAATCCCGTTTCCCCCTCGTGGCGCATGGGGCGAACATATTTCTGTGTCCGTTTCACTGATCCGCTCTTTTTAACAGGCAACTTTATCAGACGTCTGTGCCCTACCTCTCACGCATATCGCGATGCTCGGCAATACGTTTAGCCATTTGGCTACAGAGGCGGTCTACACTACCAACGCAATAAAGCATTGATTAATCAGACTCAACGGAACCATTTACACGAAAGTTCGGCGCGTTCGAGCGATTTTTATGCGGATAATATAAATTGATAGTTCGAAACTTCTTTTGTGAAATCGCATTGAAACTTTTGACACGGTGATAGCTCGTTTGCGCATGAATGATGGGAACAGTTGACTATAGAAAAAGATAAATATGATAGAGAGGAGAAGCATGTTTTGCTAAACAGGTCTAGCGCAAATCCATTGACTGGAATCTACATTTGGAATGATATATCTTTCCCTTCTTTTGATAGTGTATGAGTCCAGCAGAATATCTGTTATTCTCTAACTTCGTATCTCTTCTACTCGTAAATATACTTTCGATATCCAGGTGTTGAATGTTAAAAAAAATATAAAATTATACTATCCAAGCATGCTGTAACAAGTCAATATAAGATACGGGGAAATCCACATACTGAAACCGGAGTGCGATTCAATTACGGATTTTTCCTCCGTGAACGGTGATTCGTGACGGACTAATTCGATATTCCACACATTTAATATCCAGATTTTATTAAATTATAAATTGAAAATCTATGGAACAAACAAATAAAAATTCAACGATGTCGTGTAGGACACGGTATCTCAATTGGTTGGAGCAACAGCGCGGAACGTTGTGGATGCGGTTTCAAGTGATGCCTGCGTCGTAATTTTTATCAATTTATAATCGATTTTCAAAAAAGTGCTATAATGTTTGAAAACATTAATATTTTTCACATGTCATTGCACATGAAGGCACTATATAATTTAAAAATCGAAAATTTTTTCAATTTATATTCGATTATTAAATTATACAGTGCTATAATGTGAAAAATATTACACACAACACTTTGAGTCAAAGATGTCATAACAAAGGATAATTACTCAAGATTGTAATAGTAGGATAATTCGCGATCAGAAATTTGTTTTAATTACGAGTTCCCCATTTGGCGGATGGCGATTTATTACTTAAGGAGCGATTTCTGAAAGAGCCATGGATTAATTAGAGCGAGATAAAATTTGTGAAATTGCTCGAGCTCGCGAGTGCTCGGGAGAGATAAGGGAAACTCGATGAGGTAATGGATTTGGGCTCATTGGTCTAACAGTAGCAGTGTATGGCTAATAATCAACGGGTCGTGGATTCGATGCCCATTGGGTCCAACTTCTAATTTCTCAATCTGAAAAAGCCGTGAAGTTTAATCGCGTTTCGGTTGCAGTCTATGGAATTCCGAATTTCTAAAGCCGATATAGGTCTTCGCACCTTGTTGAGATGTTATATGGCTGGGGTATTTCACCTCTCATGAAGTGATCCCCATTCTTGTCTGTATACAAAAAAAAATTCTAGCGCGGCTGTCTTACTTCAGCTCTACGTTTCCTTTGGTACGAATGATCTTACAATTCGAACTGTGACTTACTTTAACTAGCTTAAGAAATTTAAATAAAACCCTTTAACGGTTTATAATGCAATATATTAGTTAAACTTATTTGAAAATGATTTTTAACTTCGGCCCGACGTTTCGGATGTTTTTGGGAGGCTCCCTGTGACCACGGCTGCTGCAAAGTCGGTATTTCGAGCGCGAGTCAAAGGACGCGAGAGCTTGAGGCGAGGGAGTCAACCACACTCTCCCGCTCGCTTACTTATTTGTTGACTGCTGCCGTCCATCTTGCACTGGACGTAACGACTAACTAAATAAAATGGAGAGTGTGGATGACTAGCACTCGTGCAGTCTCTGCTCGCCAAGACTCGTAGCGAGAGCCTCTAGGAGGCGCCTCGCGAGAGTCTGGAGCCGGCGTAAGGTTTAGCGCTCTAACGCGTTACCTAACAATATCACTATGAAAAGTTCACCTTACTTTAAATCATTACTCTTAAAGAATCTTCTGCGGTATTTGGTTTTTTAAAAATCGTAGACATAACAGATGGATGTGTTATACATTTAACTCTTGTACAAGAATTGTTATAAGAATGCGATTGTGTCTACCTAATTTATCAACGTACGTGAAACTTCTTTTCCAGCTGTAAAGTGCGGGGCAGCCATATTTTAATATCTGTTTCTTAAATTACGAGAATATTAACAGGCTCAAAATTTGCTGCGCTCCAAATTTGGAAGCCTTGCGCATTCAAAGAAATAGCGTGTTTTTGCTTACCTGACTTAAAAGTGACTTCACTAATCAGGATCCACTCGTTTTGATATTTAAGTTTCAACTTGATATGCTTGGCTGTACGGTTCTCTAGGTCAATGTGGATGGTGCGCGCATGCTCAGACACCTTGTCTTGTTTTGGCTCGTAGGACATATAGTCTTCTTGCCAACGCTCACCTTCCAATGAGAAGTAGACTTCTGCTTCTTTGAAGAGCTGTCGATATTCCCAATAAGATAAGATGATTCTTGATGATACAATTTAAGAACTCTCCTTTTACGATTTATATAGTCTATGTTTTTGTTATTTTTATCATAAATAGAAGTATTTGAATTGAAGTGAGAAACTATTTACACCTTCCCAATGTTACATTACCAAATACAATCAGCATACGCATAGCTTAGAGATAATGTTAGAAATAAAAAAATGTTTACCTGAACGTCTTTTGTAAACATGTTATTTGTGTGTATGTCGACGTGTTGGAAAAGCCTTGTGTCCGTAAAATTAAATGTGAGTTCTACTTCGTCGTCCACAGACATGGACTTATTCCAACCCACCCAGCGGGTACCTGAAAATAAAAATTTTATGTACTATCCATCCAAGTTACTTGGTACCTGGCCACGCTACAGGGACTTTACAAATTAGACGCTAGAATCATACAGCGAAGTCATAATTCAACACGCACGGTATATCAATTCTTATAAACAAATAAAAACATACCGCTAGTGTCCAACGGTTCTGGTAGTTCAAAATCATTTGGTCCGGTATAAGAATCGGCGATCTGTCCCAGACCGTCAACTAGTGTTGTACCGTGTACGATGCCATCGTACGATAAGTCTTCAAATCGTGCGCCGCCAGTCATCGCTTGCATGTCGCAGCCCTTTGGTGCAGCGTACGCAATAAGGGCCTCTGAAGAGATAGAAAAGAATGTATGAACCACCGATCGGTGGTAGCCAATCGCTGAGCAATACAGTCGCATAGAGAATCGCAACGCAAAAGGTCCCGGGACACGCCAGCTACCTTTGCTTGTACCTACGTTTCCATCGACATCCGTAGAGCTCGACCCTCATACACGCCGTACGAGGGTGCGCCGCGTACGGAAAGAACCGCACTTTTGACGCGACGAAAGGCGCTTCTAGAGTTGTTTTTCTTGGCGTGTAAGTGTTCACGTTTCCGGGAATAAGCTGTGGAGAGTCACTACGTTAGTAATTATAGCAATTGTTTCAAATTTATAATAAACTAGCTGTGCCAGCTACTTCGCTCGCGTGGAATAGCTATTTTGGCCATCGAAATTTGTTTTTGCAACCCTCCTACCACAACGTCGGTCGCGTCCCGTCGTTCTTGCAAGTTAATCTTAACCGTTTTCGCTGCTTACGCAAACGAAATCTATCAAAAAATATTCAAGTCTAAACAGAAGTTCCTGAGATTAGCGCGTTCAAACAAACAAACAGATTTTTAATTTTCGTATAGATATTGTTTTTGTAATGTAAAAGAAATAATGGCAGTTCGATTACTATAAAGCTGGTTAAGTGTTCTTTTGGTAGAAGTCAGGTTTTAAAAGAAAACTATGTCTACTACAATGTCCTATATGTCTCTTGTATTTGCTGTAAACGTGTCGGGTCATTTTTTAAACTAAAGAGACCACCTACATTAATCAATGGTTAAACGTATTGTATATAACGACAAAAGTCCTGTCTTGAAGTCCCGGGAACCTTTTGTAGGGAAGAGTTAACACGACTTGACTGAAATTTTGTCGAATTTGTGACTAATCGCAAGATTGTATTATTTAAATTAAAAATCTATTTACATTTAAAAACAAAATAATAAACTCTTTATTGCACAAACATAAACATAAGAACATACTTAGATACTTAGAATTATATATATAAAATAAAACATGTTAGTGCAAAGGCGGCCTTATCGCCTATGGCGATTTCTTCCAGCCAACGTTTGCATGTAGAAATAAAAAATAAAAAATATTTTTTCCGTTACGATAAGTTTACTAAGACAATCGAATGTCAACATGAAAAATAAAATTATACAATAAAAAGATAATATAAACTGGAAATTAAATACGATAAGGACGAGAATTAAATCAGCATCCACAGCGTCCGTGCTGCTGCTCTATTCAAAAAAGACACGGCTACCCAATTGGTTAGTTCCCATCCAGCCCGTGTAGTATTTTTTTTCAATCTTAATAGATTTTTCATTAATGTAGGTCTTTCATCCAACACGCTCTCCATACAGTTCCAGTATAAAAGCAAAATATGTCTGGTGTCCAATCAGAGTTAGTTATTCCGCGAGCTAATTCTTGCCCACGCGCCGAATGTAACATAGTTAACACTCTCGGACATTGATTTACATGGTGAGGATTGAACGGACGTGAATAATCCAATTTTTACTGAAGCCCACGACTAGAGTGCATCAAATATGATTTTTTATTATTTACATAAAGTTAGATAAATCTCATTTTCCGAACATTTTATGCAGCCATATCTCACGATAAATTTTGAAACCACGGGAAATAATATTGTTTTTTTTTTATAAACTTAATAAATTTATATTTTTCTATGATAGGAACCCAGCCGTAGAACATCTAAACAAAATGTACAGTCATTGGTTGACTGTACATTTTGTTTATATGTGTTTTTAGCTTTGCTTTTCAAAAGCCAAAGCTGACATAAGGTGATGGTGCATGTTAAGATGTTTATAGCTGTGGTATTTCAGCTTCCTTCAAGCTTGCACTTGAAACTCAAGCTTATCTATATTCCTCTACCTCCTTTTTTTTACAAGCTACAAATGTGAAAACTAACTCATCGTTAGTTTAATTCGGACGAATTCGGATTCAAATCACGAAGACAGAAATTTTACTTCGATATTTAAATTTTCCAAACAAAAAAATTACTCATGAAATTGCACTGTCGTAATTTTATTTACGATACGTCTTTTGTTTAACTAGCTTAAGTAATGTTTGTGTTATATATAGAGGTGAAACGGTTAATATTTATCAGTGTACGTTGTATAGGATTAATTTGCGAGATGAAGGCTCGGGTTTCCAGTCGCATCGGGACTAATTTCGTAAGAGGATCTTTGCAAACTGAGTCCTAAACTCGTGTAACCGCACATGTGAATAGTTCAATAACTATTAGACGTACAGCTAAAGTAAGGGTTTTAATAGTCCAAGTTTCAGTCCCGTATAAATACTTATTTAGATTAGAGGACACTAGAGAACACAGGCTATCTCTTAGTGCTTAGCTCATCTATTAGAAATTATTGAATACTAGCTGATATCGAAAATGTTGTTTGACTCTAACAAATAATTGGTAGTATGACATTACTTTCGAATAGTTATTATTAGAAGGGTTCTTGTGAGTTATTCTTGCAATATAGACATATATTCTCGCAAATGTATTACGTTTTTGCATCATTTTAGAGGAATAAATCTTATTTATACATATTTTTTTGTCTCGAACCGAAAACGGAAGCCCTCAAAGATGAACATTAGCCGTTTTTTCCACATTTTTCACGGTTTATTCGCTCCTATCGTAGCGTAATATTATAGAGCTTAAATACTGCCTGGATAAATGGTCCATCAAAAACAAAAATAATTTTAAATTTCGAACAAGTTGTTCTTGAGATTAGCGCGTTCAAACAATATCTCAAGTATAGACTTTTAAGGAGTGCTCAAATGAAAAAAATATATAATAATTTATAAATCAAACACAATATACAAATTATAAAACACTTTAACGGTTTAAAACCATTATTGCGTTCAGCAGTTCTCCCCGACCACGACTCTGCAAAGCATCCGAAACGTCGGGCCGAAGTTAAAAATAATTTCCAAATAAGTTTAACTAATACATCGCGTTTTAAACCGTAAAAGTGTTTTATTTAAATGTACTATCGGAAACAATCTATACAGCAATTTTAAATATATTTTTTAATTACATGAGGCATAAATGTTGTCGTGTTGACTTACGATACCTTATTTACCTTTCAACTGTATGACATTCGATTTTTAAAAACTTTCAGAAATTGTTCTTAACTGTACGTCACTATTCGTCGATTCAGACGACGAATAGTGACGACTATCTAGTTTCATAAGAATTTTTCATTTTTGACGATGTAAGTAAAATATGTTTACGATGCCATAATTCTATTTTAGGTATTAAAATTTGCACAGCAGCTATACTAAGTAACGTTCCGTGTAGCGTGGGGTAATTCAAATAAATGTATGTTACACATCTTACGAGTACCCTCTATATGCAGGAGTTGGAAGTGCAAATAGCAATAAAATGTAATTAACTTTGTCGCGTTAATGCGGTGTGGGATTTCGTAACAGATGATTATCGTATATTTTCCCCAATGATAATAATTATGCTTTCGAGTTTTTTATACGCTTATTGAATTGACACGTTATTTTATTTACTCTATTATTCGTAGTAATAAGCATGTTCAACTGTTTAGAATTAAAAATAAATTAAATTAAAATACTCTAAAATATATTCGTGATAAATTGTGTAAGGCTTTCACGGCCATCGTTCAGCATATCATTGTCATTGAGAAGAGGTTCTCGACGTTTCGCCATCACGTGCGGGCGGCATCATCAGGAGGTGTTAACTCCTCGATTGCTCGAAGAATTAATTCTTCGAAAGACGATGATATATTCGTGACTTATTTAATACAGTATTTAGTAAGTAAAATTTATAATGACTTACTATGTTATGATTTAAATATACAATAATATAATTTCGTTGTATTACTGTGTTTTCTCACGGGGCTTCACGCACGGGGCACACTTATGTGTTTATTTTAGGAAATAATTTTGCTTATAAGACCTAGACTTGTAAATTAGCCGAGCATAAACTATTATTTTTTTTTCTGGGACGCGATCCTAGGACCACGTACTTAACAAAATACTAGTTTAATTAATAATTACGTTTAACCATTGATACATGGAGGCGGTCTATATTGTGACGTCATTTTAAGGTGATGTTATACAAGACTTGCTTTTTAATATACAGTGCAACCTTCATGAAAGAAATGTGTATATTACTTTAAAAAATGTTTTATGAACACAAGTGTGTCGAAACATGTCGCGACATGAATCACTTACTTCAATATTCAAGTTAAAAATCGTTTTTAAATTTACATTCAAATTACGATGCGCGAGAGTCACGGGTATCAATATTTAGAAAAAATCCCCGGTTTAGGATACCATAGTTCTATTAGCTTAAACACTGACCGCTGTAGAGTCTAGGGTTAAGTCCTGACCTTGTCTTAAAATTGTTTCAATCTTAAATCGATTTTAATAGAATTACTTATACTTTTTCTTGATAGTTCTATATCGTTATAAATATGTCCGCAATGTAAAGCTATATTTATATTGACCTTATAAACAATTCAAGGGGATTACGAAATTGTTAAATAAGAGAAGTCATGATGCAGAGTTACGTTATATAATGGTTGCGCTGTTTATATTCACTTAGTGCAGACTGAAGTGACCGATAAAAGCAATTACAAATAAGAAGGTAAAATCTTAAAGCCTTTTGTCGGTTAAAACAAAAAAGCACTCACTCTGCTCCCATTGAAGTCCTTATACTTGACCCAACGGCTAAGCGCCTCTCGCCAATATTCCACAGAGTAACTTTCAACGAATTCAACGCCCACGGAGTTTGCAAATCTTCCCTGCGATTCCGTCGCCGTGATTAAGTATTCAGCGTGGAGATCTATTTCCAGGAATTGCCGGCTGTGGGGCAGTATGAGGCCGTTGGGGCACCACGCTCCGCCACGTATCTCAGTTCTTATCCTGTTGACAAAGTAAACACGTTTTATATATTAACTAGCTGTGTCAGCGACTTTGTCTTCTTAGAATAGTTATTTTGAACTTCAACATTGCTCAAAACCCACGACGTCACTCGCGTCCCGTCTTTCTTTATTATTTTTTTATTATACAACAATTAAAACGGAACTAACCAGTTACATTAATTGGATACACACATAGACACATAGTGTCGCTGACATTTCTTTAGTTAAAGAGAAATCATTATTTTATACATATTTTTTGGGTATCTTGAACCGTTTTCGCAGCGTACGCAACGAATACCCACTTAGGTGAATAATTTTCCCCATGTTACGCATTTCCCGGATTTTCTTTGCTTCTATTTTCAGAGCGCAATGTTTTATAGCGTCCCTCTATAACCAACAAAATAATAATTTTTCAATTCCGACCAGTAGTTCGCGCGTTCAAACATACAAACAAACAAACTCTTCAGCTTTATGTTGAGTATAGATTACGTAAAATTATAAACTAAAGATATATTAAGACTTCCATCGACATCCACAGCGTTTGCTTTAACGAATTACCGTGTCTCACTCATCATCGAATTTCTTTACCCATATTAATAAGAATCGTTTTAGAAAAAGTGGTGTAGTGCAGTGTATACTAAATACAACTTCGTATTTTGGTGTTTTTTTTATGATAGAGGAAGACACGCATAAGGTTTACTTGTTGTTATTGAATATATTTTATTTTATTATTATTTTACTTATATATACTTTTATAAGTTTTAGAATTTAATGCCTAGCTTTATAACAAAGATTTTTATCAACGAAATCCTTTGTCTCTCTTTTGAATGTTCGGAACTGTGATAGCATAAAATATGGAGACAAATTATTTTTCAGTAAAAAGTAGGTTGCTAAAAGAATCGTGGTTGTAATAACTCTAGTGAAAATTCATTAGAAGCGAAAACAATGTTGCAAAAAACGGGACAACGTCAATGCAGTTTCAAGTCTTGTCCTAGTTATGTTCGGCTTCTTTGGAGACTTGCTTCTGATTACAAGCGAAAATCTACGGCTTATTAAAAAGGAAGTTTTAATATTTATTATAATGTTTCGGGGTTTTGTTATCGACTATTATGTTCAGAATCGCTGACGGGTCTAATAAGCTACAAAACATAATTAAACAGCTTTTTCAATTTACAAATGAATTCAATATACAAATGAAACTAAGTGATTCATTTTTTTATTAAAAACCTACTTAGATTTAAAAAATACGGCAGAGGCGGGATTTGAAACGGAATCCACATTGTTAAGACGCAAAAAGCAAATTTAAATATAAAACACTTTTAACGGTTTAAAATATGATTTATATTCGTCAACAAAATTTATCTACCGATGTTTCGCATTCTTTACACCGATTCCAATGAGACTTTTAACTGTTTAAAACGCAAATTATTTGTTCACTTATATTTATATTAATTTATATAAACTACGCCCCGACGTTACGGATGCCTTGCAGTAGCCGTGGTCACGGGGGGACTGAACATAAATAGTGTCCAACGTCAAAATCACCGCTCTGTTTTTACTACAGATTATTGAAGCATCAATTAACACAGCTTACGCTTTAATTGTTAAAAGCAAAATACAGAAACAGTTGAATTGAGACTCGTTCGGTTTATTTTTAAACTCGATTACACCAATGCAGTCAAATACGGTTTAATTTCCCGTTACCGAATGCGCCCGACAAGGGTCTATTGTCTAGCTGGGCTTATGCAGGCTCGAGTCGAATGTAGATCTGCTTGTTAATTGTTTAAACTAAGTATCAGCGTTTTGGTTGCGAGCCTCGCAATTATTGTAACAATAATACGGCGTTGTGCATTGTTTGAGACACAATGACCGTGTTTACCAATAAATGGTATTGAAATTCGCTTTGGCGTTGCGATATTTGCACTTGTAGGCAAGGGTGAAGGGGACTTATGGGTACGTAGGGGTTTAATTATTTCTGTCATCAATTTTAGATAGAGAACTATGGACATACAATTATTGGGGGAAAGCTGTTTACGTTTGTATTTGTATATTTGAAATAAGGAAAGAAGAGAAGTCTTGGTGTATAAGGTGTTCCTTACAAAAATTTCTCTACTTTATTCGTAAAAAAAAATTTGTATAAAAAATAAACAAACAAATCATCTTTTTGGTATAGTGATGTACATGGTGATTAATATAATGTAAAATTATAAATAACTAGCTGTTACCCACGACGTCGGTCGCGTCCCTTCCCGTCGTTCTTGAAAGTTGATCTTATAAGATAGACATATAGCGTCGCGAACTTTTTTTTAGATCATTTAAAGAGGAATCATTCTTTGATACATATTTTGGGGCATCTTGAACCGTTTTTGCAGCGTATGCCTTGGAAACCCATAATAAAAATAATAAGACGAAAATCGTTCGTTGTCTGTTGGTATTTTAGGTGTTTGTTTGTTTACTTTTTCTACAATTTATACAATTTTCAGTTATACAGTTTACACGATTGTAATTTATTTATTTAAAAAAAGGGTATTACAGAGTATGAATATATAGTATTAACAATATAAAGAGTATAGCTATCTGCATATCCTATTTAAGGTAGGCACTACATGTATTAAACAAACATACATGCAAAGCATCCGAAACGTCGGGCCGAAGTTAAAAATCATTTTCAAATAAGTTTAACTAATATATCGCGTTTTAAACCGTTAAAGTGTTTTATTTAAATGTGTACTACTCGCGTAAACTATAGACAGAGTGAGACAATCTTAAAGTTAAGGTACAATTATTTAACTAAAATAGGTTTAAACATTTCTTCGTTTTCTTTGTATTCTTATTAAGTTTTTTCTAAAGTAAGTTTGAGCAGTCGACGAAGGCGGTTATACGATAGATGGAAAGGGTCTAAGTGAGACGAATATTTGTTCATCATGCATTGTAATGAATATCCACGGCCACTGCAATAGATATATTTCGCGTTTTAGACCGTTATAAGCATTTGAGTTGCCTGTATATTACACGAGTGGAACACAATGAATTAATTTTTATGGCAGATTGTGTTTAATTTTTCATTATTAACTTATATTGCTGGCGTTTTATACCGTTAAAGGTGTTTACGTCATATCTATAGTGACTTTAATATAATAAAATATAACTAACATCAAAAAAATATCGTTTGTTTTTCGAAGAGCTGAAATGAAAACATATTTTTGAACTCCCTTTGAGAGAACACATCGTCTACGAGTGTGCCAAGGATAAGCCAGTTAGGCCTAGTTCAATCCAGTTTGGTTGAATAGGACGTCGATGTCGGCTGATTGGCCAGTTAAACCAATTGCATGTAGTCACTATTTGAGCCGCCCCAAAGGACATTGATCAAACTTTGTATCGCTGCACAAACTGGATTAGACTAACGTCGTTATTAAAATCTATATTCAAATAATTATGATGTATGTATATACGTTTTTACTACGCATTAGTCAAGGCTTGACATAATTTAGTAACGACAAAGTAACTAAATTTAAGCGTTCTCTGTAGTTTATGCGAGTAGTAAACATTTAAAAACAGTTTGAACGGTTTAAAACGCTAAATATAAACCGTTGAAAGTGTTTTTAAATAAAAAATTATTCTGTTTACGTAACGAGCCCATTGCAAATAAGTTAAATAATATATTTCGAGTTTTAAGCCGTTAAAGATGTTTTATGTTAATAATGATTTGTTTTGTGTAACGAGTTTTAGTACTTTATAATTAGTAGCTGTGCACGCGACTACGTCCGTATCCCGTCGCTGACATTTTTTAGACCATTTAAAGAAGAATCATATTTGTTTGTTTGTTTGAACGCGCTCATCTCAGGAAGTACGAGTTCGAATTGAAAAATTATGTGTTGGTTAGAGCATTTATCGAGGAAGGTATAACACAAGGCTATAACGCAATCCGATGTGACAAATAGAAAGAAACATTAAAAACGAAAACTATTTTTTTATAGGTTTAAGTATACGCGTCTAATGAGTAAAAATATAAGAACAATACCTGGAGCTAAGAGGTGAAACACTCTGGTCATAGCTGGAACTAGCTGACAGAGACTCGTTCGATATCTTGCCATTCTCCATTCCCAGTGGCACCTCACAGCTTCCGACTTCAGCTAGACAAAAGAAATTGCCCATTAAAGTAAGAATATTTCCGTTACACTTTAATAATATGGAGAAGATATATCTGTTAACTTACTGGACGAAAAAGAAATATTAAATATTGTCCGTAGTACACATTAAAATAATTTTAAAGGTTTAAAACGCGATATGTAACTTTTCAACTTATTTTTCTTTAAAACATTAAACGTTGACGGTTTAAAACACGAAGTAAAAAACAGCTACGCTAGCGCCATAGCCATAGTGGCACCCTCCACTTTTAATCTTCCCGTGACCACGGCTGCTGCAAAGCCTCCGTAACGTAGGGTTGTAGTTAAAATAATGTTTCAACAAATTTATTTAACATATATCGCGTTTTAAACCGTTAAAGTGTTTTATTCAAATGGGTACTCCTCGCGTAAATTACAGAGAGTATTAAACTTATTATTAATTTAATCATGATGATTTTCTTTAATAAAAGATTTTAAACGCGAAATATATTAGTTAACTTTTTTTAATCCAAGTCATTAAGCATTTTTTTTGACCAAGAATGATACGCGAGGCAATTATAATCAAGAAACACTTAAATGAAAAAGGGTGGACGGCCACAAGATATCCAAAAAATTCGGACCACAACCGCAGATTAAAACTAGATCCCAAAAAACAGTATTTCGATAAACAAGAAGACAGCCTGAGTTCGCTCTATAAGGACCCAGCTAGTTTCTCTAATAATCAACTACAAAAAACAGATGGCGCTAGCGTAGCAGATTTGACTCCGACATTAGAGACACGGAGGGTGATCTTCAGTCCACCCAAAACACAAGCTGCTACAAAGCATCTGCAACGTCGGGTCGTAGTCAAATAAATTAAAAATTAGTTAGTAATATATATTTTGCCTTTTAAACAGTTAAAAGTGCTCTAATTTAAGAATACACATCTAATTAAGTTTCAAATACACAGTTAATTCCTCTAATTAAACATAAACTGTAATATTTGTATTAATTGCGAACGATATTTCCACATTTCCTCATATTAGGCCGATAACCAAACGTCATAGTATTTGATGGTAATAGGTTGAATTAATTGATAGGCTTGTGACTTACATACGTAGTTATGTCACCTTAATAGAACTATAGCAGGTACTAAGCTATTTATTAATATACGCTATTAAGGAATGTATAACTAGTAAATACCGTCTGTAGTTTACGTGAGTGGTACACGTTTGTACGCGATATATATTAGTTGAACTTATTTGAAAAAATATTTTAACTACGGCCCGACGTTTTGGATGCATGCTTGAATTGAACCAGCCGCGGTCACGGGGGATTTAAGATAGAGTGTGTCCCTGATGTCAAAGTAAAAACTGGTACGCTGGAGTCATCTGTTCCGTCGAAGTTGGTGTTTGGTGACACTAATAGGTCTTATATATATAATATAAATAGGGCATCAAGTTTAATGTATTAATCGGCCATATTAAGTCTTTACTCGTGTTTAAAAAAATCACTATAGATACATCTATCGACCCAAATATACACAGAGTAAATATTTAAACATCTTAGAGTTCAGCACGTTTCCTAATGATACCAAAACGATGTTACATTCTGGCACCCAACCAAGCGTGTGTGACCGTCGACAGACGTTAAATCATACAAAACCAAGGAAATTACTACAAAACACGAGTACAGAGTGAGAATAGACGATGAGCTGAGCGATGTATATAATATGAATTTCGATGCACAAACCTTTAGAAATTGAAAAACATAATAACGATACGAATTGATCAATCATAAGTTCGCCTGCTTATGTTAGGCTTAGTAGTGTAATATTGAAAATTCTCGAATCACAGTGTTAGCTGCCAGACTCCTTCGAAACGGCTCGATCGATTTTATAAGCATTCAGTAGGTGTCAGAATCGGTTACTATTTTTTCACATGTGACATGTGTTATCCCTGACATTTTATTTTTATAATGTTGCATTAAATAATACGTACAACCCAAAATTTATACACTTCTATTCTTGTCCTCTTGTATCTCTCTTGGATCTTTGTATCTCTTTAGAAATTTATCAATGTTACATCCCGCTCGATAAATGATCAATTATCTCTTGGTAAGTGATCCCAAGGTGATTAAATAATGGGTACTGTCTATAGTATACGCGAGTAGTACACATTTAAAGAAAACACTTTGACGGTTTAAAACGCGACATATTAGTTAAACTTATTTGAAAATGATTTTTAACTTCGGCCCGACGTTTCGGATGCTTTGCAGCAGCCGTGGTCACGGGGAGAATAAGCCGTTAAAGTGTTTTATTTAAATAAATGGGTTTTAAATTTGGTACGTATTTGGTTATGACGGGCTCTTGGTCTAATGGTAGCAATATATGCTGAATGGTCAACGGGTGGGTTATGCTTCTAATTTTTCAATTTATAATTTTTCTGAAACACGTTTGACTTCGTCTGGAAATCTGGATATAAATTCCGGACCACGAACCACCGTCCACAGATGAAGCCGTGAAACTCAATCGTGTTTCGGTTTCCGTCTGTGGAATTCCGAATATCCAAAGCCAAAATAGGTCGACGTCACATCTTGCTTTAGATGCTATAGGCTGGGGTGTATCACCGACCATCGAGTGAACCAAATGCCATCTGTCCTACTCTATTATTAAAAAAAAAGGTAGTTGAAGGAATTCGAACACAGGACCTCAATTGATACAAAAGAACAAAAGAAAAACGTTCAAATGGCTTAGAATGCTCCAACATGAAAATGCTAACCACCTGACGATGTTTATCCCGCTGTTCATTAATCATTCTAATGAATTGTTTTTCCCCATAACCGTAGTTTCAGTAATATATATTATGCCCCATGTGGGGATTACGCGCATCGCTCACAATATGTATGACTAAGACTGCTGACAAAAACGATGGCAACGTTGATGAATGCGTGGGGATTATTTTTTTCTGTATGAATTTTCAGCGGCTGAATAAAGGGGAAATCCGTTCGGGCATGTCTGTTCTTTTAAAACGGTTTAGACAAATTTAACGGTTTAAAACGCGAATTCTATTAAACTACTTTGCAGCAGCCGGGGTCACGGGGAGACTCAAAGCGGCTGCTGCAAAGCATCCAAAACGTCGGGCCGAAGTTAAAAGTCATTATCAAATAAGTTTAACTAATGTATCGCGTTTTAAATCATTAAAGTGTTTTATTTAAATGTGCACTACTCGCGTAAACTATAGACAGTATTTATAAGAAAATTTAAAAATTATTTTCTGACACCCCGTGTCTCCCCGCGACCACGGCTGCTGCAAAGCATCCGAAACGACGGGCCGTAGTTAAAATAATTTTCGAATGAGTTTAACTAAAAAGATCCCCCCCAAGGTAAAGCCCCATATTAAGATATTTTATAATGGCAGAGGAGGATAGACTAGCATGGGGTTCTCTCGATGGTGGGTGAAATACGCCAGCCATATAACATATACACAAAATAGGTCGATAGACTATTTTGGCTCAGTATATTTTGAAGTCCACAGACTGACACCGAAACGCGATAAAATTTCAAGGTTTTTAATTTATGGACGCTGGTTCGGGACCCAGACGGAATTTCGGTATTCCTACCACCCGTTTATCATGCAGATTTCCAGACGAAGTACAATATACTGTCTATAGTTTACGCGAGTAAACAATTAAATAAAACACCTTAACGGTTTAAAACGCGATATATTACTTAAACTAATTTGAAAATGATTTTTTTTCGAAACGTCGGGCCGAAGTTAAAAATCATTTTCAAATAAGTTTAACTAATATATCGCGTTTTAAACCGTTACAGTGTTTTATTTAGAAGTACAACGTGTTTTAGAAAAATTATAAAATTTGAAACATGGACCCAGTAGGTACATAATCGAAGGTTTAAAAAACAAAAGACGTCAGCGGACTCAAAAAAGTCCCCTGCAAAGTTACAATTAACTTGTAATCACAATATAGAGATAACATAGCATAACTTCCGTCAAAGTTGGAATGCGGGTAAACATAACAATATTTCATCTTGAGAAATCCCGAACAAAGGGCGGCGAAGAAAAATAAACACACGGCATGTTTTAAGTGAACCGCAAAAGCGAATTTGAATTTTTCCTTTTGCCTTCCCGACGCTGACGTTGTATTGTGTTTTCATTTCATTAAATGAGGGAAAATAAATAAAAATTTTCGGACGTTTGCCCTCCAGGTTTCGCTGCGCGGCGTGTGTAAATATAAACGCAAAATCTAAAAACGTAAAAAAACAGCGGATATCCGAACGGTATTCCACCGTATTCGCCCATAGCCATTGATTCCAGAGTTTTAGCTCGATTTTGTGTATTACAAAGGATTGGGAGTTTTATTGCTGACCGAGATTGAATTCACGAAAAAAATGCTTAGATCGTTCCAAGGCTTTTAAAATTCGAACAATTATTCATAATATTTTATTTCTTAACACGACATACATCTTTAATATTAATTAACGCGTAAATGTAGAATTATATTATGACGGGTAGGAAACAGTAGCTCAGTTGGTTAAAGCGATACTGTGGGCACCGGTGCAAATCACAGTGTCGTAAATGTTATCCAATTTGAAATATTTCTTTATAATCTCTCGTTATCAACATCATTTTAATTTAAATAAAACACTTTAACGGTTTAAAACGCGATATATTAGTTAAACTTATTTGAAAATGATTTTTAACTTCGTCCCGACGTTTCGGATGCTTTGCAGCAGCCGTGGTCTCCCCGTGACCACGGCTGCTGCAAACCGTTAAAGTGTTTTATTTAAATGTGTACTACTCGCGTAAACTATAGACAGTATTTAACATCAAAGTATAATAAGCTTTGTGAAAACTATGATGCAATGTCCTGTCTACGTAGGGCTGTTTGACGCAATTGGCAAACGACAAACTTCTTGATCGGGGCTAACAGAGTAAGTTATGAGTTATTATGACTCGGGTCTATGTCGCAAAATGTTTGCTTATTGTTTAACTAGCGGTCACAGTTATTATACACACAGGGTACAGATTATAATAGCGTGCTTTAATTTTGTAAGTTCTTTAACAGTCCCAGAGCTGGGACTAAGCCCATGGGGTACTCTGGGGGTGATGATTTATAGAATTTTTGGTTTTATCGTTGTATGTTTTTAACATTTTGGGTGCACTTATGTACATACATTACTGTTCTATGTTCAACTGTACTCGTAAAACATTTGTGGTTTTTTTGGTTCTTTTATTATTTTAAACAAATATTGTTAGAAAAAAACTGACGGCTACTTTTTACATTTTAATTTAAATACAAAAATCATTATTATTATATACTTATTTATAATGCTCTAATATATTATAATCTAATACGTGTTTTAGAATATTAAATATAACCAATAATAGAATGCAAACATTTATAAGCAAACAATAAACGATCGTAAGCAGTAAATTAAAAACAAGTAATTACGATACTAGCAGTAGATACTGTTGTTGTTTTGTAATTACGTTAATATGTTTAATAGTGTCTGTGCTTAGTAATTAGATATTGTAAGTTCGTAAAACATTGACTTGTCACCGAATTTCCTTCAATTTTCCCACTACCATATTACATAATATTGGCGGAATCTGGTCATCTAATTGATGCTCTACAATGATGCATTGTGTTTGCTTATAATACTCATAGCTGCATATTCCATGTGGTTAGTGCTTTGATGATTAATAATGATCGATATACTAGGACGCATCTCCATTCGCAAACTGCTGAATCGCTGGTAATACCTGAACCTGGAAGTATAGAGTACCAAAGTTCGGAGCGAATTTTGACAGGTATATTGGTGACTATATTTATAATAATAACAATAAAACCCTTTATTACACAAACATTTTCACACCGAATTATAACATAGTCACTTAAAATAATATACACAAATAAAGGCGGCAAAAAAGGCGGTAAGAACAAAATTGCAGTAAAGAAGTAAATTTCAACAGGGAAATAATTATAATCATATATTTGTGTTAGGCTTTCACGGCCATCGTTCAGCATATCATTGTTTTTCGGGCTGTTCGTCCGATGTGAGCGAGAAGAGGTTCTCGACGTTTTACAACTCTTCGAGCAATCGAGGAGTTGACGTCTCCTGATAATGTCGTACGCACGTGAGGGCGAAACGTCGAGAGCTTCTTAAACAATGATATGATTAACAATAATATTTAAAAAGCTAAATACTACTGATCCTAGTCTTATTTTAAGACAGGAATAACATGCTAAGGCACCAAAACTGCGACAATTTAGGTCCTAAGTCAAAATCTCGTTCTAATAGTAGCGATGTATGGCTAATTATCAACGGGTCGTGCACCTCACCAGGTCCAGCACGTTCCTAATCAATTTATAATTTTTCTGAAACCTGTCGGACTGCATCCGGGAATCTGGATGAAAGAAAGATCGAATTTCTGTCGGGGCCACGAACCACCGTCCACAGGTGAAAAAGCCAAAGCCAAGTCAAGATAAAATAATGGTAATGAGTATGGCTGGCTAGTCGATGAGTCAATGGGTCCAAAAGGTTATAAAATTATTTTATTTTTTTTCTGGTTTATTAAACACTAGTTTAGTCTTTCTCGTTCTTGAGATTAAGGCGTTTAAGTCAACAGACTTATTCTTCAGTTAATATTATATTAGTTTAGTCATTTAGCACAAATTTCATTTTATAGGTCAACGACCTTTCCCGGCCGTCGTATAATATAAAGTGAACTGTCAAAAGTATCTCGTAAAACCCAAATACAAAATTCCCTTGATTAGAGTTCTTAATATTTAATTCGGGCGCTCCACCCTAGTCTTATTTAAAATTCTCACTAAACTTAATATTTGAGTAGGCAACTCCCCCAAAACAGTACGCGAGTAATATTTTATAAGTTGATGTTTTGGAATAACGTAGGATAGTTTGCGCGTTTCCGTACGTTGATGTTTCGAGCGTTGTAACATAAGCAGCAATGTATTATAATATATAAATTTACGTTGTTTAGGTAATGCCTAAATGTAATAGGGGTAGTGGGTGCTCTCAATGCTATATTAATTTTCCGTAGTAACGCAACATAAGCAACGGGACCGCTGCAAACGCTTGGAATTATGAGAACAAATACTGTACCAACATTTATTATTTTATATATCAGATATAGCTGACGCTAAGCTAAATGGTTAAACGTGTTGTCTAGCATTGCGTTAAGCGCGACGGGTCCTGGGTTCGTATCTTGGGGAAATAATGGATTGTTTCGGTCGGGCAGAGCACAGAAGTCTGATCAACTACTTGTAAAAGAACATATCAATGTAATGTATATAGTAATGTATTCGCCACATTCCCCTCGGGGGGCAACGGGATTTTTAAATTACTATTATATTTTAATTTAAATTCGATATAATTTAAATGGAATTAAAAAGTTGAGGTTCCCATTTCGATTCGTAATCTTTTGTTTGTTCGTAGTAGTAAAAAATGTAAAGCACTACAATTGAATAAATGTTTGGAGTAGATCTGGTGATGGAGCCGAGAGACGGTCGAACGAACTCCTTAACTATGCAGCAGCTATCTTGTGTTTGAGCTTAAACTATTTATATATTATAAAAATATTTATTTAAGTCTTTTCATCTAAATCACAATAATATTTCGTGCAAAGTAACGTTACTTATTTACCTTTTTAGCATATGTTTGAAATCAATTTGGTAAAAAAATATTTTTAGGTTTATAATATTAATGACTCCTGACTTCTATCCTTTAAAAGAAAAAAAATAACTATGAACCATACACCGTACCAACCGCTGCTTTACATCAGTTTTTCAAAAGAATTTAACTCGTAAATACAGTGTTTTAAACTGATAAAGATTGTTTTATTTAATAACAAATAAAGACATAGATAACTTCTTTTAGGTATTGAGTAGGTCACAGCGAAAAAACAATATAGCAAAGCCGCGTGCAGAACGAAGTTAATAAAATCCTTAAGCGATTATGACGATCTAATTTACGCAAAGGCTAACACAGAATGGAACCGTGAGAAATCTGTGTAATTGTGCTTTTATAAAGGCTTTTGTGCAGATAAAAAATGCTATTGTTGAATGCATACAATAAAGCTTAGAGCCCTATAATTGCAACTGCGGTTGAAGACAATGGGTTCATCACAGATCCTTGAGGAGATGTTTCTTTTATTTTCCGCTTTATTACAACAGAATAAAGAAATAGGAACAAAAAGGAGTGATTTCCGTTTGGTTACGCTCTCGCTTGCATGGTCTGTTAATCGCGTCCTACTATAGATATTACGTTTTCCTCACGCAGTTCTTGTAGTTAAAAGGCCATAAATCGTTGAACATTGTTACTTAATTTTCACGCATAACGCACCACCGTGCCATTTTTTGTTTTATGCTCGTTAATTAAAGGGATTCGTGTATTTAGTCTTTTAAAAGTAAGAACGTATTTATTTACGCCAATGTGGTTATACGTGTTGCTTAGCAGGTGCTTCGGTATTCAAATCTCGCGGACACAATAGGCTGTGTCGGTCGGACGGGACGCCGATCCGATCAAGTGCGTGAATTTAAATAAAAACGATCAGAGAAACATACACAGGGATGTGTTTGCTTGCTTCATTCATGCTGCACGGGGGGGGGGTTATCTAAGTTGTCTGCGACTACACTGATCGAATAAAGGATAAGCAATTCAAAAGTATATAACATTCGTTAATCTATTTATACACAATATATAGAATGATAAATCCTGTTCTATTTTTACGCAATTATTCCAACAGATGGCGCAATAATAGAAAAATGTGTTAACCTTCGATTATTCGGGAACATAAATATTGTATCAACGCAGAATCACTACGTAGTCAGAGAGCGAATAGCTCATAAATCAACTGCTATAGCTCGGCTCCAATCACTTAAACAGCTTGCGAGGTGAATACAATTTGTTGTTAATTGGAAAAAATATCGGAATGTATATTCGAAACTTTCTTTCAAAATCCCCCTCCGACTTAAAGGTAGAGTCTCAGAGTCTCAACTTCCCAAGAGATTTTAAGACATTGAAATTTTTTAAAATTATAAAAAAATATGTAAATCGTTTTTGAGCTTTGAAAAGATTTTATATGATAACGACCGCGTTCTCGCGGATTTACTAAAAATATATAGAGAAATAGTTTTAATACGTAGGGTGAAACATTTATTTATGCTTTTGACCAGGTGGTATCCACGCCGGTACTAAGGGTTTAAGAAATATATATGCTCTTTATATATATCCCGGCATATCTGTTTTTTAATAAATATAATTGTTTTAATCATATATAAGAAGGACATCCTGTATGCTCCTAACGTTTAAACAGAGTGCTTCCAAACTTACCTGAGCATTAACAGGTAAATTAAATTTTAAGCCTGGTTATAAAAAAAATTAATAAACTATTTTCAAAAAATATCAATCAATTATTATCCGAATTCTAATAAGTTAATTTAATCAAGTAAAGAAATATCGAGAAGGTCATCACTTGTATATAATACTTACTTGATGTAACTCACATCGATTATACTTTCGTGAATACATCGCCTGTGAAACTTAAAAAACAGCAGTCAAATTGAGAACCCCGTTTTCCAAGTTCAAAAATAAAATGAAGTGGTAACAGGTAGAAAAGTTTTTTAGGAGCACAGAAAAATTCGTGCTCTCGTCGCGTTAATGAAGCATAGAAGTATGATCTAAAATTGAATAGCTCTTCGTTTGCGACTCATACTAAAATGACGTGGAATATTGTTAGACAGTTGAAGTGTTGATGTTGGCCCAGTTTTCATGTTTTCACTCCGCGTTTTCCAAGGTTTCTTTGGCAGGTGGTATTTTCATTCCCATGAACGTAATATAATGTCACCCCTTTTCGGCTGAATGTCGAAATCTCTGCATTTTAAATACAGTACTGAAATCGCCTTTAGTCTTCGTTTCACACGTTGATTTTTGCTTACAGGTTTTCAAATTCTATATAAAACCGGACGGACTTGAGTTAAGTGAGCCGTAGCTTGTCTTTAGCTTATGTGTCTATTGTTATTTTCGCAATAGTAAAAGTAAGTGTTTAATTGTTTAACGCTCATTGTATATAAATTAAAGCAATATTGTTTCAACCATATGCATATCTTCTTATTTATGTATCAGTTTACAATTTGTAATTAAAAGCGTTATATACAAATTATATTTGATATATAGCCGACTAACTACATTTTTAATATTAAAGTTTTATTCAATCTTTTAAACGCATAGTTCCTGAGATTAGCGCGTTCAAACAAACAAACAAACTCTTCAGCTTGATATATTAGTATATATTATGCCTATAGAAATATGATTGTTAAAATGTAATATAAAAATTATCTAAAGGAGCTTCTAACCTCGTGAAGTAGTTGCTATTTTTGTATACAAGTCTATGCTCGTATGCGTTCTTTGAAGCTAATTATTTACCTTGAGGCTGAACACTCTACAGTCTACATAGACGGTAATTAAATGGAAAAGGCAGTGATGTCATTAACTGGGTAAAAGTAATTTAACTTCTTACCTTATCATATTAGGGTTATTAGTTATTGCTTGAAGACATATGTCTATAGCACGAAGTTGGCGTGTTGAATACAGTTTTAAGCACAAAATAAAACAATAATAGTTCAAAAGTGAAATTTGTTTCCTCACGTTTCTGTGGTCCTATTAACTATTTATTTATTTCCTGGGATTAGAACTCAGTGCTGCAATCCATGCAACACATTTAGATATTGTAAATATTTTAACTCGTAACGAATAGCTACCACAACCTAAAATGAATCTGTGGACTTAGTAAGATTTAAAATTAGAACAACATTTATTTATAATTAAACGTTTTGTGAAATCACCTTAGTACCGTATTAAACTTCTTTCGTTTCAAATAAAAGCTTTAACGGTTTAAAACGCGACATATATTTTTTAAACTTTGAAAGATAGTCAATTCTGCAAGGAACCGGCCAGTTTCGCCAAATACCAACCTCGACGGAAGAGATGGCGCTAGCGTAGCAGTTTTATTTAAATGCGTCCTAGGCGCGTAACTACAGACAGTATTCGTTTGTATTGTTATTTAGTAGCACAAATAGTAGTGGCACAAATAAGAATTACAAATAATATAAGGTGAACATTTTCAGTATTTCAATCATATAAAAGTTGTTGAATTGTCAAACCAGTACTGGACTTCTAGTTGCGTCCAGTAGCGCTGAAATTGACGTGTTAAATTAAAAAGGAGAACAATCCAGTTCTTGGACTGGACAATTACTTGATATTTGATGCATTCCAGTTCGAGTTAACACAATCATACTAGTAGAAATTCGGTGTTGATACAGGTATTATGAACTCACGTTACTCTAGGACTATCGTAAAAATTTCCATAACAAAAATTAAAGTTACTCCGAAAAGATACGAGAGTACTTTTTTATTCACCTCAGCGTATAGCTTGCTCATAAAAACGCGATTACCTAGTCATAAAAGGAAAAAAATATTTTTTATTATAAGTATATTAAGTTCTATAATACCAACCTTATATTACGGAAAACTAATCACACGTAACGTAACGTTAAAAACTGTTTGCTTATCGTATCCACGTACTGTGTAGTGTTTAAAATATTGTAAAAAAAAAATCGTTCTTCTCTCCATTCAATCTTTCATTCTATCATTCTTGTTAAGTTATTCATTTATTCCGTATCCTATAGATTTTCTTTTTTTAAATTCTGTTATAATTAATTAATATTTATTTAAACCTTCTTAAAACCTTTCGATCAGAGGTAACAAACTGAAAAACAAACAAAATTTTAGTTTAATAAATTTTCATTCAAGTCTATTGTTTGCATTCATTATTTTTGTGATAATAAACAGAATTTATTTCTTTAAGTTAACTATGATATGCGACTATAGTTTCATATAAAGAATAAATTATAATTATAAATAATGGAAAATAAACCGTTCCTTTCTACTCGATCAGCCAATAACAGCATAAATTATACAAAGAGAGACAGACGAAAAAGGAAAACACGCGTACAAGTGATAAAATTCCGGACGAAACGTGCAACGGGAGCGAAGTTACGTCCTGCATTTTTTTTTCTTATATTAAATAATTAATGCATGAACATTGTCCGTAGTTTGCAGTTTGCTCTCTGAGCTTGCATATAGTGAGTGAAATAAAAAATACGGCTCAGGTGTGTTAGAGCGAGCTAACACACCTTCGCTTTGGCGTGTACAATTTGTCACTGTCTCCACCAATTTCCCCTTGTAACTAGTTTTTTCTTTCGCCGCGTAAATTTAATTTCAGTTCTTTGTTGAACCAGTTCGAAGCGGTTGTAGGTGACTAGAGTTTACTAACATTTTTTAACGAACACCGCGTATTGTGTAAGTTTCAAGTGCGGTGAAAACATTTTATTCGCCGGCTTTGAGCGTGCAACGTTTTATTTTGAAGAGGTTTTTCTCTAAGGACTTATAAATGCTAGAGTTAAGAGAATAAGGCTCCGAAAAATCAACAAGTCAAAGCTAAAGCTAAAGGAAAGGTCTCAAAAATAAGATGATATACGTTATATTCTGTAAAAAAGCAAATATTATTAAAATATATCTAATCTCTCTATGGACATCCGGATACGCAAACCGAATAAAGGACGACAGCGCATCCTGTTGAGAAGTTACCTGGGGTATTTCAACTTCCATCATGCTTGTCTGTCCTTCTCTATCATAACAGAGCCCTACAACAGTATACATTTTTTCTTACAATTTAATAAATAACCTTAAACGTGTATAATGATATAAGGTCAGCAAAAAAATGGTCGATCATGTTATATAGATAAACAAAGAATCTATTAGTCTTACTCTCTTAAAACAAAATTGATAAGTTTATTAAGTCATCTAAACTGAAACAGACCTAGAAGAAACACACAAAATAACAAAAGATTTCTCAATTTATTTCGTCTCCAATAATGCGGAATGGAACGATCAAGCTTTCCAAATAAAGAAACGATTTTATCCACCGAATTACAATCGCGAAGAGAAATATTTTTAGTAGTTAGATAGCTTTGCCAAATGTAAACGACATCCGAACGATTCTTAAGAATAACATTCATCGTGGTTAGGAACTAGCAACGACAAAAATGGCACAGGGCCAAATTCTCCATAGAACAATATATAAAAATTCTCCTTTAAAGTTTAACTTGCAAGAAAAACTTTCCTATATGCCATTCGATCGCTTGCATTAATTTCATAATTCAATCATCTCCCACATCTTTTTGATGGTATAGAATCGTTGTCATGCCGAAAAATGGAGAAACTCATATTACTTTTTTTACACCTCGCTAATAATCAACGGGTCGTGAATTCTATCCTCACCGAGTCCAACATGTGTCTACTTTATGATTTTTCAAATCATGTTAGATATTGTCTGGAAATCTGTAAAAAGTTGTGAGGTTTAATCGCAAAGCCGAAATAGGCCGACAACGTATCTTGCTTAGATGTTATATCAAGTGGACCTCATGTCTGTTATAAATAAGTTAAACGGTTAGGTCTGAAAGTTAAGCGTTTTAATATGAATTATAACAGATGGAAACGCGCTTTAATCAAGCGAGGGATATTAATCTTAAAAATGAAAAGCATCCAATAATTTAAATACAATATCAATAAAAACGATAGACTGAAATATGAGCCATAAATCAGGGAAAGACACCAATTTCCTAATTTATTACCCAACGGCACATAACTCTTCGAGTTTTGATTTTTGTGTAAAATTCTAAAAGCCTTTTGGATATTAATATCAGTTTGAAATTTATTTAATCAATGCTTTATTGCGAGGGGGGAATTCAAAGTGGCATCATTATAATGACTGTCACGTACACGGTCTGTTTTGGAGTGGTCATACAATTTTTCTCTTTTATATGTAATACATTAAATTTATTACTTCAGTTACATGCATTTATTGTTCACTATTGCACGAATGCGGTATTATTTAGCACTAGAATAAACTGTCATAAATCATATTTGTAATTTTTAAAATGTCGTTGGAAAGAAAATTAATTCTTCAACGAATGTTGATTCGTCGCTCCCTTCTTATTCTTATCTATGTTGTGCTACGTTTCTTTGGTTTATTCAATTGCTGTTTTTTTTTTGCTTTAACTTACGGGGTTAGGGAGCTGACGCATCACATCATGACAGACCAGATCAATAAAACCCATAATGAGTTTCCTTAATTACATTTTTTTGGTAAGTTCTTTTTTTGGAAAAACCAGATTATACTTGTAAATTAATGATTTAAATAAAAATAAGTGGGTTTTAGCAAATGTGAGTTGTTTATAAGTGTCATTAAAATTTCTTGAAAATTTTTATCTTTGATTTATATCTCATCAATCTTATAATGAATTCGCCCAGTACTTAGAATCCCAAAAGTGTAATTCAATAAATGAACAAAGGTTATAAGGCTATAAAACTCTAATTTTATTAAGTAACACTTAAAGAAGAAGATAAAAGTGTAGAGTAGGAATAAAATTCGCTTTTTTACGCTGGGGCATCTATCTTATAAACCTAATATTGGTCCAATACGCGCTCAAGAGGTGTAAAATGACGGCCCGACCCCCAACCTCTCGCTAGGTCGTATTTTGACCAGTTAATCGTGACCTTCGATCGTCGTATTCTCCGCTCTGAGGAAAGTACAGAGTCTTTACCTAATGTTCGAGCTAGGGGTCGTCGTAAAACGGTCATGCACCCACTTGGAAAAGTGTAATTAGAGTTGATAACGCTTAACGTAGTTTGTTTTGGTTATTTTCTTAAGTTCAATATTATTATGTTGTCATTTCTAATTTAAGTGCTTGGTAGTTAATTTTTTTCTCACACGCCGTGTTGGTGTCTTTTTATATTGTAAGACGTAAATATGTACATATTCGAGATAATACTATTTTACTGAAACATGCTGGACTTCGCCTGGAAACCTGGTTATTAAATGGGTGGTAGGAATATCGAAATTCCAACCGGGTCACAAGTGAAAAAGCCGTGAAGTTAATCGGTCTGGGGGTCGGTTTCGGGTTCAATCTGGGGATTTCCGAATATCCAAAGCCAAAATAGGCCGGCAGCGCTTCTTATTAGATGCTATATCCCCCCCCCCCCCGTGCCATGTCTTTCCTTCTCTGTCATTAAAAAAAGAAACAACAATTAAATTACAGAGCTTTTACTGTTGTGTCTTATTATATCTATTTTTGAAAATTTCAAGTTTCTTTTACATTGAACTGGTGTTAGAAAGTGAAGTACGTTTGGCTGATACGCATCCGCGACGTCGGGTCGAAGTAAAAAATTACTTTCGCATTTCAATCCGTTAAGTGTTTTATTTGAATCTTAAGACATTGATTATATGTATATAAATTTCGAGTTTTAAATCATTTCATAATAGTTTTATTTTAATGCTAAGTTATTCTTTACAAGTGTCTTATCTTAAATCTTCATATGTGTCTTATATATAAGGCTGCTAGAGTCAGAGTGGGCTAAAACAGAAAAAAAACATGAATTTAATAAGGAGGAAAAAAAACGCAATTTACTTAGGCGAAAATGAACCATTATTCGTGTAAAAATTATCTTAACGATTTTTGGTCACTGTACTCTTGTAGATTTATATTTTTAGACTATAAAAATATAAATTAGTCTAGTCATAAAAATTGCAGTTAGGCTACTCTGCCTAGAGACTAATATTATAGTTTTTCTTATCTCAAAGTAACTCAGCACATTCTCCCAATGGCTCCAGGATCTTACAAATTACATCCGTATCTTGGCAACCAGCAATTTGAGTATTTTCACGTTCGAAGCACATTCCGTTTTAAACCCTTGTAAAACTATGCACTTACGCAACCGGGTTAAATTTCGTGACTTCTTCACGCCATCTTCCTTACGTTTTGGAAAATAATGACATAACTCAGTATCTATCCAGTACATATGTTATGTAGTAGATGCTTACACAATTGGAAATGAAAAATAACTTTGCCTATTTAAAAAAATACTTTGAAAACTTTAATATGTTTCATATGTATATATGTATTTTGCACACGAAGGCAGTATATAATTTAAAAATCGAAAATAAATTGAAAATATGTTCGACTCGGGCAGGCCTTGAGCCGGCATCGTCAGCGTTCTGTGCTGTTGCTCTACCACTTTATTCAATTTATTTTCGATTTTTAAATTATAATAATAGTTAGAAAATAAATTAAGAAATCGAAATAGGCATTTTAATTATAGACGTATTACTAAAAATACTGTCTAAAGCGAGTAGTACACATTAAATAAAACACTTTAACGGTTTAAACCGCGATATATATTAAATTTAGAGTCCCCGTGACCATGACTGCTGCAAAGCATAGGAAGTATCGGGCCGTAGTTACGTTATCTCTATTAACGAATGAATACGGGTATTCTTATTGAAGTCAATACTAATCGTTGTATTATTTTTTCTCATAGTGGAGAACTTGGAAGGCGAAATATCATCTATATAACATCCAAGCAAGATCGCTATTTTGGCTTTGGATATTTGGAAATACGCGATTGACTCACAGCTTTTTATCTGTGGAGGCTGGTTCATGACCTGAATGAAATTTAGACATCTCTACCTACCAAGGGTCGCTATTTAATATCCAAATTTTCAGAAAAGTTACAATTGATTAGAAAAATGTAGGACCCGGTCGTAATTGAACCCACGTCCACTCTATTATTAACCAGACATCTACTGTTTGTGCGACCGGTCGCATTTAATATAAATTGTGGATAAAATTAACAAGGATTAAAACGCAAAAGGTATTCGTTGCATCTTCTACAATATTTTCAGCCCCATCTGCTAAAAAATTAAAAAGTGTTTAAACAATGTTTTATACCTGTCCGCCCTAATTACTTAATGAGTCGAACACGTACTGGGTAACAAGCGGTATTATAATGATTTACGCTTTAGCCCTTATGATCACAAGCCATTTAAATATTAGTAGTGAAAGTGGCTTAAGCCAGGAATTTTGGTTAACGGAATTAATGACGTTTGTATTTTGTAGTGTTTAAACTGTTTAAAACGTGATATGTGTTAGTTAACTTATTAACAATTTATGGGAGTGGTCCTACTACTAGTACGAAGCATCCGAATCATCGGGTCGTAGTTAAAGTGTTTTAAAAATAAGGTAACGTAATATCTTAAACTGTTAAAACTTTAAAAAACACTATAACGGTTTAAAACGCGTTTTAAACTATTAAAGTGTTTTATTTAAATGTTTACTACACGCGTAAACTATAGACAGTACTGTTAAAATATTTTCTTTAATGTGTACTACTCGTGTAAACTTCAGAAATTGCTCTTAGTAAACTGAACGTACCAACATATAAACTCCATATAGTATAAAAATCGTTCTTCTTGAGAAGGAAAGAAGAGATAGCAATTTTAAATAATAAAATTCTGAAGTTGGATGTGATTTGGAGATTAATAAAGAAGAATCACTTTAAAAAAACAGTTTCTAATTAATTTAATCGATATGTGTAGATATTAAAAAAATAAAAAAAAGACATAAAATATTAAAATAAAAAAAATAAAAAAAATACACTGAAAAGAAGTTACGACACTCGCGGTCTTGAACCGGTATTCACAGCGTTTCGTGCGATTGCTCCAACCAATTGAGCTACGAGTCCTACACGTCATGATGAATTTTTCAACCTATTGACACGTTACGTTACGGTACGGTACCTCTCGCGCAATGTAATTTCAATTTTATCACTTGCCAATATGTGGATTAGCGAAAATCGAAAGCTGTGTTAACAATAACACTATTAATACCTCGCTCATATAGAAAAAGTTTCCTAACTCCCGCTGTTCATTGGAAAATATGGTATAATAACTTTCGTACGTTCGATATATTTAACTGAATTTTTCAGCTGAAAAGTGTTAAAGCTCGATCGCATATTAACATTTATATTGAAAAATATTTCCGGCGAAACCCGATGAATAATATAAGTTTTAGAAGAGAAATTTCACGCCTTTGTTTGTGTACGTTATGAACTTAGGGAAATGTCTGTCTACTTAGTTGATTATTAGTTACGATTCTATATAAGGACCGTTTAGTCCGTTTGAATAAAACACTTTAACGGTTTATAACGCAATATTTTTCTGAAACATGTTGGACTTCGTCTGGAAATCTGGATATTAAATGCGTGGTGGGTATGTCGAAATTCCGTTCAGGTGACGAACCACCCCACACAAAGCGAAACCCCGCATCTACTGAGGAAAAACCTACAAATTTAATGGCGTTGCGGGCTCAGTCTGTGGATTTAATTCATGCACACATACACACATACATACCTGCACACCAACACAATTACACTCTTATATATATAATAAAAACGCAGAGGCTCTTCTAAGTTGTAACTCTATGTACTAAGTTCTTTTCTATATTGACCAAATGATTTTATAGTGAGCTCGCGACGAGGGGGGCTGGTGACTTGTATCACAGGTTGTTATACAACAGGCACCAGGTTCACACAACGTGATACATGTAAAATTAAAGTAGCTTGTAAGTTCATTGAAACACTGTTAAGTTGTGAGTGCTAAATAAATAATTAAATGATTTTATTTGCGCCAGCGCATCTTGATTAGATGCTACATGGCTGGGCTATTACGTCACGTACCATCAAAACAAACCCCGTGCTTCCCTCCTCCAATATCATAAAAAGAAAACCTATTGAGAAGAAAGCAAGTATAAAGCTAGTACTACGTGGGTTTTTACTTACTGTGATCAAAAAGTCTCGGATCAATAGTAGTCGTCGTGGGCGGCGTGGTATGTTCTTCGTCTTCTTCTTCCGGTTCTATAGTGGTTGTGGTTGTTGTGGTGCGGCGTTTCTTGCGTCCCTGGCGGCGAGGAGGCACCGTGGCGCGGACAGTGGGCCTCTCGGGCCTCCGAGACACCAGGGCAGTGTCACCCGGGCCGGGATCGGCAAGCGCGAGCGCCACCAGTGATACAGCGAGCAGCCGCATCACCAGTGGCGCTGTTCGCCACATTTTGCCTGGAAGAACGTGTATCATGAGGATGGATGAAGAATTGTATTTACTTTATTGACCTATAACAATATTATAAAGCTATAAAGATTCGAATGGAAATTTTCTTGTGTTGGTTAGAGCATTTTTCGAGGGAGACTTCATTACGCCCTGTTCCTTTCTTTCTATTGTTTGCAATAGAAACAAATAAACAGTTAGACATGTGTAACAGTTTTAAAAAATTTAATAGTTATTTAATCTTGGCCGTTGCGTGCGCACGAAACGGTTTAAGATACGCAAAAAATATAAGAAAGAACCATTTAAATTTTTAATAATCTAGAAAAAAAAGGCAGCAACAGTATACGTTTATCTTTTAAGATAAACTTGCAAAACAACTAGAAACGAACGACGTCGTGGATTTGTAAAAACAAATTTTGATGCCCAAAATTCTACGCGCACAAAGTCGCTGGCACAGCTAGTCTTTTAAAAGAAAAACTCGTTGATAATATCGATTCGAAGATACATACATTGAGAGATTGAAAATGGCACAACAATGTATCATAAACAGCGCGAGGCTGTCAAAATTTACCCTCTCCAGCCAAACTGAGTATTGTGGAGGTTATAACTGTCAAAGTTATTATTACACCCTGCTTCCATTACAGATACAAGTGATACACGTTAGAATTAGTCTATACTAATAATATTAAGTTGAAGAATTTTAATGCTTTTAGAAATGGTTAAAACATAAATGGAGGAAGGAAGGGTATAAAACATAAGGCGATCAATAGGAGCGAGGAAAGAGTATTATATGTGGAATAAATGGAGAAAATTATCAATCTTTGAGGGTTTCTCTTCCGAGATACAAAAACTATATGCACAGAAGACTTATTATCTTTTAAAAAGACTAAAAAAATACCCGCGACATTATCTGTCTATCTCATAAGAATTGGTGACAAGAAACGTTTTTGGTAATCGAATTTCGTCGCTTTGACAATAAATAGAAGAATAGAAATTATTGAAAGTCGCGCCAATATGACTAATTTTTTAAATTTAAAATAGATTTTATCTGTATTTTCTTCACATATAAGTAATTGGTGAGATCACGTCTAAGACTAAGTGAAGGGCGGTAATTAAAAACGTTCGAAGCCTAAAAGGCATTTAGACGTTCTCTAGAGAAATCAATGAATTTATCCAACATCCGCTAAACGTCGATTTTAATTTGGCGTCTTGACACTGAAGTGCACTTCATGCTGATAATATTTCCAATCTTTTAGCTGTAGATTCAAACGAAATAAGTGTCATCTATGGGGCATCACTGAAAATCGGCACTGCAACAAATCTGTTGTCACAACACCTGAGTGATGTCCTTCCACAGCAAAGTATAATCGTTAACTAATAATGTAAATTAAAAATCGATCATAATTTAAAAAAAAGAAATACAAATTGAGGTAGCTAGTCTCGAGATTCGGCAGCTCAATTTGTTAGAGCAGCACGGAGCGTTCTGCCCGAGTCGTAAGTTTTTCAAACTATAATCGATTTTGAATTGATATAGTACCTTAAAAAATATTAAAGTTTTTAATCATTAATGTATTTTTTCATTAATTGTATAATTTCTGTATTATTATAATATTCCTTATATGTTCTTTGCCATGGAATAAATTATTTGTATCTCTTATAATAATATTAATTCTGCATTCATCGTTATAGTTACTACCAATTTACACTCGGTTGAACATCACGAGGTTTTGTTTCTTAGTCGGGCGTAGATTACTTCCAGTTAAAACCAATATTAGCTCTGGAGTTAGGGCTAATTATTTAGTTTATTAAGGTCGTTTCTCACCAACCCGAGCTGAAACGGTGCATTAGGTCAAAGCTCTGAACTGTCTTAAGCGATGACTTTTATACCATTTGTACTCAACACCCCTTTTTTTAACCGATGGTGTGAATGCCAGTGTGGTCGTACTACAACCTACTCGGAGACAGTAGCCGACCAGAACCACTATACATACCACCAGCCCGCTACGGTGCTTTTGAGGTGTACACAAACCCTATTTCATACGTCACACAATTTTATTATTGATTTTTACTTCATAAAGTCGCACAATAATGAATCCCACTTTAGTACATGTGCAACGTTAAAGCAATTCGATTTATCGCGAATTATAACGATACAAATAGGTACACGAAAATAAATAACAATACCTCTTGAATAATGCAAAATACTCATACATTTTATAACAGCGCACTTTAGAAATAGATTTTCTAAGCGTGACGTATAGAACTTCAAAGGAACGAGCTGTTTAGAAAATATATAATGAAAAGTGAATACATACAGCGTTCAGCCCGGGGGCTTTCAGAAGTGGTTGTGGCGATCCCGTGTCAAACAATTTGGAGCGATTGACGTTTCTCTCGAAATAATTCCGTCAAAACTTTGTTTATAACACAAAAACGCTTTTAGATAAATAACCTGCAAGGTTCGCGCCGAACTTCAATCAATTGAGTGGAAAACTTCCGAGGGTTTTGTAACACAGCGTACTCCGCCGAGTTTGGCTGTCAATTCAGTTACATGGATGTACAATTAATTTGCTTAGAATAAGATATAAATAATATTGAATAAATTTCCTACAACCCAGACTTATATCAACTGTTTCGATGCTCCAGTAGAATCACACTTCACACGAAGTCCCGGTTACAGCGCCTAGGTTTTTTTTGTAATAAAATAAGGACAGACAAGCACAACGTCCATTTGATGGAAGGTGAAGTACGCCAGTCATATAATTTTTTACTCCACAAAATTTGGTACTCCAAAGATTGAAACAACGCAAAAAATAAAAATAATATATAAAAATATTTACACGGTTTGATAATTGTATTTTTTTTTAAATAAATTATGATAATATATTGTAACCAAAGTAATGACGTGTTGAACATTCAATTGCTATTTCAAATTACAAATTTATTGTATAAATTAATTTAATAATGCAATATATTCTTTGAAAATCATATTTTATAACTTGAATATTAGATTTAAAAAATATTATATTATTGTATATATCAATTAAAAATCGATGATAAATTAAAAAAAAAGAAATACGACTCGGGCAAGTTGCTTTAACCAATTGAGTTATTCATATAGCGCCATCATGTGCTAAAAATATTAAAGATTTAAAATATTGTAAATAATAAAAGATTGTAATTATCAGCAGAAAGTAATAATTATTCCATAATATGAATTACAATATAAATTTTAGTTAGTTACTATTAGTTTAATAGTAAAGTCTACAGTTTAAATTACAATATAAAATATTTAGTACTCACTAATAAATATTCAAATGATAAAGATAATATAACAGAACTTACTGTTCTCAGTTACTGTATAACCATATTGCGAGTCTCCAATACAATTCAGGTGAACGCAGATGGTTTAAAAGTTCCACTGCTTTCATACAGCATTCTAAGGCTACCCCTTTCAATTTATTACGATGTCGTGCATTTGAATAACTTTACCATAAAAATAGGCGTTCTGCGGCCAGAAAGTTGGGTAATAAAATGCAAATGGTGACATTCGTGACGCCTCTACGTAACTTATATCTACGTCAGCCTAGGTTAGTGTTTTTGCTCATTTCGTCCAATGTTAGCCTTATGAATTAGGATCGTTAGAGTTTAAGGCGATATTTCGACGACCATTTGACATGTACTGAGTTACTACAGTGGCGTTATAACACGTTGCACGTTGCTATTGCACATGACGGCATTGTATAAATTTAAAATCTATTAAAAATACTACATTATTTCTAGGTTTTTTACTAACCATTCTGTTTCTTCTAGATAGACTACTTTAATATGTCCGGGTGAAATTCAAATAAAAATGATATTAATTATCTCTAAACAGCTCGCACCAGTAGTATTCAGATATGCCATATTATTGTATATTATCATTAAAGAGATAAAACTTTGTGGCTGAAATTTGGGCTGATCAAAGTAGCTGCTAGCAATGTTTTACTTAATAATTGATTTGACTGCCTCTGGTCAACGTCTAGTATTGCGTTTGCACGAGAGTTCCAGGGTTTAATTTCAAATTGAAATTGGAATTTTATTTTTATTTTACAAGATGATGTGCGTTTTAGATATTGTAAAAAAAGTTTCATTAATTTTAAATACCAGTAAGCTGGCTTATGGTAGATTAAAATACCTTAAAATGGCAATAGAAAAATTAATATCCACCACAACTAAGTAATATCGCCAAAAATTGCTTCGTCCAAAATATATTAAAAAGCTGAAGCTGGAATTTACTCAAAGCTCGTAAAAATGAAGAATTTTAATTTTGAACACGAGCCGGTAGCTGGCGTTTGCAATAAGTTTGTTTATTATATTTTGTTCATAACTTGTTAACTAATTTTATTAAATTACTTCTTAAGGAAATATCACTTCTACTTATTAATGTTGGGCTGGGCTCTCCAGAAATATTAACCTACCATGCTTTTCCCGTATGGGCTTCAACAAGGAGAGCTACTGAATTAGTATTGATAAATAGTATAAACGATGCCTTGTCGTGCTCTCCGATATTTCTTTATGACTCGCAAGTAAATCTATACTAATATTAAAAAGCTGAAGAGTATGTTTGTACGCGCTAATATCAGGAACTACTGGTTCAAATAGAAAAAGATATTATACTGTTGGTTCGAGTATTTATCGCCTTACGTACCTTCGCTGCTGCCAATATTGTAAAGCAACAGAGGAACATTGGGAACAACAGGGAAAATTATTCGCCGCGTAGAGCTTCTGTTGCGTGCGTTGCGTTAATGGTTACGTGGGTTCGATCGCCGCCGGGTCCAAAATTTCTCTTATCAATTTGTTATTGATCTGAAACTTCGTCTGGAAATCTGGATATTAAATGCGTGGTAAGCACGACCACCGTTCACAAATTAAAAAGCCTTGAAGTTCCATCGCGTTTCAGTTTCAGTCTGTTGATAACCGAATATCCAAAGCCAAAATAGTTCGACAGTGTATCTTGTTTAAACACATTCAACATATAATAATATAGCTGGGATATTTATCGACCATCCAATGATGCTTGGCTGTCCCTCTTTATACAAATGTAAACTACGTTTTCTGTACTTACGCTCGTATCATTATATACATTTTAAGGAGCAAAACAGACTGGGAAATTACATTTTTAAAACACAATAGGCAAACATCTTTTAGAACATTATTGAATGTGATCGTTTTTAATTTAACAGTGAAAATTACCTGCGTTCGATCCTATTGTAGTCTTGGGATCAAGGTACCCCCTGGCGAGACCGAAAAATGTTTCAGCGTACTTTCCACCTCAACGCGAAACTGGGGTAATTAACTGAAGGGGGACTTCAAAAGCTGATCTGCCATTTAATATGAGGAAAATTAATTTCGATAGTCTTTGTTTTCGTTTTGGGGTCTTTTGTTAATAGATACTTACCTATGTAACAAAGTTGGTGTATTATGGAGATGGTTGGTCCTTTTTTAGCTAAGATATTTTTAAAGATTACGACGATATTAACTGTAATTAAGATAATAACAATATTTCTATATTTATTGAATCTTTAATTTCTAATTCTACTCTCGTAAGTAATGTCGGTAGTCTTTTAACAGTGTAAAATATGAATGTATCATATATGAACAAAAGTAGTTAAAACGTTTGTCAACAGTTATTATAAATTATAAAATATATCGCGTTTTTAACCGTTAGAGTGTTTTATTTAAATCTTTGGTACGTTTCAGGCACCTCGTTTTTATATTACCACTAATTGGTTTTTGAAATTAATGAAATATTTCTTTCAATACCTATAATGCAAAAATCATAATTGAAGTTTAGGAATGTAATTACAGTTTAAAAAGATTACATACCTTGTCTGTAGTTTACGCGAATAGTACACGTTTAAATATAACACTTTTAACTGTTTAAAACGTGAAATATATATTAATTAATTTATTTGCATTTTTTTTTTCAGTTAAATGTGCTTTATTTAAATGTACATTAAGCATAAAACTTTTTTTGAAAGTATACTTTCGTTACGGTTAAGTCAGGTGACTTTACGTAGACTAGGTAGTCTACTTGCCACATATAGCCAAAGTCGTACTTATGAAACAAAAACTAGAAATTCAAAGCTATAAAGAGAAACACTTACTGTATTATATCAAAGAAAACTGAAATTGCGTGTTCCTAAAGTGGGTGCAGACATATTTCTGTGTTTGCTACGTATAGATTTTCTATCCCTTTAAGATAATTAATTAACAATATATGTTGTTCCATCATTATACCATTATTATAACATAAAATTTATCACAAACCAATTTATCTGTTTTATTTTTTTGTTTTAATAAATTTTCATTAATCGATTAAATGGATTAGAAACATGTTGCATCGGAGGGGGGGGATTCGGTATGGCTCGTTGGTTACTAGCCGGAGGTTGCAGTATCATACTACAAATGATTACTTTTTAAGTAAGTAAGTTATTTAAGTCCTTTCAGTTTTCTTTAATAAGTTTAAGTGTAAATGCTTGTTTCACAATTCAGGCCACAATACTCTTTGTTAGGGCTGTCCCAAAAAGGGCTGAGTATGTAATTAAGGGCTATTGTCAAAACTTTCCTCTGATGTGGTTCCAGAGACAAACAAAATGGTATTTAATTTATTACGTGGACAAAAGTTGTGATTGTACTTTGTTCGTATTCTACGGAATTTGACGGTCGAGCGGCCACATATGAGAAAAGTAGAGATTATTTACGAAACATTTCGATGACAGCAGTGCCGTGTATAGAAGAAGAGGGGAGTTGGCGGGTGGGAAGGATCTGGGGGAGGGGGAGGACATTAAAAGAATTAGGGAGAAACATAACTTTAAAAAAAATGTTCTAAGCATATTTCGAACGTGAACTTAATTTTTTACGAAAGGCACATAGAACAAATTGACCACAATGCATAGACATGATACTATAAGGTACTAACTGACCAGACAAACGTTCTATTACCGTATTTCGACAAAATATGATTACCATACAAACGGTTCTTGTGAGTTAATCGTAGAAGATAGACATATAATGTCGCGAATATTTCCGATTATTTAAGGAAGTATAATCCCTTGAAACATATTTTTTGGGTATCTTGAACGGTTTTCGCTGAACTTCAAAGATTAATAATTCTCTGCGTTTTTCCACATTCCAACTGTTTCTCTCTTGTATTGGTCCCTAAAGCCTTCCTCGATAAATTGCGCTATCCAACACAAGGATTATTTTAAATTTCGAACTAGTCATTCCTGAGATTTGCGCGTTCAAACTCTTCACCTTGACAAAATGATAAGTACTGTATGACGTTATTTAATGAATTCAACAAAAACCTTTCCTGCCGCCAAATATTTTTATTGACGTGACAGTCAGTAGGCTGACAGTAAAATAAAGGCACAATAGACCCGATAAATAACTAAAACGCAGACCGATTTCGCATCTATTTCCGACTTGACGATATCGAAGCACGCGATCTTAGCTACGTCGCAATATCAGCTGCAAGCTATAAAAGCCGGCAACCGATTATGGTGGCCCGCCACGACATTCATGAGTCGTACGAAATGTAAAAACGTCAATTCTACGTCGAATTCACAAGAATTATCCATGAAATTGGATCGTGGTTCGGGAATTTTACAACGGACTACGGAGTGAGGTAACCTAATTTTACGATCCGAGGGGATGGTAGAGTCAACGTGTCGTGGCGACGTGAACTGATTAGATTCGATTGAATGTAGGGAATTGTATGTTGCCTCATCTGAAAATCTGTTACGCTAATAATTCGGTAATATGCCCCGCCAAATTACAAATTGCAATCTCGGGTATCGAATTTATATAGGTTTCACCAGATGTCTAAGCGTTATTGGAATACCTCTACTTGCTCCGCGTACTCAATTCGACGGCGTCGATCGTCCAATGACAGTGTATGGCTAATATTCACTGGGAGGGTTTTCCACTAGTTTCTGAAATTCAATTATCTATCTATAACATTTTAAAACTTTAATATTGGACATGTTGGCACTATATAATTTGAAAATCGAACCGGCATCCACGGCGTCCCGTGCCGTTGCTCTAACAAGTTGAGTTACTTAATTTATAAGGACACGGTAACTCAATCTAAACATGTTAGATTCCATCGAGATGCGAACCAACTATAGTTTGGAAAGACGAAATCTATACTAATATATAAAGCTGAAGAGTTTGTTTGTTTGTTTGAACGCGCTGATCTCAGGAAGTACGGGTTCGAATTGAAAAAATATTTTTGTGTTGGATAGAGCATTTATCGAGGAAGGTTATAGACTATAACACAAATAGGAGCGAAGATACAGCGAGAAATGTACGTATGTATGCGTACGCTGCGAAAACGAATCACGATAACTAAAAATTGTGTAAGAAAGAATGATTCCTCTTTAAATGACCTAAAAAAAAGGTCCGCGACACTTTGGCCTCTCTTTTAAGATTAACTAGCAAGAACGACGGGAAGGGTCGCGATTGACGTTGTTGCTAACTGCTTAAGTTTATAAAGATGAAGGGGTTTGCAAAAACTTATTTGGATGCTCAAAACAACGATTCGCGGACGAAGTCGCTGGCAACGCTAGTATATAAATATACGTGATCATAATCTAAATATAATAATAATGGATTCTTCTTCTTCTTCTTCGTCTTGACGGGCCCGTTGATTTCATTTTCCGTGAGTAATGAAAAATGGTACGAATGCTGCAAAGGTTGTAAGGGAGAGAGCTTTTGCCTAAAACATGTCAAAGGTATTTTGAAGTGGTAAAGTAGAGGTGGCAGGTTCGCGAAGCATACTAGTATAGAGTTATATGGGCGAAGGGTTTTCCTTATTTTCCCGGCCTCCCCATTTTTCTCGACGGCCGTTCACATGGGACTGGGCGTACATGCTTTTTAACTTATCCAACATTTCAGAGGTGCAGGTGTTGGTGTTTTAAAGTCCTCTCGAAATGGAAAACGTGAAATATTCTTACTTACGTGGCGTTATTTTGTTGTGTATTCTGTTTATATATAATGTGCACGCCCTTAAATTACTGCCACGCCGCTGTAAATTAGTTAATGCGAATTGCGTTAAACGCAAGAGATCTAAGAAAACATGATAATAATTTCAAAACGCTGATAAAATTGCTAGTAGCGAAATTTAATTTTAACGTAAATAAATTTATAATAAATGTGTTTACCCCCACTGGTATTGGTTAAGTAAATGAATTGCGTAAAACAAACATACTGCCATTTTTGCTTGTAAGAATAAGGATGGAAGGAATGAGGTACCATGTATTCTTTCGTTGTCCATAAATTAATGTAATGTATATAATTACTATAGCACGTTAAAAGGTTTTTTACGATTTTCTTTAAAATAATTCAATAGATTATTCTTTGGAATCTACACTAATATTATAAAGCTGAAAAGTTTATTAGTTTAAATGTTACTGGTTCGGATTGAAAATTTATTTTTTGTGTTAGAAAGCCCTTTTAACGAGGAAATCTTTGTATTATATAAGATCAACGCTGCGACCAATAGACGCGAGGAAAACTTTTTTTCAAGTTTTCCTCGCGTCTATTGGTGGAGACCAGGAGAGAATTATTCGTTTTGAGGGCTGTTGTTTTGACCAAGAATCAAAAAGTATGTATAAAAGAATGATTTATTTTTAAATGGTGTAATGAATGTCCGCGACAGTACTTATATATATGTCTTTCGATCTTTTGAAATCCACTCGCAAATACCATTTTTACGGCAAACAACTTTTGGTTGAAATAAATGCATTATTACATCTTAGGGTTTATTTATTTATTGTGTAAAATAACGTTTGCCGGATTAGCTACTGTGGATAAAAAAGTTAACGAAACAAATGAATATTGAATTTTTTTCCACAAAACACATGCAGACTATGATAATATCTCATACTTTTATTACTCTATTAACATTTAAATAAAACGCTTTAACGGTTTAAAACGCGATATATTCATCACGGGGAGACTCCCCGTCAGTCTCCCCGTGACCACGGCTGCTGCAAAGCATCCGAAACGTCGGGCCGAAGTTAAAAATCATTTTCAAATAAATTTAACTAATATATCGCGTTTTAAATCGTTAAAGTGTTTTATTTAAATGTGTACTACTCGCGTAAACTATAGACAGTGCTCTATTAACATTTCACGTTGCAAGCCTTCCCATTTGCAAGACCATGTTTTGGAAACAGGGTAATATTGATAAACAATGGAGCGCTTTAACATAACAAAAACGAGCTTTGTAATTCTACGCCGTACGTGTAAGGACTGTAGCCGTCGTGTGTGAAACTCCCGTGGAGTGTTTCCAAAAAACAAACTCCAACTTTGCTAAGCTATTGTGCAATTAACATCGGTGGCTTTGAGCTTAGTAAGAAAAAGGCAATATTATTATAGTGAGCATTGATTAGGGAAGTTTTCTTTTTAGTGAACTTTTCACTACGTTGCTTAGTGTTAACTTTTTTGGTCAGATCTGAAAACTGAAGGGAATTATGTAAGTATTGTATTAATATTTCGAGCAAGCGATTTTTAACCGACTATAAAAAAATAGGTTCTCAATTCGATAAGTATATTTTTTTGTTCTTTTATGATCTTTTAAAGTAGATTTCCAAGGTCCCATTTTAGATAGTTGAGACATTTACTTGGCACCGACTTAAAAATTATGTTATTGAAATATTTATTAAATTTCTTAGTCACAAGAAAGACAAGAAATTTTTTAGTTACCTTATTGACAATTCGTTTTAAGTACGGCAAAGCATCTGAAACTTCGGGCCGTAGTTATTTAAATTAAAATTCACTTTAGTTACAATTTACTTTAATTACGGCCTGATGTTTCGAATACATTGATCCGTCGTTAAAATAAATTGTAACTAAGGTTATTTTTTTAATATAAAAAATGCTTAACAAATCACTGCAACCAATAAAAGCGAAGAAACGGTGGGAAATATGGGAAAGACGAGGATATATTCTCTGAGAGAGAGTCCGTGCCGAATATTTAAAAAATATGTATGAAAGAATGATCGCTTTTTGAATCATCTGAAAAATATTCGCGACACAACACGTCTATCTTTTGCAAAAACAAATTTTAAAGCCAAAAACAACTATTCTCCGCGGACGAAGTCGCTGGCATAGCTCTGTGTATTATTAGGCTTTCCAGTTATAACTGACTGTATATGTTAAGCATTTAGGTTATAAACAACACACATTTGAATGCTGAGTTTAATTGGTGATTAGTTAAAGCTCGTCAAGATTGGAGAGGACTTTCAAAAAATTGTCAAAGTGCCTAAATGCTAGCATGAACAGATTTCCAATTAATGTAGTCCGGCCGTCGCTTCACGTAAAGTATAACTTCTCTTTCTAATGGAACTATGCACTACCAATTTTAATGACAAAGAGAGCTTCCATAACTTCATTACGCAATTTTAAACTGCTCAAATTAAGTTTATGTTGCAGACCTTTGTCATTTTACATTGAATGACGTACCGTGCAAAACTTTGTCATCCTCTCTATGTGTCAATTTATATAGAGCTAAGGTTATAACTGGGGAACATACGATAACACAATTCCTTTCCCCATAAAAGGATATTTCTAGTTCTATTTACATTGTTACACACGCTGGTCTTCTATGGGGATTGAGTTTATCATTCTGACCGTCTTCATGTGGGTAGATTGAAAAGTGAGTGTAGAGAGAGTACTTAACGGATTATTCATCTGTGGACGGTGGTTCATGACGCGGACGGAATTCCTACCGCCCTTTTAGTATTCAAAAATCAGACTAAGAGATGTTTAAAAAAAAATGAATTTAAAATATCATGGACCCGGTGGGGATCGAACCCGCGCCCCCTCGAATATAAGCCATTGCTACTATTACGGTTGGTCTATGCAATGAGATTCGAGAACTAGTGGTAAATGTAGATTTTTAGTTTTTATGTCTTAACTCTATTATTATTTATAAGTGTAGATACATTCTAACCTAGATAAAACATTTATTTATGTAGGTAAAAATATTTGATTTGATGAAAGTCAAACGAATAGTCGCAGTTCAAATCGAGAGATTATGTCGTTTGACGTCCCGTAATCACTTCATACGCCGAAAACGCGATTGAGCAAAACTTATTGGAACGAAATAATTCGTCGATGAAATAAAGTTTTGCAAAAGTTCACCTCTGGAATCGTACGGCGTTCGCATCTGCATGTAAACATAACATATAAGAAACCAACTTTTAAGTACATTCGGACTTCAATTTGAATTTGGAATTTGTCCGCATTCTGCTTAGTGTTCTTTGAAATGAGTTGAGTTGTTGCATACATACTTTCACATATCTAGCATAAAAAAATATAATCTATCTATAGATATAATAAAAACCGATTTCTATCTGTACATAAATATATGATAAAAATATTATGGCAGACATTTATCAACGCTATTGTAAACAATGATTTTTGTAATTCTTTTCTATCTGTCTGCTTGTCGTAAATATACACGTATTTCAAATTTAGAATTAGATGCTATGCCATGCTAAACAAATGGAACAAGTAGTGATTAAATACTGTCTATAGTTTACGCGAGTAGTACACATTAAAAAAAAATACTTTAACAGTTCAAAACTCGAAATATTTGTTAAACTCATTTGAAAATGATGTTTAACTTCGGCCCGACGTTTCGGATGCTTTCAGCAAACGTGGTCACGGGGAGACCTTTTCAAATTAGTTTAACTAATAAATCGCGTTGTAAACCGTTACAGTGTTTTATTTAAAAATAATGATTAAATGTAGATTTATTGGAATCCTTGTATTTCATTTTTTTTATAAACGCGGTGATTGGTATACTATTATAACAATTGTGTACCGCTACACATTCTTCTAATATTACGTCTACATACGCTAAATAAGGAAATTCCACTAGCAGACAAAATTAATTAAATGAGCAAGTTGTGATGAATACGTCATACTGTGCCTGTAACTGTATAGAAAGCCCCCAATGCGTCAGTAAGCGGGTTCAAATCTCAGGTCAGTAACTTAGCAAAATTCTTGTGCCAACTCGGAGTTTGTAAGTAAATGATGTTATTTCTTCTTTCTCTTGGACTCTCTAACGTTAAGTCATCGTTAACTATCATTTCTAATTTAGTGAAATTTGTTAAAGCCAACTAGTCGTGGATTTAGCTCTGTAATATACCCTATGAAAAATTAAACCAGCGCCCAGCAGTAGGCCATTAGTTGAAACGAATACAACAATTGTTGTTAAGGTAACTTCATAATTTAAATAAAATTATATTTATAGACCGTTTCCATGGAAACGTTTCAAAGATAACTCCGTTTTTGCGAAGGATAGCTTTGCATAAATGTAGACGCTCCCATTCAAAAGAATAACAAACAATTCATTTAATTCAAGCACTCTTTAGAATCCTAGGTATTTGTGTCAGTTCTAAAGCTGATATAAACGGTCTAGCTTATCAATGAGTCTTTATCACGGAACAAATTGAATAAAGGATACCGACCTATTTGAATTTCTTTTAAACATGCTTCATAAGTTGTACAAATGTAACTAAGATATATTATTTTTTTGTGTTTTCGAAACTGCTTACTTTGTTACTCTTTAGCCAAAAATCAAAATAATACCTATATTTCAATATATAACGTAAAGGAATAAATCGTTAACATTATTTTTTTCTTAGTGACATAAAATATGAAATTAAAAACAATTGCATAAATTCAGTATTGTCTGTAGTTTACGCGAATAGTACATTTAAATAAAAATCTTTTAACACTTAGGACATTTTAAGCTGTTATAATGTTTTTTTTAATTGTGCTCTAATCGCGTAAATTACAGACTTTACCCCAAACTTTTGATGTCCTTTATTAAATTTTAAAATCGATTATAAATTGAAAAAAATGTACTACACGGGCATCCACAGATTTGTTGACTGTTTCTCTATGGTGTTGTAATTAAAATATCGTCCCACAATAATTCATAGATACAAAACACAAGAGAAATTCGTTACCTAGTAACGATGTTATCAATTCGGGACGAAGAAAGTGTAACTTCAATTATTTTACACCAATGAAGCGTTCGAAAATACCGAATAAATATGATGAAAAGACAATCCGAGTGAATTTAATTTGAGGATGGTTCTTCGCTCATTGTGAGATGAGACAATAAGTGAAAGGGTTTCTTTTGGGATACCTTCGCTAAAAAATTGAGGTAAGTAATGGAACGTGAATAACAATTCTGTGTGGGGTGGTGCGGGGGTGGAGATTTATCGTCCCCGTTTGTAGCATCTGTCGTTCAAGTGATCATCGATTACTTTAAACACCTTGTTCCATCTTGTCTACTTTTGACTCGGCGTTGATGGCTACTATAGAAAAAGATCTTACAAAACGCGTTGCTAAAATTTTGAAATGTGTATAAAAATATATGTTTTGTAAAGCAATTGTTACTATACCTACTAGCTGTGTCAGCGACTTGGCCTCTGGTGGGGCCTCATAATATCAACGCTGGGACATTAGTCCCAACGTAGCTGAGTGGACTCCTATTAAATGGTTTATTTTTATGTTTTTATTGTATTTTAGTAATTTTAAGCTTTATTTGTAATTTTTCATTACATTTGTTAAATGTCTTGTGTTGTTTCTCAATAAACGTATTTCTATAATATTTTGTTAAGGTTGAAATTTCATTGCGCTAGAGGTGCAATACGGTAGCTTAATTGGTTAGAGTACGAACACTGTGAATGCGGGTTCATGACCCGTTTGCGTCGTTTAATGTTGAAACGTGATATTTTGAGCTGATAGTATTCCCGCATATAGGAGCGTGTATGTGCAAAATCGCAACATTTCACAAAAGGGTTTTTCATTGTTTTTAGCTAAAGTATTATAACTTAACTAAGCGAATATTGATTAAGAATTTAGAGTATAATACTAAATCTTTTACATCGATAACTTTATGGGACAACCATTCATAATAATTCCTGTTTTCAAATATCTCTTAAGCATTTCTCAACTGTATTGCATTGAATACATTTTCTATTTCATTACGTTGCCTTCACAGTTTATTGTGCTCTTGAAAACGCTATTTTCTGAAGAAAATGTTCCTTCCAATAAACATTAAAACATTATGCAGGATTTATTCACGAGGAAGAATGCTAGTAATATTAATCTGTATAAATTTTATGATAGTTGTATCAATTTCATTGTATCAGTACTTAATCAGTAACTTTGCAAATAGTTAGTAAACAATTAATTAACTGCACTCTTTCATAAAGAAACCGCACCGTACCGTACCGTACAGATCCGTACCGTACAGATCCGTACCGTACCGTACCGAACTGAACCGTACCGTCCCGAACCGTGCCGCTTTACCGTTTTACCGTTGTTTGTTTATAGTTTCTAGCTTATTTGTTGTGAAATTATAATCTTAAAATAAATTATTTTGAATAATGACAGACGATTTCAGAACCCGCGTAATAGTAAATATGTGTATATATTAGTACGTAATTTACAATTAGACTGATATCATTCTTAGCCACGTTGAAATAAAACATTTTTAACGGTTTAAAACGCAAAATATAACAGCTTATTAGGTATATATTTCAAGTTTTATATCATTTTGTTTTATTTAAATGTGTAAACTAAAGGCGTTGCTTAACGCAATCTAAATTCTGCAAGTAACGACAAGACAGGAACTAAAAACCCATTTTAACGGCTTATTTATATTCCATTGCAAATGGTTACATTCCAAATTTGATTATATCGCATTACCTTAATAAACAGTTATATTAAAACGATTTCTACTACGCTATAGCACGCTAGGGTTGGATACAGCATAAAGACAGGTTAAAAAGAATTTCGAAGCATAGGGCAAGCTACTGACCGACGGCTTCAACGGTTAGGGTTGTCAAAAACACAGTTTGAAATCTTTAATATTTTTCACAATATGTTAAATTAAAAATTGAAAAAAAAAAACAATGCGACACGGGGCAGGATCGCAGCAGGGTGCTGTTGATCTGACCGTGTTGTAATTTTTTTCTATTTAAAATCGATTTTCAAAACATAGTTCTTTAAAACGTTGGTCTATTAATATAATATAATATAAATCTATTTAATTTGAAAAAAATTGGTGACATTGCCGGGACTTAAACCGGTATTCACTACCGCCTCCTACACGTCACCGTAGACTTTCTTCAACTCAATCGATGCATATTAAAGTTTTAATTGTATAATCGCACTTATTAGTTAAGACCATTATTCAACAGGCATAATTTTTGGGTAGTGGCGAGTTAGCCAGTATCGTTCAAAATATTATACGCCTTTATAAGTTCTGGGAATTCTAGTTCCGATCGCGAATCTATCGAGTCTTCTTAATCAATGTTGATAAATACTTAAATAGATTTTTGTAACTGTCTTGGTATCAGGTCACTCAACAACGTCTTACCATATATGTTTTTATGATAGAGGAGGACCGACAAGGAGGCACAGACTGAAACCGAAACTCGATTAAATATCTAGCCTCTTTAATATCTAGAGTTTCAAACGAAGTCCAAAACAGAAGTGTTTCAGAAAAATGAAACCATGGACCCAGTGGGGATCGAACTCGCGACCCGATTATTAGACATGTTGATGATATTCCTAAAAATATTTTATGCGCCCTGCGTAATACGAAAAGCTCCGGGGCAGCCCTATTCACCAGTAAATAAGGATTAAGGGATATTGGAAATGGGTTATTCACTCCGCAAGGAGGATACAGTGCACGTTGTGAAATATAAACTGTTCGTGTTTACATATTTTTTATATTGATAGAGAAGGTATGCGACGAAGTGTTTAATGACATTAGCAAGTTTCGTGTCAAGTTACTACCTATAGTTGTACGTTGTATAGAACAAAACAAGTGTTCGGAATTTAAAAAAAGGGGAGAAGTGGGTTTTCCCGAAATAATTTTACGTTCTCCCGATCAAACTAGAAGATACTAAGAACAACGATTTTTTATTTTTATTATGATTTTAGGTATTGAGCCCGGGGCTTCGAATACTAACCGGACGTGTTTGCGGCTAGACCAAGGGGATTTTATCCCCCCTCGGGTGCCCCGAGGAAAAAAATCCTAGTGTTACTAGTTTGTATGGGTAAAGTGAAACCCCGTATTACCTTATGGGGCATGGGGCGAATAAATTATGCGTACACTGGGTAATTTTACTTACAGACAAGTTCAGGCTTTAATGTCTTAACAACCAAAAAAACATTGTTTTTCCAGGAATCAAACCTTCTCGTGCTTAACGCAATGCTATTCCACATCTCATCCTTTTGCTGTACCGAAATGGTTAAACGTGTTGCTTATATATTACGAGAGATCCTGGATTCGAATCCCGGGAAAGTCTAATTAACTATTTGCCTGTAAAAGAAGCGATCAATGAAACGGACTCGCAAATGTGTTCTGGGAAATGGGGAAAGCGGTCAGTGTGTATATATAGGTATATAGGTACTGAAAATTGTATTATTTATGGGGTTATAAGATTGTTGTGAAATTAATTGAATCGAGGTAGGGAGGAAGGTATTATTTAATGTCATACCGTCGTCTCAACCTATGCCCCGACACACATATAAGTATGATGGGATCGTAAGAACGTTGCGGGAGAATTTGTTAATAATTTGCGCACCGAAGGTTTACCTCCCCATGAAGGTAAAACCCTACCGAAATTTCTGAGGTTCGAAAATAAGCCTCATAAGATTATGTGGAATGAAAATCACGATTCAAAATGTGTTTAGTAGGATTAGGAGTACACGTTAAGCCCGTTTGCTGACGTGGCGACAGGTTGTTTTTACTTGCAATCTTTTGAGGATTAAAAACCCTTTTTTACGCGGCTCAAATATTATTTTTCATCTGTATAAAAAAGGACACGTCGACTAATTTAAAATAAAAACCAAACTTAACATTAGCAGTAACAGCAGCACGTGTTACCAGCAGCTGTGGTCCCCCATGACTACGGCTCGTGCAAAGCATTAAAAACATCGAATCGTAGTTAAAATATATTTAAACCGGTTTAAATTAAAAAACAAAAATGTAGGCTTAAATTTTAACTGTAGATTAGAATGCCCGTAAAAGTAAAGGCATTTTAAAGATTCACGAACCAAATTATTGCCGAACCGTTTCCTCGATATCCATTAACACCGAGTACATAAAAAGTAAATTGTAATTCTATTGGCGAGCATTAGCGGCGTTATCCGCAAAATGGATTTCATTTAATTGAAATGCTACTTGACTTGTACAACTTTAAGGCTATCGTTTGATAGAAACGCGTTAAGTAAAAGTTATTTATTATTATATATTAGTAATGTAAAGTAATATCAAAATAATCAATTTATAATTTTTCTAAAACATGTACAACCCGGTGGGGATCGTTATGATTTGCTACCATTCATGATTAGACCAACGTGCCCGTCAAAAAACAAGTTACAACTGAACAATGTAGGTTACGCTCTACGATATTGCAGTTGTTAGTAGAAATAATATATGTGTTTATAGGAAACCCCAGCCTTATTTATTGTTGATAGAATCGCAATCAAATCATGACAATATCGGATATATCGGACGGGCTTATTTGTTTTTTAATAAATTCTAACTATCTTCTTCACACAATAAACAAGCGCCTGTAACGACAGCCTTAAATATGCCCGTTTATGTTACTGAAGCCTTTTTAATTGAAATTTGTTTCGGCGAGTTTCTTCAACCCATTGATATAAGCAAGTGCGCAGTTTCAAAAAGGTTTCTCAGTAAAAATCGAAATCTCGAATTAAATTTCGTTATCTTATATTATGTTGTAATAAATTTCGATAACTTCTTTAATATTAGCAAGGTGAGAACACGAGACAATTTATGTGTAGAAGCTTATTTTTGTTACGGGTAAAATTCTGAATTCAAAAGCAAAACTTGAACGAGAATTGTTTGCGTTTATGAAAATGATATGAAATATTCAGGAAATATTTTTATTACTAACCCAGATCGTAAATGTAATCTAGCTTAGCAATTAGGCTAAGTGGAGCGGCACGGATGCCTATATTACAAATTTTGTACCTAAGTTAGGTGCTACGACGTATATTAATTATAATATAATATACATAGTCTATTCTAAGGTGAGAAGTTTAAAAATCTTTTAAATAAAACACTTAACATAAAACACGGCTTAAAACGCGATATATATTAGTTAAACTTATTTTGACAACGGCCCGACGTTCCAGATGCTTTGCAGCAGTCGTGGTCACAGGGAAATTAAAGATGGAGAGTGTCTTTGACGTCAAAGTAAATAACTGCTACGGGAGCGCCATCTGTTCTGTCGAAGTCTGTATTTGACGAAACTGGCCGGGTCCTTGCAGACCCGACCTAGGTCGTCGGAACAGGTGACGTGACGTGACCTAATAGAAGATTGTATACTTAAAAGGGTAGAATTATATTTTATTTATTTTTGCAATATTGGTCTAATTGTTAATAATTATAATAATAATAATAAATTGAAAAAAAATTTTGAATCATCTGGAAAACTAGATATTGTCTATAGTTTACGCGAGTAGTACACATTTAAATAAAACACTTTAACGGTTTAAAACGCGATATATTAGTTAAACTTATTTGGTCACGGGGAGACTGTTTATGTTATATGACTGTGTATTTGCCATAAGACCCCTGGCTTGTATATTGTTTATGACAAACAAACCCTACTTGGTCCAAGCCATGGTTCTAAGTTACAATAATTCAATTAAACCGATTTTGAGAGCCATCAACAAAAAAGCGTCTAGCCGCTTTTTTGTTCGGACATATTTACAGCCGCTGTAAGCGTTAATGACCCTATAGAATCCGGGTTCTGAATGCATGTCGTGTCGCTATTTTCCGCCGGGTTTTGCTCATTTTATGCACTCAAGCAAGACTAACAGCTAAAACAAATGCACTTTTTTCCTACTCCGATCGTTTTCCACAAGGCGTGAGTAATGGATTGGAAATTGCAAAGTTTAATAGCTTGCGATATGCGCACGTACTTTCGGAGACTCGTCTAAATGTGTTAGCAGTTATTTGAATCGAATTTGCATCATGAAACGTACATATGCACTGTATGATGCCTTCCTGAATCTATTTAATAATAATACATCTCTTTATTTGGCATTCATTTAGTACATGTATTAATAGTAGTAGAAATAAATAAAATAATTAATACAAAAAAACAAATGACAAGTGATGCCAAAAAGGTCTTGCGTCAGCATAAGTTGCAGCACAATTATACTACACTGATTTTCAGCAAAACTCTACTGTTCGTCTAATAGACAGCGCTCATACAACCATTTGATATTTTAAATAACAGTGACAAGCGGGAAACGATATAAAGTAATGATCGCAATGAGCGTAAATAGGAACGTATGCTTACTTTTTATACATATATAAATAATACTCTAAGCAGTATTATTCTAATGTTAATTATATATCCATTATTAAGATCATGTGGCAGATTTTGTTTTTTTTATCGAACTTTGCAAACATGTAGTTGTTTACAAATCTTTTATTTTGAATAACTGGAACATTTAAATAAAACTTTTTAACGGTTTAAAACGCGATATATTAGTTAACTCCCCGTTAACTTCCCTAGTTAACCGTCTCCCCGTGACCACGGCTGCTGCAAAGCATCCGAAACGTCGTGCCGAAGTTAAAAATCATTTTCAAATAAGTTTAACTAATATATCGCGTTTTAAACCGTTAAAGTGTTTTATTTAAATGTGTACTACTCGCGTAAACTATAGACAGTATTTAATTGGAACTTTTTTTTTGCGTTTGCCTGATTTTTGCATTTTTTTTCATTTGTGTTTGCCTGATACTTGAACGTCAGTCATTGAGACACCAATATAAACATATATAGCTTATATTGATCAAAAGTAATGATGAATAAAGGGTTTACCTAACAAAAGAAGAATGTAGTACGACTTGGTATGCTGGTACAACTTCTGAATACTAGTATTACCTGAAACAAAAAATCTTTATTAGTAACGTTGAACTATTATACAAGTTTATATAGTGAGATATCTCGTTTGTATGTTTTCGTCAAACGCGCGATTTTTAAACAAATGGTGTAGACATTTTTAATATGGTCCTTAATTTCAGAATAAAATAAGATTTTACTTTATATCTGTATTTATATAAAGATAATATTCAGAAAATTTTAAGATTCTTTGTAGGTACTAAAAATACACGTGATGAGAAGGGGGAGGGGGGGTGGTCTTAAACCTCACTACGTATCACCAATGGAGGAGGGGGGGTTTAAAAATTCTAAAAAAAGGTCACGTGAATGGACAACCCCTAAGGAAACTACATGTTGCGTGTTCTGATTGTAATAATTGTAGTGATTTATTTACCAATAACATGGGTATTTCTACACGCTATTTATGTGTTTGTGGTCGTGCTACATAGCCACACACATGTACAAGTACAATATCTTTGATGACATCTCAGAATTATCCAAACCAAGTCATCTAACGGGGTCAGGCTGCATTTACTAAGCTCCTACAGTGTGTTTTTATTGTATATTGTAAGTTATAATTTATTACACGTTTTCTCTCTTGTTGACTTTTACTCTTTTCTTGCTTTTTTCTCTCTTTCCCTAATACAATGGCTTTGCAATAACCCTCGAAAGTAAATTACATATAACTTAGTCATACTAAATATCTATTTTATTTGTTTGTGCAATAGTGTTTTATAATTAGTATTCCAATATCCGGTCATAAATACAAGCGGGCGAAACAACTCGTATGTTTTTATTTTCGTGGCAGTATTTCTTAAGACAATCCTGGAAGTATATCAGAAGACTAACGGCGTCTGTAATAAATTCACAAAATTCCTTTTAAGTCGGGGCGAAAAATCTCCAGACCTCATTTTGTATATCGGGCTGTAAAACTCCTAACTCACGCGTGAAAAAGCTAATATTTCCACAAGAAAGCTTTAAAAACGTTCATTACATTCAATTTACAGAATGGGAGGAAGTGGATACTGCGTCTTATGGAAAGAAGCTTCATTGGTTCGGAAACGAATTCTGATTCCGTATTTATCTAACGTGCTAAAGTGGAAAAATTGTATACTTCACGTACATTTCATGTGGATCTTGGGCTAATTTATGCTCGACGCACGTTCATATCTCGAACGAATTTAAGTGCTGATGTTAACTTCACTTTATATTTAATAAATATTCGCGAAGCCAATGTTGAATGTGGAATAGTCGTATTTAAATATGAGGCTGCTAGAGCTAGAGTGGCCTAATAACAATAATCATGATTTTCAATAAGGCGCAAAATAAAAATGCCCAATTAACTTAGGCGCTAAAGAATTTGTACTATTAGTGTAAGAATTACGTTAACAATTTTCAGTCACTGTGCTGTTTATTGTAGATTAAAATTTTTAGACTATGAAAATATAAATAACTCAAGTCCTAAAATTGCAGTTAGGCTGCCCTGTCTCTAGCGGCCTCATGTTGCTAATAGCAATAAGTACGAACGAAATTATTCGTTATGTAATTATAATTGTAAAGTAATTAGGACTATATTTGTTATGTGGAATAAATAAGTAAAAATAATGATTTAAATGATTCGAAATTCAAAAATTATAGCCCTCTACTTAATAACTTCCACCTCTATAGCAAACTGGTTAAACGCGTTGCCTAGCGTTGCGTAAAGCGCGAGAGGTCCTATATACGAATCTATCCCAATCGTACCTATATCCTAGGGAAAAAATAAATTGGTTTTAGACGGACAAAGCACAGAAGTCAGATCAACTACTTGTCTGTTTAATAAGCCAACAGTGAAACGGACACAGATGTGTTCGCCCCACGTCCCATGGGGATAATGCGATTTCAGTGTATACTTTACAATTTTTTTCTAGTAAAAAGAGTTCTTTTATTTGAATAAGTTCTTTTTGCACATATATATCACATGAATACTAAAAATACTTATATACTAGATGAGACAACAAACGATGGCCGCTAGGCAACATAATTTTAAAATTGTTTTCATTTTAGTATGTAGTTTACGCGAGTAGTACACATTTAAATATAACACTTTAACGGTTTAAAACGCGATATATATTAGTTAAACTTAATTAAAAATTATTTATATCCACGGCCAAGGGTGGTCAAGTCCCCTTGATCACGGTTGCTTCAAAGCACCCCAAACGTCGGGCCGTAGTTATAAATGATTTTGAAACAAGTTTAACTAAAATATATCGCGTTTTAAAGCGACAAAGTGTTTTATTTACCAAATTTTAAGAGATAAAGGTAATTATGGACACATAATTTCCCTTAATTTCATCACAGTTGGGTAATAAACCTCAACGTATTAAATGACTTAAGGCTTTGTGAGCTTCAGAATCAAGTTTCTTAAAGTGCCGGAGGCTTACACGGTCTTGATCTGCTCGTTATAAGTTACAAGACATGCTAATGGGGGTATCTACCACCTCATTAGAAAAATACGTCTCCACTGAACTACTGCAATAGACAAATCTTCGTAAATCAATGAGATTATTTCTTTAGATATTACTAGTTATGCCAGCGACTTACAGCTTAAATTCGTTATTTTGAACATCAAAAGTTGTTCTTAAATCTTTATAAATTATAGGTGTTTACGACGTCGTCCACGTCCCGTCGTTGCGTCTGTTGCGAACATATTTTTATATCATTCAAAAAGGAATCATTCTTTCATACATAATATTGGGTATCGTGAACCGTTTTCGCGGCGCACGCAAACCCTTAAAAATGCCAGTACATCAAACATTGACGTTTTTAGGACATAGCACTGTTGCTTTTAAAAACCGTAGAATTTTACGTATAGTTTGTCTAATAAAGAAAAACGAAAACAAAAAAAAAAATCAACTCCCATAAATAAATCTATTTGGCCGCGACTATTTTCCAGAATGTTCGAAAATAGTACATAAAAAAGCTAATAATAAAACTTGTCAATCGTATATAATCGTAGGGTAATAAAACTTCACTACGCAGCTATTCTCAAATCCAGGGAAAATACATCTCCGACGCGGAACCAAGTTATCAGTGTCACCCTAAAACATCTTTATTCCGACTGTACCATCGTTTTTCCCGAATGCAAATCTGTATGAAAAATTAAATGGTTCGACACGTTCCGTTCAAACCTCCTCGCTCTTTTATAATAGCCTTCTATACTTGTTGTGCACCATGCATTTATTATTTTTTACGATCTCTACACCCGTATAATAGGAAGAACTGATCCTCATTATTATACACTAGCTGTGTCAGCGACTTTGTCCGCGTTGAATAGTGTACTTTGGGCATCAAAATTAGTTTTTGCAAACCTCCACATCTTTATAAATAGTTGTTACGACGTTGTCCGCGTCCCGTCGTTCAAGTTAATATTGTAAGATAGACATATACTATCGCGGATATTGTTCTGATTATATTATAAAAAAGCATTATTTCATTTTCCCCGTTTTGTCCACATACCCACATTTTATTCCCTTCTATTGGTCGCAGCGCGTTATTTTGTGAACTGGCCCTTCTCGATAAATTCTCTAACGACAACAAAAATATTTTTTCAATTCGAACTACTATTGTCTAAGATTTGCTTGTTCAAGCAATCAAAAAATCTTTTCAGCCTTATAATATTAGTATAGATTAATGGTTTTAATTATTTTTAAAGTGGACAAAGTGTCAGTGCACAAATATAATAGAAATAGAATTAACAGTTAATATAGTTAAAATACTCTTATTTGTTACTAGAGATATTCATCGTGTTTCAATTTTATCTTTGGCATTTGGATATAAAATGGGTAGTAGGAATATTGAAATACCCTCCCGGTCTCGAACCATCAAAGGTCGTAAAGTGTAATCGCGTTTCGGTTTCAGTCTAAATATCGAAATTTCTAAATCTAAAATAGGTTGACAGTCCACCTGTTTATTTGTTATATGGCTGGAGTATTCACCGTCCATCAATAACATGTCAGTTTATATTCTACCCGCCCCGGTTTCGCTTGAGCATTGCAGCTGATACTAAACGTTACAGAAAAACTTAAAACGCACATAAAAACTTTACTATTGAATCACTTTATCTATTTAAAAAAACTGCATCAAAATAGGGACAGAAAAAGCGACTCTTTTATACTATGTAGTGAAAACTAATCCATCTAAATAAATAATATTTATAATAATCAGAATATGTTCAAAGTTAAATAGCATTTATGCTTGCAATATATCAAAATAGATATCGAATTAATTTAGTTACAGATCTAACTTTAGTTATTACCTGTCTGAATACAACCCATCGAGCATTTCGTAGTTGGAGAATGCATTTGACAAGATAAACGCTCATAATGTGAAACTTGGTGTTACTGCTTTAACTAAGGTACACCTTCGACTACAAACGGACAGCGTTAAACGAATGTTTGGGTAGTACAGAATTATAATTCAATCAGTAAACATTCACTAAACTGTTAAGTAACATTTGTGTACACCTTTCAAGTTTTTGTTTTATTTATTTATTTATTTAAAAAAGGCCAGCCAGTGGTATTACATAGTATGAATATATAGTATTAACAATATAAAGAGTAAAACTATCTGCATATCCTATTTAAGGTAGGCACTACATGCATTAAACAAACGTGGTGTATGGTACAGACTAAATATAAGGTACAGTATTAATAAATTACAGTCTAAAACAGAGAGAGATAATCTTAAAGTTAAGGTACAATTATTTACCTAAAAATTGGTAAATACATTTCATCATTTTCTTTCTATTTTTATTAAGTTTTTTCTAAAGCAAGTTTGAGCAGCCAACGAAACCGCCTATACGATAGATGGTTTAATAGGAAAACGGGGGTACTTCCTAGGATTGAAATGAGAGGCCCTATCTTTGTACGCTGCTTGTTTTAAAGGGGGGGAAAAGGGGTGAGATGCCATATATATTTTTTTTTGAATGCAATAAAGCCTTGATTGATGCGAGGAAAAATGCGGGCGCCAAATTTGACTACAATATTCTATGTGACTGCGATTGAAACAATTAAATAGTAACACTTTCGACGTGCTATTTTTTAAATGTTTACTATTTTTTAGTATAAAGTATATGCTTAAAAACTGAAACTTCTTCTATGTGTTCATTATCTAAATAATAATTAGTAGGGATTACTCTTTGGTTCCGTGTAATTTTAATATGTTAGCATTTGTCATAATTTAGTAATATTTCGTTGTCTTGACACTATTTAGTTAATCTATTCAAGTCACTTTGAACACGTATTGATTCATCTTGTGTAGCAAGAATTGCAATAATTTTGAAATTATCGGCATAAAGAAATGGCTTGCAACAAGTAAAATTTCCGACAATATCGTTAATACATATGTTACAAAGAAGTGGACCGAAATGGGAACCTTGTGGTACACTACAAGAGACACTGTGGATAGTAGAGTTATAACCATTAGCAACAACAAAAAAAACACGTTTATAGAGATGGTATCTTAGTCATAATAATACATTTCCTGATAAACCGTAACTTTGCAATTTATTAAAGAGCAATACATGCGATATTTTATCAAACGCTTTGCTGATGTCGGTGTAAATCACATCACACTGTTTCTTTGTATCCGCATAGAATGCCAGAATATTGCTACCAGTATAGTAAGTGGTTGATGTTCGGGACTTCTACCGTAATATTACACGTATACAGATGCAAAGTACGTAGCAAAAAGATTACAAACATCCGATTAATTAGTCATTTTCACAGATCCGTCAAATATAACTCGCGGGCAACTATTTGTAGAAGAATGTTTTTTTATTTATTTAAGTTCAATAGTATTTAGCGTTATCTTTATTTGATTTCTCTACAAGTTCTGTGTAAGAATTATAGTCTCGTATGGCTCTGCCCTGACATCTGTTTTTTTAAATATTATGTGATACTTTGTCAAGTTCATTTTTATATCGTTGCCTGTATTTTTCCTTTTCTTTAAACATCTTGATTAACGATTTAGAAAAACATACCTGATAACTGGGCTTTTTTAATTTTTTCATGGGCATGGTTTCGATGATCACATCATAAAAATTATTTAAAGAATCATCTATGTTATTCCCAGAAAGTAGCATGTTCCAATCATAATTATTCAGGTGATTAATTATTAAGTTTTATGATAGTTAAAGGATCTTTATTTTTTTCAAGGTAAGTTTTTTTAGCTAATGAAAAATTCTAACTGTAAAGGGGCGATGTAGGGGATCAGGGTGAACGAGAGGGATAGCAACAGGCGAGATTTCGAATGAATCGAGATCTGTCAAGACTAAGTGTAAAATTCTTACCGTTTGGTATATAGTTAAGCTGCCATAGGTTATTTACATTAACAAAATCTATTCGTTATTAGTTGATCAATTTCCAATCCAAAAAGCTTAAATTAAAGTCGCTAATTATGCAGACGGGCGTACTACCATCCAGAAATTAACAAGATTAATCAATAAAATATTTGTTCGATCTTTCTCAATAAAACGTAATAAATGTAGACAAGAGTTGTTCAATTCTAAAGCTAAGTCCTCGCATTTACTTTTATAGTTCGGCATTATTCGCAGGTTCAGGTACAGTGCAGGTTGCAACTGCCTTAAGAACGCCTCCACCTTCTTCAACAGAATGAAAACCTGAGCTAATTCTGTCTCTTCTAAACACTGTGTATCTTTCGTCAAATAACTCACCATCAAAGATTTTATCGTTCAAAGAAGTTTCCGTAGCAACTACCACATAAAAATTGCTTATACACAGGTTTCTATTAAATGTATGAGTTTTGGTCCGGAGACTTCGACAATTTTGATAATAAAACAAATATATAAGAGCAAAAGATTACAAAGAACAATTTGAACTACTCCAACTTCTCAAGAGTGACCAAATTTTTTATAAAAATAATTTTTGAAGATTCAGTTTTGTGCATATAAACACATACGCAGAGCGTTTTAAACTTAATCGTTGATTTAAATGACCGAGGTCACTTTTGCTAATGCAAACTTTATCTTTTTCGTTTACAGTGTTTTTTTTTTGATCGTGTTTATTTTTCTTATTTGGAACAATTTCTTCCAAAATTTGTTTTGCATATGAAGTAATCAAATGTTCTTCTGCAGAATAACATAAACTTTTTGTTGTCTAAAGGAATCCATATCACTTTCTTTCTTTTTCTGTATCCAAGGTGAGAAAAGTTCCTTTCGAAAACAATATCCTACATGACTTTTTAATAAAGAACGGATAGGGTATTTTTCTTTATTATATTAGGGGAAATTCAGAAGGACTGTTCAATAGTGCTGTTATATTCAAATCACCGCCAACCTTAATTTGTGCATCTGTTAGGCTGTTACCGAGTGTTTGATTTTCGTCAAAAGTGCTTGTATTATGGATTTCATTATTATCATCACGATGGCCGGTATCACCACAATTTTCAAGCAAGTTATTTTCTGAATTATGTGTATCAAGTTGCGGTATTTTAGTAACTTGTAAATCAATAGAATGAGATTTTAAAATCTCATTGGGTGCATAATCAAGAATTTATCTGTATTTTCTTCGAAGCTATTCTTATCTTTGTTTTTATCAATACTATTTGTTGATGTGCTTGCAATGACGCCTGACTCAGCGGTGGAACAATCCGCACTTCTTAAATCCATATCTATTACTTGACTAAAATTTATTGTCTCCAAGGCATCAGATTTAAATATATGATAGTTTTATTTACAATCTCAGCATGGTCACTTAAAATATTTTTAGGATTTTCACCAATATTTTCAGATTTATGCACAATTGTTTCATTTATGCTCTCAGCACCGTTAAATATAATGTTTTCAGTATTTTTGTGTACAAATTTGTAGACATCAACATTTGTACTTAGTTTTTCAACCACCACTGGGGGATTTTTACTAACAGGATTTTGTACAGCCAACACTTTTTTTTTATATTATCAGGTGTCAATGTATTGGTTGGTTTCTCATTCATTGCACTGTCTTCGATAAAACACTCTTTAAGATCTTTCTTTTTTTTACTTGGAGGAATCGAATCTTAACGACGCCCCCACATGGCCACGTGAAGTGGGGGAGGGAGTGTGGGTGTCAGTCAGCTTGGCCACTACCCACTAAACCTCCAAGAGCCCACCGGAGACTTGCAAGACGCAAACGGGCGGTTACTTGCCCTTGACCCGCGCCCGTGTCTCGCCTTACGTGGCTGGTTGATGGCCTCGTCTCTTAGGTTGGTCTAAAGATCGAGGTCACGGCAGACGCCGGGCATAATCGTGCCGGTGCCGCCCAAGTCTCCTCCGTCGGAGAGCGGGAGCGTCGGGAGCCGTCTCCCTCACCCTCTCCGCTTCATCCTTCTGCGAGAGGACATCGGTGCAGAAGGCCTTAAAGGCCCACCACGGAGCGTCGTCCGCACTCCTAACTATCCCTACCGCGCTGATGATTGATGAAATTCTTCCTTAGGCTGTATTTCTTTGTTATCATATTTTGTAATGACTGATTGATTAACAAAACATTCTTTATTGAAATTTTATTGACTAATATTATAATCAATGTCTGTTTCACTCAAACTTCCTTTATTAATATTTAATTCACTATAATTTTGATTTGAAAATTAATCCAAACTATCCTTAGGAATACTAGTATTCAGTCTAGTTTCGTTTTCTGGAATGTTATTTTCAATTATCTTTATGGAAGTGTCGGTCATTGTGAATATTATTTTTCATGTCATGTAAATCGCTTATAACTATCTCAGTATCTTTATTTGAATCAGCTTCATTGTTTTCTATTTTTTTTAAATTCAATTTCCACTTTTTTTTTTTACTTATGAAAGGGCATCAAATTGTATTGCCTCGTCTCCAATTTGAAATTCATGATTACTCTTTGTTGAATCATAACTAGAAATGAACAGTAAGTTTTCAGGATCAAATCAATAGCACTCTGATTACAGTCAGTTGTATCATTTTTAATATTCGATTCTTTTTGATGTTTCAAAACACTGTCTTCGATTAGTACTTCGTCACTAAATGCGATGGTTGAAACGTTCGAATTACTTTCACTATTTCTTGGTGTCAGGATTTTTTATAATTACGCTATCGGTTCTATTCTTCAGCGTTTTGTACGTGTTATTCTCTGACGAAGCGTTGGACACTTTATTTTTTTTATATTTGCTCAATTTGGATATTTCTTTATGTATGATTGGTAGTTCTGGTGTTAAAATTCGTTAAAGATTTTTTTTTCACTTTTGCAATTAGAGGTAGTATCGTATGGGGCAGTCCTAATATTTTTGTGAACTTTTAACTTATTTGCATCTGTAAATGGCTGGTTTCAGGGAATTTAAGTTCAATATCACTATTCAGTCTAGGTAAAGACGCTAAACAAACACTCGAATTACTTTCTATGTCTTGTAAACAATAATTACTATTTTTAATTACATCATTGTTTGACTCGTACATCGTCCTATCTATTCTAACTTTAGAAACGCGATGATTGACCAACAGCATGGTTTCACAGCCGGTAAATCCACTGTCACTAATCGTCTAGTGTATAGTGATCACATTTACAATTGTTTCGATATTAGACAACAGATAGACGCAATTCACACGGACTTTAAAAAGCATTTGACAAGGTCAACCACTTTATACTTTTACAAAATCAACTTTAACTAATATATTTCGCGTTTTAAAGCGTTAAAGTGTTCTATTTAAATGTGTACTACCTACGTAGAAGCGAAATTTTCAAAGAAATTGTCATCTGTATCAGTTTGATTTACTAGCAAGTAGATTTAATTTTCTGAAAACATTTTTACAGAGTTTTCGCGAGATGAAAACTCTAGTTCTTTAGCAGTTGCTACTAAAAAAGCATAAGGAAAGCCTCTTTCGTTATCGAGTTTTTTTTTATAATTAATAATCAAACTTCGGACGTTATGATGTATTGAATATACTAGACCCACTTTTGACACCTTTTCACTTTAAATAGAAAAAAACAAATCGGAATTAAAAATAACGTCGTTCAAGAAGAGAGTTACACAAATATTAATTTTAAACAACGTTTTTCACTTTGTAAACGAAACGTCGGGAGTTTTCCGGCAAAGTAATAGCTTTATGAGTTCCCCTCATATTTTTTCCAAATAATTCCTTCGTTATACGAAACGAAATTAAATTATTATGTCCACCGCGCTGCCTCAGGTAAGTAGAAATTGGAATGTTGAATCTCTTTTGTTTGCTACAAAATCTATTTATTATAATGAGTTTTTGTGCAGGCGGAAATAATCCCGGAAGAAATATTACTGGGGATAATGTTAATCGATTATAATAATTTCTGGGGTATTTGCTTCGCAGTAGCGTCCTTTTATACTCGAACAATACATTAATTTCATTTTTTACGGTAGACATGGGAACACCGTTGTCTCCGTTTAACTTATTGCGTTTATTTACCGGCACGTAGTCAAGGGGTCAATGACCTTCTGCGCTATGCCCAAACTAAATTTCACTATATCTAAGGAATTTGAACCTAGTACCAAAAGCGTAATTGTGAAGCAAAAATAATATATGTCATGTATTTTCTTATGTTAGTATTCATCGAACAGAGTTTCTTGTATTATTTAATTAATATATGCTTAACTGGCTGTGGCCGCGACTTCGTCCGCGTAAAATATTTATATTGGGCTTAAAGATATGTTTTTGAAAACCATCTTTATACATTTTACCTGTTACCCGCGACAATGACCGCGTCCCTTCGTTCTCGCAATTCAATCTTAAAAGATAGACAAACTGTCGCTGACATTTTATAGATCGTTTAAAGAAGAACCGTTCTTTAGTAGATACTTTTTGGGTATCTTCAACCGTTTTCGCAGCGGACGCAACGGAAACGCAAAGATGAATATTTTTCCCGTTTTTCCACATTTCCCACTATTCATTTGTTTCTATTGCGAACAATAGTCTAAATTACACAAAAAGAATTTAAACTAGAGCCAGTAGTTCCTGAGATTAGCGCGTTCAAACGAACAAACTCTTCAGCTTTATATATTGGTATAGATTTACAACAATCCGAGATGCGTATAAGCTTTATTATGCTCTATAAAAGGATTTTGCACGTAAGTAATATATGGTAATACTGTCAACAACAAGGTAAGAACTATTGTTGGGAGTAAAATCTCCGAGGAATTAGCTCAAAGCCGAAGAAGGGTAGAAATACTGTATTGACGCGTTCCCCCTTCAACTTGTATGAAAAAAGATACAAAGAGACACTTGCTAACGAATGAAAGAGATACAAAGAAAACAGTTATGTAGCGTATTTTAATTTTGCTGAAATATTGAAAAGCTTTAACATTACCGCCATCTATCGAGGTCAGGCCAGTAGACCGTTTAATGAATTCGAATTTTAAATATATACTAAGTTAAATGAGGCAACACAACTGAAGGCATAAAAAGCGAGCTTTTAAACTTTGCTTTTCGATTTGTATTAATTGAAGTAGTCGAAGCTATTTATGTTAAGTGATTTAAATGTACTCGTTAAATCAGTTAAAATACAAATTTATAACAGCGTACAAATAGAATTTTTCTAGTTCAGAACATTGCGGGGCGTGCGTTGAATTTAGATAGAGTAATCTTGGTTTGTGTTGCTGTGGAACACAATAGTATTTTGCAATATTTCTTTTGTCCCTACAAATCGTACCTATATTTTAAATTAAATATACTAATATTAATATTAATAAAAGAAACAATTTTATATGTAAATAAACACACACAGTCAAAATAACGCAAACTAAAATATACTCTAGTCTAGCTTTGTCTTAAGCTATTAGCATTAATATAATTATTGTCAGTAGTTTACGAGTAATAAGTAATAAAACACTTTTAACGGTTTATAACGTGAAAAATATTAGTTAACTTATTCGACCCGTAACCAAAGCTGTGCTGCAAAGTATCCAAAAGGTTTGGCCGTAGTCAAATTAAATTAATAATATTGTCACTAATATATTTCGCATTTTAAACCGTTAAAAGTGATTTATTTAAATATTAGCTAAATAATGGCCTTACTGTGTTAATTCAAACATTGCTTCCTTAATTCCAAGCCATAACGTTGTGCTACGTTTTGTAATAATTATTAGCGTGATTTTTAACGCAGAACAATGTTAAGTACGAAGAAATAATCTGGAGTTTAACATAACTGACAGAGAAAGCACCTTAGTTAAGGAGCAAAGTATATTGCAGATAAATTAATTATGTACGAATTTTAATTCGTTTTTTATAACAAACTATTAATGTCTATCTCCCGTGGGACGTTTAATCGTTAGCCGGCAATATTGCAAATATCCGTAGGCAAGTATGGTCATGTGACAGGGTGGCGTACGAAAATTATAACGAAATTGATGGGACGCATGGACACCGATATCCAATTTAGATCCAGGATCCTGGCGTGTAGGTATTTAAGGTGCGTGTAATTGATTGCAAAGCCCCGTTGGCTTAACGGTCAGATACTGGACGATCGCGTGTTCGATATTCTAATTAGGCGAAATGTTACTACTGTATTTTGTATGCGGTCTGGCAGTTGGCAAGGACTAAGTTTGAAAAGTTTAATTTTTTCTCATGTTTAAACACAATATATAGTTTAAACACCCGTTTTACATTGTTAAAATTTTTTATGCGCGAGAGATTTTATTAATAGTTAAAAATTGCACGATAACGTGTGGGACACTGTAGCTCAATTGCTTAGAACAACAGTACAGTACAGAACCTGTGTCGTAATTTATTTTCTACCTAATATCGATGTTTAATTTATAGAGTCTAAGTGGTTAGTTTAGTTAAGTGGTAGGTAGTAAGAGTGGTGTAGTGGGTCGTAGCAGACTTTTAGAGCGGAATCCCGCGCCTAGCATTCATTATTATTAAAGTGATCGTAATTATAAGGACATTAAACAATGTCCCACGTTTTTGTGCTTTGCAGCAGCCGTGGTACGGTGCATTTATAAATAAGAATAATAATTACATATATTTTGCGTTTTCAACCGTTTTTTTATTTTAAAGCTACAATGTATTATAAGCTAAAAACGTCGTATCTAAGTATTGTAGCGTCATACTGCGGAGTACAATTTGTCGTGAAGCAATTAAGTTATTCTGACGGACATTTTGCATAACGTAAGTTCACAGTGCTCTATTTATAAATGACTGCAGATGACGTGTGGCAAATGACCACTTCACTTCCATTAGTATGACGTCAAAATTCTAAAATATTACGTTTGATATATGCAATGAATATGCATGCTTAGTGTCGCGAGTTTAACTATCACGTTTAACTTACCTGTATTATAAACACATATTAATTTCACTGATCAAATTTAAAAAAGTTCATTTTTAAATAAAACACTTTAAAACACGAAATAAAGGTATTAAACTTAATTACAAATTATTTAAACTACCGCCCGACGTTTCGGATGCTTTGTAGCTGGCGTGTTCACGGGTAACTAAAGATGGCGGGCGGGACTTTACTAATGTCAATGTGACAATTGCTACGCTAGCGCCATCTGTTCAGTTGGTTGGCGAAACTGGCCTTTGAAGTCAAATGTGACCTATGATCAATTTGTATGTGTATCAACTCTGTGGTTAAATAACATACTTCAACGGTTTAAAACCCGATATATTAGTTAATGACCACGGCTGCTGCATAGCATCCGAAACGTCGGGCCGAAGTTAAAAATCATCTTCAAATAAGTTTAACTAATATATCGCGTTTTAAACCGTTAAAGTGTTTTTTTTAAATGTGTACTACTCGCGTAAACTATAGACAGTATTTAACTTTGTGGTTGCTTTAAAGAATTTTTGCGTTGTAGTATTTAATGATTTTAACTCCTGCAATCATATCTCATTCGCAAATAAGTTACAACAAATAGTCTTGAAGAGATAATATCTATTATTTATTTTCTCCATTATATTTTAAATAGAATAGTATTTATTAATAATAACTAATCAACGATAACTTAAAGTAAAGATGGACTTGTTTATAAATATGCTACATAATACTATCGACAACAATAATCCTTTAAAATATTACAACTATAACGGATTAAAACTTGGTATATTTTAATGTAAACTGTTCTCGGGAACTAGGATTAATAATAATCTATTGAATAGAGATTGAAGAGATTATAATAAACTGTTATCAGCAAAGTACACTCCTTCATAGGTTTAACAATATCTGCTGGAATCTAAATCAATTAATTGAATAATCTTTGTGAAACAATAAATTTTAAATTATATCAGATATGTTTAATTGAAAATAATTTTTAATTTCACGAGTCTCCCAGTAACAATTTTAACCATTTAAATTTGGAATTGAATAACGACAACCTCTATAGTCACATGGTTAAACGTGTTGCCTAGCAATTAGCCGCGAGAGGTCTGGGGTTCGAGTACCAGGGTTAAATTGATTCGGTCTGTGCGTAAGCCTGATTAACTGCTTGCCTGTGAAAGAACCGTTCAGTGAAAAGGGCACAGAAATGTGTCCGTCCTGTCCATTATTTTGGAATGACTACTTTCACAACATTAGTGACAATCGGGACCGATTTTTGAATCACTTTCTTCATTTCTTGAAACTTCAGGAAAGCCTATTTTTTATAATAAAGGAGGACAGGGGTGGGGTTCTCTTGATGGCAGAAATACCCCAGCCATATAACACCCACACAAGATTCTTTATCGACCTATTTTAGCTTAGAATATTCTAAAATAACATTTTACCAGAAGGATTAGAACCGGCGACCACGTCCGCAGTCAAGTGGAAGAGCTAGCCTAATACTTAGTATGGGCTAACTGAGTTACGATTATATAGTACATAACCAGTGACTTGTGATTACACCACAGCGTTTAATATTATTACACTAATTGCCGTAATCTACTAAACTATGGTGAGAACCTACTATCAGTGTCAGCTTAGGTGAATTCAGACCATATTAGGTAGACATATATTATTGTGATGTATGAAGTGCAATGCATTATGGTAAAGAGTGTATTAGCATACAGCTAAATCTGTATTGTCACGTTAATTGTTTGAATAGATAACTACTATTTAATTACCAACTAGTCGTATTAAACATGTAGTATCCCAGCGCTGGGCAGATTATATTCATATTAGTGTGGGATTAAGAGTTTACCTTCTCTGGTCGAGAGCGGGTAGGTAGATTTTACGACTACCGCCACTAAATTACTATCGATATTTGAAGGTCTGTCTCAACTCTCACTAATCATATTTTTGAAGGATGAAAAGACAATCTACCTTATTTAAAGCGGGGCTGGCATTTGAAATTGTTTTGGATTGGACATTTCAAATACAGAATTGACATTGCGTCCGTTTTTAAACAAGCCCCATGTTTGTCTGTCTTATTACTGTACTGTGTCATGATTTAATATATACCAGTCAGAGAAAGTGAAAGGTTCTAAAGATAAGTTTTTGTACATCAAGCAATTTTCTAACTAGGGGCAAAAGTATGAAGTTGAAGACTTCATAAGCCATGGGAAATTGAAATTAAAAAGTTAATATGATTTCTGCGAATGCGGAATAAAGCGTGCGAAGGGGTTTTCAATACGATCTACAGGTAAGATTTTTCAATATTATTTAATATGGCTCGCTCGCCTAGAAAACGAGCTGTGCACATGACTTCGTCCGCGTGAGGTAGTTTATGCTTGGTATCATTTTCATCACGTCACTCGTGTCTCGTTAAACTATTTTAATATAAAACGATAGATATATACTCGTACTGTCAAGGAAATTGGAAAAGGAGAATCATTCTCTTATACATATATTTTATTAGTTTCTTGAACCGTAATTTTTCTTTCCTATGTAATAGTCTAAAGCCGCTCTCGATAAATAGTCCATCATCACAAAAGTTTTTCAATTGACACCAGCAGTTCTTGAGATTGGCGCGTTCAAACAAACAGACAAACAATTGATGTCTATCTGAATTTTGAAATTGGAATCTAAACACGCAAATCCTTAGTTAATGTAAACACAGTTTTGTTATTTATAGAGTAATAAGGTTACATTAAAGATCGAGTTGAAATTGTTTTTTTTTTTAAATTGACATGAAATTACCTTCAGCCAGTGAACATTTAGGAATGTTCGAAGTTTATTCTATTAAAGCTTTTTAACTGCAAAAGTCAACGTAATGTTCAGTTGAAATAAGTCATAATTTTGTATGCTCTCGTGTTTACTTTTTACCTCGACTGTACAAGACGTATAATTATTTTATAGTTTTCCTCATTAAGCCTCCCAAGAGAGACATTCAGCGATGGAATTGGGTACGAAAGTTTGCGGATAACCAGGCGACCTACACCGCCGTTGGTATTGGGTTAAGTATTTTTTGTTCGGGGAACTTTTAATAACTTGAGTGAGAGAAAATTTTAATTAACTTTGACCGCGTTGGTATGTCGGTCATTCCCCGCAGGAGGCGTATTTCTCCCACGTCGTTCGCTAATTTTTGTTTAATTAGAACTTTAAAATTAAAAATATGGTTACGCTTTCGAGAGTTCGTTGCATGAGTTAATGGCGGGAATTCGGTAGTTTTTTTTTTGAGTTTACAACAAATTTATCGAACGAGAATGCTTTGATATTTTTTACATGATGGCACTCTATAGATTAAAAATCGAAAAATTTATTGAAAAACCGTAAAATAAATTCGTTTTCAAACATCAAAACTTTGTAATTTAACCTTATAATTTACTTCAGCTGCAAAGCATATGATATTGAACCTTAATACGCACGTGCTAAGGTTGAAATTGCATTGCGCGGCAGGTAATGTATCAAGAAGTTTAAAAATGCGTTTGTTGAGGTGTAAGACTCCTTAATTCAATTGGTTAGAGCAACAGTATGGAACGCTGACGATGCCGGTTCAATTCCTGTCCGAGTCGAAAATTTTTTGCAATACAATTTCGATAAGTTTGCGGTTCACTTAGATACCATTTTTCCTTCCTTCCATGACTTCGTTGTGTGTAACGTATAGCGTACGGTGGAATGTTAACCAAGAGCTAGGTTTAGCTCTAAACCCGGTGACAGAAGATAACATATGTTGCTAAGATTATTGCTGGGTACAAAGGACCTGATTGTCTTAGCGTCGTTAATTGGAAAGCCCACATGAAGCAGAGTTCGGTCTGAACTCTGCTGTTAAGGTTTAAAACGCGATATATTAGTTAAACTTATTTGAAAATGAGGTCACGGCTGCTGCAAAGCATCCGAAACGTCGGGCCGAAGTTAAAAATCATTTTCAAATAAGTTTAACTAATATATCGCGTTTTAATCCGTTAAAGTGTTTTATTTAAATGTGTACTACTCGCGTAAACTACAGACAGCATTGCTAAATGTTTTTCCATTGTTTCTATTGTATCCAGATGTAGTAAGGAACAAAATATGCCAAAGTAATAATCTTAAGGCGACCGTGCATGTAAGTTAGGAAGCAGCTGTGTTCAACTATTAGCTTCGAGCCGGGGCGTTGCATGTTGTTTACGATTTACTATGACAAAACGGCGTGGCCATGCAAGATTAAGAAAACTTTTGCATCTGCATTTTATCTAACCGACTAACGGATCCGGCAAACGTTGTTTGCATTATTAATTTTATTATTTTGATACAAGTCTAAGAAACCATTGGTAATATAGCATTCACTTCGACCAAGTGTGATTACTGTATGAACGGTTCGCACGAATTAGTCTAAGATAGACGAAAGCTAAATAAATAGCTTAACTGACACAATAGTACTTTTAAATTCGAAGTAGTAGTTCCTGAAAGTAGCGTGTTTCAACAAACTCTTCAGCTTTATAACATTAGTATAGATATGTACACTTAACACTTGAATCTGTGACTATTTCAAACGAATCTGAAATTAGAAAAGTTCTATTTATAATAAAGTTTAAATGAGCTAAAATTAAGAAAAATGAGAATACGGAATACTATGAGAATGAGGAATACGGTAGCTCAATATTTTATTGCTGTAGTCATGGGTTTGTGTCTTGTTTGTGTATTTCTTTTCATTTGAAATCGATTTATGTGTCTGTCCTATACGGCAACCCACTTTTATATTTCGTAATCTAACGAATGATATGGGTCTTACAATTGACTTACAAGTGATAAATTCTAGTTGCGTTCTACAAACTAATATCTATCTATTATAAATCTATTTTCTTTTTATACTCAATAACAATATGCTAATGAATATATTTCAAGGTTAAAGAATAATGTTGAGAAAGACTAATTATAACATACACTAACATATTACATTCGAGAGTTTATAACATGACTTTCTGTTCCCTCTTTGAATACAACCAGAAATCTAGGTGACTAGCGGTAAAAAAGGAAAAAGTGGTCTCATTTATTTTCCTTTAGCGATAAGGGCGGTTCGCCCATTGTGTTTCCACCCGTCACCTGTCAGATTTCACCAAAACTGACTGAAAACAGTTTGCGGAGAACTAACATATAAATTGGTTCTACGTATGAAAGGAGAAACGCTAAGAATTTGCCATTTAATAACTCGTGCTTTAAACTTCAATCCTTTGTAGTACTTTAGTTTTACTGTTGCATGTTGATGAGGATATGAGATTAAAAAAAAATGAGAATACTTAAATAAAACACTTTAACGGTTTAAAACGCGATATATTAGTTAAACTTATTTGAAAATGATTTTAACTTTGGCTCGACGTTTCGGATGCTTTGCAGCAGCCGTGGTCACGGGGAGACAAAGTTAAAACTATGTTTAAGTTTAACCAATATATCGCGTTTAACCGTTAAAGTGTTTTATTTAAATGTGTACTACTCGCGTAAACTATAGACAGTATTTGATTATAAACACTTCAAAGAACAAATTTAAGCGAGAAGAAATCTACAGTATTAAGATTTACAATATACCAATTTCATATTGTTGATATAAGCTCGTGTTTTGCCGTAAATGTTGATGTTTTTAAGTAATTTATTTGCGAGAGTCGGATAACCCAAAATCCCCCTCCAAAAGGGGAGATAGGTGAAATGGTAAAAAATGTGAGTGGATTGACAACTCGGCTTTCAATCGGTTCCCCAAAATAAAATAGGTGGTAGTAAGTCACTACTGTAGTCTACCCGAGCAGCACACATTCAAGTAAAACTGTTTTAACGGTTTCAAACACGAAAAGCCACGAACATAGCTGATTCAGACTATTTGTAACGTCGGATCGGTTAGAATAAATTAATAAGTTGACCTCGGATTTTAAACCGTTAAACATGTTTTATTTAAATCACAATTCATTTGTACAACTAGTAACGTAAATAATAAGTCTATAAAATATAATGCACAATACTTCGGAGCTAACAGTCATACAAAACGTTTATTAAGAAAAACTCCTTCAATATGAGAAATGTTTTCCCTTAGATAAAATAGGAGGGTTTTTCCGTAAACATTGCGCAGAATTTGGTCGTAAACTAGAAACGGACCGACAAAATTAGTACTAATGGCTCCAGCAATACTCTATCGCGTGACCGTCTGGTCTCCGCAGACACGGTAAAAGACAGGTAAAATATTTTTATTGCCGCATCTAGTGGTTAATAGTAACCATTAGGCGGTTAGCTGTTTTGTTTATTGTCTACCTACATTATTTTGCGGGTACGAAATACAAGCTTAGCAGAAAGTGTTCGTTATTTCCGATCGGTAGAAGATTTTGCTAGGTTTCGTTTAAGTTCATTAAGATATTGTTAGTTTGGTAGAAGCTTCTTGAAAAGAGGGTTCTGAAAAGGGGGGAATGGTAGGGGGTGGAAGGGGGATGGGATAGGTGAAACAAAATACAAACAAGAAACACTAATAATAATAAAAAAAACAAAACTCAATAATAAGAAATATATTTAAAACAGTTATATCACAAGTTTTTTATACAATTATAATATTTTAAGTATAATTATGTTTATGCTTTTAAATCAGAAGATTTATATTAAATCTGTTTCCTTTTGATCTTTAGTTATAACCTTCTTGGTTAAGCAATATAATATTGTTATAATAGTTTTAATTTAAAAATGGCGACGTACTAATTATGCGTGGCAATATTGGATTTGATTCTCGCCCTTGTCAATCGATGTATCTATATAAGCTCTAACGTGCCTACTAATGTGATTATTAGTTTAAATTGATTTTAATAACCTCAATATTTACAGAATTATTAACTAATTATGTTAATTATGATGTTAGTGAAAACCTATGTCCGACCGCCAATTAATTTTGTTCTAGATTGTCTAATTTTATTAACGTTTGTTATAGTAGAATTATGAAATAACGTTTGAATTATGTGGTATAGTTGTGTGGGTATCTTATTTGCGTTCAAATCCTCAGTCTAAAATATTTGCAACTGTAGCTTCGATACTTGCTCTACAGTGAAGGAAAATGTTATCAAAACGGGATCTTAACTACAAACTTGACATCATGATGTCGAAACATGGCAGGCGTCTCCCAAGTGTGGGGAATATTATAGATCTGATGTTATTATAGTTAAATATTAAGGTTAATATTTAACTATATTAATTAAATCGATAAAAAATTACGACCCGGACAGGACTTGAACCGGCATTGTCAGCGTTCCGCGCTGTTGCTCTAACTAATTGAGCTACCGAGTCTTTTGTCAATTGGTTTCTAATTTATTTTCGATTTTTAATTCATACAGATCTTAAATTTATATATATATATATATATATATTCAAGAACATAGTTTTTAATATTCATTTATTTTGTTATATTTCTGTAGTAGGTACATACTATTCTTTTGCTAGTCTATAAGAAATTGTTATATTAGCTTTAGTTACCATAAGGAACAGCTTTGTTTGGTTTTTTAAATAAATCCTGTCTGAGGAATGGATATTCTTTAATAAAAATCTAAATTTGGATTAAAAAACATTTATAACACGGGCGGGACACGAACCGGCATCTACAAATCTATCTCAATCATCCTCGGTATTTCGGTATGTGAAGAATAGACATTTTTTTCAAATCGATATTAATGTCATTACCAAATATAATGTGTAACTTCTGTAACTTTTAACAAGGTTGAGCCATGAAGAAAGAACAAAGAAATCTATCTAATATGAGCATAAAAGTTACACATATAAGATTTTGAATTCACACCGTCGCTGTGAAACCACAAACATTGTAATGCATTCACTGAGGAGAAACTATAGGGCACATATGCAAAGCAAAGAGTCATGGACAAACTTACGTATATCTTGTATCGAGCTGACACCTTCGTATATCAAGAAAGTAGGATTTTCCCATCTTTATTTCGTAACGGAGACGAGAGATTTATTTGCAGCGCATTGCAAATATTGCACCTTCACAGTTATACGAAATATTGTGTTCAATTTTCAACTCATGGGTTGGTTTACAAATACGGAAGCCAGACTAAAGTGAAATGTGATTTGTTTCCTGATGCGTGTTGGTGTTGTGTAATTTTTCTTTATTTTTAACGTACATGTCTTGACTTACATTAAGATGTTGTGGAACTTATGCTTGAGGATTTTTAAAGCCAATAATTATTAGATATATAAACAATGTTCTTTTTGTGTTCTTTACGATAGTAATTTTTTGCCAATTGTGTAATCCTGCTTTGGCTAATGTTTTGTTTTAAGTATGTTTAACCCATGTATATTACTTAGCTGTAAAAAAGCCAAATAGATAAATAAACAATCATTTACATACAAATAACAAAAATACAGTAACTGCCCATCAAAGTGAATAAGTCAGAAGGTATTTAAAGTAAATTGAGAAAGAACAGCCACTCAACTTGTCCTGAAGGAAATTCAGATATTCGCGAGCGTTATACAAAAATATATTTAAAAAAAGAAAGAGAATAAATATTTAGAAATCCACAACTCAATGACTCATCGTTTAAATGCATTGCTTACTACTAGGTTTGAAATCCGAAATAATCTGTTTAACCAGTAAAATGGAAACATACATTTTGAATAAACTGGATTTGATTTTAATTCTTTTAAATTTTACCCTTAAATGTCAATCCGTAAATTCGTTCATTTTTTCCGTTATAGGTTTAAATAGGGGTAAAATAACTAAAAAGGAATCGACGATAACATGTAGGACGTGGTAGCCTTTGGTTAAAGCAACAGCACGGAACGCTGTGGATGCCGTTTCGAGTCTAGCCTGTGTCGTATTTTTTTTTATTTATAATCAATTTTTAATTTATAAAGTTAAAAATTTATTAAACCCAAATAAACATGGTTCTAGTACACTATTTCAACATTAGGCAACAATCTTATTTTATTTTTAAAATGTTCATTCGCTCAAATAATGTCTTGCACTTGTATTTTTGTAAGCGGTTTTAAATTAAATACAGTTTGTAAGCAATCGCTACGGTACAGTTAAAGAAAAAACCAATGAGATGCAAATTTGTTGAATAGGAACGCTATTTATCATAAAATGAATTAAATGAAAGCGTTTTGAGCAATATTGCAAACGTAAAGAGCAAGATGCGAAGTCTAAGGCCGTAGATATAATATTTTAATTTATTTAGCCAGGTGGCACTACGACGGAAGAAAATGTGTGAATTTGTTGAAGTCGGCATTCGCTGATATTTAGCATCTATATGAGGTTTTATTAATACACTGTACTAATGGTTTATTTTAGTTTTTAATTAATTTACCTACGACACCACGTTTTTCCTTCACCACCAATGCTGCAAAGCATCTGAAACGCGTGTTTCGCGTTTTAAAACGTTAGTTTTATTTTATTTAAAGGTGTACTACTCACCTAAGCTACAGACAATACGTAAAACCATTTTTGTAAGGACAGACAAGACGGTTCTCTTGAAATAGCCAAACCATATACGGTTAATATGATGCCGACTCATTGTGGCTATGTCAGACACAAGCTACGGCTATTTTTTTCGTAGCTGTTTTATAATAAAAGCTTAGATTTATATCTTAATATTTATGTTAAAATGAGAAATAGATAATAACGGTAGAACGGCATTAAGCAATATAATAGTTGACGAAATTACCCGAAATCACGAGTAATAAATTTCCATATTCGGTGGAAATAAATAGGCTTAAGATTCATTATCGTTTGCACGATAAGCGTAGAATTTCACAAGATGGCGCCAGCAGTAAATTATTATTGCTACGGTTTTGGCTTCGCTCGGTTAGAACTCTATGGCACGTGAAATAAAGCTAAAGTATGTTCTTTATTAAGAATAGAAATTTTGGCTTGTTGCTTAACTACACGAGCAGGTACAGAAAACTTTGGATTGCATTTTTTACAATATTTCGTTTCTTATACGTCTTACTAAGTAATTCTTCACCCTTCTATAATTACTTATTTCGTTATTGATTTAGCTTTTTTTTTGCATAGTTAACACTAAATGGAACTGGTTCTTTCTCTTTTTTGAACTGTTGAATTGGTTTAAATATTTATTTAAACTTATTTGGTCTGCCAGGGTTAATTAACATTTATTGTATATCAAAGTGTATATAGATTTAATAATATAACTAAATATAATTACGTTACCAATAAGAAATATTTTAATTTAAATAAGATACTTAAACGATTTAAAACACGATATATATTAGGTGAACTTATTAAAAAAATATTTTTACTATCGCTTGACGTTTTTTAAATCTTAAAACTTAGTTAACCAATTGTCAAATGTGTCATAATACTCAATATTTTTGAAATAAGAATCAAGCTGCCCCCAATTTATACTACTAGACAAAAGCTGTTAGTTTTTTAATGCAAGCACCTTTGTTTATACATCACAGGTAAAATGTTCAAGCTATTAAGAACCTTAAGTGTATTTTTTTCATTCATTTATAGTGTTTTAACCTCACGTGCCACTCTATCAATATGCATCTATATTTTTAATATGAACATATAAATTTAGGGGAAGCTACGTCAAATTGTATATACATAAATAAATGGGTAGTCGATTGACGAACAGACCGGTCGAGATAATGCCTGGAATGATTAATGTGTTAACCCTATCAGGATTGACGGTACATTAGCAGAGCGAAGGCTTCTTAGTTACCTCGAAACACGAATCGCCATATCGAGTTTGAATTATTAAATAGAAAATTAGCCACTTTGTAACAGTCAACACGAGTTGATCTGGCACACGTGATGTTTACAAGATTAACATTATGTCGATACAACTGTAACAATTAATTAGTAGTAATGCATTAATTAAAAAATTGTCATAAATAAAAAAAAATTGGGCAGGATTTCATTCGGCATCCACAGCGTTCTGTTCGGTTCAAGTCCTGTCCGAGTCGTGATAATTTTCAAATTATAATCGATTTTTAATTTTATATATTCATTCAAACAGTAATGCATTAATTTCGACAAAACGGTTCATACGAGTTAATCTTATAGGATATATATAGCGTGGAGGTTTTTTTAATCCCTCTAAGGTGGAATCTTTCTTTCATGCTTATTTTTTAGTTTTTTTTAATCGTTTTCGCAGCACACGCAAAAATTTTCTCCGGTTTTTTTTTTCTATTTTTCCACTATATTTTTGTTATTTTGTTCGCATCGTGATGGTATACAGTCTAAAAACTTTTGATAAATGGTGTATTTAACACAAAATTAGTAGTTCCTGAGATTAGCGTGGCTTAAATTAAACAAACACACTTTTTTTTATTAATCCAACTATTTTTTTTTAACTATTTACAGTCACGCAGTTTTGTGCGCTGCTCCCAGATATTTCTTGTAATATTTCAAACGACACAATGTTATGTTAAACATGCAAAATAGGTTTTATCTATCAACAAAGTACATTAAAGTCTAAATTATTATACGCGATTAAAATGACTATGATCTATTAACAATTTTTTTAGCAATTGAAAAGAAGTCAGTATCTCTTTTCAATTGCTTAATAGATCATTGGTAAAAGAATCGTGCGCACGTTTAAACTAGTTGTTCATGACTACCTATACTATAACACTAAACCTACTACTATAACATCTAAACCAGATGCGCTGTCGTCCTATTTCTGGCCGTGAATACATTAGTGCGACCATTGAGTGAACATCACTTTAATTTCTAGCTCTCGTTCCCCATTACCGGCCATTAGTTTAGTGCTAAAAGTGGATTAATTCAGTTGTTTACACCACACAAATACAACACAATCAAAACACGGTGTAGTCCGCGCGGAGAATTTAACCGAGCTGATTTTGTTCATTAACATTAATTTGTAAACGCACGTGCTTTGTACGTACGGTATATAGGGTGTTCATTTTAATGTTGGCGTTTCGTGACTGAATTGACAAAATACTGATGGATAGGGTAACTTTGAAGGTTCAAATTTCGATAAGTATGGCAGTTCGAAGGCGTTTGGTTCTTTGAAATGATAAATTGGTTCACCTAGTAGTGTAGTACATATTTGACACTTTTCTATGTCTGTTTTATTGTCAATAAGACTTCTGTGCACTGTCCAGCCGAACTGTTTATCCTTAATTCTAATCATGGTTTATTGTGCATGCTACGCAATACATCTATTTTAGGCATAAGTGTTGGTTATAATTGTCAACTGTATATTGGCAAATGACATTTCTCATAAACAAGAGCATAAAGTTACTTAATACACCACACTTGCAATCTATCTTTTTTAGACATTCAGAAATGTATTGTGATTTTGTAAGGAACGTAATTAACATATAATCCCAACGGTGGGATTCAAACCGCTTGTAGTTAAGTCTACCAGGCTAAGCGTTATTTATTGACAACAGAGACAGAAATAAATACTTGAAAAATGTTGTTACTTGAAAAACCTTTTTATCTGTCGATGGTGTTAGGGACCCGGATGCCCCCCCCCCCTCAGGGCACCGTTGGTCAAAACGGCCGGTTAGTATTAGTGGCTCCGTCGGAACACAATACGAATTAGTCAATCAAAAAAGGACCCGGATAGGTGGTAATTCCTACCATCCATTTCCATCTTGTCTGTCCTTGAACTTCAGTCTATTTATACTTTTTTATTTTCGGAACAAAATTGAGATTACCAATAACAATAAACGGAGTTTCGGAGTGCGCTTTATAAAACTCGCCATATCTTTGCTTAACGAATGTTGAAATATTTTTTATTGTTCGTTCGCAGATTTGAAACATGATCCATTTCATTGGACTAGCTGTGTCAGTGACGTCCGCGTAGAATAGATATTTTAAACATCCAATTTTGTTTTCCAAACATCCTCTTGGTCTTTTCAAATATAATCTGTCACCATCGACGTCGGTCGCGTCCCGTTGTTCTGGTCCCGTCGTTCTTACAATTTAATCTATAAAGATAGACATAATTATACTGTCGTGCACATGTTTTTAGATAATTTAAAGAAGAATTATTAATTTTTATTATTACATATTATTTGGGTATCTTGAACCGTTTTTGCAGCGTCTGTAATAGAAATCCACAAGGATGAATATTTTTCCTCGCTGTTTCTTCGCTCCTATTAGTCACGGCGCTATAATTATAGCGTATAGCCTTCCTCAATAAATGCTCTTACTAACACAAAAATATTTTTCAATTCGAACTAGTAGTTACTGAGATTAGCGCGTTCAAACAAATATTTATATCTATACTGATATATTCTTCGAAACTGCTGAACTGATTTAAATGAAATTTGGTACACAGATATTTTAGAGCCTGAGAAAGGACTTAGGCTACTTTTTAATGTTAGGCGTTGAAAAGGGGGATGAAAGTTTGTATGGAAATTCGTAGTTTTTGAAGCTAGAACAATGAAACTTTCTTCTTTCTTTTGGAAGTAGGAGTGACAGTGGAAGCGGGAATGCGAGTGGGAGTGAGAGTGGAAGTGAGAGTGAGTGTAGGAATGAGCGTGGGAGTTAAAGTAGGAGTGATGTGAGGTGAGAGTGTTGCGGCAAAGTTGCACTTACAACATAGATTGGCTCCCTTAAATGCGCCCTTACATAAATTAATAAACAACCTGAATAATTAAAAATTCTACCCCAAGTCACTATCACACGCGGACGAAGTCGCGGGGCACAGTTAGTATTAGAATAGATTTCGAGTATTTCACATCAGGCGTCAGTGTTTTATTTAAATGAACGCTATTTAGTCACGCCAACGAAAGTCAAATCCACTTCAAATAAGTTTTCTGTTTTAGTACAAACTTTTAAGTCGTATGGTCTCCCTATAAACTACATTACAATTACGTTAAGAGAATTATCGCAAAGTGCATTGCTCCTTTGCGTACTCAGTACTACAGTGTTAGCACTGCAGCGGATTAAACTATAAAAATGTAACAAAGATTCATTAATTATTTAACTTCAAAACGGTGTCTTAATAACTCAGCCTGTTTACAGCTTTATTCCCCTCATTTTAATGTTGCACACGAAAGCTAATAGTAATTCGCAATTTATTAAAGTAACGGGTCGATCTCGAACTAATGACTAAAACACTTTAACGGTTTAAAACGCGATATATTAGTTAAACAGCCGTGGTCACGTGGTCACGGGGAGACCTCAGTCTCCCCGTGACCACGTGACCACGGCTGCTGCAAACCATCCGAAACGTCGGGCCGGTTAAAAATCATTTTTTTTCAAATAAGTTTAACTAATAGATCGCGTTTTAAAACGTTAAAGTGTTTTATTTAAATGTGTACTACTCGCGTAAACTATAGACAGTATTTAATGACTAAAAGATATTGTGTAACAAATAAATATTGTGAATAAAATTAATAATAATATAATAATACATAGTTATAAATTTAAATAAACTGAACCAACAGAAAACTGACTAAGATTTTTTCTATATATTGTACAGATATATTTTAAAGTGAAACCCCGTAGGGCTTGGGGCGAACACATTACTGTGTCCGTTTTACTGATTGGTCTTTTACAGGCTAGTATTTGATTGGTGCTCTGTCCAACCGCAATAGTTTTCAAGTTCAACAAACTATAGTTTCCCAAGGATTCGAACCCAGGCCCTTTCGCGCTTAACGCAATGCTAGGCAACACGTTCAACGAATTGGCTACAGAGCCGGTCGATTCATATTACATTTTCACGAAATTCTTTCCAGCACACGACTATTATGTCGCACGTATAGATTTATTCTCTGCACGTAGATTCACTATTGCCGCCATTCTGTCGCTTGTATCAAATTATCTTAATATTCAGAATAAACAGAAAGTACCTCTGAATATCCAGCATGTCAACACTCAATCAGCATGTTGACGCTTATAGTCGCATTGTCTGTTTGCAAATTAGTACGTATACCGCTCGAGTAGATGCAGACGTATACGAAGACGAACCTCTGTTTATATTAAGCAAATATTATATCGTCCGTCTGTTAAATTGTCATAAAGTTTACGTCAAGTGCGCAATATTAAACTCCATATCTGATAATTGTTGCAAATGGTTCGTTTAAAAAAATTGTGTGTTGGTTATAGCAATATTTGAGAAAGGCTATAAAACATCACGCTGCTGCGAATTTAGTCAAAATACTTCATCTGCTTAAACAAAAATTACTAGGTCAGTTGTATAATACGTTCACTTACGAAATTTGAACTTTAAATTTCTTAAAGTTTGAATTTTGAACAGTTATTAAATAAAACACTTTAACGGTTTAAAACGCGATAAATGTTAGTCAAACTTGTTTGAAAATGATTTTAACAGCCCGACGTTTCGGATGCTTTGGCGCTGCTTTTATTTAAATGGGTACTCGCGTAAAGTACCGACAGTATTTAATCAGTTATTATTCGAATTTAGAACGAATATTGTTTTTAATATTCGATCCCTGCATTAAACAGTTCGTATACAACATTCAAGCTACAAAATTACGGTCCCTTATTAAATATATTTTCGCTTGTTGCTTTGCATCATACTGTATTATCTTTACTCGATAAATCGGCCGCATTGAATTAAGCCAATTTGGTCATCATTATACGGTAAATGGCCTTATTTTCCACTTAATTGACGGACAATATGGCTTAACGGAAATTTGTTATCATTTGTATAAACTGTCGCGTAATATCAATCGTGATTATTGAACTCTAAGTGATAATATCTCAGCGATAATACCTCCGTTAATACGGATTTGATTTGAGTATAGAACGAATATATGTGGATTTACAATTCTCTTTTTAATATATTTGTGGTATGATATAATTTTAAATTTACTCCTGTTAAAACAATAATTTACTGTTATTTTGTAATCTGATTTTGGTTATGTGTTTATAGAACTTTTATACATACAAATGGACACTTACATTTGTATGTAAGAATATATCTTTTCCTGATTATAGTATAACATAATATGTGTAAGTAGTGTCTGTAGTTTACGCGAGAAGTACACAATTAAATAAAATAATTTTAGCCCTGGTCACGGGAAGACACGGCTGTTGTAAAGCATCCGAAACGTCGGGCCATACTTAAAACAACTTGCAATAAGGTAAACTAGAACAGTTCGCGTTTTAAATATATACCATTAATTTAAATAAAACACTCTAACGGTTTTAAACACGATGTATATTAGTTAAACGTGTTTGAAAATTATTTTAACAACAATCCGACTTTTCGGATACTTGCAGCAGCCGTGGTCACAGGGAGACTAAAATGGAGGGTGTCTCTGACTTCAAAGTAATAAAATGCTACGCTAACGCCATCTGTTCCGCCGAAGTTGGTATTTAGCTAAACTGTTTTAAACCGTTAAATGTGTACTGCTCGCGTTAACTACAGACAGTATTTGTATACCATTAAATTATTGTAGGATTATATTAGTCCATTTGAATCATTCGAAAGATTTTAAACAGTGGAAGAGTGCTAAAGCTTTTACTTAAATTAAATATTTTCTTTACAAGAATCAGCTTACGAGAAGGCAAAAGCACCGTTCCCGGGGATAATGTTCGAGTCGGTCGTTTCGTTCACACCCTCTTGCTTTATTTCAGTCGTTACTACATAATGAACGTAAGGAATGACGAACTAAAAGCGGGAACGTCACGGAGTTATTTGATTTCGAAATTGGAACGGAATCGTGCCTTTGTCGCTGTCTTTTTTTCCCGCTCTTTTATTCAGTGTTGCTAGCGTGAAAATATAGTATTTTTAGGAGATTTTCTAAATAAATTCTCAACATTATTAGTCATATATTTAGAAAAAAAAAACCGAGCTTAGTTTAATTTACTAATTTCAATCTATCTTACTAATAAATAAAGCTAAAAAGTTTTGTTTTGTTTGAACGCGGTAATCTCGGAAACTACTAGTTCGAATTTGTAAAATTCTTTCTGTGTTGGTTTATATACGAAGGTGCTGCCAATAAACTACAGTAGCATGAAATGTAGGGAAAATGCGGAAAATTCATTCTTTTCTAGGTTCTTTGTACGTTGCGTACACTGCGAAAACGATTCAAGATTATCTAAATAAATGTCCGCGACACTACATATTTATGTTTCAAGATTAACTCGCAAAAACTTCAAGACGAGATCGACATCGTGGGCAACAGCTTAAACGATGAAGAGGGGGTTGGTTAAAACAAATGTTGATGCCCAAAATATTTATTCTATGCGGACGAAGTCGCTGAAACAGCTAGTATAAATACACTCTTACCAAAAGCGAATGGAAATAATAATCGTGGAATTAAAATCGTGTTCTATACGAATAATCAAAGTATTCAACACAAGATTAACGATGTCTGTAAAGGATTAGGGGGTACCAAAGAACCGTCATAAAGGGATAAAAGAAATTCGATGATTTTGTTCTTATAAAGGCTTCTTTCATCTGCGCCCTTAGTAGTGTCAGATCAAAAGTATGTTAGTTCCATTAAAGCTCTACCATTAGATGATTGTTAATGATACGTTTTGATCCCGGAATTAAGGACAAAAAAACGAATTTCGCTTTATGTATAAAATAACTTAGTACTACTAGCACTGAGTACAATTTTGAATCAAAAACAGGTTAATTCAAAGACTCCTATTTCCCTTGTGGGACATGGGGCGAACTAATTTCTCTCTTTGCTTCATTACAAAAAAAAATATAGCAAGTAGTGATCAGACTTTCGTGCTCGGCATGGCCGAATCATCGTGCTGCGTTTAAGGCAATTTTTTTAAGGTCCAAGCCAAGTCATATAACATCTTCCAAGGTACGCTATCAACTTATTTTGACTCTAACCGACACGAATTTTATATACATTGTATGTTTATTTACCAACAATGTCAAGCTAGAAAAAGCAAAACGCGATTAAATTTGACGCCTTTTTCATCGGCGAACAATCGTGTCCCGGACGAAATCACAACATTCTTACCACCCATGCTTAAGAATAAAATTACATTAGTTAGAAACATTTTCGACCGGCAAATGATCCCATGACCCGTAGATTTAGACCATAATGATTATAAGGAGTTCTTTTTGGTGTCCAGTGGAAACTGGTATCTGTAATTCGTCTTAAAAATACATTAACACTAATACATTTCAGGTTTAAAATATTTAAAAGGGGTTTATTTAATAATGTTACTATGTATGCATTGTGATGGCAAATATAACTTAGACTACGATATAACAACCCCAAAAGGGTTAGTCAAAGTTCATTATTCTCAGAGGCATTTAATAATTAAAATATACACAATGATATGTCTAAGTTAACTCAATGTTTATCGACGGTCGACGCAGTGAGCCCTTTGCGATTTCAATTTGTAGAGGTCTAAAGGTCCCGTAGCACCTGTCTACAACGCCCGGGGTTGCATGACAGGGACGGATATATTAGTTGTTGCGTGCGCGAAAGGGACACCGAGTGCCGCTTTGTCTTAACAGGCAAGTTTGGTTACAGTTCCATTTGAACACGTTTCGTGTGATGTCATCCAATGTAATGGAAGCCGCTATGATTGTTGAAAATTCATGGAAACTGAATATGTTAACTCCACTTAGTTTGACTTGATGTTAATGTGAAATAACACATACACTTGCGTTCAAATTTTTGGGCTTTAGTATATTAGTATCAAGAATATACATACAAACATCTCAGTTGTTCTTGCGAGTAAATTTAAATAAAACACTTTTAACGGTTTAAAACACGAAATATTAACTTATTTATAAATTGTTATAACTACGAACCGAGTACTGCATTGCAGTTCGAAGCAGTACAGACTTACAGACAGGTTTAAACAACTTTAAATTCAATTATTTTTAAAATTCGAATTCTTATTAATTCGAAGACTTATCAACTACTTGTCTGTAAATAAAGCGATCAGTGAAGCGGACTCAGAAACGTGTTAGCCCTACGCCTTACAGGGGTAACAGAATTCCGTTATAACCAAATACTTGTACCGACTCGTGGGCATAGCAGGTAGGAACACGGTTTCTGATTAATGCTTACGCCAGGTAGATAATAAATAATAAATTAGTGTGTAATTTACTAGAACGAGGGAAAACTGGGACATTAATAATGTAGGCGAATGTTTGTAGTGGGATTATGTTGTTCGTAAGATGGCATCTAATCCACGAAGCTCTTTGTGAGGTATATTTCTACGATGTTTTTAAATGTGAATTTGTAGAGCGAATGATAAGCTTGTTATTCCTTACATTTACCGACCCGGTTGTGTGGAAGAGATGACTGCTTAGCGATAAGGCTGCCTTTTATTTATACGTTAGTACATACGATTGTATCTCTTGTAGTTTTTATTTTCTGATATTATAAAGCTCCAATAAATAATTAAATATGCTTTTAAATAAAACACTTTAACGGTTTAAAACGCGATATATTAGTTAAACTTATTTGAAAATGATTTTTAACTTCGGCCCGACGTTTCGGATGCTTTGCAGCAGCCGTGGTCACGGGGAGACGTTCGTTTCAGAAAAATAAGTTAATTATAAAAATATTGTACCCGGTGTGGATCGAACTCACGACCACTAATAGGCCATACATTGCCACCATTACCACAACTGGGAAATCGTGATTATAACAGTCTTTTCTAATGCTTATAACGATCAAGGACTATCTGTAGTTTATGCGTGCAGACCACGGCTGCTGCAAAGCATCCGTAACGTCGGGCCGAAGTTTAAAATCATTTCCAAATAAGTTTAACTAATATATAGCGTTTTGAACCGTTAAAGTGTTTTATTACATTAAAAACAATTTAACAGTGGATTATGTAAGATTACTCGTGTAACGTGTAACTTGATTAGTTAGTTAATAATTAAAACGCTTTTTAACGGCAACTATAAAGGAATTCCACTAACTCTTAGTACTGGAAAAAGGACAACCTTTAAACATTTTGCGTGAACACAGAGCGCCGAGTTATTTAATTTATAATTAAGCTAAATGAAAATAAACGGTACTGAGTTAAAGTGATTTACGCCGGGAAAGTAAACAGTATATTGCAATTGGAAAATAATATTGATTTTTCTCTTCGTTAGTGAAGCGTGAGTGTGTATCATTTTAGGGTTCTCTGTAAACAGGCAAAAGCCATTTATTAATTACGTACCTGTATGTTACGAAGTGGCTGTGCTCGCGACTTTGTTTGACTATTATGTAAATGCCGTCTGTAGTTTACGCGAGTAGTACACATTTAACTTAAACACTTTAACCGTTTAAAACGCGATATATATTAGTTAAACCTATTTGAAACGCCCCGACGTCTCGGAAGCTTTGCAGCAGCCGTGGTCACGGGGAGACTAAAGATGGAGGATATCTCTGACGTCAGAGTAAAAATTCCGTCGAAGTTTGTATTTGGTAAAATAATTTCGGTCGAACAAGGCACATGTAACTATGATACAGTGTAATTACGATTTTTTTTAAATAAAATCGAACAGTGCTATATATATATACATATATAAAAATAAATTTGTCCCTATCAACGTTCTTTCTTAGAGAAACTGAATTAAACAAAAAAAATAACTTTTTAATTAATACATTTTGTGTGCTACATAGATTAAAATAAAACACTTTAGCGGTTTAAAACGCGATATATTAGTTATTAGTTAATTAATATATCGCGTTTTCAACCGTTAAAGTGTTTTATTTTAATGTGTACTACTCGCGTAAAGTAAAGACAGTGCTACATAGATTTAATAAAACATTTTAACGGTTTGAAACGCAAAATGTATAATTTAACTTATTGACAAGTTTAACTACGGCCAGTCGTTTCGGATGCTTTGTAGCAGCCGAGGTTACGGGGGTGGGATCACTGGTACACATTGAAGGAATGTTAAACAGTAAAAATTGTGTTTTTAAATATGTACTACGCGCGTATCAGTATAAACAGATTATAGAATATAATTACTATACGGAACTTTCTGTTAACATCCGTTCGCGCTTGACAGTTTATTACATCCTCCACGATGTTCCGACTAATTACAAACGTAGCAGACAAAATAAAAATGAAACACCTCGTTTCCCCATCATTTATCTCAAAGCGTATCAAATGTACCTTTGAGTCACTGGCTTATCCAAGCCCTACATAATTATTCTAGACGATCGAATAACAATGTTAAGTGCGTACACCTGGAACGACTTTCGCGTTGACACGTTACCGTAGTGTTTATATTACTTTCTATTATACTAATATATAAATCTGAAGTTTACGAGAGTAGTAAACATTTAAATAAAACACTTTAACGGTGCTCGTGGTCACGGGGACACACACGGCTGCTGCAAAGCATCCGAAACGTCGGGTCGAAGTTAAAAATCATTTTCAAATAAGTTAAACTAATATATCACGTTTTAAACCGTAAAAGTGTTTTATTTGAATCTGAAGTGTTTGTTTGAGCGCGCTAATCTCGCGAATTATATCTTATCGCTCAAGGCGATTTGTTCTAGGAGAATAGATGCAATAAGTTCTCACTTAAAATTACACTCAAAAATCGAAATATACATTTTAACAAGCTATTAGATATTGCCCGTTTTTACGAGTAGTACGTATTAAAATTAAAACACTTTTGACTGTATAATTTCGGTTAAAATTAGTTGACTCATTTGAATTAATTTAACTACGGCGCGTCGTTTTGAATATGTTCCGGAATTCGATTTTATAAAGTTAAAAGTGTTCTATTTAAATTTTAATTGAATAGTGTTCTCAGTCAGTTAACTCTAGACAATAGATTATAATAATTGAAATATATAAGAGTCATATAAATCGAATGACAAACGCGAAGCAGACTGAACCGTTACGGGGAAACTTTGCGGACAATATATTATTGGAATAGAAACGAGTTGAGGACATGCGGTCCGCAAGACCGTAAATCACTCAGTGCTACCCACCGGAATAAAATACAAATAATAGAGAAATATGTTGGTATAATAGAGTAACGGTAAGGCGTTATGTTTCGTGGGTTTGTTGTGGCGGGGATGATTTGCATTTTGTACATTTTTGACGTGTGTCAAAAAAGCGTTCGAGTTAAGGGGTTGTAAGTAATGATATTGGAATGACGGCACGACAATAAAAACACTGAAAAATGAGAATAAAAACCGCTTGATGTTAATTATAGAATGCTTAGCTTTATACAGGTTAAACCAAGGTATGTCTTATAAAAAAAATGTAGCGAAATGTAATTAAAAAATATTTTTTTTAATGATGAACAGACAAGCTTTGGCTTCACTTGAGGGTAGGTGAAACAACCTAGCTAATATTTTAGGTTTGGATAGGCGAGAAACCACAGGCTAAACCAAACCTCGAATATCGATATTCCTACCATCCATTTTATATCCAGATTTCCAAACGAAGTCGAACATATTTAAGAACAATTATAAATTGATTAGAAACATATTGGACCCGGCGGGAATCGAAGTCACGTCCCGTTGATCTTTAGCCAACCATTGCAGCAAAAAGCGAGTCAAGAATTTTGAAAAAAGAAATGTAAAATACGAAACATATTCTTCTAAAGCAATTAAAGCAAGTATAACTTGTATAAATAAAAATGTTAAAATTACATCGCTAAGGTGTTTACATTAATAAAAGTAATAAATTAAAGTAGAAACGGAATTAAGAAACGACAAAAAAGGAAAACTCGTCTTAAAATGCTAATTACAAAATTGTCTTTCATTAAGCTTTTATATTAAGACAATTTTAATGACAGTTCAGTTTTTTTGGTATACTAGTAGAACCAACTCTATTTTAATTACACTATTATGTTAAGTAAATATTATAAGTTTGAACGTTAGTAAAAAAAGTGAATTTAAGAAAAAGTAATCAAACATATTTATATTAGAATTAAGCCCAAAGCCTCCGAAACATCGGACTGTAATTAAAATAATTTTCAAATAAGTTTAACTAATATATATCGCGTTTAAAACCGTTAAAGTGTATTTCAATTTGTACTACTCGCGTAAACTACAGACAGTATCTTTTTAAGTAAATTAAAATCTAAAAACTCTGTAGCCAAATGCGAGAGAGGTCCTGCGTTCGAATCCCAGGGAAACATAAAAATGTTTCGGTCGGGCAGGGCACAGAAGTCTGATCAACTACTCGCCCGTTAAAAGAACGGATCAATGAAACGGACTCAGAAATCTTACACCCACGCCCCACGAGAGGAAACGGGCTTTCACCATTTGCCATTGAAACTTGACGAAATATTGTTTATTGAACAATATCCAATCAGCAAATAAACATTTAGAGCAATATTGCTTACGCTATTCTGATTTATCGCTGCAACTGGTGTCCAAGTATAATTTAACGTCAAACTTTCTGCTATATAAGCTGGCGAGGTAATAATGCTGTTCAAAAAGTTTCCCCACACGGGATGCTTACCAATAATATATACGTGTAGAAAGCAATGCAAGCGATATTAACAGAATTACTTATATATGCATCTATACTGATATGAGCTGAAGAGTTTGTTCGTTACAACGCGCTAATCTCAGGAACTACGGGTTCGAATTGTAAAAAATTGTGTTGGTTAGAACATTGACTGAGGAAGGCTATAGGCTATAGAACATCGCGTTGTGACTAATAGAAGCGAAGATACAGCGCGAAATATGAAAATAGTGGGAAGATTATTCGTCGATGAAAGAATGATTTAAAAATCTAAATAAAAGTCCGCGACGCTATATTTCTATCTTTTAAGATTAACTTGCAAGAACGACGGGAAGGGAAGCGACTGACATCGTAGGGAATAGCTTGGGTTTATAAAGATGAACGGGTTTGCAAAAACGAATTTTGATTGCCCAAAATAAAGATTCTAGCGGACGAAGTTGCTGACTCAGCTAGTATTACAATAAAATTATGAAAACTGAACATAATATGAATTTTTAACTGTCTATCAACAACTGTTAGTCCCTAGTAGTATGGACGTTAAAATTAACACTTGTAACGGTTTAAAACGCGAAATGTATTAGTTAACTTTCCAATTTAATTTAACTACTGTCCGACGTTTTGGACGCTTTGGAGCAGTCGTGCTCACGGGGAGATTGAAGATGGTGTCCTTATGTTAAAGTAAAAACTGCGCTAGCGCCATATTGTAAATAAGTCAACTACTACATTTCGCGTCTTAAAGTGTTAAAGGTATTTTATACTTGTTTTAACTACAGATAACATTAACATTTTTGCAGAAGTACTTTTTAAATAAATCACTTTAACGGTTTAAAACGCGATATATTAATTAAACTTATTTTAAAATTATTTTTAACTTCGGCCCGACGTTTCGGACGCTTTGCAGCAGCCGTGGTCACGGGGAGACTAAAGATGGAATTGATGGAAGGAAGTAAAAATTGCTACGCTAGCGCCATCTGTTTCGTCGAATTTTATATTTGGCGAAACTTGACTTTCACCCACAGACTGAAACTTCACTGGCTTTTTCATACAATAATATAAGGACTAAATTATCTGACTTATCATATTTATTTTTATTTAACAAAAGCCTATAGAAGGCGATTTTTGGTCATCTGGTAACCTACAATTAGATAACTAGAGCGCTAAATTATAAATATTGTGTCAATGAAAATAATTCGGTGATATTTTTTCTTAATTACCATACAATGAGTATGTGTGATAAAAGAATAGGTTGATAAAAGTTATTAAGTTTGTAAAAGAACTATTTTACTACCCTTTTTATCGCAGCCACTTCTCGCAAAAAAATTAACACGATAATTTTTTACAAAACTATCTGTAAATAAAATGATTAACGGACACTAAAATGTGTCTATCTTATAAAATGTTCTCTAGGACTATAATGACACAAAGTTTTATTTGTTTAACTTTTAAAACAATCGCCTGATTTTGAGAATAAAGCAAGTTTGAACAACAAACAGACGCACTTTACATTTTTGTAGAGCTCTACAAACGAAAGCGAAGGAACGATATAATATTTTAAATACACTTAATATTCTAAAGTCTTTCCGAATATAGGAAATTGAACATATTTCAATAACCTTACTTCGGAAGATCGGAAGTATGATTAAAATGACAAAGGTTCGACACAATTCCGTAGCGGGGCGCGCGAGGGAATTTCAACCTTTAGCTCAGTTCGTTTAGAGCCATAACAGTGATTGTTCGGGGCGAAGGGGCGTTATAACTTTATTAATGTATTTGTCCCGGTTGAATATGTTCCACGCTTCCGCTGTGGAATTATTGAAGTATTTCAGCTGAACGTGAATTAGTCGGATGTTTTGAAGGTTTTCGTTATACATTGTTACAAATAGTTAACGTGGCGTTGCCATAAATTCCGTCAATAAGCGGCCACCGCTCTCATTAACACTTTACAGCTATTTAGGAATTACATGCATATAAGCATAGTTCACGGATGCTGGTTTTGGAATATTCTAATTGTTTCTCATGTATTTAACTGTTGGCACAATTGGATCGCAAGATATTTTATTCCGTACATAGTGTAAATAAATTTGGCGTGGAGTTGTTGATTTTCAAGGGTCAAATTTCACTTACGGGTTAGTGGTTTACAAGTTTACAAGCTTCAACAAGGAAATAAAGTTTTGCTAACCCTGGATTAAAACTCAAGAAATCTACACTAGCCATTAAGGAGAAATGTACGTGCAAAATTGTCAATAGTTCACGGTGTCACGTTAAAAAAATCACTTATTACGTTTTATAACCTGAATCAGTTCTGAACTTACAATGAAACAGATGGCGCTATAGTATTATTTTTGATTTTGACATTAGAGAAACGATCCATCCATCTCCATCTTCAGGCCATCCCATGATAATGTCTGCTGTAAATTTTGTAAAACAGCGCGCCGTAGTTAAGAGATTGTAAATAAGTTAACTAATCTTCAGGTTTTGAACCGTCTTTTTTATCTCTTTTTAATATTTTGGATTATTTTGGGTTGTCTAAATCTCACAAAATTAGCAGGTCTCAACTGACAGCATAAACAATTAGTTTATTGATTTATTTCGCGTTTTAAACGGTTAAAACTGTATCCATAAGATTATTTCTATGTGATTACCTCAACTGCTCGCATAAAAGTGTGAATCACCAATATATCGCGCCAATCGAATTGAATACGTGACGTTTCCGCGTACATTTATCACAAGTCGTCTCGGAAGGCGTGTCATTCCGTAAACTTGACTTTGAGTGCTTTGGCGGTACGCTAGTGGCTTAGAGAATCTTTACCATTGATAGGCGAAACGTCTGTCAAACCGGATGAATTTGAGTGAGATGTCTTTTGTTGTGACGTCATATGCTTTATGGCTTTGTCGATTCTGAACTTATCTTTATTAAATCAATCAAATGTAGAAAAAATAGCCATAACTAATTAGCGGCTTTGAAATCCATAGAATGAAACTGAACCCAGAATACTACATTGAATACATCTAAACAATACGCGCTGTCGGCCTATTTTGGCTGTGACATTTGGAAATCCACAGATTGAAACCGAAACGCGATTTCACGGCTTCTTCAACTATGGACCATGGTTCGTGACCCGCTTAATATCCATTTTTCTCAAATCTAACATGTTCAAGAAAAAATATAAATTAATTGGAAGTATGTTGGCCCCGGTGGGGATCCCACTACCACGATTATCAATACATACCCATAAAAGTACTAGATGAGCGAAAAACAATTTTAATATTATGTAAATAAATAAATAAATAAATACATACTACTGAAAATCGCTGACACCAAAGCACAAAGTGAATATTTCAATATTTTCACGCGCATTTTAACAGCGTTACAAACAAACACGTCCCAATATTACATTCGATGGAGCCATAATAATGTTTTCGAAAAATTATTTCGTGAATGCAAAAAGTTTTTTCTACTGGAATATAGAATTCGGATATTGCTCGTACCAGAGAGGCAATAAAAATACCTCACGTCAAATCTGCGGCGCAATTATTCATTCAAAATGCCATCCAGGTCGCTATATTCCTCCCCTCAGCCCTCCCCAATAGACATCTAGCTAACGGTATATTTTCTCCTACATACACACACAAACACATATAACAAACAAATGCCTAAGTTTTGTCTGTAGTTTACGAAAATTGTAGAATGTATACTACTCGCGTAAGCTACAGGCTATGCTTGATACTACTAAATAAAACCATTTTAACGGGTTAAAACACCAAAATATTAGTTAAAATTAACAAAAAAAATAAAAAATATAGCAAATGTTATTTTAACTTGAATATGTCTGACGGACTTGTTGGTCTAATCGTAGCGTTCTATGACTAATAATCAACGGGTAGAAAAAAAGTAAAACGGGGGTCCAACATGTCTGGATATCTGTTTATAATTGGGTGGTGGGAATATCGAAGTTCCGTCCGGGTCGCAAACCACAGCCTATGACCTTCGATGACGAAGCCGTAAAATTTAAGCGCGTTACGGTTGCAGTCTGAATAGAAAGCCGCAATAAGGCGACAGTGCATCTTGTTTAGATGTTATATGGCTGGTGTATTTTACCTGTGAGAACCCTATGCTCATCTCTTTTTCATTAAAAACAATTGAACAGTGATTTTGCATTATTTTATTTTTTGATTGATTTTTTTTTTTTAGAAAAACTTATTGGAAATCACACACCAAAATCTATAATAATATATATTTACGTTAGTGTACGTGCAAATTATTAATGCCAGCAATTCATTAATTATTAAACGAAGATTAATATGTCAATTCGGACTTGTCATACAATGTACACAGATTTAATTAATGTTAACATCAATATTATAAATTGCTATATTAACATTATCTCATTATGGGACGCATTATAATATTAACACTTTAACGGTTTAAAACGCGATATATGTTAGTTAAACTTATTTGAAAATTATTTTAACTACGGCTCGACGTTTTGGGTGCTTTGCAGTAGTGGTGGTCACGGGCACGATTAACAAGAGAGGAGAAAGAGATGTATGAAATAATGACAAAAAAAAAATTCCAGACAGAAAAACGGGACGCAACCGACGTCGTGGGCAACAGCTATATATAAAGATAGGGGAGGTTTGCAAAAACAAATTTTGATGTCCCAAATAAATATACTAAGCGGACGAAGTCGCTGACACAGCTAGTGTGTAAATGCTGTAATATTTTTGCGAGATTAAATTATTAATTTCAGAAAACCGTCTATTATTTTTTAATTTTACGAGCACGCCGGAAAAACTAATCCAGCTTAATACGACATCATTCAGCGGTGCGGCGACGCGCTTTCAAAATAAATTAAACGGAAAACTCCATTTATCCGAGGTCGAATTTGAACGACACGTTATAAAACGCGAATAAAACCGTCGGACCCCCGTTGACTGCGGAAAATAGTGATGTTCAAACAAACGATATTCCCGGCGTATAAGCGTCCCTATTTAGACATAGATGTTTTACCCGCGCGCGACATGAAACTTCGTGGAAATTAAATCTTTTACGTTCCGAGTTATATATAGTTTTAAGTTTTCAAATATGTGCACCAAATTCCCTTTAGTATAAAAAATAATACCGTGAAAGTTGTGACACGTTTCACTAGACACATACAATAGAATTTGTAAAGACTGTAAATAGGTAAGTAAGTTTTAACGGTCTGTCTCCTCGAGACCACGAAGCATCCTTAACGTTGGGCTGAAGTTAAAAATCATTTTTTAATAAGTTTAACTAATATATCGCGTTTTAAACTGTTAAAATGTTTTATTTAAAAGTTTTAAAGGGCTCGGTGTAATGATAGCAAAGTGGCTAAACATCAACATTTTTCTAATCAATTTAATTTTTTTAAACATTTCTCATTTTTTTTTTAATATTATACAATCATTATTATTAATTAAATCTTCCCATAACAGCTTTAAAATGATGATCGTAGCTCATAAATTAAACAACGTATGGCTAACAATCAACGGGTCGTCGCTTCGATCCTCACGCGATCTAAAATTTTTCTAATCAATTTATAGTTTTTCTCAAACATGCTGGTCTTCACATGGAAATCGAAATGTTGAATGGGTGGTAGGAATATCGAAATTTTGTCCGGGTCACGAACCACCGACCTGAACACTTTTCCATCTGTGGACAGTGGCTTGTGACTAGGAATTTTCGATATACGCATTTATTATCTATATTTTCGAAGTCCAACATATAGAAACATACTGTCTATAGTTTACGCGAGTAGTACGCATTTAAATAAAATACTTTAACGGTTTAAAACGCGATATATATTATTTACATGCTGTAAAGCATCCGAAACGTCGCGTTCGAGCCATAGTTGAAATAATTTTTAAATAAGTTTAACATATTTATACTGTTTTAAACCATTAAAGTGTTTTATTTTAATTATGATTTAATTATTAGACGAGTCCGTCAAACATAACATAAAAAATAATTTACTAAAGCCAAACACGCGTCTGGTTTATTATTCAAGTGAAGACAATTTTCTGCGAAATGGCTGTTTACTTATTATCATACTGCATTAATTTTTGCAAGAGAAACTTTTAATGAGAAATTTCTTTTATAAATATTAACGATGAAATTATGGAAGATTTTAAACGCTTTGTTATAGAATTGCAACTTAATTTAATTATTTCACAAATAGTACAATTATTTAATATTCATTTTCATTAATAAAAACGGTTTTAATATTCACATACTTTCAACGGTTTAAAACTCGAAATATATAAGTTAAACTTATTTAAGCGACCAAATACGTTATACGTGGATACGTTGCAACAACCATGGTCTCAGGGGGTTTCAAGATGGTAGGTATCTTTAACGTTTTACTTTGAATGTGCTCCGCTAGTCTGTGCGATCTGTTCTAGATTTGCAGTTTAGACTTATCTTCAGTCCCCCCATGACCACGACTATAGTTTACACTTTAAAGTAAATCAATTTTAACTGATTAAAATGTGAAATATTATAATTTGCTGGTTAACTAATCTATTTCGCATAATAAACTCATGGAGGTGTTTAATAAATTCACATGTCCGTTGGACACACTTCTATCTGAAAACTTTAATAATTTTCACTTGCTTTTTCACAAGAAGGGACTATATAAATTAAAAATCGATTGTAAATTGACCCTAATACCCAACTGTTACGGTGGAAATTACAATGCACGAGAGAAGCAAGTATCTATAAATCAAAAAACTGCGACGATGACGTGCAGGACTCGGTATCTTAGAACAACAGGACACGGATGCCGGTGCAAGTGTTGCCCTAGTCGATTTTTTTCTCAATTTATAATCGATTTTAATTTATACAGTTGCGTCATACATTTTCGTTCATAGCATTTTAGTCTTAACGGTTTGTCAACACGAGAAACCCCAACCATTAATAACATAGGTATTGTTCCAAAGCCGTCAAATATATATAAGGACGCTTTTGACTTGTACCGGAAATTACGCCGAAAACGTGACATTGTCTGACAGAGATTGTTGCCGATTGGGCACGCCGTGCTCAAAGCCATTTATTTCCGAAAACATCTCAAAACAATTTTCAATCAAAGTAAAGAGTTACATTTCGTGATTTTCATTAGCATAACTTAGATACAATTATTCTTACTTACCTTTAAGTACCCAGGCTACGCAACTATAAATTTTACTGTCTTAGCCTACTGGTTAAGGGCGTTAACATCAGCACAAGAAGTCCTGGGTTCGTGCCCAGGTGAAGCATTAAAACGTTTCAGTCAGGTAGGCACAGAAGTCTGATCTGACTTGAGTGTAAATAAAATCGAAAACTGAAACTTCCTTGATTTTCCACATTTTCCACAGCTTCTTCGCGTGATGATATATAGCCTAAAACCTTTTACGATAACTGCCCTATCCAACTCTGAAATAATTATTTCATCCGAACCCGTATTACCTGAGATTAGCGCGTTTAAACAAACTAACTATTCAGTTTTATAATATTAATATAATATTGTATGTGTCTTTAATGTAAATAATATCTGTGCAATGTGTATACTTTAGTAATATAAAAAAAGTGAAATTCCGCTTCTTCACAAAAAAAAACACATTTCTGTGTCCGTTTCAACGATCGACTATTTTAAAGGGAAGTTATGATCTGGCTACTGTGCTCTGCCCGATGGAAACGATCTATTCTTTTCCTGGGATTGAAACAAAGGACCTCTCACGTTAATACCTTTAACCATTTAGCTACAGAGGCAGTCTTAGTTGTATAGAATAATACGTATAAAGTATGATAGATTGATAATAGTGATTATATATAGGTATACATATAACTAATATAAAATTCATGACTTGAGTTTTAGTGATTTATACTTTAGTTTAATGAAGTCAGGTTTCATTTGTGGTTCATGCTGACATAGGTCACTTAGGGTGGCCATAATTCGTGTTTTGAATTTCGAACAATGAACTCTACGCTCTATTTATTCAACGCCAGTGGCTGGTCGATTTCGTGACACCAATGAGAAATCTCAAAGCCTTGTATAGTGCATTCACTGGTATACTATCAATTACTATGCATAACAATATTGTAGTGACTAACTTGGAATAAATACGATATCAAATTACGTTTCTACGTAACTAACGTTTGGGTTAGCGACTTCGTCCGAGTTGAATATTTATTTTGGCATCCAAATTTGTTTTTACAAACCTTCTTTAAGCTGTTACCCAAGACGTCTTGTCTTGTCCCGTCGTTTTAGCAAGTTCTTAAAAGATAGACATATTTTTACGACACGTCTTTATTTTCTTTATGTCAGAGGAGGACAGACAAATAAACCGAATGGTTCACTTGATAGAAGGTAAAAGAATTACCCCAGCCATTTAACATCTAAACAAAATTTATTCAAACTTTTTATATTCGGAATCCACAACTGACATGTAGTTTCTTAATACACATATAATTATTCTAATTCCCAATGCCGCAATTCTCTTTATTTTTTAAGGATTCCCGACGTTTACAAGACGCGGTTTTTAAAATTATGCGAAAGAAAGTTTGTAAAGTGGAACGAAAACAAACAAGCCTGCTTTTTCTTAATTTCGTTAAATTAAACTTTTACGTTATAGAGAATACATAATTCAAACTCAGCAGCAGAGCCTTACTTATTTATATTATAATTTGTGTTATTCCGAAGGGCTTCTTAAAAATAATTATGCGGACTTTCATAAAAGAATTTATAATATCGCTAACTTTACCTTTGAGGATTTACGCTGTGATAAAACTGAATCAGATTAATAGTTCTATCTTCCTCGATGTCTCCATCTCTACTGATGAGTGTACTCGACAGACCAAGGAGGCCCAGAATAAAATCCGGAGGTCCCCCCACCTCCCGGTCATAGTAATGTAAGTTTACCATAGTAGTTTATTGGTGATAATTGTATTACGACGTATCACCGCGCTGGACAGGCATGGTGGGTCAAAACTTTATAGTCTGTACGCTACCCTCTGTCGTATGAGTCAGGAGATCCGTGTTCAGTAGTGGGACATTAGGTAGAAACCGAGAATAAGTTAAATGGAGAACTACACAGAGTTACTTGCACCTTTAAAATGAAATACATTACAAAAAGTGCCCGGTCATAATTACCGAAGTTTTAAACGCAAAAAACAAAACGTGGTGGTATTAAATGAAACGGGAGACTTAAGACATTTGAAAAACGAGCGGGCATTATTATTTTTAAAACCTTTTTGTGCTTAAATACAGTTTTATATGATGTATGATATGCTAATGGTAAACAAGTATTTTACATACAGTTTTAATAAAGTTTATGACAAATATTGTTTTGTATTATTTTACACACAAAGAATTCAATCAACCCGAGATTTGAACAAAAAACCTTTCTCGGCAATACTAGGCAATGTTCCTAACTATTTTATTTTTCAAAATATTTATTCATTTTTTTTCCTTTAACTTTAACTTTCTGTATCTTATATACTACTGCGATATTTCTGTTTACTTCCAGTGTTCTTATATAAGTTTTAAATTTAATCTTGTCAAATTAAATACTCTCTGTGGTTTACGCGAGTAGTACACATTTAAATAAAACACTGTAAAGCTTTAAAACGCGATATAATTTAGTTAAACTTGGTGGTAAATCATTTTTAATAACGCCCGACGTTTCGGATGCTTTACAGCAGCCGTGGTCACGGGGAGACTGCCCGTGCGTTGTTAAAATAATTTACAAACAAGTTTAACTAAAATATATCGCGTTTTAAACCGTTGAAGTGTTTTATTTAAATATTGTCGAATTCCTCTTTCAATAGTTCAATCACAATTCACATCAATAAAGTCACAAATTCCTACGTGAAAAATTACATAGAATTTTCGATATAATCAGAAATAGACTTCGATGGTCAAATCGATAAATTGAGCTTTGCAAAGGAGAGCTAACGTAGACATTTGTGGATATGAGCATAGACAACAGTTTCATGTTACCCGCTTTGGGGTGTGTAGACTGACCACTGTAGTCATTCTAACAGTCTGTTGGAATAACCTAGCTGGAAACTTTGGTTATACAAATGATCTATGTGAGGATAAAGTGGAATAGTTACTTTTTATTACTTTTAATAGACTGTATAAGGATAAACACACTTTTATATAAATAAAAAATCGAATATAAAATTGATTTTTATAATCGATCAGGACAGGGTTTTAAATTAAAAATGTGCAAAAACATGTGAAAAATAGTTAGTTATAGGACTTTTTGTCTTTTCAATTTGACTTTTGAGAACGACGTAAGTCCCTATTGAGATAAAACAAATTAAATACTGTCAATACTTTACGTGAGTAGTACGCATTTTAATAAATCTCTTTAACGGTTTAAATCGCGATTTATTACTTAAACTTATTTGTTTTAGTTTAACTAATATATCGCGTTTTAAACCATTAAAATGTTTTATTTAAATAAAAGAAATCACTGTGATATATAATAAATATTAGATGATTAAGATACAATTTTGAAACTCCTATAATATTTTTTATAAATTTTTCAAATTCTTTAAACATATTATCTATTCGTTAAGTACAGCATTACCCACAGTTTAAAAATGTAATTTTGTAGTCAAGTATTTCAAACAATGAAGAGAGATTTGTATGTATCAACCTAATTATAGAATATGTTTTCTAGTTTTATATGTTATTTTTTGTAGTATGGGTTATCTATACTAATATTATAAAGAGGAAAGATTTGTATTTTTACTGGACAGATACATTATCACTGAGTAAAATAGACTAATACTTAGTACTAGATTACAATGGAAATCTTTAGAAATTTCTATTAAAAGCAACGGGAGGTGTAAAAAATTTGCCATAAATGTCTTTCATCGCATACGCTGCGAAGAGTAGGAATGATAGGACAAAAAAATGTTTGACAATATTTTAGAATATATCAATATCTACAAAAAACAGAGCATATGTCTAACTGTTGTAGTTACGTCGCTATAACTACTTTTTTTACATTTAAAAAATTTATAGAAATGCCGATTAAAATCAGACCGTGTTATCCGTACCATTTATAAATGTATATCCGAACAAATCGGACATTCCATTCAAAAGATATCATGAAGCTAAAATAAAAATACATGCCGGCGGCCGCCACGTCGCGCATCGAGCAACTAACTCGACGAAAGGGGCAGTGGGCTCCTTACGCAGTGGACGCGACCGACTTTGAATATTTCGTTTTTTTTTAAACAGTTTTATGCTTCGCTTAAAAAGCTACTTAGTTTTAGTATGGGTATGGTATTAGGAATCACACTTTGCATAATATTTGTCAAAATTCTTTTCAGAACCATCGCTTAGAACTTGAATATTTTCTTTTGTATTATTATTAGTTTATTCTTAATTTTTCTGATTTAAAATAAATATCCTTCATAGCAATAACCCTAGAAGAAGAAGGTCGCAGCTATCTAAGAATAGTTCCCAAGCGAGATTAGCAAAGTTTGTCGTATTGGAGTCTTTTTCCTAAAATGATCATCTGGTCACTCTAGGACATCGCTGCTGTAACTTTTAATGTACATTAAAATTACAGCAAACCAATTTTTAATGATTTTCAACTCCGAACAGTAATGTTCAAATTTTGTAATACTCGAAAGCATCATGTAATATGCAAACAGGCCCTTCAATAGAAAATCGTGCTTAACGCAACGAAATAAAGCACATTAAACTGCTTAATAACGAAATTCGGCATCATTAAAATTTATTCAACATATCGACATACAATAATTACGCGAATGTGGGACAGTGACTAATGTAAATTTACTTTTACCCCTCAAAACTTCCCAGCGCGAACTGTATTCAGCCTCTTACGTATGAATTGCATGAATAGACCTTTCAGCGAGCAATTTTTAATGTACTTTCAACCAAAGAGCCGATATCCATCGAATCGATTCGACCCGGTGAAGAAAACTCCGCTCCGCGATCCGTAGTTATTGGTACGGTATCTGCACGGTATGCTGTCGTTTGTATGACGTTTCCGCTTTCGATACAGTAATAAAGTTTGGAGCTTTGTTATTTTTCGTATTCGACGTGAACAATCTTCAATTTTCAACTAGCACGACACGTCGAATGTATAAACGTAAAACATAGTTCACTGACGCGAGAGTGAGCGAGATATTTTTCAATGGATTCTTCATATGATATAGGACAGATAAGCATCCGCTTGATGATAGGTGAAATACCCCAGCCATATAACATCTACACAAGATGCGATGTCGACCTTTTTGGCTATAGATATTCGGTAATCCATATAACTTAAACTTGACGGCTTTTACATCTGTGGTGGACAACCCGGGCGGGATTTCGATATGCCTCCCACCCATTAAATATCCAAATTCCCAGACGAAGGGCAACATGGCTCAGAATAATCATAAATTAATTAGAAAAACGTTGGACCTGGAGGGGATCGAATCCACGACCCGTTGAATGTCAGTCCTACACTGCTACAGAGCCCTGCCCGTCAGAAGTTTGTTATGAACTAGATTTGTAGAAGTTGGATGTGGAGATAATATGCATCAAAGTCCGCTGGGATGATGATCCTTGGTCGTATAACAAAATATTTATCTTTGTCAACGTTCGTATGCCTAAAAAACGCCTTGGATGACGTCTGCGGTTTTACAGCTAGCAGTAGTAATAACGAGTTCATTCGGCATAATAGCGATACAAAAATAACTGATAATAACGATGTCTCCCCGTGACCACAGCTGCTGCAAAACATCAGAAACGTCGGGCCGAAGTTAGATATAATTGTCTAATAAGTTTAATTAATATATTATCGCATTTTAAACCATTACAGTGTTTTATTTAAATGATAGTAACGAGTTTCTTGTTAAAACACATTTTTGTTTATGGTTTTATCTTTTGGACAATTAGGAAGTAAAAGAAGAAATAACATTTTTGAGAACAATGTGTTCAGTACAGTTCAGGGAAAAGATTTAAAACTATGGACTTAAACTTTCGTCCTAAGTTCTGAGGTTTGATCTCTAATCCAAAATCTTTGTATTTTGGGCACACCTAGTTCTGTCAATGTGCACTCTATATATGGATATATCCCATATTATGGATCCTATCAACAATAGGTCGATACCGTTAATAGCCCTAACTGATACCGTATACAAGCTCACACGTTGAGGTACAGCTGCTTTGAACATTTTACATATAAATTGAAGGGAGATTTTGCTTACAAAATTTCGGATAAAATTGTTTTTCGATTAAGCTTATGATGCTGTTACAGAATATCTCGCTTACGTTACCTTTCCATATCTGTTTTTAGGCTTTTAACGTTTGCATAATGTTGTTTACAAAAGTCTCGTTGGTCGCGTGGTTAGCAGCTTACTTCTCATCAAAATCTTGGATTTGAATCGACTGTGAATATAAGTTAAATTATTTGTACGATTTTCCACTCTCCCCATGTCGCTATTCATTGAGGCATTCACACCACCAGGTAAAAAAAAGGTTTTTCATCTATCACCAATTCAACCCCGTGCTTCTCTGTCCAGTTCTATCTTTAAAAATCGAATATACTCGTAGCATTTCTTTTGTGCTATGCAAAAAGGTCGACAAAATAAAGGGCGTCCTTATTAAAAGCATTTTCTTAGTGAAGATAACCAAGTTACACTGCACTGAGTTAACAGGGCACTGCGATTGACGTCTCGGAGTGTCGAGATCAAAGCATTGAAACCGTTCTCTTTGAACTTCGTTTTAAATATTATATTTTGGTACGTAGACAATAGAATGGGGGTGAGCTCGCTTTGAATAAATTTTTAAAACAGACCGAATTTTCGAAGGTAGACTAGTAAAACTTGCACGGCAAGATCTTTAAAAGGATATGAATGCGGAATAAAGTATTAGGTTACTTTAAAGAGAGTATTTTTAGTTTTACGTCTCGTTTTTAGGGATCCGCGCTGAGGACCTGTAACCTAACTGCATTTATATTTGTTAAAATTTTTAGAAAATAACTAATAGACCTATATTTTAAATTAAACTCTTTTAGCGGTTTTAAACACGGAATATATTAGAACACGTTAATATTTTCAACATGATGGCACTTTTTATGGTATTTTTTTTTTCAATATATAATCGATTATTAATTTACGAAATATATTAGTTAACTTATTTACAATTAATTTTAAATACACCCTGATGCTTTGCAACAGCCGTGGTCACAGGGGTAAATAAGTTTAAAAAAAACCGTTCAAAATATACATTAAGTTATGCCAAATATTTCTTATATCCTACAGCAAAGCCTAAACTCTTCCCTAGAAGTAAGTAATCAATAAGTCATATTGAATATTAAATTAGAGGACTATCTAATAAGTAATCTAATAAAGTAAAATAAAATATGATACCGCTTACTTTGGTTGTTTTTGAAGTGAAAAGGTTTCCCAAGTTATTGGGTTCTTCAGGGGATTTTCGCTTCCTTAGTCCACTCAAGTTTACAGACTATAAAACCTCTTTTGACTTTTATCGTTTTAGTGCAGGTAGATTTAAATGTAATTGAAAACGTGACAATATTAAACTAGTTCGCAAAATATCATGTAAAATAGGGGCCATCAAAACGACCACAACGCGGTTGCCCCAAATTCAATATAACGCGGCTTCGATAGAGCATGATACAAATATTAAGGGAATTATTTATTGTGCGGAACCCTCTTTTATTATAACCATAAGCTTTTTGAGCATCGATAAATAATTTTGATCCGCGTCGCAACAACGTAACGTTCCCCCTAGTATTTGGATGGTTAAATAAAAATATTGAATATAATGTAACTAAACATTTCATGAAAAAAATTGTCATTTTATGACTTTGATAATTATGAGTTAAAATTGACAAATAACATATATTGTCCGTAGTTTTACACATTGAAATAAATCACTTTTAACGGTTCAAAACGTGAAATATTTAATTTATGTTGACTACCGCCCGATGTTACGGAGGCTTTCTATCGACAAATGTAATCTCATTATTTCTGGCTGTCACTCTAAGTGTCATCTATGGTGCATTGCTGAAAATCGACGTTGCAGCAACTCTGTTGTTACAGCAACAGCTGAGTGACGTCTTTTGACAGAAAGTTACATCATTGTATAATTTCTACGCGTGTGTGTACATGTATATTTATGTACCTTGTTGTAAATTGAATTCTTTGTATTTTTAATAATTAGATTCATCCAAAAAAATGTTTGCTTGTCTTGATTCTACAGAGTGTTCAAAAGAGCAATATAACCGAGAACACCCGAGAATTGAATTTTAATATTTCACATTTTAAATCGTTAAACGTGTTTTATTTAAATGATTAGTTGTTTATTGCCTTAATGTTAAATACATTAGGTTTTTGTTAATTGTAGAAGAAACAGTTGCGTTAAAAAAGAACTCAAGATTTCTTAATATCTAAGGATTGCATTAAAGTGCTGTTCTGTTCTTACTAATTGACGGTTAAGTATAACTTAAGAGCCTGCAGTGAACTTTCTATTACGAGTCACTTACTTAGTGCCCCGGCCGCAGGAAATATTTTGTGTAATTTCCACTCGAGTTTTACCACATAGTTTTCGGAAATTCGCTGAAAATACCTTTCTTAGAGGTTATTTCTTAGATGAACTTGATAGCGTCGCTCTTAGTTTCTCAGTTCAATATTATGCAAGTTTAATTAAATTTGTGCTTAATGGCGACAAATTTAAAAGTAACAAGAAAATTGTGCTTATAGTGCAGAAACTACGACATAAACTCTTTAGACTTACTTTTAACAGACTCAAAAACTATAAACAACACATTTAATATTTAAATAAAACACTTTAGCGGCTTAAAATACGATATATAATAGTTAAACTTATTTGGAAATTATTTTAACTACGGCCTGTTTTTTTTACTCTGACGTCAGAGTCAACCTCCATCTTTAGTCTCCTTGTGCCCACGGGTGCTGCAAAGCATCCGAATTTTCAAATAAGTTTAACTAATATATATCGCGTTTTAAACGGTTAAAGTGTTTTATTTGAATGTGTACTACTCGCGTAAACTACAGACAGTACATATTATTGTGTCATGTAAATTTTAAAGAGTGGATTTCAAATTGTCTGTAGTTTACACGAGTAATGCACTTTCATTCAAATAATTTACCGTTAGGTTAGCACAATTTACAATTATAATTTTACAATTGTTAAACTTATTTTTGATCAATTTGAACTTTTGGATACTTTTTATAATTATAATGATAAAATAAAAAATGAGATACTAATTTATTTCGCATTTAAAACGGTTTTGTTTAAATAAATTGCATGTTTAAACTGAGGTTGTCACCTTCTTATATGATAGAAAAACCGTCAAAACTCACCAACCAACTTACTACGTTTTTAAAATTATAGATATGTTATAGCACCCGTTCACCCTCGACTAGTCTAAGACGTTACAAAAATATATTTATTTAATATAGCCTTATTATTTATAACCCATACTACAGAAAATAGAAACATAAAAAGGAGAAAAAAATATTATGTACTAACTTATAATTAAAAGGCGGCCTTATGGCTATACAGCAATCTCTTCCTTAACCTTAAGTACAGGAGATAAGAAAAAAAACTTATTAAGTGGGTAGGTGTAAAATACACCCTATTGATTCCTAGGTCTACCGTCCCCGTATTACGTACTTTGTATTCAAGGGGAGAGCATGAAACCCTAGCACTTGATGTTTCCCGATACACCTTTATTGGCATCATCTCCATTAACGTCAGTTCGACTCCCGCGATATAATATCGGGTGCATTATCATAATGGGCGCTTTGTCCCTTTGTCTCACCCGCATCCGACGAATCGATGCATACTGCCATAGAGAGATAGCAAAGGGGTCGAAAACCGAACCATTTTAAACATATTGTTACGAAATTTCTCGCATTCAACTGTATGTACTAGATTTATACGTTTTTTTTTAATAGTATATACAACACTTTAACGGTTTGAATCACGAAGTATGTTACATAACGTTTAAAAACGTTAAAGTGTTTTATTTACATTTGTACTAGTCACGTGAAAGAGTGTCTTAGAATAGGCAATAAAGATCTTATTAAATTATAGATTTATGTAATAACATCGTGTGTAATTTAAAAATTGTTTAAAACTTTCAAATCCTATCAATCCAAATCGTAAATTCTGATTTATTTGTAAAGAAACGAAAACGTTGAAACACAAAATCTGAATGTATTAAGTATAATGAATTAATATACAACGTAGATTTAAAAAGTAGACTTTCCTTAAAATTTTAGCACCGCTTGTTTCTTATTTTTTTTTTACAAATATCTATATATATACAGAGTTATACAGAGAATTATATGCAATACACACGAAGGAAAATATGAAAGTAAAAAAAATACATTATTTATTTAACTAATTGTTCAAATTTACAGACTGAAGCGAAACACGTATTTGCCGTTTTTATTTATGAATCTAATATATAAAATTCTCGTGTCACATTTTTCGTTGCCATACTCCTCCGAAACGGCTTGACCGATTTTGATGAAATTTCTGTGCTTATCCGGTATCTATGAGAGTCGGCCAACATCTATTTTTCATCCCCCTAAATGTTAGCAGTAGTCCACCCCTAATTTATTTTTAATTTTTTAGACAAAATTTTCAATTTCTATTTTTTATGATACAACATAAAAAATTACATACAATCCTCAATTTTCACCCTTCTACGATCAACCCTTGTTTTTCAATAGACATTTCAGTAAAATAATTTATAAGGTAAAACAACGTTTGTCGGGTCAGCTAGTATAATATAATAATACGAATTCAACCCATAATTAGTCATATTGTTACTATTAAACTGACGAGTTTGTAAATAACATTATATAAGATAATGAGAAGCTTTTAAATATTACATGAAAGCTTCATTGTACGTAACGCAAAGCTTAATAAAGCAAAACAAAGGAATGAACAGACTGAGAAAAGGGCAAAAACCTGTTTACAAGTCCAGCTCTATCTCCCCAACTCTTTAATGGACTGTCCAAAAGGTATAAAGAGAACACCTGTGAGATTAAAGCAGAAATACTGTTTAAATAATTACTGCAAAGGTGTTAATTGAATTAACCAATGTTAGTACACTTATCGCTAATGGAAGGTGTGTAAAGCTTTTATTCCATGAGGCATTTTGTTTAAAAGACTTGATAAGACTCAAATTAAATACTTTAAACGGTTTAAAACGCATTCGAAACGTTAAAGTTAAAATACATTATAAAAAAATTAATTATTACAATTCGCGTTTTAAACCGTTAAACTGTTTTAATTAAATATGTACTTCTCGCGTAAATTACAGACAATACTTAAAATATCTATAGTCTCCATTTTTTGTCTTACGATGCAACAACAGACGAAAGTAAAATGCCACAGCCATATAACATCTTAACCAGATGCGTTATCGACCTATTTTGGCGATTGAAATTCGGATAGATACTCCTCATCGAAAAACATTACGTTTTCCAATTCAAGATTCTCTTGCTTACAGTGCAAGACAACGCGTCATTGCGCAACGGATACGGTTAAACTAAGTAGTTTTGTTTCGCCGGAAATGCGTACCAGAAACTTGAGCTAATTTATTTTCAATAAAAAATAAACTAAAAATTAGAGACGGTGCTAATTACAATATTCTTCAAAAAATACATAAACACTAAGCGGTTAGCTAAATACAGAAGTATGATCAAATAAACTTCAGTGTCGTGAACGAATACAAAATTTGGGTCCGTCCCATGTCCCACATTTGGTAAACGGAATTTCACAGATACAAATAATAGTTACGCGGTATATTTCGTCTCATAAAGTATAATAAAAGCTTTTAAAACTCCATTCCGTTAATAACGGGAATTATAAACCGGGAAATTGTCATGAAAAGTGTAAATTCGATGAGATTATTAGCCTTATAGCTATGTAAATGAAATACTCTAGGATTTGCATTTAAAATTTACTCCGCTTTGGCCCATTTGTATCTTGCTTAAGCACTTTTGCTCTTGCAAATGCAGCGTGGATATTTGAATTGTCTTTTGAAACGAATAATGAAGTTTGATATTATTATGCGATTCAAATATTGGTTATTTAGAGTAATATATATCTTAAATGTTGTCTTTAGTTTACGCGTTTAGCACACATTTAAATAAATATTTTAACCGTTTAAAACGCAATATTAATTCTGGGTTCCAAAAAACAGCATATCGGCAAACGAGGAGACACCGTTAGTCGATTCTGCAAGGACCCGGCCGGTTTCGCCAAATACCAACTATGATGGCGCTAGCGTAGCAGTTTTTACTTTGACATCAGATGGTTCCATCTTTAGTCTCCCAGTGACCACGGCTGCTGCAAAGAGTCGAAACGCCAGGGCGAGTTAAAATATGTTTTATTAATATATATCGCATTTTAAATAGTTAAAGTCTTTTATTGAAAATTACTTGCAATGTTCTCTAATCTTCATTATAGAAAATTACTGCCGGTATCCTTATATGGCTACTAATGGATAGTGGGTTCGATTTTTAAATACATATAACAACATATTAAGTAACGAAAAGTAACGTTGCACAAATGTGTTCTTAGTGTCTCAGCACGTAAGTGTTAAGTGGCTCTTTTCGACTCGCACTTTGAGCTTACGAGTAAGTAACTAAGGTTCGTGTCACTCTTCAACTGTAAAAAAATACTACCCAGTCCTGTACATATTTTGTAAGTAAAAATTAAAAACAATTATTTAAAAACTTAATATTTTTCCTATGTTATATATTGCACATGATGGCACTAAATAAATTGAAAATAGATTTTGGATTGCAAAAAAAAAGGCACGGATAGGACTTGAACCGGCATTCACAGCGTTCCGTGTTGTTGCTCTAACCAATATATCTCAACTCAATTGGTTTGAGCAACAGAACGGCGCGCTGTGGATGCCGGATGTTCAAGTACTGTTATTGTCGTAATTTTTTTTCAATTTAAAATCAATTTTCAATTATATAAAAAATATTTTACCTTAAAAGCGACTTTTCCACCTTTGAATGTTTCGAAATATACTAGCTACTGTTTGTTAGTACTAAATATTGTTATACTACCTTTCACGGGAAGGAACTCTAAAAATAATCTCCACACAAAAGGCAATAAATAAAAAACTTTAGCATTAACCCTTTTGCGTTCTAAAAGGATAATATTGTAACCAGTAAACCTTACGGTTCCCCGGGGGAGAGTAACGGAAAATACTTACTGAAACTTGACAAAGTTTCCCTTCATTAAACTATATGGAGAATATTACTTAAAACTACAATATTATACGCCGCATTAAACGGAGTGGACGTCTCTTTGTTAGTGGAAATTTATTTATGAGAAATATTTTGACACACCCCTGTGGCTAAATGGTTTATTTACTTATTACAGCTTTACTATTTAAAACACCTACCGCAAAACGAAAAATGTAAGAGAAAAAAATCTAACAGACTAACTTAGAAATAACAGGCGGCCTTATCGCTAAGCTGTGATCCCTTCCAGACAACTTAAATTCCAGTAGTAAAAAAACGAGAACAGCAAAGTAAAGCTACATCGTAAAAGAATACACAGCAAGTAGGAGGGAAACTAATTTAGGAGTTGGAAAGGAAGAACTTATATAGCAACGTCTTAAAAGCTGGTTAAATGCTTACAGAACGTCTTGGGTTTAAAACACGGAAAAACGGATTACTATACGTAAAGATAAGACCAGTAAAAAACGGCATCTCGTCGTTTTCGTCTCTTTGATTTCAAGAAAAGATTCTCGAAAAAAAAGGGTTACCTCGATACAATTGGATAGTATTTGGATTAAAACGACAAGTGTAAACACCGAAGCGAATTTGAATTTCGAACCAAAACATTTCAAATGAATTCCAATTTGTAGTTTCGTAAACAATTACTTAACAGACTAACATTCGAGCTTCGAAAGTCTAATCTTACGTGCTTATCGACTTTCGAGTATTTTACAACACGGCGGTGGCGTAGTGATAGAAGTTTTAGTTATACAAGGAGTTATAAATTAGATAACATGTGGGTATACACTTTTCAAAACTACCTACATTCTGTTGAAAAATTAAAACTTACTTATTTAAATTCGTTTTCTAATATTAAAAAAAAAATCGTTTCCAATACTTGAAAATTTTTACTGACTCGTTGGTATAATGGTAGCAATATATGGTTGTGGGTTTGATTCCCATCGGGTCCAATTTTATTTTCTAAGCGCCACTAAATTAATTATGATTCCCAAAACGAAACCACTCTATAAAACACCGGACGGTAGTAAATATTCTCTTTCTTTTTATTTTCAGAACTTTTATTAAGGAGAACGTGTCTTGTTTGGGGTTATCTCGATGTAAGGTGAGCCAACCACATAATATCTAATTATTATGCATGTCATTTTAAAAATCGAAACGCGAGAAACGTCACGATTTTTAATCTGTGAATTGGAACTAAAACATTTTGCTCGAGTAGTGTCAGCTAGATTATCAAAGAGATAGATCAAATTATTTTTTTTAAATAATAGACGAGGACAGATAAGAACGGGGTTTATTGGATGGTAGGAGATGTATCTCAGCCTATACCATCCTAACGAGATGCTATCGATCTAATTTGGGTTTGAATATTTGGAAATCACAGACTGAAAACGACCCAGACCTATATTTCTACCACCCAGCATATACAACCATTTAATAAAAAAAATATATATATATATAATTTGAAACATTAGATACACGTTGGACCCGATGAGGTACGAACCCACGATACGTTAATGCCACACATTGCTACCCTTAGACGAGCCCGCCGTGACCAAACATGACTTTGTTTCAAATATTTAATTGCTCGCAACGCAGAAAGTTGCGCCGTAGCGCAAAATTGAGGCAAATCACTAACATATTCGTCCTCACGTCCCATCCTTATCACGCCCTCGCACGCCGTGTCACTTGTATATTTCTACGGATAATCTTTACAAATACTTTTGGGGACACTCTTAAAACATATAAAATTCAAATGACAAAGCCATATTGAGCTCAGCCGTTCCGTTTCAATGACAGTGCAACGTAGCTTTTATAGCCGGCTTTTATGAAAGCGCAGCGAGATATTGTTTTTTTTTTCGAAGCCATGTTAATAGTATAAAACTATACTAACTAATATTATAAAACTGAAGAGTTTGTTTGCTTGAACGCGCTAATCTCAAGAGCGCAATTCAATCGAATTTTAATTGTAATTTGTGTTGGATAGACCAGTTATCGAAAAAAGCTGCACGCTATATAATCTCATCATCTCGCTATATAACCAATACGAGAGAAGTAACAGAGGAAATATGGTCAAAACGGGGGAAATTATTCAACGTGGAGATAACGATTTCAGTAACTGTCTCGATTTTTAATGATCTACGCTTATTATATATTTATTCTTGTTCCGACTTCAGACCGCATTCTTCGGCGTCTGATAACATTTGCAGAGCAATACCGGTTCAACTATTTTAGTTAGTTAGTTAGTTAGTAGTTAGTTATAAATGATTATAAGTTAAAAAAAACTCGTTGTGCTAAAGAGTAGTTCTTTTATTCAAATTTTCTTGATCCAAGTTTACTATAAATACGATTCTATCCAGTATAATAAAATATGCACCCCTTATAAAATGTATCGATTTTTATACTCGCCGTGGTAAACACCTGTTTGCATATAGCCATAGAAAATATACAAGGTAAACGGCCAAACGTCTATTGAATCTTTTGTGCGTGCTCCGAACTTTTCACTTCGGCTATTTCCCTCCAGTCATTAATGTCATCTTAAACGACCATAATTTACTTTTTCACACCATCCTAAAACCATTACGTGTAAAAATATTTTAACACGAACGATATTTACTTAAGGACCCCCAAGTTCGCTTGGCTTTTTATCTTGATCGGTGAGGTTAGAAGTGAGTTTGAGGTGGGTTTTTTGGCTTCGTGGATCTATTAAACAGATTTCAAAATGTATTAAAATACTTAGAGAGACCTTTAAACTATATCTATAAAATTTAAGGGCAGGACTTGAACTGACATCGCCAGCGTTCCGTGCAGACGATGCCGATTCAAGTCTTGCCTGGGTCGAAATTTTTTTCAATTTATTTCGATTTTTCAAATTGTATAGTGCCTTCATGTGCAATAACGTGTAAAAAATAATAAAGTTTTCAAACCACAGATTATACAATTGTTGGATTTCAATAAAACACTATTAAAAAGAACGATTATTCAACGATATAATATTCGAGGTCTATTATTTTTCATTAATATTTGCTAATATCAAAATAAAGTAATCACTTGAAATAATTACGTACATTTCGGCGGCGGCTTACATAGTACTTTCTCCAAAACAGCGCAGACTTTAAAACTAAGTAGTACATACAATTCGAAAATTCAAAACCAATGACCAAGTTGACAAACAACTAATAACAATAGTTTTTACGTTTCAAAGTATTTTTTTTCACTAAACAGCTTTCTATTCGCAAGCCAGTTCTAAATTTAAATTAAACCTTTGATAAGTTACCTCTTCCGCCGAAAATTTTACGTATTTATTTATTTGGTCGCTAAACACGACAGATTTTCAAACAACTATTGCCAGCCGCTGCTCTACCAGTACAAGAAGTCCAATTTATCTCGAAGGTTGTCAAAATAATGCTCAAATTACCAAGCGTATTTCAGAAACAAATAATGTATAGACAATAAAACGTTACTTAGGGAGGCCAACTCTCACTTGGACACTTTTAATACATTATTCCACGGTATATACCAAACAAACGATATTTATATAAGAATTAAGCATAATATTCGTCGGCTGTAGATCGTTATGCAAATTGAAGCCTAAAACAACTCTTTGACGAACATTAAACGATATCAACAGTATTTTGCAGTAAAAGGGTTTCAGCCCTTGATGGCGTTACGCCTATTTGGGTAAAACTGTTATCTTATTTATTTAATTATTTTTTCTTATTACCACCCTTTGTGTGCGATGTTGTTCGTGACTTTTCCCGTCTTTTCGAGTTATAGGGTGCGTTTGAACACAACCCTTTTAACAGTTCAAAACGATAACACATTAACTTATTTCAAATACGGCCCGTAGTTTTGGATGCTTAGCAACTGTGGTCACGGGAGAAACGTAGTAAAGTTAATTATAATGGTCAAAAGTGTTTTATTTAAATGTGTACTTACGTTCGTTCAAAGTTAAGCCGTGTTAGAGTTTTTATAGTTAATAAGGCCTTTGTTTTTTTACTGGTTTTTACAAACATTTAATATTACGAAAGGTAAAGGTTTTATTTCAGAATTTTTCCATTTGTACTTGCTGTTCCTGAGATTAGCGCGACAAACAAAACGAACATACCAACTATATTATGTGTTCGCCTGTGTCTATACACAGGCGAACACATAATAGAGATCGCTATAAAACAATTACACTACCTAACCATTAGAATAATACATCTCAGTCTAGGTAAATAAACCAACTGTTTTAGTAGTAATGAATAATTTATTCTCTGACGTGGCGCTAATGTCGCCATTAGTGCGAGCCGTGGTAAAATCGATTGCATTAAAACAAATCCATTTGAAGAATTTGCCATTTATTGAGCTGATGGAACAATTTTTAATGTTCAATGATTTTATTATTGTCAAAGTGGGCGTGTCTAAAGTTAGAAATAATAAAATACTGTCTATAATTTACGCGAGTAGTACACATTTAAATAAAACACTTTAACGGTTTAAAACGCGATATATTAGTTAAACTTATTTGTCTCCCCGTGACCACGGCTGCTGCAAAGCATCCGAAACGTCGGGCCGAAGTTAAAAATCATTTCCAAATAAATTTAACTAATATGTCGCGTTTTAAACCGTTAAAGTGATTTATTTATAAATATTCCTCAATTTAAGAATCATTCATTCATGTAGCTAGGTTTGCATTAGATGGATCGTAATTGCTTACGATCCATCTAATGTTGTGGTTCTCGTCGGCTATTGTCTCCGAGGTGGTTGTAGTAGGATTTACCACACCACGTTACTATTGCCCGTCGTGAGCGTGCATTAGGAACACACCATAAAAACGTCAAACTCGCGGATAGTATTTCGATATTTCTACCCCTCATTTAATATCTAGACTTCCACACGAAGTCCAGCATGTTTCCGAGATGTCTTAAATTTATTATTAGTAATGCATTGCTAGAGTTATACCAACGAGCCAGTCAAAGCTTATACAATATTCATCATTTGGGTTTGAATAAAAATATAATAAGCCATAAATGATATTACAAATATACTCTTTTAAAACCACTTAAAATTATATTTTATGCTTTAAAAGAAACTTCTCTTTTTCAACAGAATTTTATCTAATTACCGACATAAATAAATTTTTCAAATACACAAACAGTGTGAAGCAAAATTAAATTTTAACTCCAAAGTAAATTAAAGGAATTTCACGAGATCTCAAATTACAAAGGTGCCTTTTTTTAAATTAAAACAACATCAACATGATTGTTTTAGTGAGTTAAAGAAGTGAATTGAGGAGTGAAATCTTAAACAGGTAACGAATAATTGTACGGTGTTATATTTCGGCCGTCTTCTAATTTCATTGTAATTGTTGGTTTGTTTCAACCGATATTTTGCAGCTGGGCTCCGGTCCCTCATAGGGGATAAGGTTTACAGCGTAGATGATCTAGTAGAATAATAGATGCGTAGTAGTAGATCCTCTCCTCAAAACTTTATTATTTTTCACGCATGATGGAAATATAGAAATTAAAAATCGATTGCGTAAGAGGTGCATGTTTCAATAAGTTGAAAAAAATTGACGACGACGTGTAGGACCCGGTAGCTCAATTAGTAATCCCAATGCTTTTATTTTCCGCAGAGTTTCGGACCCAGGACTTTTCTCTTAACACTACTACTAATGTTAAATAGCTGAAGAATTTGTTTGAAGACGCTAATCTCAGGAACTACTGGTTCGAATTGAAAAACTATTTTTGTGTTGGCTACATAACACTGTGACTTAAAGTCACGCTGTATAAATATATAGCGTTATAGAGACGATTGGAGCAAAGAAACAGTGGAAAATATAGATAAACGAAGAAAATTATTTTTTTATTCTTATCTTTGAAGGTTTTCGTTGTCCCTGACAATATAATATATCTCTTAGGATTAACCCCAAAAAATCAATAACTCGTGAAAATTCTTCCTTGTAGTTTAAATACAAACATAGATGAAACATATGGTACACGTGGCTCTACCATATGCCGTTGTGTTGTTTTGATGTAAGATTAAGCTCATTTCTTATAATATTCCGAGCATTGGCGAAACGGACAAAGATCAGTGTGCACTATAGATGTGTTGTAACATATAAGCTCAATTAGCGTTTTATTTATTTAATTTAAAAACTTTAATACGGCTAGAGGAGCAACACGGAACGCTGCAGGTGCCGCTTCAAATGCCCGTGACATATTTTTTTTTTCAATCTAAATAGAGAAAGTATATTTTTGTTAAGATCGATATATTGTTATTCAAGTTTTTATTTATAATGCCTGAATGTTTTAAATTATTTTTCACTGTTAAATAAAACAAAATCATCATGAAAATTCCGAGCGTGACAACCAATTATTAGAAGTAAAATTTTAACTATTTTAAACACGAAATATAATAGTTAACAATTTTTTAATTTAATTCAACGTCCCGATATTTCAGGTGATTTGCAGGACATTAAGTGAACTTATGTATTTTGCGTTTTACACCGATAGAATTGTACTAGCTAAAAAAGGGTTCTAAGTTCAAAACTATGTAATAAATATATTTAATAAAGAAACCGATCTGAGTCATTTTCACAGAAACGTATCTGCCCCATGCCCCACTCAGGGAAAAAGGAGTTGCATCGAACACACAATAAGAGAAACCGGTATAAACTTGAGTTGAATGTGAATGAGGATGCCCGAAATGCTAGTGAGATATGGCTAGTGCTAGCATGATATATGTTAAAGCCCGGAGACAAAGTCAATATTGATAGAGTTTATGTGCCATTTACTTTTTCATCCCCGCGTTACAGCCCACAGGAATTCCTGCTAGGCTCGCTGTTTTACATTCACGTTGCTGCCGACTTTTGTGCATCAATATTTACTGTTTTGCGCCTGCTAACTCTTAGAGATTTTTCGTTTCGTTTTTTACAACTGCAAAATGGAATTGTGTAGCTTTCACGGCCATTGTTCAGCATATCATTGTCTTTCGGGCTGTTTAATTCTTCTAGCAATCGATGAGTCAACATCTCCTGATGGTCCACACGTGATGGCGAAACGTCGAGAACCTTTTCTCGCTCACATCGGCCGAGCAGCCCGAAAGACAATGATTTGCTGCAAAATGGGAGATTAGGTATCATTAGTAATCATCAAGTATAAATTAATATTTGGACATTAGTCTATCGTGTTTTGTTACACTAATATATAAAGCTGAAGAGTTTGTTTGTTCGTCTGATTGCTTGAACGCGCTAATTTCAGAAACTATTGGTTCGAATTGAAAAATTACTTTTGTGTTACTTAGACCTTTTATCGAGAAACTATATAAAACAGCGCTGCGATAAATAGGAACGAAGAAAGAGCGAAAAATGTGGAATAAACGGAAAAGATTATTCAACTTTGTTTTCGTTGCGTACGCTGCGAGAAAGGCCTAAAAACTATAAACAGGAGATTTTGCAACAACAAATTTTATGCCCAAAATATCTCACAACACCGAGATACCGAAATATAAATTAAAGTCAGAATTCCTTGAATGAAAATTAACTACCATCCAAACATTTGGGAGCATACAAAATCCCTATTATAAAACTTAAATCTTATAAATGTTTATTAAGGAAATATTTAATTTTAAACAACCCGTTGTAAGCTAGCAGTTTAAAATAACATTTAATTTATTAAATAAAACGTTCGTATTTTATTTATTTAAGAAAACTTTAAACGTTTTGAGCCAGATCAAATTATTTAAAGTTTTCTGTTGAAATACCGTTTTAAATATGAATATTTTCGTATCGCATTCCAAATAAACCCTCCATTTGCATGGAGTATTTGCTCTGTACATAGAATTTTAGTTTTAAGAGGCTTCATTCAGTACATATTTTTACGGGGGCGTTTGAGTAAAATGTTAAATTACAAAAAACGGTCTATCCTTTAAAAGGTACTCACTAAAATTTAAAATGAAACACTTACAACTGTTTCAAACGCATAGTATATAAAAAATGTTATTGCATATAGTTTAGATTAACACGTATTATTTACTTTCTAAGAAAATTAAACTTCGACAATGGGACATTCACTCGATTGTACAGGATGCATTTAAACAAGATGCTATCGACCTATTTTTGGCTTTGGGAATTCGGAATCCAACAGACTGAAACCGAAACTCGATTTAGCTTCACGGCTTTTTCATCTGTGGACGGTGGTTCGATATAATTTTCGTGTAAAAATCTTCTAGACGAAAAGTATAAATTAAAAAATTTGAAACATGTCAGACCTGGTGAGGACCGAACCCACGACCCTTCGATCATTAGTCACGCATCGATGCCATTAGATCAACTAACCCGTCACGATGCTTCTTCGTTATCATAAAAAAGAACTTCTTCATATTAATATAATAAATATAGGGGAGGTTATTTCTCTTATCGCCAACGTAATGTACTCCCCATACAAAGACCGCTGCAAGCTTATTCACTTAACCCTGTCCGAAGCATCGGCAGCTGCTAGCGTTTGCATCATCACTCTTCTTCGCTTCCATTTCGACAGCGCTTCTCTAAAAGCATTCAACAACTTTAACAGGGTAGAAAATTAACTACGGAGATTTTTGCACAATTGCTTTGTGCTCCGCCGTTTCAATGTATTTGTGTAGCTATCTGTACTGGGACGTAATTAAAATCTTTTAAACACGGCTCTAAGTGTTATTCACGAATACTGTCTGAAGTCTACGCGAGTAGTACCCGTTTAAATAAAACACCGTGTCCCCGTGACCACGGCTGCTGCAAAACATCCGTTATTAAAATAAATGTAATTAATATTTATCGCGTTTTAAACCGTTAAAGTGTTTTATTTAAAAGTATTATACGAAGTTGCTAAGAGAAATAGTGCTGAATTACGAGCATCATAAAGTAAATTTATTAATTTATTTTATTCATTCTTTATTGCACAATACACACAAACAATTAGATTGATCCAAAAAATAATATCTATAAACAATGGTAACGGTAACCTTATCGCTATTAAGCTATCTCTTCCAGGCAACCCTTCTTTCAGGTAAATCATTGTATTACTGACACAATTTACAAATACATAATATAAGATTAAAAGAAATATTTAGTTTCCTATTTCTATTTTTCCTATAGGTATATAATAGATTTATATGTTAGTTTACTTTTACACACAAGATTCAGACTTGGGTGCCTTGAAGGCTATAAAAGTTTTTTTCCAGGATTCAAACCTGTGCTTAACGCCATGCTTGTTAACACTTTTGTCTTTGTTCATATGGGTCATATGGTTACACGTGCATTGCGTTAAGTGCGTGAAGTATTGGGTTTGAATCCCGGGGAAAGAATAGATTGTTCCGGTCGGGCAGCGTACAGTAAATTAAAGAAAAGTGTACGCCCCAAGCCCCACATATGAAAAGTGGATGCATGCAAATGTTATCTACATACATAATTACACGTATCGTTAGTGTTGTAGTATTTTTATAGCGATTCTCATATTGCACTAAAAGGTGCCAGATCAAACAATGTATGTATTTATAAAACACACAATTTTTTATCTTCAAACACGAATGCTTTTACAGCGAAATTCAATAAAGTGGCATTAGTGTAGAGAACGAACAGACGACCGGGATCTACCTGGGAATATGAACATTCTATTTTGCACGGGCATATTTGAAAATTCGCGATTTACGACGCGAAATTGTGTATCACGCGAGGGCATTAAAATAAAGGCATTACATGACATTGTTAGATTAAATACTGTCTGTAGTTTACGCGAGAAACGAAACACTTTAACGGTTTAAAAGGCGAAATATATTAGTTAAACTTATTTGAAAATTATTTTTGACTTCCGAAGAGCCGAAGTTAAAAGTGTTTTATTTAAATTGATAGATAGTCCGAATTTTATTCAAAATTCTCGATCGTTTAATTTATTTTAACTACGGCCGGACATTTCACGTTTTCAACCGTTAAAAGTGTTTTATTTCAATCTGTACCACTTGCCACATACTCTATTTTAATTAAACAAGAAATTGACGGGCTTGTTAGTGTTATGGTCGATACTCAATATTTTTCTAAATAACTTTTTTTTAAACATATTGGACTTCGTCTGGAAATCTGGTTATTGAATGGATGGTAGGACTATCGCAATTCCGTCAGGGATAGGAACAAATGAAAACGCCGTGAAGTTTAATCGCGTTTCGGCTTCCGTACATTTACGAATATACGAAGCCAAAATCAATCGATAACGCATCTTGCTTAGATCTTATATGACTGGGAAGATATACTCAGATGTTATATGTATATAAGCGATTGTTGGATTTATGCTCGATTGATTATTAGCTTCCCGATGATACCAGTAACTATCCGAAGGCGTTGAGTCATAAAATAAATTGCAATGCTCCGTCGATCAAGTCTCGTGGCGGGACGTGGCTGCGGCTCCACGGACCATAAATCAACTCGACGCTTTTATGTATAAAAAAGGAAACGACCAAGAAAGTCGTTTATTTGTTTCCAAACTGTATTCGAGCGGTTCCCGGCTTCGATACTTTAATAAAAATCTCTATTCCCGGAATTGAAATTTCACATTTCGTCGCGCTGGGATGAAAGGATCGAGTTTGCTCGCAAAAAAAATTTGATAACTATTGGAGTTCAAAGTGCATTTCCTTGTAACACGACGGCATTTTTCAAAGGTGCTCGACAAGGTGTGAGGTTTTCTCGAGTGGTATACGAACGAGTAAGTACTTGCCGGTATGTGGACAGTGTGTGCGAAATCCCGTTTCCCCCTTGTGGGCCATGGGGCGAACACAGAATACACTGTCTGCTTCACCGATCCGTTCTTTTAACAGGGAAGTAGTTGATCAGACTTCTGCGCCCTAACAGAACGAAACTTATTTGTTTCTCTGGGGCTCGAACCCAGGGCCTCTGGCGCTTAACGCATTGCTAGGCAATATGTTTAACCGTTTGGCTACAGATGTGGACAGTGATGTAGCGTAATCTTTGAGTTTCAATTATTTTAACTTGAAAACTTTAATGTTTCCACATGTTATTGCGCATGATGGCAATATTAAAAATCGATTATACATTGAAAAAAAATTAAGAATCGGGCAGGACTTGAATTAGCTCGGTCCAAAGACTCGTTAGCCAATTGGTTAGAGCAACAGCACGGAACGCTGTGGATACCTATTTTTAACCAGTTTTAGGTCGTTGAACTTTTGATGTTGCACTTCGTCTGGAAAATGCAGATTATAAACCAGCGTAAAAAACGTGTAGTTTAATATCGTTTCGGTTTCAATCTGTGTATTTCCGAATATCCAAAGGCAAAGTAGGTAAACAACACCGCCCAGTCAACAGTCTTCTTTAACATATAAAAAAATACCATCTAAATGTGTCTCGGTAAAGCAACAGCACGGAACGCTGACGATGCCGGTTCAAGTTCTGCCCGAGTCGGAAATTTTTCAATTCATTTTCGATTTTTGAATTATCTATGTTTTTTTTTTCGAATTCCAATTTTTAAAATATTTCAGAGTAATAACTTCTTACAGTTGACCGTTTCGTTACGTAACGCTTGACGGTGCCTGATAGTTTTGCTTCAATTTTTCTTAAAGGCCATCAATATGAAACAGTTAAGCTGTAGCATTCTAAGATAAAATAAATTCAATTTGGATGTTGTAGAATAAAGCTAAAATCATAATCGTCTTTACGTAGTCACGTACAAGGTATTGTGTTACTTTTCATTTAAATATACGCCAGTTTAATCTAGGTTTTCGTATAAGTAATAAAAACAAGTGATCACTTACATATTAAAACGAGCGGAATTTTAAAAGTTGAATGTTTTCATAAAAAAAAATATTACAATAACTTGCGGTAAGTGAGTCGTTTTATTCCCAGAGATTCTATATGGAGGATACGCAATGCGGAAACTCAGATGAGTAATTTTATTTTATTATAACATATAAATCATTTATAAGTAAGTTGGAAGAAAAATAAGTAATTGTTTCATCATCCAAATAGTTTTGTTTTAATCTCGTTTTGATAAAAGTTATGTAACAAAGACAGAAATATTTTTTAAACTAGGAAGTCTCACTTTACAGTAATGGTTGATTTAAATGGAACTAAAATACTATTTTTATGTTAAATAATTATCAAACCAATATCATTGTACATATAAAACCTAACTCATTTGAATTAAGAATCTTGAATATGATTCGTTTAATTTTAGATCAGTTATAATTATTAATATTGTTATATTATTTTAAACTTGAATATTCCGGTGTGTATTATAAAGATACATTTTAGATATTTACAAAAGGAAATTATAACAACACATATATTTAGTCTAAAAATATTGTATAGAGTAAAATCCAATCTTTTCAATAATAAATGAAAAGAGACCTGACTAATACATCAACTGACAGCTGAATTCGCTTTAGAAATCGAGCTGTGTAAAATATTCACTTGAACCAGCATACAAATAGAAAATAATCCACGAAGAAGAGATATTTGAATTTAGCGACAAAAAGATAAAACAGACACACTTTTATGGGAAAAAATCAAAAGAAAAGTGAAAATATAGTAAAGAAATGACCCTCTTCTCTTTGCGCTACATATTGCTACGCGTCTACAGCTACCGCTACGAGGCTACGATTAATGTAGAACCTTATTTTCTTCCGTCCATGCATACACAATTTAATACTTTTGAGGTAAATTAAAAACATAAAACGACAGTGCAACACCTGCATACAAATAAGTTTTTATTTGATAGCCGCATTGAAATACATTCACTGAATTTTATTTTTGTGCTAAATTGCTGTCAGTTGTGTAAAAACTTTATTGTGTCATACCACCTATGGGTATTAAAATATAGTCCTAATTTACAATAAATTTAAAGGAAAGGTAATTTTTCATTGCGTTATTACTAAACGTAGCGTTTTGATAAGTAAACGAAATAGAAATAGAATGAGTTTAAAGTTATTAAATTAGAACGACTTTTTAATTAAATTATACGATAGACATTTTCTTTTGAAAAGTATTAAAAGTGGATCTTTAACACATTTCCTCTTGGGTTTATTCATTCTGATCATCTTCATTTATTCTGATCAGTTCTTACAAAGATTAATGCTGTAATTTTCTATTACAATTTGAGTTCCATGTAACTATTTAATCTGTCTAAAGAGTGTGTATATTCAATCAAAAATCGAATTTAATTTAAGAACGCGAACGAACAAGTCCTAAATTTAATTTACCTGCTTGCTGACCCTACACAAAGTGACCGACGGTCAGGTATTTAGTATTTATAATTAAGTACACTTCAAACCGAACCTAACTGTTTGAGAGCTTCACTTTTCACAAAGGAAGGACTGTGGTCTGATTACAACCGCTCATTGAGAACAAGAGCGAACTTTAAACTGGAAATCAACTCTTTTCAGGTGCAACGGTTAATTCCATAAACTGCAGTTTCATTTTAATTACTTGTTTGGAACAACTTGAACCTCTGAACTGTTCCTTTGTAAATGGAAGGCTTGTTTTTGTATCTTTTCATTGTTTTCGCAATAGCGATTAACGTGAGCAGTCAGTTTGTTGTACATATTGTTTCCTATTTTTTATACTCGTCATTAAATGAATCATTACTATTATTTAATTATTTAACACGTATGCAAAAATGTATGCGATTACTAGCCGTAAAAAATACCGATGAAATTTTTCATATATTCATTATTTGAATAATAAAACTCGTATTTGTTTTTACAAATTCATACATCGCTACAGCATTTTTAAAATAATTTCGTAAGAAAGGAGAATACAGAATCTATTCAAAAATGTTATCCATGTTTGTATAAAAATGCCGTGTTCCATGGTTTTTACAATTTTTTTACATGACTAGAAGTAATGTTGAATGGAATGATTGCTTTTTATCATTTTATTATCACTCAAAACGTGACGCTCGATATATTATTATAAAATGTCAAAATAGAACCATGGAAAAAAGCATTCCACCGCATCCAAAGGTTACACAATTACATCGCCCCCAGAAATTAGCCTCACCTTTCCGTAGTTCGATCACATGGCTGCAAAACGCCCCTCGTCCCGCCAACGAGTCCTGAAAAGTTCCAACAACAAAATAACTTACCTCTTTCCTCAACCACTCTTCACTAGAAGTCGGCACATATTGTTCATAGTCACAAAGTCATTTCCACAAGTCACAGCACTCAGTTCCAAAAAATAACGAGCACAGTTGACATACACATCGGTACGTCACAGGCTAGCGCGAGCTCAAAGGCTTTCAGGAGCACCGCTTTGAAAGATCACTGGCGAGGATATGAGGTCCAAACGGACCCGCGAGCCCTTTTATAAGGCGATGGGGTGGAAACGCGCAGGCGTCCAACACCCTGTTGCTTCATAGTGCTGTGCGAATTTATGGCATCGACATCGATAAAATAATTAATAATTCAAAATCTTTTATTTCCTTTGTACTGCGTGGATGATAATAATTTTTATTGTTTGTTTTTAACATTAAGTATAAAAATTAAATAATATAATATCAAGTCAAAGGGCGTCAAAGTTTCCCGAAATTAACAAACAAAAAAAAACTTTACCAAACTTCTTGTCATTTATGTATAAAATGAAGAACAAAAATATATATATTTGATATACTGATCTTTTTTTTTTTTTTTTGTTCTGTGTTAAGGAAACTACGAAAAAGATTACGTAGATACCTTACCAGAAGAAAAAGTTTTTGCATATCGTCATTAAATTTTAGTTAATGACGATATGCAAAAACTTTTTCTTGTTAATGAACTATATGACAATTAAGATACTATATTATATTAAATTTTAGTTAATGACGATATGCAAAAATTTTTCTTGTTAATGAACTATATGACAATTAAGATACTATATGTATATTTATCGAGATTTGTGTGCTTCATATACAAATCTTACAGAATTCTTTTAAAAAGGATTTCTAACGTGCAAACGCCATAAGATAAGTTAAATAAATAATTATATTTATCGATATTACCCCTTGCGCATCACTAGACGACCTGTCCTCATACCTATGCAACCTGTAACGCGCCCGCCACCCCTAACCCTGCACCCGACTTATCAAAAAACTTATGTTTACGGCAAACTTAAACACACAAAAACATTTAATAGAAAGAAGCGTTTTATTATTAGTAGATCGAGAAATTTGATTTCTGTTAAAAGTAATAATTTTATAAAAAAATTTCATCTATATATAAACCAAAGAAAGTGTTTTATAATACGATATCAAAAAAAGGAAGGTATCCCATAGTAGTAATTTTACTCTCAGTTCGATCTTAACAATGCCCGATGACATTTTGCATTTTACATATTTACTTTAAAATTATATTTGATTTAAAATTACCACAATCTGAGCAATTAAACTAATAAAAAGCAAAGAATGAAAATATTAGTTTCCACATTTAAGGCTTTTTTCATTTTGTATAACTATATACAGGATTTCCATGAAAATTAAAACGTGATATATATTAATTAAACTTATTTGAAAATTGATTTTTAACTTCGTCCCGACGTTTGGCATGCTTTGCAGCAGCCGTGGTCACGGGGAGATGCTATCTGTGACTGTTAAAGTGTTTTATTATTTAATACAGGATATATCTTCTTTATTTATATAGACTATCTCTGTTTGATACATTTACATAAGAAAACGAAGGAGGTTCTTAATGGAATTTATTTTCTTGTCTCTCACATGCACAGAGTCTTAACGATATCAATTTTTAAATCTGGATCTCAAAGCTTCTCATTAGCACCGGAGATTAAACCCAATTAGCTGCAAGTCAGGGCGCCCTCTGATTACACAGCAAGACAAAAGTTGAAACTGCAGTCCAAGAATACTGTGACAAGCAATGTTCTTTGCCTTTGTCCTATAGATTGCCTATATGACAATGTGTATGGTTAAATACTGCCTATAGTTTACGCGAGTAGTACATATTTAAATAAAACACTTTAACGGTTTAAAACGCGATATATTAGTTACACTTATTTGACGGGGAGGCAGGAAGTCTCATCGTGACCGCGGCTGCTGCAAAGCATCCGAAACGTCGGGACGAAGTTAAAAATCATTTTCATATAAGTTTAACTAATATATCGCGTTTTAAACCGTTAAAGTGTTTTATTTAAAAGTGTATGGTTACTCACTATTAGTTAGTAATTCATTAATTAGTAAATTCACTAATTTGGCTAGTAAAAATTTACTGTAGAAAATAAAAGTATTAAATACTGTCTGTAGTGCGCTGTACACTTTTAACGGCTTAAATTATCTATGTTAAAGCTGAAGAGTTTGTTAGTTTGAACGTCCTATCCCAAGAACGACTTACCGCTGACTACTTTAGGGTATGTAACATCACGCTGCGTCATACTGGAGCGAAGAAACAATGGTGAACTCGAAAATCTGGGGAGAATTTTCATTTTCGAAAGCTCCTGATGTGTGCGCTGCGAAAACGACGATAAAATGAATGATTCCTCTTAGATACGATACAAAAAACCGCGGCAGTATGTGTCTATCTTTCAAACTTAACTAGCGCAAAATTAATGTATTATTAAATACTGTCTATAGTTTACGCGAGTAGTACACATTTAAATTAAACACTTTAACGGTTTAAAACAATATTATTAAATTGGGGGATATATTTCACTTAAAATACTATAGGCAAAATTATAAACAAAATATATCGAAATATATCTTCGTTGAAGGGATTCGCTTATTAAAAATTGAATTGAATGGATTTTGCCCCTATTGAATGATCATTCCGTCGATCAATCGGACTTTTTGACAAGTGAAGTTCTAATTTGACACAGAAAATGCTAGCTAGAAGCTGATATCGAGCGGTAAAGTTAGCGACTTTACTTTTAGTCTTGAGGCTAGTAGAATAAAAAGGTAGTCGCGCTTTAATAGTTACGTGGTGTAAGTTTAAATTTAATTAAAAAGTAACGGTAGCCGCGGCTTTAGTTGAATGGAAAGTTTGTATTGTTTCATATACACGGCAAAAATTAATTACGAACAACGATTTTGTTGGAGATTTATTGATTGGAAACCGCTAAACTAAAATGGCCGTTAGTTGTGTATATGGAATTCAACGCCTTCTTACAATCAAGATCTTTAGGCATAAAATTGTGGACGTACCACGCTCCAAGTAGTAATTAAAATTCTATTTTTTTACTTGTCTTGTATATTTTGTAGTACTTATCTGTGCTCGCGACTTCGTCGACGTGAAATAGTTATTTTTGGCATAACTGTTACCCATTACATAGTCCGCGTCCCGTCACGTCGTTCTTGCGAGATAGTCTTAAAAGATAGATACTGTATTACAATTAATCAAGAAACAATATCTCATAGCTTTCTAATCCTTCCTAAATAATTTTCCCCGTTTTTTTCACAATTCCCTATGTTTTTCGCTCCTATTGGTCACATTGTGATATTTAATAACCTAAAGCCTTTCTTGATACATGCTGCAACCAATATAAAAATTTAACCCGTTAATTCCTGAGATTAGATTCAAATAACCTCTTCAGCTTAATATATTAGTGAAGGTTATTCTAATATCATATATATGCTGAAAGCCTTACACAATTTATCTATTCTAATATTTTATAATTTATCATTTACCGATTTTATTTTATTATTATTTATTTATAAATAATAGAAGTAATATAAAGGTTGTCTAAGTGAATAAAACCGAACTCAGCAGCTTTAGAGACTGCAATGAAAATTTAATGCTATCGGTCTTCAAAGTAACTAAGTCTAGACTGCCTAACATTTCATAAATCGTTAATTTAATGTAAGTTGAATCACTCATGGCGTTTTTATTTATACGGAAATAAAGATATAAATAATAAAAACATTTTAAACGGTTTTATTTAGATCGACCCGTATAGAATTTATTTATTTGGGTCAAAATTAGAAATTGATATTTAAGCACTTTCCCGTTGTCAGATTTATGTGAAATCTGGTACACACGGTAATTAAATAGTTAAGATGAAAATACAATATAATAAAATCAAAAACCTTATAAATCTAAGATGGCCGCCGGTACAAAATGGCGGATTACATATTTTTTCTTAACCCCCTCAAAATGGGTATCAAATGAAAGGGATACTCTAGTAAAACACGATTATTACGTCACAATTTAAATTTTTTTTGTAGCTTACAGTACAAAAATGTAAAATTGTTTAACTTAAAAGTTTTTTTAAGTTGATACTTGTTTTTTTAAGTGACAGTCAAAGCATAAAATCATTTATTCACCTAGGTTACAACCAGTTGAAAACTAAATACATTAGTTTTACATATACTACCAGTTTTCATATCAAACATACTAATGAGAAGAACTGTCAAGAATCTTGCCATCACTTGTGTTTATTTTTAGGTTCAGGTTAGTGTCACACACATAAATTCCAATAGAAAGGACGGCCACGAGATATCAAACACCTGGGATCCAACTTAACAATTCTGGATTTAAAAAATAGCATACCGGCAAACGCGAAGACACCGTTAGTCAATTGCAATTGTGCAAGGACCCGGCCAGCTTCGCCAAATACCAACTTCGACGGAACAGATGGCGCTAGCGTAGCAGATTTTACTTTGACGTCAGAGGCACCCTCTATCTTTAATCTCCCCGTGACTACAATTTTTTTAATAATTTGAACATATATTTATCGCGTTGTAAAGCGTTCAAGTGTTTTATTTAAATAAATAAACTGTTATATAGAATACCGTTATGATTCTATTACAGAGATTCAAATAACCAAGCGGTTTCGCTGTGTTTATTCCATAAATAACATTCTAACAACATTTCCAGATTGATTTGTATTATAAAGCGGCACTGCGAAAATATTTTCCATCGTCGATCAGCGCGAGGGATTCGATATCCTGTCGAGACCGATAACGGCTTGAAACGGAATAAAATCATTTAAATCCGCTGAAATGAACAACATTTTCTTATTTACAATATTTATTTATTGTTTAAATGATAGAGGGATCGACAAGCATGGCAAACCAAAACATGGCTAAACTTTAAGGCGCAATTTCAGATTTTCAAACATAGAACTACTTTTAAATAAAACTTTGTTTTATTAAAAAGTTGGAAATACAACTTTAACGGTTTAAAACGCGATATATTAGTTAAACTTATTTAGAAAAGATTTTTAACTTCGGCCCGACGTTTCGGATGCTTTGCAGCAGCCGTGGTCACGGGGAGACAGTCACGGGCCGAAGTTAAAAATCATTTCCAAATAAGTTTAACTAATATATCGCGTTTTAAACCGTTAAAGTGTTTTATTTAAATGTGTAATACTCGCGTAAACTATAGACAGTCCAACTTGTTTTAAGTAATTTCTAAATCGATTGATAGGAACCCACAGCCCGATGATTAATAGCCATACATTAATAAGAAACGCAAATGATGATAAACGCATTCTGCAATTTGTTAAAAAATTATTTTCAACAATAGTAATTCGTAAGAAGTCTCTAAAGATATTTTCTTTTCTATTTGCTCAAAGAACGTATTTATACCCTTGTTTTTTAATTAAGGATATAGTTCAAGCTCCATTTACGATAGTTCGCTGTGCTGTTGTATGCATATTGGGTTTTGACTTCTTTTGTATGTGTAGACTGTTAAAATTAATGGGGAAAAAATTGCAAATAATAAACACACACTCAAACTTATTCTTTCTATCGTTGGCCTTTTAAATGTGTAGAATAAAACTTAGCGATAGAAGGAGTGGCGGCGAGTTTCTTGCCAGTTCTTCTCGTTCGTTCTACGTCCTTTAGAGTTGGAGTTTTTAACAGGTGAGTTAATTTAGAGTATACTTAGTTACGTGAATAAATGTTTTTGACTCTGACTTTGTTTTTTCTGTCCAGTCGTTTTAGCGTTTACCTTCGTCAATTCTCTAAAAATAATAGGATCAATACATATAATATTATTTCACAAACGTTGCTAAAATCCTATTTTCACTAGTTGCTTTTACATGGTTGAAGTCAGGATCAAAGTACTGTTGTATCGGAATGCTAGTACATACAGTAATCCTAATGCGTAGTTTCTGCTACTGTAAACTTTGCACTTTGAGTGAATTTTGTGTTATTGGCTCTACGGTAGTTAACGTTTTTTTATTTTTTTTGAATTTTTATTGAATTTCCTAAAAAAAATACTTATCAAGTGCTATTAAAAACGGTGTATATATTATATAACAATGCAACAAATAATTGGTTGTCATGCATGGATTTAGATCAAATTTGTATACCATAAATATAACAAAATTCAATGGGGGAACATTTTTTCAAATATATTGGAATAAAACGCTTTAACGGTTTAAAAAGCGATATATATTATTACATTTATTTGAAAATCATTTTAACAACGGTCCGATGTTTTGGATGATTTGCAGCAGCCTTGTTCAGAGTAAGACTATCGCGTTTTAAACCGTTAAAGTGGTTTAAAACGCGATATATTAGTTAAACTATCAAAATAAGTCAATTCTTAAGTACCCGGCCAGTTTCGCCAAATACCAATTTCGACGGAAAGTTTACAATTTTTACTTCGAAGTCAAAGACATCCTCCATCTTTAATCTCCCCTGACCACGGCTGCTGCAAAGCATCCGAAACGTCGGGCCGAAGTTAAAAATCATTTTTAAATAAGTTTAACTAATATATCGCGTTTTAAACCGTTAAAGTGTTTTATTTAAATACGTTTATTTGGTTACTACTTCGTACGCAAAGTTTTGCAAAATCCTTCAACTCTTAACATTAAGCTGTTACCCCGTCGTCGCGGCCGCGTCCCGTCGTTCTTGCAAGTTAATTTTAAAAGATATATACTTCCGGACCTTTTTTAGATCATTTAAAAAGAAATCATTCCATCCTTATATTTTTTTGGGTATCTTGAACTGTTTTCGCAGTGTACGCAATGGAAAGCACAAGGATCAATCATTTTTCCCGTTTTTTCGACATTCTCCTTGTTTCTTCGCTCCTATTAGTGACAGCGCTATGTTTTATAGCCTTATAGCCTTCCTCAATTAATGCTCTAACCGACACAAAACATATTTTTCAATTTCAAACCAGTAGTTTCTGAAATTAGCGCGTTCGAACAAACAGACTGTTCAGCTTTATATATTAGTATAGATATAGATATATATCGAATGGGACAAATATTATAGCGAAAAAAGGTTTACAGCTCATCTTGTTTACACGTCATATTGCTTATTATGCATAATTTTGTTTGTCCACCTCCATCATAAAAAACATGGATTAAAAGAATCCAATCTTTATAAAATGACTGTCTACAAGTCTAATCACATTATAGACATATTTCTGTGTGTCCGTTTAAATTATCAATTCTTTATTTAGAAGCTAGAAATTGATCAGACATCGCTAGTTAAAGCATTTGAGTATTCAGCCGCCGAAGCGATAGAGAAAAACAATACAGTATAGTTTAAATGTTTATCTATAGATTGTCATGCGAAAGAAACACATTCTTTTCCAAATTCCTTTCTAGATAAGTTCAGATCGCTTCTGCACGATTTCACCCTGATTAAACCTTACAGAATGAATTCCTCTGAAGAAAGGGAAACACGAGTCATTGGTGCGCCCCCTTGATTTTTACACGTTCGCGTTTTTTCGGATGGTAAGTGAAAATTGATCTTCATTTAAATTATTTCTTTGAAGAGCCGGTCTTAGTATTACAATGGTTTTCGTTCATTGGTTTCAAATAATTTTATACACTTCGTATGTGTCACATATTTTAAACTAGCTGTGCCCGCGACTTCGTCCGTGTGAAGTAATAATTTTGGGCATCAAAATTTATGTTTGCAAACAAAGCCTTTTACAAATTTCACCTGTAACGGATGACATCGTCCGCGTCTAATCGTTTTTGCGAGTTAATTTCAAAATATAGGCATATACTGTCGTAGACTTCTTTTAGATCATTTAAAAAGGAATTATATTTTAAATACTGTCTATAGTTTACGCGAGTAGTACACATTTAAATAAAACACTTTAACGGTTTAAAACGCGATACATTAGTCTCCCCGTGACCACGGCTGCTGCAAAGCATCCGAAACGTCGGGCCGAAGTTAAAAGTCATTTTCAAATAAGTTTAACTAATATATCGCGTTTTAAACCGTTAAAGTGTTTTATTTAAATCATTATTTTATACTTTTTTGAAAGACTATTCGCAGCGCACGCAACGCGCTCAAAATTTTAGTTTTTCGCTCCTTGGTCGCTGTCTGATGTTATATCCTAAAGCCTTGCTCAATAAATGTTTCAACCAACACAAAAAAGAACCGTTCAATTCGAACAAGTAGTTCCTGAGATTAGTGCGTTCAGACAAACAAACTCTTCAGCTTTATAATATTAGTTATCCTCGTAATTGCAGTAACATTTGTAAATACAGTATTAGTGAAACAAACATATACACGCTATTATCGTTATAACAAAAGATCAACAAAGTGGATTCAGCGAATTCGATATTCGAAATATTCCCTTATTCTGCCTGTCCAAAAAACAAAGAGGCTGTATAAAAACAAAGCCTAGTTTGTCGAATGATTTATCAATGTGCATTAACATGACCGTTTCCCAGTACGTGTTGTGTTTCTGCCCGCAAGCGATTAAGGTTGGACTCACCGAAATTTACTCCATTACCGACTCATTACTACATACCGTGGGTATTTTAGGTCCAAAACAACAATAATTAACGATTAATTTATTTTTATAAAATGCTAAAATGCTAAAAATGAGGTCAACAGAGACTAAGGATGGACGGTGTCCGTAATGTCAAAGTCAAATCGATCTACTCAAAACTGCGCTAGCGCCATCTGTTTCCTCGTGATTAGTATATAGAAGAACTAGCTGGATCATTACTCATCTATCAATCATTATTATCGGTGAAAATAAATCAACTTTTCAATACAATTTCGCAGGCGGTCCCATCGATTTCATTTTGTGATTGTCACACCCTGCTTTCTTTATAATCCCACATTTGAAATATCTAATTTCCAAAAAATCCTCAAATCTGCTTCTCTAAAATTGAGAATTTATTTTTTCCAAGTCGATTAATAGCCGGTCCAATTAACAACAACAACAACAAAATTCAACTAACATTTAACTAGAAGTGACAATCGTAACTGACAGTTAAAATTCTTGAAGTTTGGCGTTTCAATATTCACAGATAGCAGATGCAACTGACTGTTGAGAGGGACAACTTCTTATCATTGATAGGTTACTTCATACAAAATACAATTTAGGCGTTTCAATAACACTTTGACTGATAACTATTGTTTACAATGGCGACAAACTGTTACAGATTTAGCTACCAGCCGATTTTGACGGATTTCCGAAAGATTACGAAATGGTTTACAAGCGTTAATAGCTTCTGAATATTTCTTGCGTTGCTTTTTTTATTAAACGTAAGAAAAAATGAAATTGTTTAGTGATGAAAGTGACGCTGAAATATTTGAGGTCAAGTTTATTGTTGTATATTTAAGACTATTTAAAAAGATTTTGAACTGTTTAGGAATAGTGGAGTTTCCGTTCTTTTTAATCGGTGTTAGATTTTATTAGAATATCGAAATCATCTGCAAGCCGTATTGCAGCTGCGAGTATATCCAAAATTTATAAAAATTTCAAAAAATTCATGAGGTAGCAGGTTTTCCCAAAGTTTTGGGTGATTGATTACGTGTGTGTCTATCGCCAAGTTCATTATTATTCTAATCTATAATAATGTTAAAAAGCTGAAGAATTTGTTTGTTTGTTTTAAATGATAAGTATTATGACGGTAATGTAAAGCTCTTGGATCAAACAAAAATAACAACCGCAGACGAAGAGCTAATATTTCTACGACACATGTAAATAAAGAGTACACTTGTTTGAAGTGATACTTGAATTGAATTAAAATGAATAAGAGATGCATGAAACACGTGCACCCCTGCGCTCGGTGACAGGTTAACAAATTACAGTAGGGCGAAATGTTTACCTCTACAGTCTCTACTCTAACTGAGTTATATGAGATCGTAGAATAGTATTGTAATAATAAATACTAATTAAGAATTAGTAGAGCTGGAATGTTCTGAGGAAGGGGTGGCCCGTCGTCCGACCTTTGCTGGTAAACCAATAGGGATACAATTAAAAAATAAATATTATTATTTTTATTAGCTTCATTATTTATAACCTATAGAAAAGAAAACATACAAAAAGAGAAAACATCTTAAGTGCAATAAAAGGCGGCCTTATCGCTAAGTAGCGATCTCTTCTAGGCGACCTGAAGAAAAGGAGAAAAGTAATAGAAAAAGACTTATTAAGTGAGTAGGTGTAGATTGGTATAAAAATCATACAACCCTTTTCGTACAGTTAAAATTTTACTTTTATTTTAGCAGACAAAATTAGTTAACTTTTCCTTCCCTTAAATAGACATTTTTCATAGAAGAGGACTAGTAACTTGACTCTTAGATTTGGTCTGACAAGATCTAGTTATAATAAATGTCGTGTTTGTTCGCTTTAGAACTCTGCCCTAGCGAGGGCTTAAATAATCGAGTGTGCAAACGGACATCAGACAACTGGCACGAGCATATTTATCAAGACGCTGCACGGAACATTCGACCTTATTACCTTCAGTACCTGACTAATTTTCCACGTCAGCTTCTGAGTTTGATGTATACAACATTGTTTAATGGTGTAGAATGTTATAAAAATAAACACAAGACACTCTTATAGACTAAACTAATAATAATTGAATATTTGTTTTTTTTTATTAAATTGGGATATTAAATAAGACATGCCCGTTGCTTTAATCCACCGGTCGCGGGTTCGATTCCACCAAATCCTGTTACTAAACATGTTGCTGAAATAAACTTATTAGTTTCCCAAAAAAACATATTTGACTCTCCGGATAGTTTTGGATATTGAAGTGGTACATAATATATTTATGTTTATTCTCTATCTCTTTAATATTAAAATTACAACTTTCGGAATTTAAATAAAACATTTTAACGGTTTAAAACGCGATATATTAGTTAAACTTATTTGAAAACGATTTTTAACTTCGGCCCGACGTTTCGGATGCTTTGCAGCAGCCGTGGTCACGGGGAGGCTAAAGATGGAGGATGTCTCTGACGTCAAAGTAAAAAATTGCTACGCAAGCGCCATCTGTTCCGTCGAAGTTGGTATTTGGCGAAACTGGCCGGGTCCTTACAGAATTGACTAACGGTGTCTTCGCGTTTGCCGGTATGCTGTTTATTGGGATCCAGAGTTTTTAATATGGGATCCCAGGTGTTTGATAATTTGAGGCCGTCCTCCCTATTGAAATTTCGGTGATTTTCGATTTCAATTGCTTCGCGTACCAATCTTGGAAAAAATCGACTCTCCTATGCGAGGATTTTTGGCTGGTCAAAGCGAATGTAATGATTGGGCCCTTCCGATGAGTGTTGGCATAAAAATCCATTTTCAAATAATTTTAACTAATATATCGCGTTTTAAACCGTTAAAGTCTTTTATTTAAATGTATACTACTCGCGTAAACTATAGACAGTATTTAACTTTCGGAATACCACCTATCACCGTGCACAGATGGAAAGCCGTGAAGCGTAATCGCATTTCGGCTTCAGTCTCTACAATTCGCTTAAATGTTATATGGCTGGGGTACCTTTCATTAACCCCCATGTTTGTTCGTCCTCCCTCATAAACAAAAACTTATAAGGACTTCTTAGCATAACTCATGACAATGCCCAATAATCTTTTTACTAAGTTCTAACTACAATATGACTAGCCTTAAAAATCGATCAGTTATTCCTTTAAAATTAAAAAAAAAAAAAATTTAACGGTTTGAAACGCGACATATTGAAAAATTAAGAAACAATTATTTTTTAGAATTGCCAATGCGATTTCGGATGCTCTCAACAGCCGAGATCGAAACGAAGCGTTCGAAAATAACATACTATACGAAAACTTATATACATAGAGTTATGAGCCGTTAAACGTGTTTTATTCAAATGTATACTATTCGCGTAAACTACAGGCTAGTAATCCCTTTGTAAATAAATAGTTTCAGGACGAAACTAACACTCAACGTTCATGATAGCATCTCACCCTAAATATTTCCGTCCAATCATTGCGAGGTCCCCCACGGGACAATAATTGCAATATTTAATGCTTTCCTACGCAATAAAAACCCAATGCAGCTGTGTTGCATTACACATGCTTGTTACAATGCGTACTATTGTTATTTATTCATTTAATTTTACAAACGGCAATAAAACTTTATCTGACCGCCACTGTCATGGCGTATCATTTGTTTTTTTATACTTTTTTTTCACGTTGGTCCAATAGTGGTCACCGACTAAACAAAGTGGATTTAATACCCACTTCAAATGTTTTCGCCTCTGTAGCTAAATGGTTAAGCGAACCTAGCTAACGTTAAGCGCGATTTGGGTTCGAATTCCGGGAAAACAAATTGTTTCGGTGCGGCAGAGTACAGAAGTCTGATCAACTACTTGCCTGCTAAGAAATCAGATCAGTGAAGCGGACACAGAAATGTGTTCGCCTCACGCTCCACAGGGGGAAATGGAGTTCAGTCACTTCAAACATTTTCTCAGTTTTTTTATTTTTTTTAACATGCTATTTTTATATATACTATATAATATGGTAAGTAAAAGTTTATTATCATTGTTTTAAAATATTTGTTGTTCTCAAACGAGAAAAAAGTACTTACGTATGTTAATTTGAAAGAACTGTTCAAATAAAACACTTTAACGGTTTAAAACGCACGGCTGCTGCAAAGCGTCCGGAACGCCGGGCCGGAGTTAAAATAATTTTCAAAAAAAGTTTGACTAATATATGTCGCGTTTTAAACCGTTAGAGTGTTTTATTTAAACAGCTACTACTCGCGTAAACTACAGACAGTACTGAAAGAACTGTCTTATTATTTTTTTTTTTAATTCTAACCCCCTAAAGTAAAGATACATTTCCCAAAGCTATAAATTCACACCGATCCATAATACGGAACACCTGATCAAAGTGAATTCAAACTAATGGCAGTCCATAAGGGTCCAACTAAGAGATTTTCTTTGGATTGAATAGGGATGAAAAATATTACCCTAAGCGTAGCTATGACGTCATTTGGGGGCATATTTTTTTAGTCACGGGAGTACGATACATAGAGGCGGGTTAAGTCAACACGGACACAGCATTTTTATGGGCCCGTGTTTAATAATCAACGGGTCGGTGTTTCGATATCCACCGGGTCCAATATGGAACGCTGTAGATACCACTGTTCAATCTAAGTAAATAGATTTTTAATTTATATAATTTCATCGTATTTAAAAACATGTGAAAAATATCAAAACAACGGGTATACAAATATATGTTTAATAAATACAAAACAATATAGGGCAAATACACATACACTGCGGTATTGTTTAGGTTTATTTTTTTTTTCACCACCCTTATTTATGAATACATACTTTTTAACTTACATTTTAATTTTATATGTATTCTTGGCTTTGTTTAAGGTTTGATAAAGGAAAAACTTATTGTTTTAATCTGGGTAAGAATATCTCCCTGTACCCCCTGAAGTCCCAAGAGGTGCTGGCGATCTGTTGATGTTCTTGTTCGTCTACACAATATCTGGTAGAGTCTGAGCGTATGGAAAGGATAATATAGTAGAACCCGTTTCAGATCACGCTTATTACGATTTCTCGCATATTACGCCAATTTAAAGCAGTCACTGTAACTTGAGACATATTTTTATACATTTCTTAACGCTAAGTGCTAACACGATACATCATCCCGTTTACGTTGGAATTGAGACGAGAAATATTGTGATATTAAAATGTTTCTATATAAAATCTATTTTAGTTCGCTACTGAGATTCACGTAACGATTTCTATGTTACATACGCCGTTAAATATAGGAAAGAAGAAGAAAGATACAGATTGGAAGGTGTGAAGAAGGAAGCAAAGGGTAGGAGAGTACGATAAATTGGAGTAAGTTTTATTAGAATGGTTTTAATATGCAACAAATCGCGTAGAAAAGAATCTAACCAACTGAAATAAGTGATTTGTTTTAAACAACGTTATAATTAAAATCACACTACATATTTAATTTATAATTTACATATACCGAAATTTATAGCAAAATAAAATATAATCATATGTACCTAATTCGTCTTATTTTCCCCAATCCCGCATCGCTTAAGTTCACTACCAAGAAAGTCAATTTTTTACTTGTGCCGGTGGTGGCTTCATCGTACTTGCTTTCCGTTTCTTGAAGTTGCCAAACAGCTTATTGAAAAAATTGCTAATCGACCTGCCAACCTTCTGGAACACTTTTTTGATCTCTCGATACACTTGCTTGAAGAAATTCTTCACTTTTACCCATGCTTCGTACAGTTTGTGCTTATACTTGTCGTAGAGGAGTCCAATTAACTTTACAAGGCTACCTCTTCCCCTCTTCTTCATACTTGAAGTCTTAACACTTATAATACACAGGGCGAGTAAAAGAAATCGTATTTTGAGCTTCATGTCTTCTTAAAAGTAAACTGATACTAATTGTACTGTGATTTGCTTAATGTAATATAAGCAGAGAGTATTCATATCTAATCATATCTAACAATGGGTTAATCATATTTGTTTGAATACGGACATACAGACTTAAATGTTTTTAATAACATGTAAGTATTTTTTCTTTATACTACATTAATGGCATTATATACATTTCAAATCGACTTTACATTGAAAAAAAAACGACGGGCTGGACTTGATCTTGTACCTCAATTGCCATAACATCTGAACAAGGTGCTCTGTCGAACTATTTTGACTTAGGATATTCGGAAAGCCACAGTAACCGAAACGCGATTACACTTGAGGCTTTTTTATCTGTGGGCGGTGGTTCGTGACCTCGATGGAATTCAGTTCTTACCACTCAAAAATGAAGTCCAATATGTTTCAGGAAAAATATAAATTAGAATTATGTTTGACATTGTCGGGATCGAAGCCAAGACCCATTGCTACCATTAAAACAACAGGCTCGAAATTACGTAAACTACTCAATATCTTTCGTACCGTACAAATAACGTTTATTGTAATAACAAACACACACACTACTTGTTTGATCCACTTCAAACTCACTGTTGTTTCTTTTTAAAATGCTTGATTATCTTATCAATAAACTTCTTAATCGCCTTATAAGCATTTACGGATTTGGTTTTTATATTTTTGTAAATTTTGGTGAAAAAAGCTGTCATCCTCTTCCAAGTCCCCTGAATTTTCGGTTTAATATTGTTATACTGTTTCGAGATCCATCTGAACACCCCCCTTATTACAGCACTGTTGTTCCCCCTTTTCTTGGTTTCGGCCTCCCAAATACATAGTAAAAGAGAAAGAAATATATATGTTTGTATCTTCATTACGTTCTTTGCCAGTGTCTCAATACCAAGTAATGGTACATACAAATGACAATAGAAGGACTCAAAGTAAATATTATTCAATGTTAACATTAACAAACTATGTTATTATTAGTTACAAATATTTAAAAAACTATAATACTGTCTATTATTTACGCGAGTAGTACACATTTAAATAAAACACTTTAATATATCGCGTTTTAAAACGTTAAAGTGTTTTATTTTAAAAAAATATATAATAATTACCAAGACGTGTAGATAAAAATAAAATAAATAAATGTAATAACAATCAAAGAAAATTCTTTACTTTGTAGTTTTGTGCTATAAATGATATTTCAAGACTTTTTTTTATAAATTAAATCTTAATTAAAATTTCATTGATCTTGTAAATTTAAGATATTAATATCATGAGTTTTTTTAATTAAACAAAGAATAATTGTAATCACAAATAGTTGTAACAATTTATTTTTTCCATACGCTTTCAAATCGACGACACTATACAGTTCTAATTTTGAAACCTAGTATTCTATGTAATTTAGAATGAAAAATCATTTTTATTATTTTCAAGAAGGAAAATTCTGATATCTCATTATGCTTAAGCACAGTTATTAAAAAATACGAAAGAAAAGACCTTGTTCTATTAGGCGTAATAAATATTTTACTATAATCGAGAATGTATATCTATCATAGTGATTCGTTTGCACTATACGAAGTGGGTGTAATAAAATTAAAAACGTAATAACGTAAGTAACTACTTTATACTTGCGAACTGTGAATGTTCTTTTTCTATATTAGACACAATATTTATACATTTAAATAAAACGAAGTCTCCCCGTGACCACGGCTGCTGCAAAGCATCCGAAACGTCGGGCCGAAGCTACAAATCAGTTTCTAATAAGTTTTACTAATATATCTCGCTTAATCCGTCAAAGTGTTTTATTGAAATGTGTACTACTCGCGTAAGCTGTAGACAGTATGTAAAACATGTATACAGTTTCGTGTTAAAACACGCTGTTTTTAATCTAATCATTTACAGGTGAAAATTGTTCGTTACAAATTTTAAAATTCGAACGCGTTTCATAATAGTTGTGAGCGGTTGTGGTGCCGTGACATGCCGCCTCAACGACCGTGCCATGAAAGGGCCACACGGGAAATCATCATGTATGTCCAACACAAAGGGGACATACGTACCTCTCCCCAGTACTGTACGGGGACAGGTATATATGCTGTTACACTAAACGTTTAAACTTTTCGCACCTTTTGAGGTACGCATTTGAAACACAAAACAACTATTGTAAAGTACTCTTGAAAACCTAATTAATTTTCACATGTTATTGCACATACATAGTTTATAAAATGAAAATCCACAATATATTTGAAAAAAAAATTACAACTCGGTTTGTTGTTCTAACCAATTGAGTTGAATTTGTTCAACCTATTGATAAGAGTCTTGCCCGTGTAGTTTTTTTTTATAATTTATAAGTACGTTCCTACGTACAAGATGTGTTGTGCAATGTCTTCGTACTTTCGTAATAATAATTGTATAATTTTTCCCAAACATGCTAAACTCCCTTTGGAATTCCGGAAATGAAAGGGGGGGTAGGAAAATCAGAATTCCGTCCACCAATGAAAAAGCCGTGAAGTTTAATCGCGTTTCGTTTCACGTTGTGGATTTACGAATATCCAAAACCAAAGAAGTCGCGCATCGTGTTACATTTTACATGACTGACGTAATACCGCCTTTTATTTATAGGTCATAGGTTTTTTTAATATAAATTATTGATGTTGTGTTAATAATTCATTGAGTTTATTAAAAAAAACCTCGGCAGATATCCAGCTACCACTACCAAAGAAATGGAGAAATTTTAGTTCGTTTATTACAAATTTGTAAATTCTACGACTTGGCTATGATCGTGTGTATGTGAGATTAGAACCCAAGACTTCGCGCACTAAATGCAATGGTAGGCGACAAAGCAAGTAATTCTGTTACTTTTTAAAATTTGTACCACATATAATTAAATACACTAATTGGGTAATAAGTACCAAACATTTTTTTAATAAGTTATATTTGAAAACAAATTATAAAATATTATATTTACGAGACACTCTGGAAACAAGGAGAAATGAGTTTCTGGCATTAATGGCAGTCCTTTGTCAATTAACCTTTTCCTGGGCATGGCTCTTCATTGATGGTTCCCGAGATTGCCAATTATTATCTATTCCGATAAAGATAATAAACATTAAACTCCTTGAAGTATATGAATTATGGACGTGTATAAAAGCTTCTGAGCGTAAATCCAAAATGAAATAGGTGGCTGAATTCTTTGTCTAGTATTATTCGGTGTTTGACGTTAGGAATTTTATTTATTAACTTGTTAATATCGCTCGGTACAGACACTTTATCGCCAGATGAAGTAAAAATATATATAGGTACAGATATGTCATTTAATTTGTAACCAGGTGGTTTTTGTGAGCCGTATATCCGAACATTCTCTTCTCCATAGTCAAATTTCCTAAAGAGCCCGCTTCTCATCATTTGATAATAGTGAATTAGATTTTTTTCTGATCCTCGAGAATCTCCGTCAAATAGTTCATCAGACGGATAATTAAAGTCAAAAGAATCATATACTCCATATTTAAGACACAAAATTGGGTTTGAAGCTAAAATGTCGTTCGCACCACAATATTTCTCAATAACTTCTTTATAATGACTAGCGTTTATTAATAATTCATCATTTGTAAAATTGTTAGTTAAAGGTAATTTATAATACAAATCGGCGAAATCTTTTAAAATTCCTGTCGTATAAGACATAAAGATAAGTGGTGCGAAGATAATTGCACAACTTATCATTTTATTGTACTGAGGCAATGAAGAAAGCAGAACAAACAATGCAGTACCACTCATAGAGTAACCGATATAAACAATTTTAGATTCTTCTCCTGCTCTATCATATACATAGTCCAAAGTCGCTGATAGATCGTACAAACCAATTTCGTGCCATGTAAAATCCCAAAATTCGGACGAATTTAATCCTACACTTACATGTCTCTTAGAAAACACATTGCCTCTCGAATTCGCTAACCAAACATCAAATCCATTTTCTAATAGTAAAAATGGTAACGAATTTTCAGGTCCCAACAGCATCCAGTCCAAAGAACTGCCAAAAAGACCGTGATTCAACAACACCGTTGACTTTGTAACACCAAATGCGTTGGGCATTTCTGTTGTCAATTTATGTATTGTGAGCCGATATCCATCAAGGGTTAAGACCGTGTGGGATTCTATGTAATAGCCATAAGGTGTTATTGATAATTTAAGAGCTTTTGTTTTATCATCATCTGTAAGTTTGCTTGTGCTAGTGTATCTATTGGCTGGTTGAACTACTTCATCAATAAATTCAAAAAATGCTTTTTTGATTTGTCGCCTCTTTGCTTCAATTGGGGGAATAGTCTTATTGAAAAATTCCTTAATTTTTTTCACAGTCCAACTATTATCCAATGTAGTCTTCACATTTTTGCACAGATTACCAGCAAAGTTCTTAACTGCCCGTTGGACTGAGGTACTCGTGTCAGATACTTGTAACCAAATAGATATAACGATAAAAGATAATAGTATCTTCATGACTCTATATCGCTAACTGACGAACATATCTTGAAGCCTTTAGATTTATACCACGAGTAAGAATAACTTTTATTAACATTATATTATATATATAGGTATTGAGCTCGTGTTATAGATTCATAGGAATAATTGAATAACATTTCTCTGATTTTATAACTATATAATCCAAGCGCGGATGTGTATAAAATTTTTAGACTTATAATAATACTAGCTGTGCCCGCGACTTCGTCCGCGTGACTTGGGGTAGAATTTCTTAAAGAAGAAAGTTTCATTTAGCTACAAAAACCATATAATTAAACTTTCATCCTCTTTTTCAACCCTTTTTTGGCATTAAAGTAGCCTATGTCCTTTCTCAGGCTCTAAAATATCTGTTTACCAAATTTTATTTACATCAATTCAGTAGTTTCGGAGTTAAAGCCGGACAGACATACAGAGTTACTTTCGCATTTATAATATTAGTATAGATTTTACTTGATCGATACAAAAACATTAAACTCCCATGAATTTACGTGAAACACACAAAGTTCGATTTATTTAAAATAAATTTAATTAAATCTTTGATTTTAATTTTATTTTGATTGACGTTATAAGTTTTATTCAACTACCCTAATATAAAAGTGAAAACCTCAAGGATTTGTGTTATTTGCATTAAAATACGGCGGGTACGTGATTCTATGAGCGGGGAAATTAAAAACTTTTTGGATAAACAATGTGGCTTGGTTAATGTGCCCAGACGGGAATAAAGACCGATTTGTTTTGCAAATTAGCTCGGATTTTTATTGTTGATTTTTTCCTAACCGTCTACGGTTTTCTATCAGCGTCTCCTTATTTTTATTTAAATCAAAGTACTTTAGGTGTAAGCATTTGCTATGTGTTTTTATCTATACTAATATATATAGCTATAGTTTGTTTATTTGAACGCGCTAATCTCAGGAACTACTTAATTGGAATGGATGTTTTTTGTGTTGTTTAGAACATCTATCAATGAAGGTTGTATGCTATAAATCATCGCGCTGCGACTACTAGGAGCGGAGAAGCAGCAGGAAATTGGGTTAAAACGAGGAGAATTATTAATTTTCGTGGGTTTCTGGTGCAAACGTCAAAAGGTTCAAGATATCAAAAAAAAATATAGAAAAGAATGAATTATTCATTTTCAAATAAGCTTAACTAATATATCGCGTTTTAAACCGTTAAAGTGTTTTATTTAAACCTTTGCGACTAATTCAACATATCGCTTTGTATTTAATAATTAGATTGTTATGAAAAAACTACCAGTGAAACAGATACAAAAATGTATTTTCCCCACATTTTAGACATAAGTACTTAATTTTCAATGTTGCTTCCTCATTATGAATTAGAATAATGAGTCTTTGTTTGCCCTTCGTTCACGCCCTAACGAAGCGACCATTCCACTTGATTTTTGGCAAACGTTAGATGAGAGGATAAAATAATATAAGCACACCACTTCTGAAAACATTTAGGGGAACATCCCTTTATTTACGGCCATTTCCTGTGTCTTCTATGCTTTCAAAATTACTTATTATATTATACTACGTTACTGATAACGTCAGTTTACATTTTTTGATAGCCAGCTAACAAGTTTATAGTCTTCACTACGTGTCAAGTTGAAGACGGGACTTCCCACATCCTCCAAGAGTTTTACTAGAAAATTATCTTCGCTACTTGAGTGAACATACGCATCGAAAGTTTTCTCATCTGTCGAAATTACTAATAAAAACAAGGACGTTTCCTACAATTACTAACTGATCTTCAATTAAAGTTTGTTGCTTATATAAACAAGGATTAGATAGTGTTGCTTTTATAAGCTACATCGCAAATGTGAAATTTAATGAAATGGAAATTGCTTTAGAAAAATCTAAAAGCCGATTTTACGTACGGAAAATACTTCGAAAAATTTTTGATATTCATTCACACGGCAGTGATGTGCTGTCGTATATTTGTATATTCTATTTTTATACGCTTTAACAAATAAAGGTTATGTTAGTCGTGTTAGTCAATAAAATGTGTGAATTTGATTGCTCGAAATATAAATATTTACTTTACTATTGAAAGGAATGTTTCACGCAATATCCCCTACTATTTTTAACTAAGTATGCGAGTTAAAGGAGTTTTTTAATGATGTAAAGGTTATTAAGTATCTAATAAAGATTAAATCAAAAACAAATTTAAAATCAAACGTACAGGTCTGTGAATAAAACGTTTTTATTTAATTTATCCAACTATAGACGCAGAATTAAAATATTACACCTCATTTACTTTCGTTGCATTATACTGTAGGCCAGTTGTTAAAAAATCGACAACTTTCCCAAAAACCAATTCAGTCGCACGCTGTCCCCATACGAAATCTGTATGATTTAGCTCTTTGTCGTGTATCACATAATGGTCGATTGGTTTCTGGATACTGAAGTATAATCTCAATACATCATTAACAGTTGATAGAGTATCGTCACTAGACGATATTAAAGCAATGGGCACTGTTACATTTGTCAATGAATATTCTTCAGCATCACCATCATACACATGGAATTTACCGCTCTTTATCAACTGCGCATAGTGAAGTATAGTCTGCGTCGAGCCACCAGCAGGCAGATGAAACAAAAGCCTCGCGAGAAAACTTCTATCAAACGTCTCGCTATGAGCGGGAATCGATCCAGCGAAGAAAAATAAGGGATTGCAACAGAATATTTCGGGGCCTTGACAATATTTATTGGCTATCCAAAAAGGTACTCTCCTCTTCGGCATAAATTCTCCATTGCCCAATAGTTTAAGGAGGTGAACAGGAGGGTTATAAGCCATCGATTTGAGTATGCGTAGAGGGCCGTCCGTGTTTGACAGATACGCCAGAGGGGCTAGAAATACAGCCAATTTAAAACTGCTGTTGTAGTGGGGAAATAACGATAATAAAACTAGGAAAGCCGTCGCTCCCATAGAATGACCAATATAGTTAATCGGTGCACTATTGTTCCTTACAATTTTCATATATTCAACAACAGCCGGTAAGTCATAAGATCCGATTTCATGAAAGGAAAACTTCCAAAACTCGGTGCTGTCTACCTTCCTCGACTTATGACTTCGAGAGTAATAATTACCTCGTGCGTTAGCCATCCAGACATCGTATCCAAGATTGGATAAAATATATGGTAGAGAATCATCTGGACCCAGTAGGATCCAGTCAGCCGAGCTGCCCAACAGACCGTGATGCAGCAGTACCGTTTCGTTGGTGCAAAACTGTCTGCCACTGTTCTTCCAACACGATGAAACGAGTCGATGGAGAGTGAGAAAATATCCGTCTTTGGTGAGGACTACGTGGGACTCCATACGTTTCCCGTGTAGAGTGGCCAGTTGCGGCGTAGACATTAAAGCCGTCGGGTCAGATTTCAAAGTTAAATATTCAGGGGACTCCGTTTCACTCTCAGCCGCCATTTCCTCGACGAAATCGCTGAACGCTTTTCTGGTCCGCGATTTTATATAATTAGTCACTGGAGAGGCGAGTTCTTTATCCTGAATCGGATCTGGTGAAAAGAAATTCTTCATTTTGATTCGAAAAGATTTGAACGCAGATTTTATTGAATACGTGAATTGATTCATTTTATCTGTGAGCACATCGAAGACTGCATAAGAATTAACGCAACGGCTGTGATATAGAAGTGATAGGGCAAACACCAATAGAACCTTCATGTTGCTTCGTTCGTTACGACGCCGTGACTGACACTGAAGATCGTTACAGTATGTGACATAATATTAATATGGTGACGTAAGCTTTGTAAACATCAATTGTTTCTAATATAATTACACATTGAAGACTACGGGTGCAAGAGTTGTTTAATAAACTGACAAAGTATTACTTAGCGTTAGATTTAATGATAATATTTTTTTTATTATAACGAGGCTCAGTTGTTTTATTTAGGACGAGGTATATTTTGAAATATAGCCTGTTTGTTATCTTCTGGCACTTATAAAGGTATAAATATGTAATCAGTATGATTTGTTTTTTTTTTTTCAGATTTTTATTTACGTATGCAGCCGATTTTTTAATTTGAGCAATATCATAGTATACTGATGTAGTTATAGATTCGATTCTGGCCTTGTATTGTAAAATATTAATTTTCATGAATAACTAACTTTACTCTGCAACGCTTCGCTTTGGCACATTGTTATCGATTGGTTAAAGGATAAGGTATAATCAAAAAAAAGAATCATATAAGTTTAATTTTGCGTACGTTAACATGAAAACTGTTTGTACGGTTGGCCGACTTGGGAACACGCAACACAGATGTCCATGTGAAAAGCAACCAGTGACCGCGCCATCTGCCGGAAGCGAGGAAAACACACGAAAACAAACCGCAATAGTAATGGCGCTGGAACACAGCTGTTCGAAAAAAACTGTTTTTCGCGATCGCGGATATAATATTACTAACGTAAAATAGGTAAAAACGATCGTAATGCCGATTGTAATCATGCAAAAATTTCAGATCGATTGATTAAGTTTTTGAACCGTACATAAACCAACGTAACGTTAATATTTTATGGCACATAAATTAATAATCGATTATAAATTGAAAAAAAATATATCGATTATTAATTTAAAAAAAGAATAACACAGAACGCTGTGGATCCCGGCTCTAGTCCTGCCCATCATGAGTCATAAATTTCAGTTCAATCTTTTTTTTTAATAAACATAATTATATAAACTCACGATAATTAGCTCTCGTTTGCATCGATATACATAAGCGACTGCTAATAAGTTCTCAATGTTTGAAAACACTAAATGTCAAAAATTATTACGATCATGCGTATAGGAAATGTCGTTATTTACATCAAGTCTTCCACACCTTTGCAGTTCGGGAAAGTTTCTTAACGTAAACAATTTAAATCTAATGCAAAATGCAGACGGAGGTGAGTATACCTTGTACACACTCTCACTTTGCGATACCATTAAAAATTCACAACGAAAACGAACGAAGGAGATACCGTTTCGCAGTCCTAATTATATACACAACGATTATTGCTGTCTGTTGTTCTTACAATAGATACACTGTTCCTACATTAGCTTCAGTGTCTAAATTTTCTATGGAAAATCTAAAATTTTGTGAAATAATCTTTTATTACTTTTTTCATTATAATCAATATAAACAACGCTACATCATTTGTGCTTTTTGAATTAATATTTTTTGTTTTGAGTATGAATTAAAGAATATATTTATGTGAAGTTAAATGAGCTATAACATAAGACACAGTTCGTACACTCTCAGGATTCTGGCTTTGGCGAAAATTTTAAGGAACTTTCCGTCAAATTCTATTTCAGAAAAACAAATGATGCTCTCGACATACATCATAACTAAGACAAGACACGTAATGGTCAATACATTTTGATGAATTCCTAGAAACTACTTAAAAATTTGACCGCCTCTGTAGCCAAATGGTTAAACGTATTGTATTACGCGCGAGAGGTCCTGGCTTCGAATCCCAGGGAAACAAACAATTGTTTCGGTCGGGCAGTGCACAGAAGTCTGATCAACTACTTGCTTGTTAAAAGGGGCACAGAAATGTGTTCGCCCTATGCCCCACGAGAAAACTTACAAATCTGAAATTGAGCAAAATCTTGAAAGATTTCGTTTGCACAAGCACCAAATCCGTACACAGTTCGATGACTTTAACGCCCGTTTCTATCATAGAAGTAGTATTCGATGTTCTCTATTCATAGTACAATGGTTTCATCAAACCTGATGTACTCCAAAGCGCCTTAGTCTAAAAGCATACGTTAATCCGTTGCTAGCATAAAGTTCGTAGCAGAATAATACACCAATAACACTCCACGTATTGAGTTTGGTAGCAAGAGAAATTGGGCGGATTTACCTACGAACGCTGCTCATGCAAAATGCAGCACCGCACCTTTCCCCTCCTATTTCACTCCCTATTTTACCCCCCATTTATAAATGATTCTGGCTCAATTCCGACGCCCACCCACCGCTATATTGTTTGACTTGTTGACCGCGGCACTGGTCTGTTTATTTGTTCTTTGTTCTTTTTTTAAATCCGTACTTACTTATTTTGTAAAGATAAACTATTTGTTTGGGAGCGCTAATTTCAGGAACTACTAGCCTAGTCAATGTTGTTAATATTTACGTAAATCATGTGAGATTACTATAAAAAAAGACATTCTTTCCAGTGACTCGAAATAGGATTACAGCGTACCATTGCCCTATATCATGGTATTTTTTTTTATTGAAATGAAAAATTCATTTAGTTGCTTTATATATGTATATATATTTTATGTTATTATAGTTTAAAACTGATAAGCGTGGGGCTCACTCGATGGAGGATGAAATACGCCAGCCATATAATTCTTTTTTAACTTTCCAGACGAAGTCCAAAATTATTAGAAAGATTCCAAATAGATTATAAAAATGTGGGACCCGATTGGGGATCGAATCCAGTTCCCCAACCCCATTCATTATTAGCTATACACTGCTACCATTTGACCCATGAGTCAAAAATGTTTTATTAGACGGTCTCTCTGTTAAAAACTGTAGGATGTAAGTTATTTTTTGAGTAATTGTCGTGAACCCGAGGACTCTCGCAATTTTTCGCATCGCTTTTAACGATAGTGACATAGATCATGTCCATGTAGTTTTTGTATATAATTAACACGACTGTTTTAAGCATTTGCAATTTGTGGAAGTAAAGGCATCTCTTGAGTCTGCCTAGCCCTGCTGCAGCGCGTCAGGAAAACATCGCCTTACATAGATGGTTCATACTTCAGGGTTGAACCACAAAAACTTAAGATGCCATAGACGTAGTTTGTGACGCGCGCAGATTCTTAACTCTCGTACTCAAACTATTTCATGGACACCTTTTTACCACAGCTATATATAGTCTATCAGATGGCCATGCAAATGATATCACGTGACCTTAAGATCCAATTGATTTGCATATTCTGTATCACTGCATGCTCATGACAACCGTCATTGTCAACCGCATGTTGGCGGCAGTGTCATATAAGAAACAGAGTCTATTAGTGCATACTCTTTAATGTTTGAGTCCCAATACAACTTCTTTAAACAGATATAAAACCAACAAAAGGAACTAATACCCCATGAATAGTTTGAAATACGACATATGTATTACTTAACTTATTTACAATATTTCAATTACGACCGAATGTTTCAGATGCTGTGCAGCAGCCATGGTCATGGGGAGACTAAAGAAGCATCTGATCTAACCCAGTCCTCAATCTCAACCGACGCCATCTGTTTCGACATACGTCGGAAAAATAAATTGTAAATCGTTTATGTACATTTCGCGTTTTAAACCGTCATAAGTGTTTCGACGTGTGAGCACTACACCCGTGAACTACAGACAGTTCTCAAACAAAAGTATGTATGAATGTTCATTTTTAATTTACACAATTATTACTGAACTAATTTTGATGAAACTTGACAATGATAAAGAAAAAATAATAAAGATATAGATTATAAGTCTATTATATAAAGCTGTTGAAATCGCAGGGCAAGTATAGTCGCCTACACAATGTCATTATTTTCCATCTAAGCCTTGCTCATAGATATTCTAAGAATTTATTGCTTTATTATTAGCTTGCTGTACAGTCTGGGGTATAAGTGGCTTTTGCATATTTTCAAGAAATACGTAATGAAAATTCCAAGCTATTACCTACAATTGCCCTTTGTTATTATATAAATATGGCGTATTGCGGGAAGTTGTTTTAATTTTAAATTTATTAGTCTTTATATATACTTATTTTTATACCAATAAATAAAAAAAATACTCATTGCGGATACAAAATCTTTAATTCATTGCAATTTTTTCACTGGCATCCGAATGTGAAGAAACAAACCCGATCCGAGATTTCGTGAATTTGAACAATGTCAACATGATCAACGGGTACATACAAACAGAGAGAAAAGACTAATTTCTAAATGATTGGCATGATGTAACGTTTGAAAGCTTTAATATTTTTAACATACTATTTCACACGATGGCACTATATGAATTAAAATCGATAATAAATTGAAAAAAATTACGACTCGGACTTGAACCGGTATTCTCAGCGTTCCGTGCTGTTGCTCTAACCAATTGAGCCACAGAGTCACATATAATCTTATAAATATAGTCAATTGGTTAGAGAATAGATCTACAGAACTACTACAACATCACAAGAGGTTTTACGAAACCAATAACGCCATTTAGTTTTCCTTCCTTACCTCTTCTAACGGGTGTAATAAATAAAAATATAAACTCTCATAAAATCTTTGAACATGTGGATATCTCTTCTTCCCTTTGTATAATACCGTGTTATTAGATAAAGTGTCAAAGGATTTGAAAACAATGAAAAATTCAATGAACAACGGGGAAAATATTGTGCGATGTAACATTTTCGCAGTAATGTAATAAAAGACTCAGCTACGGTCTTTTATATGCCATATTATTTATAATATTAGCTTTGTAAACAGGTTATTTTTATAGTCAAAATCAAAGTCAAAGTTAAAGTCAAAGTGACAAATCATTAATGGGTACACTTATGAACGTCCTAAAACCATTTCTTACCAGTTCTCAAATCAAGGGTGTATAACGAATGAGAAGAATTGGCAATAAACTAGCCGTCACTCCTTTTTTGTAAATATAGTCATAGTTTAAGTATGACAATTCTCGACATAAATATAATTATTTTACATGACTGCCGGGGATTCAAACTCCTAGCCTAATATTGTAGGATGGAAAAACAGTGGTTTTTGTGTTTGTTTATACAAGTTTAGTGTCTAAAATACTATTTACATCGAGATGTCAGTTGAGTGTTAAATATTATCTTTACTACTATTATAAAGTTAAAGACATTGTTTGTCTGTTGCCCATTTGTCACACTTTCCACTGTGAAAATGTAAAAAATCACCCTTGAGGGCTTCCGTTGCGTGCGATGCGTAAACGGCTCAGGAAACCAATTTTTAAGCTTAACTCTCAATAACCGTTTTTATGGTAAATTAATATTGACGAAATGCAATAGCCAATTGTTTGCAAGTTTTGTATCAACATAGTGTTATAAACAGTATCAAACAGCAAACAACAAAACAACGTTTGCCGGATCAGCTAGTATTTAATATAAATAAATATATTCTAGATCTAGATTCCTTTATATATTGTTTCATTCTTACCTACTTAATTTAAACTAGCGGTTAAAATATTTCAATTACTCAAGAAACCTTTCGCTACCGAACACAACTCCACTTCAAAACAAAGGAGACATTTTTAACATTTCAATGTTAATCTTTAAAAGCTCTCAAAGAAGTGATGAATAATGAAACTCATGATTCCAAAATAAAATATCACGGATATAAAGGGAGGTGGTCCGTAAAATTTGCCTTACGCTAATTAAATTAAATTCTCAAAGGTGTCGTTTTAATTAAATCCGGCGCTGTAGGGAAGCAATTAATTGATATCTTTAAGGGAAAGAATGGCGATGTGGAGAAAAATAATAACATGTAGAATTAAAATGAAACACTAAAACACGATATATTTCAAATACCGTCTATAGTTTACGCGAGTAGTACACATTTAAATAAAACACTTTAACGGTTTAAAACGCGATATATTAGTTAAACTGACCAGTCTCCGTGACCACGGCTGCTGCAATGCATCCGAAACGTCGGGCCGAAGTTAAAAATCATTTTCAAATCAGTTTAACTAATATATCGCGTTTTAAACCGTTAAAGTGTATTATTTAAATGTGTACTACTCGCGTAAACTATAGACGGTATTTGAAATATATCGCGTTTTAGTGTTTCATTTTAATTCTACATGTTATTATTTTTCTCCCATAACACACGTAAACTATAGACAGTATTTCATGTTTGACGTTCCAGATTAGTTGCAGCATTTTTTAGTTTTATATCGTTATGTAGATTTTTATCTGTGCGGGTTCCCTCAAATAACCTTAAATATAGATTAAAAACTGAAAACAAACATCGACTCGGACAGCACTTGATTACCCTCGAGGGAGTCGGTAGCTCAAATACTTAGAGCAACAGCACGGAACGCTGACGATGCCGGTTCAAGTCCTGCCCTCCTCGAAAATGTTTTTCAATTTATTTTGGATTCATCTATACTAATATATAAAGCTGAAAAGTATTTTTGTTTGAACGCGCTAATCTCAGGAACTACGGAGTCGAATTGAAAAATTATTTTTGTGTTGGTTAGAGCATTTATCGAGGACGGCTATAGGTTACTAGAAGCGAAGATACAGCGGGAAATGTGGATTTTAGGTGCGTATGATATGAAAACGATTCAAGACACCCAAAAAATACGTATAGAGTAATCTTCTTTAAATAATCTGAAATGAAAATGTTCGCGACGGGACCCGAACGACGGGACGCGACCGATGTCGCGGGCAGCTTAAATTTATATAGATCTAGAGATTTGCAAAAACAAATTCGGATGCCCAAAATAACTATTCTACGCGACGAAGTCGCCGACACAGCTAGCATCTATATCATGCAATGCAATTACATGCAAAAATATAAAAGTTTTCAAACCTCAAATATGATACGAAATATCCGTATTTAAATTGCTTAAACAAGTGAAAAACAATACAAGTTGTTTAAATTTATAATCAGCAGTCTCATTCCGTTTTCAATCAAACTTCCAAGCGCGGACCAACTACGAAAGTAGCTGCATTTAAATAGCGGAACAAAATGTGATACATAAACTATCCAAATTTTTGACAGTATTGTATACCGTTGTTATTATATGCAAAGGCAACATCATATAGACATAATTACGTATTATTGAATTTAATTATTCAAGTCAATTTCCCAAAATTAAAAAAAATGCAACGTAAGGTGGCTAAGCTTTTGCGTTTAGCGATAAGTATACGGCAATTTTATGTGGATAAGGCACAGATTTATGTAAAATAACGACTTGCCTTCAAAAAGGAAGATAAATGTATTGGAAGCAATGCGTTATATTGAAAAAACTTTAATTGACATTATTAAGTAGCTTTAATACATTTAAATACACTTTAACGGTTTAAAACGCGATATATTAGTGTATTTTCCAGCCCGTACAGGTTAATTAAATATTGTCTATAGTTTACGCGAGTACTACACATTTAATTTAAAGTGTTTTATTTAAATGTGTTCTACTCGCGTAAACTATAGATAGGTTTAATACAGTCTAAAAATATAAAAATAAAGTTTATGACCAAATTCTCCATGCTACAGATAACCGTAAAAGTGCAAAAGCGATATGAAATAAAAAATATATACCATTGCAGCTCGTTATTTCCTTTACATCATTTAAATAATGCCATCCCTTCAAGACTAAATTAATTATTCGTAGAAAAGGCAACTTTTATATGACAATCAACCCTTTTAAAAATTACTGTCACTCTGTTTTCTATTGTCAGGTTACGGAATGAAAAATTACATTTGAATCTATCAAATACCTATTCATTTTTGTTCTTTTGTATTCTTATAAAATAATGGCCAACAGTCATTATAGTTATATTATATGACTGGAATATAAATAATGAATACAAAACACTGTAAATAAAACAAATCCCCGAGCAACAAAATATCTAAAGATTGAAGAAGTTTTGGAAACGGGAACACAAAATTATCCATAGGTTTTCTGCCTGTCGACGGGGATTCGTAATTGGGACGTAATTTCGATATTAATACTACTATCTTTATGTCCAGATGTCGGGCCTTAAAAATAATAAATCTAAATAAGCAGAGAAATAACACCAGGTCATTTGACAATTGACAGTACATGATACTGTCATTTGACAATTGACAGTATATGATACTGTCAATTGTCAAACTTTTAACCCAATTAGAAAAAAAATAGAGTAAAAATATGTTCGATTAATATTGGTGTATTTTGTAAATTCAGTCTATGGTAATGCGTATATCAAAACATTAGATAACGCATAAAAACACCGAGTCATCTCCGTACGTGAATTTTATTACATTTTTCTGTACCGGGATTAATAGAAAACCAAACAAATTACATCGTCCGTGCAGCGCTGGGGTGAATATTAAAAATGATACTAAGTACAGACCCGTTCGCTGCAGGGCAGTATCCGTATAATTGGATCGACACGACAGACGAAATTAGTTAGTGAAATATGCATAACGTTATAAAGCTTTCTTCGACTTATTATTAGCGACGCTTAATTATTCAAAGGGCTTAAGATTAAAGGAAGGGTCTTAACTCACACTAATATTATAAATGCAATGATTCCCTTTGTTGCTTGTTTCTTTAGGTAAATTGTTGCTTTTAAACGCTTTAAGAATTTCCTTTCTTATTTGATAAACAAGTTTCAAATATAAGCATCGATTGTTTTTTGCTATATTACACAAATAAACATGTATTTTTTAAATTGAAAGTGAAATAATAATAGTTTAGACGATATTTAGCTAAAATCTAGCTAGATTTTAGCTAAATATCGTCTATAGATTAAGCGATTAGTATAAAACATGTTTAACGGTTCAAATATAAAAAGCCGAAAATGAATTTGTACCATTATTTGCGTAAGAATTATTTTAACAATTTTCGGTCACTCGCTCTTGTAGATTAACATTTTTTGGGCAAATGCGGTTAGCCGCCTCAATATTAGATATATTGAAAAGTATTTGATTATTCTAAGTAATATCATTTTACTGTTAGTTAAAACTTTTCGCATTTTAAACGAGTGCATTTAATTATTGAAATTAAATAAGACAGAATTTATTATACGATCCAAAACGAAGTTGTATGGTTCATATATCTGTATCTTATAGACTCACCCCCCCAACCCCCGACTACGCACCACGAAATGGCGTACTCATAAAAAATTAAAGGTAAGAACAAACTATTGACCCGTTTTGCTCGCTACAGCGCTCCTATTGGTCAACAGACAGATACAATTACAGTCTATTGTAAATACGAGTTTCCGCTGAGTTCTAAGCTTCTCTTTTATACATTTGAACTATATTATTTGTGTTCATTTATCGGTTTATTAGGTACTTTTAAATCGAGTATTAGAAGTAAGTATTTTATTTTACGTATATACTGCAATACAATAATATACTACAATGAGTTCTGAAGTCCATAGAATCTTCTTTAATCCACGCGTTCGACTCTTTAGTAAATTTTTAAATTCAACCTATAAGAAAAAAGAGAAACAATATAAAACTTTTTGGTTCCAAAAATAAAAAATGACAATCACAATGACACTATATTTTAACAATTGTATATCAGCTACGAAACGTAGAAATTAAAAAGCTATCAGCATGGCCTCTTTTCAATCGTTTATCGGTTACATTTCCGTCTCAAATCGATGTGAAATACTGAACAAGATTGCTAAAAGGTTTAAGTCGAAAGGGATATTAAAAGAAAAGCCGGATACCGACAACTCCAGATTTAAAAGTGTTGAAAGGTCTGTTAAATATGTTGGTGCAAACATCAAAGACAATAAAAATAGTTCAAAAAAGTTTCCCAAAGCTGGTGCATGTGTTCATCTTAATATACCTATATCTACATATTGCACGGATACTAAAAAGAAAGAGACCGCACCGAGCGGTAAACCGCCAAAATCATCGGCAGGTGGGGCTAAGGGCAAAATTATTGCTGTCATCGGTGCCGTGGTAGATGTGCAGTTTGATAAAGATTTACCACCGATTTTGAACGCACTTGAAGTTCCAGGCCGAACACCGCGTTTGATTCTTGAAGTAGCGCAACATCTGGGTGAAAGCACATGCCGTACTATAGCCATGGACGGAACTGAGGGTCTCGTGCGAGGCCAACCTATAGTTGACACTGGGGCGCCAATTACAATTCCTGTCGGTGAGCCAACACTTGGTAGAATCATTAATGTCATTGGAGAACCAATTGATGAACGTGGACCAATCGCAACAGATAAGTTTGCTCCCATTCACGCAGATGCACCGCCATTCGTTGAAATGTCAGTTGATCAAGAAATTCTTGTAACAGGCATCAAAGTCGTGGATTTATTAGCTCCATACGTCAAGGGCGGTAAGATTGGTCTTTTTGGTGGCGCCGGAGTCGGGAAGACTGTACTAATTATGGAGCTTATTAATAATGTGGCTAAGGCCCATGGTGGGTTCTCCGTATTTGCAGGGGTTGGAGAACGTACAAGGGAGGGTAATGACTTATACAATGAAATGAAAGTGGGTGGTGTTATTAAAGAAGACTATAAGTCATCTAAAGTGGCTTTAGTGTATGGGCAAATGAATGAACCACCAGGTGCAAGAGCTCGCGTAGCTTTAACAGGACTGACTTTAGCTGAACACTTTAGAGACAAGGAAGGCCAGGACGTGCTACTATTTATAGACAACATTTTTCGATTCACTCAAGCTGGCTCCGAAGTATCAGCTTTGCTTGGTCGTATCCCCTCTGCTGTAGGTTACCAGCCAACTTTAGCTACCGATATGGGTACCATGCAAGAACGGATTACGACAACTACCACAGGTTCTATTACAAGTGTACAGGCAGTGTACGTCCCGGCTGATGATTTGACAGATCCAGCTCCGGCCACTACATTTGCTCATTTAGACGCCACTACGGTGCTTTCTCGAGCTATCGCTGAATTGGGTGTGTATCCTGCAGTAGATCCCTTAGATTCTACATCAAGAGTGATGGATCCGAATATAATCGGTGCAGAGCACTATGGAGTAGCGAGAGGTGTTCAGAAAATGCTGCAAGATTATAAGTCATTACAAGATATTATAGCTATCCTGGGAATGGACGAGTTGTCGGAGGATGATAAATTGACAGTTGCTCGTGCTAGAAAGATCCAACGTTTCTTGTCACAGCCGTTCCAAGTCGCCGAGGTGTTTACGGGTCACGTCGGGAAGCTGGTTAAATTGGAGGAAACGATAAAAGGCTTCAAACGAATCCTGGGCGGAGAATTGGATCACATCCCGGAGGCTGCGTTTTATATGGTGGGAACGATTGAAGACGTTGTCGCGAAGTCTCAATCTTTGGCGAAATCCTAAGATATAAAAGAAAAAGTTATAACTAATTCTGATTGTTTTTTTGGTTGGTTAACAAAATATGAATAATATTCAATATATCGAAATGAAACCCCTGTTTTACTGTATTTAACACATTAATAAATGTAGTTTTATTTAATAATAGAGGACAGACAGACACGCATGAGCTTTACTAGATGGTGGGTGTTGTATATAACATCTAAACAAGATACGCCGTCGACTTATTTTGGCATTGGATATTCGTAAATCCACAGACTGGTAACGAAGACGCTTTATTTTATTTATTTCAAAAGTATTTTGTTTTAGAAAAATAGAAATTGGTATAAGTTAGGAACGTGACCCCATCGGGTAGATCTATGGCTACAATTAGACCAATGACCCATTACAAGTATATATATATATTTTAGGGAAAAAGGAAAGGGGGTTGTTTTAAATTTTCACTAATGACCATAATAATTTTGTTGAGTGGTTTTGGAGAAAACCTAAGAGGACAATCGATTTTTTTAGCATCCCCTATGAAATTCAATATGTACAGCATATAAAATAATCCCATATCCTTCCTCGTATACTGTATGTTTTATTTCAATATCTGCTTCTGGTTTTATTAATCTACGTCAAAGGGGTCCGACCCCTGACTTTGCCCTTGTGTACTAAATATAGGAAACGAGACATTTTCTCTTATTAGCCAAAATAATATGACACTTGCTCAACAATTTAAGTAACAAAAAGCAGCTAATAAGTTTTATTTACAAATTATGAGTATATATTTGTAACGATTTGAAGAAGAGAGTACTTTTCGCTTTTATAATAAAAAAATAATGGGAATTGTAATTGATATGTTTACAACAATGTCTCGTAAGTATTTAACGAATAACGATTATTAAGACATTCGTTTCAAATACTATTTGTAGTTTACGACGTGAGAGCGTATTAACAGTCTAGAAGGTCAACATCGGGCCCCCAATTAAAATATGTTGAGCTAATATATATCGGGTTTTAAACCGTTAAAGTGTTTTATTAAAATTTATTTTATTCGTGACCTTGTAGTAATATTTTATTATAGTTTATATTAAATCGATAAGTAAAACCTTTTGATATTCTACGAAAAAAGCTCTACGATACGAAATCAAATAACCATTCGAAGAATTAAAGGGGAGAATGAACAAGCTGGCATATCCGCAGAATATAATGCATTGGATTAGAACTACAAATAGTGTTTGTAGGGGTCGACTTGAAGAATGGAGCTAAGCTATATTTTATTTGTCACAGCTACCGAACAAATGATGTGTGTATTTAATTAAATATTGTGGGCAAGTGCACGTGCGCTTCGATTTCGTGCTTGAGAAGGGATTCCAAATATATTTAGTATTAAATAAAATACGATTGTATTATTTACACTAAAGGATAAAAATCTATAGTTTACGCGAGTAGTAGACATTTAAATGAAGCACTTCAACGGTTTAAATCGCGAATAGCATAAGCGATAAGCATCCAAAACGTATGGGTAGTAGTTAAAATAATGTTTAACTAATAAATATCGAGTTTTTAACCGTTAAAGGGTTTTATTTATATGCTAAAAATTTATTTGGATAAGAAAAATTAACGTCCCATGCTGCAGTTCTAAGCAATTGAGCTACCGCGTCCTAATTGTGTGTTAGTTGGTTAGAGAATGGAATGCGATGAATGCCGGTTCAAGTCCCGACCGTGTCGTTGGTTGTTTTTCAATATATACATATTTTTAAGTTATATAATGTTGAGAAATTAATTGAAAAAATTAACTTTGCCCAATATAAGTTGGTTTGATTATGAATGAAATAAAATAATTAAGATAATTTTAATTATAAAATACGTATGTATTAAATTAATAAGTAGTGTTGGTTTATACAGTAGGTATAATGGAAATATATATTAAAATACGAAGGAGAAGAGGAAGAGGAAATATTTGACCATATAAAATATATATTGAAATATCATGTAAAAATAATTATTTTGTCTCCGCGCATACCAATTATTAATAATAAAATAATTTAGTAGCAATTTTTTTGTAAATATAAGTAAAAAATATAAGACCTCAAAAGTTTACCTATTGTGACGTAATATAAAAAAATCATTTGCGACGAAATCAAAGCCAACGTAACGTCAAACAAGCTTCGAAATGACCGAAATGTGTTTTGAATTGTAAAAAAAACTTTTGATATTTTAATTTGTCTAAATGTCTCTACGTAAGGTAATGAAGGGCGTACCGTTGGATATTTTGCCAGCTGAAGGGTTGCTATACCGTGACGAAGCGTTGACTCCATGCCAACGAGAATGTACAGCCAGACTTGGTATAACACACCAGATTGAACAAGAATCATACTTGTCTCGTCACCCAGAGGTAAATTTTTATATCTTACTAGCTGTGTCAGCGACTTTGTCCGCGTGGAATAGTTATTGTGGACATTTGAGCTGTTACCCACGACATCGGCCGTCGTTTTTACTAGTTAATCTTAAAAGATAGACATATATTGTCAGAGACATTTTTTTAATTGAGAAATTATTCTTCAATACATATTTTTTGTGTAACTTAACTAATCGGAAACCCAGAAATATTTTTAATTTTTCACGTTCATTCCACATTCCGCGCTGTTTTTTCGCTCTTATTAGACACAGTGCAATGTTTTATAGCCTATACACTTCCTCGATAAATGCTCTAAACAACACAAGAATAAATAATTTTTCAATTCGAACCGATAGTTCCTGAGATTACCGCGTTTGAACAAACAAACTCTTCAGCTTTTTATATAAGCTATATAAGCACTCAATTTATAAGGTGCTTATTGACCATATATACCAAGTAGTATTAATTAAAAATCTATTATAAATAAAAAGAAATATGACTTGAGGAGGACTTCAACCGGCATTCAGAGCGTTCCCGTGCTGTTGCACTAACCAATTGAGCTACCGAGTCCTACGCGCCATCGTCGATTTTTTTCAACATATAAATGCACGTCTCGCACAATGTAATTTCAAAAATGAATATCATTATTAGAAGCTTTGTACATGCAAAAGATTTTTTTAAATAATTATTATGTATTTTGGCCCGGGTCATTACTAAACGGACGTTTTGGCGAGCGTCCGCCATGTTTGTGGCTGGACTAAGGGTGCCCCGAGGGGGGCATCTGCCTCGGCTTGGACCACAGGGGAGGGGAGGTTGAGGAACTGAACGGCAGCTCAACAGAGTACAGATTATTCCAGTTCTTGGAAATCATTAACAATCTCTCTTTGAGTGGAGTCTATATTAACAACTACTTGTTAAGATTAAACAGTCAACACTCTATTCCTCGAAACGCCTAATGAATCCGGCTATTATATCATACTTAATTATGTTGGGCACGTTTATAAATCCCTATTATAAAACAAACGAACTTTGTTACACAAATACAGTGTTTGTTACAGCATTTTACATACAATACAGTATTTTACATATACACACACATGTGTGTGTATGTGTAAAATACTGTAGATTTATGGTTAAACATTGCGCGATAGGTGCATGTGTCAATAGATTAAAAAAATTACTATGACGTAGGACACGGTAGCTTAATTGGTTAGAGCGACAGCACTGAACGCTGTGGATGCCGGTTCTAGTAATGTCCGTGTCGTGATTCCGATTTATAATTGATTTAATCATTTATACCGTTAAAATTGTTTAATTTAAAATACCACTTATGTAAACTACAGACTGCCCTCCCACTTTCGTTTTTTGTTATACAGGTCCGCGCTATGCTTGAAATGTTTGTCAGTAAAGTGACAAAAGATAATAAGCGGAAAGGTGTTTTGAAGGAAGCCGCGGAATATTTCAGCAGACCCATCGCGGATCTTGAAGCAGATATAAGAGAACGCCTCGGGATTACTGAGGGAAATTCCTATATACGGGTATCTTGGTTTTTTGTTTTCCCTTGTAACTCAGAAATTATATGTAAGGTAAGTGTGCAATTTGAAAATCGAAAATAAATTGAAAAAATTTTCGACTCGGACAGGAAAGTTTTTCCAATTTATTTTCGATTTTCAAATTATATAGTGCCTTCATGCACAGTAACATGTAAAAATAATAAAGTTTTCAAACTATGCAATTTATCCATTTGGGGTTATAGATTTAAACACTTACTGTTACTGTATTACTAGTATATAGTATTATAAATTAGTATATAGCAGTAGTTAAACATGTATCGAAATCATCAAGGAATAAAAGTCGGTAAAAAAAAAAGTTATTTTTTTAAATTAAGTTAAATTTTGACATAATCATCGTGTTGTACTAGTGTAGCCCTTCCATTTGATACCCATATTGAGGGGTTAAGGAAAATTATGTACATCCGCCATTTTGTATCGGCGACCATCTTGGATTTATAATTTTTTTGATTTTATTATATTCTATTATCATCTAAATTAAATGTGTATACCAAATTTGAGATTAATCTGACAACGGGAAGGTGCTTAAATTTCAATTTCAAATTTTGACCCAAATAAATAAATTCCGTACGTGTCGAGCTAAATAAAACCGTTTAAAAACACATTGTGTCTGTAAAACAGACGCATGTGTTTTAAACGGTTTTATTGTGAAAAATCGTTACTAATTATTCTTAGTTTTTTTTTATTAAAAATCCCGTTTCCATTCGTGGGGCATGGGGCTAACACATTCTTGTGTCCGTTTCACGGATCGTTTTTATTTACAGGCAAGTAGTTGACCGACCTATTGTTTCCCGGGGAATCGAACCCGGAATTCAATGCCAAGCAACACGGCTAACCAATTAGCTACAAAGCAATGAGGGATTAAAAATAGTGTCGCTATTAAAAATCGAACTTATTAAAAAATGATTGAAACGGACTTGATAGCGTGTCTGCCTCGATTCATGAGTGGGACTGCAGTATTTAATGTTTTACTAAGAAAGCAAGTTATTGAAAGATTTACTTTATCGCCCACACAACCTGGAGACCCTAGACGGCTTACAGGGTCTTTGCTTTGCACTTTGTAGATGTAAGGAGAAAATATAAGTCCTTCATTTTCCATGAAAGTTTATTGATTCCAACATCAATGTTACTTGGGACCGCTTTATGTGACTAGAAATTTAAAGTGCTTCAAATCATTTGAAACTTAATATAGTTTTTTTTTCATCATAGAGGACGACAGACGAACATAGAATTCACAAGATCTCCAAAATAGGTCGACATCGCATCTTGTGTAGATGTATTTTGGATTTGGATATCCAGGAATACACAGACTGAAGCCTAAACCTGACTTCACGGTTTTTTCATCTGTGGACGGTGGTCATTTAATTAAATCCATCATTTAATATTAAGATTTCCAGACGAAATCCAACATGTTTCTAAAGAATTTTAATTTGAAAAACATGTTAAAATAATTTTTCAATTAGGTTTAGGATTGCCTACCTATATATTAATATATCGTGTTTAGTTAGTGTTTCATTTAAATATATAAGTATTTTTTAAGACACGACGCTATGGATGCTTTGCTGCAGCCATGGTCTAAGGAACCTAGAATATTTCTGATAAGCTGACATCAAAGTATTACAGATGAATTCAAAAGATGTTGTAATAAAACGGGAAGGTTTACAATGACATAGTGAGAGTTGCATACACCCTGCTTCGTAGGGGAGAATGGGGAATTGCAGAAATCGTCCTACTGCTGATCCCTAATTCCCCAACCTCCACTCTCATGTTAACCGATACGATGTTAAATCAGGGTCTCTAGCATAAACAATGGCTATAAATAACCTTATATATTTCGCATTAAAACCGTTAAAAATGTTTTGTTTAACATGCGAAAAAATAATTAGGTTAGTTCAGTAAGGTCAATCAACTCCATTGTAGTCTTGTTAAAGGTCTTTGTAGAGTTCTGGTCTCCCCAGTCTCTTGTTAAGTACATAAGGAGCTTTATAACTGGCATAGACATCAAACGCTTACTGATTCCTATTATACTCGTGAAGTAGGAATTGCAACAGCCCCAATTAATTTTAACTGCAAAGGTAACTTTACGCTGAACAGTGATAAGTGAAGTCAAGTGGTTTTTCCGCTCCGATGATTTCCAGGTATTTTCGAAATAAGGTTATTGATTTCTACTAATTCGACCGTCTTTCAACTGTGATGTAGCGTTACTGCCAGTTTTACAATTTGAAACTGTGGCATCGTTTTCAATGACAACGTTAACATCGAAAATTACTATTTACTTCGACACGTTCTAAAATTGTTGGTGACGTTAGAGTCAATCCCATTCCGACAGTCCAACACGCAACTTCACAGCAATCACATGCCATCTAATACAACAAAAGGTTTAAGAACGTACCATTGGTTAAAAGTGGGATGGCGAGAAATAACGACTACTACACATCTCCGAACATATATCTTATAATTTTTTTATGATAGAGAAGGACAGACGAACACGTTACACTTGATGCAAGGTGAAATACTCCAGCCATATACCATCTTAACAACACTGTCGACCTATCTTGACTTGGATATTCGAAAATCCACAGACTGAAGCCAAAACGCGAAACATCACGGCCTTTAAACTGTGGACGGTAGTTTGTGACTCATCCGGTATTTTCGATGTTCCTGTCACACATGTAACATCCAGATTCCTAAACTAAGACAAATAAGTTTCAATTTTATTTAATTTATTAACAACGTATTGGACTAGGTTAGATTATTACTAGCGATTTATTGCTACCATTGGACCAGCGAGACTGTCATAGTATGCTCCAAGTCACAGGGGTGGACTCTACACCAGACACAATCCAAATACCGACCAAAATCCGTACATCGCCACGTGCAGTAGAACTAAACCAACGGGATAGTAATTGTTTATGTAGTATTGTTTCATTCCTTTTAGGATGACACTCAGCAATTTAAATTCGAGGATGAGGACCTAGCAGGTGATTTAAAGAAAATAATTAACAGGAATTACCCCGAACCGCTTCATAAGATGCCATCGCCAGTAGCGTCTACTATCAATACAGAGTCGTCGTCTTTTATATCGATTATTACTTCGGACACTACATTGCCCACACCAGGTATGTGTATACGGCTAATAATTATTGTTATATTAATTAGAATAAGTAATAAATCATTTAATCCACACACACACACATAAAATAATGCACAAATCATTGTAATACAGTAAATTATAACAATCCACACCACTCAGCTTTTGTTGTACCTGAAAATAGGCACAACGCCGATTTTCAGTGATGCCCCACGCTTGACATATGATAGATACGCATGATAATAGCGTAAAGTTAAACTTTATCTAATATTCATCGCGTTTTAAACCGTTAGTGTTTTATTTAACGTATGCTATTTAGGCTTTGTACATTCTAATCTAGAAATGGAGAGACTTAACCCAAAATTAGATTGAACTTCACTGCTTTCTATCTGCGGTAGCCTAATGACCCGGACGGAGTTTCGACATTCTTTCAAAATTGGTTTAAAACTTAAAACAACCGTTGATTATTAGTAATATATTGTACCAGACCAACTACCAAAAATAATCTCTGTCTGTTGAACCTCCTTAACTAGAGTGAAGTAGGACTAAAGCCGTACTTGAACTCAGAAATTATGTTTCAAGATTAAATTGTAATGGCTGGAACAAAAAATTCTACTGACTTTTAATAATTAGAATAATCTCGTAATACCTCTCTCTATATTCTTTGTTTCTTTTTTAAAACATCCGAGCGAAGCCTCTTGCAGACTTATCGAACCCTTTTAATCCGATTAAAAAAATCTGTTGCTACGTTTCCTATATTAGGTTATTAAAAATAATACCTTAGTTAGTAAATTAATTTTTAATCCCTAAAGATTATTAACATTCGAAATGAAATTGTTGAGTAGCTAATTGAAATATGGACTTTTTTGTTATAGAAGAGGATAAGCATGAGATTCACATGCTGGAACTTGACTCATGAAAGCCGTTCTGTCTACTATTTTGGCTTTAAAACGAATGAAGCTTCAAAGTTTTATCATTTGTGATGGTTTGCGTGACGGAATTGCATTCCTACATATAGACAATTTTTTTAGAAACTTATTAGAACCGTGGTGGGAACATTGCTACCATTAGACCAACGACCATATTAAAAACTTATAAATAGCTGGTGTATAATTGTGTTTGTGTATGTTTGTAAGTAAAAAAATCTGCTTTTAGAACCAATACCTACACCTGACCCCACGCTATCAGAAACTTTATTCGCCCTCGTCTCCAATACTGTGGATAAGGCAATATTCTTGCACGTCGACGAGCCAGCGCTACGATTTGACACTGCTTACGTTGAACTCAAGAAAGCCGTCGAAGAAGCAATGGAAATACCGGTTATAGAAATAAAAGAAGATATCGCGGAATTGTATTATAATGCGTACAAAATGTTCGAGGTTAACATTTTGGAGAAGGAGCGTATTGGTAAGATTTTTTCTGATAAGAAGGAATCAATGGATCACGTATTTCTGGGTTAGAACCCGGTCCAGAGGGAGCTGCTGGTGTCTTTAGTGGCCTCTGGTTGGATTGGTACGACCAGCTCCAACACAGAAGATAGAAGGCGACATACCATACCATCAGTAAAAAGGCACAGGGCTTCTTGTAACCTGGAGCTCCCATGAAAGCACCATAGCGAGCTGGTGGTGTGTTTTGTGGTCCTGGCCGAATCTCGTCTTAATAGAGTTGGTACTACTAGCTCGACCGCAGAGTGTGTACACTTTACCACGCTCATCATGTCACAACTGCCCGACGTGGGCGTCCATAATGCATACACAGCATCAGGAAAATAGGACCCGGAAGTCCAGCACTTAAACATGATACAGGCTGAAAATTATATAGGCTGAAAATTCTAATATATAAACTTCTCGCTTTTTTTTAAATAATTATCGCTTATATTAACTGTCGTTTACTTTCATTTTCTCTTTCAGCCGCTGAAATCGCCTGGGAGAAAAGGATGCGTAAAAAATTGAAGAGAACACTTAGGCGCCAGGCGAATTTTAAAGGTAGCTATTAATTTTCATGTCAGTGTTATCTGTCATGTTTTATACAGGGGAGACAGGGGACTTAGCGGCGCTCACGGTCATATTTTCATGACAAAGTCGTGATTAAAGAAATTATCTTATACAGAATTGTCCTGTTACTTAGCAAATGCATTTCTGTAAATTTTACCTAAAATACATTATTTGGTAGATACAATTTTTTTTTGGCGAGACCGAGCAATAGACAAATCAAGGAACATCACAATTTACGTTAAGCTTTAAGTGTAAAATCTGGTCGAAAATAATTAATATAAATAAGAAATACTATTGGAACTAAATCCTTTCACCTTTAACTGACCATATAAAAAAAGGATTTAATAAAGATCTGTTTCAGGCTACGAAACGCCCCCAACTCCAAAAAGCGTGCTCTCTTCACACGAAAGTTATAAAAAACCACCACCACGGCCGTGTGTTTGTCATCCAAAGTTTGAATATAATCGCTACCCAAAGGTAACCGGTTTTTATTTATATTTTTAATGATAGAGAAGAATAGAGAATGGGGCTTGACGGAAATACTTCTACCATATAACATCTTACAAAGGTGCGTCTACCTATATCGGTTTTGGACTACTACTCGAAACTTTACCTCTTTATCTGTGGGCTTAGGTTCATGACCCGGAATGTCCAGATTTCCAAATAAAATCCAACATGTTTCAGAAAATTGATTGGAAACATGTTGGGCCCGTTGGGTATCGAATCCACGAACTATTGATTATCAGCCATATTAATAATAAATAAAAAAATATTGCACAAACATAGATATAAGAACATAGAATTATATATACAAAATAAAACATGTTTGTGCAAAGGCGGCCTTATCGCCTATGGCGATTTCTTCCAGGCAACCTTTGCATGTAGAAATTAACGAGTCGAAACTCGTTAAGTGTTGATTCATATTCAAGCATATTTTTAACTAATGCTGTCTTTGTAGGACCAGATATATGTATATACCAATTAATTGCTAGCAGTTGATTTATTTATAATTCTGATTGTAGGATCGCTTTGGTATATACCTACCGCGAGCAACGGGTTTCAGTGACGCAAACGTCACAGTGACACCGGCGATTTCCTTAGAAAGTATTCTAGATGAAAACGTGGACACGACGTCGATTATGAGTAAAAAGTCAGCGGTGTCCGGCAAAAGTACCGTCGGAAGAAAAACTACATTTAAAGAGTGACTTTCGAAGAACACATTAATTATAAATCATCTTAAGATTGGTTTATATAGAACGTTTCGGTAAATAAATGTGAATTTTTAAAAATAAATATAGATTTTTTCTCTGTTTGTTGCAACATATTGGTTTATGGTCACATGAAAGGATTTTATAAATAAAACACTTAACGATTTAAGACGCGTATATTAGTTAAGTCGGATGCTTTGTACCAGCCGTGGCCATGGGGGTAGAGGGGGGGACTCTTTTTTAATTTATTTTAACTACATTCCGACGGTACAGGCATCCACAATAAGTTAACTAATATATTTCGTATAACTCGTACCTACGATACTATAGTTTGTCGAATGTTAAAAAAAAACACTACGTAATACATTAAGCCCGCCATATTCGTCGCCACAAGGACGAATGACGATAATTTATTAAAAAATATAACAATGCAAGCGAAGAAATGAAAATAATAATCTGCTTAGCAAATCGTTTAGGATTTTTCTCTGTCTCGCCTAAGTCCCGTTGTCTGCTATGTAATTATTTTATTTACTCAGATGACAAAGGTTACACTTTAAAGGGTCCAATAAATTACGCCGCCATATTTGATTTCACTGTAGTCTTTTTTATGCATGTTTTGCCCAGGAAAATTGACACTACGCCGTCAAGCGAGGCAAGATATTTTTTTACTTAATACGCAAGTTTAAAGACATTTTGCGCGAGAGGTGCATATGTTAATAAGTAGAAAAAATTCGGCGATGCCGTATGAGACTAGTCTCGGTAGCGCAAGTGGTTAGAGCAAAAAACGCTCACGATGTCGGTTCAAAAGTGACAAAAAAGTGATTAGTACATAAGTAAAGTTAAGTTGAGGGTAGTACATAAATAAAAAACGGTTTGAAACACGAAGCAATTAGCTTTGAAAGCATTGAAAACGTTAAGTCGTAGTTAAAATGAAATTTCGCGTTTTAAGCCGTTAAAACTGGTTATATTTAAAAACTCGACTATGTATCCCACAGCTGGGAAATCTTGAGTCAGCCCTACTTACCTATCTATAGTACAGTTAAGTACCTGTTTGCACACATTCATAGTGAATAAAACGCTTTGATATATTTTCAAGTTTATTAAAATTTAAACTAAATAAGTACTTAGTGCAAACACTAATTAAGATACTAATTATACAGAACAGTGTTTATAAATATTTAGCGTTGTATATTAAAATATGAATTAAATATTAGTATACATTTAGTGCAATCAACTAGACCGTGCAGACAAACCGGAACGGATTTTTGAATCACGCTATAAAATTAATCATTTAATTTTATAATAACAAGTCCCGTAGCATCGACTAGGTACACACATATCGTATTGTAACCTTTAAACATTTTGAGTGAGCAAGTCCACAACGAAAGCGGGACAAATGTTTTTCTAGTATTTGTTAAGCGGGAACCCAACAGAATATCGACACGGAACCCTAAAAAATGTATAACAGAATCGTAGAGTATCTATAATTTAGTGCATAACATATTGAAAGAGACTAGATTTAACATAAAAAAATAATATAGACTAACATTTGCGATTAGGTTTCGGCTTATCGTTTTCCTATTAAAACAAATCTATTGAACAACTCAAGACATTCACAACCAGAAATTGAATAGACCCTACAGTCTAGTGTACACATTTAAATAAAACACTAACGGTTTAAATCGCGATGTATATTAGTTAAACTTCTTTGAAAATAATTTCAACTACGGCCCCGCGACTGCTGCAAAGCATCCGAAACGTCGGGCCGTGGTTGAAATATTTTTTTTAAAAAAGCTTACATAAACATAATGTCTAATATCGTGGTGTGATGTCACACGTCAACCGCCCTAGGGTCCACCTGAAAATTTGTGAAGGCGGCGCGTTTGCCATCGGACCCCACCTTCACCATACGAGTAATCCATGTTCGTAAGTTAAATTCAATTTTAATTTTACTGCTATTTAAAAGATAATATGACTGCAAATAAACAATGTTTTCTTTCTTATAACAAAAAACCAAACGCTATCCCTCAATAAATTATACGTAAGTTACACTCTTAATAGTCACTTTTTATTTTCTTCTTACAAATACCCTCAGGTTTATCGTCCTTCGTATCGCCGTATAATATAGACCGGAAATTAAACGGTTTGAAAGGGTACCCACCTCCCGAGTAAAACTTACTCATGAATTCCACCCTGAAACGTATTGTTTAAATGAATATGATCTCGTATACAGCAATACAAACATACTAAAAAACTAACTGATACCTAACATAATGTGGTTCTTTGCCTTCCTAAAATGATTAGCAGTAACTAAACTTGGATATTTATCGTCGGTCGTTTTTTTGTTTAGTATAATATCTAAGGGCCCATTCATCTAAGCGGTTTACAGTCCAGCTAACCGCAATGGAAGTGCGGTGGTCACATACCACTTTTCATACACATTTTTTTACTAATTCTGCCCGTGACTTCGTCCGCGTGGAATCGTTATTTTTGCCGTCATAATTTATTTTTCATATGAGCTACATACATAGATACATACTGTCGCGGACATTTTATTAGATCGTCAAAGTAATTCTTTTCCACGTTTTTTTTGGGTATATTGACCCTTGTTCGGAGCAACGACAACCCAAAAATGAATAATTTTCCTCGTTTTTTTTTAATTTTGAATGAGGTTATAGCATTTATTTAAAACCCCTTTTGTTTGTAATAGTTAGCACGAGCCTTAATCGCTCTTAGAATGCTATTGTTAAAAATTGTTAATCGCCGAGTTTTTAATTAAAACAGGCGTGTTGCATAAGTATTTACTTCTAAGTGATTCACAAGTAGGTTTAATATTTTCGAGTCAATTATAGCTATAATTAAATTAATATTGTATATTAAATAAAAACGATTATAAATTGACCTACCGAGTTGGCCAGAACAACAGAACAGTACGCTGTGGATGCCGGTTCGAGTCTTGCCCGTGTCGTAAATTTTGTTCAACCTAATTTATTTATTTTTTTAATCGATTTTTATTTTATACAGAGCCATTATGTGCAATTCATGTGAAAAATGTTTAAGTTTCCAAATATTGTATATTTTTTTCTGACTACCTCCGAATATACACAAAAACGACTACACGGGATAGGGTTATGTAAATATTTGTTACTTTAACCACACAATACAAAAAGCTAGAGGTAAAAATGTAACCAAATATATTCCGCGTTTTCAACCGTTAAAGATATTTTATTTAAGGTATTAATAGTTATAAGGCGATTTAAAAAAAAAATGTACACTTGTGTTTTTATACCTACGAAACAAAAAGCAAAACAAGCAGTGGAACTTTAATATGTTACACTGCTTTATGATACACACTTTGATCAACTATTGTTTTAAACGGTTTTAATTAGCTCGACCCGCACAGAAGCTATTTATTTGGGTCAAAATTAGAACTTGAAATTAAGGCACCTTCCCGTTGTCAATTTGATCTAAAATTTGGTACACACATTTAATTTAGATGAAATTACAACATGATAAAATCAATAACATTATAAATTCAAGATGGCCGCCGATTACATATTTTTCCTTAACCCCCTCAATATGGATATCAAACCTACACTAGTAATGACTATGTCACACAATGATTATGTCAAAATTAAATTTTAATAAAACCGTTTAACTTAAAAGTTTTTTACCGATTTTTATTCTTTAGAACACCTACTAACATCTTTATTCCATACAAAAATAAATTATTTCAAATTATAGTTTGACTTCTGAATAACAGGGTTGTTAACTATTTTTGAGAATGTATTTTAAATTATACACCTTACTTAACCCCCAATATTACAAATATATTTTTAAACCTTTAAAAAGTACTATAGTTATGTTTTTAACATGTTCGGAAACATTGTACACCGTGACCTAATTACGTCACGGCTTCTTGAGATCGAGTAAACTGTTTTTAGTATAAGTGTAGTGTAGTGGTAATTTTTTAAAAATATCATTACAACTAGATAAAATTAATGCTAATTACTGCAGTATTCTATATTCCTATAGCAGAAACTATCAATTTGCATTAAAATTATATTTTCGGTTACATTCCTATATAAATACACGATTGATATCGCAAGCGCAAGCTTATTTGACTAACGCCACAACTAGATGGCGCTAGACTCGCCACCCTCTGTACTGAATCGCGCAAGAGGTAATAGCCTCACTTCATTGAATATGCGTTCGTGATTTAAAATTTATCTTTAACAGGGGACTTTAAAGGAATGTGGGTAATGAGGTTTGAATTTTTGGACTGTGTTACAGTACTGTAAAGTACTGAACGCATTATTATAATTAAAGATAGACTAATACTGTACGAAGTGAAGATATGTTTAATTTATCAGAACGACATACAGTATACATTCTAAAATTTTTGTACCGCTTTCTTTTCTTTGATCGCTTTTTGGTTTTAACCCTATGATATAAAATAACTTGATTTTGTATATAATAATAATGTAACTATTTTATAGTTTTTACTTTAACTATTTATTTATTTCATAATATCTCTGACTTGTATGAAAATGTTCATCTTAAGTTCATTAAATTGCTTACTTTTTCACGCTAAGTACTTCTTAATTTTTATTGTACGCATTATTTTTCCGGTAAAATGCTAGTAAAAAAATTAATCAAGAAGTATAATCTTTCAAAACAAAACATACTCAATTCTTAATTGACGTCCTAAGTCCTAAGTGAAGTCTTTAGTTTGACTTGTAGTGCCTTGTGAGAAATTATTTTAGTTAGTTTTTTAGTTTAAGGAGTTGTTGATCAGACTTCTGAGCCGTGCCTCACCGAAACAATTTACTGTTTCTCCGGGACTCGAACCCAGGACCTCTCGCGCAATGCTATGCGCACGTTTAACCATTTAGCTACAGAGGCGGTCAAAATAAACTCTTCAGCTTTATAATTTTTATATAGATTGTAGCTGACTACTGCGGTAAACAGCTTTATGCGTACGAGCCCTAATTTTAAAATTATCACTAACCAGTGCAACCTAAGTGTATGCAAGAACGCCGACAATCCCTCCATGAGTACCAAAATGGATAACGTGAAGACAGCCCAAATTGCGAAAATGAAAAATATCTTTATAGCTCCAATTGGACTTGTATCGCGAAGTGCCAATTTAGCCAAGATCATTTGCCACAGCATTTCGGACAACTCTATAAGTGAAAGTTTTAAATGTAGTAATAGAAATAACCTAAACAAGAGGTTGGGCTAAGTCAATGTGACGTCACGTCGCTTGAGGTGGCCCGTGGGTGCTTAAGTGTCACGGACATGTGTGTTGGGAAAACAGACGGTACCTGTTGGCACGCCATTGGAGGTCACACACTTCCTTAGCGGTTGTCGTGCTAGAAGCATCTATTTTAGCGAGACTACCTCATTAGCATATAATTATTTTGATTTTCTCTTCTACATTTTACAGTACATAACATTGTGGATCCTAACTAAATGGTCACAGGTTAGAATCTCATATGGTCCATTATGGATTTGAATTATCTGAATGATGTACTGATCTGTGATCTTGAACTACATCTGGGATATTAATTTTATATTAATAAAACTACTGGACAGTATAATCTTACGTTCGTGAGCAAGTGATAAAGCCCACAGACGAAGGTAAGACGCCGTATGTGAAATTGTGCTAAGCACAAACTCAATGGTATGGACTGCTTGTTGTATCATTAGTTCCCCAAACGTGGTCGAATACTTCTCTATTTCAGCTAAAATCATCTCCTCAAGCCGCTTGTCTGAATCTCTGCGCTGGTATCTACGGAATTGGCTAATCTTGTTCTAAAAAAAAATATTGAATTTCGTTAAATAATTATTAAATTCAAAAATTTTAATTTCTAATGTACATTAATTCTCCTTAATGACATCAAAAGGTGCGAATTTAAAGCCTGATGAACAAAAGATGAATATTACTAAGACAGTTTACACATATGTTGCAAACCGCTACTAGATGGCGCTACGCGTTATCTATATCTTTGTTAGATCGCGCTAAATATTTATTTTTGAAAAGTACTGATCACAATTTTTTATTTACAGTTGAAAAATATTATTTATTTTAAGCTGAAAATCATAACTACATATTTAAAATAGGTCCACCCCTATTGAACTTATATATATTGGCACTAAATCGACTTCTCAAAAATAAAATAATCGTACTTGTGCTATCTGCTTCATCTTTTTATTATATCGATTGAGATAAACGGGCGTTCCGAACAGCAGTATTGGTACACACAGCAGCGAGAATACGACAAGTAAACGCTGAACCAGCTCTTGACCCTCAAACATATATGCATCACAATCATCTTCCACCGGCTTCGATGTGGCTCCGAGTGCCATGTCAATAAATAATATCAAGATTAGCGGGGCACAGCCGGCGCTTCTCTTTAGATTAGCTGAAACATTGATATGAATTAGGCTCTTTACTAAAATCTATCACGCAAACACTATGTCAATGTCAAACGAAAACTGACATCCAATCCAGAAACAATCCAGTTTTCCATGAGGTAGACACAAATGTCCGTGTCTGTAGCACTATTTGATTTTATTACAGACAAGTTACTCTGACCAAGTAAGTGTCCAAAGTAATTTATTGTTCCCTGGATTTGGACTTAGTTACGTTTAACGCTGTTTACGATGTGATCGTCGATGTTATGTTATGGTAATGAATGGAAAAAACTCGGGTCAACATTTTTAATTAATCGCGTTTCAGTTTCAGTCCAGGAATTTCAGAATATTCAAAACCAAAATGGGTCCACAGTGCACCTAGTTGATATGTTACATGGCTGGGGTATTACGCCTTCCATCAATAGAGGGCGACAGTTAAGCATAGGGTATGCTTATCTGTCGCCCTCTATAATAATAAAACCCATTTCTATTGCAAGTTCTGAGATAATTGAGAGCAGAAAAATAGACTCTAATTGCGCAGAATGTTATAACGAAATTCCGACCAGGCCTCGTCTTATAAAAATAATTGAATACTTGGAATAGTGTTGCCATAATTGAGCTAAAAGGATTCTTTTATCTTTATGGGGAGGAGATATTATATAGTTCCATTGCTAAGCAAAAGGTGATTATGTGTTTGAACGCGCTAATCTCAGTAACTACTAGTTCGAATTGAATAATTATTCTTGTATTGGTTAGAGCATTTATTGAGGAAAACAAAAGAAACACTGTAAAATGTGAAAAAAGTAGCGAAAATTAATTATCCATGTGGGTTTCCGTTGAGTACGCTGCGAAAACAGCTCATAATACCCAAAATGGATGTATGAAAGAACGATCCATCTTTAAATGACTTTAAAAAATATCCCGGACAGTATATGTCTATCTTTACAGATTAACTATACTTACTAAGAACGCCGGGACGCGACCGATGTCGTGGGTAACCTAATTATTATGATGCGGAGGTGATTTTAAAAACAAATGTTTATGCTAAAAAAAAACTATTCTCCGCGGACACAGCTGCTAGTGTATGATATATTCAGATAGGCAAGCCACATATCGTTCCCGTATTAAACATCTACGCTTTTCTAATTGGCGCTTAACTTCAAAGAGTCGAGTTCTTATTCACGCATTTTTAACAATTATATTCTTCTTTACAAGTACCAGTAAAATCGAGTCGACCTTGTGCCTGCACCGGCGTCGCCAGGAAATGACCCCGGCGTCTTTGTCTAACACTAATATCTGATGAAAAGGTGGCAGAGAGCCTCATTCAAAGTTACAAATATGCTTCAAAGAAACCATTCAATTTTTTAACGTTGAATGCAAGAGAATGCTACTTAGTTGTAGCTAGTAACAAAAAAATCGGACCGGTAGTGCAATTGGTTTTAGTAACAGCACGTAAAGGCTGTGGATGCCGTTCAAGCCCTGCCGGTGTCGTATTATTTTCTGTTTAACGTGGCAATTCAATTCACAGTAGCACGCAATTATCGGGCACTTGACTTTAAATGCAGTCTTGTAAGTAAATCCCGTTTCCCTACCGTTACCAACTACTTACAAGTTCACTTACGGGCAATTGACAAGCTCCTATGCCTTTCGGGAACAGAAAACGTATTACGTTTTCCCGGGAAAACGTACGTAATCTACTTCCCGGGGCTCTTAAAATGAAAACTTTTTTACCTGATTGCTCGCCACGTCAAGATGCGCTGTAATTACCTATACAAATAAAACAATTTAACGGTTTAAAACGCGATATATACCTATTAGTTGAACTCATCTGAAAGTTATTTTAATTTCAACTTCGGCACGAGGTTTCGGATGCTTTGCATTTAAATATATAATATATCACGTTGTAAACCGTTAAATTGTTTTAGTTGAATATTAAAAAAATAACTCACTATATTTCCCGCTATACAGAAACCACTTCATGTACATCAAAATCACCAGCCATAAAAAAAGGCCGCACAAAAATAACATCTGCGGTATAAACTGCAAAACAATAGCGTAGTGCCGTTTGAAATATCTGAAAATCATATTTGAACCAATTTCACATGCTACGCAGCCATGCAAAGGTGTGGCTTATGAAATTGAAACACTATAGAGTCAAAGAGACACCTCTAAACAGATTTGAAATACTTTTGAGTGTTAAGTAAAATACCCCTAGTGGAGCATGAGGGGCATTAGAACACACATTGTGTTCGCTCCAATGATCCGTTCTTTAACAGGCAAGTAGTTGATCAGACTTCTATGCCCTGCCCGACCGGAACAATATTTTCTTTCCCTGAGATTCGAAGCCAGGACCTCACGCGGTTAACGCAATGCTAGGCTATATATTTAACCATTTGGCAACAGAGGCGATACTTTTTCATGCATATATTTTTTTAATTATTGTATTAAATGCAATAATAGGCGAGATCCACTTACATATGGTTAACGAGGCTTAGAGATAAACCAAATATCATATGCACAATTCCGATTATAATCGATAGTTTCATTTTTATAGAATTGAGAGCCATTATTTTGTTTTTCGCCAACTGAAATAAATTTTAAGTAAACAACATGTATTATTTATAAGCTTGCTAAGATCTAACACGTTAAAGGTGCATTTAATACTGATAAATTAATTATATTAAATAATTATTAAGTTTCGCACTTCTTGCACACTGTATAGTTTTTAATAGTGAAGTCTCTTTCTACTCGGGTTGCCTGGAAGAGATCGCTTATGGCGATAAGGCCACCCGGTACACTCTATACTTTTAAATTGCATAGTATCTGTATGTTCTGTTTGGTGTACCTAAGTGTGAAATAAAACACTAAAGGCGCATCAAAAACACACCTTGAATCTGATAGAGATCGGACTCACGACCCGTTGATTATTCCATACATTGCTAATATACAAAGCTGAAGAGTTTTGTTTGAATGCGCTAATCTCAGCAACAACGGGTGCGAATTGAAAAAATATTTTTGTCTTGGTTCGATCATTTATCGAGGAAGGCTATAGGCTATAAAACATTGCCCTGTGATTATTACCCGCGAAGATACAGCGAGAAATGTAAACAAAACGGGGGAAGTTATACACAATATGGGTTACCGAGGCGTACGGTGCAATAACGGTTCAAGATAACAAAAAAATATGTATGAAAGAATGATTCCTCTTTCAATGATCTAAAAAAAAGTCTACGACGCTAAATGTCTATCTTTACTGGCAAGGACGACGGGAAGGAACGCGCGACGTCGAGGCTAACAGCTTAGGTTTATATAGATGAAGGGGTTTGCAAAAACTAATTTAGATGCACAAATTAACTATTCTACGCAGACGAAGTCGCTGGCACAGCTTGTAAGTATATAACTTTATATATATTAGTATATAGCTTGTAAGTATATAGCATAATAACAGTGCATATCGTCATTTTAGAATAGACAAATTAGCGACATTATTTTTACAATATTCGTTGCTGACCGTATCGGTAACATCATAAAGACCCGACGTTTCGGATGCTTTGCAGCAGCCGTGGTCATGGGGAGACTGACTGACTGTTGCTGCAAAGCATCCGAAACGTCGGGCCGAGGTTAAAAATCATTTCCAAATAAGTTTAACTAATATATCGCGTTTTAAACCGTTGAAGTGTTTTATTTAACATCAAATCATTAAGTAATAATCCTGACCGGTATTTGGGTTTCTTTAACCTGGGCTCTTAGTTATAGATATAGATTGATAAGAAACATGGACCCTGTGGGATACGAGAACACGACCCGTTGCTTATTAGTCCATATAGTCTATAGCGTACATTGTTTGTTTTTTTATGTTTTAGCAATAAGTGTAATATATGTTTTTGTGTGCCTTAGTAGTCAATAAATTTATTTCTTTCTTTTATTTCTTCTTTCATACATCGCTACCGTTATATCAATGAGCACGTCCAATTATACAAATGTAATTATAATAGCAATTAACAACATATCACCTTCCAAATGGGATCAACTCCAAAAACATAAGGACTATTAGTATCCATCACCGGATTAAATGTAATGTATACGTTTTGTTCAATTTCTTCTCGGGTAAAAGTATTCTTCCAGTACGGACTCATCAAAGTGATAGGTTTCGAGAAATACTCGTTGTAAAGAAAGCCAGTGAAAAGCGTGAAACATCCCATTAGTAGAATTACGTACCGACCTGAAACGAAATTTATGCATAGTCATAACTATTTACTCACATCTCGGTGTACGGGGCTAGCATGCGCGATTCGTTACATATCTAACTCTAATTTCGAGTCGTTAGACAAAAATGTTATAGACAATAGACACGAATCACATCCGAGGCCGCTAGAGGCAGAGTAGCCTAACTGCAATTTTATGACTGGAGTTATTTATACTTTCATAATGTAAAGTGGTAATTTACAGAGAGCACAGTGACGGAAAATTGTCAACATAATTCTTTGGACTAAGTTAATTGTGCATTTTAATTTCCTCCTTATTGAAAATCAAATTTTTTGTTATTAGGCCACTCTGCGTCTAGCAGCCTTAGAACAGAGGAGATCATACAAGTGTGTTCACTTGGTGGTGGGTGAAATATCCTAGTCTTATTACATCTAAACAAGATGCGCTGTCCGCCTATTTTGGCTTTGTATATTCCGATACCGAAACGTGATTAAGCTTCACATCTTTCATATGTGGATAGTGGTTCGTGACTCGGGCGGCATTTCGACTATAATATCCAGATTTCCAGACGAAGTCCAACATGCTTCAGTAAAATTATAAATTGATTAGAAAAATATCGGACCCAGTGGGAATTTAACTCACGTCCCGTTGATTATTAGCAATACATTCCTGACATTACTCGACGAACCCGTCAATTCAACCAAATTGTGAGCCTGGATTTTACAAAGACACACACAACAACAAGATTATTTTTTTCGAATTTGGTCGCGTTTTAATTCTTTCTTTCTAGAAATTTCTCTCGATTTGAGAGAACACAAAACCGATAAACAAAATTTTCTCGAAGCGTGCATGTTAGGCCAGGTAAAGAGTTTACGATTCGGTTTTATAGTACTACTATTCTATAAAGGTTTTTAGTTCTCACTCTTATCTATATGATAAACACTACGTACTCAGCATAAATTGTTAATTCAAGATATACTCTGAGCAGTAGTTTATATACGTGATATATACATAAATAAACCACGTGCATGAACTAACAATTCAAAGCGTATTAAAATATAAATTGTGCAGGACTGGTTCTTAAGAAAAATATTACAAAATAATTATGTCTCTCTTAAACTGTATTATTTCATTAGTAATTATTTCAGCATATCATAGTTTTTCGGGCTGTTCGGCCGACGACAGCAAGAGGTTCTCAGACAATGATATGCTAAACGATGGCCGTGAAAGCCTTACTACTTACTTACTTTATTAATATTAATTTTGTTTATCAAATATTATAGCTTGTTGGACAATTTATGTAAGTAATGTCAAAACGCACATATGGACAACATTTAGTTGATTTTATTATTTAATACCGTTTTTGGCAACATCATAACGGATATTAAAATAATCATCAGTGTAAAACACACCTTTTACATTACTGGAAGTTTTCAGTACCAGTGAACAACATCATGGCATGACGTCATGGGTCGTTATGGCGTTTCCAATTTAATTCCACAGTGAAAAATAAAGGCTAATCAAAAATACACCGTACCAGATAATGACAACACCGACAGTAAAAACGACACAAGAAGTAAATAAAAATGATATTAGGTCTGCAGTTTACGCGAGTAGTACACATTTAAATAAAACATGTTAACGGTTTAAAAGGCGATATATTAGTTAAACTTATATATTAATAATTTTAACTACGGCCCGATGTTTCCGATGCTTTGCAGCAGCCGTGGTCACGGGGAGGCAAATAAGTTAACTAATATTTATTTAAATGGTATTTACGTCATTACGTCATCAACTGTTTCGAAATATCAGCGAAGCATTACCTCCAAAGAATATGTTCCAAATCTCATTGTTCGATGGTTTTCCCATATACTGCTTCTCCACTTTCACCATCCACGCTCCGAAAGCCACTAAGATCAAGCCATGGCAGACATCACCAAACATGACAGAGAAGAGGAACGGAAACGTTATTATTGTGTAAAGACCTGCAATGACGTTGTAAACTAAATTATTTTTGGACAAAAATGGGCCGATACGTTGCGGGCGGGCATCTTTTATGTTCTACAGTCCATAATTAAATATTGCTTAAATTTAATTTGTTGTAACGAGTTCGTTAGATCTGCTAGCAACGTGTGGCTAATACCCACGTGCCATGAGTGCGATCCCCACCAACATGCTATTAAACAATTTATAAACCCGTTGCGTGCAAAAACGGTTCCCGGAGACCTTAATATGTTTGAGAGAATAATTCCTACCAAAAAAAATTTTTCTTTTTTCAAATTATTTTCGATTTTTAAATTATATAGTGCCTTCATGTGCAGTAACATGTAAAAAATATTAAAGTTTTCAATCGTTATAACTTTGCTATTTCGTCTCCAATGATTTCTTAAGCTGCAAAGCATAAGACGTTGAACCTTAATACGCAAGTGTTAAGGTTGAAATTACATTGCGCAAGAGGTCTGGACAAGTTGAAAAAATTCGACGATGAGGTGTAGGACTCGGTAGCTCAATTCGTAGAGCAACAGCACGGAACGCTGACGATGCCGGTTCAAGTCCTGCCCGAGTTGTTTTTTTTTTTAAATTTATTTTCGATTTTTAAATTAAGTAGACATACCGTTTTGGACATTTATTTAGATATCATTTAAAGAAATATAATCCTTTCATATATATATTTTTTAGTTGCTTGAACCGTTTTCGCAGCGCCCGCTACGGAAGCACTGAAACTGGCTTTTTTCATATTACCTGTTCCTTCGCTCCTATTGGTCGCATCCCACTACATTATAGCCTAAAGCTCTCTTTGATAAATAGTCCAACCAACACAAAAACAATTTTCCTAAATACTGTCTATAGTTTACGCGAGTAGTACACATTTAAATAAAACACTTTAACGGTTTAAAACGCGATATATTAGTTAAACTTATTTGAAAATGATTTTTAACTTCGGCCCGACGTTTCGGATGCTTTGCAGCAGCCGTGGTCACGGGGAGACTCCCCGTTCAAATAAGTTTAACTAATATATCGCGTTTTAAACCGTTAAAGTGTTTTATTTAAACAATTTTCCTATTCAAACCGGTTCAAACTCGACTTTCTAACAAGCTTTATTATATTAGTATAGATCAACATAATGTTAACCTTGCAAACAACAAACAACATTTGCCAGATCAGATAGTATCTTATAACTCGCCTGGATTAAGTTCTCCATAGGAAGAATCGCCATATGCATTTATTAGCGCTTGGAAGCCTCGTGTAAACTTGTTAGTGCGATGATAGGTAGGCGGCTCTTTAGAAGTTTCCGCCTTTGTTATAAATGATGGCACATTGGATTCCATTTCTTCCTGTCACATAGAAGCACAGATTATATATTGCGCGGAAGTTACGACAATCAATGGGTTAAATAAACTCAACTTGTAGGACACGGTAGTTCAATTGCTTAGAGCAGCACGAACGCTGTGGATACCGGTTTGATTCCCGCCCGTGTCGATAATTTTTGCAATATATTTTTATATGGCACTGATTATATTTAGTCTGACTCTATTTTAAAATATACTTATTAGTACACATCGCTTATTTTTATCGTATGTGTATTTTTTGTTTTATTTAAATAAAACAGTTTAGACAGTTTTAAACGAGAAATATATTAGTCGTGAAACTTTAATATTTTTTTACATTGGTTAGAGCAACGATGCCGGTTCAAGACGTGCCCGAGTCGATATTTTTTTCAATTTTTAATCTATATGTTAGTTAAGGTATTTTACTTTAATTTAACTAAGCCTTCACGTTTCAGATACTTTGCTGTAGCCGTGGTCACGGGTGGGTAAATGATATTAGAAGTGTAGTATAGATATTTATGTATATCAATCAGTGTTAGTTACTATGAATATGAACGCGTAGATAGGTTTAACATCTCAGCCAGGCAGTTAAATTAAGTAAGGTTGATATATTGAATTATCTAAAGCCTTCCGTTTGTTTTCCGACACAGTGTTCCGTTATTGACTCAAAGTGGGTAGTTTCCAAGTATTCTATTATAGAATCAATTATCGCTTTCTTTCGTTTACAGAAATAGCGATAAGCGATAGTTCATTATTATTAACTACTAACTCTTAAACCATGGTCTAAATGAATCTAAGTTAGTACCATAGTTAGTCCAGTACACACGTTAAACTTCGTTTTGTAATAGGAATTTCTAATAAACGAGGATTTAAACCGGGTTTGAGAGTTAGTCCTTGTTTTGTAATAAGAACGATACTATCGCAGACATTTCTTTGAATCATTTAAAGAGATCAGCATACATATTTTTTAGATATCAATAGTTTTCCCCATTTTTTACAAATTCAATGTGAACAAGTAGTTTCTAAGTTAACCCTCTTAAAACAAGCTCTTCAGTTTTATAATATTAGTAAAAATAATATTTAACAATCAACTGATATCGCGAAGTAGATAGTATAAAACAAAGTCGCCTTTTCTGTCCCTATGTACGCTTAAACCTTTAAAACTACGCAACATTTTGATGCGGTTTTAAATAGAGTGATTCAAGAAATGTTCTATCAGTTCTCCTGTAGTGTATTTAGTATCAGCAATGCCGACCGACGCCGGGGCGGGTCGCTAGTTAAAGATAAAAAATAAGATAACCACTACTGTGCCTCCATCCATCACAATATTAGGCTAGGAGTTTGAATCCCTGGCAATCGTGAAAATTAATAAAGATAACAGTACCGAACAATGCTCCAATATTTCCTGAATACCGGGCAAGTCGTTTTCTGGGACCCAACATTGACCGATGAGGCATCCTCTTGTTATATCCAAAGTGAACATGTTCATAGTGTGATAGATCGCTTTCGCCTTCTTTATTTGCGCCATCCAAACGCTCCACTGCCTCGCTACTGTGCGTAATGCTTTACAGCGGTGGTACTTCGTCTTCTTTAAAACCTAAAAGTTACGTAAGCCACTAAGTTGGACGCTGAAGATTCAAAATGTAAGCTAACTCGATCGTGATTAGCTATAATAAATAAATTAGTCTTGGAATTGTAACGGTAGCAATTGTTTCTATATTTATATAAAACCCTTAACGGTATAAAACGCGAAATATATTAGTTAACTTTTAACAATTGACTTGAAATAGAATCCTGACAGCACAAAAATAATGTAAATAACTTAATATATTTCGCGTTTTAAATGGTTAAAAGTGTTTTATTTAAACGTTTACTACTTAGGAAGTTAGGCCTTAGCCGTATTATTAAAGCAAAAATATACAAAATGTACTGTCGAATTCCAGAATATCAATAACTTATTTCAGTTATTGATATTCTGCAAGCCGAATCAATGCGGTTATACAATTTTGGCATTTCTTTCGATAGACCGAGGTTCGTGATCCAGTCGGTATTCCCGTCGAATTGATTTGGTTACAAGGGTCAACAAGTTACAGAAAAAAATTAAATTGATTTCAGAAACATTTTCGACCGGGTGGTTCATTAAATTATTAGTTTATTACTGTTACAAGAGAGGCACAGACACTCAAGTCTATGATGTGTTGCGGACTCTGCACTTCAGCATTTTCATTGAAGTTGAACTACTAATAACAATATTTTTTTTAAATGCCAAAGTCTTTCTCCGCTAAACAGCTACGTGCGAACAAGTTCGAAATTTAAATTAAACCTTCATTAAGTTTTTAGTCGCCATGTTACGGAGTAGAACGTTCCATTTTTGAATTACACGACAAATATGATTCTACATAACTTATTTGGCCGCTAAACACGACAGATATATCTATATCTACTCATACTATTGCCGGCCGCTGTTCCACCACTACGGCAAGTCCGATTTATCTCGTAAAGGCTTTCAAAATATTGCTCAAATCTTCAAGTATGTTTGTGATCAAAATATTTCATATCAATAACCTTTTCCAAGTCCCCAATCCTAACGTCCAGCTTATGCAGCATATCCATTCTCTCATCCAACGTCTCGGGGCACGAATAAATGTTAGCTCGGAATCCGCTGCACACCTTTTCCATTCGATTACTCAGCGCCTCCCCTTGAAACACCGCCAGGAAAGCAACTTTACGTATCTCTTGACCCTAATGAAGATTTATTGATGTATTGACGCGCTCGCTGCTGCAACGGCAACTTATTTAATACCCAACGGGATGTAGGTTCGATTTTCGAAATACTCGTATGGCATTGGTTATTAAATAAAATTGAATTTAAAGGAAACATTTAAAGTTTAAAAATCGATTTATTTCTAAGTTTCCTATTAAAAATACTAAACATACACATTCATTTATTTGTGTTATAATATCTAGGATTTACATTAAAGAATACACATATTTGGAAGAATTAGATATTATAGAGATTTCGATCTGTACATAAAATTTCAATTAGGATGAAAAACATCTATTGATTTAAAGAATGTTTGACTCAGTCGAGATTCAAACCCACGAATAAAGCGTTACATTGTGTTGGAGTCACAGCTGCACCTTTTATTACATTTTATTTTATTTCTAACTTAATCTAACCTCTCATCTCCATTATCTTGTGATAATTATAATAATTAAATTAATAATCCAAGGAAAGCTACTTGCGACATTTAGTGGAAATGAAAATAATTCTCTACAAAGGCGCTTAGCGGCCCTTAAACACACTAAATCAAATCTTATTGAAGGAATTGCACTAAGGGAAACTTTCAACAGCTTCGTGTCTACTTTTCATGCATATCTTGAATCAAGGTAATGCTCGATTTATCTTATATATATAAAACTGTAGAGTTTGTTTGAACGCGCTAATCTCAGGAACTATTGGCTCGAATTGAATATTTTTGTGTTTGTTAGAAAATTTATCGATTAAGGCATAAAATCAACTGCATAATAAGAAAAACCATGGATATGTGGGAAAAACGGGAAAATTTCATCTATAAGGTTTTCCGTTCCGTACGCTGTGAAAACGAAATACCCAAAAATGTAAATAGAATGATTCCTCTTTAGATGATCTATCTATCTTAAAGATTAACTTACAAGAACGACGGGACGCGAGCGAGGAACAGCGTCACAGCTTAAATTCATAAATATAAGAAGGAGGTTTGCAAAAACAAATTTCATGTCCAAAATAAATTCTACGAAAGCCTAACACTAGTTTAAGTAAATTGCAAGAATACGACGATACGTTATCGGTAAATATATTTTAAAGAGATTTGCAAAAAAAAATTATTATTTATTTAATTCTCTAATATAACATAAAAAATTTCGTTTAATTCGAATAGAGTTGCAGATAGTTCAAAAAAAAACTTTAGTTTATAATATTGGTATATACTAATATATTATATATATATATACTTGGTATTATAAATACCTAAATTAAATGAAACGTATTGCAAAACCTGTCGTTGTTACTTACACTTTGTGGATCTTGCAGGACAGCATCGTCAGATGCTTGACGGTAATAAATATTGCCCCTAGAGACTCTCCACAGCATCTTCTCAAATGGGAAAGATCTACTCCGTTTGACGGCACCACACATAACCGTAAGAAGGCCGGATCCGGTATCACCACCAGCTGGAGTTCTGCCAGGAAGACAGTACCACTTAATACCAGCTGCCCCACGTTTTAGTTCATCAAACTTTGTATGTCTTGTTGCTGGGACATTCAAAATTGGAACAGCGAAGGTAGCCCATTCAAAATACCGCAGGCGTCATGCACCACCGAGCGAATGGAAAATTGCTGAATTGGATAATTGGTGAAGATATTCGACTGTCCAAAGACAGCATAGGTCAATTGCGCATCTAAACTATATATTATAGGGCGTCCTATAAATAAACGCCCGTCAAAACACGCTGTAGAAGGCCGTGTAACGCCCCCAACCACCACGACGACGACTTAACCAACGGCGAGGCCGGTTACCTCTCACCGCGTACTGAGCTTCCGTCCAGTTCTTCAAGCTTGTCCCTGCATTGCGACAGTCCACGCCGAGGCGCGGCCCAAAAGGTTTTAAAGGTTAGTATTAATGGCTCCGGGCCTATCACGTAATAATCATTAAAAAATCATTAAAAAAATTAATTAGAGTTTATGAATGTCCTTGTAAAACTTACTTGCCAAATAATGATTCGGACGTGAGTTCTGTGTCCCCTAGTAAAAGTCCAATGTGGCTTAAAACATAGGCCATTTCACTCAACTCCAAATAGTTCTTTAGTAAGCTAACTTGATTGTCGGACATATCCTGCACTTCGCTTTCCCACTTCTCAAGTAAATTCTGATAAAATTTATCAATATAATGTTTGTAGTTTAGGCAATTAGTACATATTTAAAAAAATCATGTTTAAAAAAAACCGTTTAAGGTTTAAAACGCGTATTGTGCAACTTCTTTGAAAATGATGTTTAACTTCGGCCTGGCGTTTCAGATACTTTGCAGCAGCCGTGGTCACGGGGAGACTTCATTTCCAAATAAGTTTAACTAATATATCGAGTTTTAAATCGTTAAAGTGTTTTATTTAAATATGTACTACTCGCGTAAACTATAGACACGTTTAACTGTTTAAAACGAAAACTAATTTATAATCTATATGAACTCCGGCCCAACGTTTTGGATTCTTTATAGCAGCCAAAGATGCTGGTGGGTTGTGAAAAGATGGGCCGTAGGTAAAATAAATTCACGAAAATTATTTACACAATTAAAAAAAATCATTTTACATAATTTAAACGGTCTTAAAAACGAATAATTCCATATTTTCCACTGTTTCTTTACCCCTATTGATCTCAGTGTGTAACCTAAAGCCTTCCTAAATAAACGATCTATCCAACACAAAAATAATTCAATTCGAACCAGTAGTTCTCGAGATTATAGCGTAACAAACTTAGCTCTACATTAGATGACGACAGCATATTTTTTTCGAGTGGAAAATTTCCCTTTGAAAGGTGTACGCGACTGAAGCGACGCTACATCAAAACCTAATAAACAGCTCATCTATTTAAAGCTTCGTACTTCGAGCGATTTCATTTCGCTGAGAGGCAGCGCCTTTGGCTCAGCTTCTAGTTCAGGTATATGAATATTGTCCTTGAGCATCTCCCCCTCCATGTAGAGGAGCTTCCTCTCCATTTCAACGCAGCGACAAAGCTCCATTATGTAGCTCCGGTTAAAAGCCTTGACGTCCGGCGTCATCTGCGGATCAGAACATTTTTCACATCCTACATATACTTCACAACTCGATATATTAAAAACAACACTTTAACGGTTTATATTAGCTAAACTTATTTGATAATATATCAATTATTTTTAACTACGACCCGACGTTCGCCAAATACCAACTTCAACCAGATGGCGCTAGCGTAGCAGTAGCAATCAAGGAAACCCTATCCTCCTCAATTATAAAAAAATGTACCTTTTCGAACATGTTATAAAAATAAAGTTTTTATTACATAGTGACATCCAGAAATCTATGAAAATACTCTTAACGGCTTAAAACTAAAAATATATTTGTTAATGTTATTACAATTAATTTCAACAACGACATTGCGGATGCCCTGTTGGAGGCGCTGTCACGGGGGGACTGAAGATAAAGCCCCTAATGTAAAATCTGTTAACGCCGTAGTTAAAATAGTTACCTATATAATTAGCGTTTGAAACAGTTATAATTAAATGTTTACTACTCGCATAAACTAAAACATAAAAATCCGAAACATCAATAAACCGACATTTTCAATTATAACAATACAAGGATTACAAACTTCTGCACAACGCTCGGTCAGACGTTGATATCCTTTTCAAACATTTAAAATTTCACCCCCCAACCTGTCCGCTTTTGTTTGTTTTCTATTTAACGCATGGAACGTCGCCCCATTGAACAATCAAAGCCCGACGCGTGTAATGTCCGAATAGTTGACTTTACGTACAAAATCGACATGACAACGTAGCTATGCTCGTTGCTTCGAGTATTCAAATATGTACCCCTTCCACGTCAAAGAATAAAACCCACTGAATACTATTTTAAATCCTGCGAAGCTATGGAATATAACTTTTATGACCTTTAAATAAAACAATAATGATTTCAAGACGCGATATATATTATTTAAACTTGTTTAAAAATTATTATTTTTTAAGTTTTGGTCGCTACGCGGTCACGGAGATTCTCCCCGTTTAACTAATGCACATGGCGTTTTAAACTTTCATTAAATATGTACTACTCGCGTAAACTACAGACAGTATTTCTTATAACATTTTTTTATGAGAAGTACAGACAAGTTTGACGACCTCGTTGGTATAGGTAGCAACCCACGACCCGTTATTAGCAATAACGGGTCGTGGGTTCAATCCCCATCGGGTCCAACATTTATAATTCTAAGACATGTTAAATTTTGTATGAAATCTGTGTATTAAATTGATGGTACGAATATAGAAATTCCGTCCGGGTAAAGTAAGAACTACCGTCTATAGATGAAGCCGTATTTTTGAATATCCAAAACTCAACAAAATAGATCGACAGCGCATAATATATTATTATTATTACTTAAATGTTATATGGGCTATTTCACCTAGCATCAAGTGAACCATGCTTGTCTGTTCTGCTCACGGCATCGATGGTATCACCTGCCCAAGCCTGCTCCAGACATCTGCTATATAATCTAAGATTTGTTGAGAAGTTGTGGAACTATATTTTGGCTGGTATTGAAGTTCCTTAAAGTTACATACATCTACTACAATAGAGTTGAATAACATGTTTAACAGTTTAAAACGCGAAATGTAATTATTACTTCATTACAACTAAGGCTCAATGTTTAAGGTGTCTTGCAGCCGCCCTGGTCACGGGGGGACTGTAAAAGGACGTCTGGGCATGGTAAAAATATGATAATTAATATATTTTACGTTTTAAACCATTAACGGGTTCATTTAAATTATATACAACTCGCGTAAGCTACAGATTAGTCAGGTATTTTTTTATAACTTTAATTAATTGATATATGAATAAGTAATTAATTAAAGGTATCTCCGCAGCCGTTTCTATGCGCGTTTTCCATCGCTATGGCAGAATAATCTTTAATCGATATTGCCAAGCTTCTTGTTGGTGGCTTATTAAATTGTTATACATATTTAAATTTTGCTAGAAACATAATGACGAAATGGCTTAATAAAACCCCTTTTTTATAGAACATACATTTTACTTATAACACATTATTATTTAAAGTCGTGTTTAACTAGTCATTAATATTCAAATAAGTGACTTAGATTAACTTGTATTGTTTTTTAAAAAAAAAATTTAAAAAAACTCGTTACCATTATTGTTATACGATGATTGGTGATTGTTTAATTAGTATTATTAATCTTGGCGAGCTATTATTACGAATCGTTTGACATTTATACATACGTCATGTTGTTAAGATGACAAAAATCATTATTTCTTTTAGAATAGAGGTCGGTGAAGCATGGGCATCACTTGGTGGTAGTTCAATACTCCAGCCTATAGCATCTAAACAAGATGACCTATCTGTCTGCCTATGGATATACGGAAACCCAGGCTAAAATCGAAACGCGTATTGACTACACTTTTTATCTTTGCTCGGTGGTTCGTGACCCGTATTTACTTGATATCCAGACGAAGTCCACTATGTTTCAGAAATATAAATTGATTAGAAACACACTGTCTATAGTTTGCGCGAGTAGTACACATTTAAATAAAACACTAACGGTTTAAAACGCGATATATTAGTTACTTATTGGAAAATGATTTTTAACTTCCCGACGTTTCGGATGCTTTGCAGCAGCCGTGGTCACGGGGAGACTGGATGGGCTAGTATCGCGTTTTAAACAGTTAAACTGTTTTATTTAAATGATTAGAAACATGACCCGGTGAGGGTCGTCACGACCCGTTGATTGTTAGCCATATATTACTTCTATTAGATCAACGTGCCCGTTGGATTTTTTGAAGCACTGTTATCGTCTTTAAAGATGTGATTAGAATTAGTGTCAAGAGATACTTACATCCATAAACTGCGCATTCCCAGTTTCCCCTAATCTTGACAGAATCTCAAAAGCGCATTCCGGTTGAAGGAAAATTTCGCAAAAGGACATCGGATCGCTTCTAAGCATAGAACCCATTTTCGGCTCGTGCTCCACAAGAATAAAAATGTCGACGTTTGACGGCGTCTGTCTTTATTTTTTATTTATATCTCCACTAAGGTTTTATGTAGCTAATAGGATGGAGTAGTTGTTTTCATTTTTCTAAATGCCAGCGACGCCGTTCTTAATCCCCAATCTATCCGATTTAATTTCTTCTCGGAAAGTTCAAAATCAGTAAACAAGGGGATTATCCACAATTTGTTATAACGCTGAAAATATAAATACGGTAAAAAGAAAATAACAATAGACTAGTTTTATAATTTGTTTTGTAATTTTTATTATTTTAATGGAAACTTATAATAAGTATTGTGTGTAGTTAACAGTACTCATTTAAATAAAACACCTGTAATTGTTTAAAACGCCATATTTATTAGTTAACTTATTTACAATTTATTTTAACAACGACCGGCGTTTCGTTCGATAGTTTTTTATTTAAATGAGCCATAATATATGGCTGCTATCAAAAAAAAACGTATTTTACGATCGCTTCAAACAAAGTTATGTTTTAATACGTATATAAACTGCTTAACGGTTTAAAACGCTATGTATTTTAGTTAAGCTTGTTAGAAAATTATTTTTAACTACGACCCAATGTTTTGGATGCTTTGCAGCAGCGGCGTTTTGAACCGTTAAAGTGTTTTATTTAAATGTGTACTACTTACGTAACACAGACAGTATTGTATATAGACTCCCTTAAGATATTTGGTACTAATAAATTTGACCATCAATAGTAGTTCTCATAACTTTCATTAAAAAGACATAAAATGTTGTATCGTTAACGGTAAATAAACAAAGCCCTCGTTGAAACGAGTTCGATTTCCCGGCCGTACCTTCTTGTGTTATTCTTCATACCCCTTGGGAGTACCAGCTGGAATAATTTACTGATACCCAACTAACTTCAAGTAACCCCTACATCCCCAGAGCTATCTATACACGCGATACACGAATTAATTACTTTATTTAAACTTTTATGATTTCAGGTAATTATGTAATTAGATAAACATTTAGCTCGTTGGTCTAAAGGTAATAATCACCTAGGGTTCGATTCCCATCAACAAACCAACATGTTTCTAATAGGCGAATAATTTTTCTTAGACTTACGAAAATCTAGATATTAAATGTACCTACTAATACCTAAAGATGAAAAATCGTAATTACCAAAGCTAAAAATAGGCCGACAGCGCATCACCTTTAGATGTTATTAACTGAAGTATAAGCAGTTATCAACTCCATGTTTGTCTGTCTTATTCAATGATAAAGTAGCACAACGGTGTCCAGGGTTCTCGTCCTAGTAACAAATATATTGCGTTCGCGTTGAGTACATGTCAAGGATAAAGTAATTTCTGCATCACACCCCACTTTAATTTTGAATTGCTTGTTTATAATTTTTTTCCATCCCTTTTCTATTCAAATTATAATTTTTCGGAAGCATTTGGGACTATGTCTGGGAGTCTATAAAATGAGTGGCCGGTATATGAAAATTCCATCCGAGGTACGAACCACCGTCCACAGATAAAAAAAAAACGAAAAGTTTAATCGCCTTTCGGTTTGTCTGTCCTCCTTTATCATATAAACATCGATAAATTTAATTATTAAACAGGTTTGTAAATATTTCCTCCTCATTAAGAGAACTCTCGTGAAAGGTAGTTTCTCGTTTTGCGTATAGCAGTGGGTAACGCCGCGGGATAACGTATGAGTTACTACAAAGCGCCGATACAAGCAAACATTTCAACTCCACGTAAAACCCGTTGCCACCTTGTTTGAACATCAGCCCTTTTTTAACTGTATTTGATACAAACTTTCTGTGTATGCCGGAGGGTAGTTGAACAAAAATACGTTTTTATCGCGTATATTAATTTAAAAACTTTAATATTTTTCAATTGCACATGATGGCACTATTTAAAATAAAAATCGATTTAAAATTAAAAATTTAATTCGATTAGAGCTACAGCACGGTACGCTGTGGATGCCGGTTCCTGCCCCTTTGTTAATTTTGTTTTTTTCAACTTATAATCGATTTTTATATATAAATTCATCTAGCACTGCGATTAAGTTTATTAACTGTTCCCACGACTGGGACGCGGGCGTCGTACTAAGCTTTAGAAGTTAATCTGCCACACCATCCTGTTGACAGATGTCGACTTCACTAAAAGACATGCAATTTACTGAAAATGTTTTCGAAACTTATATGGCTGAAAAAAAATACATTTTGTGAAAGTAAACGGTCGACAGGAATATCGAAATTTCTATTTAAGGTAATAATTTAATAAAAATCCTTTAAGTGATATGATATAACATACATACAAGATTCGAATCCCGTAAAAACATAACTGGCTTCGGTAGAACAAGACACAGATGTCTCATCGATACTTGCCTTTGAGCAATATTGATTATAACCGAACTCATGCCTCATGCCTTCTGTGTCCGTTTCGCTGATCCGTTCTTTAACAGGCTAATCAGACTGCTGTGCCCTGCCCTGCCGAAACATTTTTGTTTCCCAGGGATTCAAACCCGGAACCTCTCGCATGAAACTCAATGCTAGACAATACGTTTAACCGCTTGACTACAGGGGTCTTACACAACTCTAAGTCAAATGATTTATATTGACAGTGGACATACGACAGTGGTAGATACTGTAACGCGTTACGTAAAGGTCAAAGGTGCCCTTGCATATTTCTTTTTGCAAAACTCTGTCTTGTGTATGATATCAAATATTTCTACTTATAAGTGAAGTATTAATAAAAAAAATACTATCAAAATATTCAAAGAAGCGCATTATCAAATTGCAATATGAATTAGTAATTAGCTATTAGAATTTCAGTTACAAACTGTTTCTGTCAAGCTCTTTAGAGCAAAGTTATACCAGACTGAAGTCTAAGTTTATAATTAATGTAACCCTGCTTGCTCTGACTCATCTTAAGAAGATTTTCAATTCAGTTAACGATGGCTAACTATACTCAACAGGTTATAAGCAGTTAAAACATAAGAGATACTAATTTATTGAAATTTGCTATAAAATCGAAAAAGTAATTGGTCTTTATTTAAAAGTTATAAATTAAAAGAATAATAATAATAAAAAAAAATTTAAACACGAAATTCGAACGACGTTTCGAAACAGACGCCATGGTCACTGAAGATAGAATGTATACTAATGTCAAAGTTAAAACTGCTACGCCATCTGTTTCTTCGTAGTTGTTATTAAACTGGCTGGGTCCTTACGGATCTGACTTACGGTGTCCTCTCGTTTCCAGGTTCCTAAAACCCAGCATTGTTTTAGGATCTAGCGTTTTTCTAATTTTAACTAATATAATTTTCTTTTTAAACCGTTGAAAGTGGTTTATTTAAATGTGTAGCGCTCACGTAAAGTACAAATAGTAAATAGGTATAGGTTTGAATGCCAATTGGGCAATCTTTAAAAAAATTGTCATCATTGATATTTTTTGTGGGTTTCACATTTCGTAACGTAACTTTATGCTTACGAAAAACTAAACTGAAACGTGAAAAATTATGAAGTTGTTTCTTCACTGCTCCCTATGTAGAGAAGAATAAACGAGAAAGAGCAACGCCGCGTTAAACACGCAGCTATCAAATGGACAAAAAGTTCGAAGTTTGATGAAGGTTTTCCGACGTTCGTGACGCACGCGCGCGCGCACATTGCTTTTTCGTGTAGTAAAAGCATTCGGAACAAAAGTCAGTATATTTCGGTGTTGCTCACGTTTAAACATAGTATCGCCCACGCGCCGCCTGAAATCCCGTCGCCCGAACTTTCAGTCCCATCTCAAATCCCGACGCACAAACACGCAACAGGTAAGTCGATTTTTAATACCTTACGCCACTGCGAAAGCATTTTGTATTTAGAACGCTGTGCAACTTCCTGTTTACATATTTCATTCTTTTTTCAATTGTCTAACCAGTGTTAATGAATTGATCAATCTGTATTTTCGTTTAATTCAATTACTACACAACAATAATACAGTTCGGACAAAAACCGGGTTTCGCTACTAAAAATACCCCCATATCGAATGGTTGCGATATCTATTTTGAAATTGTACAACAGTATGCGCGTGCGTCGGTCGTGAGTTATTACAGAAAGATGATCCATTGTAACATTGTTACATCGTTATTTATAAAGCTGTCCTTGTGCTTAATTACTTGCCTAATTGTATGTTTGAAGATGTTTTGCTTTTTCTTTACAAAAGCTTTTTTTATTTCTTTGTTTGTTTCATATTGTTTTTTTTTTATTCTAAATTCAAATTTATTGCGATATTGATACTCTGTACTGTTGTGATTAAGAAGGAACTAAACGATACTTTTGTTGTCATCATATTTACCAGATTCCTGTTTCTTAAATAGATATCAGTATTGATATAGTATTTTTCAAAATATATTATATTCATACAATCTTTTCAAAACATAAACAATTTCTTAGGAGCAAGCTATCTTTGAATGAACACGTGACTTTCCACGAGTAGCCGACGAATAAAATATTACAAACGATTATTTACTATAATTTAGTACTCTTCGTGTTAATGTGACAAGAGACGTCACTTACATTCATTCCAGCTTATTTTCAATGAAAAACCGAGCTTCCAGTGTATGTAGGCGTAGACGTTTATAAAAAGGTATTTTGACACGCAATAACGGCGTTTATGACAGCAACTGTTTTTCTTTACTGTTACCGGTACAATTTACGAGTCACGTAAAACGTTATTTTACAATGCTTTAATCTAATTAGGATGCGCTGTCGGCCTATTTGGCTTTGGACATTCGGAATTCAAGATTGAAATCGGAACGCGGATTTACACTTCGTGGAATCTAACTGCGGACAGTTGTTCGTGACCCGGACATAGTTTCGACATTTCTATCATCTTTCATTGTCCAATTTAGAAAAATAATTAAATTGTTTATTTAATAAATTGACTATTGAAATGGTTATACATCGCTAGCATAGAACAACAAACACAAAGGTATACCGAACGAAAAAAGTAAATATTTAAAAATGTTGCGAGCTTCTGAAATATTTTGGATATACACAAATACCAAACTCGATACTGTATCCAATTAAGAGTTATTAAGAGGGCCTTCAATTAAAAGCTAAATTCTAGCGAGTATAGTTCGGAGGGATATTGAAATATGGATTCCATCCATTCTATGGGTGTATGGAAGCTGGATCCTTTGCACGCACGAATAGTTTTTACATCCGAACTATGTACGGATTGTAAAACATTTTGTAACGATTTAATATGTTAACATAGACCTAGATTTTTTAATGAGAGAAAGACAGATAAGCATGAGACTCACAGAAGGTGAAGTACCACGGCCATAAAAAATTTCACAATACGCGTTTAGACCCTTTTTGGTTTTGGATATTCGGAATTCCATAAATTAAAACCGAAACGCGATTAAACGGCTTTTTCATTGGGACTGCGAGTATTACTAATGTCCTTTTAATATCCAGATTTCCAGATCAAGTCTATGCTTAGAAAACTTATCAATTTATTAGAATATTATGCTAATTATCTAACCTGTTGATAATTACCATATATGAGGTTTCTAGAGCCAGAGTGGCCTAATAACAAAAAGATAAATAAAAATTCGTAATAATTTGATGCGACAATGAATTTGTACTATTCATTGTGTAAGAATTATAATATGTTTACAAGCTATGTGCTCTTGTAGATTACCATTTATAGACTAAAAAATATAAAGCAGTCAAGTCATGGAATTATAGTATAATCTGGATCTAGCGGTCTCATAATGCCAATATAGGTTTGTTATAAAATTAGTTTACAATACAATAGGTGAGAGAACTTAAATTAATTTACACAGAAAACATACTGGCATATAATTTGAAAGCGTTTAGTAGAGGACAGCGACATGTGTCTTACTCTCTATAAAAAAACACGACAGCTCTAAAAACGTGCGGTTTTAATCTTAACTAGAGGGGACTCGACAAATTTTCAATTTTAACCTATCAACGAAATTGAAACGCCAAGCTATCAAAATCGGTTACATCCTTGAATGGGGAAATGCAGTGGCGGGTGACTGAGTGGAAATATTTGCATTTGACACATTTATAAACCTCTCCAATAATTGATTTGGTCGCGGATTAATTACGCGTTGGTATCGGCTCGATTAAATACAAACAGAGGTGACACGGCGCATGACTAACTACTGTCAAGTCGTGTGATCATCGATAACCTTTTTTTAATCTTGACACAATTCCATTTTCAAATACACCCAGGAAAACTTTTAAATTGTTTGTTAGCGATACAAAGATACAATTATTTTTTAAGTATAGCCGTAAAACACTAGACCGGCTTCTGTTAACAAAATAGGAGCAGTATTAATAGAATTAATATAAATTAATAATTTTTTTGTTTAATATATTTTTATAGAAAAAAATTACCCCAAATTACCCCAGACATATAACATTTAAATAAGATGTGTTGTCGACTGTTGGCTTCGAATTTTCAGTAATCCACAGACTGAAATCGAAACGTACCATTTAATATCCAGATTTCCAGAAACCACCCAATAATTGCCAAACAGTGCTACCATAACAATAACGATCCGTCGTTTATTTTGTTGAACACATTTTACTAATACTGTCGTCTTAAAAAAAGTATTTCTTTCGATAGTTACAATATGAATGAACAATGGGATTTGAATTTAATTAATTATTATTAATTAGCGGTGAAAATTATGTTAACAAAGGTAAATATCGTTTTGTTGAATCTATGCGATTTACCAATAAAACCCAAAGCTTATTTCGACGATTAAAATTTAATATTACATGTGATGCTTGTAAAATGCGTTATACAACATTTTACTTTATAATAAGCAGATCGTAAAATATTTTATCATATTTCAAGCGGCTTCCGTGATCATAACATATTTATTGTACTCCAATAATAACTCAATTTTAAAATAATATTAAATTTGCAAATGCGCGTGCATGTTTAATTTTTTAATTTTCGTTTACCTTCGTTCATTTGATTTTGAAGGTATCGAGCGAGTAAACATTTTTAAATTATCTTTTCGGCTATTAGAGAATATTTCGATGGGATAATACAAATAGTGCTCTATGGCTAGTCTCAGTCTGTTTATAAAATCGACATGCAAACTGTTTATAATGCAAAATAAAAATATATTTTTATTTACGATGTGTATGTGTACATATAGAGAATAAAAACATTCCAAATACTGTCTGTAGCTTGCGCGAGTAGTACACATTGAAATAAAACACTTTAACGGTTTAAAAGCGATATATATAAGTTAAACTTGCCGCTAACTACACTCTAGTTAAACTGAAATATATCGCGTTTTTAACCGTTAAAGTGTTTTATTAAAAAAACCACTCCAAACTATATTGAGGTCCTAAGTATGATTCTTCATTCAATCACTGCCCGTCTGACACGCGTTCTCAGGTAAAAGAAAAACATCTTGAAATACCAGACAGCTCTAAAACCAGAACCCTTACTTCTATACAGTTACTAAACATGTACAGCATGGTACATGCATAGTATTATTATAGCATGTATGGCTAATAAACAACTAGTCATACATTCGATCTCTAAAGAGCCCAACATTTTTCTACTCATTTAATAATCTTCTGAAACATGTTGGACTTCGATTGGACATAAGGATATTAAATCAGTGGTAGAAATAACAGAATTCCAGGTCATGAAACACCGTCCAAAGATGACATTCCGTCATGTCTAATTGCGTCTTCAGTCTGTGGATTTCTCAATATCCAAAGCCAAAATAGACGGACATCACGCCTTTTTTTATATTATATGGCTGTGGTATTTCACCAGCCATTAAGTGAAGCTTGTCGGTCTTCTTCTATCACAAAAACCCTGATAATGATGATTATGACGTTTTTACAGGTATAATGAGTCGTGTAGGAAGAACTAGGCGTACCCGAGTCTATGACTGCAATTACAACAAAGGTGAGAGCTACTATCGGCCAGTACTCGACCGTCTGGATGGGAAGGCGCCAGTAGCTCGTGAGCCTGAGAAGGAGCGTATCAGGTCTGATGTCGAGAACCGTATTAGGAGCGCCCTGGACGACATTGAAGCACCGGCTGAGGATCTCTTCGATTCAAGAGGTGGGCGCGTACAGCGAGGCAGACCACTGTCATCTGCTTTGGAAGACGAGGAATTTAGTGATGATGTAAGTTGTTTTCTGAATGTAGATAAACATTGCTCAATGAAAGAAGTAATCGCCAAACGTATTAATAATTCCTTTGGCAGAGGCCGAAGCGATTTCTAAAATGGCTCAAAAAAGGCTCAGTTTAGCTTCAATGCAAAATAAACATATATTTTTTAAACGACAATAAACCGATTATACTTCTAGAAAGTCATTGTCTATATATCTCTACTGAAACGTAATTCAGTAGTTAAAGATATTTAATTAAAACGCTTTTAACGGTTTAAACTCGAAATATATTAGTTAACTTGTAAACAATGTATATTAACTACGATCCGACGTTTTGGATACTTTACTCGCTATCACGGCTGCAAAGTGCAAGCATATGTAATATCGGACTGTATTTAAAAATAGATTATTATGTTTCTCGTTTTAAACCGTTAAAAGTGTTTGATTTAATTGTGTAGACTACAGACAATGCTTACATACTTATTTATTATGTTTAAAGTACAGGATATCAAAGGTCCGTTCAATTAATGAATTTGTAAAGGGAATGGCGGTTAAAACTTTTCTTCTAATTTCCCGCCTTTATGCAGTAGTTTATAGAGTTTTCCTAGAGCCATCCAATTTAATTAAACACAACTGGAACAGATATCCTGCTGTCATCTTTTGTTTGTTCGAGCTAGAAAGACGTTCGAATTCGTTGTAAATCGCTTGGTATATTTTACAAAGCGTCTCACCTTCTGCAATAAACATTATTGAGTAGAAATATCACAACAGGAAGCTAAAGAAATATGCTATAGCTGTGTCAGCGACTTCGTCCGTTCGTTCGTTCGTTTATTTTTGCAAACCTCTACATCTTTACAAATTTAAGCTGCCCACGACATCCGTCGCGTCCCGTCGCTCGCGACCCGTCGTTCGGGTCCCGGCGTTCTTGCAAGTTAATCTTAAAAGATAGACATATAGTATTGCCGACATTTTTTTCAAAATATTTAAAGAAAAATCATTCTTACATACATATTTTTTGGGTGTCTTGAGCAGTTTTCGCAGCGATGCCGAAACCCACAGAGATGCAAAATTTTCCCCATTTTGTTCACATTACTCGCTGTATCTTCGCAGCGCGATGTTTTGTAGCCTTCCTCGATAAATATTCTAACCAACACAAAAAAAAAATCAATTGGAACCCGTAGTTCCTGAGATTGGCGCGTTCAAACAAACAAACAAACTCTTCAGCTTTATTTTAGTATAGATAAGAAGTCATTTTACAAAGATGAGAGTATTAGGATCAGTGACATGTAATTTCTTTTTAATTACCTACTATCATAACATAGATATGATAGAGAAGGACAGACCAGCATCGCGTTCATTTGATGGAAGGTAAAACATCTCAGTTGTATAATCATCAGATGCATTGTCGACTTATTTCGACTTTCGATATATAAATATCACAGACTAAAAACGTAATGCGAAACTTCACGGATTTTTCGTCTGTGGACGGTGTTTCATAATACGGACGGTCGATAGTCCTACCATCCATTTAATATCTAGTATTCCAAGTCGAATAAGTTTCAAAAAAAAAAAAATTAGAAAAATGTTGCTCCCGAGATCGAATCTACGACCCGTTGGTATTAGCTAGCTAGATTACCACCATTAGACCAACGTGCCCGTCAAAATGTTTATTAAGTAATTTTTGTAAGGAAACATATTCAATCATTTAGCTATCTACTTACGTAAATTACATATAATTTGATGTCAACACTTAAAACAATACAGGGGTTGCAAATATACCGCGACCGCGGACTAATAGTATTTTACACAGCTGTCCGTCAATTTTCAAATAAATTATTAATATAACGTACCGATTATGCGTATTAATAATTAATTTTAGTTTTAAAATGTCAAATAAATATAAGATCAAAATAAATAAAAATGTTTTGGTTGCATAGTCGACGAGACACGCGCGACGTTACCCGCGGCACATCCGTTTCAAAACTTTCTCGAAGGTCTCTCCTACGGGATTTAAAAACTTAGACCCACTACGCTTCTCATATGCAGATTGGTGGGCTTTTTTTACTGTAGCTACTAAATTCGGTACGATTACCGGCTAACACATCCTTATATGGTCTACCAATAAAGACGACGTTTTATTTTCAAACACCGAGCTGATTAGAAATTATTCTCTGAAATGTCTTACAGTGTTTAAAAGCTTAGACCCACCAAACTGCTCAGATGCGGTATGGTGGGCTTTAACGACTACCACTATTAAATTTGATTATCGGCTAACATATTTTTATTTGGTTTACCAATAAAGAAAAGTTCTATTTTTAAACGGCCACCTACAGAGAAGGTCGTCTTAGAATAGGACTCGTCTCGTCTCGTTTTAGCTACTGAGCTAAATGGTAAAATGTCCTGGGTTCGAATCCCGGGGGAAAAGTAAATTGTTTCGGTCGGGCAGGGCATAGAAGTCTGATCAACTACTTGTCTGTAAATAAAACCGATCGATGAGACGTACACAGAAATTTTTTCGCCCCATGGCAACGGGATTCCACCTTCTATTTTAAACACCAACTGCGGGATTTGAACCTTGAACTTCGTGAAACTACGAGGCAGATAAAATAAAATATACTTTATTCTATTCATAATATCAAAAATTATTTAGATTCATTAAAAGATGTTTATACGTTTATATGTTTATAAGTTTATACGTGTTCATCTCGGTCAACGTGACCGAGATGAACACGTATAAACTAATACATTTTTGTGAGTTGATTAACCCAAGGAGAATCTTGTCATAAAGAAATCGTTCAAACAACAATACGCCTTTAAGATAATTTCAATTTTATGACTTTTATCACCCTCTTAGCTATTAAAACAAATAACATATTTGCAGCGATAGCAACTGCCGCACTTCACAAGTTGACACAAATCAATTAAGCATTTAACCAATGCATTTGCAAAGCTTACAAGTGTATTCGGTATTTGGTTATCGATGCCCGCTACTAGCCACAGAGTGATTCAATAACATTATTTAAATTAAAACGAGACGAGTATATTGCAAAGCCCCCAGGTATTTTGCGCATTCAAAATGAGGTGAATAGCTTTTCAAACCGAAAGCTTTGTTGATTCATTGACTATTGAACTATAAGTAATGGTCTGATAAAGTAATATACAATAGTTTGTAGTACAAATTTACCAAAACGTGAACTTCTACGTATAACATACCGTTTATTAAAGTTTTTTCATTTCGACGCAAAACTGTAATAACGTACAGTTTTGATGACGTTTCTGCCTGACTAGTGTTGACAAGTAACTAAAAACTGTTGCTAAAAACATGTTATATCTAAAATGGATTGAAGCGCTATATTCGCTTCCAAAATAGATTCGGGAGATTGAATAAAAATTACGGCTATTACCATAGATCTAGGAATAAATACAGAGCAGTTGTCCGTTATCTATATCTTTACTAATATCTATACTAATATAATATAAAGCTGAAGAGTTTGTTAGTTTGTTTGAACGCGCTAATCTCAGGAACTACGGGTTCGCATTAAAAAAATCTTGTGTTGGTTAGAACATTTATCGAGGAAGGCTATAGGCTATAAAACATTGCCCTGTGACTAATACAAGCGAAGATACAGCGAGAAATGTTAAAAAAAATGGGATAATTATTCATTATTCTGGGTTTTCGAGGCGCACGCTGCAAAAACGGTTCAAGATACCAAAAATATATGTACCTAAGTATGAGTTCTCTTTAAATTATCTAAAATAAAAATAGGTAAAAAGCTTTTTAAGTTAAACGGTTTTATGTTAAACATACATTGCAATGTTTAAGATAAATGTATCAAAACCCAAAAAATAATAAAATAGATACAGACAGACAGAGTTACTTTCGCATTTATAATATTAGTATAGATTATGCAACACAATATCAAAATAGCAGTAATGCAAAATTAACGTGTAATGCCTTTATTGTGAAAGCTTTGAATATAGACAAGTGTATAAATGTGTTCTGTATTCAAATAATTTATCTTAACGCTGCAAGAGTATGTATTCGGTGACGTAAGAAGATTATAAATAACAGAGCTGCATGTGTTTCAGGTCAAAATAAAATTAAGACGCTTTTCAAGAATTCTATATAAATAAATTGTGAAAGGCTTCTGCGGCCATCGTTCAGAATATCATTGTTTTGTAAACGAGAAGAGTTTCTCGACGTTTCGCCATCAAGAGTTAGTTTCGAACAATCGAGGAGCTAACATCTCCTGATGATGCCGTTCGCACGTTAATTCGTAACGAATTCTATATTATCTTCAGCATCGACGCAGGTCCTCTCTCTCACGGTTGAGGGGTGGTAAAACCTTAGGCAATGGTGAAGTAGTGGTCCGATGAAATACCAATTTGTTTTCTTTAAATTATGTTTAAGGAGTGACATGAATACTAGTAAGATAAGCATGACCAATCAAATAATTTATAAGAATTAGACGCTAAAACAACAAATTTAAATATAGACTATTATGCACCGTCCCATTATAGCATACAGATTCACGCCTACCCACACAAAAATATAATTGGAGAAACACACGACGAAACTACTGCGTATTTAGTTATAATACCAAAAATAGAAAGGCCATAATTAGCCGATTTGAAGTAGAGAATTGCACACTTAGAAGGTCGGGATCGAGAACGCATTATAAATACAGGGCTTCATGAATAGATTTAGTAGAAAATGCATTCAAATAAAATATTAAACGATTTAAAACGCGAAATATATTAGTTAACCGTACTTAAAAATCTTTTTTAACTACGGCCTATAATTTATTATTATTGAATAAGTTGAACTAGTATATTTCGCGTTTTAAACCGTTCAAGTGTTTTTTTTTTCTACTCGCGTAAACTACAGACAGTAGCAAAATACGCACAGTCATTATAGTGGAGGACAGACATCATTGGGTTATAAGGTTATATATGTATGGTTACAATAATACCCAATCCATATAAAATCTAAATAAATTTGCTGTCGACCTATATTGACTATGGATATTCGTAAATCCACAGAGTGAAACCGAAACGCGATCAAGCTTCACGGCTTCTCCCTCTGTGGACGGTGGTTCGTGACCCGGACGGAATCTCGATCTTCCTATCACCCGTTTAACATCTAGATTGATGAAGATGAAGCCCAAAAATTATAAATTGATTAGAAATAGGTTGGACCCGGTTGGGATGTAACCACGACCCGTTGATTATTAGCCAAATATCGCTACTAATAGACCAACTAGCCCATCAAAGTAGCTCGACCAGTACGGAATTTATTTATTTGGATCAAAATTAGAAATTTAGACACCTCCTCGTTGTCACATTGATGTGAAATTCGGTACACACATTTAATTTAGATGACAAGTAATAAAGTCAAAAACCATATAAATCCAAAATGGCCGCCGATACAAAATAGCGGAATACATATATTTCCTTTTCCAAAATAAGATATATTTTGAAAAAATAATGTAGCGAGAAAGGCTTTATCGCTAAAATGCAATTTCTTCCAGGCAACCTTGAAGATGGAGAGCTCTATTAAAAGTTCATGCTTATTTAGAGTTGTCTTCACAATAAATGTGTGTAATAGAATAATTAAGCCGGATGTCCACTAATCAATGAAAATAACTCGTGTGTTATTGCCCTAATGTCGGTTCTGACTTTCGATTAAGCCCTTTGAATTGGTTCGTTTAATGAGTAGTGGGTGTGTTTTGGTAAATACACATATAACGGTAATTAATGTTGGCTAGTTTTGTTTCGACACTAATTTGTGGAGTTCGCGTACTGCAATTGATTGTAGTAATAAGGATATATGTTCCATTTTCAAATAAATAATTAGGAAGTAGTTTGTTGTTACTAAGTGGATTGACATTTTACTATTTTTACTTTGAACGATGGTATGAGATTGATATTCCGAATAACAAAGCCAAAATAGGTCGACCGCACATACTATTTAGATGTTATATGGCTGGGGTATTACAAGTGAACATGCTCGTCTGTTCTCCTCTATCATAAACAAATTGAGACATACATGTGTGTCAGTTTTTGATCCACGGTGGGGCGTGGGGCACATACAGCTTAGTATGTTCACCATGTTAATTTACAAACTAATAGTCCGACGTGCTTAGGACTTGAACCCAGAACTAATCAATGATAGGCGACACGTTTGAGTGGGACCAAGATTCGTAATATGTTATTTCTACCATCGCTATATATTTTTTTTAATTTAAAACGTAATTAATGAAATATACACACAAACTGCTTTATAAAATAAGCCACCTTACCATATAATCGTTTTTATTAAACGGAAAGCACTTACCACTGAACCATACAAGTAAATAATTCCATATATATAATAGTAAATTTATAATAAATTATCAAAAATTTAAAAATAAATAAAATGGTGAAAAAACATAAATACTAATTGATTTTAATATAAAATCTTAACATAATACTATGTTATAATGCATGCCTGTGCATATTTCGCAGTGAAACATTATCAATAGCTGTGCGCCACGTATACCGTTTAAATACGTGGAAATTCATAAACAGAGATATTTGAAATCAGTGGTATTATTTCCGTAACACTGAAATTCCAGAACAAATATGATATTCAGCTAAAATACTAGCAGTATATAATTATATTAGTGTTTCAGCTGAATTTCATGTTTGTTATCGACGGGTTAGTTCTAAATTCAATACAATTCATTGGTGGAATACAATTTTCACAGATAGAAGAATTGTAAAACATATATAACACTGCCCCAGTAACGCCAGTAAAGCCTCACAAACAATTTAATCTGGATTCTTTACCGTGATTGATGGTCAGTTTTATGTGACACGCGGCTTCGCTAGTTGATCTTTAACAATTGGACGATAAAATTAACTATCAAACGCAAGACACAGTTACCTACATGTCGCTCGAAGCAAGCCAAACGACAGACAGGAATAGAATGGACGCAAAATATTATATGACGCGGCGAAACATCAAACACGTGTGGAAAGTTCGTTTTTAAGTTTGAATTTAGAACAATTGTTGCATTTCTACCGCCATCGTGGTTTAGTGGTTGCGTTTCGTAGGAGCACCTAGTTGATCCTAGATATGTGCAGTATGTAGTGTCCGTATTAGAAAAACACATACACGTTTTTAAAATTAATATTAAGGCTAAATATAATAAGAAATAGAGCAAGGGAACGATGTTTAATGCTCTTGAGAGTCCTCTAATACAAGTTACTAAATACTGCAATTTATTTGTTTTTGAAGTGAAACTTCTTTATCGACGTTGGAAAAAGATTTACCGTCACATTTTTCAGTTACGAGTCACATTTTTCCGTTACGCGCCCGGCTGAGCACGAGAGCAGGAGGTGTAAGAATATATCATAATTCTAATGATGTTGTTAACGTTGTGACTTCATCGATAGATTTTTCTGTTTTTTCTCCTGACTTTCATGGGTCACTAGCATCAGCAGCTGGTGATTTATGTATGGCTCAATGCCAAATGGAAAATGGGATACAAATTTTAATTGTTGCACTGTATATATCTCCTAATCAGAAGTTGGACGATATTATTAATTTTCTTCACTATTCATTGTTGTCGTACACAAGTGGAGGTGCCTCTTTACTCGGTAACAATAATGATAAAATACCGACGATTTTAAGTGGAGATTTTAATGTCAATTTTGCATCGGAAAAATCTTTGAAGCTAGTTGAATTTCTGAAAGATAAATTGAATTTATCCATGAAAAACAGTCCTCAAACGTCAACAACAAGATCTGGCACTACAATTGATGGAGTTTTTACTCGGTCACTAAATTTCGTGGAATGTAAACCATATATTTCATATTTCAGTTACCATAAGCCATTAATTATAAAATATATAATAACGATGACAATGATAGTGATAATTCTATTACAATTAATGAAATTCTGTAATAATCTTAGTAGCAAAAAGTTAAAGTGAAATAATTGTATTATTTGTATTCATGTCTATGATAATAAAATCATTTTGTTAAACTTTATCTAATTTAACTTTATTTAACCAATTTCTGGAACGTTGCATGTAGATCATTTTGCGAAAAGAAGTTTCACTTCTTACGTGTGTACACTAGTACACGTACAGATTTTTTATTAGTTAAAACATTATGTCGTGATGTGAAACGTTTAAATTTACAATTTATATAATGGGGGATATTTATTTATATTTTATAATCTAAATTAATTTCAAACGAATTGCGAACTCCAACTGGATTAAAGATGTGGTCTTATAACAAACTGAAGTAGATCGCTAGTGCCTAAATCCTTAACCGGCTCAAAACCAGGCACTTTTATTATTTTTTTATAGAAATACGACAAATTAACCAATTCAATTATGTAAATCATATAGCTTAATTAAATATTAATTAACTTAATTTAAAGTTATTTTTTTTTAAATATTTCAATTGTAACATTCAACCGAATGGATTATAGTATATATAGATAATTCAAATTCTCTTTTTAATGTTCTAAGATTCGCCAATGTTACTTGCTTTTTAGTTGCCACTCTAAGAAAGGCTTTGTATTTCCAGATCACTGAATCACTGAAACGTTTACGCGCCAACAAGAAGATTTCTCGTTTCTCCGACGACATTGACTTCGAGAACAGCGTGTCGAACCTGGAAAACCGAATGAAGATATCCGACAAGATTCTCGAGAGTGCTGGTATAGGACAGACTGAAATGTCAAGCGCGCGGCGGGCTCTCAAAGAGAACGAGGACCGCACTGAAAAGCGCATAGCGCGTAGACTGAACGAAGACAGCTCTTTGACTAAATGGACAGCAATCAAGGACATCGATGACGAATCAGCTGCGGTGCAAAGAGCTAAAGCTACAAGAGCTCGTCTTTCTGATCTAGAAGACGAAATGTCAGAACTTACAGAACGAAGCGCTGCTAGGGAGAAACGCGCAGCACGCCTCAGAGCACTCGTAGCAGATACCGATGCCTGCGACACAACAGTTGCAGCAACAAAAATCACAGTCCGCGCTGAGAGAGAGAAGAAGCAAGTCACCTTTTAAGAGTAGACCCTCTTTGGAAACTCATAGAGTTTTTAGAGTGTGCGTTTAAGATGTAAGCGAATATTTTTTTTTGCATTTGTCAATGTTAAACGTTGAAGTTGGTGTCTATTTTATACTTGTTATATAGAGTAAATTATACTTATATTGGTGGTTTTATTATACCTGTAAGTGTTGCAAATCTGTGTATGATAAACTGAAATTAAAATTGATGATATATCAATTTTAAATATAGTCTTAGAGCCAAAAACCAACAATAATAAAAATTGTCGTCCTAGGTCAAAATTGCTGTGTTTGTGTTATTCATTTGTTTGATACAGTCATAAGTTCCGGTGACTACGACTACCTACTACTGATTCTTAAATTAATTTAAAAATACATTTTCTTTATTTAAATTTTGTAAATAAAGAAATACATTTTCACATTTACGAAGTATAGTTTTGTCTGTACGAAATGTAGAAAATGTGGAAAAAATATCATATCCAACAGTTAATCAGCAAACGAAATTCTAAAACGAATTGTGAACCAGCAGATAGAGAAAATTGAATACGACTCAAATCTAAACGTTAAACAAAAAAGAATCAAAATGATGAACAGGAAAAATGCAACGTAATTAAAATATAACTCCAGCTCCCTCGGGTCTATTCTCCAGCAGTTTCAGTAAAGACGTCAATTCCAGCTCGCCTTTGTAATTAGTTAAGTTCCTTGTATTCTTTTTAAGGTTCAGTATCAGAGAGAGAGATAAACCATTCAGTGAAGCCGTAATCACTAAGTAAAGGCTAGGTGTTTCTATAATTTTCTTAAAAGGAAAGTTATTTAAAAACATTATCAAGGAATGATTGAACACCGTCTGTAGTTTACGCGATTATAACATTTAAATAAAATAAAACGCGATATGTTTTAGTTAAAATTATTTTCACGGGGAGGCAAAGCATCCGATACGTCGGGCCGTAGTTAAGAATCATTTCAAACAAGTTTAACTAAAATATATCGCGTTTTAAACCGTTAAAGTGTTTTATTTAAAAGGGCGGTTAATGTTGGTTATAGTAAACGCGCTCTGGTGTCCGCATATTTAGGACTAGCTGAGCCAGCGAATTCGTTCGCGTAGAATAGTTAGTTATTCGGGCATCCAAATTTCTTTTTTACCCACGACGTGGGTCGCATCCCTTCCCGTTGTTCTTGCAAGATAATCTTAAGAGATTATAGCGCCGTGGACTTTTTTTAGATCATTTATATTTTTTGGCTATCGTGAACCGTCTTTGCAGCGTACGCCTCGGAAACCCATATTGATGAATAATTTTCCCAATTTTCTTCACATATCTCGCTGAATTAGTCACAGGGCGATGGTTTATAGCCTATAACCTGCCTCGATAAATGCTTTAACCAACACAAAACATAATTTTTCAATTCGAACCAGTAGCGCCTAGCTACCGGAAAAATTGAGACTAGCGCGTTCAAACAATCTTTTCAGCTTTATACAAGTATAGATTATAGATAGTAAACGCAGAAAGAACATTTAATTATTTTAAAAAACATATATCAGACATAAGTAAATTTAACATAGGGTTTATTCCAGTAGTAACTGTCATATCTAGTATACTTGTTTTTATGCTAAACCAAACAGCTCCATCTATCGGTCAGTGGGCTGAACCATATCGTACTCTTATTATATTTTGTTGACCTAATAATAAATTTAGTAAAATCGTTATTTTGTTTTATAATGTACTTATAGGTAAAAGAGATGGCGCTAGTGTGGGCTATTTTTCCCATCTTTACGTTACCGTAGGAAATATAACTTAAGACTATACAGAAAATAAATAAATAAACAAGCCATAATGACTCAAAACAATATTGTTTTTACGTGGTAAAAAAATGTTATACTTGAGATCGAAACGCACGTCCAACAGAATACGCTGTTTGAATCCTGTAGGTAAAAAGGCAAAAATACTTTTGGAATTTATTTATTAACAAAATTTCTTAGAAAAACCGAGTCATTGATATAATACGAAATATGTAAGCTTTATATAGATACGAGTACAACTGGAATCTGTGTTAAATAAACTCTCTGTGCCATTTTTCCCCGTTTTTCCACATTTCCCTTTATTTCGTCGCATTTATTGGTCGTTAACTAACTAACACAAAAAAAGTCAATTTGAACCAGTAGCTCCTGAGATCAGCGCGTTCAAACAAACAAAAGTAATTCAGCCTGGAAGGACGCAAAAATACTGACAAGTTGTTCAGTATTTTTGCGTCCTTCCTTTGTAAATAAAATAAGGTAATACTCCATGTTACATGTCTAATAGTGCCATTAAAACCAATTCAAAAACTAGCAAAAATTGTCTTATAAATAAATGGCCTCCAGCTCTCTAACTATAAACCTTTTGAACGAGTAACGATATATTTATCGTTAAATGAAATTAAAAGCAGAAACTTAATCGTACATCTCAGACACTATAAAATAACTCACGAAGCGATAACATTAAGAAAGTATTGATACCTTCAATAACAAAAATACACCTTGTGAATTGGCGCGAAAAGCGAGGCGATCAGATTGAAGCCAAATTCATCAATATTTTTGTTTCGGTGGCAATGATCAGCTGACGAAGTACACAAATGATCAGGTCATGACAATTGAGGCAGCTAGAGCCAGAGTGGCCTAATAACAATACATCATTTTCAATAAGGAGGATAATAAAATTGCGCAATTCACTTAGGCGAAAATGAATTGGTACAATTATTTGTGTAAGGGTTGTGTTGACAATTTTCGGTCACTGTAATCTTGTAGATTATCTTTTTTAGACTATAGAAATATAAATAGTCAAGTCATAAAATTGCAGTTAGGCCACTCTGGCTCTAGCGACCTCAATTGTTATTGTTCGGACCAATAGCTACGTGCGTTTGCCGTTACCAATTTCCATATGCTCTGTTCTTTAAATGATGTAATCGACACGACTGTCGCAACCTGGGTTTTTTAATGATACGGGAGGACAATCAAGTATAGAGTTCAGTTGATGGGAGGCGAAATATTCCAGCCGTATAACATTTACACAAGATGCTGCCAAATTTAGCTCCTGGTTAGACCAACAGGATAGAACGCTGAGGATGCCGGTTTAAATACTGCCCGAGTCTTTTTTTTCAATTTATAATCGATCTATACTTTATTCAAATATTTCATTTAATTCAATGTGTTTTCCAAGAGTTTCTATAAAAGGAAAGCTTACAACTTTCCACAGCAAACGTCAAAGGAAAACCGATTTTCTATGCACCGCAGGTATGATTAAAAATATATTCCCTATCACTTAAAAGTTTCTCATGAACACATTGTTATCCACGGTATGAATAGTTTCCCGCGACGCAAGTTTGCACGCTGAGCATTGAAAATACCTGTTTTGCTTCAGTTACAGCGAGCGAACTTTCAAGAATGTTTGCTTTGGATTAGAGCTTCATCAATTTTGTACATGGGAGCACGAACAACCACTGTTTATGTTACAGAGGTTAACATTCATAAACAGGATTTACAAATTAAGATTTCTGGCAGATGCGGTCGTTTTAACAACGAGACAATCGTTCACTTTTAACGGTTCAAAACGGTGATCCAGCCAAACTTCTCCAAAATACTAACTGCGAAGAAACAGATGGCGCTGGCGTCAATTTGACTTTAACATTAGGGACACTCTCCAGAGAGTTGCGAGTTGGTGATTTTAACTATTACATTAGTGATAAGTACTATACATTTTGTTATAACAATTTCAAAAACCGAACGAACAATATGCCGGGAATCGAACATTACATAGCCGGTACTCAAGTGTGCTAGCCACTAGACACGCGAAAATATGCATAATATTTTCCCATGATTGAATGTAAGCGGTGATTAAGATAATTGGCAGTAATAATTTTTTTAAGCAAGTATGCTCTTAATTTATTATCTGTAGTTTAAAAACTTAATTACTGACAGCGTAATACCAAAATTAAAAATGTATTTCGAACCGGCATCCAACCAACCGCTCTAAAATTGTATCTATAGCTACGTATTGTTTCGATTTTTAAAAGAAAGAAAAATAAAAGAGCACAGATAATAATTAACCGCCAAGACAAACGTCGTACACAGATTATAACCATATTACATACTAGCTGTATCAGCGACTTCGTCCGCGCATAATAGTTCTTTTGGACATCCAAATTTGTTTTAGCAAGCCCCTTCATGTTTATAGAGTTAAGCTGTTAGCCACGACGTCGGTCCCGTAGTTTTTGCGAGTTAATCTTAAATGATAGACATGTAGCGTCAATCATTCTCTCATACATATTTTTTAGTATCTCGAACCGTTTTTGCAGCGTACGCCTCGGAAACCCATACTGATGGAAAATTTTCCCATTATTTTACAATTCTCGCTGTATCTTCGCTTGTATTGACTTACTGACTTGACTTAATATCCTTAATAGCTGGGGCAGAGGGCGTTTACAGTGGTCCTCCATAACGATCGGACGGTCCGGTTTTCCACTGTATTCGTTTCATTAATCAAGCTGTTTTGGGCAAGCAGGTGATTAGCTTTCTGTACCCTAGTTTGCTGGTGGGGCTGCCACCTCTGAGTTCGCAGACTAACTCGGTTTTATGTCGGGTTGCCCTGTTATTGTCTGTTCTCTGGGGTTCGGTTGTGTAATTTTGTGGCGCAGAACATTCACTCGGTGCCCTGTATCCTTAGCAACCACAGCTTGGAGTAGCGGTCACGCGGTTGCGCGGCTGTAGCAGTTCCCGAAGTGGACGACGGGGACGTGGACAGCTCGGACTAGCTGGGTTCAGGCTCTAGCCGGTGTTCCACTACTAACACAGCAGGAAACCCGACTTCCCAACCCCTACATTGCTTGTATTACAGGGCAATATTTTATGGCCTTCCTCGATAAATGTTCTAACCAACACAAGATTTTTTTAATTCGAACCCGTACTTCCTGAGATTAGCGCGTTCAAACAAACAAACAAATTCTTCAGCTGTATATATTAGAATAGTATAACAAACTTAAAATATAAGTTGTCTCTTATCGTTTTATGTATTAAGTAGGATCAATTATATTGTATAATTTTAACCACATACATACCGTTTCTCAGACGAGTTTATTTCCCGAACTACTTCTCATCAGACTTATACATCAAAGTGAATTTATGCTGTGCTCATTTTGAACTGAGCTGAACAATGGCCGGTACCAAGTATGCGCCTCAATTATTCACTGTACATAGAAAATACGTAAGTACGAATTGTACTTTGTCAAATATATGAATCTACAATGAGCAATTATTGATAGCAGATATAGGCACAAGGAAACTTGAAGCTTTAATATTGCACATGATGACACTATAAAAATGAAAAATCGATTTCAGATCAAAACAAATTAAGACACGAACAGGATTTTTTTCAATCTAAAGTCGATTTTTAACGAAGAAGGTTAGTTTTATCCTTAACTTGTTTTTAGTGATATTAATTTAATTAAATATTAGGGTTGTAGGCTATATTAAAATAGAAATTTAAAAAACCAACGTGAAATTTACAATTTCTGATGCTGATATAGTTTTATTCCAAAAATTAAATGTTGCGAAATCAATTAACAAAAATTACATGTACGGAGCATATTCTATTGAATAACATTCGAATTTTAACAACGCAGTGGTTCATTAATATTCGTGTAAAATATTGGCGTGGGCGAAGTTACAGCTATCGACGGCGATCCGATTCCGACATGTGTCGTAAGTTGTAAATAGGCTTACGATTTCTTTTATTTTGTTTACATTTTAACATTTTGCGTAGTTATCCTTTAGTATTATATACATACGTACAGGGAACGTATGCCAGGTTAGGTAGCTAACCTGGCATACGTTCTTTTGCGATATGAAGAATTTTGACCAAATGAAAACCTTTTTTTTGAGAATTGGGGCTGTCTTCAAATTCTTGGGAGGTTATCTTAAATATATATACTGTTACGGACATTCTTCAGTTTATTTAAAGAAGAATATTGTCTATCCCTATTGGGTAGCTTAAACCGTATTCGAAGCGCACGCAATGCAAACCCTAAAAGGTGAATAATTTTGCACCATTTCTTCAGGCCTATTATAATATTTTTTTTTGATTCAAACCAGTAGTTTCTAAGATTAGCGAGTGCAAATAAATATACAAACAAGCTCTCCAGCTTTATAATATTAGTATAGATTAAGACCACAGGTAGAGGATACTTGGTGGGAACAGGCCGAGCCTGATATTTTTCAACACGTTAATACATTTTAAATAACCTTTGTGAGTTTTAATGGGTATACTATATAAAACAAATAGATAGCCTCTTTAACTAATTTGTTTCAAGTTTATAATTGTTAAAAATGATGAGTTAAAAAAATTATTGAAAAAAAAAACACTTTGAATCGATTTTTGTGAATGTAACTATATAATAATATCAAAATTCTAAATCGACGATAACGTGTAGGACTCGATAGCTCAATTGGTTAGAGCAACAGCACGGAACGCTGACGCTGCCGGTTCAAGTCGTGCCCGAGTCGTAATTTTTTTTATTTATTTTCGATTTTTAATTTATATAGTGCCATACACGTGTAATAAAATGTGAAAAAATATTAAAACACGTTCAAGAAGTTAAACATTTACACTAATTTAAATTTAGAATCTTTTTTCTATTTTCGTTTATCACTGGAATGCGTGAAATTGTTCGGGATAAATAAAATTAAATAATGACATAATACTATAATAACATTTTAGACGTTTAAAATAGTGAGCAGCTGTAATCCATGACTGACAGCAAACGTTTCTGACTTACCGCCAGTGCCAAAAAGCGAAAAGAAATACGCAAAAACATTATTTTCGCGAGATATTTCTATAATTTACATTTTTTTTAATGTTTCAGCAGGACAGACATGGCGAAGGATTCTCGTGATGCTAGGTGATATACCCCAGCCTATAGCATCTAAGCAAATTGCGCTGTCGACCTATTTTGGCTTTGGAAATCCACAGACTGAAACCGTAACGCGATTAAGCTTCACGGCTTTTTCATCTGTAGACGGTGGTTGACAAACGGAATTTCTATATTCCAAATTTAATATCCAGGCTTCCAGACGAAGTCCAGCGTGATTCAGAAAAATTATAAATTGAAAAATTAAAAACACTTTGGACCTGGTGGGGAGCGAACCCAAGACCCATTGATCATTAGCCACACATTCCTACCATTAGACCAACGTGCCCGTCAGACTTAGCTTAATCATTTCCTTAATCCTGTTTTAAACTTCCAGCCGGTGAGACGAGTGGGCAGAGACGGGAGATTACATTAACTACATCGTAGTATGTTTCAAATATTATATTTAATATTAATATTCGAATGAGCATCTCTGTGGGACGCAATACCAGATTATGAATGCAATAAGATTTAGTGAAAATAACCTATGATTACTTTTCACAGGTTTTACACGATTTTAAACAAATTGTAGAACTAACAGCGAACTCTTGAATATATTTTACCTGTTATTTCACATAATGGAAATTAATAATTGATTATAAATTCAATTCCTACCCGTGTCATATGTTTTCTACAATTTAAAATCGATTTTTAATATATATAGAGAAAATATATATGACAATCTATAAGAGTATATCTTAGATTTGAATCCATTCGAGACTCCATTCGATCGAATTGGTTCAATGTTAAACAATTGGGCATATCATTCGTCGAAAAGGTACGCTACGCATAAACACACTGAGTAAGTAAAACATCGTTATTGTGACGATAGATTATTATAAATATTCGAAATTTAAATCTACTGTACTCTATGTGTTGGTGTTAAATTTATCGTATCTTAACGATAAAATTATAATTACGAATAGCTATGATATGTAGATTAAAATAGTTTTAATAATGCTGCTTATGTTTAAAAAAAGCATGTCAGCTTTGTCTCTTTTTGAAATAGTATATTTTGCTTCGCTAATCACCTTCTTGTTATCTATATATTTTTATAAATTCTAGGTTGCCTGGAAGAAATCGCTTGTTAGCGACTAGACCGCTAATTAACTCCACATTAGTATATAAATCTTGTTGGTATTTTTTTCTTAAATAGGTAATTTCATTTTGTTTGTAAAAATGCAAGATCGTGTAAGTGCTTTTGTTATTGACTGTACTCTCACGAAATAACATCCTTTGAAATGTCAATTTTGACCACCTGAAGTAGTCCTATTTCCCCCGGTTAGGTATGGGGTGAAAACATTTCTGCGCCAGTTTCACCGATCGAATTTTCTTTACGGGCAGTTGATTAATCTACCTACCCGACCGAAACCCTTTAATGTTTTCCCGGGATTCTAACCCAGGACCTCTAAAGCTTAACGCTAGGCAACATGTGTAACCATTTAGCTACAGAAGCGGTCCCTTGTTGTTTGATAGTTATTATTGTATAAATCAAAACCATCTATATTCTATTGTCTATTTTGTGTAAAGAAATGAGTAATCCTGTAGAGACAAGATGCGATTCTGCACCAGGTGTTTCGTGACACATCGTACCTTTCAATATAATATTCTGGTACGTTCTTGACATTAGGGTCCGCAATAGAGATATTAATCCTTACTAATCCACCACTGTCGCTTAATTAACGAACACCTGCCGCCTGTGACGCCAGTCTATTGTGTGACATAAAAATAGATAGAGCGCAAATTACGATATTGACCTGTTATTTAAGATCTCATGACAAAACCTGGCTCTTATCCACACATTACTCGGCCGAAACAGAATTTGTTACAATACATTCATTGTGGCTTCCACTACAACAAAACGGGTGTCAATTGACATGTAATTTTCTAATTTCTCACGTCCGAATACACGAAAGTGAGATATGAAAATTGGCACGGCGTTTAGCGCGAAAATTTTTGATGAACGGCACCGTATTGACAGAACATCATTGGCAAACGATAGGACCGTGCCAATGTCTCGAGCTGCGCTTGCGACAGTCAGGTGGGGTCGAAGGGAGATAAATCGAGAGCCTGCCGAACCGTCTAGGACAGCAGTCTCTAACGAGCCATACACCAGTTCACACGCACTTCTCGAATAAGGTTAGCGGCAGTGCTGTGGTCGATAGTGATAAGAAGTGACCGAAAATAACACAGTGGCTTTTAGTTTTAAGATATCCAGTCAAGATGTGGGATGACGTTGTAGAAGAGGAACCTCAGGCAGCGCCCGCCGCGGCTGCAGCCGAAGCGCCTGCCGAAGGTGCTCCGGCCGCTGAGGGTGCCCCCGCTGAAGGTGCTCCAGAGGCCGACACACCGGCACCACAAAACTTCGAAGACGCTAACAAGCCTAAGAGACTCGTCTGCAAACATTGGGTCAGGTAAACAAATAATTTTAAACTTATTTCCAACTTATTATCCTAACATTACAATTTCACAGCAATAATTAAACTTCTATACACAGGCCGACCTTCTCCACATACAACTACCTCTACGAATTCCAGAAGAATTACTACGACGACCTTATCAACTATATAGATAGGCGTAACAGGGGTCTGCCAGTCGAAAGGCCCAAACCCCAGACTTGGGGCGAACGCGCTCTCCGTTCCTACTACTCCAAGAGCTACAACTACGACATCGCCAGATCAACGAAACAGGATAGATACCTCCTCCACCACATCTCTGTGGGAGCGAAGTTCCACCGCGCTCATACTAAGTCCTTGATCTCTAGGAAGTATTCTAATCTCGGATTTAACACAGTGTACATCTAGCTTCGCTAATCAAACACCGCTTGACATTGCTTCGCGGACTCTAGTACGATCTCTTCGTGACCTTAATATTAATTTTGCAGGATTACGTTATCGTGAATCACCACGCCGTTAAAGCGGTTCTACGTTATAATTCAATGAAATGTCCGCATTCCTCTGTCAGTGTCCATTGATTTCGGAGAAGACAATAAATGCTAATTGTTCAAGTGTTTCTTTTCTTTGCTCGCGTCGCAACTGACGTGGCTCTACCTCGGATTCTTTTTTTTTAATTATTTATGCGCTGAGCGATTTTACTAGAATGGGCATAGCGATGTCGGTTGTAACGATCATTTCACTGATAACTATGGTTGTTAAACATTGTCTATTTTAGCACTCACACAGACGACAGCCATAGTTAAAATTCACATATTAGTCACACTAATGCAACTAACACATAATTGACAGTAAGCCCGTTAATGAATAATTGAGACAAGTCGTCTTTGAGCCAAGTCTGTTCTCAATTAAATAATTACCTTTAATTAATTATTTACTTGATGGTATCTGTCTGGTACGAACTCTTCTCTTTATATCATATTGTTAATGCATACAATGAACTGTACAGACTATAATGTTGACATTCGCTGAATAAATTGTTAATTTCTATGGTATTGTTTTCTCATTGGCTACACCTAATACAATTTATGATAGACTATACACATTTAAATTAAACACTTTAACGGTTTAAAACGCGATATATTAGTTAAGTTTATTTGAAAAGGAGACTCCAGAGACCACGGCTGCTGCAAAGCATCCGAAACGTCGGGCCGAAGTTAAAAATCGTTTTCAAATAAGTTTAACTAATATAGCGTTTCAAACCGTTAGAGTGTTTTATACACATATATTTGACCTGAAATTTTAACTTTATCCTTGAATATTTTAGATATAAACTAGTAAACACAATAAACAATACGAGTATGTTTCTACTATAAAAAGTATTATAAATCATTCTATAGGATGTACATACCTAAAGTAGTAAGTTTTAGAAAGAATACAATTCCAATAAACATTCGGTCTAGTAACCGCCAATATTTCAACTTTATACGATCGTTAATGGCTGCATTGATGAAACATACTTGACTATAAATCAAAAAAGTTTATTTTCCATTTTATATTTACACACATGTTTAGTGACGGGCTCTTTGGTGTTACAATAATCAACGGGTCGTGGATTCGATCCTCGCCGGAACCAACATTTTTCTAATCAATTTATAATTTTCCTAGAACTTTAAAATTCCGCCAGGGTCACGAACCACCGTCCATACATGAAAAGGCCGTGAAGTTAATCGCGCTTCGGTTTTATGTGCTACCTAATATCCAAATCCATAATAGATCGACAGCGCATCGTTTCGATGTTATATAGCCTACTTGTCTGTCCTCCTCTATCTAAAAAAAAACAGTCTGTGCCTCGTTAATGCAAACAATTAAAAAGCACTTAGACCGTATCTCAAATATTACGAACGGCCAACGCGTGAAAAGTTTCAATGTCGAGTAACTAAAATAACTTATCTTTGACAGTTCAGTGAATGTAATCGTTTGGACGATAGCCAAAACGCTAGGGTACCTAGCAGGTAGAATAGGCAATCAGCCAAATTGTGCATAATTAAATGTTGCTATGACTAAGGGACTCTTGACATTCATTACGAATCTGTGGGAAAATGTCTGAGGCCCAGAATCGTGTCATCAAAATATTATCTGTAGCTTACGCAAGTAGTACACATTTAAATAAAGCACTTAGCGTTCTAGAACGCGAAATATTGAACCGTTGGTGTTTTGTTCATGAAGAATATAAATCTATTTTTATTTGTATAAAGCTGTGTTTTTTTAAATAAATAATATTCCGGCCGAAATAACTATGGCACGCGGACGAAGTCGCGGCCACAGCTAGTCTTTAATAAAACACAATAAACAATTTAAATACGAATTATAATTTGTTGTATAACCCAACGTCGGGCTTATGTCCGAAACGTTAGAATGTAGGTTATAATAGTTTTAACTTTTTTTTCTTCAATCAAAAATATAAATAAATTTGTTTGACCTATGTCTCGTCACGTAGGGAAACATAAGGGCTACTCTTGAAATCGACAACAATTTGAAAGCCGCCCAATACCGATTTCAATTCACTTCTAATATTGTATTCTAAGAATAAAGTTCTTAATATTGGTTACTAATAAGACTTGCGTTTCAAGAGTAGCCCTGTGTTTCCAGGAATGCCGAACGTACGTATCTGTTAGTTCCCTCGTAGAAACTCTAAGACCTGGGTTATATTTTTAGCTCTTAAATTACGTGATAGTTCGATAAGGTTTTAGTAATGAAAGCACATTTAAGCTAATTGACTAGCCATAACTTGCATTTAAGAGGTTTTAAAATCTGTCGCTGGTTCAGAAATTCAACTGAGTAGAAGACTATTAACTGCTTTGATCATATTTCTTTATAAGTTAGCGTGGGTCGGAAGTGCAATTAATTGTAAGACACGACGAGATTTAAACCCCAGTCGCTTTTATTACTTTACATTATTCGAAGTAACGCAGTCTAAAGAACTCGCTACTTATTACTTTTGTAAAGCTTTAATATTTTTTACATATTCTTGTACATGATGGCACTATATAGATAAAAAATTGAAAAAAAAAATTCTACCCGCGCCGAACTTGAAGCAGCATCGTGGGCGTTCTGTGGTGTAGGACTAGCTACCGAGTCTTACACCACATTTGGTTAGACCACGGAACGCTGACGATGCCGGTACAAGTCCTGCCCGAGTCGAAAATTATTCCAATTTATTTTCGATTTTGAATCTACATATTACTTATTTATAAATATAGTATTAAATATTGTCTGTAGTTTAAGCGTTTAGTACACATTTAAATAAAATACCTTAACGTTGAAAATGCTAGTGCAAAGCGCCTGAAACGTCGGGCCGTAGCTAAAATAATTTCCCAACTTCAAAACATATATATATATATTGCGTTTTAAACCGTTAAAGTGTTTTATTTAAAAGAAGGTATTAAAAAAATACACACACAACTTTAATATTTCTCACATGTTACAGCACATGATGGCATCAAATAAATAAAATGTCTTTTAAAATTGAAAAAAAATGATGACACGGGCGGGCCTTGAACCGGCCTCCACAGGATCCTGTGCTGTTATAACCAATTGAGGTACGATGTCCTACACGTCATCGTTGATTTTTTCTTTATGTATCTTAATTGGTTAAATTCGATATATATCAAATAAAGTATAATAATGTGATTTATAATAATAAAAACTGTACATGAGTACAACTTTCATCAGGAATGGCTGAAATATTTTGACAGGCCCATTGATCCAACAGTACTGCTAATAATAATAAAATACATCAATTTATATTTTTTCAGCTGGAACATGTTGGACTTCGTCTGGAAAATTTGGAAAGGTGGCGGTAGGAATGTCGAAATTCAGTCTTTAGTCGGTCATTTAGGCTTGAGTCAGTAGATTTCTAAATTTCCAAAAGCAAAATAGGTCGACAGTGCATCTTATTCAAATGTTTTGCGGCTCATTATTTCATTAAGTGAACGTCATATTTGTCTTTTGTCAGCCAAAACTACTTTTATAAGATAACATTAACATATAATAAAAGAGACCTAAGTATTATGTTGTAAGGGGTTGTCCATTAATCACGTGAGGCTTAAAAAGGGGGGGGGGGGGGTTTGATAAAAATCACGAAAATAACACAAGGGGGCAGGGGGGGGTATAGTAAGATATCTCGTGTATTTATTTTTTCGTCAAGGTGTAGACATTTTTAATATGGTCCTTAATTTCAGAATAAAATAAGATTATACTTTATACCTGTATTTATATTAAGATAATATTCAGAAAATTTTAAGATTCTTTGTAG